>CM020030.1:37146542-38384542 GCA_009769605.1 Bucorvus abyssinicus
ACGTATTCCACCTTCTTCCCTGCCCTGCTGAAAGCGACTCGGGACTCTGATAGCTGATGTGCAACCCAGTCTTCAGACTGACAGCAGTGTAACCTGTGAAAGTGAGATTACATTTTCTGAATAGATCTTTGTGGCAGGCAGGAAAAAAAAAACCCACAAGAGTTTTGGAAACTGATATGCTTACAAATGAACTTCCCAGCTGTGCTCATTTTGAGGTAGACACACTGAGACGATGTACTGATTCATTTCATGGCAAGGTTTAAGGGACCTGTTAGCTTTATTTGCTGTTTGTAGAGAAAAACATTGTAGCATGGTATTTAATGAAAAACAAAACAAGGCAACACTCCAAGCTCATCCCACTTTCTGCTTAAGCTGTTTATATCCTTTGGTAGGTTTCTGGATAAGTCTCATTATGAAAAGCTCATTTTATGCTGCAAATGAGAAGCAGGATGCATTTGCTCATGTGTTTTATATGCTTGCATTTGAGGTAGTCATGCTGCATCGCATTCATAGTCAGTGGAGAGGAATGGATGCTACTAGACAAGGATTCCTCTGACCTTTTTAAAGTCTTAAGGAGGCGAGGTGAGTCATGCCCTAGAAATGCCCATTTCTCTTTGTGGCTTATAGATTGAGGCTGAGATGACTCGGTCAGAATAAATAAGACTGATCATAGAATAGAATCATAGGACAGTTTGAGTTGGAAGGGACCTTTAAAGATCATCTAGTCCAACATCCACCCCCCTGCCTTGGGCAGATGAATCTCCTAAAGATTTTTCACACTTCTATAGAGGTAAGTCATATAATATATGATTATATACCTTTGGTGTGCAAGAAAACAAATATATCTTTTCATTAAATCCTGAATCCAGTTGCTTTGCTAAATCGAATAGAAAGTTATTATCTTGTGTAGTGGGTAATGAGTGTTACTACATCATACTCTCGTTGCAGAAAGGCTAACGACCACTTAGCATCACAGGCAGAAATAATGGAGGACTTGATTTCTCACCTGCTACGCACACATGCCACATGCACATTTCCTCTTTCACACCCAGGGTCTGGGTTCTGTTGTCCCCAAATCCAGAGAGGGTTTCACTGGCTTGGTGGATGCTTTTCCAAATGGCTGCTCTTCTAAAAGCTAGTCCCCTCTTCTCTGACTCTGCAGCCTGGCCACAGTTCCTCAGCAATCCTTCTGCAGCCCTCTTGCAAAGCTCAGAGATAATGTCATTTTTTTTCATTCATGAAAAAAGTAAAGTCAATGACAGAATTTTATCAAATGGACTAAACCTTAGATTGATAGTCATGAGTTTTTCTGCAAAATGAAATGTTTGATAAAGTCAAGGCACCTGCTTTGAAGTACTCTTAATTAGTAGATTAGTGAAAACATTTGAACTTGAAGACTTACGAACAAGTTTCTATTGAAATTTTGGAAGAATCTTCATTCATTTCTGTGGAACATACCTGCTGGTGTTTTCTGACGAGAAACTTCTGCTGGGGGAAAAATCAATCAAACCTACTGATACTTTAGTCAATAACTTGCTGCAGCCAAAAGAGAAAGATACTTTTTCTGGTCAGAACATCTTGTTAAGTAATGAAAATAATCTTCATGTTTTACTGTCTGTTTTCTACTTCATGTCAGATGAAGCTTCCTGTAATAGCGCTGCAGTACGGACCACTGCCCTAGAGGTCACGAACACGGTTACATAATGGTTGCTGCCCAGAGCAACCTCAAGTTCCAGCGAACAGGAGACAGGGCTTTTAAGGAGGATAGAGATAAGTCATGACTAGATTACGGAGCAGCGGCTTCTGACCACTTACAGAGGTGATAGTGGCTTTTCCTGTCCCGTGCATCCTGGTGTTAAATGCAATCATGTCATAACATAATATGTATTAATTTAACTTCTCCTAAACTCACTGTGTTGACAGTTGTGAGAAATGGTAGCAGTTGAGAAAGAAGGATTAGGAAACTTGCTGGCAAGGTACTTGCTTTCTATTTCTAAGAGAACTCATTATCAAGAAGTGATTTCCTGCTCCCAAATGCCATGCCTATTTTAATGTGGGGAAAGGGTGCTACAAATTTTTAAAAGTAAATAGTTGATAAACTTTCCTCAACTTGTCTTAGTTAAATTTCATAACTGTGAGTCATGATTAAATTTATGATTTGTCCAGCTATCGAACAAAACATATGTAAGGTGCATGTTAGAACTTGGTTTAAAACTGTGTGTAAATCTATTCTATTCTAGACCTCAGTTTATTGCTTTCTTTCCATTCCAACATAGAGAGTATAGAGACACAAGGAATAACTTGAACATATTGAATTTCAGTGCTGAATGAATACTGCCTTCGTACATGCTGTGACTAAGCAATAAAATTGAGATAACTCAAGCCCAAAGTCACATTTTCATGGATGGTTTAACATTGCACAGATGTTTTTTGCTTAACAATAGCAAAAATATTTTTCCTTCCTTCATTCTATGGTTCGGATCTGATTGGTTTGTTTCATTTTGCAAGCTGACGCATTGAATTTCATTTCCATTCTCACCCTGGGAGGTGTCATCTTCTCTGGTTAAATGCTCAGCCAGGAAAGTGAACCATGTTTACTCAACGATGAGCAAAACAAAAGAAAAAGGTTGCCACCCTGTTGTATCATTCTTCCCACTCCTTGCTTCCTACTCATGGCTTGGATGAGTGTGTACTCTTTGCTGGGTAAAAAACTGGCTGGATGGTCAGGCCCAAAGAGGGGTGGTGAGTGGAGTTAAATTCAGTTGCTGACTGGTCACAAGTGGGGTTCCTCAAGGCTCAGTATTGGGGCCTCTTTTCATCAACATCTTTATCGATGATTTGGATGAGGGGATTGAGTGCACCCTCTGTAAGTGTGCAGATGACACCAAGTTGCGTGGGAGGGTTGATCTGCTTGAGGGTAGGGAGACTCTACAGAGGGATTTGAACAGGCTGGGCTGATGGGCTGAGACCAATGGTATGAGGGTCAAGTGCCAGGTCCTGCACTTGGGTCACAACAACTCCCTACAATGCTACAAGCTTGGGGAAGAGTGGCTAGAAAGCTGCCCAACAGAAAAGGACCTGGGGGTGTTGATTGACAGCTGGCTGAAGATGAGCCAGCAGTGTGCCCACATGGCCAAGAAGGCCAATGGCATCCTGGCTTGTATCAGCAATAGTGTGGCCAGCAGGAGGAGGGAAGTGATTGTCCCTCTGTACTCAGCGCTGGTGAGGCCACACCTTGAGTACTGTGTCCAGTTTTGGGCTCCTCACTTCAAGAAGGATGTTGAGGTGCTGGAGCATGTCCAGAGAAGGGCAACAAAGCTGGTGAAGGGTCTAGAGCACAAGTCTTAGGAGGAGCAGCTGAGGGAACTGGGGTTGTTTAGCCTGGAGAAAAGGAGGCTCAGGGGAAACCTTATCACTTTCTACAACTGCCTGAAAGGATTTTGTAGTGAGGTGGGTGTTGGTCTCTTCTCCCAAGTAACAAGTGATAGAACTAGAGGAAACAGCCTCAAGTTTCACCAGGGGGAGGTTTAGATTGGAGATTAGGAAAAATTTCTTCACCGAAAGGGTTGTCAAGGACTGGAACAGGCTGCCCAGGGAAGTGATTGAGTCCCTATCCCTGGAAATATTTAAAAGACATTTAGAGGTAGCACTCAGGGACATGGTTTAATGGTGACCTGGCAGTGCAGGGTGAACAGTTGGACTTGATGATCCTAAAGGTCTTTTCCAACATAAACAATTCTATGATTCTATATTGGCTAAAACAGTGCAATATAGAGAAGATTATTAGATACATGTTTATTCCAAAGCATCACCTAAGGGGTTGTTTTGTAGGCTCTCTGGGGAGTATGGGCTTGTGTTCACAAGTGAACACCATCTGGTGTACTCTCTACCTCTGGTGCGTCCTACAGTTGCTCCTCTGCCTGCATGCATGCCGCCTTTCTCCTGGTGCAGTGTGCTTGAGAAGTAGCACAGGGTTGTTGGGGAAGCAACCAAGCATTGTACTCCATAGGGAGCTTTCGCTGGGCAGTGGTGTTCCCTGTGGCATGCGTATAACCTGATCATTTGAGAGCTGGACAAGCCTAAAGTTCTGCATCAGAGAAACAGAAAACATTTTTATTTTTAAAAAAAGTCTTTTTCATGTTATCTGAAGATTTTTATAAGGGCTGAAAAAGAAGGCAAGGAGACCTGCAGTAGGAGCACGGTTTGGCGAACGCTTAGACTGGCAGTGCTGAGCTTAGCCTTAGCTCTCTTATTATGCAAGTCAAGCATGTTAATTTACTGCTTTCTTACACAGTAAGGTGGAATACTTCGTGGACTTAATGAGCTTTAACATTATTGCTTTAGTCTTTAAGCACTTATGATTTTGGTTTTGAAATGTTATTAGATCAGCACTAAAAACTAGATATAGCTTGAAGGCATTGACTGTGGTTGGAGAGAGATCTGCAGTCTTGTGTGTATATGACAGCTTTGCCAAGACGTTACCAGAAAGCTGGAATTGTGCCTGACGTAAAAAATTAACTGCTTCCGAATCCATTGTTTTTTTGTTTAATGAATTGGAGTTTGTTACTTACGATGAAGTCTAGTACACTTATACTGCATGACTTACAGAGGGTTAGAATTAAAAAATTAGTTTCAGCCTTTCTCTCAGCTCATATTCATTCCAGTGCACTGATAAAAATTTGTATGGTGGTGGTCTCTGCTTCTAATGTCTCTTCAAACAATGTTGCTGCCACTCGTATGTGACCCGTTCTTTAATGCAATATATGACTTGCCAGTTCTTAAATCTTCCAGCTCTTATGTCTAAATCTTTGAAGTTTGTTCTTAGCCAAAGAATTTGCTTACTCTTTGCATTGTAATACTGACTAGGGCTCTCAGTCTAATCTGTGTGTCATTAACTGAGATTCACATTCAACAAATTTGGTTTGGTTTTCTTTTCTTGCCACTTGAACCCAGTGTCTTGAGTCACTCCTCCTTACCTTACAAATTTACTGATTTTGTGCAACAAGCATTTCCTGGTGCTTCAGTACCTGCTGGCACTTAGTTTGCTTACCTGGGTGTGCACGCTCTGCAAACACATTGTTGAGAAGTGAAGCTTGTTTTTCTTGCTCCTGTATATGGCATTTGGCAAGGGCTATGCTTTAGTTAAAATAGGAGGAGAGACAAGATGCCACTACGCTCTCAACATGGTAAGCTTTACATTTGTTAAAGGTTCTTGGTATGACAATCTTTTTATGTCTTTTGCCATTTTTTTAGATTTAATGTTGGCAGTCTGTCCCTTTCTTCCCCCATCATAGGCTTGCATACAGCTGTGAGCCTCAGAAAAGATAAAAGATAACTGTGGACATGGACCATGTTTTGGTGGCTACCTAGTGATGCTATCTTAGTTTTGGATTTTATTTCAGATCCCCATGTGAATGAACTCAGGACACACAGGATTTGTGTGCATCATGTATATGAAACATGCTTTTCATTTGAGTGTCAAAGCTGGGTGCATTGGATCCAGACTCAGCATACTGTGATACATACACCAGCACTGAACTGGGAGGTGGGAGCCGTGACCTCCTGAAACATGCGTAAGAGATGGCAGTGCCACCAATCTGGCTTCTGCCGAGTTTCCAGCTTGGCCATTGTGCCTCGTGCAGCTTTGGTTCAAGTAGTGGTTGGTGCCTTTTCAAGGGACGATATATCCCAGCTTCTCACGTGACAAAAGTCAATGGCAGTCCACCACGCCATGCTGCATTTGGCTGCTGTTGGTAAGTGTTTCTTTACCAGTATGGAAATACTGTTTGTGCCTGTCCCAGAGGCACCTGTGCTAGTAGTGCAGACCGCGTTTCTCTGCTGGCAATGAATTTCCCACCAGCAGTAGGGGAAGGCTTTGTCGCTCAAGCAACGTGGGATGATGCTGTGGTTCCTGTAACATGGCAGTCAGTGCACGTGGAAAATGCTGCCTCTGTGGCTGAGTCACTAAATTGTTCCACGTACTGGCTTCTGGCTAAGTAAACATAATGGCTTGGCAGTGGGAGTAATTTCTTGCATCAAGCAATTTGATAATAGTGCCTCTGAAGAAAAGAGGATAATTTCTCTCGCTTCCTTTCAGCCCTGCCTCTGTCTCTTGGTGGCAGGATGCTGCTCCTCCTTCTCTTCCCGAAGAGATGCGGGAGAGATGAGAGGAAAATGTTTTAGAATGCAGATGATGCTGTTGATTTGCTGGGTTCGAAAGGAAACATGCAGCAGTGACAGTAGTGGTCACTGCAAATGCTGCTGATTGCAGTGGATTCACTGTACTTCCTGTAGCTCTTAACCAATGTCCCTCACAAAGATGCAGTTTTGGAGGTGCTGTATTTCCAATTGTCATAAGCAGCTGTGCTAGCAGTTAGGAAAAAAAAAAAAGGCATTTTCTTCCCTACCGTAGTGCTTTTTCTCTCCCACCCCCTTTTTTTTTTCCCTTGGGTTTTTTTTCTTCTAACAAGCCTTATATAATTCTTTTGGCTTGGGAGTGTGCTTGGGAGGGCAAATGCTCTGTGGATAGACATGGTACCTACACACAGTGGATGAAGGTATACTGCATCTTATTATTCACTTCTAATTTGTGCTAGCGAGTCTGTTGTGTCTAACGTATCTTTTCTCAACAATAGCTTCAGAGAGGAAGATTCCATTCTAGAAATCCCTAGATAAGAGGGTCAGGATAAGAGAAGTGGGAAAAGCATGCAGTTAGTCCCAATGAGCAGCTCTTCGAACTGTTTTCATGAGGCAAGGGAAAACAACCACATGCTTGAGAGGCTCACATGCATAACTGTATTGTCATTCTGGCACTTCATTCCTCCTCCTTTCCTAGTTCCTTTGGAATTCCACTGTTAGATTGTTGCATTGCTCTAACTTAAGAAATTAATGCTGTATCCACAAGTTGAATGTGCATTAGGACTAACCCCGTCCTGTTAGGGAGCTTTGCATTTTTCCCTGTGTCCTAATCTGCATTTTAGTGTTCCCTCAATGCTCTGTTGTGTGAAGTCTTCACTCAGTTTAGCATAAAAACAACTAAATTTCCTAACCAGCCACAGGGCTGCTTAATAAAACATCAAAAGTCTGTTAACAAGGTCATGGTCATTTTCTAAAAGTTGTCTGTCGTCTTTAGTTTAGAAACCTTAAGTTGGTTTGTAATTTGGCTTTTTTCAGCTGATTTATTCTGACTGTTTAGAGAGAGCAAACAGTAGTTCAGGAAAGGAGAAGTGCAAATTTTCCTGTTAAGTGTTAATGTGAAATACAGGCCTGGTCTCTGATCATGTGTTGTCTAAAGTAGGGAAGGCTTGAATGGTAGTTTTTTAAAAACAGTATCTCATTACTTGTTAGCTTCCTTTTCCACAGAACAAGTGTTTGTGCTGGTTTTATTGCCGTTCTTTTTGTTTAACAACTACGTGTATACCAGAAATGCCCACCACTTCCCAGAAAACATATGGGAGCTACACCAGATGGTCTCCTGCTGTGCGGTAGGGGATGTCTTGGTACTTCTTGTATCAGCACATCACTGAATGAAGGCATTGTTATCATTTTCAACATAGAATTTGTCTGATCAGGTAGACATGGGATTTTTTTACTGGATCTGCTTCATTGACAGTAACGATACCTGCATTATCTTCAGTAATAAAAGATAGCCTGGCCTCTAAGAGTTGGGAAAACTTGGCTTATGCAAAGTTAACTGCTGCTACTTCATCTGGCTGCTCTCTCCTTAATATCTTGGTTTTCCATTTTTCAATAGAACTTGGCTTTTTCTCTCAGTTGGAAAAAAAAAGTCAGAATAATGCTGCGTGTCACCTACGGAAGGAAATCTTGAAACAAAAACTTGGAGCACCTTGACCAGCCAAGCAACTTAGCTTATTCTCTGGCTACTGAATTTGGCTCTGTGAGTTTTTATGCCAGACTGTGATGGTAATGTCAAAATCACCTACACTTGTTTGTTTTGACTTTCAGGTAGTTTGAAATAAATACACCCCGTTGTTTTGTGGCTCCAAACTACAGTTATGCCAGGAAGGTGGTTCTGCAGCTGCTTGTGAATGCAGTCTGAAGGTCTGCCGTGTGCCAGTGAGCATCAGCCGGGACACAAGGGTGTTCGGTACCCGGGAAAATGACTTGAGGAAGAAACAAAGAGGAAGCCTTTATTTCCTGCGTAGTTGAAAGGCAAAGCAATACAATCTTGACACCTGGTTAACTTAAAGAAGCATTTTTCAAAATACCTCTTGACTGTGGATCTTGTGACTCTGACACAAACGTGCCTTTGGACTTGTGCAAATAAATCATTGGAAGAATTGTTTGGGCAAAGCGGTCATTGAAGGAGTGGCTGTTGAAGAATCATGACGAAGCATTTGGAGATCATCAATTTGTCTTTTTTGTTGGAACATGAAAGGGAAACAATATTGGGAGTATTGAAGAGAGATGAGTATCTGAAAAAAGTTGAAGATAAAAGAATAAGGTAACCCTTTTTATTATTGTTCTTAAAAATAGGATCCGTAGTATAGATATTTTTGGGGTACTCAGTGAAGATTTTCTAGGTGCCTCAGGAGAAGGATGAGTGTTGGGAGGTGCACAGTTATTTATAAGTCAAATTAAAGTATATTAAAAAGAAAATAGCTTGCTAGTGTGGCCCTCTGTAAACAAAATATCATGTCCAATGCATCAAGGCAAAAGAGTAAGAAAGATATCAAATGCAAAAACACACATCAGTGGCTTTTAAATTTCGTATTCTGTAGATTTTGCTCAGTCTGGTTGAATTTCCCCCCAGTGAATGGAAGATTTTGTTAAGGCTCTTGAACTTTTTTGCCTGAGGGGATCTGTATGCCTTGTGCCTTCAGAGCTGACTGCAGGAGAGGAAGTTTGGAAGGTGTCACAGGGACAGAAAGGAGTTGTTTGCCTCTGTACAGGAGTCCGTAGAATGTGGGCCAAATGTGAAATAATTTTGTTTGCAGAACTAACAGAATAGGGAGGAGGAAGGATATGTCACTTGTCAAATGACTTAGATTTACTAATAAATAAACCTGAAAATCTCAGGTATGAATCTCAAAAGTTGATGATGGGAGAAGTAGGCACTCGGGTATTAATAGAGTCTGTGTATTCTTTTCCAAGGAAAAAAGGTAAAAATCAAAGTTCAGAGAACAATGTGTGGAGGCAGGCTGAGAGTCAGCTATTTTAGATGACTCAAATTGAGTTACTTCAGCTGAGTATCAGTTCTGCAAAGGTTCATATGCTTTTGCAGTATGTTTTTGCTGCTTCCTCTTGCTTCTTCCCACTGCCTTTTAACCTTTTATACAGTGCTGGCTCTGAGACACAGACTTAGTGTGGCTGTACGGAGCACTTGGCGTTGGCAAGGCTGCTGAGTGTGGTGGGTGACAAATGGAAGATTTCCAGTCTTTGCTGGTTTCTGCCCATGTATTCCAAGGACAGGCTGCATTGTTCTTCCTTTCGATTTGCTAAAAAGCATTTTAGACATTGTGCATTGCAGAGATGTATTTTCACCACCTGCTGAGGCTTCTTTTGTGTAAAACTGTTATTTGGAAATCCATGCACAGTTAGTCACCGGTTTTGGAGGTATTTCTACCTTGAAAGAACCAAGTCTAAGTCCAATGCCCCTGTTGTTTTGCAGCTCATTTAACTGGGAAATGTAGTGGGTCATCTAAATGGAGTGGGCTAAAACTGGTTGCTGCTTCTGCTGTGAGACTGGAAGGAAAAGTGTTTCTTTATGGTGGTGCGAGCAAATCTACAATTTATTCTTCTTTATGATTTGTCAGATGAAGAAGAGAACAGAACACAAGAGAACAGATGGAGCACCGTTTGTTCCAGGCATTGTGCTCTATTTTGTAATAGGACAAGCCTTTCAAAGTATTTCAGTTTTCTAAGGTGGTGGCCTTGCAAATGTGTGACGTGCCAGTAGTGATGAATCAAAGACATCGGTATAAAGCGCGGCATTGCATCAGACAGCTAGCTGCCCAAACCACCAGAAAGCTTCCTTTTCTACTACTGTTGTTTCCTAATATCAAGTGCAAAGTTGAAACTCCGGAGGTTTTGTGAGGTTTTCTTTGGTTGGTTGGGTTTGGGTTTTGTTGTTGCGGTGTGGTTTTTTTTGTTGGTTTTTTTTTTTTTTTAATGTGATGTCCTGAAAACCCTAATTTCTTGATTTTTTTTGGCACTAATGGAAATCCCTCTGCCAAATCTGCTGAGTTAGGGAAACCAAGGAACCTCTGGAGGATGTGGTTCAGTAAAGCAGCAGGTGGTATTGGCTTATCTGTGTTTTGGTATAAATGGAAAGTATACGCTAAAAAAGGCTGAAAATGAAGTTAATCTGAAATATAATGCTAATTAGGATCACTAACAATGCAGTGTGATGTGTATGCATACTTCTAGCACCAGTATATAAACCAGTTGTTTTCAGATTCAGAGTGTATTTGGAATTGTCACTATGTGACGCCATCAGGCACCATACTGTGCGTGATAATGGTGGAATGTAGTCTCTCAAACACCTCCAAGATACACAGACTATAAAGAACTGGGTGAGTAACTGCTTCCTAGGAGACTTCATAACTTTTCTTTCTGAATGTGGCTTGACAAGGATGTCTTTAATTATAGTTTATAAGTATACTTCAGAGGAACATTTGTTGTCTTTGAAATTCCATTTGGTGCAATCTGTTATATATTTTATTGAAGTACTTTGCAGAAGAACAAGTCCCTTTATATTTATTTTCAAGGCATTGTTCGTTCTGGCAAGATACTTTTACTCGTATGTTGTACTGAAGAATTTTTATTAGTTTGTTCCACTCTTTCTGAATCTCTTGGTAATTGTTTTTTCTGTTAGTCTTCAAAAGCCATTGTAAGGTGAAAGGGTCTTTCTATTCAACATGAAAGCAATAGTAAGTGTAGGAGGATGTCCTAATAATGAAATTGTTAAGAGTTATTTTCACTGTCACCGCTCATACTTGCGTTCTGGAGCGCAGGTGGCTTCCTTGTGTTTTTATTTGATGTACAGATATTTCACCTACGTACAAGAGAAACACTGAAGGCAGCAAGTACTCTTTGTGTGGTCTAGTTTTGCTAATATTACACAACCTGTGTAATAAATATTAGGGTTTATGTTCTAAGGGTGCATCTTCTGTGGCTCAAAATTTTCTTCAAATACTGATTCAAAGCTGTTAGTAGGTTACTTGTGCAAATAACCTGCAGCGTTCTACACGTTGCTCTATGATGATTTTGACGTCAGTTGAATGATTATCATCATTGTTTTCAACTGCTAAGTGTATTTGGGTGAAATCATTACATTACATAGAGATAAAATAGTTTAAAATAGTGAACTTGACCATGCTGAGGGTGAAAAAGTAGAGGGTTTTTTTAACATGTTCGTTGCTGGATAAACTTGCACCCAGATAATGTCCATCAAGACATTCTGAACTGAGGGGTTTGCACTGAAATATGTAACCTTTTCCTTCATTTTAAAGTATTTTTGCTCTTTTAAGACCCTTGATATGAAAACCCATATCACATTTAATGTGTAGTTTCACAAGTTATGAAATCAATACTAAATTGAAATAATGCATTTGCTGAAAGGGGGGTGTTCCATGTACTAGGATTATTTCTGTTCCAACGGCAGCCCCACTGCATCCTCCCCAGTTGTGATGTTACACAGAGAACTGAGTCTGATGGTTACAGCATTTTGCGCTTGGAGCTAGATCTTCGTCTCAATATTATTATGCTACCACCGAGCAAACACACGACTCGGTGCTAACGTACGTTGCTTTCTTACCTTGACTGTTTTCCTAGACAAGCATTTAAAATATAAAAGTTGTTTCCATCCTTTACAGAATAAAGGGTCCCAATTTATGATCTTAACTTCATGACAATATAAAAGAAACTGTTAGCGTGAGTACCACCATGTGGTAACTGCAGGCAAGTACTTCAGAAAAAACTATTTTAGCTGGAGGAATGGGAATTGACTCTGCTGAGTATACGTTTGGACTTGTTTGTAAGCACGAAATGATTGCAAGGTAGTATAGAGTGTGGTATATGGTCTGTGTGTTTGCAAAACTGACTATAAATACTGGAAGGAAGGAGTGCTTATGTTATAGCGCATTGCTCATCCATATGCGTATGGGAAGTTAGGAGGTTTCTTGTCTTGCAGCTATCTCATTTGTCCAGTGAATTTAACATATTGTTATTCTTTGAACCAGAGACTTTTCCATCAAGAGAAGTTACTATTGCCAGTACTCTAAGGGTAGGGATGCCTGTTCTGCTCTCCAGTGTTCTTCAAGAATGAAGATCCTTCATTGGTGAAAGAATTTCTGATGGTGATTCATTCTCATACTCTGGGTGCAATTTATTTTGTCAAAGACTAGTAGGAAACCAGAAGCAATTTGTATTTTTTTTTTAAACCTTAGTAACAGTTTTTAGCTGATAGTATGGGGGAGTTACTCAGAAAAAGGTTCGTCTGTGGAAGTTTGTCATCAGTACCGTATCCAATATAATTTCAGTTCCCACGTGTCCTTTCCTTCTGTTCACTGGGCTCCATTCTGCCATTCGTTATGCTGGTTCTCTTTTTCTTTGTGAATTCGTTCTTTGCTGTCCCTGTTTACTTTTGATATCGACAAAATACTTCCATACTAGGATATTCTTAGACAGTTTTTATGATACGGTTCTGTTACATAAGCAAGATGTGAAAATCTGTGCTTATAAAATAGGAACCAGAAAAATACTTCAGGTACTCAAATGGCTAGATTTTACAACGCAAGGAGATCTCAGTGGAAATTGGTAAAAGCCCATCCTTTTGTGAATTGTCAAGAATATTTACTTTTACTTCCCACATATTGTGTCAGACAGTGGAGGGATCTGGTTGCATTTGGAGGAGGTACTGGGAATCAGTCTGGGGAGGAAATTTCCTTTCTTCCTGAACCTTTAGAAGTATGTTGATACCCGTTCCTGCACAGAAAAGTTCTCTAGTGTCTAAGTTAACAGTTGCACAGCTTTAGAAGGAGGATGTGTCAACTCATCTGTGCAGGAAACAGAACTTTGTTAAGAACAAGTGCAAGACTGCAGCAGTTTCACATATTTAAACTTTTTTTCCTGCTGAAGTCTTTAATTATATTTGCTTGAAGACAGGTTTGTTTTTTCCTTTTACTCTAATTTTTTATGACTCTTCTGAACTCTGGAAATTTAGAATGGCAACATAAATTAAGAATACTTGGATTCTGCTTCTGTACATCTTGAGATGAAAAAGGTTTTTGAAATGAGGAGAAGGAAGATGTAGGAGAAATTTGAAAACCAAACTGAGGAATCGTGTATGCCATTGCATTCAACAGTGATTTTTGAAAAAAGGGAGAGGAGATGAGGTAAAAAAAAAATTCAAAATAACAAGTTTTCCAAAATCCTACTGAAATGACAAAAATAAAATCAGTTTGGCATTTAAAAAAAAAAGTTAAAGAAAGTGGATCAGGCTTAAATGATGGCATTCATGTAAGTGAATGGCTTGAGCAGTGAGCATCTTGCCTCTTGCAAAGTAGCTATTCTGCTTTTCTGTATTTGGGGAATAAATGTTCTCTATGGTGAAGCATACTATTAAGAAAAAATGCATCAGTCAAGGCTTCTCATTGCTTCTTCCCTTTTGCAGAATTACAAGGGTTTGGGAATATTCCATCTCTGGAGGCTGCATTGGTGAGGGAATGACTTCCTTTAACTGCTTTGTGACTTTTAGCATCAGTAGGAAAGAGTCAGACTCTTCTAGGGCCTCTTTTTTTGTGCTTCTTGTGGGTGGCGGCAGCTGTGCCAAAAGCTAGGAATGCTTGCTGCTCCTTGGTTTGGGTTTTGTAAAACTGCGGTCTTTGCTGCCTGGGGTTTTTTTTTTCCTCATCTTTTCAAGGCATTAGGTTTTTGTATTTACTTGTTTGATGGACTTAATTTAGGATCCCAGTAACTTCTCAAATTCAGTGTTCCCTAAGTACTTTTGTTTGTTTCCTGCTTTGATACCTTCTGTGGGCCTTTCACACCCCATTTGGAACGGTTTCGATTAAGCCATTCACTGTTACCTCAGGTACTAGTTACAACAGAACCCTTCTCCAATGCACTTACTCAGACAGTAGAGGGATCATAATATAAATTCACAGTTAGAGAAATGGCTAAATAGTCTGCTATCCTTGGTAGTAACAAATTCTGTTTTAATAGCTATCTTCTGTCAAACAGCTGTTGTAATAGATGGTTTAGAAACGTCAGTTTATGATAGGATCCTTTTCCTCCAGCAGCTTATTAAATTGGCTTCCACTGAGTTTATTTTTTCTTTCATATTACTAAGAGAGGATTGATAAAGGTTAATTCTTGTTTAATAGTGGAGATTAAAAATATCTAACTGCATGGTAAATTATATTCCTGTAAAATTAAGGAGAGCTCAAATGTTAGAATGGCAAAAAGAAATTAGATGTTTATAATACCACTGCTTTCTATCTTGGGGGTTAAAGAGTAGTGGCAAGTCAGTCCAGCTGCCTGCTGCACTTGTTATCCCTTTTCAATGTTGTGTACCTAGTGCAGTGAGGCTATTAGGATGATGGATTTTTTTTATTTGACTCACCCACCTCCTCCTACTCTTCCTGGCCCTTGAGACATTTCATTCTTTATTTTCTTAAGAGCTGAACACATTTATTGCAGTCAATCAGTAGTTCAATTCAACACCTAGTATAGGCAATCCCAAAAGAAAGTTGATAACCAGTATATCTGTCCATACATTTTTGCTTGCTTTTTAAATTGTTCTTTTGATTGAGTGAAGAAGCTGTGGGTTGATTTATTTTATCTCAGTTCCCTGAAAGTCATCAAGGGCAGATCTGTATTAAAAACAAGAAAACGAACACTTTTCAGAATTCATGCTGTTAGATCAACTATCTTCTGATACGAATTCAAGACTTTGTATCACATAAGCAGTGGAAAATACTGTTGCAATGACCAGTACTGGATAGTTGGAATAATGCCTTTTTGATGTCAGAACAATATTGATGTTTTTCAACATGTTGATCTTTAAGCAAGCTTTTGTTTACAAATACACTGCTTGTTGGTTTGGGCTGATGGAGATTTCCTTATTTTAAACTGGAACTATTTAAAACACAGGCTTTGTGTCCAGTGATGGTTTTAATTAAGCACAAAAGGGCCTGATAGTTCCAAGGAGGAGTGATGGAATGGAAGATGTTCAGTGAAGATTTTATTTCAACATTAGACACTTGGATGCAGTCTATAGGACACACTGATAACTACCAAAAAGAGGAGATCAATACTGCCTGTGGAGTTCCCCAAATGCAACGGGTGTTTGTTTTGAAGGATCACCTCTTCCAAGAAAGGGTCCGTTATGACAAGCAGTAAAGCAAGCTAAGGTGAAAGAAGGCCTGCGTGGATGAACAAGGAGCACTTGACAAAGCATAGACATACAAGAGGTAGAAGTAGTGACAAGGGACCTGGGAGCCTAAGCGTGGAAGTATAAGATTAGGAAAGCCAAAATCCACCTGAAGTTAAATCTGGCAAGGGAAGTGAAGAGCAACAAGAAACATTTTACAAGTACACCAGGAGGAAAAGGATGGCTAGGAAAAGTATGGGCCTGCTGACGGATGGAACAGAGGACCTAGTGACAAGATGTGGACGTTTTCCACGGTTGAAAGACTCCTAACAGCAGTGTTCCCCGTTGCAGCCCTGAGCTCTGTTCATTGGGTGGACCAAGTGCAGAGGCAAGTGGATGACTTCAGCAAGCTCCAGGAAAACAAAAAGTAGATGGAGGGACAGAAGCACCAAGTATTAGCCAGATTAAGAATTCCTGGTGAAAAGGGACACTCAGCTGTGAAAGGGAGGGCTTTGGGAGTGAGCCTGGAAAGTGCTGAAATACCTCCCAGTGCCTGAAAGCACGATCCAATCTTAACAAATTTCACTGGGATCAGTTGGTACTAAAAGTGGCTGGACCAAAATACAAGGGGCGTGTAGGATAGTACTTTGTCTCTGACAGGTTCACCCTGCTGAGAGGGGGGACAGTACATCACCAAGCATTTTGTGAATGTTTAATATTTAGTGAATGTAAGTGGCCATAACCTCAGTGGTAATTAGATGTCTTCACAGGCACTGAAAGGTGCACTTGTTATTCAAATGGATAGGTGTGATATCTCTTTTAAAGTGGTGTGGTTGAGAGCATTCTAGTAGCAGAGTTGGGCGTTTTTTTGCCTTTGGTTCTCAGTCCAGAAGAGGCAGATAAATTGATTTTTGCTGTTTGAAGGCAGACTTATTTAGAAGGTAGATTCAAGGAGGTCGTGTCAAAAGTGGTAATCATCTGCCGTGCCTGGGCACAATGGCAATATTGCAACACAGCTGGTAGTTGCTGTAGGGCACGTCCCCTGTCTGTCTTCAGAACTGGCTCATTGATAGAAGAAGAAAATGTCATGGACCTGTAACTAAGTGTATCTCTGCAGGAGGTAGGTAGATGTAAGATGCAATCCATAAACTGCAAGAACAATTAACAAAGTACCAAGAAAGCTTGTGAAGCCTGGACAAACTTTTGAAGGCTATGGCATGAGAGAAGGGCTGTTTGGGTTGAATGTGGGAGAAGAAGGGCCCAAAGCAGAATGAAGAAATCACTTTTGAATAGAGGCCAGCAGTGGAACATGCTTGACAGGATTTGTAGTCGCTGCCTGGAGGGATTGGACATGCCCTTTTTCAAAAGCTGCCGGAGGCTGAGCATCCTCAGGCCAGGTGGCTGTAGAGCAGCTGTTGTCCATGGGATACGAGTGGGAAGCGAAATGCGAGCCAACCTTTTAGCAAGGCAACGAATCCACAAATAACCTAATTCTGTCAGAGCTTAGTCCCTGGTGGCCTAAGCAGTGTTCCCAGCCTCCTTGACTGGGCTTCAACCTGTAATCTTTTACTGGTTTTGTCTTCCCAAAGTGTTTTTCTTCCTGACACCTTTTTACTGATCTTTAGCTGAAGCAGTAGCCAGGTTTTTAAAATCCCTATTAAAGCATCTATGTGTATGCAGAGACTGGGATTTCAGTGGGCTGGAGTGCTTCATGATAGAGGGATTCTGGAGGCTCTTGGCTGATGGCAATGTGTGAAAGAGAGCATAGGGAAGGGTGAGGGAATGGGGACACAGCAACCCCCAGGCATGTAAAATGGAAAGAACTTAGGAGCTGCGGAGATGAGACCCTGGGGATGAGGCGTTTGGGGGTAGAATGGAATGCAGGGAGGATTTGAAAGGATGGAGAAGCTTAAGATAGGAGGGATTGGGGTGGAGGAGAAGTCAGGAAAGAGCCTGGAGAGAGCAGGGGACCTGTAGGTTGTTTATTGAAAAGGTTGAGATGGATGAGAGAAGAAGAGGAGCCTGAGGGTTGAGTGGATGGAGCTTCAGCTCAGAAGTGTTGAGAGGACAAGAACTATTTTGACCACATACAGGGCTACATTTGCAGTTAAGGCCAGTGATTATCCCCTCTATTCAGCAATTGTGAGACTACATCTGGAATGCACTTTCCAGTTTGGGGCTCCCCAGAACAGGAGAAGCGTTGACATACTGGAGCGTGTACAATGGAGAGCCATAAATATGATTTAGAGGGCTGGAGTACGTGTTGTAGAAGGAGAGGCAGAGGCAACTGGGTTTGCTTAGCCTTCAGAAGAGAAGGCAAAGGCAAAATGTGATTATTGTCTTCAAGTCCTTAGTGTGACGGTGTAGAAAAAATGGAGCCAAACTCCTTTCAGAGGTACACAGTGAAATGGGAAGAGGTCATGAGAACAAGCTGGAATGTGGAAGATTCTGGTTAGGTATTAGGAAGGCTTGTGGGGTTTTTTTTCTTTTTTTCAATAAAAAGTACATAAAGTTAGGTTCTGGAACAAGTGTGCAGAGGCATTATAGACTGTTTACTTGGAGTTACTCTGTTACTCAAGACTCAGTTGGACAAAGCCTTGATCAACCCAGTCTGGTTGGCCCTGCTTTTGGCTGTGAATTTATATTAGGTGACCTCCAAAACTCATTTCCAACCTATATGGTTCTGTGGGTTGGGGTGGGAGGGGTAAGAGCTTGAGGCTGTGGCGTGAGAGAGAAAGCTCTGGAGTTGGGGTCAGGAATCAAGGTACAAGGAGGTATTAGTGAGAGATCTGGGTCCTGCTTGAGTCCCTGGTTTGGGAAGATAGGCATAGAAAACTTCCTCTCCTGTCATGTTTCCTGACTCTTTCCCTTCAAATTCCTTTTTTTTTTTTCCCCTGTTGAAAATATAATAGTTACATCTCAGTTATGGTTATTTTCTCATTAAGGACCCAACTCATGCGCTATTGAAATCGCAGCCTTCAAAATTAGGTATCAAATGCAAATACTTTTATCCTGCAGATTCAGTGCTAGAACAGATAATCTGCAAGTTGGATTATTTTATTCTCCTTTTTTAAAAAAAATTGCAGCATCACAGCATTACACCACCATCTGTTTAGAAGTTTTGGTTTGGGGTTTTTTTAGACTTTGAATAGCCAGGGCAGGATTGCATAGGCATCCCTAGATAGCTGCACACGGGCATAGTATTAAATGCACGCTAATTACAGGAAAGATTTTCTTCATTTCCTCTGTGGATACATAGGATAGTCCCAGTTTTGAGCTGCTGTCAACCTGGTCTCAGAATGACTTGAATTAGTGATGAGGGACAAGCAAAGATGGTGTACCAGTTGGCCAGAACTGCTCAGCTGTCTGCAGTTACTTAGAACGAACTACCACAAGATTTTCCTCTTGACCAGTGTCTGAGAAGTGGAGGATAAGTTTATTCTTCTTTATTGTATGTGTGTCGATAAATACAGCAAACATTAAAAATAGTATTGTACTTATTTACCTCTTGTACATTTTAGTGCTAAATCTTAATCTGTTAAAGTTCTTACAGATCATTGAGTTTTATCTCCAAATTAAAAGATTTTATTTTCTTACTTGTAGGAAATTGAAAAATGAGCTTCTGGAAGTGAGAAGGAAAGGTGGAAACCGTCATTGTCACCAGGACAACAGCAGGGTCTGTGTTCGCTGTCAGAAAAACCTGGGCTTAATCTTTGACAGAGGAGACCTGTGCCAAACCTGCAAACTTCGAGTTTGCAATAATTGTCGTGTTGTGGGAGCTGATGGGCAGTGGAAGTGCTCGGTGTGCGCCAAGATTGCGTAAGTTGTGCAGCTTTCATAAAGACGTTTAGATGTTACCGCCGTGTAAGTAATTTTGCGCTGGTGTTAATGGTTTACATCCCCTTAGCCCAAAAGCAGGGGCACAGCAAGTACTCAAGGGAAGAGACGTGTTTGGTGGTTTTATTTGCTGCACTATTTTGCAGTATTTTTTTTTCCAGTTCCAAGCCAGCTTCAAGTAGCTTGCTTTCTAAAGAAAGCTGCAAGCATCACAGATATTAAACTGTTGGTGGGAAGTACTCTGAAATGACAGAAAATCTGCCAGTGAGAGTCCATGCACATTATGAGGACAAGTGTAAGAATCAGGTAATTCAAAACTGACAAAATGGAATGAAGAACAAGTGAGGTCTATATGTTCTGACTGACATGGTAGGTGGACTTGTAAGGAAAGACGTGTAAAATCATGAGTCCAAGCACTTCAGTCCGTGTTCCTATCCTTGCTTTTTTCTGTGTTTACAGTAACTGAACATCTCCGCGTGAAGAGAGAAGGCTGTATTTATAACATCTCTATTAGTGACCATTCTAAAGTAAATTGTGCTATGGTGGGGGGTAAAACAAAAAGGGATATCGCATTGCTCACAGCTGGAGTATTGAGCATGAAAAATGGAGGAGGAGGGTAGCAGACCACAGTGCTGAAAAGCAGAGAAAGCAGTATACTAACACTGGATATCAAGTGAATAAACAAAAAGAAATGTTATGTGTTCAAAGATATTTATTGGTTTATACTTGGAAGAATAATTCACTTGATTGGTGTGGAAATATGGGGTTTTGTGGACTGACTCAGCTAAAATAACCATAAAGGAAAGGAGAAATGCATCAGTCACCAAAACTCAGTTGTTTATCCTGATGTAAGATCTGGATTGTGTAATAAAAAGACGTGATAAAATAATCATGTTAAAGGGGGAAAGATTCAGAGTACTTTCAGAAGGATTTGTTTTTTACAGACTATGGATGAGATCAGGAAGTTAAGCCTTTTTGTAAATTGTATCAAGAGTGCGAACCCACATTGGTAGTTACATCAGACTTCGGCTGCCCAGGCAGTTACTGAAAAATTAACATAGCAGGACATGGAGTTTAGGGTTTGTGTCTTTTAGAAGGTCAACATCTGGTTTTAGCTGGATGCCTTAACCTTCTCTGCACCCAGTGGGGGGCACATCCAGAGGACAACATCTCACCTGTTAAGATGAAAGATGTTCAACTGCTTGATTTTGTGAAATGATTTCAAATTGGTGGGTGCTTGGCTGAGCTGCTTGTAGTTTGCTTCAGCCAGTTCCTGAGATTATCGCAGTGTTGTGCCTTTCAGAAATGATGGGGTGCAGGTGACATGACAGTGGAAAATGGCAAACACAATACTCTTCTGAAAAATGAAGACAGGAAGAACAACGAATTTGTTGACCCTGTCAAGTTACCTTTTGTTTCAGTATTTTTAGAGAAATTAATGATTGCTGTGCTGTTCGAAAGCCAAGAGAAGATGACAGGATGATGAGTAAGAGCTGGCTCAAGAATAATTTCAAAACTGATAGAATTTCCTTCGATAGGGGGACAGACCTTGCAAATAGAGGAAGATCTGTTGATGTCTTATAACTTCACTTAATTGACTCTTTTGATACTTTTTCTCATGCCATTCTAATAAGCTGATAAACAAGGGGAGCTCTGCTTTGGAATAAATTCTGTCAGTGTGATTGCAGACCTGCCTGGAAAATTATGAAGCTCCATTCTCAGAGTAGTTATGGACCTTTCACTATCAGTACAAAAAAAACCCCACAGTGGTATAGAGCAGAATATTTCTTGGCTTTTTACTGTGAACTATTTTAGTTAAGGACTTTGATGATACAGCAGCTGAGTTTGCCAGTTACACCTGCAGGTGACATAGAACTGAGGGATGCTGCAGGCATGCTGAAGGACACGATTAGGATTCAAAGTGATGCTTACAATTTAGTGAAGCGGTTTGAAGAAAAAGCAGGTGGTGGCTCCCTGCGGGCATGTAGAAGTACTACAATTGGGCAAAAACACAGCTGCAGAAACAGACCGAGGATAAAAACAGCTTATGCAGCTGTTGCTCAGGAAAGGATCTGGGTATTGTATTGAATGAAAAGCTGAATATGAATCAACGATATTTTCCATTGTAGAAAAGTCGAGCGTCACGCAGGGATGTACAAGCAGAATTATGACCTGTAAAATACATGGTGCAATCCTGGTTTATATAGAGTATCTGCCCGGTTTTGTGTAGGACACTTCATGTTGGCCAATGGGAGAATGTTCAGCAGAAAATAATGATCACAAGGCTAGCCCACGGTATGTGCAGAGTAATGGAAGGAGTCAGAAGTGTTTGGCCTAGGCAAGGGAAAACTGAAAATAACAGAGTTTTTAGACCTACACAAGGCAGCTGCATTGCAGTGAGTTTATGTCCGGTTACCAAAAAAAAAAAAAAAAGACAGCAAACTTGCAAGTATGCTGACTTTGATATGAGGATCATGTAATTTCAAGACGCTAATTTTTTAAGGTTACAGTAAAATACAGTATTATTTTCTGAACAAATTAGAAGAAATGACATAGTAGCGTGATGGTAGGTGTAGGGGTGAAATACCAATTTGTTTAATAATACAGTCCGCCTTGTGCGCTGCAAACTTAACCTCCACTTTAAGCCCAAACCTAAGAGGGGCGGCATTCTGAGGAGGAGGCTCCAAGTTAACAATCTTCAGACAGCTGCAGTGAGAGACAGCTTCCAGGCAAACCTTCAAACTAGGCTTGAAGACTGTCCCATAGACTCTTCTCCTGAAGCGCTTTGGCAACATATTAAAAATAGCATCCTGCAGTCCTCCGAAGAATCCTTAGGGTTCTCCACAAAGAAAAACAAAGACTGGTTTGATGAAAACAATCCAGAGATCCAGGAATTGCTGGCAAAGAAGAGATCTGCTCACCAAGCACACCTCGCTCAGCCATCTTGCCATGTAAGAAAAGCAGCCTTTCGTCTTGCATGCAGTAAACTCCAACAGAAACTTCGAGACATCCAGAACAAGTGGTGGCTCAACCTAGCAGAAAAGACTCAACTATGCGCAGATTTGGGTGACCACAGAGGATTCTATGAGGCTCTGAAAGCAGTGTACGGACCCACACACCAAGTTCAAAGCCCCCTACTCAGCGCAGATGGCCAAACGCTTCTCACAGATAAAACCTCCATCCTGAATCGATGGTCTGAACACTTTCAAACTCTCTTTAGTGCCAACCGTGTAGTCCAAGACTCAGGAATCCAGCTCATCCCAAAGCAAACGGTGAAAAATGAATTGGATATAGCCCCTACTATGGGAGAGACCCTTAAGGCCATACAGCAGATGAAAACCGGCAAGGCAGCTGGGGTCGACGGAATCCCGCCTGAAATCTGGAAACATGGAGGCCAAACGCTCCATGCTAAATTTCACGAGCTAGTTGTGCGCTGTTGGGAACAAGGCGAACTACCACCAGATCTCCGTGATGCAATCATCATCACCCTGTACAAGAAAAAAGGAGTAAAGTCAGACTGCTCAAACTACCGAGGCATAACTCTGCTCTCCATTGCTGGAAAAATCCTCGCAAGAATACTATTGAACAGATTGGTACCCGCTATCGCAGAAGAACTTCTACCTGAAAGTCAGTGTGGTTTCAGAGCCAACAGAAGTACCACAGACATGGTATTCGTTCTTAGACAACTGCAAGAGAAGTGTAGGGAACAGAACAAGGGTCTCTATGTAACTTCCGTTGATCTCACCAAAGCCTTTGACACTGTGAGCAGAAAAGGTCTGTGGCAGATCTTGGAACGATTAGGATGTCCCCCCAAGTTCCTCAAAATGATTATCCTGTTACATGAGGGGCAGCGCGGCCAAGTCAGATATGGCGATGCACTCTCTGAGCCCTTCCCAATAGCCAATGGTGTGAAACAAGGTTGCGTTCTCGCACCAACTTTATTCACAGTTTTCTTCAGCATGATGCTCCAAAGGGCCACGGCAGACCTCGACGAACAAGACGGCATTTATATCCGATATCGTACCGATGGGAGCCTTTTCAACCTAAGGCGACTGAAGGCCCACACCAAGACCCTGAATCACCTTGTCCGCGAGCTGCTTTTTGCTGACGATGCCGCCCTTGTTGCCCACACAGAAGCAGCTCTGCAGCGCTTAACATCCTGCTTTGCAGAGGTGGCTGAGCTTTTTGGGCTGGAAGTCAGCTTGAAGAAGACAGTAGTTCTCTACCAACCAGCACCACAAGATGATTACCATCATCCCCACATCACCATTGGCGAGTCAGAGCTTCAGCCAGTCCAGCAGTTCAGCTATCTGGGTAGCATCATCTCCTCAGATGCCACGATTGACAAAGAGGTAGACAACAGAATAGCAAAGGCAAACAGAGCTTTCGGAAAACTCCATAAAAGAGTCTGGTGCAATAAACACCTGAAGAAAAGTACAAAGATCAGTGTCTACAGAGCCGTGGTACTGCCTACTCTTCTGTACGGGTCTGAATCATGGGTCATCTACCGCCACCATCTGCGACTCCTCGAACGCTTCCATCAGCGCTGCCTCCGCACAATCCTGAACATCCACTGGACTGACTACGTGACTAACGTTGCTGTCCTTGAACAGGCAGACGTCACCAGTATTGAGGCCATGTTGCTGAAAACGCAGCTGCGTTGGGCAGGGCACGTCTCCAGGATGGCGGATCACCGCCTCCCTGAGATCGTGTTCTATGGTGAACTTGCCACCGGCTGCCGCAAGAGAAGAGCTCCAAAGAGGAGATATAAGGACTCCCTGAAACAACACCTCAGCCTAGGCCATATTGACCACCATCAGTGGTCCACCCTGGCCTCCAATCGGGAGGTTTGGAGACACACCATACATAACGCTGCTGTCTCCTTTGAGAGCACGCGTAGAATCAGGCTCGAGGAGAAAAGACAGCGCAGAAAGAACCGTGCCTCGACTATACCACCCAAGGAGACCCTCCGGTGTGCTCTTTGCAACCGGTCTTGCCTATCCCGCATTGGCCTTTTCAGCCATCAACGCGCTTGCAATAAGCGTGGGCAAAGCCCTTCCCAAATCTTCGTCCGCGAAGCCAAGCCATGATGATGACAGTCCATCTTTTCTTCTGTCAACCAGAACATCTTCATCTGGCAAAAAGTGAATCTGACTGCTCCAAAATAATCTTTAAATCATTTCATCTGCCATTTCTCCAAAGTCTTGCCTGAAAAACAACTTATGATCATGGGGAAGCTTGTTACAAAACATCAATTACATTCTAAAACATTTTCAAAAAGAGATCTAGTGAATTTGAGGGAAAACGTTTGAATGTGAATATTGAGAGATGTTCATCAGTCTTTTTAGAATTTACAGTTACTGAAAAAAGGATATTTCTCTTTATGGACATTCAAGGGGAAATTATTGGCTTTTTTTCCCCCCATGGGAATTATTACCAGCTAGAATATGAAGTTGCAAGATAAAGCATTTAAAGGTCAAGCAGGGTTAGACCTAAGTCTTCTGTCACATTCCCAGTTCTGCAGTTACTGAGGGCAAAGAACAAGACAGCCTATTTATGTGGTTGAGTGTTTGATGGTCACATAGTTGTGATATTTAGTGAGGTAAATCAAGCAATGTATGTAGCAAGGTACTTGATGAAAGAGGAAGCTTTCTGCTCCATTCCCTGCATACAGGGAACTGATGGCATCAGGAGCTTTCAAACAGGTGTTAAATAAACTTTCCATTAAAGTAACATTTCCCCTGCATCTTCTTACAAACTGATCACGTTTTATGTAAACTTGGCATCTAAAATGATCAATAGGTTGAGGGAAATCAAGGTCTTCAAGCAGTCTGCTGACAAACCGATTTTGCATCTTGATGCTGTCTGTATTTCGCAGTACGAATGTGTCTAGGTATCTGCAAACAGTGCCTTCGTTTTGACTGAGTTCTTCAGCAAGATAAAATGCCTAGGTGACCCAAGGAATGACAGCAGAACAAAGCAGTAATGGGAAATTTGTCTTCATCTTTGAAATAATGATGTTGTCTTAAAGTGTCATTAAAATTCATCAGTATCTTAGCAACATTTATTCCCATTAGGAGCCTAAAAATAGAGGCATTTCAAGTGTTTTAGTATGCATATACTTTTCAGATTTCTTAGTTCTTTTTATTTTAGTACCTTCTAAGCAAGTTTCTTTCCTTTTAATAGGGTCAAATATTTCTATTTAATAGCCTCACAGCATATTAAAAATTACTCGGGGATTAATTTATGTTACAGAAAATACTCTGTAGAATTGAATACATACAAAGATGATTGTGTGTGCTTTGGTATGTTCATGTATAGGCTGCATTTTACCCAGTGTTTGGTCTTGCCATTTTTTTCCAAATTTTACTTGCAAGGAGGTAGTAAAATAATTTAAGGAACAGGAGAGGAAAAGGAATCTGACCTAAATCTCTCTCTCTACTGTGGATGTAGGTTAGGCTGGATGATCAAGTGGATAGTGAAACTGTTTTACCAATGTGTGTTGGTTGGTTGGTTGTTTCCCAAAAGAAGTTATTAAAAGTTACAATTGTGACTTTCCTTCTTAAATGGAATTG
The DNA here is from genome assembly GCA_009769605.1 of Bucorvus abyssinicus. Taxonomy (NCBI): domain Eukaryota; kingdom Metazoa; phylum Chordata; class Aves; order Bucerotiformes; family Bucorvidae; genus Bucorvus; species Bucorvus abyssinicus. The sequence continues at coordinate 37,172,292 of CM020030.1, forward strand.
TTATAATTGGGCATTTACCCATTGAGTGTCTTGCAAAATGAGAGTGGAAAATAACAATCTGAGCTTTTGGCAGGAATAGGCTAGAGGTTATGTTCTGTTTTTAAACTGAGCAGTGCATTAGTGAAGTTAATCCGTTTAGCAGGAGATCATAGAGGGGGAAGCAGCATGAAACCATAACGTACTCCCTCTCACAGGATGATGTGAGTAGGTGGATCAGTAATTAATGTATAATGACTTTAAGAGATACCTAAAGTATTTCGTACTAATATAGTACTAATAAACCTAGCTACTTGAACATGATTTTTCTTTAAAATTTTCCTTGCCATTTTGACTATAGGAAAGAGCAATCATGAAAAAATCGGTGCTATTACAATTTATAACACTGTTTTCCTTCTTTTTAAAACTACTGACCTCAGCATCTGTTTCACACCTTGGAAGGCCAGTCTAAACACTGTTTTGATAGAACACATGCTAATTTTTTACTTTGTATGCTACCTGCTAACTGAGAAAGGAAAGTAAAGAAAAATGCATGCATATACTGTGATTTGCGGTCAATATGGGCTTTGGATCCGTTTTAATAACAACAAAACCCAAACCTGCAAGCACTGATTTGATGTACTGTTGAGTAACACCCTTGTTTCTTTTCCCTCTGAAACGATTATTTACACTGGAAGGGCGTTCTTTAATTCCTGTATAAGAAATAGAAGAAAGATGCACTATCTCAGTAGGAAAAACAGCCTCACTTTGTCATAATTATAAATGCATGAAAATAACGTTATTATAAGTCTGTTTAGGTTTCGCTCTTCAATTTTTGATTCAGAGTGTCAAATAGAATTATGAAATGAAAACTTCAAGTCAGAGACTTAGGCAGTCATTTAATTTGAATTTATTTCTATTTGTGTAGAACAAACCAATTTTTCATAGGTACTCCTGACATGTATGAATGATGAAGATAACATGAACACTCGTCTTCCTGTGAATTGAGCTGTATACGTGAAAATTACATCCAGTATTAGTGCACCAGAAATTCAAAGCTGCAAAGCTTAAGGTTTTTCTCCTTATTTCTTTAGAATGTGGTATTTTTTTAGAAGTGACCTGTCGGGTAAGGATGTTTTTGCAAAAGAGGACTGCCAGCTGACATCAGGATCCCAAGACTGACCGTAACATTTACGGTCGTAAGGACGAAGGTCTGAAGCGAGGGTTGAGGCCCCTAGACTTGTTCTATGCGATGCTCGCAATGGCTGGCTCTTGATGGCTGTTGTTATTTCCCTTTAGCTGTGGATAGCAGGATTGGCTGGAGAAGTGAAGCACTTGGGTAAACCAAGGCAACACTCTATTTGCTGTGTTTCATGCCTCAGTTAAGGAAGTTGTCTGGTTTTTACCTCGGACCTGGTTCTCTTGGTGAAGTCAGAGCAGAATGTGTGTGGGCCTCCTCAAAGCAGCCCTGCCAAGGACCTGGCACTCAATTGTGGATCCAAATGTGGATCTTATTACTGTTTAATAAGATCAACCCTAATTAAGAAGGTGTGCAATTCAGTTTAGCACCGTTAGCTGAACCCGCACGCTGTTCAGCTCCACTGGTGTAGTGGCTGTTGCACTCCCTTGCCCACTCAGGATGGCAAAAGGGACCATGCTCTTTCCTTGGGGGTCTGGTTTGTGTTTGCCAGAGCATTCAACGATGACCCTGAACTTCCTTGGCTAAGCAAGAGGACACCAGCTACACAATTAGGGGCTATTTAATGGTGGCAGAGAAAGATTAGTAAGAGAAGTAAATTGCTTATTTATCCTTTGCAAGATGATACTGGGATCAGCTGTTGTTGTCCAAACAGACTAACCTGTCTCTTCCCTGAACAGCTTTGTGCAACTGCTCAGGAGATGAGTATGGGGTCAGCAGTTACTATTCTATGGGGACGGCAAGAGGAAGAGAAAGTCCTTTTCCGCAGTACTCCTGCCTTGCTCCCTGGCCTGGTGCCAACCCTTGCGCCCTGCTTTGCTCCTAGAGTGAGTAGTAGAAGTTGTTAGGATGGCAGGGGATGAGTGGGAACAGAGAGAGGGAGACTGATGGTGAACTCTGTGGGTGCAGGTGACCCATAACACAGTGGAGAGGGGGAGGAGAGGAAGGCTCTCTCCCATGGATGAATGCTGGGGGAGGACCTCCTACCTTGACCAACAGCATCCCCACTAATCCTTCCTTGCACAGCCCAGCAGCCCCTCCATCCTCTTCCTTCCTGGCATCATCCCACAGCCACCCCAATTGTCCTTCCCTTGGCTGTAGCTCCTTTCATCTCTCCAGCCCCCATGACCCTCCTTGAGCCCTTGGTCCTGCAGCTGCAAGACTGAATCTCCACATCAGTTTATAAGACTAATACATGGTAAAAAAAAAGCAGATACACAGGTCTCAGCCACTGTTTGACACAGGCTGAGGTCCCCGGGGTGCTTGTTAATGCAGGAGGCACCATAAAGGTTTTCTTTCCCTCATCAGTGTTTACATGTGGCCAGAAAATGTAGGAGATGGCTCTCTGGAGACGCTGTGGCAGAGGGCTGCCCCTCCATGATCCATGAGGGCTGCGCAGGCAGGTGGCACAGTTCAGGGTTGGGTGTGGAAATACTTGCAAGTTTTTGCTTTTAAAGCCTCTAGCTTTGTGTGGGGCATGCTGCTGAAACCCTGGGTGTAGGTCAAAGCTTCTCCTTCAGATTGGAGAAGGGTGAAGGTGCTTGTCTGGATGGGGGGTGAGGAGTGCCCTGTCTGACCTTGATCGAGTTCAGCATTGCTGATAAGGGATGAATAAAATCTCTTCCCAAGGGGGAAATGGCACTTGTAGAGTTTTATGGTCAAACCCGGGAGTAACTGAGGGGAAAGAAATGAATGTACGATGTAGTTCATACTGTAGTGTAATATGTCATTTATATTGCAATGGAATATGATGTCATAGTGAAAGGTTTGAAAGGTTTATGGTTCGATACAAAGCATTAAACTTGCTGTAAGCCTTGGTATAAAAATAACTGCACAGAGAAGTGTGTGCTGTAAATGAATTGCGAAAACACACATTCAGAGAAAAACTGCTTCTCATACTGGACACACCATGCATAGTTTCTAAGGCAATTAGTCCTTTCCAGTGTTTGTGTCTAACAAAAGTAATTTTAAAATTCTGAGTGGAAACGTAGAGATTTTATTTAATGCCTTGCATGGTGACTGACTGATTGGGACAAAGAATTATAGGGGGGTTTTGCCACTAGGAGTCTGCAACAACAAGATAAGGCAATAATCTATTTCTATGGTTGTGGGCACATGTTTTAGATTTTTTTTTTTTTAATGACTCATGCAAAGGTGCATGATTCATTAATAGGTTAGGAAGAATGGATAGATAGGGTCTTTTTACCAATAGCAGGATCCTATTCTGTAATTTTTAGCATTTTCCCAAGTAAGAGTTTACATTCAAGCGTGACTCAAAAGTAATTTAGTAGTGAAGATATTGATCAGTGCTCTAAATCCTTCTGTGGTAATTTTCATGCCTAAGACTAGATGATTTCTTTTTTGATATAAGTTAGAAAATAAGTTTTCTTATTAAGCATAAAGTAAGCAGGAACATGTCTGGAGCGAAGTCAGGTTTTAATTTTCTTTTTTTTTTAGTTTGTTTATTTGCTTTTAATTAGAGTATTCATTAGTAGCTTTTTGCCGTCAACTGTATGTTGAGAGGCAGTAGAAATCGTGATGCTTTATCATAGTGAAAACAATTCAGGAAAGGGCTAAAAATCAGCAGAAAATTATAGCTGTGGAAAACAGCAAAGCTAGTACAGAATTTGTTCGTTGATAGTACAGATAAGAGAATCTGAAATCAGAAAAAGCAGCGTTACCCAGAACAGTAGCAAAGACAAAACTTCATTGCTCTGAACCTCCGGCACATAGCTAATTCATAACAGCACTGTCATGTGAAGAAACTACATGTAGTGGCAGCATATGAAAATTAGAGATGAAAAATATGTGCAGGCTTGCAGCAACCTGTATATAACCAGGTTGGGTCCGTGAACTGCTGACTTAGCTGGCAGGAGCTTCGGTAGGGGTTTTTCTCCCTCTATCCACTGCTGTTGTTTCTACGTCTCTTGTCATTTTGGAGATAATGAAAACTGTGAGGTTTAATAGTCCACTATTCAAAGGACTAGGGAGATAGTATGTTACACGGTTCTACATAAATCTGGTAAAAGTGGTTGAAATGTTTTTTTTGCCAAGTAGATTTCCATGTACTGAAAAATACTTCTCATTCACAATGCGAGATACTATTTTTCTTCTACATGCTCTGCTACCCCAAACAATGAATCTTTTTACTCTTTGTTTTGAACTGTGCAAATGTTGTCCAGAGTTCGTGAGCGTGATGGTTGAATGATGACCTAAGGTTTTAAACAGTAGCTTTGGTTGTCCAAGATTGTTAATGTGCATGTCTCTCTGGCTTTTCTTTTTTGTTTGTTTGTTTTCCTCATATAGACAGCTACGGATAGTGACTGGAGAATGGTTTTTTGAAGAGAGAGCAAAGCGCTTCAAACAATCAAATCTTCTTGGAACCGATGTTGTCAGACAGTCTATCCTACGCAAATTCCCAGGTAGGGAACACGAGAGATTTGCTTGTGCTTAATACATTCAAACCTTGTTTCTAGAGTGTTTGACTTGTATTTTATTCTTCATTGTTGAAGGTGCAAGTATAATCAGTATTTTGATCTTAATTTCATATTTGGGTGTTTCTATGCAGTGATTTGTGAAAGACTGATATATAGGAAAGGTAAGGTATAGACAAATAAAGAAGTATCTCTGTGTAGATGGAGAGGTGCTTAAAATCTCGTGTCCAGACAAGTGGGCAGTATTATTCAGCTGCAGAGTTCATTCTCAGTTCCTGCCAGGAAGTTTAGAACTCTCCTGCCAGGGGATCTAAACCCAGACCTTTTTTTTACTTTGTCTCTCTTATTTGTGATGGTGGCATGTAAAAAGGATTCAGTTTTTCAATTCTGAATAAGAAAGATAAATGTTAAGTACTGTACTACACACTGGGACATGAGCTACATCTAGTCTTCTTGGTACATCTCAGTTCTTGCTTGACTTTTGTTTTGCCCAGATATCTCCAATAAATTGCGCTTTTAGGTACAGTAAACTGTCTGGCTGTCTTGACCAAGCACAACAAGTGTACCATGTCCACGACATGCTACCTTGCATGGTACCACAGGACCACTGGTTTAAGGAACAGGAGTTTTTCCTGAATGCTGATGGCTCTGTCTTCACTTAACTACTTCATTCTGCACACAGAAGCTGTATTTAGGTAGTCTGTCTTGAGATGTAGTATTTATCACTTTCAGTAGGAAGGCGATGGGCATGGGCATGGGCATTTGCAGGGAGAGGGACTGGTTTGCTGCCATTGGAAAAATGCCTGGTGCAAATATTTTGCTTGGCAAAAGGCTGGTCTTGACAATATCATTGTGCTTCAGAAGCTGCCATACTGGCAAGTATCTAATGTTCTTTGGGTTTTGATATTAAGCGGCCTTTTATTTCAGGTCTTTTGGTTGTTAAATGTGGTCAGTGATAAATTCAGAAGCATAGTTCAAGACGAGTTCATAATGAGAAACATTTCAAGCTACTTAAAGCTTTATTTTCTTTTATTAAAGGGAAAAGCCAAAAAAACCCCCAAGGTTGGTTTTTTTCATGATATTTTATCATACGATTTTATTTAATATTGGAAAATGGAAAATCTGTTTTTATAGGTTGTTTGACATATGCTGCCTTTTTTGTGCAAACATTCACTTTTTTTTTTGTTGTTTTTTTTCCTCCTCCAATGAAGATACAGTATCCAGTAAAGATGAAGGAAGAACATTTAAAGATCAACGCCAAGAGAATGAAGAAAAAGGACCAGATGTATTGTTCTCCTCCACAAATGGGCATAAATCAGTCTTCAGCGGGCCTAGAAAGATAGGGTAAAACCTTTTCTTTTGGAAACTGATAAATCGGGTAACAGCTGTATATGGCTGGATGGATTTTCTTTTGAGGTTCTCCAGCATTCTACATCAGCTTCAAGTTTCCCAGGGTTAGAAACAGCCTTCGTTTAAAAGCCTACACACTATAATTAGGCTGCTGTTTCCTAGGAAATGCAGCAGTAATTACTCTCCAGCTATAAAGGTAGTGAAAAAAAGACAATTTACTCCTGGATTTTTCTTGTTTATACTTGGAAGGAACAGAGTGTCCTTAAAGGCAGGTTTGCTGAAGAAGCAAATGCAAAAAGTAGCGTTTGGAGGGCCTGGCTTTTATGTATATTGATTGGTTCTGCTCACAAGTCAAGTTTTCCTTTAGCTTCCAGCTGTGCAGATGCAGCCTAATAGTCAAGCAGTGCCCCATTTTCGTGCGTGTGATGGTGAATAAACAGGTACGTTGCTGAGCATCTTGCGGTCTCAGTGATATGCGTAACCCCAGTTTGTCTATGCTCTTAGAGGAGCGCTTGCTCTCAGGGAACATGGACAGATGCATTGAATGTATGGTTGAACAAGTGGTGTCTGGAGGTAACTTGAGGCTATTGGGTGGATGGGAAGAAAAATTGGATGAACGTTCATATCATGGCTGCAGCTCCATGGGCTGGTAGTTGGAGAACTTTCTGTTGGAAGAAAGAATGCATTTTTAAATGGATCTTAAATATAGGGTAGGTAGATAGCTTTCTGTAGCCTTTTTTTTTTTTACTTCTGAGGAGAGCTGAGTATGGAAATACTTGTGCCAGTGACTGCAGAAGTTAATGTGAGTAATTTCTTTCTCTTTAATACTGGGAAAAAGAGCATCAGAATGCCTCTGGCTTCTCAAATTAAGGTGAAGAAAGAACCAGAATAACAGAACCTAGATGTGGCTCTAAGTCATGCTAATTGGTAGCTATAGTAAGAGGCATTAAAATTTACTTTTCTAATTCTCTTTTCATTTAAATCCTTTGCACAAATCTATTAGTCATATTCCCCTATGAGAAACAATTATTTTTTGTAATTGTCTGTTGTTTATTTTAGTGGTGTCCAGCCTTTTTCAATTTGTGGCCTGAAATGTTTTCTGGTAGTAACATTTCCCATAAAGGAAATTAATTCTTATAGGATTAAGGCTTGCTTTTCCTAGTATATTTTGTGGCCGCTCTTAGAACTAGTTGATTATTCCTCGTCTTCCTTCCTTGCTCCTTCTTCCTCCCTCAGGTTCGACACTGATATATCTCATGAGTGGATTTGTCTTAGCAAAACCATTTTGGAGCCAACTCCTACTGACACTTAGTGACATGGGATAATTTATCAGACTATTGTTGTTTATAACTCTATGAAGAAGAGTATTAGTTTTCAAAACTTTATTTCATTTCTTTAATTTCTGTTTTATTAGACCACATATTGCAGATTAAGGGGGTGATGTTATGTTTTTGGAAAATAGCATGTTTGGGGCATTGATGCATATAATTGTAGAAATTGCAAAGAAATCTTTAAGAGAAAATACATATGGTGTCATTTGCTAGGTGAAGGTACATATACTTAGCAAAAAATACTTTACTGTGTATAAACTGTAAAAAAATAAGATAAAGAGAGAAGAATTTTCACAACAGGCACTTCTTGTTCAAAGATTGAAGTGGCCACGTTGAGTAGGAGGGATGTCTTAATGTTTTCTGTCAGTGATGTGCACATCCCGGTATTTCAGTTAGGCTGCTGTTTCCTGGGAAAAACCTTACAACTTTAAAAAATCTTTTATTCCCTGTTTTCATCAGGAAGGTAATTAGGGTGGTTACTAAAGGAGAAATTACAAAAGATGAAGGTGAAAAGAACACAGGCTTAGAAGGGGAAACCCAAAGTCTGCACAGTGGCAAGTCAACACCTTGCTCTGAGAGGTGAGCAGCAGAAACCTGGTACAGCTCATGCTGGCATTGACCTAGGGGTGTGTGATAGTCCTCTGGGTTGCATGGCATTCTTTGAATGCTTAGCATTAATATTTTCTGAGAAGCAGAGCTCATTTAAAAAAGAAAACCAAACCCTAAAATGTTACCTTCATCCATCTTCCTTTTCTCTCCTTGTGTTCGGCTCATGACTGCTGTCAGTATATTGTTTTTTTGTTTTCTGACTTTTAATTGATGAGCTGTGTTCATGTTACGGAACTGAGGCACCTTGTTCCAAAGAGTCTCTTCAGTAAAGACATGTTAATTGATTATGATTGATATTTTCTTCTACAAAGGCTCTGTTTGCCTTCCTCTTTCTGTGATTATAGTCCCAGTTATTTCTAATAGAATTCCATTTATAATTTTTCTGGGTTTAAAAGATCTCTGTTATTGCCTCTGATAGCATTATAAAATGCCAGATGCAACATTCCTCTCATGCCTCACCTCCAAAATGAAGCCAAAAAAACAGCTCACTTTTTCTCCAGTTGGATAGTCTATAGTGGATGTAGGGCCACATTCTTTGCTCAGGTGCACACACCCAGCAATTTTAGAGTCTGGATTGAAAATAATAATAATTTGCTGTAAGACCCAAGAGAAATCTCTAGCTCCAAAATAGTGTTCCTGGGACACTCAAATAGGTATATAGGAACACAGGATATCAGGTAAAAGGAGCATCATGAAGTTTAATTAATTCAGTCCTTCTTGTTTAAGCAAGAACTTGCTTGCCTTTGATACATACAATCCAAAAACCCAATTGCTCTCTGTTCTGCAACATGCCTGAAGTTGATGGTGATAATGTTCTTGAAAGTTGATAATTTGATTTTTTTTTTTTTTTCTTTTCACTGCATGCTGCGGCACTTACTAGCTAAATCACCTTTAAAGCTACTTTGCGTCCTTAGTCCATACACAATTCATTAAGGGTTTTTTTTCACTAAGCTAGTTAGGCCTTCTGTGTCTAACCAGATTCACACTGGCTGACTTAGGAGACCAGAAGCAGTATTTTTGCTGTTTTTTCTGTATTTGCTTTGCTTTTCATTGAATAGAGCAGAGATGAGTGAAGGCTCTAAGAGACAAAAACTCAGGAATCTGGTGTCTGTGCTGCTTAACGCTAAGGTTATGCAAGTTAAGTAATTTTCTCTAAGAGTTTGCTGCAGTAAGGACAAGGGGATGCTTGTGAGAGATCTGTGAAGCTGTTTTGATGTGCCAGACTGCAAGAAAGTTGTCAAGCAGTTAACCATAAGGGAAGCAAAATAATTTTGTTTGGAGTGGTAGAGTTCAGCTCTTGATAAGCTGTGTGTGTAGACTTACAAGGATAAATAGAATGTAGTAGTCTATAAAAACAGGATTTTAATGTTTGATTGCCCTGATTGATAAAGCATCCATTTCTAGCTTTTGCCCAGAGCCCAGATGTGAGATTTATTAAACTGAGTCATTACGGCAACTTCTTTCTCTACCTGTCATCTCATCCTCATCTGTCCCAACTGGTGTCCTGTGTCAAAGTGCTTAGTAACCTGGCTGTGTTGCCAGGAGATGCTTTTGGTAGAGGGGCTGAATTATTTTACTGTCTGTGGAAGGTATGGCACTTTCTAAAGATTAATTTGTGGGAGGGTTGAGGAGCAGCTTGTATTTCTTAGTAGAGGAATGAAAACTCCTGTCATGCATGGTTAAATACTTAATTAGCTATCTGAGGATGCTTTCTCTAGTTCATCTATTGCTAATTTATAGAACTGAGTAATAATTATTAAAAATAAAAAGAAATTAAAAATATTCACAGGCTACCTTCCGTAACTGTTTTGAGTTTTAAAGAATGTAACATTTCAAGACACTGTAGCTGTCCTAGATTTTCCTGCATATTTCAGATTTTTGTGATTGTCCTCATCTTTTTAAGCTGCATTGCCAAAATTGGTGGTATTTCACCTACCAGCAGGGACACTGAGAGAGAATTTTTATTCTTTCTGAACATTCCTGTTTAAGAGAAGATGCACTGAGCTGGGAACAGGGAGTCCCAGGACATGAGTTCATCTCTTCAACCGGTTTATTACTCCAGTGAAAATGTTTACTGATTTTTAAGCTGAATGAACTGAAAGGCTGCATCAGGATACTTCTAGGAGAAATAGTATGGGAATTTCAGACCCATCTACAGAGGCACACTACCCCATCATACTGAGGTCTTGTCTACCACATGGAAATGGATAGCATATATACCTTGTAACAACAGTTTCTTTTGTTGTTTACTTAATACGTGTATAAAACGTGTCGAATATTTCTCTACTAGCAGACTGAAAGAAGGGCAAAGTATAGGAGAGGTTTGATGTGGTAGCAGGTTTGATGTGCAAGTGCTCAGTCTGACTGATGACTCCTGCAGAAGCCTTTGTAACATGTTTTCAAATTTTTTATCCCAGCCCAATATTATTTCTGAACACTTCTCTAGATTAACATTAGTTTACACTGTGAGGAAAAAAATCTGCAACAACTATTGTTGTAACAGAATGTCGCAACAATCCATCAAAATTGGTGTAACATGCAGTAAAACTCAGGTTTTCAACATTTTGGCTACTTTCCATACTCTGGCAGGTTTGGAAGTTAAGGTGTGTGCACCTAAGTCCAATAGCTTTGATAAAATACGTGACAGCCAGTAACCTTGATTTTTCTGACTTTGATGCACAAAAGACGTGTCTTTCTGTAAAGGACTAAAATTCAACCACAGCACATTTAGCAGGATTTGCTGATCACTAGCTCATCAAATTAAAAAGTAGCAGTGCTTGTATGTGTATTGCACATCCATGTGTTTATTATGCATTACCTACTCTTGTCAATATATGGAATTGGATAGTAATTATTGAAAAGGTTACTAAAAGACAAAAACATGGTTGTACAACATCGGTGGTTAGTCCTGGTGTTTGGGGTTTTCCTTTGTATTCCTTGTTTTCAGTAACTCCACCAATGTGGATTCAGAGCCTGTGCTCACTGCCTAACGTAGTGGTGAGACAGGAGCTGTTGTGTTCCAGGGTGTTTTTTCTCAGTCCAATGGTAGTTCTAATAAAAATTTCTGTTGTGGTAAAAATTTTTACTGCAGTTACTCTAAAAATGATGTAACGGCTTAAATCAAGTGAAGGTGAATCTGAAATATTTATTAAGCAAGCCTCTTTTGGCTGAAAATACACTGTAAGTTCCAGGAATTAACTCCAGCAAATTTGCACTACTATTGTCCTCTGACACTGTATTTTCCATATGAAAAGGGTGCAATTCCTGCATCAATTCCTATTTACCAGTAATTTTTTTAAAGTAGTAAGCAGGAGTGTATGCAGAACTGTTACTGTCCTGAAACACTTTTTGAGATTTCTCTGAGTTGTGAAGAAAAATTAAAGAGTTTAAACTGATGGTTGTGGAGAAAGAAGAGTAGCCAAGAACCTGCATCTCTACTGCAAATCAAATTTCAAATGGAAATAAAACTTTAATTGAAAATGTGTTGAAATACATTTGAAAATAATTTTCATTGTTTCAAAGGTCAAAAAAGTGCAACAGCTTACCCTTTCTAACCCTCAGTGTTCACATGGACTAATGAGTACTTTCTAGTATAAAAAGTCCCATGGAAAAATTTCTGCCTGTTGTGTTATTAGATAGCATTTGAGTTCTGATATGCTGATGTCAGATGATTTTTTGTCACTTTTCCTAACATGAAGCCTGGCAAAAAGACTCGTCTACCTTCCCTGGCTTTCCAAGCTGATTGAAAGAATCATCCAGTTTGGGTCAGGATATAAACAGGACAGGAAACAAGTTGTTTTTCTGGAGAGGATGGAGAGCGGATAGCTAAGGATTTTAGACTTTCTGGAGATGGTGCTGATATTAACATTGGCTGCAGAACTGGCCAGAACTGTCATGTCACTGTGGTTTTTCTTTTAAACCGAGGAGCAGCCTGGTAGGAAATGTTACCTGAGTTGTTGAACCTGCTGTTGGGATGCAAATGCACTGTAGGACAAACATGGATGAATGCAGCTTCTGCAGCCTGGACGAGAGCTGCCCGTTTGGGCTACTAGCAGTTCTGGTAGTGCTGAAAATACTTGTACTACTTGTATGTGTGAAGTAGTTGTAGTTCACCTTTGCCTGTGTTTTTCTTTCCAGAGGACCCTTTCCTTGCAGTGGATCACACAGTTCATCCAGGGGCAATGTTATTCTAGTAAACCGTTACCGTGGCTATTTTCTTGCAATGGATTGCTAAATGTGTTGCCTTGGTTTGCTCAAAGCAATAGTGCTTTAATTCTCTTCTGCCCACCCCAGAGGGAGCACTCTTTCGCTGAACAGCAGTGATGCAGAGGCCACTGCGGGCCATCTGAAAGGAGCTGTGGGTCCTGTGAACAGAGGCAATGTTTCCATACCTTCCCTCCCGAGGTCTCCGGCGCTCAGCACGCGTAGCGTGACTGCAGATTGTAGCAGGGTAAGTACCGTGATGCAGAGCTGACATGAAACAAGATGGGTTGGCTGGTATATGCCCCGTTAGATTGATTCACAGCCCGGAAAGAACAAGCCTGACAGAGAAGGTTTTTTTTTTTTTTTTTTCTTCCTCAACTCTGTTGGGAACAGTGAAGATCTCTGCTAGAACAGAATTTGTCATGCTTTATCAATGACGTGGTTTTTGGTTTGGCAGACATTTTTCTTTTGTCTAAAAATTGCTCTTAATGTCTAGCGTTACATAATGACTTACAGATTCTGAACCGGGAAGCCCAAGGGATGGGAGTAAGCGTTTTTGGCACTTCAGGGCCATGAGTAAGTGCTATGAACTAAGGATGTGACTTTCAAGCACGCATGCTCCCCCTGACTTCTAAGGAAAACTTTGCAGGCTCAGCTCTTGCTGAAGGTCAGGCCATACTGATTTTAGGTTTTCCTCGATTTGGACTCTGGGCTTTGCTTAAATTATGGCAGAATGTGCGCTAGGTGCTTTATCCAAATGAAAGATGGGATTCCTCTTACCCACTGTTAGGCCTCTTGGGATGTATGTAGCCACATCTGAGCTAGCTGCCTTGGCTGTTTGGTAATGAGCAGAAGGATGTGGCTCATCTTGCCAAAAGCAAACACTCGTTCCCAGAGTGCCTGCCTGTTTGTCAAGCAGCTCCTCCTGGCTGTGCGCTGAGACTCCCATCCTGAATTAACTTCAGTCACCCCTCCTAAGAAATCAGGATTGCACTAGCAAGTTATTCTAAGTTGCCATGACTTAAGCATACAAGGAAAGCAAAATATTTAATCAGAGGTAATGCCTTTTACCATTAATGTTTGGAAAAAAGTAGATGAGCCATTTGAGATCAGAGCCCTTTTGAACAGATCAAATCTTTTCTAACTTCCAAATACTTGGTCTGATATATTGTCTTCCCTAATAAAAAATAAGTTAGTATATATGAAGGGCAGTTTTGGGAATTATTAAATAAATTGATAGCTGTTTTACTTGTATTCCTGTTGGCACGCAGACTGACTTGATTTCAGGTGCATTAGATTTGGTTGAAAAAGGCCAATCCATTGAATTTCGATGGAGTTATGTTGTTAACTATTCCTTTACTGGAAGGCAAAAAGCCATAATGATATCAAGCATATTGGCTTTGTTTAAGGGGTTATACTGACATAATTGAATTAGTTCAGGTCCATTAGTTCACTTAGATTTTACCCTAACTGAAATCATTATGCTGGTATAAAACCAAGGGTTTACGTTTTCTTTCTATTGTTTCTTTTTTCTTTTATATTTTTCAAGGAAAGTGAACTTTTAATAGATTTGGGAGTTTCCATCCCTCCTGATGCATTGCTCTGATTCTTCAGTTGCTAACTCAGAATGTGTGCATGAATTGTGTCTTTGTGCCAATTTTATGCAGACCTGTGCTAAGCAAAGAAGATTAGATTGCAATCTAAATATATTCAGTAATAGACTGGATGCTGAAGGAGATTTGGAGTACTGGGAGCTAATAGAAATGACCCTTTTGGAGACTGATAGTGAATAAGCTCACTTTTGTATTTTTGGGATGTGCATTTTTCCTATTGAGCAGGACACTGGCTTAGAAAATGGCATGATTATTCCAGCAAGTGAAAGCGTACCTGAAGATTTAGTAAAGAAGCGCTGTAGGAAAGCATCTGGAACACCTTCCATTGCAGTTTCTAGGGTATCTTTGTCATCAGGCAAGTATTGTCTTTTCCTTCTTTCTGCCAGCCTTTATCGTCAGAGGATTATTCATATTCTCATGACTCTGCTCCCTTTGTTTTTAAAGCACGTTGAAGGATCAGATATAAGTTTCATAAATTTGTTCATATTCATTCTGAAAAATCCTCCTTTACATTAACCAAGTTTGTATCACCTCACAAGTTTCATGTTGGAAAAAATGGTGATCCCAACCCCAGAAATGTTGGCACAATGTTAGTATTGGGTAAATCACATTTTAGAACTGTTAGAGGATTTCGTTCATAATTGCACATTGTTAAATTGTTCTCTGTGTGGACAGCCGTATAAAATACTACCTACCTGCTGTTTGTATAAAATACTGCTGTGCTGCTGCCATTGCATTTCACACACACTTTGGCCAGAAGTGAATTTGGGAAACAATGAGCTGTCAAAGAACAAAGTCTCTTGCAGACTTCATGTCACTTCATTTTCGTGTGGGACGTACTGAACCACTTGATTCACCTGTAATCTACCTGATTTCATTGAAGGCTGTTAGGTAAGTGAGGCTTGCACAAGAAGGTGCTATCAGAGCCACTTTGCAGCAGCGGGTGGAGATCCTCCTGTCTGAAAGAGGAGGCAGGAGCACCCTGCACCCTTCTGCTTGTCCCAGACACTCGTTCTGCTTCTAACAGGGCTAACAGCGTGGGTTCGGATTTACAGGTTTCTCTCTGAAACACAGGAGGGCTGACTATATTTCAGCTGAATTTAGCCCAAAGCAGAAACCTGGTGGCATATCCCACAGAGCTCATCGAAGGAGATAACATTCTTCACCTTAGATTTTTCAACTTGAGAATATTTTCTTTGAGACTATTGTACAGTGCAGCTCCAGGCAGAGAGGTTACAGGCTGCTGCTTCTTGATGAAGTGAAAATTCTCCTGTTTCTGCTACCTTATAAAATAAAGGTTTTCCTAACAGAAAAGAACTGGCCTCATGTTCCCAAAGCAGATGGATGCTGAGCAATGTTGCAGGCAACTTGGGAACAGACTTCAGACTCTTCATTGTCTTGTTGGAGGACCTCAAAGGACCTTAAGCTCAGGAGACTGACCTTTCCTGTCACATCAGCTATAGCCCAGTCAGAAGATGAACAGTTGAAAATTTTTCAGATTCCTACCTGCAGGATCTAAAAGTATTCTGTTCCTCCTCTTTCTTTCTCAATATATTGAGCAGTCGCACGAAAGATTTATATGGGGGGGACTAAGAAGAGTCTTTCTTCAAGACTTCTAACATGTCCTATGCCTGAGTGGGTGAGACCTGTAGGACTGAAAGAAACTTGTGCAAGTCTCAAGAGTCGTTTGCTTCCTCCTCCTTTCCGTATAGGGAACACCAGTAACGTCAGAATTACTTTTTATGTCCATCTGTATCTCTAGTTGCTTAATTCTGAAGCAGATGATGGAGAGAGTTTGGGAAATGTGACTGTCACTGTTAACACCTGGTCTGCAAGCTTTGCAATATTCCAGGCTGATAGTCCTACCTAGAGAAAGTCAAAAGCCTGATTTATAGTGTCATCCACAGCAGACAATTACAGCAGTGGAAGAAGTATTGGCCAGAAAGGCTGAGCAGCATCAGAAAGTATATTTTTTCATTTATTATATTGATGTTCAGTTGTCATAGAGTTTGTGATAGAATTTGTTTTGGTGGGTTTTTTTTTTTTTTTTTTTGAGAAACAATTGGGTTTGAGACAACACTTATTAAAGTGGGGAAGGTGAAACAGAATATTTTCGTACAGATTATGGTAAATATTTTAATTGTTTTTATTTTCCAGATCATAGCCGATCTGAGATAGATTTGAGTGAATCTTTCTCTGAAGGAAATGAGGATACTCTGAGCATAAGAAGCAAATCTGTCCCTAGTGCCTTAGATAAGGAACTGGTGAGTTTTGAGTATGTAAATGTTTACCTGGTGGAAACCCTGTTTGTTCAGCGCTGTAGGTATATTTATGTAAAATACAAGTAATGCAGAGCATTACTTCGGAGATATTTAGTGAGGTTTTAAACAGCTTCATCTTCTAAGTATGTTTGCTAAAGAATGATTCCAATGAATAGTCGTGGTCACGGCTCATTAGTGATTTGCTAGTTTAAAAAGGGACAGACCCACCGAAAGGTTTTTTTTCTCTGCGACTTCTGTAGCCTCGAGGAAAATGTAAACTCCCTGAGAGCTACACAAAAGAGTTGAAAAAGAAGAGGTTGCTATTAAAAATTGATTTCAGGTGCTATATTACACAATGCTGCAAAGTTCTGTTAATTCATACTTTCTGAGATTTTCACTTTGATTCTGAGAAATACTATACTTTACAGTATTTGCCTTTCTTGTCTTCTGTCTGTCTATATAGTATTTGTCTGGTTTCGATTTTCCCCTTATACATTTTTTTTTAGCAAATGAAGCCCCAACTTTCTGTTCTGTCACTGTGGCTTGCCTCTTCTTCCTGTTCACCGTTTCCTCCCATACATCTCCTTGCATTTTTCGAAGTATTCTATGGGCTGCTTTTTCTGAAGAGATTCACAACTTCCCTCTCCTCTTCTATACATATCCAAGATAAACAAGTATCAAAGCTGTAAAGCAAACATCAATGCTATAAAAGAATTTCAGAGCTTGTTAAATATGCATGAGGGAGAAGGGAAAAAAAGGTAATTTAAATAGTTCTTCATCTAATTATAGTTTGAGCTGAAGTTTCCAAGCTTGTGCTTGTAACTTAAAAAAACCACATAACCCTTAGCTTTATAGTTTATGCATTTTATCTATTGTCATAGTCCTTCCCTACCATCTGCTCTTGTCAGAAGAGCATTGGCCATGGGAGATGTCTCCCCTTCCTCTAGCATTTGATACTCGTAGCTTGGTGGAAAAAACCATGTTGGAATTCCCATCTGTTTCTTCAATTGTAAGACTGAGAGAATTTGTTGTAGCATTGCTTTGCTTGGGTTAATCTTTAAGGAAATAAAAAAAGCCCTTCCTGTGTGTGAGATTTCTGTGGAACAAAAACTGCAAAATTAAGTGATTTATTTTTTAATTGGAGTAAAGAAAAAGGATTTATTCTTGATTAAGAAACTGGAAAATATTGCAGAAGCAAAGTGTAAAATAAGAAAATACAAACTTTAAGTATTTTTATATCAATTTTCTGCTCTAATTGTACAGAGCGCAGTAGTTATGACTTAAGGATTTCTCTGAGGCAGGTGCTAGAGATACCAAGTCCAGAGTGGTTTTCTGTTCTTTGATTCCCCCTCCCTGCCTCTTATTCAGAGAGTGTTTCTTTGGGTTTTTTTCTTTTTCTTTCTTGCTGACTCTGAACAAGATTTCAGATTGCGTTGCAGCAGCTCTCTAGCTTCTTTGCTAACAGAGCAGACCTCTCTTGTGGCATAACCTAGATTTAGTTGCTTCATGGTCTGTGAGCGCTAATTCCCCTTTAAACTTCATTTATATTGGGGTTCATAGATCTCTGATTCCACCTATGTCCCCACTTGCTCTGACTTATGAAATCAATCGATTGCATTCATCGGCTTTAGTGTTATCATATTTTTGTAGTGTAGCTTGACTCACAGGAGTCCTTCAGAGTCTTGCCCTATATTCATTCTGGCTGCAGTGCTTTAAGATAAAAGTTATATTCCTGAAGGACTTCAGCTCGTTTGGTGTTTGCTATAGAAGGCAGGAAGAAATATAGCTGATGAACATAACAACAGATCCCGCATTCTGAGGAAAGTTATACCTCCTTTCCTCCTGGGCAGCTAGTGGAGCTAGCTGACGGTCTTCAGTCTCATTGAGGGACGGTGGGAGCTAACGGCAGTGGTGTGGGAGATGCCACATGTCAATAGCATAAACAGATTGCTGGACTTTATCAGCTGAAAGGGTGGGAAAAGGCTTTTAGCCACTTTGCTCCCAGCTTTATCAGGAAACCCATTACGCATACAGAGAGATCAGCTGGGAAATTGAATGGGTGTTTTGCTTCTCTCACATTTCTTGATAGTGAAAAGGGATAACCCCCAGAAACCAGCGTCCCATAGTCCGTATTTATCCTGGAGTGTGGGGAACCAGCTAAATCTAGTGCTGTGTTCAAGTGTGAGCACCCTGTCTGGAGAGGTGTGTGGTGAATTCCTGACCAAGCAGAAGCTCGGCTCATTACATGCTCAGCTGTCTTACCAGAAGTAATTGCATACCGTGCATTTTATAACCCCCGCTGGAGACCGTGAGATTGATGTCCTACATCCTCTAACTTTAATAAGGTAGTAACACTAACCAATTATGTAGCTGCAGTTCTGTAACACCTCCTGAGAAACTTAATCATTGTGCTGCAAAACGAATCGAGAGCATAGGTTAAACCTTAACTTTGTTGTTGTTAGTTTGAGATATCTGCCTGCAGACGAGCAGTGGTAGCCAGCTAGCTGTCGTTAGGACTCTGTGAAGCCCTGTTCATATTTGAGTCTAGACCTGAAACACCCCAGTCTGAAGATGGCGCTGTACTTGTTTTTTGCCCTCTATTTAATTATTCAGCAATAAAAATGTAGCATTGTTCATTTATTTAGCAACATTTGTTTATTACATTGTTTATGTATACAGCAGTGTAAAGGAAAGAGTTTTGCATGTGTTACTAGAAGGGTTTTTATTTTAGCTTTGTTTGTTCTGGTTTTACTTTGGAAGGATTCAGCTCTTTATCTGTCTCCCTGAAACAGTTTTTTCTTTGTGCCTGGGTCTCTGTGGAGTTTTTTCCTTAGAGTATAAAATATCTATGACTTCTTTTTTCCGTGGGATGATAACAGTGCCCCGAATAAATTAGAAAGAGAAGAGACCAGCAGAGGAATCTTACCGTAAGAACATGAAGCTAAGAGGGATGTTTGTTCCAGTATGTAAATTTTGGTCCCAAACAGAGTGATGGCTTGTCCTGATTTCCCTCTGCTCAATGTTAAACATGCAGTTACAACTGGAAAGTAGTAATTGAAAATTTTGCATCACTCAGCTGGTTTTATTCCAGTTCAGTCACTGGAGCAAAGAAGAGATGTATCAGCTAGCTTTATGCATACTAATGGCAAATGCTCTGCAGATCTTTACAGCTGAACTGTGACAGTTCAAGTCTCCAGCAGCATTTCTTCTCTGTTCTGTTTTTCCTGATTAGCATAGAAATCTGTGAGGCTCCTGAGTTTGAATACATACTCCTCTGTTTAGTTTAGGAGAGCGAGAGCAGCTAAGCGATAGAGAGTGAGGTAGGTCACCACATGAGATTTTTATAGCTGCAAGCAGATATAAAGAAGTTGAACATTTGACTTGCATTAAAACTGAAAGCAGAGTCTTTCAAAAGACCTGCCATAAGGTTAAAGGAAATGCTTGACACTTGCAAGCTACACTTAAAAAGAGAATAGCTGTCTGCTGGGGTTTTTTCCTTGTAACTTTTACTTAAAGTTAACAGTCCTGTTAGGACCATCAACCAGATTTTAAGTTTCTTTTTAGATTTTACTTTATTGCTCTGTTTAAAAAATGAATTTTTTTTTCTGTATATGAGCTAAAGATGTTACAGTTCAGTCTTGCTCATTGAAACTCAAGCATATTTATGAAGCTGTGCAATTACTGGGTTTTTTCCTTCAATTTTTAAAATTCTTAAACTAATACTCGAATTTAATTATTTTTAAAACATGCATATCAAGTGGGTGTTTTGTTTACCCCTCAAATATATTCAGTGTGTTTGATGGCAGGACAAGTTTCTTCCCATGCAGTTTGACAATAACTCAGGGCTTTTAGCATTGCCTGTTAGAAAGGGGGTCTGTGTTAATGATCCTGTTCATGAAGTTGTCGCCTATCACCAGAGACAGTGTGAAAGGGTGCAAGTATATCACAAATTGTGGTTTTGTCCACTTGTGTGATTGTGACTGATATAAATGTGGATAATAATTAGAAATTGGATTGCTGGATTGTAAAAAATATGGCCCATAAAACATGGAACCTGGAGTGTAACTAAGAAATCAGTCATCTAATGGCTTCTGGCTACAAATGTCTTCCGGTAAACCAGTATCACTGATGCTTAGGTTTCTGGTATCGGACCTTAATTCATCATTTCTTTGTTAAGATTTGAAAAATTCTCACCATGTCCCTCTGAGATTTCCAAACCTGAATTCCTGAATGCAAATAGTAGTAAGTAGAATGAGAGAGTTCACACAGGATCATTAGTAGGCGTGGAAGAGGTTTCTGTTTATGGCCATGCAAAGGTATGTGCCTCCAGAATAAGATACGAAGTATGCGTGTCGAGTTTTTCAGTTCTTAAGCATTTGAACCCTGAAACCATAACAGCATCTTTTCCCCTTTTACCTTGTGCCTGTGCAAAGATGTGGAAAATACAAATCAAAATTCCTCTAGCAATTAGAATTTTGTATGCACCCTGCACTGTCTTCCTAAAGTGGAAAACATGTGAAACAAAACTAAGCAACAGAAGCTGACCAGATACAGAGCAGAACACAATGACTAAAATGCCTGTTTGTCATTTAGGATTATCTGGATGAAACAGAAGAAGATATTGATGACATAGTGGCCTCTCGTTATTCAAGGAAACATGGACATTTGACAAGTGGATTATCAACAGTAAGATCTAGAGTGGAAAACATATGCTTTTTCCTTCTGCAAAACACCATTGATCCTTCAAAAAGGAGTTTTTCATTCCACTTAGCAGCAGGTCGTCTTTCATTCTGCACTTGAGAAACTTCCTTTAACATTTAGATAGTTTTTCTATTTTTAGTGCTGTTTAAAGCTAAAATGCTGTTCTCTGCAGCGCGTGGAAAGGGAAAATCATCTTGCATGCTCATCAGCAGATTTCCTCACATGCTCAGGTTACTACCAAGCTGACATGTGGAGAAGGTAAACCATAGGTGTTTGCGGTACATGACTGCTCAGGTTTGCAGAGGAGCACTTAATCTTAATTTACTTGATATGAAGAGACAAGACTGTGGTGGGATCTTCCATCTCAAACCGCTCTTCTGATTGTTCAGGTTCTTGGGACACAAATACTCATCTATTTGTTTGCATACATACCGCTTCTGTGGCATCATTGTCTATCTCCCAACTCAGCTTCTCCCATTCTTCCTGATGTGACTGCTATGCCACCCACATCTGAAAAATATTTCTCTTTACAATGAGGAGGGAGATACTTGGGGATTTTGGTTGGTGACAACTTTTCCACCTTCTGCAATTGTAGTATTTTCCTGTCATCGTTTTCTGTTTCTTGTCATACCGACAAACTATATATTGTCAATCAGATGTCCGAGTCTTGCAGTTTTTTAACTGTTGCAACTTAATCTTGGTTTTAAAAGAATAGCTGCATTTTCAGGTTCTAACAGATGCTTGAGATGCAACAAAATTGGTATAACAAGCCTTATGCAGTTCATTATGCAGTTTGTTATTCATTGGGTAAGAGAATATATTATAAAAGTAGCCTTTAACATGTCTAGTTTATGACTGCCTGCTGTGCACCTCATTTTTGGGATCTGACACTTAAGATGTGGGCAACTGATAGCATCTTCAGAAAAGTCACGTGTGGCCACTCTTCTTCATGTGCCTAAGAAAAGCTCTGGTTGGCATATAGAACATCAGAAAACTGCAAGGAAGTCCAGGCAGAAGATGAGAAAATTGAAGAAGATGAAGAGAGCTGAGGAGTTGTATGCTAAAAGGGAAGAGAAAATTTCATCCATGACAATAATCAATGAACTGTCCTTTCTAGACTGCATCCCCATTAGTCCCCCTACGAGCAGGGCCCATGGAATGCCCACTTAAGTTCTTGATCCCAAAGAGATGGAGTTTGCTGAATCCAAGTTTGGCTTACCTGGGAAGGGGAAAGGGCTGAGAAAATTGCTGTCACAGAGCATTTTGGTACCTTATATCTGGCCATGTCCAGACCCTTTTCCCTTCTGATTTGTTTAGTTCACAGGAACAGACGCAACTGAGACGACATGTCACTTCCCACCAGATCAGACTTGAGCAAATGTAGCCTGAGGGCACTGGTCTAATTAGACCCACTTACCCGAGGTTGACTGTGACTCATTGTCTCTGATGCTTGCTGGTCCCGTGAATTTTTATAGACAGAATTATTTTCATTTCCTCTGAATATTGATATGAGTTTTACGTGTCCAAGTGCTTTCTCCATTTCGGGCTCTAATCGAGGGGCTGCATTTAGAGAGCCTTCTCTCTGTGTGCTGTAGGCAGCCTTCTGTCCACACATTGGGTTTTGTCCTTTGCTGTAGATTTCCCTTTGGCCTTTTCCTTAAGCAGAGCACAGCTTTTCCAGTGCTGTAGGTTTGAGATAATCTCACATCTCAATGCTCTGGTTTCTCTGCATTCACCATGACATGATTTTTAATGTCACTGCATGCTATGTTAATGGCGAAGCTGCGAATGGTAAGCTGCTTCTCCCTGCAAGAGGAGGTCGATTTTAGAGGTTCTTGTCTTTAATTCACCTTTAGTGTGTGTTACTAGTTACTAACATTGCCCCCCTCTCTTATTTTTGCCTTGACTCTGATGGTTGTAAGCCTTTGAGCCTTCTGCACTGTATGGATTTTTTGTCGTGTACTTCTCTTTCAAATGGCTCTGTACTGTTAAGTCCCATTGAAATAATTTCATTTATGAACAGTAGGCTCTAATGGCATGGTTTTTTCTTTGTTTTTTCTTTCTTTTTTTCAAATATGGTAATTTAAAGTACAGTATGAGTACTCTGACAACGAGCATTTGAGGTAAAGGAAGCAATATCTCGAAAGGTGAAGGTACTTGAAATCTGCCTGTAAGCAAAAAAGGAAATGGAAAGTCACATGGAACAGGAACTGTATCTCAGCATTAGGGTTTTTTTCTTTGTGTTTTCCCAAAGCTAATACATGAACTGTGTAGTTAGTTTTCCCTGCATGCCTCACTGATTCGTCTCCTAAACATATTAATGAGCTGTTGTCAAGACCTGTCGCATCAGTAAGACGGAACCGTTGCAGTGCCTTACTGCATCGATAAGATATGATAAAAAACAAACATAATTCTTAGTGAGGTACTGAAATGAGGCTCTGTGATCCTCCAGATGTGGTGGTTGTTTACTACTTATGAAACTGGAAAATAAGTAGGTTTCTTAAGGACATTACATTTAGCATGTGTAATGTCCAGTGTAAATGCCGCAGAACAGAGTCTGTGGGGAAAAAGGTCAAGTACATCAAACACTTCTACTAAATTTGTGCTATCTTGTTTGTCATTTATAGGCAAATCAGAAATTGTATTTGCCTAAATTCTAGGGTCAGAGGTCATCTATTTGTTTAGGACTTTCTGTTAGTTTGGTTTTTTCCACAATCATTTACCCCTCACCACTCGCTTACCTAAAGATCAAGAAAAAGAGTATTTGGATTCAGTAGAGAGCAACTCATCCACCTCCTTGTGTTGGTATAGCCTCGTTTGCTTTCTGAGGCGGGCGCTCAAATTGGTCCTTTTCTGTTACAGGGATAATTCAGGCGGTTTGTTGCATATACTGGGCGTGTTAAGTTCACTAACGGTGTTCAAGGGTACCCATTTTCATGCGTGCTAGGGGTGAAAATGCTTAAACGGTAAAGGCTGGAGTTTAGCTCGAGACGCATTAGGAATAGGAGGAAATATAACACACTTGTTGGGGTGTGTTGCTAATTCTCCAGTAGTTTTAAAGAGTCCTGTTCATGGAATTTCAGCCAGTTGTATAAAGGATTAAAAGGACAAGCAATTTTTTTAGTGATGGATAAAGAAGGCCAGCAGAAATACAAAAACCCCACCTTTTTGCCATTTATTATTCCTGCATGGTCTATAAAATTAACTTGATGGGTAATGATTGCTTGCTCTGGTTTTTCATGTCTGTTGTTTACCATATTGACACAGACCTGCTTATCTCTGCAGCTTTCTGTGCTGCAGGGCCCTTAGGCAAGGTGTCTGGAGAGCTGAGTTTTGCCTCAGATCGATTCTTTTTGTGTGGCTCTTCCTCTTGACTGTGCTCTTCCCTCCTCCCTGCAACCCATGAGGAAGGAGGTAGATCAAGATGTAGTTTCCCTCAAGCTTGTTGGTGAGATTTCCAGATATTGCTCTAGCAAGAAGAGGAGGGGAAATTCTTCCCCCAATATTCTATTACTCTAATTTTTTTCCCCCCAAAGATTGACATGTTTAAAACATTTGTGTACATTTTCATCTGTTCTTACAAATTCCACAGAGAAACGGCAATTTCTTACGAAGGTGCCAGTCCTGCAAATACATGACTGCTTAGCTTTTGGCTAGCTTAAATGAGAATTGACTTAATGCAGACGTTAATGAGGACAAATTCAAATACAGTCCAATACAAATCCAAATCTGCTCAGCTGGGGTACTAAAATGTAACTTGTTTATTTTGATACAGCAGATAGTTCATTTCTATTTAATTACCTTGAGCCATGCGTCCTTCAATACTTGAAGTACATGGAAAACATTTAGCTTTTCTCTGATTTGGTGATACCTTTTTCTTTCTTGCTTGCTATGGCTTTGCAACACAAACTTCCTATAACTGTCTATACAGGTAAAGATTTATCACTGCACTTATTCTTTCTTACTGCGGCTATCTAATTCTCTTTTCTCTTGACCTTTTGCACTGCCTTCTTTAAAGAACTCCCCAGAAACCTCTGACAGAAAATGGACGTATTTAAATGTGCCTGAAACCGATGGTGATACTGTGAGTTCTCCTGAATCATCTGCTTCTCTTAATGTTTCTCTCTCTTTTTTCCCCTTTGTGTTGAAGACTATGCCTGTGTGTCTTGCAAGGTTCCTCTGTGTTAGGATTTAGGAGGTTATATATGTTTTTGAACGGTTTTGCTCAATGACTCTAAAGACAATGTGCACCGTTTTTCTCGAATGCGCTTTGGTTCTGGCAGTGTGCATATTGTTCTGGTTTTCTTTAAAAAATATTTAGTTTTTTCCAAATTGAAATCTTTTGGAAGAGGAAATCCTCATAACAATACTCTGTGTGGTATGAGTGAAAGAAAAAGAGATTGGGGGGTGATCTATTACACTGCCGTGGAAACTTTTGTGGGATTTTTGCTAAACTTGTTTGGCTTTGGAAAAATTGCTGTAGTGGTGGGTATAGAATTTTGCTCATTCGTTTAGAATTACTAATGACTTGAAACAAACATGCTTTTATACCATGTCTGTTATTGGAAGCGTCCTTATAACTTTTTCTAATGGTTCTGTCAGAAGTTGTCTTATGAGAGACAGTAAAAATCAGCCAGAAGGGTGTTTTTTTGTTTTGGTTTTTTTTAATTGCTTGGAACTTACGTGAGCTTGCAGTTTACGTAGCCTATCGGCCCTTCACTTCATGCATGAATTAAATAGCGGTTATTTAGATTTAGTCATATTTATAAATAGGTTTGAGTCCTGCATATAAAAGCATCAACTGTCTAGACATTTAAGCTGTTATTAATTATAGCTCTTATTCCCTTTTACAACAGAGAGAAGCAAGCAGTATTTCTGCTCTGTATCTGTTTTCATAGCAAGTCTTAACAAGTGTGACAATATTTCAAGGCTATGACTATTAAAAAAAAAATAAAGCAGATTCTGGAACTGGGTAATTTGTTTAAGCCTCTAATTCCTTTTTCTCTCCCCCTCCAGACTAGCATTAACAGCATGCTCAGTGTATATAGTGAAACTGGTGACTATGGCAACGTGAAGGTCAGCGGCGAAATCCTTCTCAACATCAACTACAGCTACAAAACGGGTGCCCTCAACATCCTGGTAAAAAGTTGCAGAAACCTGGCCGTTGCAGATGAGAAGAAGCAAAGGACTGACCCGTAAGCACAGAGAACCATTTCCTTTTAGGCTCCGCTGGGGTGTCCTCCACTACGTCATGTGCAGTGACGTAGCCTGCGGCTGTGATACGAGCCCCAGAACTCACAGGATCCAGTTGCTACAAGGCAGTGTTTTGATGATGGTTGGTTTGGGATTCCCTGTGGGAAGTGCATTTTCAATATGTTTCTTAGGGCAACATGTGCCTGTTCTGGGGAAACAATGAGATCACTTAAATTATCAACCTGTTTGATAGCAATCTCTGCAAAAAGGCAGCAAATATGAAAGAATAGAGAGGCTGAATTGATTTCTTCTAGAATCAAAACTAAAGTATATGAGGGGAGTGATGTTTTGGAGGAAGAGAGGGATGGAGATGATTTTGGGTTTATGCATCCATAAATTAACTTTGCAAGGACCATGCTTTTTGAGCTTCTCACTATGATTTTCAGTATAGTATGCAAACTTTCTCATCAGGAAGTAATAATTAATGTCTCTAATCATGTGTGATCCTATCATCTGCAAGGTATGAAGTCTTTCATTCTCTTGTATTTGCACTATACGTGTTTTCACATGTAATCAGTCAGTAATCACATACTACAAAAGGGAAAGCGTTAGGAAAGCTTTTTGCATTTCTGAGGAGTAAGTTAATTTAGTTTTGCCTTTTTGTTATTTCGATCTTATCTGAATAACATTGCTATGTTTGTAAATAAGGACCATGCCTTTCCATGTTTCACATATTCTCTGTGTGCATTGTTTAGATGCAAAAATTAATTTCCTTGTATGTGTTGCTGATGCAGCAATGTCCAGGCCTTGCTCAAACTGGTCACTTTTATTCCTTGCTAATAATTTACTACTTCATCCGCAGGTACGTCAAAGCATACCTTCTGCCTGATAAGTCCCGCCAAAGTAAACGCAAGACCAAAATTAAAAGTAACAGCACCAATCCAGAATTCAATGAAACGCTGAAGGTGAGAACACGGTGTCTCTCTCTTAGGCTGTGATGAATGTTCCACTTCTTCTCACCGGTGTTTTCTCTAAGTTTTCCAGAATGGAGATTAGAATTTGGAAGAGATACCCCAAAAAGAATGTATTTAAGCAAAACTGTCTATTAAGCCTATGAGTTGTAATTTCTGGCTTTCAGCACTGAGGAAGTGTTTTTGTTTGGTTCTTACCTTTATAAGTAAAACTTCTATTAGTTTCCATAGATCTCTTTCAGAGCTGCTGATGTTCATTGTCTAATCTGAGCTCAGAGATGTTAAAAGCACCTTCAAGATTTTCTAAGTCTTAAGTTAGCAACTGATGCCAAAATAGAACTAGATTAGAACTTCCCATCTAAGTGATTCTGAAGAGAAAGTAACTTTTGCGGAAAAACCTGAGTTTCTTTGGAGAGTTTTTCTTATCACAGTCAGTTCTGCTTTAAAAATAATGCCAAGAACAGCTTCACTACCTGCGTTCCTAAAAATCTGTGATGAAGATCGTTTTCTATTGCAAAAGACAATGACAGATTACTTCTTTGAGGCTTGGTGGAACAGAGCGCCCAGGTTCTTCATTCGTTGCCTTTTACCCATATTCACTACAGAGGCTGAACTCTTTCGCGTTTCTCATGGGCTGCCTGTTCACTTCCTTGGCTCTGTGGTGGAGGTGGGAATGGCAGAGTTTCTGCCCGGTTCACTACCTGTCTGGCACCTGGACCACAAGGCTACTGGTGATTCCCCTTCCCTGTCGGTGGATGAGAACTATCCCAGCTGGCTGTCATGAGGCCAGAAACTCTTTTTAGTGTCTCCTGAATTTTTTTAAAAATTATTATTTCAGTGATGTTTTAAATAAGTTTCTTATAGTAGGTGCTAATAGATGTTCCCTGGCTAGTATACTTGGCTTAACCTGGCTACAAAATAATTTTGCAGACTTAGACACACTTGATCTGGCCAGACTGCTTGCCAAGGGATTGTTTCTTGTATAACCGCATTTTTAAATGGTTTGTAGTAAAGTTAAGACCTGCCTGAACTGGAGAGGAAAAAAAAAAAAAACCATGTTAAGATGCTATTTAGCAAGGAACATAGTACTAAACATGTTTGCTAGTAGAGGACTTGGTTAGGATAGGACCTAGCAGCAGCTTGCCAAAAACGTGAGTTGTGATAAAGACAGCTCACTTGAATTGTGGCTGGGTAAGCCAGAGCTACATCTGTTCTTCCCAAGTGTTACTACTGTTAGAAAAGAAAAATAATTAAATCCATCTGTATCTTCCCTCTTTGACTTACTGTTGCTAAATATGATATCTGTCACAGTGGAACTGTTGGCATCTAGGATTAAGTGTTGTAGACAGATCTGTGCGCAAACAGCCTACTTGTGTGGCTCACCAACTGACTTGACTGTTTCGGCTTTTGGAGAATGTGTGTCTGCATCCAGACGTTATTCTTGATGCAAAAAGAGGACATCTGGGTGTCCTCAGCTAAGACTAGGAGAAGGGTGAATTTCAGGGAATTAATGGGCCTTCTGCTAAAAGCAGAGAGTGCGGAGCTAGAATTCCAGATGTTTATAATTTTCTGTGTACTTGCTAGAATACGATGTTTCTTCAGAGGAGGTTTTTAATAGCTTTCAAAACCAACAGTGGTTACTAAGACTGAGACGCTTGGCGAATGCTTTGCAGATGCAGTTTTACTTGTTTTCAGAACAATTTTTCATAAGTTACAAAGCTACAATTGAGAAGGATAGGAGGACGCTATTTCTAGATAGCAGTGTACAGCAGGCTCCCTTTAGGGATGAAAGAACCAGTGGGATTTCTGCGGACAAACTAAACTTTGAAGTTAATCTGCTTCTTTTACATAAACTTCTAAGGAATTAATGAGATCATAGTTTTAAGCATCATAATTTACTTTATAGTCATAAATACTCTGTAAATAATAGAGGAAAAACCCCACAGTTGTGATAGTAACATTAATTACTACTAGATGCATACTGCAAAGAAGAGAGTTAGGTTTAACATTAACGTGATGAGCTTTCCAGCTATCAATCTTGTTTGCAAAGAAAACAAATCTCTCTTTCATGCTTCATTCGTTAGCTGCTGTGGGCTTTCTGAAATTGAGATAGAGCTGTAAAAGGCTCCATGGAAACTATTATTTATGCTTACTCTGAGAGTTTCTCTTTCTCTTTTTCTGTTGGTAGTATGTCATCAGTCACACACAGCTAGAAACCAGAACCCTGCAGGTTTCTGTCTGGCACTATGACAGATTTGGACACAACAGCTTCCTTGGAGAGGTGGAAATTCCATTCGATTCCTGGAACTTTGAAAATCAGGGCGACGAGTGGTTTGTGCTCCAGCCCAAGGTAAGGGTTTCCAGGGGCTGGTGAAAGTGTTGCAAAGCAAATTTAGCAAGGCTCAGCTATTTTGCCTTTGGAAAGTGTTTATAAAATGATGACTTCGAGTGTCTAATTTGGTAATAGAAATGTCTTTGTTCTTTATTCAATCAAAACATACCAGTTTTAAAGTCTTCATGAAAACTTTACACGTGATGGGCTACTTAAAAACAAATTAAAAAAACCCCCCACCTCTTAAATACACTGTAAATTCATCTTGTAATAAACTGTAGTGAAGAAATGACCCGTTAAAGAAATGGATGATATTTTTAAAATAAACCAAAGGACTTTTCTACTACACCCCCCTACCCAATCCTTAACAGTTTATTTTAAAAAGTAGATCTTTTTTGTTGAAGTACTTTGAACTTCACACTTTTCAGCTGTGACAAAATGACTTCTTAATCTGTTATTCACCTTAATTAGGAAGATACAAGATAAGGCTTTTTTCTCAGCAAGTAAATCAATTGGTCTGTGAAACAACTTGCCTTGTACTTAGCTAAGGATGGAATGAATTCTGTCTCCAGGGCACCCTCTGCTTTAGCAAAGGTGTTTATTTTTGGAAGAGATTCAAAGAGCCGTTGTAAACTACAGGATTAAAGGCTTCTGCCTTTTTGCTCCTGCAGCAGACAAAATCCCCAGAAGTTCCCGCGGTTTCGATTGCCATTTCAGAAAATATGTTTTTCTTGCTGCAGAAAAATCCAAGGTCTTACTGCAAGTGATGTGGAAATAGACTCAGATGACTTGTTTGCTCTGCGTTCATTTTTTTTTTAAGGCAATAGTGTTACATTCAGGGGTTCAGGAGGGGGCGTTTGATTTGTGCCTTTCAGGGGGAGATGGATCTCATTGCTGTATAATTAATTTCCAGGTATAGCCCTTTGTGAGGCTTACATCTAAACTGTCACAAATTTATGTTTTAGTACATAATTTGCCAGAAGATACATAAGGAAATTGGTCTCTTCTTTGAACGCTTACACACCGCACACTTTGAAAGTGGCAAGGAAGATCATTCCCAGTTTCCTAGTTCAGCTTCGTTAATAAGGGTGACCATCAACTCTTCCTTCATGGTCCAGGCAAGGTGAGACCAGGAAGTGGCTAATGATGGCAAACACATTTCAGTCAGCACTGTGTCCAGAGCAGGATTATACCCTCCTCCTTACAAACTTGCTTCATATAAGTTACTTTTGTTGGGTGCGCTCTTGAAGTAGAAGAAATGCCTACTACAGCTCCGTCATAGCTCTGGCTGGTGTCAGATGCTGCTCCTGTTTAGAACACAGCAATATTTAGACTACAACAAAACAGATTTATTTAACCTACAGCAATAAGATGCACACCTAGGGTTTGTTTTGCTTGCAGTCTGTATGCAATGTTGGTCTGAAATAGACCTTCTTATCCTGCAGAAGTCTCTTCAAAATCTCATTTCAGTCCTTGGTGATTTGTGTGTGCATATGGGTGGTTTCTTTTAATCCCAATGGGGGAAAAAGAAAAAAAAAAAAAAAAAGATAGTCATGAAGCTCTCCTGCTCAGGACAAAAGTAATGAGGTGCTAAGTGTTTCAGCCATTCCAGCTGGAAGATGTTGTCTGATTATTTCCAAACCCATTAAAAGGATTTTTAAATGAGTTCTTTTTTACCAAAGCAAGCAAACAGAGAATTGGTCTTGTCTGCCTCCTAAGTTGTTATGAATAGTGTTTCTTAACTTAAAATGCTGCTAAGATTTCTGATCAGCAAACATAATATTTTAAAAAAATATCAATTATTGCATTTTTAATTTTTAAAAGAGCACAGGTTAATACACATGCAGATTACATGCTGTTCTCCCATATGATCTGCCTGATAGAGACAGGAATGGCAGTGAAACGTTTCCCGGGGTTTACTACAGCATTTTATTTGCTCTATCATGGATCATTTAGCTGCTGCAGTGAAAAGGTTGGAGACTTTAAAACCTGTCTCTTCTATAAGCATTGAATATCTGTTTTCAAGAGGAGAAAGACAAGAAAATAGTTCTGTGGTTAAAGAGGGGACAGAGTCTAGAGCCATGTTATATGTCAGTCTCGGGAGGGAGGTTGACGAATTGTTCCTGATGTGAGAACTTTTACCATCACTTGTCCAACAGTAGAATGGAAAAAATAATCCTTGCTGCCTTTATAGGAAACTTGACCCTAAACTCATGTAGTTTAGACCATAAGTGAGCTGTCTGACTGGCAAGATTTAGATGTTGTGCAAATTATTCCACAGCCATTTACAACAGGTTTTTTGTGCACTGTTTTAGCAACTGGCATCAAGCAGTGGTGGATTTTTCTCAGAGTCGATGCAGGGATGCCTGTGTTGCTGTAAAAGTGCTTCGAAGTCTCAAAAGGGCCATGTTGTTGTCCCTAAAATTGCTTTGTAACCTGTCCCATCCTTGTGTACATACTTAGTGCCTTAGCCTGCAGTCTATGATATGAAGGCAGTGGTGACTGTGCATATCACTGTATGTATTTCCGTCGGGGTTTTCGTGGTTCTGTTTTCTCTGGATAATAGAATTTTGATGTTCCTGGGGCAGTCAGGAAACAAGCTGAATGCATTTCAGAGAAATACTGTCACTGATCAGACATTCATCTATAAGCATTTCTGTAAAGGCTTGTGTGGTACCTTGGTGTGTGTCTCTCAGCACTTGAGGGTCCTCTCTCTTTATATGTGCGCTTTGTCCCTGTTGAGAGATCAGGAGGGTTTGTTGATTTGTTCCCATGCTCTGAAGCACATACAGAAATGTGAGCGTCTGAGTGGTCCCACCTCCATTAGTGGACACCACTGAGCAAGGTTAGCATATGGCTGAGTTCTTCATAGACCTGATCTCTAATGTAAATGTACAAGACTTCTTTTTTTCACTGGCCTTTATTTTTCTAGAAGTCATGTTGAACTGACATAACACGTTCTCTTTGTATTGCATCTATTGCTTTTAAAATGTAGTTTCCAACTTCTTACAATGCAAATGGAAGTTCATCAGTGAAGGCCTCATTTTCTTCTAACAGAGGTGCTCTGAAGAGCACTGAAAGCGTTCTTTCTGGGCAAGATTCAAATATTTATAAAACAAAAAGATATAGAAATAGTAGCTGTGTGGAAAAGCAAAGGACACTAGTTTTCAAGAAGTTTTTTTTATTTCAGAGCTGGGCTCTGCTCTCTTCCACTGCCTTGGTTCCCCACACCTCCATTCCAAGAGTGACTCCTCTAAAGTACATGAAACCGCTTACGGTTTAAAATCCCAATGGGGGGAAATAAGGGCTGACTGGCAGCTTAAAGTAGCTACAGTTTTTATGTCCAGAAATAAATTTGAGGTTTTTTTTTTCCTGTTTTCTTTCTTCACCTATGCCTGATATCTCTCTCCTCTCTATGTTCACTGAACGGTGTCTAATGCCGCCTGGTTTTGTTCTTCCGAGAGCTGGCATTCCCTAGCTCGTAAAGTTTTCTAAAGTGATTGTATTCAGTCTGGAATGTCTAATTACCTGAAAATGGGCTGGTATGTCTTGATAGTTTAAGAACACTGTATTGGTACAACAAAACTAAAATCCAAAGGAGAAGGTGAATGATCAACCTTAGCTGGGTTTCTGCTTGCTTTGTTTATTTTTTTCTTTTCAGGTGGAGGTTGCAACAGATGTTGGGCTTCAATATAAAGGAGAACTGACAGTTGTTTTACGTTACATTCCCCCAGACAGAAACCTAATGCTTCCTCTAGGGCAGTTTCAAGGTAAAGCAAATATTAATGGCAGTGTAGGATAACATCCCTCTGACTATTAAAAATCCTCATCTGTGGTGAAGTAATGATATTAGTGATGATTGAAATCATACTTAAATATGCTATTTGTCTTTATCTGTGGAAATTTTGAACTATGAGCATGTTTCTCCTGTTCCATCCTCTTCTGTTGAACTTAGTGATAGAGAAGGGGAGTAGCAGTCAAGTGTTGGTTCATGGCTGTGACCTAATTAAAAAAAATTCAGACATTAGATAACATGACTGAGGACAGCCACGTAGAAATAAATTGTCTGCGGGTTCTTTGTTCAGGTAGTTATATACAGTGTACTGATCAAAGTAATAGACTTCACTGAGTTCTTCATGCTTAGTTATCCTTAAGCTTATCTATCTCCTCACTTTCACTCTTTTTTCACACTGCTTTACCTCTGCTGAGTTTTGCTATATTACTGCTGTAATTCAGTCCTGTAAAATATTACTTGATTTCTTTAGGGCAAGTCATTATTTTCATCAACAATGACCAGGGGAAAGTAGTTACTAACTCTTTGCACTGTAGTAGCATGAGGAACAGCAATCTGAAGTGAAAGCCATCACTGGGTGGCACCTGAGAGTACATTGATATACCAGACACAGGAATATCGCTGTCTTAGTGACAGTATTGCTTGTTAGCATTAGGATTTAATAGACGTATTAGAAATTTTTCTTTTTCTTTTTTTTTTTTTCTGTCAGATTACATTCTCTCTGCTAGAAGTAATTCCAAGGTTTTCTCTCTTAAAAGCTAATTGCTGTCTGAAAAGTCCAGATAGTCACTATCTGCATTTTTTAAAATTAGTAGATTTTAACATCACTCTTGATCTTTTTTTCTTATGTTTTGAGCTGGCGTCTGTGTGTACAATTCCCGCTGATAAGCCTCTTAGAATCTGCAGCCGCACGTACACACATGGAGTACATATGGTGTATTTCTGCATTTTAAACTTTGCATTTACACCTTGCTTGCTGTGTAGTGCTGCCTTAATATCAGTGCTGGAAGTGGCTTCGGAGAAGAGGGTAGGACTTACAGGACAGGCAGTTCTCTGTGTTCAGCACAGTAATCACTGAACACTTACATTTGGTCAGGGCTTCAGGTAGGGCACTCTGTTGTGTCCAGCAAGGACTAGCTAGTTACCATAGACAAGTTCTTTATCAAATACGGAGCGATTTTTCTGTTGCTGCTTTATTAGTTTCTCTACCCATAGAGAATCAGAATCTCCTCATAAGGAATACTTTAATCCCATTGTAGTAGACAATTAAAGAAAAAAATCAAGCCAAGTCCATTTACATTTCCAAATCAGTCTTGCAGTGTATATATAATTTATGATGATGATGTTGCAACTCTGTCTATCTATAGGAAAGAAGAGCTTTAAAAAAGGAAAAAAGGGAGACTCTCACATGCCATGTGGAGGTATTTTAGAAGTCCTCATCAAAGAAGCAAAGAATTTAACAGCAGTGAAATCAGGAGGCACATCTGACACTTTCGTGAAAGGGTCTGTGGTTTTTTTTTCCTCCCCATTTTTTAATGGCTGCACTGAATCATATTCTGGCTGACCCAGTTTTTTCCAGTATATTTGTATATGCGTGTACGGAGTGTCAGTCCTGGAGAGCAACTGGCACCTTGAAACGGTACGCTGAAGAGAAGGATGCTGTGGAACAAGGGCAGAGAGGTACAAGTTGTACAATCGTATTTAAATAGCACTCAGTCAAGAAACAGAACCATTCACACACAAATACCCAGTGCTAGTGTGCATGCTGTTATAGAATATAACGTTTGGAAAAAAGAAAACGCTTGCACTGAGTTGGCAGAGAGAGGTAGGTGAAAATTCATCGCTCCTGAAGGCAAGAAGTTGTAAGTTAGGGCTCTTGCATTGGAGATGATACTTGATCTGATGTTGACTTTTATGTTTTTGGGAAATGGAAACAGTACATATTTTTCACTGAAAGGAATTAGCCGGACTACATCCTGAATAAGAGACTTTTTTTTCAGGAATATACAAGTCTGTTTGGGTTCTGTGTAAAACTGCAAATAGCACCTATAAAAGCTGGCACGCTCCATCAGGCTGAGGTTCTTCCTAACGGACGTCACCTGAAACATGCAAAATGAGAAAATTCATGATCTGTGTGAGGAAACTCTGTTTGGATTCAAGTAAATACGCTAAATGAGAAAAGATTTTTCTTTCTTATGCTATAAGTAGTTTGGGTTGGTTTTTTCTTCCCTAGTGGTTTAGCTGGGAAAGCTCTTTGGCATGTATTACGGTGTGAAGGAGCACATTTAAACCCCGAGGGTTCCCAGCGAGTCTGTCACTGACTTCAAACATAGTGTCTTAACTCTAATCGTGTCTCCTTGTTAACATTTCATATTCTTTGACAGAAGATGTTAAAAAATTCTGCTCTGGTGGCTTTCAGGTTTGATTTTCAAGATGCATAATTTTGAAAAATTTGAGGTCTGTGTCACTTACATGCCAGTATGCATGTGGGTACACAAAAATATACATAGTATGACGTATATGCACCTTTTTATTAGATAAGTGGCATTTTGTGTTGGACAGTCAAAGTCCAAGCTATACAGAAAATGCTGCGTTTACGATAGACGGGTGTTTGAATAAAATGAACCTCATCCTGCATGCCTCATTATATTGGAGTTTTCAAAAACATAAGTTATGTGTTAGAATTTAGGAAGCACAGGATAGCTTAAACATTTTTCTTTGCCAGTTTTTTTCCCTCAATGCTAGCTTTCAGTATTGCTGATTTTTAGATATGCTCTAGTCCATTAGTAATGGTTTGAGTGTTGTTACTAAATGGGACCCATAGAAAACATCCTGGCTTTAATTCCTCGGTGGAGCTGAGGATTTATTTTGATCTTGTAGTGTGCTTCAAATTAACACTAAGTTGATAGACTTCCTGTAGAAAAAGTTTGAGCTATTCTTCCTATGTATTTGTATTTGTTCTGCCATGCCATCTCTCTTTTCCTGAGAGATGTGACAGCATTTTCTTTTACTGAAAATAGATTGTCTGATCCCCACTATGCCTTGTTCCCACCCGGGGCTTGCAACAGACTTCAGGGAGAACATGTTGTCAAAGCCTTTTTACATTAGCAGTAGCAATGCGTGGCCAATAATTCTCTGGACTATCTTTAGTCAGTGGTGTCTGCTGTTGTGGATATGGATTATTCAGTAAAGTGGTACAGGAGTCTGTTTTCCTTGGACTATTGGTCTGTCATGTGTCATGACCCACATGAACAATCAAGTTGCCATGAACCAGTGGAGGTGCTGCAGTGTTCTAATCTGCACTGTTGGCTTGAGATAATTTGACGTAGATTAGCCCGCAGTTAGCCCACTGCAGTACACTAGCTCATGTTTATTGTCAAGTAAAAGCTTGCACAGGAATTCTGACCGAGGTCTAGTGATATAATTTGTTTATCTGTCTGCCCCTTTAGTATTCATGTGCGACAACATGGTTATTCCATTAGCTTTGCTGGAGGAGGTGAAGGTACAGGCTATGAAAAATTGTAGACACCTCTGCTTTTAAACTAGAGTATGAAGTTCTTTTAGTTTCCCCAAAGGAATTCTCCTCTAAAGGTGAAATGTGAAGAGCTTGTCAGACTATACAGCATTTGTGTTTCTGCACTCAGGAGAGCTTTAGGCAACTTGAATTAATGACGCTAACCTGCTGAAGTTTCTTCCTTATCAGTCATTTCCATTTCTTACTGCACGATATCCTGTCCTGCTTTGAGAGGGACACTGGATGAGGTGATTCCCCAGGCCCCTTCTAGCCCACATTTTTATGATTCTATCTGTATTTAGCCTCGTTGAAATAAAAAGTGTGTGGTTAAGACCCATGACTTGGGGCAAGGAGACCCAGTCCAATTTCTGCTGGTGATAACTGACATTGTAACAACAAAAATAAATGGAGTACAGAGGCAAAGTATGCGCTTCAGGTATATGCTTAATTTAATAACAGTGGGGAGATGGGGTCCTGACCCCATTTAAGCCTCTCTACATGATTGTAATTCTCTGTGGATATTATGTCACAACCCACCTACATATTCAATTTTCCTTTTCTTTCTCTCTCAGATACCTGCTCCCAGATGACAACAAAGCTACAAAACACAAAACTCCCATAATAAAAAAGAGTGTGAACCCCCAGTGGAATCATACCTTTGCTTTCAGTGGTTTGAACTCAAGGGATATACGTAACGTCTGCCTAGAATTGACTGTGTGGGACAAGGAGTCACTCTCCAGTAATATTTTCCTGGGAGGTGTCCGTTTGAGCACTGGAAATGGTAAGGTGCTATCTGACTCGTGGTTGCTTTTCTTCTGCCCTCCTTCTTCCTCACCCTGTGTGATTCATGTATATGAAGGACAGAAATGTTACCGAGTGTATGGAAAGTATATGGGAACTTGGGGAAATGGAAAAGGGAGAGAAGACACAACGTGTATCTGTAGATGATTTAGTTCTTTCCTCCATGGAGTAAGACACAAAAATTTGGTGCCTAGTTGTACTTGTGCACAGTCTAGAAGAACTGGAAAGACCTTGGAAGCATTTCTTAGCATCCCAGTAAAATGGAGGAGACTACTTTTGTCCAACAGCAGTCTTTCTGCTGACAATGGTGTGATCTGGAAGTAGCGTGAATCCATTCCTCCTGTTAGGAGCGTTACTTGTGGTGCAGGGTGGAGAGGTTGATGTGCCGCTGTCCACAAGTCACAAAGGATTTTAATGCCAAACTGGCGCTCTCCAGGAGCTACTGGTTTTCAGTATAACTCCCTGTACAGATGGTAGTGTAAAGTGCTTGTCATCTTTCTTGTGCACTTGGAGCGAATGAGTGAGGAGATTACCATATTAGTAAGCAGTTACTATTAAAATGCCTCATATATATTTTTTATAATTGCCAGGTGTAAGCAATGGCAAGGAGGTTGACTGGATGGATTCTCAAGGGGAAGAGCAGCACCTCTGGCAGAAGATGATTGACAGTCCAGGAGCTCCTGTGGAGGGCATATTAATGCTGAGATCCAGCATGGGAAAACGCAGACTCTGAAAGACTTTAACTACTGAGGGGTGCCACGGGTACTCCAGACTTCAGTGGTGTTCAGGCTCTTGTCACTTTGCCCATTTGAAAGTGGGGAAGGGTTGTACTCTTTGCCTTGGCTATTAAGGCTCTGGGTGAGATTTTAATGCATTCTGCACTTTCACATACATGGTTTTAACCCAGGCTTATTGTACGGATTGTGTTTCTCCTGAAGCCAGTGAGAATTTGAGCTCGTACGAGATTGGACTGGCTTTCTCTGTCCCTTCTGGTGACTGGTGCGCAGCTGATGAACGCCTCTGCCTGGGAGGGGCACGGAGCAAGAAAATTTTCTAGTTAGTCCTTTAGCAAGAAATGCCTGGTTTACGTTATCTCCTGGGTCAAAGAGGGCCTAGAAGACAGCAGTGATACAGTACAAGCAGATTCAGATTGAGTCTGTGCCATGGTGTTTGAAAGAAACGAAGCCATAATGTTGTGAAGAATAACAAACAACGTCTCTGTATCACGTTTGCGTGTGGGGCAGAGCAGTGTGCAGGATGGCGGGCTTCGGGTCAAGCAGCCCACCAAGGAAGGCCAACGCACTGTGTGGCATTCTAGAAACGGGCAGCAGGGGAGCTGGCGGACAGCGATGGTGTTCGCGCATTCTCCGGGTTATTTTAACGCACCGTATAAAAGGCAGGCTTGGTGCAACACAATCAAAGAGCCTCTAATGAAAACAAATCCTAACAAATCCCCAAACATTTTCCAGAACTCAATGGTATGCCTGTGTTTTTCGTTCTGTTGACAGCTCTAGCCAAAGTCTTCTGATGCCACTGGGCAGAGGGAATAGGTTCATCTGCCCGTTTCCATTTGACATGCCACCGAGACGAGACACGTACTGGGTTTGGACGTAGTTAGCTAAGACCGTGATTCAACACATCGTGTAGTAAAGCGACGCGATTAAAGCACATGCTGGAATGATTTACACAACTGTGGCATTTTCTCTGAATGGTCTGGGATCCCGTTCAGTCGTGCCCATGCATGGTAATTATTAACCAGAGTAGGACATTTTTCCTCCTGAGTATGCCCCTTTGAGTTAACAGTGGGTTTAGTGATAAGAATGGGGTCTGGCCAGTTCAATCATTAATCTTATTAACTGTGACAATTGTTCAAGAGCAGTTTTGCCATTTGGTTTCCTAAAGTGATTTTACACCTACTTAGATCCCCATCTTTTGGGGACTTATGCTGCTCATCATAGTTGAAGAGCATGCTGTTTTGAATAGTTGTTGTGGGCTGCTCTTACCATAATGAGATAGGATTACGATCTTTTTCCAAGGACAGCACATGTCTGCGTGCAAGATCGGATAAGAAGATAATTGCATGGCATGTGATTGCTCAGGTATAAGACAAAGGAAGATCAGTAAACTGAGTGAACAATATTTCTTCCAAAATTTTCAGAATTAGAACACAGCTTCCTATTTGAACTGGTAAATTCATCTTACCTTTTCTTACCTTTTAAAATTTTTTTTCCCCAAACGTTTTCTTTTTGGAAGCAATGTAGTATTAGCACTAGAGAAACAAACTGAAATGTATGGAAACATAATTCTTACATAAATTACTAGGGAAAAACAAACTTTCAAAGAATGTATCATTCCCTGTAGATCAGGACACCAGTATTCAAAGATTTCTGTGAAGAACAAAGAGCATAAAATCTAACTTGTTTGAGATAAAAATGTTGTTCTTCACAGTCCAAAAATTGCAAAAAATCTAGATTGCAGAACAGAATATGAACTGATAGCTAAGTAACTACAGCTGGAAATTTTGACATCCGAGTCTGTCCTAATGTACAATTATATACATGTATTTAGAGCTGAATCCAAAACCTTAGAATTTAATATCCATTCCTTTTTTTTTTCTTTTTTTTTTTTTTTTTAAAGATGCTTTATACTGGTTTTGGTTTGAGTGGCTTGAAACTGGGGGAAGTTTACAAGCAAACTTTAAAAACCCAAATATTATTAGATTTTAAAAATACTTATTTTTGTTAAAAATAGTATCTTAGTTTTAATAAAACTGTTTATGCATATTTTCTATTAAAATTCTCATATGACTTTAATAAGTCACTGGAGGTACTGCTTGTCCAGTTGGAGACCCACAGCTTTCAGAAATTACAGAGTCATCTTTGAAAATAAAATTCCCGTAGAGAATCACAGTTTGGGAACCAAACATCAGTAGTAACTCAAGAAAACTGACTTCATTTTCCCTCTTTATCTGTTCTTCATTTTGTTCTGAAGCCATGCTCAAATTGGGCAGTCAAGCAGGTCTAGTCTAGTTTTAGCTGACTTTTCATTTTATGCCGCAGCTGCTGTGAGCTGATAAATTAGAGCACAAATATCAAGCACGTAGATTTTTATGACCTCTTTCTTATCATAGTAATCTTAAGTATTAGATTTTTTGTGTGTGTGTGTCAGCATCCCTCAAAGTGAAACCAAACCTATCTTTTGGCGCCTAAAGAATTGGTCTGAGTTGTCTTGGTCGTTTGTACCGCAAACCTGCATTTATTTTAGGAAAAATAATATTACATTGACATGGAGGCACAAACTTGATTTTTCACTTGCCAGAGGTTGATTCAAAAAGATAAAGCTTGTTAAATCTAAAGAAAATGATTCTTCAGGGTAAAATTCCTGCTAGAGTTGTAGAGGAACACCGGGCAGTGGATGGTTTGGTTTGGTTTAATTTTGATGATGAAAAAGGGAAAAATAATAACACCAAAAAAATCCTCAAAGCTGGACCCCAAAATGGACACCTGTTTCTTTTGCCAAATGGAAAACTTTGAAACAATTTTGAACTAAACATTTTACATGGAGTAGAAGAGTTTGTCTAATTTTTGAATGGTATTTTCTGACCTTCTAAGCATGAATGTTTTATCTGAATCAAGTCTTGCTTTGAAGAGAAAACGTCTGAGCTTCTGCCTGTTCTGGTCCTATGTTAGTTTATGATGAATGGATTCATCTGGGAAACACCAGCCAGCTCACAGGCAGGTTTGAAGTTCTGCCTTTTCCTTCCAAAGGACCAATATTTCATTCTGAGCCTCCACCTGACATTATAGACCTGGTCTATGAATAGCCTGTAGGTGCCAACTGCAGTTCAGCATATGAAAGGAACAACCCCATCGGGGAACTGATTTCAGCCAGGGTGGTGCTGTTCGTTTGCCATTGATGGGATTTGGAGTTGTACAGTGAAATTACCTCCTAGGTTAGCAGTGACAGTTCTGCACTATGGTAGCATATAATAGGTATCACACTCTGCCTCCAATGAGCATCGTATAAACACTAGAGCCATTTGGAAAGCTTTGCTGCTCCAGGATGTTATCAGGACATTTGTAGGAAGCATCTGATTTGTGGGAAATGTCATATTTAATTATATCTCTTATAC
The DNA here is from genome assembly GCA_009769605.1 of Bucorvus abyssinicus. Classification (NCBI taxonomy): domain Eukaryota; kingdom Metazoa; phylum Chordata; class Aves; order Bucerotiformes; family Bucorvidae; genus Bucorvus; species Bucorvus abyssinicus. The sequence continues at coordinate 37,213,704 of CM020030.1, forward strand.
CTTTATTCTCTTCCTCTAAAAAAAAAAAAAAAAAAAAAATTCTGGTTTGGAAAAAGCACAAGATGATTAACTGCAGATGTGATTCCTTGTTTTCCATATATTTGAATTAATTGCTTATAATTGTGCATCATCATGTACTGTGTGTTACCAGGCTGAACAAAAAGACAGAAAGCCAGGAATTAGCCTAAGGCCTTCCTTTTGTATGTAAGTTTGTGGCATTGAAAGTGCATGAATGGTCTAGTCAAGGCTAATTTTTAGGAGAAAATAGCCACAATTTTAACACTGATTCATAAACTCCTACCCTGAGTAAACAGACACCGGAGAGCTGATGTTTATAAAGTATTCTTCCATGCGGACTTGAATAACTGAAGATGCATCAGTGGAGGAGAAACCTGTACAATGGATTTTGAAAATGTGCTGTGCAATGCATTTTACTCTGATACGTATTTTTCTAGCAAGGTAACTACAGGGCTTTCATCATTATTTTTCCCCCCCTTGTGATTAGATTTCGAGGGTTTGACCCATCAAAGAAGAAGAAAAGCACAAGTTCTGCTGTAAAACGTCAGGTGGGGTTGGTAAATACATCTTCAGACAGCGTGGTTATTTCCAGTATCCGTCAAAATGAACTGATGCTGAGGGCTCTCCCAGCCTTGCCATCAGACTCTGGCATCCAGCCCTGCTCTCCAGAAGTTTCTCTGCCCAGTTTATCAGCTATATGGGGACTTGAGGCTGCTAAATGTTGATGCCTTTGTTTGCATGCAGAGATGCCAAAAGCAGGCTAAACTAGGTTTGACGTGGCCTCCCCATTTCCTCCACCTCCATCATGTTGTGGTTGAGTGAAGGTGGGAGGAAAGCTGCAAAGACAAGGCACACTGTTGCCATCTTCCTGTGCTCATCAAAGTGCCATTTGCCTTCCTCGAATGCCTTTTAGATGCCACATTTTGATCTTTATTTCCCAGCTGGTTGCTTAGCAGATGGTTTAAGAGAGAAAGCATTGGGATGGTGAGTATGCTTTGATCATGCTGCGTTAGACTGAAAGCTCATTCTTCTCTGCCTCTTCCAATGCTAATTACGCTGCGCATGAAAGAAGCATTTTTATGTATTAATGGTTTATTTTTCTTTTTTTGCCTGGTTAGGCCCTGCCAAGTGCTATTATTATAAGTTGTATTCTACAAAATATCAACTAAACTGTAACAGCAGAGCAGTTGCTGGTGCTTACTGATAAGGAGAGGTTGCATTTAGACTGGCATAGTTTTCCCTTCTTCAGGGGTACACACATTGCCCAGCTTCAGGCATGTAAAGTTTGCAGTTTGCTCTGTGAAGTCAATGAAGAGAAAGGCTGCTTGGATCTCCTCCACCTCTGAAAAACAGCTGAGAGTCCTGTTTCCATAGCTGCCTACTTTATGGATACACACAAGATAGTAAGGGTTGAACCAGAACCTTTGCAAGGGTCTCTCTTCCCTTCATCCCTCCCTTCAGTTCAGCAACCCTCACCAGAACATTCTGACCACATTAATCTCCATCTGCAAATATCTGGAAGGGAGGCAGCATTCATCAGTTAAGTGATAGCCCCGATTTTTTTTCATCCATATGAGGTAAAAACTGAAATTTTACTTCCCTAACACACAGTATTGATTTTCAGCACTTTGCAATGACAGAAATAACCATCTCTTGAGAGCTGGTCCATGCACTTAGTAAACATTTTTTTTTAAAATAGTTTTTTAAAAATTATTTATTTTTATACACGATGTCAACATTTGAGAACCCTAGAGAAATGGTGGTAGAATGTGTGATGAATTCCAAAATAGGATGCGGGCTCTTATCTGCTGTGATGTCTTTTACCATAGCTCAGCAGGAGATGCTGAGAAGCATGCGAGCAGAACCTTACCACTGTGTCCCATGAATTTCCTGCCTGGTGATTTCACGTTTGCAAATGCTGTTTGATAAGTGGTAATAATACAGTGTTAATTATACTGTGTATATTGACACTGATGCTCGAAACTGAATCTCAACTTGCTGTTTAGGTGTGTTTTAGGTTGCTTTTGAAACTCACGCTTGCTGCATCTTGGCCCTTTATTTACATCAGTTGTTTCAAGAATTCTTTGTGGCAGCAACATATATAGGGCTGCTCCCAACAGCTCGGCGTATATTTTTGAGGATAGTTCTAATTGTGGAAGTTTGCCTAAAGCCAGTTGTAGTCATTTGTTGCAGCAAATAGAGAATGTCACAAATTTCTCATTCTGCTTTCCTTCCGCTTAAAATCAGCGGCTAGCTATTTGCTTAATTATTCTGCTGGACGTGAACAGTAGCAGCAGTAAATGGCATTGCAGTATGTTAACTTCTGCCCAAATTTAAGACAAAACAAAACGTTTCCTGCCCAGAACATTTTTGTACTGTGCACTGTGTGCTTAGTTTTGTGGACAAAGGTGGCTGGTAATACATTTGCAGCTGTTGTCAAGATTACTGTTCTGTCTTTTAAATTAAAACACTGAAACGTTGTGGTGTTCTTGTCTCTTCAAAAATGCATTACAGCAACCCCCCAGCATGTCTCCCAGGAATATCCCATATTATCCCATTGAGGTGAAGACAAACTTCACTAATATGTGACGAATAATGCAGGAGGCTTGGCTTGTCTTCAGAGGTGGGACTCCATTGACGGTGTCTCTCTGCTTTTTCTGTTTATCTTTTACACTTAAGTGTTTTTAAGCTATTTTTTTATTTCATCAGTATTAAACCTGTTTTCTTTGTAACATGCAATTCTAAGCAGAAGGGAAATGTGGTGTTCTGTTGCCTCTTGCTAAAGAATTATTTTGCATGTCCTTTAACCCTGCATGTTAAGCAGGTCCTCCCCTCTGTCCTGCAATCTCCTACCTCTTCCCTAGTTCAAGGTCCTGTCCACTGAAAAATCCCGGTATATTCAAAATGCAGCTTTTCTGTAATTACTGGTCCTGTGGGTTGGTTTTTTTTTTTTTTTTTAAGAAAAAACAAAAAGCATTATCACTCAGTTTATACTTTCAGCTGAGCTGGGCTCACTTCAACTTACCTCTCCGAGCTGAGAGCTGTCTTCCATCTTTTTAGTACTCCAGTTTCCTGGGGTTTTGTGTCTTGCTGTCCCTTACCAACTATCTGAGACAAACTGGGAGGCAAACAACACTCCTGGGCTCTGGGGCTGTGCTCGCCTCTGCTCGCTTTGCAGTGACTGAAAGCCTGGCTCAGCGCGTTGGGTTCCTGCACCCAAGTGAAGAGGTTCACTGGTCTCTCGGTGTGATTTGGGCACAAGCAGCCAGCTCCTTTCCCCGCAGAGCACTCCTGTCTAGCTTGTTCCCATGCTAGTTTCCCTTGCGTTTTACAGAGCGTGCAGCAGCTGGATCACCGCTTGGAAGACGCCGGAGAAATGCATGTGCTATCCACCACTGCCGGCATCCTCGCTGGCTCCTCTAGCCCGGGCAGCCTTGCTGCTTTCTGCCCTCCAACGTCCGCTAATGCTTTCCCGCTTTTCCCTTCACTGCGCTGCCCTAAACACATACGCCAGCACCAGGCGGGGACAGAGAATGGGCGGCAGCTACACGGCCAAGAAGAGCTGTGCCACCTCCCGATGGTGTGAAGCATTCGCTCCTTTTTCCCTTCCTGTGGGTCTACAGCACCAACAGAGTCTGCGGTGAGTGGCTGGAAGCGATCTAGCGCTGAGACTGAGCAGTTTAAACAGTGGGTTGCGATTGTGGGAGTGTTTACATGTACTTCAGGTTACCTTTTAGCCTCTGTGTTTACATTAATTATGTTACGCAGTCTGACTCAGGCTCTTATGCAAGTACTGAGCTGTAAGCACGCTGCGTGTTGTAGTCGTTTGGTGCAGAGCTGTGAGGCTCCCTGGTGTTTTCATGAAAACAACTCTTTCTGTCCCAGAGGGCATGGGTTGAGCTTCTAGAACAGGGAAGTGTAACGTCAAATTTTGTCTCTTCTCTGCAGGTGTAGGGGAGATGTGTGACAGCAGGGTTTGTTCTCGTCAAATTACGTGGCTTCTTGGGCAGGAGCTGGAGAAAATCAGGCCATTTACAAAATCTGTGCTCGTGAGAAATTGCTGCCTCCCAAAATTTATCCCAATAGTTTTGTTTGCAAGAGCTGTTGCATGACAGAAACATTCTTTTCTGGTCTAAAATTGATTGAAGTCTTTTGGTTCACATTCAAAATTGAAAAGTATCTCCCGATTGACGTAGGAACCTCCAGCCCGTGGCTGTATCCACACCCCATGATCTGTCCCTTCTGCAACGAATAGCCTGGAGGTACGAGTAGAAAGGACAAGATTTATGGCAGGTCTTGCTTTTTGGAAACAGCCTTTAATCCTCCCAATTAAAGTTTATGTTTTAAACAGGATTTACATTTCAGCAGTGGTGGTAGGATTTGAGCTGTGGCAAGAAAAGCCACGTTGGTAGTACAACAAAGAGTCCAGCCTGTATGATTCTGAGGAAGTTGAATTTTCTGTTAAATGTTAAAAAAAAAGTAGTGCACTAGTGTAGATACTGCACCTTGTTTACTCACTGTTCTCTCTCTGGGACAAAAGGTCTCCAGAATGAGTTATTGGAATATATTTGAATATTTGGAGTTTATTTGAATATATAAATGCTGGGCTGAAGTGAGAAATACCAAGTCCCTTGTTCAGACAGTCCTCTCCCAACAGGCCAATCTGCCACATCTCTGCATAGCACACGTGCAGGCTGATTTGTCTCCAAAACAGAGATGGCACATCATGTTTTTCACTGTTCTCCACAAAAATGTACAACAGAAAATGCCAGAAGCCTCATATTACTAATCAAGAACAGCTTCTCGTAATCACAAGATTTTAATAGCTGTTCTGTGTAGAACTATAACTAGTAATCCAATCACTCATGCACTCTCCTCCACTTAATTCAATTTCCTGTAATAGCCTAGTGATTGCAATCACTTTCCTGACTGTAGCAATTGTAAAGCCTCACTCCTGTTCACCCAGCCATGAAAGACGACTGGACGCACTGACTCGGTACCTAAATCAAAATGGAGCAGCAGCGGACTGGAACTGCAGCAATAAAGTAGAAAAATCAGACCCATTAGAGGTTTGGGGTTTTTTTTATTTTAAATCACTGGAAATCAGTTGATGTGCTTTTTCAATGAGGAAAGTGGGGGGGGGGGGGGGGGGGGGTGTGTGCGGGTAGAATACCTGTCCACCCATGCATTTATGCTCTAAGCATCTGCATGCCAAAGAACCTGAGACAGAGAACTGTGGCCACAGCAGTATGTTCACGGATGTGTCCTCAAGGCTGTCGCTGTTCCATGTCTGATACTTAAGGCGTGATTTGGGGTGCCTGGCTATGTCTAGTTTTCGTAACCACTGGCATTAGACAGCAGAGGAGAAGCAAGCTGGGGTACAGCTCTGTCCATCAGCCACAGACCAGGTCTTACCTCCTTGCTCCTTTATAGTGCGTCTAGGGCTTACTTTTTGGTTTGGTCAGATCTGGAACAGAAATGCTCTCTGTGATTTTTGTCACCAATCCTGTCCTTGCATCTTATCTTATTCCTAACAGCAACACTCGGAAAGCTCAGTCAGGGCTTCCTTGCCCTCTGGTTGCTCATCCTTGCCACCTGGCACCACTACCTGCAGGGTGTAACCAGCTCTTCTTTTTGGCATCAGCACTGCAGGAAGCCCTCACTGTGGCCATGCCATGCTTTCATACCTACTCTTGGGTATTTGGTGACAGTCTCCTAACACTAACATCCTCTTCAGAAGACACAGTCTACCACCACCCACCTCCTCCTTGGCGCTGGTGTGCTTCAGTCCACACATTAGCTTTTGCTAGCTAGCGTCAGGGCTGACTTCCCTATCTTCACATTCATTTCCTCGTTAGTTCACTCGCAGGAGCAATGTTTTCTGAGTTCAAAGGGTGTGAGAGACTGAATTCTGGTAAGGATCACTTTGGAGATGCTGATAAACTGTTCCTCTGCTGACACCAGAGTGTGAAATTAAACAACCTACCATATGGTCAAAGACAAACAAGCATTTGGCTGAAAGAACAGGTCTGTGCTCTTGAGTGGCAAGAATGAAGAGCACAGACACTGGAGTGCTGCTTTTCACGCATGTCAAAATATGCGTCGTATCCTCTAAACAGGTGTCCAAAGCTGTAACACACAGATTTCAGTCCTTTGATTCTTATATTCTTCATGCATGATGTATATCCTTTGCAGTAGATTAGGAAAGACTGTGGGCTGTAATGAAAGAGTAGAAAACGCTTCCCTTTTTTTTTTTTTTGGTCTCCTAACGCTTTTTATTAAGCAGGGAACTTTTATGTTACAAGTGATGACTTGCAAGGAAGTATTTTCACAGATCTGAATATGACAAGCCTTCGATGAAGTTTCCCTGGGGGTAATGTTTTCCTGCCATCAAATCAACAGCCTGATCTGTCTTCAAGATGAAGAGGGAAAAGAGCTCTGCTACCCCAAGTCCATTGGACATGGAAAGCCAGATGCAGAAGCATACCAGGTAAGAGCATATTTTTCTATCAAGCATTGCAGTATGTGGCCTGTAGTAATTACTGCCCATCTTCTTCACTGTTGACTATTCCTTTGTTGAATTCCTCCTGGCAATGACTTCCGTACTCCTGCTAACAGCTATTGTCTCCTTGCTGCTGCTGAAAACAGGCACTTGCATTGCCTTCAGCTTATGCTTTGTGTCTGTGATCAATCATATTATTAGTGGAGCTGAAAGACATCACAGTTGCTTGTACACTTTCAGTGTGAGGCTAATGTCTCTCTTATAATGGTTTGCAGAGAGGTGTTTTGATCCAAATTTTTGAATGGTTCAATCAACTTTTATCTCCAAGAGGAATTTTAGACAACTGTTTGTTTGCAAAACAATATTTTATTAATAAAAAGACTTATAAACAGTAAGAAAAAAATCCCAATTTTACACTGAATTAAAAACCCAAAATAAACTCCCAGAAACGTGCCTCAGTTCTTTACTTTCTGTACAAGAAATTCTATTGGGTAGCAATCCTACGTAAACATTTATCTAAAGACGGCTGGAAGTACAAAAAAGCATCATGCATACTTCTATGCAGAGCAGCTACACAACCAGCCAGACTTAACAATACACACAAAAAAAATCTGTACATCAGTGATTAAAAAAAGCCATGCTTTGTGTAGCACCAAGGGGAGAATTACGTGGATTAAAAAAAATTCACCAACAACTGCAAGCCCTGCAATCCAAAATTAAGGGCATGACTGACCAATTTCTGCTTGCAGTTTCATCTCCTCTTTTCTCAAGGGAAAATTGTCAATAAGAGCGAAGAGCTCAGCTGGTGTCGCTGGGAAAGGATAGCGTTCCTTGTCCATTCCGTGCTTGTCCATCACCACGATGTTGAAATTGTAGTGAGGGATCCTCAGCAGCAGCCTGCAAAATAAGGAACTTGTTCTGTTAAAGCCCGTCACCTAACCCCTGGGCACTTTAGACTAGTAAATGGCAGAACCAGCCTGTTGGGTCTAAGCAGAGGAAGGCAGGGCTGGTCAGAGGGGACTATACAGGGTCAGCGTTGTTTCAGCTGTAAGAACAAGGAATCAGATAAGAGATTGGGTGTCTGTAAGTGCTGCAGGCTGTACCTCTGCATTAGGGAAGGGTCAAATTAACTGCACTCAGCTCTTGGTTTCTCCTCAGACCTCTGACTGTTAGTAGAGCACATGCCATTGCCTATTGCTATCACAAGTGAAAAACAATGTAAGATGAAAAAAAGTACAGTATACATTGCCTAAAGAAAAGCATTGCAATGGAGCTAGAGTTACAAATAGACTATTTCCTTTCTTGGCTGCCACGTGGTATGAAACCACAACAAGAAAAAGCAGGACAAAATTATCAGAGTCAGTTTTCATTGCTTCCTAATAACCATCTACCTGGTGCTAACTCCAATTTAGGAGCCGCTGCTAATCATGGCACAGTCCTTTCCTTCCAAGTGTTAAAAGGGGTCAGTTCAGCTCCTCTGGAGGTGTGACAGTAACAAAAGTATATCCTTGGTGCTCTTTTCATCTTTTGCTTGAAGGAGTAATAAACTACAAGACCCTTAGACATGCAGTCTCAACATCATTGGTGTGGGGAAGCTAAATGCAGGCAGCCATGCAAGAATGGGTGGAAGGAGAGTAAGGCTGCCACGAAGATGAGGGTCAGGGGAGTGGGAGGGGTGGTGTTGATAAGGCATGAAGCATCAAAATTGACCTTTCTCAGCCTTTGAACAACCTTGAGGGCTCCAGGTGTCGTCTTGTTGCAATTAGCGATCTTGGCTATTAAATTCAAACTAAAAGTTTGAAGCTAAGCTATGGTGATAGGAAACTACATTACATTCCTCTTGTACCTCATCTCATCTAAGAAAAATGCTTACTATCTACAAATTCAAATGCTAATGTTCTGAGGTTTCCAAAGTTTTAACTTGGGTACCCATGCTCATTAGTTTTCTGAACACCAATTCTGGACAGCATCTTTATTCAAGATGTTTAAGGTGTGTTGAATTTTCATTTAAGTGCCTTCTGGAACTAGAATGCTGTAATTCACACTCAGAGAAAACAAGACAAAATAAAATGGAAAACTAACTTTCACTGAGTGCAGGGCAGGCCACAACATACCAGTTTACAAAATGCAGCTGCATTAAAAGTAGGGGCAGGAGTGGGTGGATGGGGTTGTAGGTAGTGGGTAGAGCAGGGAATGAGGTGTTACCAGAGTTGTTATTGTCTACAGACCCACAATAAAACCCTTTCAACTTTACTAAAATACTTTTCCTAAGAGAAGCTCTTTGTGCTCTCTTCTTCCTTTTATAGAGGACAAATGTTTTCTTCTTTTTGCAATCCAAAAAAACCTCTCTGCATTTTTTACTGTCCCCAGTTAAAACTTGCTCCATTTCCTCAGATACATCACAGAATATGTTGCCTAGAATGCTCCCAGGCTTTTTTCCTAAGTAACCACTACTTTCCCTGCCACTGAGGCCTTCACTTTTGGCTCCTGTAGTCCCCCCGTCCCTAGGAAATGCTGGCTCTATGAAGTCTCGCATTCAAGTTTAAACCAACACCCCGCCAGTCTAAAAACAAGTCAGAACAGTTTAGGCACCTCAGTCAAACTGCTGAATGTTGTAGTCAGGCTGGGGAGGCTAAGATAATTTCTCCTTTGAAATACTGCCCATGTAATTTCTACATGTGGGACTTCAAAGAGCAACCACTGCTTCCCCTTCTGGCCTGGCCACAACCACCAGCAGCACTGCAGGGAATATGAGCTGTTGCTGCCATTTCGGGCTGCACTGGCAGCTGCTCCAAAGCTGTCCTTGCAAAGTGACTGCTGCCTGTCACGACTACATGAGACCAACTCCAGCACAAATTCACACACACTTGAAGTGTTTTCAGTGGCAGCACCCCAAAATATAGACCTATAACATGGTCACAGCCTGTTTAAGCAAACTGAAGTCTATGCTCTTAATTTCATAAATACCAAATGCCCATGACTTTGCAGTAGCTATTGCACAGGTAGAGAGCAAATTAATCCTAAAATTTACTCATCAACATGTACCTTCCAGTGTCCAGCTATGTACATTAGAGTTAAATATGCATATTTAGAGAGTAACATCTCAGAATCATTTCGGTTTGAAGAGACCTTTAAGATCGAGTTCAACCGTTCACCCCACACTGCCAGGTCACCATTAAACCATGTCCCTCAATGCCACATCTAAATGTCTTTTAAATACCTTCAGAGGTGGGGACTCCACCACCTCCCTGGGCAGCCTGTTCCAGGGCTTTACAACCCTCTCTGTAAAGAAATTTTTTCCTAATATCCAACCTAAACCTCCCCTGGTGGAACGTGTGGCCATTTCCTCTCGACCTATTGTTTGTTACTTGGGAGAAGAGACCAACGCCCACCTCACTACAACTTTCTTTCAGGGAGTTGTAGAGAGTGATGAGGTCATCCCTGAGTCTCCTTTTCTCCAGGCTAATCAACCCCAGTTCCCTCAACTGCTCCTAATAAGACTTGTGCTCTAGACCGTTCACCAGCCCTTGCTGCCCTTCTCTGGACACGCTCCAGCACCTCAATGTCCTTGTGGTGAGGTGCCCAAAACTGAACACAGTATTTGAGATGAGTCCTCAGCAGTGCTGAGTGCAGGGGGGCCATCACTTCCCTCCTACCGCTGGCCACAAGGAATCAAAAGCAAAACATCACATATGCTAGGGTGCAAACACAACAGTGGTGAGATCTTACTTTACCTGAGTTGCAGGGCAAGTGATGGGGGCAGCAGCTTTACACCTATTCTTCCTATCTGTGCTGGGAAGACACCAACCAATTCAACTACGGTAACATGTCGGAGGTCTAAGCCACACTGTGCCGGCTGGAAGGGTTAAAAGAAGAAGGTGTGTTAATTATCAGTGGGAGAACAGGGGGTTGTTCTGAGCGTGCAGCGAGTGTTCATAAAGAGTCTGATCTTTTGTTATTGGGGTGGTTTAAACTGAAATGAGAGCATGCTTTGAAAAGTCTCTAATTCTCAGTGTGAAGAACTACAGCCTCATGATTCCAGGGCATGTTAAATGACAGATTCTTAACTACTCTACGAACAACACACAGGGACACCTAGGAGGAACACAAACTTGTCTTTGTAATGACATGAAAACATGCCAGGGTATTAAGCATCATGGCAGTAATCTAATTTTGGCAAAGCAAGGTATGTGAAATGCAAGTTGACTGCAGAAAGTTTTCTTTCAGGCCAACTTGTTTGACCACTGTCAAGCAGTGGGATAAGTACTATAGCCATTAAATTTAGTATTTTAAACAATTTCATTTTGATCAATGTATTGAATTTTCTTGCCATGTTAATCTAATGGGGGAAAAGAAAAACTTTTTTTTTTTAATACAACTGTAACTTAAGCCATCAGTTAGTTAAAAACATCATCATGTTCATATTCCAATGACTATTTATGCTGAATTGTGTTACAGTTGTGAGAAAAGAAACAAGAGAGAAGCACTTGCCACTGTGAAAGAACACAGGACTGGCTCCTTTCCCTGAGGACAGACATACATCTCGAAGTCCAGCAAGAACCCAAAAAGAGCATCACGTTTACAACACATAAGAACAATTACCCAAAGTTTGAGGGGGTTTGGGGTTTTTTTTTTTTTATTGGAACAAGATACCACAGTGCTATCTCCAGCACGCTGGATGACTTCTGTGCTGCATCTCTACCTGTTTGTTTGCTGGTGCAGCTATTCACACTTTCTTGCATTGTAGTTACAAAGTCCGTAAGCCTAGTTTGCATGAACTGCAGCCACTGAAGTGCTGGATGGTTTGGGTTTTCTTTCAACTTTTTTGGGAGCTGAGTTAGGGAATGATTATTGAGCACAAGTCAATATTAAATTTATTTGGGGAGGATGGAAGAGGGCCAGAACTGCCTGGGATTCAGCAACTGGTCAGTCAGAGGCAGCACAATCCAGAAGGGATCTGAATTAGAGACTAGGGAGATGTTTCAACTCAAACCAATGTAAAAAGAGTTAAATCAGAACCACTCTGCTTCAACCAGATCCTCTAGTGGCTGCAGTGTAACAGCTAAAGTTTGTAGAGTCATATCAAACAGTGGAACTTGTCCTCTTGTGCCTTTCTTTAAAGAAAAAAGATAGTTGCATGCCCCCTGAAATGTGTTTTACCTGCAGCATTCCCAACTGCATCCTGTAGAAGAAGTTGGCTGCAGTAGGAGTTGAAATAATTAGTAGTCTCCGCTTCTCATAAAATTGATCCAGAAGTGCAGCTGCAGTCCTCACATTCACATTAATACTCATGGCTAGAATTACATTTAAAAGAAAAGTTATAGCGCACACTGAAAACAGATCTATTTCCAAAAGCACAAACTGTTAGACAGCAGAAGCACAAGAAATAATAATAAAGAAGATATGGGTGAAATACTGGCCTCGTTGAAGCCAACAATTTTATCTTAAGCTGTTCTGGCTTGGAAGATGGATTGACTCCAGAATGTGAAGTTTTGTAGTCAGCTTTGAGCCAAAACACACTATCAGTTGTGAGGTACCCTCATCATCCTAGGAAAGAGCAGCCAAAGGTAGCAAAGGCTTCAGCTGCAAGTGCAGATTGGCAGTAGAGACAAAGATGTTAAATTTCTTACCTCTACGGCATTAAAGTTTGCAACGGTATTCCACCTCACACACCCTTCCCAAATTCTCACTGCCGCAACACCCATTGCTCTGTCAGCCCTTCTGGTAAAGTGGTGAAATACTCACTTACGTGCACAGCTTGGCTCCACTCCTGACCACCCCAAATTGTACTGGCATACTCTAGCTGGGCTTCCTTGCAGCTCGTAGCCACCAATACAGGAGAACTCGCATGTAGCGCCATAGTTATTTCCGTCACCTGAACACTTGATGTAGCCATTATCTGGGGCATTTAACTTCACACAGCGCCTGACTTTAAGCAAGAGGGGAAAAAAAAAAAAAGGCATGAATTACCCTGTGTAGCATAGCCAGTGGCATACCTACAGAGAAGATGTTTTTCTGTTTGCTTTCTCTATTATAAGTCATGTACTAGAAGACCCTTCTTAACTCACATGTAAACCAAAATGATACAGATTCATGTATTCATGTGATTGTAGTATCATGGTGACAAAAGGTCACGGAGCACAGAAAAAGCTGAAGCTGAAACCTACAGGTTTCATCTCTGTATATTCAGCTCCTGATTGCAAGATCTGTATGTACGAAAAGGCAGCCCTGCTTGACAGATGTGAGTCACAGCTTAAAAAAATTCCTTCATATACTCGCTTCAGCAGCTCACAAGGTAAGTATTAGGGAGAAGCCAGTAGGAGGAAAGGGGTGTGGAGCTGGAGGCAGGACTGATCAATGAAGCTCTACCCTGACACGCAGAGTGCTGGCCTGGCCACCAGGGTCTTGAGCAAGACCACCTTCTCCCTTTCAGCATCAACGTACAGGTTATATACGCATACGTATGCAAACTAATATAGAAATGAGGACATTTCTCAAATCGCATACTAAGCCAGATGAAAAGCAGTGACTGTATTTATAGGGTGAAACATAATTCTTACCTCTGACTTTAACAAGGAATTTGCAAGTGCCTTTGTTTTCAGCTCTGTCATACACAGTATATTGGATTTTGTGGTCGCCTTCTGGAAAATGGGACCCTGGTGGCAGGCCTTTCAAAATAACACTAAAACGGGAGATAAAACAGGACACACATTCATAAATTCACCAGTATTTTCCTACTGACAATGCTATAAAAGCCTGAAGAGTGACATTTGTGGCATGCTAAGATTGTCTGGCTGCACTGCACGACTGAGACAGAGTAAGCAAAGGAAGCAGCTGGGCAGCAGCGACCAGAGTCTTTGAATTTGCCACCAAGAGCCCACCCTGGAGTCATACAAAAGGGTCACAACCCTGATGAGACAAGGGAGGCAGAGTAGGCAGTGCCTCCTTGCTTCCTCTAAGACAATCCATAGCGTAGCCAAGCATCACGCCATGCCCAAAGGACCTCTAGCTTCCTTTCCCCTACATAAGTAGAAGTCACGATTGATCCTCCCTCGTTTTGTATTGCAAACTGGCAGGGCTGCAGTGCAACCCAGAGCCGGTGGAGCGTAAGAAAACTTCCCACCTCTTCTTATGGGGACATTGGCTGCTCCGTACCTTTCCTTTGATTATACTAAGGTACAAAAATGGAACAGAAAGCGAGATTTATTGTCACAGCAGAAAGGCATGGTGATCCACAGCAGCGTTTTCACCTGGAACTTGTTCCTATCCTGCAAACGTGGCAGGACAATTTAGCTGTGGTAAACGTATCCTGAGCAGCGTGGCTGAGCCGTGTTCCACAGAATGGAAAAGCTTACGTCCTCATGGGACTGCAGGACCCAGTACATTTAAGGAAAGCAATGTGTACTCTATAAAACATCACAGTTTAGCAAGGTTTTATAAAAAGAGCGATGTGATTATTGAAAAGCTTTCACAGATTCAACAGCTAGCCTCTTTGGGCAGGGAACAGTTACTCAGATGACAAAGTCTACGTGGGCTATTCCCCATTTTTTTGCCTGGTAGACACTACTTCAAAAAGACTTTGGACTTTCTTTGTTCTTACGCTTTTCAAAGTTTTTATTTATGAATTCTTTCTATTAGTTAAATTTTAGAAATAAAAAGACAATGTCATTTTGTCTTTCAACAGCTTTTTTGTATTCACATAAAACTGTAAACATCTTTTAAATTTCAGCTTTCAAGCTTAACCAGTCCACTAATATACCGTTACAAGATGTAACTTGCTTACTGAAAGGAGCATATTTTCTATACTCTTACCATTACAATAGTCTAGATAGATTGATGTAAATCCTGCATCATAAAGAGGGGGAAATCAGAGACAGTGATACCATCACAAGTACACCTTGCTCTTCTGGAAAATGTGACTGTGAAACCATAAAAATTGACAAGGTCTTAAGATTAAATCCGATGTTTGAAGCTCCCTAAGGTTCAAATGAGAAGCATTAATTTAAAGGTAGCTGCAGAATGCTGGGACATCTGTAACCAGCACTGCTTCAGGGAGAAGCCTAAAGATGATTGCGGATATTGTTTTGTGACACAATTCACCTTGGGTTTTTTAAGTCAGTCAAAATTGCCTCTGCTGCCACCTCCAAATGCACTATTTTCTCTCTTCATTGTTATGTATAAAAGGTAACTTGCTGTAAGACAACTTGTTGACTGTAAAACCCACAAAGCATCTCTGGAAAATTTCACAGGTTCAGTCAAGATGCTATTGTTATTTATTCCACCACCTCTAAAATGACCACAACAATCTGCTACCCTTCATGTAGAAGCAAGGTGCTGAACAATTCACCTCCAAGCTGTCAACTTTTTCAGTTAAACGTGCAATTCTTTACAGACCACCAACATATGACAGCTATAAATAAGCACCTTGGATGAATTAAGGGGAAAGGGTACCTGACCACCTTCATGAGCTGAACTGCTAACCAGTGACCCCAGGAATAAAAGAGAGAAAAATGCAAACATCTACAGATGTGCACCTACTCTGTCAGAATCCCGTCAGCAGTGTCCCGTCCCTCCGGGGTGTCCCAGAACACTCTAGCTGTCAACTTGTTGGGCTCTGCGGTTTTCTCCTTCACGCTCGGGCACTGGATTCTCGGAGGTTCAGTATCTGTTGAAACAAATGTCACAGAAATGGGCACCTGTGCATCTCTTTTTGCTATGCATTTTTCCTTCACAGCTCTTGTCCTGCTGTCAGCATAACAACCTGGGACTATCATCAACTGGTCTCCTCAACACTGGAGCCATCCCAGCCAAGGCAGGTGGAATCTGTACTTCTCACCTTTTTATAAGGAAAGTAAAAGATGACAATGATCAACCCTCCCATCCAATGTAAAAATTAATTAAAAAGCAGTTATCGTAACTTTATCTAGTCCCCAATTAAAACGTGAAGTCTACAAATTGAGCTTTGAACTCTAAGGAGGGATATGCAAGATTGTACCTGAGGAGCCTGACCCTTCTGCTTATTTGCTCTGCCTCTATTTGTTCATCTGTGTGGTGGATATTATGATTAAGAATATTTGTAAAGCACACTGAAAATAAATTTCTCTCTGTATAATAGCTTTGCATATTACTGTTAAATTCTCTGTTATTTTTCCTGCCACAATGGCAAAAAGCGGAACAACGAAGACTGACACAATTGTAATTTTGCAGGGAATTGCTGCCGCATTTGATTTTTTCAAGTAATTCTTGCAATAATGCCTTACAGCTAATAAAAAACCAAAAAGCATACCAGGTAACTTTTGAAAGCTTGTTTAATGGCTACCAGAACATTGTGAGCATTATTTGGGAGTAAAGGAACAGGGGCGGTGATAAAAGACCCTGATGGAGGATGAAGACAATGCACAGCTACTCATCTTCAGCTGCTTCCATTGCCAATCCTGCCAGCACAGCAGAAATACATGGGCGAACCAAGTCTAAACACCATCACAATCATTAATATTAAAAAAAAAAAATAAAAATAAAATCTATCTTTAATAGCTTAGCCTCAGGGCTTTTTTTTTTTTTTTTAATGATCTCTTGGGTTATACTCAAAATGAAGTCTTAATCCATGAAGTCATATACCAGCTTTAAAAATGAACACAGAGACAGGATTGCTCTTTACCTGCAAACAGAAAACAATCCCCAAACTGCTGCTTAAATTTAAAGGGTGGCACAAAAAGTACAATCTGGATTTCTTTCAAAAAAAAATAGTAATGAGTAAAGTTTAAGTCTTTATAAATACACAAAGATACAAAATAATTTAATAGACCCTCATATTCTACAAGCAACACACAATGTTTTCCACCAGTTTAATTAAGGTACATGCAGCCCTGTTATAGCCCCCCAAACTTTTAATGGTATTTCAAGAACTTGGGACTCTTAAAAACTGGCTTATCTCTATTTCTTCTGTAAAATTTTTCCTCCGACCCCAAACACTGCAGCTTTGTGAGGCACTTCCATAGGAAGAGCCCCTGTCTAATTTTGCACAGGCAAGAGCAGGAGAGGCACAGGCACGTAAGCATTGTACCGAAGTTATCCAGCTAACATCAGGACTATTGCAACCTGCCTTAACCAAATGCTTTTTTTTTTTTAATAAAAAAGGAAAAAAGGTATCTATCTATCTTCCTATAGTATTGGGAGGATAACATTTATTTCTTTGTAGATCCTATTAGAAAGTGAACCTAGCAAGAGTGGGTTCCCACTGCAGGGAGTGGAGCAATCACAAACGAACAGCAAAATCCTCTAACAGCTTTTCCGGTACTTTACAAGAACACCCTTCACTAATGAGACATAAGGCACGCACTTTTTCTTTACGGCTTCTTTCACTCCTCCTTTCCTCAGCTGCTGCAGTACACAAGTGAACAGGATTTTCAAGCATCCCCTCTGGCTGTGGGAAGCACTCTGTCTCCTTTCCTCATGTTTCTTATTCACGACCTTATTTAGACCTCCCCGCTATGTGTGGAAACCTGCCACACCACAGCGAGCAAGCGCTCTGCCATTCTCTACAAAACCATGCTGCTCTCAATAACCTCCCGAGCGAGGCTGAATTAGGATAGGAAATAACCCAGTCTCACCAAGGCTGCTCTGGCTCTGGTTAGTTTACTGTGGCGACAGCTCACCACTGTGCTATGGGCAGTACACATTAAATAAATGTAATGCTGGAATAAAAGACAGAATGGCATTTAAGAACCCAGTGTTTTAGGCATTTAATTAATCAGAAAGCTCATTACACTATTTAGCACAAAGAAGACTGGTTGGTATGAACCAGCTTGGACTTCCACATCGTAAAGAAAAACAATGCAGTTACTGTGGGAACCAACTCATCAAGCACCCAGGGGCCAAGCAGCCTTTTTAGCTGGACTTAAAAATTCCTGGAAAGGATATTTTCTTTGGTCATTTCAGCTGCCTCTTAGCATTCAATGTGCACTAAATGAACTCCACCAGAATAACGCTGCTTTGAAATGGCGCAAGAGAAAGCAGCTGTCTACCAAAGAGGCTCTTCAACTGCAGTGGCCACTGGGGATGTGTTAAACCAAACAGTGCTCTGCCCTTTTTGCTTGTGCCCTTGTACAAAGCGGCAGCCAATCTACAGCACATTAAGCGCCTTGGCCACAGCTTGGCAGAAGGAAGACAGGTTTCTTTAGAAAAGACCCATTTAAAAGCTATGAAGGTGGCCAGGGAACAATCAGGCCAATGCACGAGTGACAAAACTGAAAGAAAAGCCCCCTCAAAATCTTCAGTAAAATATATTACATGAGCAAGGTGCCCACCTGTAGGTCAGAAAATTAAACTGGTTCCAAAACAAACCCTTGTGGAGGAACCCACAGGATTGCTGGCTGCTGGGAGGTTTTATCAGAGGGGAAAACCGTCCTGTAAGAGCCGGATTGTCAGACTCTCTCGCTCAGTAAGTATTCCTGGGCAGAGCTGGATCCAGGACATGCTGCAAGGTGTCTGACCTGGTACAGCTAGTCTTACACTTTTACTGTAGCGTCTGTCACTGGTGAAAGATCAATGAAGAGCCAAGCGGATTTAAGCTGTTTAGCAGGGCTATGCATTAAATGGGTGAATCTCGCCTGCAAGGTTTAAATCGGGGGCAGGGAAATTGAGTTTTCATTTAAAAATTGGTGCTGATCAGCCACATTCTTGTAAGGTGCTGCTTTTCTTGGCTGCTCGGCTGCAGCAACTGGTACTCTGGCTCCGCATGGGGAAGCAACATTGCCTCAGGAGGTCAGCAGCGGGGTACCGAATTTTAAAGCAGCTTTTTGAACTTTGTGGAGAATACTGCCAAGTTTGCAAATAGGTTTTAGGTTGGTTTGTTTTTTTTTTAAAACACACTTCCGAGACTGGCCATAATAACAGTTTCAGCAAAATTTAAAGAGCTTGTTAACTGTCTTTCTCATAGTTTGTTAAAGGTTTACGTTTATTTGCTTGTGAATTTGGGATGACAAGAGGAAGGAAACAGAGGGACGGTACTGAACGCCCACTGCTTGCTTATTCACAAGTCTGTATGGGATAGGTAAACAATCTGCTGCTACATAAGCACGCTGTTATTCGTGATTGCTAATGACATTAAATCATGGCTGGAAGTTAATTCAAAATGTTAGTCTGTGTCAAAAGCATAAAGGGACTGGAAATCATAAAAGGGAGAATGAAAATTATTGTCCTGTTCTCTCCACCGCCCTCCACAAGGCATTGCTCTGTATTTCAAAACATCCATTATCAGGGCCTGTATAATTAATGACTCAGACTGCAAAGCTTGTTTCAGACATCCCAGCTGGAAGCTGTTAGTTAACTACCTATCAATGCTGTCTTAGGATGTGACAAAAGGATGACTTAACATGGTGACAGCCATTTACCACAATCCCTGTTATATAATCAGCAGGAAAACGAAACCTTTATGGAAGAAAAGACTGTGACATTTTTCAATCTTTTACAGGAAAATACCTATTTCAATCTATGTTACAGTGCATTAAAGATATAACGGAAATATTACTCAAGTGAGTATCGGCATTTTTAGCTAACTGAGAACCAGAAGCAGCTGCACGTTGATCTTTTTTAATTGAAGTTATTTCAGCAACATGAAGGATATCCTTCCTCTTACAGGAGAGGGACAGGGGACAGACAGTCTGCTTTGTTAAGACACAACAATCACCGTCTGTAAGGACTTCCATAAGTGACTGGTAAAACATACCTTATTTTCTTTAATTTAAAAAAAAAATTAATAAAAATCTATTTTTCTTTTTTTCCCCTTTCAATGAATACCTGTTTCAGCAATGATGTTAGCCCTATGCTTTTCCTACATGGATCTGCACTACTGCACTGTGAACCCCACGGAGTTTTGTGCAAAAATGCTAAGCAGTGCAACTGCAGTCCAAAAGGGTAGAGAAAAGCCCCTTGGTTTGATTCAAGAGGATTATAAATTCAGGTCTGCAGTAATTTTGCCATACTTGATGACAACAGCTCTGGTGTCCCCAGGCCACTTCCCTACCTATTTGCAATGACATGAACTTTACCAGCCCCTGCCTACGATCACATGTAACATTCCTACTGTACACAGCACAACTAATTGCTTATATGCTAAAATAAAAAATAAACCGGCTTCTTTGCCTTTGTATTTCATTGTTCCCCTTGCCTTAATTTTACTTCTCAGCTGAAAGTGAGCCATTCAGCCAGTTCCTTCTTGGTCACTGGTAAGCTTCTGCAGGCTGAGGAGTTTTCTGTAACTACTGATTTACAGTAAGGGATACGTGTTCTATTGCAAACTGCAGTATATTGTTAGGGTCATGTCTGGTCATAAAAAAAAAATCTCTATCCTACCTTTCAAGAGGTCAAAAGATAACTTTATTAAACAGTGTGCTAACTGCATAACTTACTAATTGCATATAGGAACTGGGTATACATACGGTTTAGAGGGTCTTCTCCATATATGTGGTATTACCAGAACTTAAATAATACTATTACTTACAGTGAGTTACTTGGGACTTGCCATCATACCCTATCAACAAACTATCTTGCATTTTTGGAATCAAAAAGAAATGTCGGTGCTAACTTAGCCTCTTTTTTTTGCTGAAGACATACTTGTTTACTCTACTCTGCAAGACAACATCTCTGTAATAAGCACCCCGTCACTGAAAACAGATGTGGTTCTGTAAGTGCCAGGAAACAGAGGACAACATTTTATCATTCCCAAACTTAAAAGGGTTTTTTTCCTTCCTCTGCCCACACCACTAAGAAGGACAAAACTTGTTTTTTGTAAATAAAAAAAAAAAAAGAGACAGAACAAACAGTTGACACCTAAGCAGTGGGCTCATTTCTATATTTGTACACCACCAAGTGACAGGAAACCTGAACAAAATTCTACGAATGTCAGGCCACAGTGGACAGGCTCCAAAACATTTGCTAACCTAAACTGAGCCACAGGCATTCTGAAGAAAACCAAGCTATCATACACAGGAAACACTGAGCATAAATACTCTACCATTGACAAGCTTAAATTACTGGTACCCGATTCAGATGGCCAAAAAATACCTTCCTTTGTGGGTGGCTGATGAACCTTTTATCAGAGACTTCCCAGAAACAAGAACAGCAGCTCAGACTTCACTGTCTGCTGAAATCCCATTAATAAGAAGTTAAATCTCAGTATTTATGTCTCTTTTGATTTATGTATATAAAAACAATTATTCCAGCTCCTGGGAGACCGCTGACTATGTCACAAAAATTGCCAGCATAACTAATTGTGAACTGAAATTCAGTTCTAATTCAGAACTAATGCGGCTGAAATTTAGTTTAGCTCACTGCAACCATGCTGGTAACGACAGTCCATTCATACTCCCCGGATATATTTGGAAACCATGATCCCAAGAATGAAAAGCAACAGGGGAGGTCAGACAAAGCGTTTAGTTTCAAACCTGTTTTACCATTAAGTTGCAGAGAATGGGACAGATGGCAGCACACAGAACACACTAGAAGAGCGGTACAGTAGTTATAGACTACCAAGGAGTCACCCGGGTGGTCAGCAAAGGCTGTTATAAGAATTGTAAAGCACCGACCCTTTACACCAGCCTCATCTTTATTAACGTCATAATGCTCGGTTGTAATAGCATGCGTGTAAGGAAGACGGTGACTTGAGACTGAAAGTACTAACTGACAGAGAGCTCCCTGTATCCCTTGGAAAACTGTTCTCTGCTTCCTCAAAATCAACAGTTGCTTTTTGCCCCCAGGAACTGAATAATCCTGGAATCCTTTTGGAGAACTCAGACACCAGCAGTTACCTCAAGACGTAGACTTTCCAGGATGCAGACTAACCATCCTACTTACCAATGCAGGATGCTGGCCGGCCACTCCAAACTTTGTTGTCCATGCACGTTACTATACGGTCGCCTTTCAGCTGGTATCCTGGTGAACAGTAGTACTCACACCTCGAGCCAAAGTAGGCGCCATCTAAACACTTGAAGCCCCCGTTGGTTGGCATGGACAGGGTGGGGCAGCGCTTTTCTGGAATAGAAAACAAAGACTTCTGGAAACTTGTTATCCTCCTTTAGAGTAACGTCAATGTGTGGTATTACACAGAAATAAGGACGCAACTAGCAAACAAGTGGGAGAAAGTCATGTTCTACATGAGGCTTTCCATACTGTTCTTATTAGCTGTGTTTCAAATTTAACTTTACACACAGGTTGGCCTAATGCAATGTTTCTATGAGAAAAAGATGACATTCTCTCTCTTCTCAGAAAATGTTTTACTGCAAGAGCCCTCTTAGGCACCTGTTACAAATTGCGTCAGCTTACAAAATCCAAGATGGGCAATATCTTAATGCATCTTTGTGGCTCTATCATAAAATTATTCTCGCAAATCATGGTCATAAAACATTCCCTATCTTTGTCCTCTGCCAAGAGTACTGATAACGCTCATTATACTTGTCATGGCATGTACCACTGTAAGAACAAATGCAACTGTCAAATAACGCAAATAATGATCCCAAGATCACTGTTTCAAAGGCAGGGGAAGTTTATTGTCTGCTGAATCTCAGGTGCAAGCCGCAAGCACGGACTTCATAGCTACTTACGTTTGCACAGCACTTTCCCAGACCAGCGTTTGCTTGACTGACAAATTAGCTGCTGAGGGCCATGCAGTTCATAGCCTTTTTGACAGCGAATATCACATCTTGTCCCCAGTACATTCTTGTAATATTCCCCTTGAGGTGTCCGGCAGTTTGCATAACCATGTTTCACCTTAATGGGGGAGCACCACGGTGTTTCTAGCACAGAGAACAAAAAAACCACTCCTAGTACTTCACAAAATGTAAAAGGTCAGGCACACACATGAAATCACTTTCTTTATTCAAGAAGAAATGGGGGGGGGGGGGGGGGGGGAAAGAGTCTGATTTTAAAAAATACCAGTCCTCAAAGTGGAGAAGTAACTGCGGCACAGACCAGAAGGTCAGCCCTTCAAAATGGGCAGCTCTTTTTGATTACAAACATTAAAGACTGCAGCCATTGGGTTAGGGTGGAAGGGAGAGTGTGTTCTATGTTCTTCTGTCCATGGAGTAAGTATGCCACCACGTGGACAGTTTGATGACAACTGGACCTCTTCCCTCTTGTTTTTTAAATTGATGCACCTAACTTCTCTTTGGTAACAAATCTTTGCATTAGTAACACCTTTGGTCTAGCTGTAGCTCTCATCTTTACAACATTTAGCTCTCTTGCTGACCATTTAAAATAAAACCTTCCAAAACAGCTTGCACAGTGAAGGACACTGCCTTGGCTGAACTATGTGATAGTCCAAGCTCTCGCACAGTTCAGAAGAATCTGACCCACATAAATCATGTTGCCAATATGTTGAGCCCGTCTGTACACAACCTCCACACGTCAGAACAACCGTTCAGGGTTTAAGTGCGGCTCCGGTTTTGCAAAGTTACTTGCCAAGTTAGCACTCAGGATTATAGCTGAACTGGAATTTGTCAAGTGTGCAAGAAGAGCAGCTCCTTTGCTGTTCTCAGCAGTTCTGCAGTGCCACACTGAAACATTAAAATGTTCTTTATATCACCAACAAAATCACCGTCCACCAGCAAATGGGGACAATACCGTTGCCATAATTAAATCTGAAGGCAAGTGTCTAATCCAACTGACTAAGCGAAGAGCTTTTAAGAAAGATCTGCCCTCTCTTCTTGGTAATTTGTAGATTCCAAGGGCAACATGCATTCAGGCACAATGCATATATCTGACAGTACAAACTCCTGCACTTCCTAGTTTCAGATCCTGCAGAAGGTGTCGATGTTCGGTCACAAGCTTACTATATACTTAGCACATATTCAGAAAATGCAATCCAAGCTGCAGGAATTTAAATTCAGTTCTAAATGTTCTCAAAGGCCTGGACTTCATGAGTTGTACTCTTTCTCTCAAAAGATGGGTAAAGGATTACCTTTCCCTAATATCACAGAAATGTAGCCTGAGGTACACAAATCACCTTCTAGTTGCTCCTGGATGGATCTCCCAACTCAGAGGAAAGCTGGAATTTGGCTGGGACTTCACAACTAATGCTCCTACTAAACTCATAGGGAAAAGGGAAACACGCATACAGAAAACTGAACCTTTAATAACTGGGCAGGGCTACACTTGAAAACACTCAGGGTACAGGTACCATCTTCTTGTGAGGACTTAACACCATACTGTGATACTGATGGGTGCAGTATCAAATAGAGACTTCCCCTTCCCAGCCAAAGCTTCAAAATCTTTGTTTAGTTTTGACGACTGGGTGCACCAAGGAAGCCACGCTTTTTCTGCAGCAGGCAGCTTCTCAGTAGGAGTTTCCTACACAGGGAGTGACTGAGCCTGCTCCTTCTCAGCTCCAAGATTTGAAAAGGACATATTGGGAGGGAGGGACTGCAAGACAAAAAGAGAAAGATGACAGGTCCTGAAATCTTGTGTGACATGCAGGAGGGACATGACAAAACTTTTGAAGTCTGAAAGAAAGATGGAAAAAAAGAACCTGAACAAAACAAAACATAAAGAGTTTTAGCCTTCATCCTTACAAAGTCACAGAAGACACTTAAAAAAATAATTTCTCAATTGTCTTTGGCAGATGTTCACATCTAGCTCTTGATTCCTACAGTTACTATGTACATTTTTCCACACGATTTCGATCAGCCACACACATAAACAAAAATCAATACAGCCTTTTATATTTCTTATAAATGGAGTATTTAAATTAAGTGTACAATGTCTCTAGGACATATTTACACTTTCCCAATAGAAACTACGTTTTGCTTGGCTGGTCCTGAATCAACACAAATAGCATGTGAGGACTAAAATCAGAGACTAACTGTCAAGATTTGACTACACCAAGAGCACAATCCTCTAAACTAGTTTGTTTCTGAAGCCCTTGTACTGTACTGTGACATGCTTATTTTTGTATTTCACCAATACATGTGAAAATCCTATACAAAGATGCGTAGGTGGCATTATTCCCAGTGTCACCAAATGCACAGTAACTGAGGCACAGTAACTGAGCAGACCGGTCTAACAGCACACACCAGGTTATAGGCAGAGTGCAGTTCAGCTTTTTGTCTCAGTCATGTAATCATCCCATCTCTGGTTTTTTCCACCCATGGTCCTGTCTTGCAAAAGTACTGAATGTCAAATACATCCTCCACTATACACCTTATAATTATGAAAAGGTAGTTTGGTGGAGAGTGGTTTTTGTTTTTTAGAACTATTTCCTGTCCTTCACTCTAATCTATATCCCATAGTTACCAGAAAACATTCAAAAAACCCCCCAAAAACCCAAAACCATCTACTGACTTGGGCCACTTTATTGAAGGGCTGTATCACAGTGGCTCACATTTTTCATGCTTGCTGTGAACCAAATTAAAAGTGGGAGAGCAGGTGAGGAGTGACTTCTGTTCCTGTTAGCTCACCATCAGCTACTGCTGAACTAATGAGTGATGACAGCACCCATCTCTGCAGCCTCCTTAGCTGGCTACCCACTGCCACTGATGCAGTCTCAAGCATCACCTCGAACCACTCTCTGGGGGAATCCACACATGTTGGATACACAGAAGCAGCCTCTGTCTCATTCACCTCCTGGAGAAATCCTTCTCCTCTTCCTCCAGAGCTAACAGCAGCCTTTGCCTAATCTCCCCTTTAGTGGTCTTATCCCCAAAATTTCCAACTTTTCTGTTCCACTTGTTCTTCTCATGCCCTGAGACCCTAAACTTCAGGTTTGTTGTTTTTTTTTTTTTCTCTCAAGAAAGGAAAAAAAAAAAAAGCTTTTCCCACTTGCTGTAGTATCTCCTTAACTAAGGAGAAGGCCTCAGTTTTTCTGCAGAAAGGTTCACACCTGAAGTCACTAGGAGAACACCGACTGAAGGGGCACAACAGGGGGGTTGAAGTCTCAGGCAGGCTGAGCTTTTGCCCCAGCCAGCTGGGTAACTCTTCAGCAAACCAGTTCAAGATATTTATGCCTCAGGTCTTCCACATATATAAGATGCAAACACACGTGGCTGATTTACTCTGTAAAGGGTGTTAAGACAAATACACTTAGCAACATGATTAAGAGGCTAATTAAAAAAGCAAAGCAGCTGTTTCAGGTATTGCAAATTGCCTTGAGTTTTTCTGCAAATTTCTGTGGCTTTACAAACATGATTGCCTTGAGTGAACAGCTGCACATATATTTTAAAATAAAGTGGCTAATAGCACACAAACATGGTTTCATGCACAAACGAATACTGAAAAATCCCTTCCTTAGTGTCATTGCAGCTATGGTGGTCTACAGAAAGAAACAAAGCAAAGCTCATAGGGAGGGCTAATACATCTTTTACTGGACCAAACGATATTGTCAGAAAGAAAAACAAAACCAGACATGCTTTTGGATGCAGATAACTCGAAGAGCTGAGGAGGAACATCTGTTTGATCCAAAACATTATTATGCTTACCCTAGAACTCCATGTGATTAGAAGAAAGCGGGTGAGGCAGGGTTTATAAGGAGGCAAATACCTGGGTTTAGACCAACTGAAATCACTGAAAAAAAACCCAGCTAACTTGAAAAGCTTATGTGCTTGAAGACACATCAAATGATACAATGAAGTTTTAGATCAAAGTTTTTTTGGTTTTAAGTGAAGGCACATACTGGTTTTCAAAGGCTAAGCAGCTACATGGAGTATTCATGGAATATTAGGACTGGGTGTTCCCTGCCTCAGGACAAAATCAGCCATGGTCCTGAAGGCTCTGGGAATAAGAAAATCTACAGGTTTCCCATGTACCTGCTCTGGAGCTTCACCATCTCTACTGGGCTCTAGTCTCCTAACTGAAATTTGAGCTTTTAGGTACCCAGGACCTATGTAGTGGTTTTTTGTTTAACCGAAACTTTGTGCCATTCCTCAGCAATACAAGAGCCTGCATTATCACTTAGTCGTAAAACATTTCAGAGACTCAATCCTGTGTTTGAAACTACAGGAAAACAGGCAATAAGCAGAAATGGTTGAAGCCACAATGTCGCCTCTAGAGCTGGGGCCACCACTTGATCATTACAGTGTTTGAGAAAATATATTAGGAACGAGGATCATAGGAGTAGTGGCACTAGAGCTGTGATGAACACAGGAACTGCTGTATTTGGGAAGCCCTTCGTCATCAAATATGATCTGAGACAGCTATGCCAAGTGGCAGAAAGGAAAGCATTTTCTAGAGCATCGTTTCCCCCAGCCTCTAGGTCTTGTATAAACATCATCCTCAGCTGAGCATTTCCTTCCCAAGTAGCACGCAAAGTGACTGGCTGTACTGTTGCTTGCTGGTACACCAGCCACAAGAGCTGCGGGTTCACCAGGGAGGAAGGGAAAAACTCTTTAAAAATGCCGTGGGCACAGTAAGTCTCCGTGATGTTTCTCTGGAAAGCTGAGCAAGTCGAAAAACATCCAGACAAAGACAAAAGGATTTGGTAGGAGGTGAATTCCCCCGTCTCTCCAATAAACTGCAATGTTTTGTTTGTAGATGCCAAAGAGGGTGAATTTGTGTGCTCGCTTCAGCTGTTTACCGAGTATATGTGCAAAGAAAAAACAATGCTGCTTACATATGTTAACACCAGTTAAGAAATTTCATTTAGTTATTTGTTACCGGGGAGTTTTATGTGCTGAGTAATGGGCCATACCCAAAATGCTGGACTGCACATATAAGGAGAAGCTCTGAACATAGCTACTCAGCCCATTTTTCCTTGCTCTGTCATTCTCCACTCTCTTCCTCTCAAGACCAACTTAAACAAGTATGCTAATGAGGAGTGAGCCTTTTATACTGCAACGCTTTATACTCTCAGATTCACATTGTCTGATCTTCAACACTTGGCAGTAGCGCTTCCCAACTTGGGGCAGTTTTTAATATCTGCCTGAATGAGTCATTATGTTTCAATTACCCTGGTGACATTTTGGCTGACACGAGTATAATTCGTTTTGGATCACCGTATAAAAGGAATTTATACATCATTTGCACGTTAACTACTTGCCTGCCCTGCCATGAATTGGTATTGATTTATCTTCATGATCACTGGAATTCTTTGTCTACATGTCTGCAGAGGGTTACATGTCAAAAGGCAAAGAAAAATTGGTTTACCTAAACGTAAGTTTTAGAGAAGTATTTCTGCATGTGTTTGAAAGTAAAATTTTATACTGAAGTATAGTACTGGGAAGAACTAAGACATTTATGAAAACAGCAACATAGCCATAGCATCTGTTCTTCCCGCTCTGTTGCTCATAAATGTCTGACTTACTTATGACTTACCTCTTATAAGGCCCATTGATTCTTTACAGAGAATCAATAATGTACAACAAGGCCCCAATGCCCAGAATTTTCAAGTAATCAAAACGATTACGTTACAATTCTAGCACGTCCACAGATTAATTTACTAAAAAGAAACACAGTTACCATTTAAAGTGACAAATTAAATTGTAAGTTTCTTTACTGTCTAGGCTTCTGATGGATTTTGACAGAGAGGGGTATTGAGACAGAAGCAGACTTTAAGAAAACAGACATAGTAAACAGAAGATTTACTGGGAGTGGCAAAAAACTTCTTAAATCTTGCTGAATGATAAAATCTTCTAGAATAAAGAAGAAACCAGAATTTGCTTTATAAACATGCCAGTCCATTCACTCATTCATCCAGCTACATAATTTGTTGTTGGAATTGTACACATTAATTCGCTAAATGCATTCCACTTTCCATTTCAGGTAGCAGGTTAATCTAAAATGCAAACAATTTTACGGGGACAAAAAGTCATGAAAATCAAGTTCTCTTGCATCTACTTCTATATATTACCATCAGTAGTCCCAGGTTTTCAATCAGCTTATCACTGATGGTTTTGTTAGGATGTATGAAGAAGAAAGAGCTCATCCTAGATTTTCATGATATAACAACCTGATCTTCCAAGAGCTAAGGCAGTGCGGAAGTTACTTACTCAGGTGCACAAAAGAGTGGTGATGAGTACTTGGTCTAATTTCCATTGTTAAAAACAATAGAAATTAAATCTCGATCTAAAAATCCATGAGAATAACCATGGAGCTAGATCAGTAAGATTTTATAATCCATGAAAAGAAAAAGAATGAAGCTTTCTCTCAGCAATCAGCCGATCCTCTTTAGCCCATAAGCAAAGAATTCACCTTTATATCTATTGCGTGCATACACATCTTCATCATCTTCAAGGGGTGAATATCCCGATCCTACAATACAAAACAGAGAAAAAAAAATGCTGCAAGAAAGGAAATATAAATTAAGAATAAAAGAAAGCTTTGCAAAAAGACATGCAAGATTAGGATGCAATAATCTATGCAATGCCATCAGCACGGGCTTCTCTGAAGCTCAGTTCATAGCAGACCCAGTTTATAGTGAATCTGGAAGGGGCAAATTGATTTGATAATCAAGTGAATCTCTCTCATTGCTCCTAGAGCAATTTTGTTCAATGCCATGTTACACATGTCAAGTCACAACTCCTCTGTTAGGGAAAGCCCATCTACCATGAAGTTGACCTGTTGAGCAAAGAGAACAGCAGAAGTACCGGTGAAGGGGCACATCAAAGGTTTCACTATAAAGTGGTTCCATAGTGTCAGTGGCTGTTAACAGCCATCAGGCCAAACAGCAGAAGTAAAATGTGCATAACTCAAGAACACAACGTATATGATCTTCATATCAAGAACAAAACGCTAAGGTACATTACCTGCAAACACAAGTTACACTCAAATCAGCAGTCAGTTCTGGGGTTGTCCAATACAAAGAGATGGTATAGTTCTTTACTTTTAAAAACTTGTGCCACAGTTAAAAGCTTAAAATAAAGGTAGAAACTGCTTTATAAAAACCAGAAACCATCTGAAGCACCACCATTAAAGTAGTTAATCAATAAAACACTGCAGTCAGCAAGAAAGCATTCAAAATATCTGTAAGCAACTTTTATTTAAAATCACCAGCTTCTCAGCATGAAGTCTAGTCTAGATTTCAGGTAAGTCTTCTCCAAGAAGAAGGGCTCATACAAGTTTCCCTTCTGAGAAATCTTCCTAAAAATCTTGCATGCAATAGGCAGGTACTAAGGAGGGTCAGCACTACGCTACAGGAGCTTCTCACACATGGTATCTCAAATGACAGCTATGGGAGTATTTAATCACCATTTTCTGAGGTCTGAGACCACAGTCTGTACAAGCTTCTGCTTAAAGCTGGGCTACATTAGATAAGTCAGGCACCTCAAAAAGCCACAAATTTCACGTGCAAAGCACACAAATTTTCTGCAGAAATCAAACCCAAGAGATGTTAATGGCTAGGAGGATGTAGCATAAGGGTAAAAGAGCTACCAAAACAATATCTGTCTCCCCAAAATTAGTGTCAGCATCTGTCAAAAGATTCCACTTCTTTAAAAAAAAAAAACAAACAAATTAAACTGTCTAGAAGCCAGTGAAACTTCACTTCTTACACTACCAGCCTCAGAAAAACCCAGGACAGAAACCCAGCCCACATATCTGCAGCTGCTCCACGGGAGTAGCTTTAGTGCATAGAGTCTGTCTACAGAAGAGCAGTGCCCTCCAGAGCATCAGCCACAGCTCACAAGGGTTTGGACCACCTGAAGACGAGACTCTTTTCCATCTCCCGTGACCCTTCTCTCCACATTATTTGTCAGGCACTTGCACCCAGGACCTGCAACCAGCGTGCAGCACTCAGCAGCTCCTCCTGAGAACCGCAGGAAAGCGGTAGATGAGCGCGCTCCACATCAGACCAAAATCTTGCACCAAGACTACAGCTATGTGAACCATTTAGGCTCCTGCATGTGAAAAATCAAGGAAGTTGATTTCACACGTACCATTAAAGTAGCAAAACCCCACAATTCACCTTGGGGCTGATTCAAAGCTTGCTGTTATCACTGGGGATATTTCCACTAGTTTTCAAGCTGGGACCTGATGAAGTGAACAGCTTCTCCCCTGACACAGAGGGCTTCTTACACAGCACAGACTTCCTATCACTTAGGAGCCATTTCTCTGAATTTTTTATATTTATTGTTGTGGTGGAATTTTTTATGCCTAAACACTGACATCTGAGAAATTTCTGAACATAAAAACATTAAATTTTGTTGCACTTGAAGCCTGACTGAATAACATAAAAAGCAAGCTGCGATGCCTGAGGGCTTTGTGAAGACCTTGATATGTAAATCAACACCTCTCTAAGCATCAATTATTCTGACAGAAATTGGGATACTTTTAGCTAACTATTCAGTTTGAGAGTTATAAAACTGTTATCTCAGTGTTATCACTCTTAATTGTCCAAAATTTTAGTGTGCAGTGACTTTAGCATTTTAAATCAGTAAATGTTAGAACTACGTGAGCTCTTACATATTTACCTTCCTTAGACAAGAAATAATTAAATGATTTTGAAAATCTTCTGACAAAAATTGGCCCTAAAGAGTTATTCGCTGCTCTTGCCCTGAAATGATGCTCTGGCTCACAGAGTCCGACATCTCTCGTTTCCAGCTCATTTTCTAGCTTGAAATGAGAAGCACGTTGGGTTTCTTTCCTAACAAGCAATGTTTCATTACTCTTAATAACCACAGCAGGACTGGCTTGGGGAACCACAGGAGAACATCGTCTTCGTGGTAGCCTGGGAGGGTCTCACTCCCACTTTCCCATGGCCTCTTCTCACAGAGAGCCCACCGGCCGACACGGGGCCTTAGCAGGGCCGGCACAGCCTGTGCAAACCAGGGGCACCAAGGGCAGTTCAAGCATCACTCACTGGCCCCCAGCCACACCATGAACCGCCAATCTAATCCAGAGGGCTGTCCCCGAAGAGCTGGGCTGGCTCTGGGAGGTCCACCACCATGCCACTGCCCTGGGCACTGCAGCACCACCTCACCCGAAGGTGCTGCATTTTCTCCTGTCTCCACACGCCCTTCTTCATGCACACCTGGGACCTGGCACGTTCCCCCACCTCTCCACATTCACCCACCCACATTGCTCTACGCAGCAGCCCTCCAGCAAAGCTGTCCCGCTTTGGCAGATGGCTTCTTTCCCAGGAGCCACCAGGCCTGACCTGGTGCCTCATGACCCACTGTGCCACGCCATAAGCAACCCTGAGCAAATCACCATCTCATCGTCATTTTCTCAGCCACAAAACAAAGTATTTCTGCTTCACATACATTCACAATTAGCTATCAAGCCATAAAAGGACAAAACATTGTTCTTCAAAGTGGTAAAATTATCACAGTACAAAACTGGGTATTTGAAGAAGAATGGCAAAAACAACAAGCTGCTTTACAGATGTCCCACATCACGCTCCAGGGTATAGCAGGTTCCTGCAAAAAGCAGCTGTAGATTTTGTTCTGGCAGATGACAAGCAAAACGCGAAAAACAACACTTTCATTTTAAGATTAATCGATTGAATGAGATTTATTTATGGACTTAGATGATTCTGTTTACGTTAGGAAAAAAGATGTCTTCATTCACAAAATAATCACTACAATTTTATAACTGAGGGATGCACAGGAAAGCTTTCTCTTTAAGTAGACTTTGTTAGGGCATAGCATTTTAAGGAAAATTCATGCAACCCAGTAGAAAAAACGTATTCGTGTCTGTCATGACAAACCAAATAGTATGTGCCAAATGAGGGATAAGCCTGCCAGACAGGGCAGGAGGAGCTACAATAGTAAGCTGGTAAACCTTCTGATGAAGTAAAAATCCTCGTTCAAGAATTCATTATTAGGAGAACACATTTGCTTCTAGTGTTCAAACTTACAAGCTAATGAGACACTCAGACACACAACGTTTAACTATTTGCATAAAACCTAAATCAGACCATTTCAGAATGTTTTGCTTGTGTTTTGTGGTTGCTAAATCCACTCCAGGTTTCCTCATGCTAGCCTTCAAGCCAATTATCATTCAGCAAAACACTTTATCTCCTGAAGTGGTCTCACCAGCCTCAAGGAGACAACTTGTTTAACCCTAAACCCACTCAAAAGTCAATTCGGATGTTTGCATTCAACATCAAGCATCTGAAGAAGTACTCTGCTGCTTTAGTGCCTCCACACACAGTGGAGGCTGCTATTCTCAGTTTCTCATGATGGCTCCATTTCCACACTTACAGCCCAGCATCTGCTCTCCTGGTCAGTGGCCCTTGGTCAGCTGAAGAAAAAAGGTAAGGAAGTGGAACATATATCTGCATTCGTGAATGAGCATAGATTACAATGACACATTCACATTTGCACAGAATACAAGACACATAAATTCAATACGCATAGCCAAACAGGCGCTGAGCAAGATACTTCCTATATTTCTAGGACCTGATCATCCTCCCCTTTGCCTGTTTGTTAATAAATCTGCAAAAGCTTTGAGAGGAGAGTACTTCAATTGCTGCACAAGAGCGACAATCAATTTGTTGGTGTTTGCTGAGCCAGAGAAGGAAGACAAATGCTATCAGACTGCAGAGGAAGTTTTAAGAGGACTTCTGCTGTCTCTCAGTTTTGCTCCAAACCCTGACTTTCTAAAGTACATTACTCCTTTGTTCACTGCAAATGCCTGAGCAAACAGAAAGAAACTATTGCAGACAACAAGATGCTAAACTTGACCACACTTGTCAAGCAGACCAATTCAGGTCATGGCAGGCAAAACCTGTCTAATGGGTAGGTAACCTCCCCACTATAGCCTTTCAGATATTACATGGTATTAATCTTTAATTGGAGGACAATCTTTCCATTCTGCCTTACCGCCTCAAAGGTCTCCAGACTGAAAGAACTACCAATAATTGCTTAGCTATCTTGATCCTACAAACAACAAAAAACTTTGCACCTTGTCCAACCTGAAACCAGGCATCTTCTCACTCATCATTTAATTCTGACAAGCAGTAGCAAGGCAAGGTTTAAAATAATAACAGAAATGCACAAAAGAAAAATCAATACCAGTAGAAGACTTAGAGGTTTCTTTAAAAAAAGTTGAAAGGAAAAACAAAGTACCAGTTAAGTGAGAAACACAACATTAAAGTCTGCAAATGCATATAAATCTTGGCAGAGTCATTCACTGTAAGATTTTCACCAGTGTCACTGGGATTACCCGCATGGAAAAAGGGAATGAGGATACTGCTGCTCCAACTGTTTGATGCCACTGGTCCTGAGCGAGTGCACATGGGCAAATTGAGGGTCAAGCACACAAGCCCTCTCCCATTGCAAAGGTTCACCTGTGCAGGTCTGCTAGCAGAACCAGGGCACAAGAACATAATGCCAAGGCAGGCACTGCAGACACAGGTGTGTACCTGAACAACATTTAACACCTATTGTGCTCCAAACCCTTTACACTTGAGAAAAAGAACGAATGTGGGCTATAAGAGGCAGAATAGCTACACAAACTTGTTTTTCCCAGGACTGACATAGGAATTTCTTAACTCTTTTTGGATTGGATCAACTGAAAATAAGCTATAGACAACAACAGCGTAGTTCATGAAACCAATCAATAACATTTTTACAGTTTACTGCCCTGAGACAGGACAAGTTTAGGCACTTCAGTAAAAGAGGCTACAACACTTAGCCTGCAATAAGGGCTTTTCTCTGAATAGCAGTGCTCTCCTCCCAAGTTTAGCACCAGATTGAAGAGTTTCATATCTGCTGTACTTACAGTCCTGCAGAATACATTAATGAAACCTCAGATTTTTTAGGCAATATAATTTTGTCAATTTACACCACTGAGTTTCTTAAGCCTTTTTTTCTTTCTTATGCTCTTTTGCTCTCAGTTTATAAGGATTAGGTAAAATTGAGATACATGCTGTAAAAATCAGCAGCAAAAGTCAATGTTCCAGATTATGTTTTACTGAAGCTTGAAGTCTTAAATATAGCACCAATGTGGTTGACAGCCAGCTAAGTAGGAGCCAGCAGTGTGCCCAGATGGCCGAAGGCCAACGGCATCCTGGCTTGTATCAGCAATAGTGCGGCCAGCAGGAGTAGGAATGTGATTGTGCTCCCACACTTGGCACTGGTGAGGCCACACTTTGAGTACTGTGTTCAGCTTTGAGCCCCTCACTACAAGAAGGACATTGAGGTGCTGGAGCGTGTCCAGAGAAGGGCAACGAAGCTGGTGAAGGGTCTAAAGCACAAGTCTTGTGAGGAACAGCTGAGGGAACTGGGGTTGTTTAGTCTGGAGAAAAGGAGGCTGAGGGGAGACCTTATCGCTCCCTACAACTACCCGAAAGGAGGCGGTAGCGAGGTGGGGGTCAATCTATTCTCCCAAGTAACATGCGATAAGACAAGAGGAAATGGCCTCAAGTTGCGCCAGAGGAGGTTTAGATTGCACTTTAGGAAAGATCTCTTCACTGAAAGGGTTGTAAAGCATTGGAACAGGCTGCCCTGGGAAGTGGCAGTCACCATCCCTGGAGGTATTTAAAAGACACACAGATGTGGCACTTAAGGACATGATTTAGTGGTGGATTTGGCAGTGGTGGGTTAACAGTTGGACTTGATGATCTTAAAGGTCTTTTCCAACCTAAACGGTTCTGTGATTCTGTGAATTTACTTAAATACGTATTTCAGAAAAGATCACTGCATTTCCAACTTTTTGGACATTGCTGGGAAATGAAGAACAGTAAAAAAAAAACAACCCTAAAAATACAGTGATAATTTCCAATTTCAGCTGCAGGGCAAATTTCATGGAAGAACCAAAACCAGAAAAACAGAACAAAACAAAAACCCTCAAAAAACATTGTAATGACACTGTGTGTGGCGCACCAGAAAACAATGTGAGTTAAATGAGCTAAGGTAGCATCTTCTCTGGACCACAGACACTGGCCACTCTTAATACAGGGAGGAAAGCAAAGGCTTGTTCCACATGCAATCTATCCTTTAAAACAGAGGAGAGTGCTCAGGAATTTTTTCCACATTCAGTCAGCTGATCAATTTAAGCACGTGTAAGAAGATGACCACTTTTCACCAATAAGTCTGTAACATCTGGATTTAGCTCCTCCAGTGTTTTATATTCCACAGTATCTGAAGCCATATCAAACACAGGAATTTAAAAACTTAGCTTTATGTGCAGCAGACTGTAGAGCTTCTTGCAGTACAGCAGGGCTAGGTCACAATAAGAGCTCAGTAGTCTGAAAGGTGGAATGCGGAGGCAGAAAAGGCACCAAAAATGGTCATGACCTTCACATTAGAGGGCTTTGTTTTGTGTGTAAAAATACTTGCACTGATTTTATGATGGCAGTAAAAATGGAAAGCCAGGTTTTTCATATCATTCTTTACTGGTTGAACACTGTGCCTGAGTTCTGCAAAGCTCATGCTTAAATGTCATTTGCTTCAGTGGGATTTCAGTATTTGTTTAAAAACTGCCTGCACACTTGGGTGTTCTGTTGCATCTGGCCTGTAGGACTTGAAAAATATAAAAACAAACTAAATATAAAATTTATTTTCTAACAGAAATCAAAGCAGAACAAATAGTAGAGGAAGAATCAACAAAATCAATTAAGAAACAGCTAGAGATACTGATTTGCCTTGAACTTTTCTACAGGTGGATTGATATAGAAATGCAACTGTTATTAAACTACATGTTTATATGTAGAGAAACTAATGGCAACTGCTCATATTAACCAGTCTTCAACAGGCATAGTAAGTCAAAAGATATCATCTGCTCTCCTCTTTCCTCAAAGGATGTTCCCTTTGGCCACAGCACTTTTCAGTCTCCTGCTTGAATCAATCAGTAGCCCCAATTGTCTTTGCAATGCACAGGAAAGCAAGTTAAAGCAGAGAAACCTGACAATCTCCTCTTCAGCAAGAGTTGTGCTGAACTGAGAAGTAGAGGATATCAAGACAGGCATGGTATGTTCCTGAACCCAAACTCAGTTCACTCATCCAGACCAAGTTAATAAACCTATATGCGATTTAGTAGCCTACAGAGACGTTTAGAAATTTCCCTGCCTGTATTTATGGAAATACCCACGTGGATAGCACAGATTTGAGCTTCCATGCTCACCCACAAACTCCATGCCAATGTTGTGCTTCTACTCCTTGCAGGTGGTAAGGTCTTCCAGGCACAGAGAGTAGCCCCATACCAAGAAGATCCCCTCAGGGCTATAAACAGATTAATTTACTGTGTCTCAGTAATGATTAAGATGCAAACCCCACACTTTAAAGCACAGGTTTTAACTAGTTTCAACAGAGATGCCTCTACAAGACTCCACAAAAGAACAGTTCTTTCAAAGCCATCATAATCAAAGCACAACTGAATTGCAGAACAGAAAGATTCAGAATTATCAAGTTCAAAAGAGGTCAGAGATGTCTGAAGTTTGCATGTCAGCAGTAGCTCAAGCTTTCTAAAATAGAACTCTCTAATTCTACAGAAATCATGAAACCAATTAGGAAAATGCAGGCACAGGTTCTTTTTCCCAAAGAATAATCTCTTCCCCCCTTGCCATCTGTGACCCAATGTAACTATGATGAAACTCTGCAGCTGACACCAAGCCGTGAGGTGTTTCAAAACAAAGTAATTACACCCATTCAGAAAACTATCGCATCACATAGAATTCAGCTGAACAAAGTAACACCGGTTGCATGTGCAGGCAAATACTGTTTGACAGAGAAATCGCTACTCCTGGCATACGGTGTCCTGTTCATTTCAATGAAGTCACAAATCCAGAAGCAGGCAGCCATGTCCATGCAGTTCAGTCACAAAAATCAGTGGTGGGATGGAAACTGCACGGACACTGAAGCTAGTGTTAGTCCAGAAAAGCTCTGTAAAGCACTATTCAACTCTGCTTCCTTTTATGTACTCACGTAGATATCTTAGATACAGCAAATCCAAAGCAAAACACTTTCCACCAGTGATCTTAGTTTATTTTTCCCTCTTCAGACTGGCAATTAAGGTGGAAGATGTTCAAGTGGCTCTGACTCAACCCACGCAGTTCTGCAACACAGCAGCAGTCAAGGGAAAAGCTGGCAGTCCTAACGAGAGGCAACAAACACCCTTGCCAACACACATGTACGGTCCAGAGACTTTAGTGCAGTCATAGGCTGCTCCCAGATATCTCTCTCCACTGCAAACGCATTTGTTTTCACTTTAATCACGTGTTTAGCGTTCGGATGAGCCATGTATTCAACTACTCGCAGCATAGACAGATAAAATGACCAAAAGCCTTCGGTAATTGTTTTTTAAATACTATTCACGTGAAGCTGTAAAAAAAAATATTATCCTTTATGAAAATGTTGTCCTTATATTCAATGAAAATAAATGACGCATTTCCAGAATCCTAATTCCGGAAATCCTGGTTTGCTCTGGATTGCTCTTGTGATGTGACTTTTTGAAGGATTCAATGGGAAGGGAAGATTTAATAAAATTTTGCTTAAAATGCAATTTCAAGGTTGTACATATATAACTGGTTTTCAACAGAAAATTCATGTAAAGGAAATCTAGACAAAATGGTGAAAGCTACAGATAAAAGACCTCTGCTATAGAAATAAAGTGTTGATTTCTGTGGAAAAAAAACCCAACAGCTCAACAGGCTAATAAAAATATTCTCAAGAGCTGATACAGGTACATCTTCAAGAGTAATGTCAGTCATCTCCTGCGTTGTTCTTTATTTCCCACGTAAGCCACGTTCCCCTGATTGTTGAACAGTACAACCCACAAGGTACCACAACGATTCATCAAGGAATTGGGAGCTTGACCCAAAGGGAAAAATCTGAACAGTACGTATATGAACAGTACTCTTACGAAATGCTGATTTTCAGCATGACCAGTGAGGGCTTTTTTTGCTTGTTTGTTCGTTTGCACTCATTGTCTAATCAAACATTTAAATAACTAGGTACAGAGAAAGAGGAAGAAGTTAGCTTCCATGATTTTTTAAACTGGCAAGAGAAAGCCCAAGACCATCCCTTTTAAAGGACCCCATCTGATAAGGATCTTGCACTAAACTGAAATCCAGCAAAACAAAATAAACACCCAAAAAAGACAGGTGAACAAAAGAAGTCCCTGAACATTTGGAATGGCAGCTAGTTGTGCCAGCAGGAAATCAACAGGGAGGAGGTTGGAGAAAAATGTTTCCTTTGTTCAGGCCATGAGGAACTCAAAGTCTGATTTTTGCTTAAGAAACTCTTCCATAAATAATGATAAAAAACCCAATGGCAGCATCTCTCTTTATGAGAAGCAGTCACAATCCCACAGACTGTTACCAAAGTAAGGACAAAAAGTGTCATGAAGACTAAGATATAAATCAATTCAGCTGAATAAAATGTACATTCTTTACTCAACAGGTTTAAGGAGGGTAAACACACTGCATTACATCTACACAAAACACAGCTACCACAGCTGCATATTGCATAATAATATATTTGCTAATCTGAGCACATATATGGTCTAAGCCAGAGGTTGGGCACATCAGGAAAGCAAAGCCTTGCGCAGCTATGGGGTTGTGCATGTAAAATGTAGACAGCTCCTGATACAGAAGAATTTGCACTCTGTGCCTGACCAACTGCATGAGGCTCTGCAAAGGCTGTCCACATATGGTCCACGGTCTCGACATCTGTAAGCATTACTGTTTTCTTTACTGCTCCCACACAGCATCGTCCACCAGTAACAGAGTGTCTACACCACGTCTACAGCTAAACTCAGACTCTGTCTCGTCCTGTCAGACGCCAGCTCATCTCCGTTATTCACAGCTTTGTCACCAGTCAAATGGACTGCATCTAACTAAAGTAGCTTCATCTACCTAAGGACAAAGTTCTGCAGAATTAAGGAAATACCAGCTATTTTATAACCCTGCACCACATCTCCACATACTCCGTGTTTTCTAGGCTAGCGTTTCACAGCACTTCTACTGCTGATGTGTTTGGTCCTTTTCTCTACAGTGGTTAATCAGCCTGAGCTGAGAATTGCTATCAACCATGCATCTTCTGCCAGGACTTCGGAGACTGTGTGACCCCCTAGAGATACATGTGACCAACACCCAGAGGCAGTCTATTTCCAAAGCTGCTTTACTGATGAATCTTACACATTCTAAAAATCAAACGTGTGAATTTGGAGTCAGGAGGAAATGATGGGCTGGCAGGGACCTTGAGAACTTTCAACTCCCTTAAAAAAAGCAACGCAGGTCTGTTGACAGCATCATTCAGCTCTGCATACCTGGTCTCAACAGAATTTCCTAAGAGCTGGGATGGCTGGGGACCTCCTAGAAACCGCATAAGCTGCATACGGATGAAGTCAACAGCCACCCTCAAGCAACAGCCGCACTGACCAGTCTGTCTCCAGGCTACCTGAACTATTGGGATAAAACCCTGTTCAGATAAACACATTTTGATTCACAGTGGTTTCCATCCCTGATGGCAGGGCACACCTCCATCAAGATCCTGAGGATCAGCCCCCACCCGTGGCATCAACTCTTCTGGCACAAAGGGCTCTCACAGGCCTTTGCTACTTTCTATGCTAAGCAGAAGCAATTGGGGTTTGTTTGGGGTTAAGACTTTTTAAATTGGATTTATGAAACTGAGTTTAAAACAAATCAAGTCTGAATTACACATAAAGCTCTATATAACTAAGATGCTTCAGATGCTTCTTCAATGGGGAAAGGATGTGAGGACAGGGT
Source organism: Bucorvus abyssinicus (assembly GCA_009769605.1). Classification (NCBI taxonomy): domain Eukaryota; kingdom Metazoa; phylum Chordata; class Aves; order Bucerotiformes; family Bucorvidae; genus Bucorvus; species Bucorvus abyssinicus. The sequence continues at coordinate 37,253,816 of CM020030.1, forward strand.
ACGTTGTGGGCAGGTGCACCATTAGATGCACTAGAAGGCTGCCAGATGGAAAAGTAAACTGGGACTCTGAAGAAGCAAACGAACGCTACCACTTATAGATAAGATTGTTATCTTTGAAGATCCAGAGAAATAAGTCCTGTGAAACATAATTCAATACGGTTTTTTTTTCACTGATAATAAAATATTATAGGGTTTTAATGTAGTCCTACATTTTAGGAACAGACTGAAAAGGCAGAAAAACAGGCCACCTATAGAGGGTCAATAAGGAACTGAAAAGAGGTTCTACTAATGGTAACTAAAAAGAGGTAAAACTACTAGTAACTGCTTAACTAAGTAAAGAACATTTAAGCTGAAAGTTTCCTTAAAGACAAGTTCCAGTGGACTTTGGGATAACTTTCCAAAGGAAGAGACTGAACACTAATCCTGATCTGTTTTGAATTGGTGACAGATGGAAGAAATCTGGTTTGGTTGTTTTTTTTTTTTTAATGCTGACACTGGAAACTGGCACATCTCAGTATCTAACCTTTAACAGCAGATACACTGCGTTCCTCTCTTCTCTTTATCCTTGAGTCACGTGTTATTTCTGAAGCTCTGCCATTTTAAAAATATCTTTCAGATTTTACGAGGATACTAAAAGAAAGGCTCCCTAGGAAAAAAATCTCAGCTTTACGTATCAGGCACTACACCAACACTTGAAAACTAGCATCAGGATTTGCCTGTAATCCATAGGAAGCTCTCCAACAAGTTCCTAGAAAACAGAAGGGGAGTGGAAAAATGTGAAGTTACTGTGATTCTCCTCTTGCTCTTTAGTAAGTGGAGTCACACAGTGTCAGAAGCAACACAGAACTACTGTAAACCCTATGCTGGCAGTGAGCTCCCCCGAGCACTGCTCCCCTGTGCAACTTCTTGTTTACCTTCTCCGCTTAACTCAACATGTAACAAATAAATAAATAAATAAATACCTCTTCTGTTGTGGCTCATTATCCTCAACTGGCTCAAGTAGGACTTCTCCCAAAGTTAGTTTAAACCTGTCAGCCTGCATTTTCTCACTACTTTTCTTCTTATGAATAAACATGTCTGCAGTCTAGAAGTCTCTCACAGCATACTTTATGTCTCATTTCCATGTGGACAGCTTCCTTTTAGAGAAACTAGAAGTATAAACAGCAATTTACAAAGTCCCTGCTCAGAAAAATTTGGGTTTTTATCCATGACACCTGCAAACAGATGAAAGCATTAAGAGCTGTTGGGATGAATACTAGAGGCCCTTCTTGGATGAAAAATAGAGACTTCTAAGGACTCCCAGGACTACTTATGCTTTAATAGTGCTTTGTAAGGGTAGCATGAAGGAGAAAAAGAAGGCATTACACTAGAGAGGAAGAGCTGAAAGAACAACTCAGAGCCACGTAAGGCAGTCAGCAGGTCAAAAGCTGAGCAAAGACGACAGAAAAACAGGAGAAACTTGTAACTTGGTAACTCGGTCTCAGCTTCCGCAGAGCCTCCGCACGGCTCAACCAGGCAGTGAGCGACTTGGGGAGCAGGAACCAGAAGTGCATCCCCAGCTCGTGCAGGACAACAGTGACCATATGTGCCTATCCTCTCTTGTCCTCCCACCTGCACCACATCATTAGCAAATATCCAGCAGCACCCTTTTCCTTCTCACCACCCCTCCCATCCTGCAAGGCCAAGAGCAGATACTGAGAGGCTGTAGCCAGCATCATGGTTCTCAGCAAGAAGGGTGATGCCCTGGCTCCCTCAGCTCCTGGAAATGGAGCAGAAGGTCCACCCCCAGCCTCCTGACATCAGGACAGGGCATACTGGGAAGCAGCAGGGCTAAGCAGGGAAAATATGAAGTTGTGCTGTATTCAGTGCAGCTGCTTACCTAAGGGTGGCCACACTGTGGGTCCCTTTGGTTAAGGAGGGGCTGATGCCTTGCACTGATGAACAACATCTGGCAGGAATGACCAGCTCCAGCAAGCAACCTGGCAGACAGCTTCAGATTACCCAGGTCACAGTTCACTTAACATAATTAGGATACAATCCTTTAATAGCCAGTTCTGTAAATTTTAGTTGTCCACAAAAGCAGTTCAGTACTGAAAAATTGCTCAATTTTCATAAATGTCCTGAAGACAGCAACTAGAGGCTCTGAGAAAGAACAAGCCAAACTCAGAACAGAGCAGACATTTTTAAATAACAGATTTATGGATTTGTTAGCATTATTGTCACACTAAGTTTCTTCTGAGTGTCCAAACATTACATTATTCAAAGAAACTGGGGTCACAGAGCAAAGCTCAGTTGTTTTGTCTCATAAACACAGGATAGGGATGCCATTGTATTTTTCACTGTTTCCTCCTTACAGAAGCATCGAAGTCTGAAAAACTGACTCATGAGATTTCAGGGCTTGCCATTAAAGCCAGACTGACAAACTGCAAGTTTGTCATACAAACCGGAGATACAGAGGTAAACAGAAAGCATGTCAAACACATTGGGAAGAAAAAAAAAATTAATAATCCGCACAAAAAGTACTAAGCTAGTAATAATTCTGACAGAAAAATGAAACCGCTGCCTGAATTGCTACTAAGAATTAATACCCTGTAAATAATGTGGAATTTCACCCAAAATACAGCTGGAAGAACATGTGAGACATATCACTCCCTGTAATGCTCAAACCAGTTCCAAGCCTGCCAGCTCCTTGCCCACAGAAGCCGCTGGCTTGGCCTGGGAGCCACCCTGCCCCTGCAGCAGGAGCTTGCTGCCTCCAGACTGCTGGGGGAGGTCCGTGTCCTGCTGCCAGCCCTCACAACAGCAGGAGAGCCCTAACCCTGAAGTAGTCTGTGTAAAAAAGAAAAATCTGAAAGCTTACACCAGCCCCACTCCTCCCCCCCCCCCCCTTTTTTTCTTTTAATAATTGAAAAATATCAACTTCGCAGTTTTCTATGTATCTCAACCAGGCATGACATTTCACTTATAAAATTATAATCTCTTCAGCTGGAGAGCCTGCATAGCTTTTGGGAAAAGCCTTACTGATTTGGACCACCCAGACACAAACACAAAATCAAAGGCTAAGGTTCCTTGATCTGGAGCTCCAACCTTCCCTTTGCAAATCTGATCCCACGTCACTAAAAACAGTGAAAGAGTTGACATGGATTTCCACTGCAGGTCGAACAAATAATAACCAAAGGATCCACACGCTTGCCTATCTACAAATGTGCTTTTGAGTTTTGTTGATTTATTTTCATGATTTAAAGTTTCCCTTCTTTCTTATGAAGCTTCACTATGATATGCAAAATTGGAACCATATTGTACAGTCAGTTCCACAGTGTGGTGCCTTGTGTGCAGAAGACAAGCAGCATTACTCCCCCACTGTTTATATAGAGTCCCGGTCTGGCCTTACATCACAGCAAATGGGATGGTACATTTAGCACGAATGCCTAGCAGAAGGCAAGGGGTTACACGAGCTGTACATGGCAGCTATTCAGTCATTTGACTCTCACTGCTCTGCCCCTCTGCAGTGGGCAGGTTCTTTGGCACCTCTTACTCACAAAGGCACCAGTGCAGCAGCAGCCTGAGACAAGTCAACATTTGCCAGCAAGAAATCAAGCCAAGGGTAACCTCCAACAAGACCTGACAGTAAGCCCTCTGGTTCCAACTCCCTCATCCAGCTCACTCCGAGAACACAAATGGTTCATCAAGAAGCCATTAGCAGGACCAATCGATCAGCCAGCTCTCCGATGTAAAGCTTGCTTCAGCCTTCAGAAATTTTCAGGAGCTTGTTACAGGGCTGGAGCCTTCTTGTCACAGCCCAAAAGAGATGCAAACCTGTACGAACATGTCAGCTGCTGTACACCATGGAGCCTGCTAAGCCTTCCCTCTCCCCACTCTTCCTCTCTCTCTCACACACACACGCTATAGGAGGGGGGCAGTAAGGAGAAGACGCCGCAGTCTGTTGAACAGTACTGGTGCGCAGGGCTTTTCAGTTGAAGTCTATTTAAACTGTGCGATAACTAATCTATGCAGCCAGGACTGTTTTCAGTCAAACCTCTCCAGACAAACCATTTTACATAGGGGATGCAGACACAGGCTAACCAGCTGCCTTAATGTCACAAAATCAGTGGTACAAAACTGAAGCAAACAATCCATCGGATGCCTTCACAAAAGAACACCTTCAGCAAGCCAGCGTTTTTTTCCTTACTACAGTAATAAGAAAGGTACCCCCTTTCAGCACAGGGCACTCACATCCATTCCTTCCCCAGAAAAGAAAAGTATGGGAAAGACCTTTTTATTATTTGTTGGGTTGGGCTTTTTTATTTAAACATTTCACTGCCACTGTAACTCAGCACCAGGCATATTGTTTCTGGTATCTTGCCTCTGGGCAGCTTAGAACAGTGAATGTTTGTGAGTCAGGCAGTTTTGAATCTCCAAGAATAGCTGGATAGAGGGATGTTAATTTTGGCCTGTTTGGAGTGACACGTTATAACTAGAGAGCCACAATGGATGGACTCAAGACAGGCAGATTGGAATCAACTAATTATTTTTAAGTGCATTGCCCTAGAGTTGACAACTCTAAAGAAAAGTGTAATTGGCATAGGCTCATAACTTAACTCTGAGGCAGGAGTTGGAAGCAGCATCTTGCCCCATATGGCCAGTTAGCATCAGGAAGCCTGACTAAAGACCTCTGAGGGACACCAGGATGGACCACAGACCCTAGCAGGTCAAACCTCTCACAGTACAGCCTAAAAGGAGACAGACTTTGCTCAGTGACTCATGTTGCCAGCCCACATTGGTTAAGTGCAGGCTTAGGGTAAACCATGCAGCACGACAAGGCACTGCTGGAGAAGCCTGAATACATGACTACTTTCAAACAGCAATGCTATTCTCAGTGGATATGTACAACATGTCTAAATCCAGTACCCTCAATGGCAATGGCATTTCCTGAAAAGAACAAGAAGATGGTGAGAAGTAGGGAAGAATAAGATCAGATGTCTTCAATCACACTGCTCAAATTGAAAGAAAACCTGTCTATTCAGAGTTGTGACAACTTTTAAATTTTACACAACTGGAAAAAAAGGGTTTCCTTCTGTAACACCACCACAGTAATTTCAGAATCTTCAAAACAAACTTTCTTCATAACACAGACTTCTAAATCATCCAAATTGCATATGTGAGTATTCTCGCACATGTTTATTTTTATCCACGGCAAGATCTGGAGCACACAATAGCAGTAACATAAAATTTAGCATTATATATTTTCCTGTGAAGCTGCAGAAGTTTTTGAGCCTCCCTGAAGGACACAGCTGCACATCACAATTCAAAGACATATATACACATATGTATTTACTTACCAGTTTCAAGCAAATTAATGCAATCAAGAATCTTTGTGATATGCATCCTGCATGTTTTGTTTGTGGTGTTTCCACAAACGCCCCCCCCCGCCCCTTGAAAATAGCTCAAAATGACCTGCTAGTGTCTCACAAGAAAAACCCAGAATGCACATCACTTCAAGCATTCTCCTTTCTTTTTGAGGTCTACGCACCAGGCAAAATTTTGTCTCTATGAGCAGCTAACCTAAACTCCACTGATGTCATCTGTCCTCAAATGAAGACAGCTTCATTGAGTAAGCGAAGTGTGTGAAGTTAGACAAACTGTATTTGCTCTAACAGCAAAAACCTTTGCCAAAAATGCCCAACTGCCCCCAGCTTGAGTTGCACAGGCTGCCAGAGGCTCAGCCCTCCAGCACAGCGGGGGTTGTTTCCCTCTCCCAGCCTGTAATTTGCCCTGCACGCTGCTGGGAGGGCACAGCAGCTCTCCCAACAACTGAGGCAATGTTTGACAGCTGAAACCAGGGCAGTGAACACTCACAGAGGGCCAGCTGAAAGAGACAGCACCATCCAAAGCAATAAAATGGGTCCTACCCTCAGTGCTTATTTCACACCACATAGCATGAGAGGGTAAAGGAAGCCATCCCAGATAAATTCGTGAGTCATGTCCTGATCTGGCCTTGCCAGTGGGCTTCCCTCTTCCCGCTCCCCAGATGCTTGCAGCAACTCGCTGTGAGGTCACACATGAAGCCACCACGTCATCCACACCTGGGGGCAGTCGAGAGAGCTGGGCAGCCCGTCTTGATGTCAAGAGCTGAGTTAAAAAATGCAAGCAGGAGAGTAGAAGAGTTGAAAACTGCCACCTAGGTGACAGTTCCAGCACTGCCAAAGAGGAACAAGAGCAGGTTTGGGAGAAAGCCATTTTGCAAATCTCTCCAGTCCTGCAGACGTGCCCAGAGCCCTGGCCAGGTCCCGGACCTCAGCCCCACCGCATTAACACCTGAACAAAGAGGGATGCAGGTGAGGGGTCCTGCCCAAGGTCTTACACACCAGAAGTCAGGCTGCATGGATGGGCAGGAGGAAGTCCAGGACAGCCGAGGAGAGAACAAGGAGGCCACCCTGATCAGCAAAACCAGGCCACAGTTGTCTGCTGTTTCCTGGAGAGAAAGCACAACTCCCAAAGTAACCAAAAGCGAGGCTGTTGAGAAGGACATGAAGGAATACGGTGTAGCTGCTTTTGCTAGGTAGCATCTGCTGATTGCTAGAGAAGAAAGCACAAAAATAGCACTAAAAATAAAAATCAGGAGTTGGTGATGAAGGCCAGCCAGTCAAACTGGGGAACTGCAGCACAGTCAGTCCAGTAACTTCTGTCTGGGAAACAAGCAAAAACCATGAGCAACACTTTCTCACAAAACAGACTTTTAAAAGAAAAGTTTCATTTTAACAGTAGTCCAGCACCAGGGTATTTTGACAGACTCACTTTGGCATGCTGGTAGCGGGCTCTTAATGTGCTCCTATGCTAGAAGCATTCTCCCTCCGTCTTCATAAAACTGAAGAGGGGGATGTAATTTCAGACATTTCTCTCAGGGAAAGTCCCCGCAGCTGCCAAGAAACACTAGTTAGAGATAATGGTGGCTGGGGGAAGGACTTCTTATTATCCTGATGTTGCACTTGACAGAGCTTTACTCTCCTTGTAACTACTCCTTCCACATTTCTGTGCATTATGTACACGACAAAGACACCATTTATTTCCTTAAGCACAACAAAATCTTATAAAGATTGTTCAGGCAAACAAAGGGAGATACTGGCAAAGCTGAACTTCCCATATGTATTAACTTGGGGAGATGTAATTTATTTCCATCGGAGTTTCAAGAAGTAAAATATCCTTTCTCTTGAAATGTAAAGATATGCCAAATGACAAGTTGAAGTGGTTTCAAACGCTGCCAGAGCTCCTAAGTGGCTATTTCAAGTTACAGGAAAGATCAGAATCGTTAAAGTTAAAACCTGTAATTTGGAGCCACTTTCAAGGTACTGCAGCACAAATTTTCAGTTTGAGCAATCGTAACAGTGCTCCTTTAAATATAGTCGATAGTTAGAAACGGAGGCAGAGAAGTGCTGGCCAGCCAGCCATGCCCTGTATGCTGAGCTGTTTATTTACTGTGCTAAAATAATTCAAGCGAATGCCTCCTGAAACAGACAATCCCCAGCACACCATAATTTTTAACATAACTTGAAACAACAAATTAAAAATGAAAAAAACCACCCAACAAACACAATCCCTTCAGAAGCAGAAAAATTAGCCAAGTATTTAGAGGAACATGTAATTTGTTACCCTGGTTAGGGAAATAACGTTTGTACTTTCAGAAGCTTCACAGAAGTACCAGGACAGACACAAAGACTGACAATATTAAATTACGGTCTGCATTACAATCCAGTATACATTACAATTTCATAAGGTGTTAGATTACTGACATGCTTTCCAGACAGAAGTTTAGAAGAGCGATGGAGGTGGAGGTAGGAGGGATGGGAGTGTTGGTGTTTGCCTCTTCATTGCTCTCCACTCCAAACAATGACACTAGTGGGCTGGCGAGCCATCCCTTGGAAAAAGTCCCTCCCAACAAAGGTTAGTTAGATAGACAGCCTAGTTAGTTAGCCAGTTATTCCAGTGACCCCTCCAAGATGCTCTGCCCACAATAACTGAATTGCAAGAAATTCCAACATGGAGTCCAAAAATGCAAGAATACAGGATTCATCATTTGTCCCTTTACAGTACATCTGTGCAAATGGTGTTCCTCACACACTCCCTGGCCTTCTGACACAGGCATCTCCAATGGGGAAAACCAAGGAAAAGTAAGTCTACGCAACTCAAGGTTCTATCATATATATCTTTATCAAATATGTAAGGAGTTTGAATTTTCAACCCAGTGGCTTATTCAGCTGAATGCTGATAAAACAGCAAGCCAACTCTTGTTCCCTGTATCTTCACCAGCCATAACTTTGGCCCCACTGGTACCCTTCCCATTCATATCTCTACAGTGGAAGGAAAAACAAGACAAAAATAAAGTATTTCAATACTGTTCCTGTTTATGTACAACTACTGGTCTCAACTGCCTGAGAGATGAGGACACTACAATAAAACACTTGTCAACATTACTGAATTGTTTTAAAAAGACCTGATGGTTTTGATATTCCAAGTTATATGTTCATCCATACTTTTCACAGACAAGATCTCACCTGTACTGATGGCAATCTCAAGTGCAAGTTTTTTATAAACACTGTGTTTATACACTCTAGATGTTGAGGAGGCCTGTATCACATCTGCTAGCATTTACTGCTGCAGTGGACCAAGATCAAAAGGGATACAGCAGCTTGCAGGCATGAGGAATAACTGCTACTGATTGTTTACTGCACCTCTTACAACAGCTCCAATGCTTGCCTACACTTAACTACCCAAGCCATTACATGCAGTTAGCTTGCCTGTGCTCTTTGGCAAGGTGTATTTCACTGTGAGGAAAAGGCCAGCTGAGCAACTTATCAAAAGCACCTCTCAGAAAATCTTCTGAATTTCATTCTTTGTTTACACAATCTCTCTCTGGAGATTTCAGTTGCACGGAAGTCCCCAGGTGTTGCTGAAGAGTGAGAGGTCTGAGCGGGCCTAGAATGTAGGATGCAATGACCTGATTACTTAAGGACCACTCGGAAAGAAATTCAGTGCTGTGATAATGCTTAAAGCCATGAGGATTTTTCAGTAGGGAATTACTCAGCTCATGAAGATGGCCCACTTGACATGAGAAAATATGAAAGCAGCATCAGGGAATGAGTTAACATCATTGATTGATATAAACATGGCATATCTTGTTGTATTTGAGGTCACTTGAGAATGTAATATCTATTACGCTTCTCTGCTGCTGGAAGTCTGCTGCTGCAACCATCCAGCTAACTGGAGCTTATTTAGAGGGAGCCAACCTGTCCAAAGCACAACTCTTTGGATAAAGCTGTGCCTTGGGACATACTTAAATGCACGTGTTGTTTTTTGACTTGTACTTGGACTGCAAGTGATTTGAGGGAAGCCACTGACTTTCTGTTCCGTGCCTAGCCAGCATACACAACACCTAGGTCTGTGTCCATCACAGGCTCACTATCAGCACCCTCAGCCTCAAGGGACCAGGGCATCAGAACTAAGCACACAACTGGATCCATATGTACTTCTACACAAATTGACACCTAAGATTAATAGGCAGATAGCAAGTCGTATTTAAAATAAAGCAACAAAAAAAACCCTCAGCTGACAGAACAGGCCCCACCCTTGGCAGTGCAGAACACCAGCTGCTAAGGAGCCTGGAGACGGTTTCTTGACCATTTTGCAGCTTGGTCTGATGGATAGGAGCTGTGAGAATCCAGTTATTAATTGCAATGCCAGAATTTTTTACAGCCTGTCACATGACTCTAAGCAGTCTCAATTTCTTCCTTTAGTTTTGTCCTCCTTTGTCTATTTACAGTATAAACTCAGTTGGGCAAGGACTGTCTCTCTCTGAATGGCTGCCGCAGTGAGAAGTACCATCCACAGATGCACTCCTTGCTCTGCAACGTGAGTCTGAGAAGAGCTACTCTTTCCACAACCAGACTTCCATCTACCTATATTTAATCAAAATAAATACCTATGTTACAAGGATACCACCCATATATACTGTTTATCATTGCATTAAATCTCATAAAGCTTTTGAAAATAGTTCTACATTATTACGTGGTCTTCAAGTGATTTTAATGGCATCTCTTGAAGTTCACCAATAGCCTGTTTCAATGCACAGTTTCTTTTTTTAATACAGTATACAACCACTTCCCATTAATTTTATCACAGATTAGCTTTCCCTTTCATCCGTCTACTAAAAGTGTAAAGACAATATCAGTACAATAGTCTTACACTGCGCAATGCCACTTGATTTCATCTTCATGTACCCAAAACACTGAACGAGTGATTTCCATCTGTATATATGTATGTACGTGCAGCTATACCCTCACCCAGCACTACTGGATGTCAGCAGTCTCTGCCCAAGCCCAACAGGGTCAGAATCTACACTGGTTTTTCACAGCTCAGAAAACTGGAAGAGATAGAAGGAGCTCTGGGGAAGAGTAGAAGAACCTGACGAGAAAGAGTCACTGAAAAGCTCAAATATATCTCCATTTTTAGTCCTTAAGGAAAAGATTTTAAGCTTGTTTCAATTTTCAAAAGGTTTCTCAACCATTCTTGAAGATCAAATGGACTTTTCTCTGAGTGGTGCCATCAGAGAGATTTCACCAGTGCATCGCAGGCTTTGAATGGAACAATGTAAAAAGACCACGGGCATCCTTTCAGGATTTGAGACTACCGTTACAGGTAATACACCAGCTGCTTCAAATACTTTCAAGTGTTTTAAGAATTTTAAGCACTGAAGTAGTTTTCAGTTGCCTTCCTTATGCCAAGAAGACACTTAATCCAATGACACTTTCACAGGCAGAATACTGTCTTGATTTTCACTGCCTACTTCCAAATACCGATGGCTACAGCATGTAAAATTTCTATTTAGTGTGTTCACCATAGTCTTTGGGTTATGGAGCACACATGTTCTACACTAAAAATGTCAGTCTTACCAAATTATGAATTCAAAAGCTGATTAGACTATTTCTGATACTTAAATAACAATCTACTACTGAAAAGAAGCATTTTGTATGAATCCAAAATAGATCGTTTATCTTGACAAAATAGTCAAGGGTAAACTTCCTGGTAACAGTTCACTAAAGCATGTGCATGTATAATCTGTATTCAAGAGGGCCACACACACACACCTCCTATGGAGGTTTTTTTAAGAAGTTTACTTTAGTTTACGTAACACATTCTGAATCTAATGTGAGGAATTACCTACCAACACAGTACCATTAGAGAAAAGACCTATTTACAGTTTCACTAGATTTCATATTGAGAACAATGATTTGAAAGAGTATCACGTTTTCTCTAATAGAATGTGAAACCTTAACTGTATATTAGGGTTTACAAATGCAGCTGCTGAGAATTTAAGCTCTTTGAAGCCTTTGACACTAAGCATAAGAAGAAAATTGGACTTTCAAATGAGTGAAACCTGAAACAAGCAGGCTATTGTGCAGACAACTTGAAGATTACATACGAAAATCAGATTTTTGAGATTCGAGAAGTTACATTTGACCTTTTAGGAAGAAAGAGGACAGGATATTAGCATCCTCAGCAAACTAATTGAAGACTAACATTCACATGAACCGCAAAATAAAGCATTCAGTCATCTTCCTAGGAAAATAAAGAGAGTTGGCAGTACAGTAGTCCTCAGAGAAATGCCAGGACAGAAACTTCTGTTGTCTTTGTTGATTTAGCAATTGATGTGTCCAATACCTTAGTGTTTTGTAAAGTACTAGCACAAACGTGCATTCCAGCATCTTTTGCATTGGAAAGAAGTCCCTTGAAGCATGCCAACAAAAATAATAAAAGCTAACTTTAACCCACAAATGCCATCGTTATGCCATTTTATGCCTCTCCATGGGCAGAACTATGTCCTAAGTAGAAATAGGTCCTGGATACAAAAAAGAGATATCACCAACAGAGGTTCTCTGCATGCATAGCTGTGAACTGCACTAGACACCTTCCTCACCTGTTCATTGCTTCTCTTTGCTGCCGGTACCGTTACACACCTCTGTTTGAAGCAACACCCAGTTCCTCTGACGGCTCTGGTTCAGACCACACACTTTCATTGACCACACCTGTTAAACCACCACAGCATGCCAGTTTACACTGGCTTTGCTTGCAACATTCCCCAAGTCAGCAACGTTTAATCTGACCAGATGCAGCTGCTTTAGAAGAGCAGGCAGACCTATACACAGATTTCCTTTTGTCATGGACATAGACCTAAATTCGAGCTTGTTTCAAATTTTTCTAAAACAAATACAAAAAGTTAGAAGAGAAATAGCATATGCATTTTTTTGTTTGTTTTTAATTACTAGAAGGGTGAGAACACAGCCAGATTCACCTTTTCGTTTTTCACACTGAAAACTGACATTAGCTTTCTGTGCGCGGTCACACACAGGCACCAAAAACTGGTGGAAGATTTTGGAGTGCCAAGACGCTGGAGCCACCCACGGCTGGCAGAGCAGACAGACACTCGCCCCCCGCCACCCTTTACAATTAAGGACCTACTTAAGCAACTTTGAGAGAGTGTCTTCTCTTTTCTCGGTCCTCTCTAAGTTTGTCAGGATAACGGCGCGGACATGCAAATATGACGGCCGATGTGAAAACGCGATGGGCTACCACCATCCCTCACTCCACGTTTAAACCCAGCACAGATAAAAGTCTTAATCGCGCCTTTATAAGGGACTCCAGACCGGGGACGAGGCTGCATTTTAGCTGACGGCCGCCCCGGGACCAGCCCAGGGAAGGACAGGACGGGGGACGAGACAAAGCGCTCCGGGCAGGGACGGAACAAGTGGCCCCGCTCCGGCCCCAGGGCTCCCCGGCCCCAGAGAGCTGCAGGGGCACCGCGGGGCTACCCCGCAGCCACCGGCGCCCCGGGCCGAGGCGCGGCCGCGGGCGGGCAGTAGCCCGGCGCGGGAAGACGGCTCCTCCGCCGCCGCGCTCCCCGTTCCCCGCCGCGCCCCCGGCCGATGCCCCGCCGCGGGGTGCTCCCCGGCCCCGGCCGCCCCCTTCTTTCCCTTCCCTACCCTCGTACTCCAGGCTGGGGCAGGCGCCCAAGGCGAGCAGCGCGGCGAGGCGCAGCCAGCAGCTCCCCATGCTGCGAGGCGGCGGCGGCCCTTCCCGGCTGAGGGCTGCGCGGCAAAGGGGCAGGCGGAGGAGGAGGAGTGGGACGGAGACATTCTCCGAGCGGGCTCCCGAGCGCCGCCGGAGACGGCGACTCCTCCTCCCGCCACCGGCGGGGCAGGCCGCCCCGCCCCGCCTCGCCTCCTGCCACGAGCGGCGGCGGCATCAGGCGAGAAGGGGCTCGGGCGTTTGGGAGGGATGCGCTGCCCCCAGTCTCCCGGAGCTGTGGTGGCGGTGTTCCCCACGGTTGCCCCCCGAGGGTCTCCTCTCATCCGCGGGCACAGCTCCCCTCCGACGTGGCCTCCGGGAATCTCCTGGCAGTGCCCTGCCCCGGCGAGGAGCGTGGGGTCCCTCGCCCGGGTGCGTGGCCTGACCTGCTGCGCCGTCCCCACCTCAACCAAGGCACCGAGCTGGCCGGACCCGTGTCCCTCCAAGGCTGGAAGGGAGCCAGCCCCTGCTTCACCCTCTCGCCTTTGCCAGCCTTGGGACTCTGCTTCGGAGGCGCCGTGATGGGAAGAGCCGTGCTCCCTCTGGTCCCTTCTCTGGGAACGTGGGACCTCGCATGGGACCACTGCTGCCGGCTCGCATCCCACCCAGGGCGGCAGCGGCCGCCGGCACAGGCCTCGAGGGTTTTGAGGGCAGCAGAGCAGGGAAACAGACTCTACTTTTCAAGATGAACTGCTCTGGTTGCTCAGCAATTTGCAGATGGCCAGCCTTAAACGTTCAAAAATCATGAGTCAGATCCTCAAGTCATGAGATTAGGAAAAAAGTTTGAGGGCTTCACATTTCCCATTAACATTTTGAGCTGCTAGGGTTTTGCAGGGTCACATTTTCAGGCTTTCTTCCATAACCACAAAGACTAGAGGCTTTTTTTTCCACCTTCCAGATGATAGCAAGTTCCCCAATCTCTCCTAGCCTATGGAAGCCAGGGCTCCAGGCAGAGCGTCAGATGTTCTGACGCTTTTGATTTGAGATTGGTCAACTCTGTAGCTTGACTACAGCTAGACTTTAAATTCCCCCCCCCCCCCCACTTTCCACCATTGCAGGTAGTATCTAATGTGCACTATAAACTGCTGAAGGTGTGGGAAAGCACTGGCCCCAGCTGGTATGCCGCCTGTGAAGAGTTTACACTCTGGGGCCGTAAGGGGAAAAGAGCCGAAGGGAGTTCCGAGAGTCCCACCCGCGTGCTGCACTATTTGCAGCAAAGCACAGACAAATAGGGAAATACTATCTGGTATGTAAAGGAATAATTCTTTTAAAATAAGGGACGCCAATTTTCAGAGGGAGGATAGTCTTCTCAAGTGGAAACTTTAGTTTGGAAACTGAGGAAGAAGAGGCACCAATTTTGCCTACCTTCAAGGCTGGCTGTACCAGAGTGGTCTAAGAAAGAAAAGGGATCTTGGTGGTAATTAGAATAAAAGCCTTGGTGGGTGCTGTGTTTCAGAGCTTTCTCCAAAACATTTTCTCCTCATAGGAGTTTTTGTTTGGATCAGGAGCACACCTGAAGTATACCTGCCCTCTCGAGTCCACTGTTTTCATGTCCGAGACCAAAACAGGAGTGCAGGAGTGAGTGCACCTTCTGCATCCACGGGGCCAGGCTAGAGCCCCCCCTTGAGTAAAATACTCAGGTGGGCATGAGTAGGCACTGGGTCCTCAGCACCAACTCTTCTCCAAGTTGATCATGCTCTGCCCAGTGCAGATGCAGCTTGAGTATGCTAGGCTTTGATATTCAGTTTTGATCACCTTGGTTGTTTTTTTTAATTAAAAAAAGATAGTAACAAAACCAATGGTAGTATCATCTGAGCCACTGCAGTTTAACAGCCTCAGGAAAGATTTCCACATGAGGAGAGATTAAAAAGACTTAATTTTACTCTGTTTGAAAGCAGAAGAATAAAGAAAAAGGAGCACTTTAGGCTATCATTATTGGCACAGATATAATAGAAAATAGTAAAGTGAAAGGTTAGAAATCTGTAATAAATAGTGATAACCTCTGTAGTTTATCTGGGCTGCAAGGCTTTGGTAAATGTTGAGCACTGCAATGGGCTGGAACAATAGAGGTAGATAGGAGCAGATCTTAGTGGCTTGGGTATTTCTGGCTTTCTCTGGGTGTGCGTCCTTTTAGCTGTCCATTTCCAAAACACTGGCCTTCATTTAGACATGCTCCCTAAGAATATAAGGTCTGCGCTAGTATGACAGCATTGCACAGGAAGCCACTGCCAGTGGCAGCTTCTCCATCAGCTGTCCCAGGATCATCCAGACCGCAGGGGTCAGAGCCCCTCTCTTGGGTAGCCTTTTCTAGCCATTTAGAACTCCATTGCCACCGCACAGAAACTTGGTGGCGGTGACAAATCCTCCTTGCCTGGTTAGCCTCTCAGTGTGAGAAGCTAAGCGGCCAGTAGCGGGTGCCATCAGTTAACTGCTGCTGCAGTGCCCAAATTAGCACAGGCAGGCATCCCATCTGATTCACTGTCATCGACCAGTTTTTAAATTGCTTTTGAGTTGCTCCTGATTGCGTAGGCACAATTCCATCTGTTCCAACCGCTTACCCACGGCTGTTTTCAGGCTGGTTTTTACTATGTCTTGGCTGTCGATGGTATGGGTTTCTGCAAAGCTTACGTCGTGCATTGCGCGTGAGCTTGATTGGGATGCTGGTTTTCCTCTGGCATCCAACTCTTGGAGCGTTCTAGCTGCCCTGAGAAAGACAACAGATTTAAGAGTTTACATAGCCCGCAAGTTACAGCTCAAATTTAGGTGCAAGCGCGAGCATCGCCAGCAGTGTGAATGTGTCCTTCATGGACTGTTTGAAATTAGCCTTGTAAACACACCAGTACTGAGGTGTCCATTCATTCAGATGCAAGTTGGCTCTGTGCAAGGTAACCCTTACCCTACGTCTTTGTTAGCTGTTAGACAGCTGTGTGAAATCACCCCAAAATGGGGGCTTGAAAGACAAGTTGAAGGCATCTTTAAGAAAATTTTTTTGAATTTGTAATACAAATTACATTTTTTTTAAAGTAGTTTTCTTAAGGGGCCTTTTGATACAAGAAAGCATTTGGAACTAGGAAGGTATTCAAAACCTGTCACATTTATTGGATTTGAAAGCATAGTCCTGCTAATTTTTTCCTCACAGTTCAGCTTTCAATTTTCATAGAAAAAATTCCAAATATTTAATCTTGTGGTTATTTGGAGTTCCAGGCTCTACTGACATTACACAAGAAATAACCAGAGTGCTTCTCACTGAATATTCAGGTTTTGACTGTTTGGAGGTAAATTAAAATTTTCAAAACTGAAATTAAGCAATTAAAGTGCAGGATGACAGTGTGTGAGAAGGTCTTAGCTGAATACCCAGTAAGACCCAAAGCAAAGTTAAGTTTTCTTGGATGACTTAAAGATATATTCTTCTTATGCCAAGGAGTTAATTTAAGCTCATAATTTCTTTTTCATGCCTCTTTTAATAGCATTTCATAAGTATAATTTTATTACTCTGTACCACAGCTGTAACTTAACTACAGTTAGAGTGATAATAAAAATACAGCTTTTGATGGAGGGGAGAAATTCATTAAAGTACAATTTTTCATAATGCTTCACCATCTAATAATTTTTCCCCAAATAGTAAAAGAGTGATAAAGAAAAAAAAAATATAACCAAACAACCCAGCTGTGTGTAATTAAGTTTTGGAAGCCCCAACTAAGATTCGATTAGTCATGAGGATGACAAAGTGGGGGCCAAATCCAAACTACACAATGTTTTTAGCCCAGTGAATAGCCTTACTGAATAAGAATGCTCTAATACTTAAAGTTACTCATATCAATATCTGTAAAAAAAGAGACAGTAAAAAAAAATTTAAAATGTAATTCTTCTGTACAATTCTTACAAATCTTGAAGTTTATGACTTTCTTATGGTGTTTAGTGACAGCAACAGGTAGAAATACTTACTCGCTGCTCCATCTTTGTTGTTTTCAGCCCCTCCTTCCCTCCTTCCAGCTGCTTCTAACCTCCAGCTCCTAGGGCCAGATTTTTCTCTCTGGATGTCAGCTTGTTGCGTATGAGCTTTGGTAGGACGCTGGTCCCTGTCAGCATCGCACTCCGGGGCCATTCTGGATGTTTGCAGGCTGGTGGGGTGATCCTCCAGTGTTGGGATGTTTCCGAAGCTCTGACAGAGTCCAGGAGGGAGGGACTGAAATGGAAGCAAAGTTTGGGACTGACCTCAGCCGTAACACGCAGGGAGAGGAGCTCTGCTGTAGCCACTGCTGTGGTGAGGAACGGAGGTGCCGGGAGAAAAAAAGGCAAAAAAGAGTCAGGGGAAGACATGGTCTGAAAAAGGCAGGTGGATGTGTGTCATGTAGAGCACCGTCTGGGGAATGACAGACAAAATTCCTCAATGTTGCCACACTGCTGCTGTCAGCACATGCCTGCGAAGCCCCACTGCCAGGACGTGCTTCAGTTCATGCAGAGCAGATGCTTCACGCAGCGCTGTTTTCCAAAGGCATCTCCACTGCAGACAGCATGCCTGTCAAAGAGACTTTGCTCATTTTGCCTGTTTAAGTGATATATTCATGTTTTCTAATAGAAAGCTGGTTTTCCTAAGATGACAGTCAGGAGAGAAACACCAGAGGCCAGTCTACAGGAAGGCATTGCCAGCTAAAAATGTCAGAAGGGTGTAGGCCAATGGAAAATCTTGTTCTATAAGCTGATATAACAGAGATAACAATCAAATAGTTTCTTCTGTGCAACAACAATCTTCAGTTTCATCTTAATAATTTTCTTTCTTAGATCAGACCCAAAGCTTAATGGCACAATCCTGGAGAAAAATACAAAAGAATACACTGCACTGGCTGTAGAAATAACCTATTTTAGGGGGATGAGATGTTCTTCTTCTGCCTGTTTCATCCCCAAGCACTTATCTGCTCCCTACATCAGTGATCCGAAGTCTCCTTGGGTCTTCCCAGTTAATAGTGGCCTCTTCCAGCAATGGCATAAAGGAGGTGGCTAGACTATCTTCCCCTCGGTATATATGGATACATTTTCCATAGCAAAAACCTTGATATGGAAAATTTCAACGTGAAAGACCAGGTTGGGCACATACACAGCATATACACAGTACACATATGTAGCGAGTCTTCAAGAACACCAGTTGCGTTTTACCCCTTCCATCTGCTGGGATGCACGTGTCCTACTCACAGTCAGTCTTTAGGCAGCCAGCAAACAAGAATTATTTTTTGGGAAAAAATATTGCATTCTTAGTTAGATACTGACTGATGCACAAGTATGTGGTCTATCAGCAGATACGTGGTTTACTGTTAATAGATCTACTGAAGAACAAAACCTCTGTGTCTTCTAATTTTTTTTAAAGCTGTTAACATCTCTTAAAATTTTGTTAGTTATCTCTTTGGCTTTTGATGACTGTGATTAGAAACAGCTGTGTCTAAACTGTTTCAACATCGAATGAGAATCGTCTTGAAAATAAAAGATTTATTTGTGTACAAATAAAAGAACAACAGTTTAGCCAGATTTAGATTTTGCAATGTTTTTGTTGAGTCACTACTATCTGGTCCCAAAAAAGAGACTGGTAATTATACAGCATGATTACAATGTAATTCCAACAAAGTCTTGGAAGGCAAATAGCTATGAAGTTTGAGACCTCATCGGGATGAGCTATTTCTCCAATTTTCACCACCGACAGTGGTCTCAAAACACTTAACCAGGACACTATTTAAGTTCTAAAAAACCAGGATGCTATTTAAGCTCTAAGAGGAATTTAGACATAACAGGGTGTGAAAATGTTGAGAACCTTTGTGAGTAGTGAGTAGTATAAATAATATAGCTCTTAAAAACACTCCGAGACAAATTATAATCAAAATATCTCTATAGTCTGTTTATATTTTAAAGAGAAAAAATAGTCCAAGGATGCAGTAAATGGTTATAATTTTCCTATACAACATTTGGGTATTTTTAACCGTGCTCAGTACTGGATTTTAACATCTAACTCAAAGAGATTTCCTTTCTACTCTAATTCAGATATTTCAGGTATTTTTTGGAACATTTATTTTTTCTGTGTTGTTAAGCATCCGTGCTGCTAGATACACGTCATAAATCTGAGTGAAATGTTACTCCTTCACCTGGGGTATTAGATGTAGAGAGTAGTCTTAGTAGCATGGGTAGTGGTGGTGTGACTATGTTGCTTTAGGAACCACCACTGTCGGGTCAGCAAAGAGCATGGCCAGCAATTTCCACAGAAATTGAGTACAGAATGGGCTTCGTCTGCAAGGAAGCCTTTCTGATGTAATAAGTACATGTCAGAAAGGCTCGATGTCAAAAGCCAGTTGTCAAAAGCTGGACAAGTTAATGTCCTGTTCACGAGTAGGTTTTAAGAGAACCTCTACTGAGTTTATCAATGTCAGGTTAGCTAGTGTATACATGATTAGCAGGACTTACGGTGTTTTACCGTTGTGACATTAATTCAGTTTACTTCAGCTACCCTAATGTCAATAGCATGAATTAAAATCATCCCCAGGGACAAAAACTGGACACAGTTTGCATATTATACAACTATTTCCTGGAAGAAACAGGGAAAAGTTGCACAAAGTTCATCTGATGTATTATTGCTATCTTTGGGTATATAAAATACTGCCTAAAAAGCATGTTCTCTCCTTTTCTACTACAATCACCACAAACTTGCGTAGGAACAGTAGCTGCATAAATTAATCCTGTGCTGCGCAGAAATCAGAAAACATTCAAATGTAAATATAGGGATGAAATGTAAATTTCAGGAGGTCAGGTACGCATTTGATCATTCATATACATACGTACCTATATCTACGCATACATGTATCTTCATTTATAATACACACATATATAGGTATCAGTGCATATATGTGTATATATATGTATGCAAGATGCACTAATAGCACTTTTTTTAGAACAAACATGATACCTAGGCATATTTATGTATCAGAATTTGACCAATGAACATCTGTGTATACATTCAGAAATAAATATGTAATTGTATTTTTCTGTCTTTATATTTTTACAAATACACGTAGTCTAAAACTTTTAAAAAGCACTATATAAACATGTCAAGGTACCGGCGTACTTTAATGCCAAAAGCGATATGCCAGAAAACATAAAGTTGTCAGAGAATTTTGAATCAGAAAATTTGATACAGAGTGAGTATCTTTAACTGCTTTTCAGGGGCCAGGGGAAGGAAAATTCCTGGCTCCAAAGGCTGGGTGGGATGAGGCAGTGACACCTCTGCAGAGCACAAACTCCACCTAGTGGTAGGTTCGCTGGTGAAGTTTTAGAACACCAGCAGTTCCAAAGCACAATCTCAGTTGTGTGACAGGGCTGTGAAATCTAGAAATAAAGATTTACGTTGACACAGTTACCTTTGGGAAAGTAAGAAAAAACAGAGAAGCATGTAATATAAATGTTTCTTCAGCTTTTTGCTACTCATCAGTTGATGAAAGCCTTTCAGTAATAAAACCCCCTTGCATTTTCATCATCAGGATTGTGAATTTGTTAAAAAAAACCCTTTATATTAACACACATGTACATTTAACTTGTTATATTTGTTTAATCTGTCTTATTACCGAGGAAGACATGTAAAAAAGGCATCTGAATGGATTAATTTGCTCCTGCTTCTTCTTAAGCAAAGTGTATGGACCAGATAAATGTACAGTCCCTGAAACTCCTTTGGTGTACATTGGTTTAGAATCCAGTACATAAACTTCTGTAGCATTAGGTTTAAGGGTAATTCCCTCTTTAAAGTAGTATTTTCCACTAAATTAGTTCACATTTTAAAAAAAAGAAATTGTAACAATTTCTGTGATTGATCGCCACTTAAAAATAATTAAAGCTTATTTAAATTAATGAGGACACTATTTCTCCTCTTCCACTTCTTTGCTATTCACAACAGTATCCAAGTAGAACAGAAACCACATGTGCCTTCAGGAAAAGAAGAAATTATGTAAATATAATGCACATTGGCAGAAAAAAAACCAAACAAAAAAAGCTTATGTAAGGTCCATTGCAGAACTCTAGTAGTCCAAAGAAAAAGAACAGAAACAAAAGGATCTTAATTAACTCTCGCAAAGGGTGACCCCAAGCATCCAAGTTTTTTGTGTGATGCTTACTGTAGCACAGAGGAGGCACTGTGAAAGAATCTGGGCAACGGATGTACTTATAGGGACAAAACATTCAGCTGAATCAACTCCTAGGTTGAATATATCTCTAGATGCTTCTAACGATGTTATATAAAATTTAAGGAACTCTGAAACTAGGATACGTGATAATCAAAGGCAAAATATGTCCAAAGGCATATTGTATGTCATTGAAATTAAATAACAGTTTCCTAGGTTTGCTACAAACATAATCTGTCTCTTATAAAGTATTCTGAAACGTACTCAGTTTAAAAATAATTCCTTATATTCTAGAGCTTGTGTATATTCATAAAAACTAAGCATAATTTAGTATGCTTAGTTTATAGTTTAGGGGCAAACACAGACACTGGACAAGATTAATTATGGTAAGGGTTATATTTCCTATTCACCTGGACTAAATTTTCAGAAATGAAATTTTATTTAGAGGGAATGCTGATAAATTAGAATAGTGGGTTTCTCACTTCTGCTTCTTGGACTAATACAAAAAAATAAAAATTCTGCTCATCCATACCAGTAATGGGATTCATTACTCCAGCTGCTCAGTCTCCATCGGAAGAAAAGCCAAGTCGCCTGAGAAAAACATGAATATTTAACCCATAATAATCTGTTTGTCATACTAATGTATTCCATAGTAACTCTGGTTAGATTATTTTCCTGCAAGAAAAGCTTCACTAGAGATTCATTAAGTTATGGATGTTCAAAGAATACAGGATTAGAAGCCAACTGAAACAACACTGGGGATGTCCAGTTTTCATTGATTCTCACTGATTCTGTGAGGACAGTCCCACCAGCTTGTGCCAATTTCAGCAGGAGTGAAGGTGTTCAGCACCTCTCAGAAATGAAAGGTCTCTCCAAGTCTCTGTTTGGCAGAATTCTTACTAACATACTTAAACTACCCTTAGGTACTGTTTCCAGTGGAACTCCTGCCATATATGAAATCAGGCACATACTTATGTAACTTCCTCAATAATGGCTTACATGTTAACTTGGAAGTTTTATTGCTCTTTTTCCAAGTCAATCCAGAAAGAGGCATATGTACGTCTAAGTAACTGAGTACCCTCTTTAAAATGTGAACGTCAATATTCTTACTTAGTTTGTTAAACCAAATAGTATCTTACATCAAATATTGTAATTTTGCAAGAGTGTCACAATTAAAGTGGTACTCGGTAGACTGAAACAGAATAAAATTTTTCAGCAAAAAACATGAAATGCCAGAATTCAACTTTTCACATAAAAAAAATATATTTTGTTTTACAACACTAACAGTTAAGGCCACGGAACTCCAGCAAGATGCTAATAAGCATATCAATTGCAACTATTAAAATTACCAATAAATATCCAAAAAATGGTCTGTGTGTTTAAAATCACAGCAATCAAATCAATCAAAAAAGCAACCATCAACTTCTCTAGTGAGTCATAACTGTTTTCAAGTAAAAATGGCACTATGTGCTTTAAGACTGTCACATTCTTAGGTACTATAACAGTGTTAGAGTAATATACAAGTAGAAGATTTCATCCTTCTGTCCTGGTTAGTCACAGTGTCCCTGGAATTCTCCAAAGTACGATTCTCGTTTTCATCTTTACTCTCTTCACCAGATAAATCTTCCTTTTCTTTGTCTTGTTCACTCTCTAATGGCTTTCCAGATTTGTCTTCCTTTCCACTACATACATTCTTCTGCCCTGTGAGTGGCTTTCGCTTAAACAGGGAAAACTGAAGTAAAAAACAGATAAATAACATGCCCAAAACAGTTAGCTGTAAAATTCAAGATTTAAAAAAACCCACAAAGCCTTTTGTATATACCAGTCAATTTAGGTCACAAATCTCTCCTTGGTAAAATAAATCCATTTTTAAAAACAAAATAACTACTTAAAAAATGTTAATAAAAAACATTCTGCTGCAATAATTGAAATGTGACAAAATAGCACAAATGAATCAGAGAAGTTAATATGATTGCATTTGATCAAATTACACACTCTTAAGTTTGCACAAAATACTTCAAGTGGTGCAAAATTATTTGCGTTTCTTTCACACACGAGTCTGAAGCAAAAATGCAGGCTCAGATCTGCAAAGCCCCAGAGAAGTAAATGCTTAATATGCTTCGTCATAAACGTGTGTAGTCCCATTAAAGTTAATGACAATTGTTTTTATGTCAGTGAGACTACATGCGTGCTTGAAGTTAATTGGTGCTTAAGGTCTTGTTCAACAGGAAGGAGCCAGTCGCTGCAGAAGCCTTTGGGTCCTAAACCTGCAAGACATTCCATATAGGATACTCCTCAACATGCACATATATATATACAGATATAAACACTCTTTAGATCAGTGCATGTTGGAAATAGATAACAAGGTCACCTAGCTCAGCTGCTGCTTTCAGAGAGAAATATAGTGAAAAATATTTTTAGCTAATGTCCCATAGGAATCAAGTCCTAAGTTTTCATCTTGCCAAAATCCGATGCGATTAACAACCTGTCTTTTACGGGCATGGTATACCTGAACAGGTAATAATGGGCTTTATCTCCTTTCTACTGACAGAAGTACTATGGTTTATTTTAATAGAGCAATTGTTTGGACTATTTTAAGTTATTTTATTGCAAAATAAAATCAAAACTTAAACAGAAAGAACAGGTTGCTCAGATTTATGCAGATCGGGCAAATGGCTGTATTCACTTCAGCTTGGTAACTGCCCATTGCCTCCTTGGTCACTGGTAAAACTAGAAGGAAAAATCAGGCCATGTACCTTTTTCCTCCCAACGATTCCTCCAGTTATTTGGTCATCAGTGTTCTCTGAAGAATTGTTCACAGTGTGATTGTCAGTGCTTTCTTTCTCTACAATAATATAAACCTTTAAATTAATTATTTCTGATTCTTGCAAACTAAGAGCAGGAAAAAACCCGTTCTTCAAATTATTTTTGAAATAAAAGTCACTAAATAAAATGTGGATCTTAAAAAAAAGCAATCAGAATATTCAGTTCAACCTGATGCCCAGCCTGACAAAAATGGTGTTGCCTTTTTTTTTTAATCTCTCTATGTAATGCCGTTGTATTATTCTCCAGATGCTCAATTTTCCAGAACAGACCAGTTATGGCAGTGACATTATATAAAATGTTGTGACTTGACACTCATAGTTTCCTCTTGCTGACAGAAGACAATGTCTTGCGCACTGATTTTGAAAGTATATTCTAATTTGGAAAAGCTGACTTTTAGGGCAGGAGTTATGGTTCAGCATGAATTTTATTCCATAGAAACAATTCTGTGAAAGAAGGAACTTTCCATCTGAGTTGATGTTCCCATGTTTAAATTTTCCTATACTCCCTGCAGGAATTATATAAATTTAGAAATTAGTGTCAAAACTTCCAGATCACTGGATGATGGAAAAATATTTAAGCATCCATTCTGGACAAGCTATTTCCATTATAATATTGAAAATAAATGGCATAGCTTCTTCAGTATTAAGGCAGTGGTCTTTTTTATACCACATTTGTTATTTTCTTTCAAAAGAACAACTATAGATTATTCCCAAATTTCTAAAATAAAAGAACTATTTTTTACTGGTCTTGCATATAGGGCACTCAGCTTCATGTTCCCCAGCTTTTCTAAAGGAATATAAAATTAACTCACACTGTCATCAAAACCACAAGCAACACCTAGACTCACATCTTCAGCATCTCTGAATAGTGTTCAGTAATTACCACATTTCACCTAAAGTAATCTGTTTGTGAATGTAATGAGGAAATGTGAGCTGACAGAGATGAGGAAGACTTTTGACAAGCTTCTCAGTTGAAATGAAGAAACATGGTACCTAAAGAAGTTGCTTGCAAGATAATACAATAAGCATTACTTTTGTCACCATACAACTAGAACTGCTCTTAGCAAGTAAGATATAGTCCTGCCAAGAGAAAGTCCTTCTCGTGGAATTCCTCCAATATGTAACTGGGAAAAGGACTTTCTTCTTTCAAATCATTAATAAGTAATGGGGTTTTGCCCCTCAAATTTCATCACCTCTCAAGAACTGCTTTACCGACTCCTGACAATAACCATACTGTTCAGTGTTTTTATAATAGAGATTGTTTAGAAAAATGTTGTCTTTTGAAATGTTCTATTTGTTTTTAGAATGTCCGTAACGCTGCAGTTCTTAGGAATTGTATTCTTACCCTGCTGAATGACGGTCTCTTGCTGAGTGGTCTCTTCTGTCTATAGAGAGACAAAACAATGAAATCTCTACTTTCTAACTTGGTAAAAGTAAAATGTTTTACTATAAACAACTACATATGTGTTCCTCTCTCTACCAAAACCACCCCAAACAACAACTTTGCATTTCCAAGATAGCTACACATATATTCAAACTAATGTAAGTGACAGAACCAAATTCTGTCAGAGACCAATAACTTAATAGGAATAAATGCTTTTACCTCTACAGTTTCCACTGTGCTATTACTGCCTTTCCCTCCCTCAGGTGTTTTACTATGTTTCTCTTTTTCATAGTTTTCCTCTATTTCCTCTTCTTTCTCTGTTCCTTCCCCTCCTCCTCCTGCTGCTTCTTCTGCTTCTTCATCTTCTTCTGTTTCTTCTTCTTCTTCTTCTTCTTCTTCATCATCATCATCATCTGTCTCTTCATCTCCAGACAAATTTTGTTCCTTTGACGAAATGGCCAAAACAAAATTTTGAAACTCATGCCACACAATGATATCATGATCCTCATCCTACACCAGTTAATCATACATCTAATTTGACAAAGAACAAGAAAACTAAAAAGACAGTGTTCCAAGGAGTAGACAGAGTACAGGCAAAGATAGGAGCTGTCACTCGAGGTCTGCTAATTTTAACAGATTTTTAAAAAACAGACTTCCAGTGAACACTAGGAGTGCAGCTGACTTTTAAGTTTTGCTAACGTGTCTAATGGACAAACAATGAAAACAAACTTGGTTTTGGAAACAAAATACTTGTTTTAAATGTCTGAAATATGACAGTAGTAATTCCAACACTGAAAAAAAGAATTAAAATTTATTCTCCAAGTAAATTAATAAAAAGATACCAGATACAATGTTCTGATTCATCAGATTCAATATAGACACTATAATTTGAATTTACATTGGTTTCAGCCTAGGGTAAAACCTCAATATAGTAAAATAAAATAGCCAGGGGTATTACAGATTTTTTAAAGTGCAAGTACTATTTCTGTAAAAATGCGTAGAAAAAAGAACCAATTACATCCTTATTATTCCATTCAATCAGATTGCCATTACTATGCCGTTTATGTATTTATAACAGCATGAAATACGGTATTTTAAACAGAAACATTCTCCCTCACATTGCAGAAATATAAGGGCCTAACCCAAGTCCAAGATGGACTTTTGATGTCAAACCAGGTGAACCCTTATGACTGCATCAGAGTGCCCAAATGTACTATTACATGTTTGCATTCTGATGCTTTTCGTCTATGATTGATTGAAATACAGGCTTTGAACCCGTATTTTACGTTAAAGAAACCTGCACTTCTGTTCCACCGCAGCCTATGTCATGATGTGAACTGTTGGGAACAATCTGCACGCTCTTTTGAAAGTGTTTTAGAGGAACGGGTTTCATTCTGAACACCTTCATATACTCGAGTCCAAATGCTGTCTTCTGTCTTTTGTCAATGTTTTCCTTACTCCCTCTTACTTTTTTGAATTTTTGCTTATTGTCTTCATAAAAACTGTTTTCATGCTCATCAGAAGCAGGAGGAGACCGTTAGCTAATGCTTCTGGAGGCTGGAACGCAGGGCTGCTTAGCCAAGAATGTTAGAGGTATGCAAAAGCTTAAGAGGTTAGTTGTTCGCTGGCCTGTTCTCTTCTGGGTGAGCTAACTGTGTAGCAAAGTATTTTTGAACCTTTCTTAGGAGCTTTTTGCCACTTTAAGCACAACTGCATGCCTGTAATTAAGAATCACAATGATACCACAGACATTCAGCTTATACCACTTTCATTGTTCTCGTTTGCCCCACTGACCACAGGCTTGTCTGGTGCCCTTCGCAGCTTCAAAGACCAAATTTTTAAACTTGGGATAAAAAGCCTGACTCTGCATACCAGCATGTTCAGCAGGGTTAGTGGGAGTTCTGCAGAGTGTCTGGTATCTGTGCAGCACACACCATGTTCTGAGAATAGCTGTGAAATGGGCTCCTTGTCCAAAAAAAAAAAAAATCAGTGGAGCTCAGAGACACTCATTTCACCCCAAGAAAGACCCAAAGTGAACAGCTTTCCAGACAGACCGCATTTCTATTTACTGTATTTGCAGCTTGCGACAGGTGTCTCTGGCTGTCAACTTACCTGTTCAACTGTTTTGAATAATAACTCTGATGATAGCAGAGTTTTATTACTGTCACTTCCTCTTGCCCATTTATAGGCGTGTTTTGGAGAGATTTTAACAACGGTAGTGAAGGACATGAGAATATCATATGACAGATACTCTTCTGAGTTTAAAAGATGATTCATCTGGCCATTAAAAATAATATCTGAAGAATTTGTGGCTATTAATTAAAGCAAATATATCTATGCATATATGTATGATACATATATGTATATATTACATATATATTTATAATCTCTGCATTATTCTCTTTCTTCATGCTTTAGGAGGTTTATTTTCTTATTCCACTTTGAATTTCCTCTTCATAGAAAGATAATGCTGTAAGAATAACTTCAATAGTTTCACCTCTGAAGTTGAGACACAGAGAAGCTGACTTGGCCAAGGTCAGACACAGAAAGTCAGAAGTAATAAAGAACATACAAGTAAAATATTTGAAACAGTCTTCATTTAAGCCTGAGGTTCCAGTTGCTTCAAGGACAAAAACGTGGTTGGTACTATGAAACAACCTTAAACATTTTGTACCTCTAGTATATCAGTACGGTGGAACATCAGTCCTGAAACGATGACCTTGCAGGCTTAACAGACTATACAGGATCTGTATAACGGTGTTATTTGCTTAATTTTTTGCATGCATTTACACTGGTTTTCCTGTAAACCTAGACCTTCATAACAAGATGTTTTTAAGCAGAAATTTGCTGTATCCAAGCTTTGGGGGACAACCGACCTTACTCGCTTATGATTTTGGCAAAAGTATTGCCTCAGTGGGTATAACTGCCTTCTGCTAAAAATGGCTGCAGCTGGCTTTTCCTTGGGCAGACTAATAAAGACATTTCTTTTCTAAATGCTCTATAAAAATGTGGTTGTATGCCAACAGGAGAGAGAGGAAAAAATTTCACTGTTCCATACCGTGGTCTCACCTGGTGACATGCGCTGGCTGAAAGACAGTCTCACTGAAGACTGGCCACATGTCTCATGGCAGACCTTGCTCAAATGACAGCTGCAAACTAGGATTCTCTATACTGACAGAACTATTTCATTGTGGATCCCTCCTGCGTATTTTGTGGAAACTGAGCGCTGACTGATGGGCTGTTTGCAATTAGCGTTTCAGGGGGGAAGGCTTACGGTAGCTTTCCAAGCTTCCTCAAGAAATCAAAGTATTTTATGTTTGCCACCATCATTTCATGTTTTTAGGGAAGAAAATCTTAAAAATACTGATGAGACAAAAATGGTGAAAACGCAGTGATGAAGAGAGATCTGTAATTACTATGTGTACCCCTTGGAAATGGAGACTTCTGGAAAGCTCTGATTTACAGAAAACATATTTCTGTTTGTAGTTGCCCTGGAAACTGTTAACAAGCCACAGTTAAAGAAAGCTGAGAATGAGGTAGTTATCTACAAGCTTCTTCCTTGGCATTGTTCTGCCAAGCAGTCATAAACCAGCAATTGCTCAGCAGAGGTTTAAATCATTTAAAGAACAGATTTCAGCCCATTACCTTTAGATGCCCCAAAGCTTACCATGGCTCTCTTACGCACCTATACAACAACTGAATGGAATACTTACCTATAGGAGTTCACTACGAAGTAGAAGACTTTAGTAGGTGGATATCAGGTATAAGGAGATGGGTCAACAGGCATAACACTGTCATATGGGACTGAACAATGCTCCTTTGTAGAGCACTGGTAAAGACAACTACAAAATACATTTCTACAGAACACCCTTCTTTTTCTATGTAGGACTGAAGAGGAATAGGTAGAGGAATCCACTAGCTATCATTTTGCTCTCCAAAATACTAGTGTGCATCAATGTCACTCCTGAATTGTCCATGCTGGGAAAATGCACTGTTGTTTTACTAAAACAGCCCTTAAAGCAACAATATTAACCATGATTTTACATGCAGATGAGAGGGGGAAAAAAAAAAGAGCTCAGTTTGTGGGTTGGAGATATATGGATGGGTAGGGATGTAACATTTTGTTGACAGTGATCTTGTCACGATGTCAAGTTATCTGATGTGAAGCAACTGAAAATACTACCTGACAAAACTCTTAGTAAAGCCAAGATGTATACCTTGTAGTTTCTTACTTTGCAGCTACAGTGAAAGCTTAGTATCTTCAAATCCACATAGTGCTAGCCATTTGTCCTCGGGAAGTTGAATCTGGCTTTCATTTTGTAGCTATTAATATAGAAAAGTTATTAACTGAGCTACTCTAAGCCTTAGAGAAGTATCTTTCACTTTAATGATTACTAAAGAAAGAGCTGTCCAGTTTGATGACTGACAAAAATCAAAGACGTAAGTACTCAAATGAGAGTACTCAGACGAGAGGTTTAACAGCTTATTCTTCCAATTACAAGCAGTAAGGCAGTCAACAAGCTAACCAGGCTTTCCTTATGAATTGTCATGGAGACTAACAGAAGAGCTCAACTGAATACACTTTAAAGAATTTTCAGTAAAAACCTTAGCCTGTCATCATAACTTGTCTAAAAGTTAACACCCAGACTTCTGCTAGTTTATACTGGTTTCCTAATTGTACAATTGTATGTCAAGAGCACTTGACGTCGATTACCTGATACTTATAACGCTCTCTTAATGCTTCTGTCATCTAAGTATCCTGGAATACTAATACAATGCTGAGATCATAATTTCAGGCACCCTGTGCAGACAATGAGACAATTAAAAATCATTTTTATGTCAGGCATGAGTTTCCATCGCTACATGTCAAGCAAAAATTGATTTTAAAGATAGTTATGCCGTCTTGTAAATATGATGAAGAAATTGTTTTTCAAGTAGTAGACACCCACATAGTGACACACTGATTACCCTGATTATGTGATGACTAATTACCACAACAGTACTTGTGATACTTCAATTGCATCCTCCAACAGTATTGTGTCACTCCAAGAAAAATGGAATAAAATAGTGAATGCATAGCTGTAAGTAAAGTTGTTAGAAACTAATTAAGCAGACTCATTTTTCATTGTTGTTTTCCTAAGTTGTCTTCTGCCAATACTTCGCTATGCAACAGATTTTATTTACTAAAAGCCAAACACAAGAACCTACAAGTTTCCACAGATCTCTGCACTTTTGTCACTGGCTGGCAGTGCACATACTTTGCATTAAGAGATTTAACCTGTTTACATTTATTAATCAAGACTTCATCATTCTGAGATAGTACACTGACATTTCATCATGGCTTGGCTTCGCGGACGAAGATTTGGGAAGGGCTTTGCCCACGCTTATTGCAAGCGCGCTGATGGCTGAAAAGGCCAATGCGGGATAGGCAAGACCGGTTGCAAAGAGCACACCGGAGGGTCTCCTTGGGTGGTACTGCCGTTTCGTCCCTTGCCTGTCGCTACAGGGCTTTGCAAACGTGAGTACACCCTTCAAGCCTGCGCGGTGGATTTTTTAGGTGAGGCGCAGCGTGCGCAAGACTGGCCCCACCCTTTACACCTGAGGTTCATCTGCCAGGGCCGAGCGAGCTTGGACGGTGACAGCGAAGTCCTCAGGTCGTAGGTTTGGTTAGAGTATCCTTCTCTTAGATGGATGGCCTTACAGGGCTAAACGAGCTCCATCTGCCCGGGTTTGGAGTCAGAGTTGTCCTTCTCCTAGGATGGTTGCCCGAAGGCTAGTGAGCCCATCCTGCCCGTGGACACACTTTGTCTGACCCTTCAGTTGAGACCTGTCTGGCTTGGGAGACCCTACCGGAGGCATATGCCACCACCAGCATAGCTCTCAACTTCGCAAGGGCACGCAAGCTCTTTCCCCACGGCAAGGGGGTGCCCGTGAAAGAGACTGACATTTATTACACAATAATAGACAGATGTTTTTCTGATAGCATTATCCTAAAGATAATTTCAGTTGGCTTTGACTCTGAGGCTTGCCAGCTTGCTGCTGTAGGGGTACCTGGAGAAAGACACATCTTTGCATTCTGGTTTGAGTAAAAATAAATACTTAATTATGCATAAATTTTTAATGTAAAACTACATTCTAGAAAAAGCAAGTATTTGTACTTCAAGTTTTGTTTTAGATTTTGACTATTAACTACAAAACCAATTTAAATAGAGTTATCAAAACAATTATCTTTCTCTTGCAACTCAGAACAAATTTTTATTATTTATTCCCCAAGAGAAATCAACATGTGAAATAGCTTCATTTACAAAACTGTTATCTTCTCAGAAAAGGTCCTGCACATGGGTTGGGGCAATCCCAAGCATAAATACAGGCTGGCTGGAGAATGGATCGAGAGCAGCCCTGAGGAGAAGGACTTGGGGGTGTTGATTAACGAGAAGCTCAACATGAGTCAGCAATGTGCACTTGGAGCCCAGAAAACCAATCACATCCTGGGCTGCATCAAGAGAAGTGTGGCCAACGGGTCAAGGGAAGTTATTCTCCCCCTCTACTCCGCTTTCATGAGACCCCACCTGGAGTGCTGTGTTGAGGTCTGGGACCCCCAAAAGAATAAGGACATGGATCTGTTGGAGTGAGTCCAGAGGAGGGCCACAAAGGTGATCAGAGGGCTGGAGCACTTCCCTTATGAAAAAAGGCTGAGAGAGTTGGGGTTGTGCAGCTTGGAGAAGGCTCTAGGGAGACCATATAGCAGCCTTCCAATACCTGAAGGAGACCTACAGGAGAGATGGGGAGGGACTTTGAAATAGGATAGATTTAGATCAGATGTGGAAGAAATTCTTCACTCTTAAGGGTGATGAAGCACTGCAACAGGTTGCCCCATACAAGTTGTGGATGCCTCCTCCCTGATAGTGTTCAAGGCCAGGTTGGATGGGGCCTTGAGCAACCTCATCTAGTTGAAGGGGTCCCTGCCCATGGCAGGGGGTGGAACTAGATGATCTTTAAGGTCCCTTCCAACCCAAACCGTTCTATGATTCTAAGTTTGCTTTCTCTGGAGAACAAATAAATAATACCAATTTCCAGGGTGAAAAGGAAAAAAAAACCTCTATAGAACTAGAAAGAATTTTTAAGGTGTTTCGTGAAGAATCATAAAACAAGTTGGAGACTGTTTACATCAACTATAATCTGTTATGAGTTATTTTACATAGTAACACGAACACCCTTTAATATTCAGTCACTTGGAAATAGCATACCAAAGGAAATCCTGGGTACTTAAGCAAAACAGATTAAATATAATGAGCAACTCAAATCAGAATATGTTGAAGTTATTTCAAAAACTTAGTGTGTTTCTCTAGAAGATAATATGCTGTATAAAATGAATTCTTAATGCTAACAGAGAGAGAGAGAAACTAACTTGGGAATGTTAGCCCTAAGTTGGATGCAGTTTGAGCATTTTTTCCGAATTCGTATAGAAATAAGTTTTAGTGTCTGGAGTTTGTCATGCAGCTCCCATATTTGCAAGTGAATGAGGACAGTTACTATTTTCTGCTTTTATTGTGCCACATAGCTTAGAGTACTGCATGTCTCTCCAAAATCCTGTGCTTTTCATTGAAATCCTGCCTTAATCATGCTGATTATTATTCAGTGCTGAGATAAAAATACGGGCAAAGGCAAATTGTCACCAATAACACCACAGCACACAGGAAGATTCTTCAAGATTCTCTCTTCTCCATGCATTCCTTAAAGGGATGCCCCATGAGCCACTGCTAAAATCTCCACAGCCTGCAAGACTGGGTCTCTCAGGGGAGATCCCCCATTTCAAAATACTCTGATGTACAAGTGCCAATTTCTGTACAACCATCAATAACCTTTAAACCAGTTCTCATCTTGTACATGTACATTTTTCAAGGTACACCCAACTTAGAAACACAAGTCCCACCAGCTTCCCCATGCAATCGCCCTCCATGTCATGCTGGCACTTGTGAAAGTTCTACCCCAGCTGCTGGAGGGCTGGCTTTAAAGCATGGCTTAACTTCTTTCTGTACTCTGGATACAGGACACATTCAGGTTTGCTTTGCTCTTTTTCTCCTCAGAGATGACAATGAAGCGCCTAGTAAGAGAGTAAAGTTTGCAGCAGTCTTGCTACTGTGTTTCTAATTATGAGAGTCATTTTGTGCCTTGGCTAGATGCTGGATCAAACGGAAGTAAGTTTATTAAACTTCCTGTAAGAAAACCAGTCTCTGCCAGCGTGGCTCACAATACCAAACCCGTATTAGATTGGTCATTATCGAACAGCACAGCACAGGCTCTTGTATTATCATTGCTTCATGGGAAATGGGAAATATTCCTCTTCAATACTACTGTGATCTATATTCTGACAAGTATAGGTGCAGATAAAGGCTTTGTATAATATAAAATTCTGCTTCGAGATACCTTTGTTTATCTCTCTCTCACACCCTCAATATGAAACCACAAATACTTTACATTTCACACAAACCACAATGCAACTCGCTGTGAAAGGTGGGGTACTCATGATGAATTATAAAGCTCTAAACCCGTAATGTTGAACCTGAGACATTCCAGCAGACTGCCCTGCAACCCACCTCAGACAGAAAGAGAGTCCTGTCTGATTTTTCAATGCTGGGACATTGACGACAGCCAGAATGGTAAATATCTTTACACTTGACATTTCGGGGCTCTGCTAATAAATATTTTCATAACTAAGCACAGGGGAGTTTGAGATAATGGTATTAGTATTTGTTTAAATTATTAGAGCATGCGGTTGCCAAGCAAAGAAGCATGGCCACTATCACAAATCCTTAAAAAGGACAGCGATTAAGTGTACTTGCTTTTACTTTTGGCAATAGAAAAATAAAGCCTCTGTAACTCTCAGCAACGCAATTCTCTGATGCCAAAGCTATCTCTCTAAAATCCTTTCAATATGCAAAAGCTAACCCCTCCTCTCTCCATCATGACAAAGTGTATAAAAATATTTTAAGTCAGTGAGTCACTTCAGATCACGAACACACTCAGAACTTCTCTGGGGAGAAAACTATAACTTTGCCGTTTGCTCAGTTGCTCATAGAATGCCACAATACTAACCAGTGTCATCTATTTGAACTGCACATTTACAAACGAGTTGAGAATTTGCCCATCACATTTACTTTGCCCTTTTTTTTTTGCCTTTTTATTTCTGTTACTTCTGAGCTTGATTCTGCTTATAATGAGTACTACTGTAGTACTCATTGTAAAACTAAAGGCAATACACAACAGTTCAGGTGAGTTCACAGTTTACAAAACAAGCCTATATGCATTAAGAAAAAAAAGCAGATTGCATTAAAAAAGATGCTCTGCCTTTAATCATTCTCATTTGTTTAGGAGTATTTAACAATATTTTTATTAAATGACTAGATTCACACCACAATTCAATTAATAAAAGTAAAAGACTGCTATTCTGAGAGGTAGAGATCTGGAAGGGTCATCTTTGGAGAAAGTGAGCTAAAATTTATCTTAAAAGATGGCTAAAGCCAAGAAAAACTAGGGAAAAAACCTAAAACAATAGAAACAAAAACTAAACGTCCTTTTCTGCATGATTCCTAAAGGCCCCATTCTAAAGAATAACCATGTACCTGTCCAGATAAGACACTGGGACAAAAAACAGTGAATGAAAAACAGACGTTTTCTGTAGTTTGGAGAAAGACATTTTTGTTATTCATCATCAATTATGCGAAGGAAACTATCATCTGAATAAATAGTTTGATATTTTCAGATATAATGGAAACAATTACCTGCTGAAATTCTCTAGGCGTATGAGAAAAGTTGTGCTACAGCATACTCAAAAGTAATCTACGGCACCCTCATCTCTAACAGGAGCTGTGTGGCAACATTGGACTTGCACTCCAACCCCTGAAAATGGGCTATGTGCTTGTAATTCGTGCCTGCTATAAAAGGCAGTATGTGCATGTGTAATTCTGTGAACATGTATGTGGGAGTGCGCGGGGGGGATTAAAACTTTGGAGACTAGTTGCAGAAGGGTGCTTAGAAATTTGCAGGTGCTTATTAAGATTTTATCGATGTCTAGTGGTGGTGTTACCTGCTGTATTGTCACTCGTGATCTTGAATATGTAGTTGGTTGTTTGCTGCTTAACTGCTATTAATAAATCAATAGACCACTTGAATCTTCATTTGATTCAAACCGCGTAGCTGAACAGTTTTTTCATGTGACAGTCATGACAGGATAAATCATGAAGAGGGAATGAATGTTCTTTTTTCTAATAGAATACAGAGACATCAAATGAAGGTACCAAAAGACAGATTCAAGACAAAAAAAAAGGAGTTATTTCCTCAAAAAACGTGTAAAGTAATCCATGAATTTTTTGCCAAAAAATGTACTGATGGATGCTAAATAGGTTAAAAATTAATTGAAAGAAATTAATGAAAGACTATTGAACATAATAGATACATCTACAGAACCACAAATTATTGAATATACTGAATATATTCTGTACACTAAACGATTAAACAGGAGAACACTACATTCTTGCATTTTTTTGCAAGGCATTCACAAGTAGCCACTGGTAGAATAAAGGTATTGGACTAGATAGACCTTTGGTCTGAGGAGTTGTCTATTGTTTTCACTCTCTATTGCAGGACTTTTTTTTTATACTAAAAACTAGTATGGGAGTACTTCTGCCATGTTGCTTAAGTACTGCACAGAAATCTTTCTGTATCCCATAATAAATACCAAGGACATACTGAATTTCCACAAAAACATGAGTACCAAACTTTATAAACCAGTGTAAGTCAAACTAAATAAAATTTCACTCATTACGAAGGAGTTCCAAAGTCCCACCAAAGCCCAGAAACGTTGGCACAGTTTACAATTTATGTAATGATTCTGTGGAAAACACTTAGAAGTGCTAAAGTAGTGTTCTGCATTTCCCCTACCACAGGAATGATCCACAAAACAATATAAAACCAGTTCGCAGTTCAATGAATTTTCATCCAGACAAAACAAAGAGGAGATGCCCATAGCTTGGCTTCCTGAGAAGCTTTATGCTATCAGCGCATCTCACGAGAGGAAGAAACAGTCCTCATTTGCCTAAGAATTTAGATTAAAAGCTATGGGCAAACAGTAAATGAAAAGCCATTCCTATGTACAATTATAAATCACTTCCTTCAAAGTGCTCTCACTTCCCCGCCCACCCCCACCCGCCTCTCTAGCTAATATTTTTCACAAGAAATAACAGATTTTTTTTCACAGCACATTTCTCTTCCAAAGCTGAATTTTAGAATCACAAATAAGTATATGTCATATCCAAGAAACACAGTTTTAGGCCTTATAAACATACTTTTCAATATTACTCTAAATTTAATCACAGTTATATCCTAATCTTTCCTAAGAAAGATAAAATAACACAGTTTATCTCCACTTAGTTTCCAAAGTAAACACTTTCACAGAAGTTCAGTGATAACGCAGCAGCTCTGCAAAATAAGTGAAGACTCTGTTGTTAGAGTGAGCTGTTTTCCTGGGAAGTGTATTTAACTGCTAAAATATTCCATTCTATCAGAACATGAGGATACTTACCTTTTTCCAAAGACTTACACATGCTGATGTCAAGACAATGTTTTCCAGGAAACCCCAAAGCTTGCAAGAAATCTCGTGGGGACAAAATAGTCACTGGACT
Source organism: Bucorvus abyssinicus (assembly GCA_009769605.1). Lineage (NCBI taxonomy): Eukaryota > Metazoa > Chordata > Aves > Bucerotiformes > Bucorvidae > Bucorvus > Bucorvus abyssinicus. The sequence continues at coordinate 37,290,969 of CM020030.1, forward strand.
CACTTTTTGTTATAGTTAGGCACAGCACCTACCTTCGAATGCGGTATATGGAAGAATGACTGAGGTAGCAAGGATCAAAATGGACTAGAATCTACTCGCAAACTATTAATCTACAACAGCCTTTTTAGGAAATAAATTCTGGAGACATTGTGTCAAAAAGTTTAATGTCAGTGTATTACAAAACAACATTAAAAATGTTTCATAATCTCAACACGTATTGATTTCATTAACATTTTTATTGAATGACATTTACTCATTTTGGTTCCTTTCTTCTGTCCTCAATTTCAAATAGGACTTAAATGACTATTTTTCTAGAGAATGTCAATACTGAGATCTGTTTACAGAAGTTTCTCAGACCACTCACTAGCATAATATTTAAGTAATAATGCTGTATGACGAGTCCCTATCCTCTCTTTTGCCAGTTTGACCAGTAATAGTTGAAAAAGTAATGCAATATCTTACAAAAATAATTTGCAAGATTTGGTTGTGTACTTTAAGGAAACTCCAGAAGTATTGACATATTTTTTTATATTCCAAAAAGAATTCAGACTTTCATGCCACTTTCTCCTCTATTCCATCTGGCTTCTTGGTTTATTACACTGTTCTCTTTTTGGAGATCACAGATGGAGGTTTTTAGGAGGGAAAAACACGAATCTCCTCCAATGAGGAGAATCTTAGGTGCTGATCCTGAAAACATAAACACTTCACACTGCAACGAAACATGTGCCCCTCCTTGAGAACCTTAGAGTTAGGTGACTAATATAATGTAGTTTTTGTAGGCAGGTATGGAATCTTTTGTGTACTGCACAGTATAAACAAGTAAATAACGTTTTACAGGTGTTTTCAATATTTTAAAATTCTTAATTATATCTAATCACCATTTGCGATAGCCAAAAATTATCCTTAAGAGATGCATGCTGACTCTAATGTAATCTATGCTAGATTCTGAGACTTGCCTTTGTCTTTTTGCACATAATCGTGTGCTGACACCAAAATAAAAAGTCAACCCTAAGGCCTCTAAAATCCCATTTACCCAGGCGTGCATTTCCATTTACCCCCCTACCAACACATGTGAATTTGGCAGCTTGTCCCTGCTTTAATTTCGCCGAGTACTCAAACGTTTTACTAATACATGAACAGAAGAAAAGTGGGGAGGGGGGAAATGAATATGGTGTGATACAAAAAGTTCAAAATATATATCGATGATGATTTACTGACGCTCCTTTCATGTAAGGCACATTAACAAGTAAGCTATCCTGCAACTAAAATTGATGTATTACCTTAAGGAATCTGATTCAAAGGCAAAGAAGATTCCACTGTTACAATGCGTAATTCATGTTCTCAGCATGACATTGTAATTTAATTAAGAGGCAAACACAGTTTGCCTTCTCAGCAATTTTTAAAAATCTTTAAGTGTCATACGTGATAAAGATGATTGTGTAAATGACTGTATCAACAATTTACAATTTCTCTCATAAAAGCTTCCCAATCTAAACATTTTCTTCAGACTTTTTCAAGAAATTGGCACTTAAAGTAGCTATATGCATAATAATATATTTTGATTACATTAAAAAAAAAATTAAGTAATAAAAATCAATCTTCCAGAGGTCCAAAGTTTCCTGAGTAGGCTTAAAATGCATCTCCAGTAGTCTATACTACTTTAGCGTTAAATAATGAGGTAGCACATTGTTCCAAAATTGTTCTGAATTATGTAAACCATTTGCTACACTCTGTTTGGACTTCATTTTTTGTTTAGAGCTGTTGGGTAAAGCAGTAATTTCTGTCTTCTCTGGCTTCCTGGGTTTGCTTTTCTTTTGTGGAAGCTTATTACTATAACTTTTTCTTTTATCTTTTGCTTTTACCTCTTCCTCTCCTTCTTCCTCCACTCCCTCATCCTCTTCTTCCTCCTCTCCCACATAACCTTCCTCCTCTTCTCCTTCTTCCCCATCTCTCTCTTCCTCTTTTTCTTCCTCTTCCTCTTCACCTTCTTCTTCCTCCCCTGACTCTTCCTCTTCTCCCCCTTCCTCCTCTTCCTCTTTTTCCTCCTCTCCCTCTTCTTCCTCCCCTGACACTTCCTCTTCCTCTTCTCCCCCTTCCTCCTCTTCCTCTTTTTCCTCCTCTCCCTCTTCTTCCTCCCCTGACACTTCCTCTTCCTCTTCTTCTTCCTCTTCTCCCTCTTCCTCATCTTCCTCTTCTTCTGTCTCTCCCTCTTCTTCTTCCACACCCTCTTCTCCCTCATCTTCTCCTTCCTCTCCTACTCCCTCTTCTTCTGTCTCTACTCCCTCTTCATCTTGATCTTCTTCCCCTTCCTCTTCCTCGTCTTCATTTTCCCACTCCTCTTCCTTGTTTTCATCTTCTTCCCCCTCCTCCCCTTCTGCTTCTGTCTTTGCTCCTTCCTCTTCCTCCTCCTCCTCTTCTCTCTCCTCTTCCACTTCATCTTCCTCCTCTTCTCCCTCTCCATCCTCCCCCACCTCCTTAGTCTTCCTATTTGCATTTTCCTTTTCCTGTTCTTCAGATACTTCTTCTTCCCTCTCTGCCAATGATTCTTCTAGCTCCTCATCACCCTCTTTGTCTTTTTCAGCCTCTCTTTCTTTGTTTTCTTCTTCATTTTCCGTTTCATCTTCTCCTTCCTCTTCTTCCTCTCCCTCTTTTTCTTCCTCTCCCTCTCTATCTTCTAGTCCTTCCTCACTCTCATCTCTTCCCTCACTTTTAACCTGTTCCTGCTTTTCTTTTTCAGTATCCTCCTCTTTTGCATACTCCCCCTCCTCAATATCCTCCCATTCTCCCTCACTCAGCATTTCTTCTTCCTTCATCAGCCTGCCTTCCTCATCTCCTTGCTCTTTGCCATCTTCCTGATTAATCTCTTCAATCTCTACTGAACCCTCTTTCTCACTGTCTCTTTCAGCCTCTGATTCCTCTCTTTCACTTTCTTCATTATCTTTTTCCTCTTCATCTCTTTCCACTGAAACTTCATCTCTATCTTTTCCAACCTCACTCTCTTCTTCTTTTTCCTCCCCTTGTTCACCTTCACTGTCAACTGTTTCATGTAGTCGTTCTTTTTCACTTTCACCCTTTTCACTGCCTTCACTCTCCTGCTCTTGATTAGATTCTGCCTCACTCTTAATTTCTAAATGCCTGTCTTCATCAGATTTAACTTCAGAGTTTGTTTCCTCCTCATGCAGGCTTTGTACGTCGGTCTTTTCTACATATTTTTTCTCACTGTTTGTAGCTTCCATCTCCTCAATCTCACTGTCTTCTTTTTCTAAGTCCAAATCTTCCACTTCTTCTACTGTTTTGATTGCTTTCTGGACCTCTCTGCCTTCAAAGTAGACCTCTTCTTTTTCCCTGCTCTTAAGTATGTATTTTGCAAGGTCATTACTACTTTCCTCAGTTGAAGATGACGACGTAGTTACAGCTATTTGTTTCAAAAAATAATCCTTTTTTTTAAACCCTCTCTGCTCTTCACTTGCTTCTCCTTTGATGCATATTTTTTCACATTTATCAGATTTTTCAACAATGTCCTTTATTTTGTCTTGACTTTCTATTGCTTCTTGACTTCCTTGCTTTTTAACAGGATTGTATTTTTGTACAATTAATGAATCAGTCTGGGGCTGGTTGTTGGATGCTGAAGGAAGTACTTCTATTTTAAGGGATTGCTTAGATTTAACAGCTTTTGACTTCTTACTGGAATAATTTTTTCTCCCAGTCAGAATTTCTTTTTCAGTGGGAAGATTATAAATGACATCCTCTTTGACAAATTCAGGATTTTCTGCATATTCTTTTTCCTTTTTCACTAACCTGCATTTGTCCCTGGTAATTTGTTGAACATCACTTTTCAAAGTGCTTACTCTTTGTGTATGCTCAGATTTACCTTTCATTGTGGTTTTTTTGGCCACAGGCTTCCCTACAAAGGCACTACTTTTTTCTAAATCTTGCTGTCCCCGTGACTCTGAAAGTGAAGACTCCTTTTGTAAAGAGGTAGAGTTTAATTTTGAGCCCTCCTTCAAGAAATTAGAATCCTTGTTTTTCAGCCCACCCTTACCATCTCTTTTCAGTTTCACATTTTTATTGTTCTTCTATTCCACATGAGAAGCAGAAAATTAAAAAGAAAGAAGGAAAGCATTAAGGACAAATGACAGCAAAAGAAAAAGGTTACAAAAACATTTGAACAAGAAAAGAAACGATTTGAGTGAGAGGACTAAAAGATAGCATAAAAGGTAGAGTATTCCACATGAAATGAATTTACAAGTGCACATTAGAAGAATGTAACATCACGTTGATGGTAACTGTACTGCTACACCTTTTTCACTACCCAAGTACTCAAAGTGAATGCAGTTAGCACTGTGCAGCCAGTACCTTGTCCCATAAGCCAGAGTACATGCAATGTGCAAGGCTACGCAAACAGAAGGAAAGAACTACAGTTTTCTCGTACACCTTCCTCCACCCTTCCCCTCGGGCAATCTTCTGATGCACTCACTGTTATGCTCTTTCTAATAAGTTTGAAAATCTGTTGTCTTTCTGCTTTAAATTTCATACTTACTGAACAAATTCTGCAGAATAATTTTTTAAATATAAAATAGAATTATAACGCAATATACCAAAATGCCAAAATACTGCGATCACTTTAGGAGTGAAATAGATAATACAAAAGTATTTCAATTCCATAATTAAAACCAGTGTTATTGCTCTTTTAAATATTCTCCATGGTAAATATCTGTAAATAAAATCTTTACTTACACTGTGTCCCAAAAGTCATTTAAAATCTTTTAATATCAACAAACCAGTAGAAATGTCTACTATCAGGTTAACTTAAAAAGTGCATATGGTAGTCTGTTGCTCCTTAAACTGGTGAAGTGCTATATACTCTCATCTAAAATTACGCTGGATATAAGGAGTTCTATGTGCCTGTAAAAATTCTCTCTGACTTCAGTCAGCTTCTTAAAATTTTACCTCGTTGATGTTCAGAAAATTAGCTAGCACAGGTCTACAAAATTTGCCTAGCTTCTTTAAAACTCAAAACAATAAAGTAAAAGGATAATACAAGAATTATAGATCTTTTAAACATCCGTATAAGTTTACATATATCTATAAATAGTTACAGTACCTTTTGTTTTTGGAGTGGTGATAATTTTAAGGACTGGTCACTGGGATTCAATTTCATTGCATGTGTCTGCGAAAAATAAGATCTCTGTTTAAAAAAGAAATATAATCAATAGGCAAAGCAGCATCAAAGCCCAGTTCTACTAAACAGAGCTACTACTGAATGTTTTAATATTATTGCACACTCAGGTTGAGACAAGTCTGTATAATCACTCAATTCATCTATTTCACTCCAACTCTTATAAAGAGGGAGAGTGAGGGTAATGAGCTTAGATGTCAACATCTAAACTCTCTTTAGAGACTGAAAGTTACATGCCCTCTCTTACAGGCCATAAGCATCCACAAGATCCACCTTCCACCCACTGTGAAGTTGTGGCTACAAATATAGCACTTTAGTCCCTTATCATTACAACATTCCACTTAACATCTAGTTCGATACCAGAGCCTTGAAAGAACATGTTCAAAGAAATATTACACAGCAGAACTTTTCACTGGAGTCTAATGCCTTTATCTGTTCTACATAAAACAAAAAACAAATGGCAAGGCAATGTAGACTACTACTAGATGGGCAAGTATAGTGAGATTTTTGGTCATCCCTTCCCATATACTCCAAATGACAAGATGATGTTCTCTGCTGCTGTTTGTTACTGCTTATGGTTTAACCACCATATTCTTTCTCAACACAGTGAGCATGGAAAGTTCTGGTTTCTGACTCCCAAGAGTTTGTATCATCAATGTGATATTAAAGGCTTTTTCCTCCTCTTGTCACACTTGTCAATAAGATGTATGTTGCCACAGTTTTGAAAAACTGGAACAACTATACTGTAACAGATTATTTTAATTCAGATTCAAGAAGAGCAATCATATTTCTTTGTATTTTGACAAGTTTGCCTAACTTCTTTCAAATTTTCTGTGTCATTCTGACAAATACTTTAAAATTGGTCAATGATGATGGGTACAAAACCAAAAAGAAGGAAGTCTAGCACATAAAGCGTGCAATGTGTTAGAAATAATGCCTCAGTAAATTAATGAAGGCCTCGTTGTGCATCATATCTGAAAAGATTATGAAAAAATGAAAACACTTTTTCTTGTAAATGAAAATAAAGTTTTCTAATGGTTAAATAAATGGTATGCACAGATTATTAAATTACTAAGTACTGTTAAGTTCAAACAAGTGACAATTTCTATGAAATGTGCAATCCCTCCAGCATAGCTGATAACATATTCTGAGCTGAGTCCACAGTGAGTTGCTCATTTGTTTCCTTTCCACTGAAGTTAAAAGAAAGAAAAAAACCAACACTCTTTCCAGCACACTGTGTTAAGGACAGGACATGCCTTATCAACTGAGAGAAAAAATGTTTTGGAAAGGTGTACAAGTGATAACATGAACATATTTTTATAATAACAGAAGTATACAGAAACATGCTTGGGGATCACCAATAATCAAAATCTCTGCATTTTGGTCTCCCTTTAATATGATCCACCTGTACTAAAGAAGCTCTTCTCAGAACAGGAAAAGACAGCTCTCTGCTTCGTTTCCTGCAATTCTCACTCTTGGAAATCATGAAGAAGAGGAAGGTCAAAGAAAGAGATTACCATGTGGTATCCTACTCCTTTTCCTTCTGATGCCCAGAGCTAAAGCGTGAGGAGGGGCTGCACTTCTTGGACTACTTCAATCTTGTATTACAACATTACTTGCAAAATGAAACCACGCTTCAATATTAGACAATGATGTTATGACGTGTGCTCATTTAAAAGTATGTCAGTACTTCTTGGTGCCACACAAGACGTTGTGGGCTAGCCAGGAGTTCTGTACTAGAACTTGAAACATGATTTAGCTGCTTTGTCCTTCCTCTGCATAAAAATGATTGAACCACAGATTTATTAGTGGAATATATTACCATATTTAGGATGTCAGTTGTATCTCCAAGGTTTCTGTCATTATTTTCATTATCTGAATCTTCTTCTGCAGAGCCTTCACCAGGTTTATCTTTTTGATGGTTCTTTTCTTCAAGGTAAAATAGGGGGAATTAAACAAATATCATAGGAACAAGCAATATATAGCAAACAGAACACCTCACTCTTGTGGTCATAAGACTGCAGTCCTGAGATTCCTCATTCCCCCAGCCTAAGACACAGCAGAAACATTTCCACCATCAGTATTTCATCAGTATTAACATTAGAGGTAGCTCAGCAACTGGCCTCAGTGCACTGTAGGTCCCTGACCATTTTTACAGGTATTCAAAGCATAAATATTACATGGGACAAAACTTCTTTTTGAAAATCTCTTTAAAAATAGTGTACCAATTAGACTAAATTAGCTGCAGTCATATTATCTACATTGCACATTAGCTGTCTAATGGATGAACAGACAGTGAGTTTAACTTCAGGGCAGCATCATAAGAATGTACCAACATCATTTTCAGGTCCACCTCAAGTGCATCAGGTATATCACCAGTTTCATTTGGCACAAAACCTGAGGTTTTAGGCATTAGAAAACTCCAAAGGCAATTGCAATTTCACTGCATTGCTTTCCTGGAACCAGAAATGCTAATGAACATGCTGGCAGCTTTACAAATAATCATCTTAATTCTAACTGAATTAATTACTTTCAAATTGTATTTGACCATCCAATAAATCTGAGCTAACTTTCACCCAGAAGCACTGCCTTTTGCACTCTTCACCATTGCTCCTCCCCACACATGCCCAGGAACCCAGGTCAAGTCCAGAACTGCTCGAGTGAATCTGTCCAAAATTCCAGGGCTGAAGCAGTATCATTGTTATCCAGCCTTTTGCATTAGCTAGAATATTGAAAATCCTTATCATCTTAGGTAACAGAGAATGAAGAGTACTTTCACATTTCCAAGTGAAGAAGAAAGATCTTATAAGAATTAGTAGACCTCTTTTCTTATCCAAGGTCTCTTGTAGGCCTTCTTGTGTTTTTTAAGATTGTTCCTAATATTTTTTTTCTGTAATTCTTTTTCTTTTTTGTGAAAATGGAGAAAGAGGTTACTAATCCTATAGTATTTTTGTGAAGTCCTATTTCTACAGCCTTGAGGAACCACAGGTACAATTTAGAAGTTGTTTTTCTTTCACTCAACCCTCCTCTCAATCTTTAAGCAAGTTTTCCAAACATGAACAGTGTGACGGAATTTCTTGTATGCATTTCTCAACTTTCACATCTGTATGCTGCCAGACCCTCTTGAGGTAAGACTGAACTGAAACCACCTTTCAAGTTCAAACTGCGCATTTGTTTATGAATTATGAGAGCCAAACTACATAATTATCAGAAAACGAAAGCAAGATGTGGGGACGCTTCACCTTTTTTATGGTGTCTATCCTTCATGGGTTCAGCTTTAGGAAGACTTGTTGTGGAAAAGCAGTGTGGGCTAGTGTTGCTAGTCACAGGCAGTGAAGATTTTAAGAAGCTTTCTCCCAGTGGAGGCAGAGTTTGTGCCATTCGAATAAACTGTTCTGGTGACTTTTCCTTTGGAAGATTTAAAAAAATATATTGAAAATAAGAGTAGAAGAATAAATTTTAAGCAAACTCTCATACTTAACAGTGGTATTTTCTTTCAGTTGATGATACAACGTTGTAACTTTGTATACAAAGCATAAATGAAGTTTCTTTAATATTTTAATTATTTATAGTCCTAAAAAGCGGAGACGTATATCATGGAATATTTTAGGTCATTTCTACTCAATCAGTCTTAAAATATAGACTATATATAAACTATGAACTTGTTTAATATATTTGAGAACTCAGATGGAACAACAGAAAGAGTCAGGCTCTTATTCTTTTTTCAAAATATTTCTAAGATATCTTTAAAAATGCAAAGGTACAGGCTTTACATTTTCGAATGAAAAATAAAAATCAATTTGAGTCTTTTTCACACAAAAAAACCCAAGTGAAATCTGACCAATACCTATCTTTTACCTGCATCAATTTTGGGACCAGCGTAGATATTAATTCTTCTTTTTATGCGCTAAAATTAAACACGTATTTTAAGGGCATACATTTATCTGCTGGGTATATGTTGTGACTTTAGCTTTAAAAGTGATTTTGTTTCCTAAAAGAAGTATGGCAACTCTAAAGAGCTCTGAATTTACCCTCTCTCGACGCCGCATTCGTGCTGATGTTAGTTGTAAGGTGTTTGTTAGTAGTGAGTCTCCACTCACTTTAGATATAGTAGCAGTCGAATGGCTCTCATATAAATCTCCCAAGAGTACTTCTTCAGATCCTTGAGGTCTTGGAGCAGCAAAAACTAGCATGTGACAACCACCACAAGCAACCTACAGCACCAAAAAATAGTCTGATTATTTAATTTGCAAGTATCAATACAAGGATCTCATTTTCTTACAATTATCTCTAGGGGCTTAGATTATAACGAAAACATAATAAAAGTAAGAGATAGTAAATTGCTTCAAGTTTAGCTCCTAATGACATTAGCAAGATAAAAGTACTTAATTACATTTATTAATGACTAGTGACCTACGTTCGCTTCTTACGTAAATACGTTTGTACTGAACAGAACACAAGATGGGTCTATCAAATTATTACAAAAAGGTAGCAAAGATATTTCCACTGATTTTCAAGGGATTTGAGCTAATTATTTTGATGCAAGTCAACTGTGGGCAATACTGATCGCTTCGTTGATGCAAACCTAGATATTTTATCACAAAATGTAAAGCAAGTCTATACCCTCCGATAGACAAAGTGTTATTACATAAGGATCCGAGGTTGCATTTTTAAAAAAAGTTTAAAACCCGTCTTATAAAGCTTCCTTAACCTCTGAAGTTCAGTAAACAAACAGAAGTGATCAACAGAATTTTGACCCAAATTTTGCTCAGTCCTGAGTCATGTTTGCATTTCTGATGCTGGCAATTCTGTGACATTTGTTTCTTAAAACACCTCAAGAAATAAATGAAAACAATACTCCTAAAAGAAAAGAGTATTTCTGCTTTCCCACCCCTTTTGGAATCAAAAAACCAACTCCTCAAATTTTCTCAAGGTTTAAAAATATTCCACTGTACAAATAATCATTCAAATTAAAAAGATGGCACCGGTGTTTTCAGAACAGATATTAGCTTTCCTCTACTGCCAACAAACTAAGAACAACAAATACTTAATTTTACAGGCTACCACAACTCCACAGACCAAAACACAACAGCATAACAGTACTGAATAAAACCCTGAAAAGCCGTCTATACATCTAGTCCAAGCCAAATACATTCTAAACTAAGCAGTGAGGTAAGTAAACATAATTCCCTCTTCCTTTTAATTTGTGTTGTCTACTAATTAAATGTTATAGAAATAATTCTATAATGAGATTTCAACTGTCATTAATAACGTGTTTAATAAAAAGACAAGTATTTTGATGTCGAGAAGCATGAACAAAAGTTTTACCAAAAGGACTGTGAACCTCAAGAAATTATAACACAGCGTGGGATCAAACTGATTTGTGAAGTTCTCTTCTCCAAGGCCTAACTTGCCGTGTCGCCCATCTCCAAAAGTAAACATGAGGCCATTCTCTGTATGTGGAAAAGAACAGGCGTTATTAATAACAAAGATTCAATTCAAAATCAAGACAAAACCATATAAAGTTACAGGCCATGCAGGTAAAGAATATTTCTCTTCCAAGAACAAAAACTGAACAATTATTTTTAGATTTTCAACACATGAATATGGTCCAAAAAATGTGTATTTTTAGGTAGAGCACTGTCTGAGCTGTTAGTCCAGACAATTTGTAAAAAAACCACAAACAACAAACCAATAAGATTGAAATCGTGTAGGAAAACAAAGGCTTCTAAACAAGAATGCTTGTTAGCAAGGCATGATTATGAAGTTGTAATTCCCCAGGAGATACTGGGTACAGAGCTATGCATGGCATGGCTGTGAATCAGGAATTCCTGATATCGCATCTGGCTTTATCACTAGCTCACATAACCTTTAGAACTAGTAAATTTGCATGTCTTCTCCTACTGATTATTTTATAAAGAAAGCTTTTACAATGTACTAGAAAGTCGCTGGAAGTGCATTTCAGAATTTTCCACTTACATACCTGCTATTACAGCAGTATGATTTTCACCACATGTAATGTTACGTATTTTATGCCTCCTCAAATGTTTCACAGACTTCGGCACTGAAGTTTCAAAAATAAAAGTACCATGTCCCAGTTGCCCATATTGTCCAAGTCCAAAAGTATATACATCTGTCTCTGAAAATGTACAGGCAAAGTTAACATCAAATATGCGGATATATATATTATAACCTGCTTTCTATCAGCCAAATGGAAGCCAAATGACATCATCAAAAAAAGCCATGTTTTATCAATTAAAAAATGTACCAACTAATCAATTACATTTATCAATTAAAACCAAAACACACAAAATAAAAAACAGGAAATGGAGCACTAAAGTATATACAGAAAAGAATTCTGAATGCTTCAATATGCCATATATTTTCTAACGTAACTGCAAAATAATCCACTGAGCAGCTAACAAAAAAATTATGGGAGTTTACACACTGCAATTAATTCAAGTCCACGATGTTTACATATATGTGCATTATCAAGTACAATATTCTTATCTTAACTTCTGGTTACCTGCACGTACACTGTATGACCCTAAATTGAATAGACTAGACCTCTTTAAGGCAATACTAGTTTGTGTGTAAGAAGAGACTGGAACAATAACAGAATGGATTCCAGTATTCTGTTCAGCTACCAAATCAGCCCTGCATTAAATACAGAGAACACTCTAAGCATGTTGTCTTGTGACAGAATAATCTTCTTTACACATTTATATTTTGTTCATTTAATGGACAGTCTGTGCCAGGAAAGAAACTAAGACCTTCTACAAAGCAATAAAGATTCTTGGTGTGTCCATCCCTGGAAATTCACCACAACAGGGGAAGATTGTGAAGTTTGGAAATCTTGGTAAGCTCATGCTTGAAGAGGGAAATTCAAATTTTTTGGGGAAAAGGAGAAGTTTTGCTAGAATTTTATTCCCTGCCACTTTTTCTTCTGCATGTAGACAACAAAGAAAAAGCGAGAGAAGTACTGCTTTAAAAACCTGAAAAACTGTTATGAAAACTTGGGAAAGATTGAGAGGGAGAAAAAATATTGTACATCAAGCACCAAGAACTGAGGCTTGGGAGCAATATATCATTACATCATTGTTATGAACATGGAGCAGAGCATGCCTGCTCCTGCTGCACAGATGCCATCAGGTCAAAAATCTCACCACCTTCAAAAGCAAGAGAGGAATGGGCATCCAGAGCGGAATGCGTGAAACGACAATCGACAGAGAATCGTTGCTTTTTGAGGACTCTTTTGTGTCAAGGAAACAAGGCCACTGGAATAGCCAAGGAAGTTTCAGTGCCACAAAAGTCGTTTATACTGTGCAACCAAATTCTCAGAGCAGACACAAACGAGAAATATTAAAAGCAAATAATGCTACCATTCCCTCAAATTAAACCTTCACTGCTGTCACGGAAAGAGAAAGCAGAGAACAGACCAGATGCCGTATTACTACCATAGTACACTTACTCACTTATATTGAACTTCCTGATTTCAAGGGAACCATGAGGAAATACTGTAACATTATGCATCAAAATATTCTTTCTAGGAAAGGGTTTGCCCTTTCTGCCCTTTTTAAATGGTTCTGTACTAAGATGTCATGAATTCATAAAAAAACCTCAATGGTCGCACACTTTTTCAGATCGTAGATGAAAAACGTGGAGTAAAGCTGGGTTTTTACTACATGTAATAGTAAAGCTCCCTCTGCTGGAAATTTCAGTGCAAGAAAGCAACGTCTCAGGATCTTTAAAAAGTAAAACAAGAAGTAAGAAATTTTCTGTAACATTTAGACTTTCTGCATAAGACTCAAGAAACTACACCTGAAAGTAAGGAGCTGTCTCTTGGTGAACCAAAGTCTCATCTTCATTTTAGTAACTTACTTTCTCAGGACAGCTGATGCCATAAATCCTGTTCAGAAGTCCTGCATTTGAGTTAACATTTCTTTGGAAACTGGCAGATCTTGTCATTTTCAAACTGTATGGCTTTATCTGATTAACGTAGTTATTTTGAGTGAAGTTTTTTCTCATTATTTTTAATCCTAGCTTGAAACAATGCCTTTTGCATCTGTGTTTAGAGGGAGATGTTCTCAAATGCTATTTAAAAGTACAGGAAACTATTTTCTTTCCTCCGTTTCTGCTGACAATGATGAGAACAGGCCAATCCAAAATCAGGTTAGACTGTCTTTATAAGAAGAATGATTTCTTCCACTGCCCCTATAGACCAGGGGTACCTAAACTTTGCTCCTCCAAGATTTGCTTATTAGTCAATTATTGCAGCACAGGGAGACAAATCCTTGCACCTTTCTTAAATGATTCACCGGTCTGGTGCAGAAGTGAGTTTAAACCTCAGTAATAATCCCATTTAGCAGAAATGAGGTATTTCCTCCAATCTGTCTTTATAAATACATGGAAAGAGAAGTCTATGGCAAAGCAACCTCAGATTTAGTGATAAAATTACAGAGGTGACTTTCATCATTCTGAACTTGAATTTGTAAACTAATTTGCCTACGGCATGAATCCAAAACAGGATATAACCCCACTGTCTCCTTCTTCTTACTGTCCTCAGTCCCACTAAGGATATGGTTGGATGAGACAAATAAAATGTACACGCAGCAAAAGGGCAGATCTCGTTCTCCCATTCTCTCTCTTCAGTCCCCACTTGCACCGTCTCTGCTGTCCACCCAGCTACGTGATGAGCCATCCCAGCTCTGTAAGACAGGTTTTGTCGGGGGGGGGGGTTGCTGATATAGTTTCCTGTGGAATGGTCGAGGCAGCATCAGAGTGGTACAGGGAGAGAGGAAAGACAAATGACCGCAGCAGCACAAGGGAAACAGCACTGCCTCCTGTGCATCAGTGACACACAAGGAAGGCTCAGCCACATTAACAGCCCCCAGAAGAAAAAAGAACACAAGTCCTGTCTTGGCCTCAAGGAAGGAACTGCTGCCTCCAGAGCAGCATCCCATGAGAAGGGCCCTTGAAGGCTGAAGACAAAAGGTTTCAGAGCTTGCACAGAAGCCAATGGCTTCACTGTTCCAAGTGATGCCCAGCTCTTGAGTGCTGGGACTGCTTCTCCTTTACTTCCTAACATTTTGTTTTTTGGAAGAACAGGGATATTTCCCTGTAACTGTGTATCTTTCACCTCTGCAGGCATCTTCTGGAGTACATAACAGTTCTTTAATCTCCATGACTGTTGTCACTATAAATAAAACAGTCTTAGGCAAAAATCTATATAGCCTTCAGAGATTTTTTTTTTACACATGCCATTTGGTGAAAGAACTGAGTGAGCTCCAAGAGTGTTTTTAAGATTCATTCTTTCTTTTCTATGTATTTAAGGCTATAGACAAAAATCCAGGGAAGAAAACCTGAAACTGTCAGGTATGCTTATATCTCTCCACACAGATTCATTTCCCTTGAATATTATTATTATTATTATTATTGTTGTTGTTATTACTCCTACTACTACTACTATTATACCAATAGGCTATTCTCTCTTACAATAGCTTTATTTTTAAACAGCTTATGCTGAAAAATGTTACTGTAAAAGTCAGCTGTCAACACAATATTCAGTTTTACCAGAGCTAGTAATTGGATTTGGGGATTTCAGTATAAATAGTATACAGACTTAAGAATGGTTTGAAAAAATCTAGATAATCCTATATGGTTTGAACAGCCAGTTCTGTCATTAAAAGGTTTAGCTTTTTCATCCTTTTCATCCTCTTTCAAAAGGGTATCTTGACTTTCTTTTATTTTTAAAAGACCTTGAGACAGAAGATGAAAAATCCAACATTTTACATACTAACGCACTAATGTGCTTTATTGTTATGTCAAACGATCTATTCTTGAAGGACTGCTTCACTTCTTTCTTTGAAGAGATATCTTTGCTTTCCCTCCTTTCAGAGAATAAAAGGACGTAATATATCCTTTTAAAGACAGGCTTATTCCCAGAGGATCTGTCATCCTCTGAAAAAAACCTGGAGGATATTAAGGCCACTCCCAATCATCTGTTTCTTCTTCAATTTCTAAATTCACAAATTATTATTATTGGACCTTTTAAAAAGCTTTATTGAAAAAGTATGCAAATTGACATTGTTGCTTTTGTATTTCTTTTGGAAGTGGCGACACCAACAGCTTTTACTTTCAGTAGGAAGCATTTGCAAGCATTATGGGTAGAGGATGCAATTTTTTAGTCTCTGAGAGAAGTCATCTGGGATGAGGATATGATCTTCTTAAATTGGCTGATAGACTGCCTAAAAATGAACAGGTTTGTGCTGCTACAGTGAGAGAAAGCTTTTGCGTGATAGAATTATGAACTGCAATTCTGTTTATTCTCTAGAACAACTGCAAATATTAAAGCCAGAAGTAACAATAAGATTTGTAAAGAAGATGGTTTCAAATACAATAGTCAACATTTCTAAAAACTTGTATCTTTAAAAAGTTTTTTTCCAGACCATTGCTCTCAACAGTTTAATTTTTTATTCTGTGGGGAAAAAAAATTTGAGCTTCCCATTTTTGAGTTTCAGAGCAAAAAAATGAATTATTTTAATATATACTTTCTACCATTCACTCTGATACTTGCTGGAGAGACACCAAACAGCAGCTTGATTTAATAACCTAGATAACACTGGTTCTTATCATACCAAATTGCCAATAGAATAGATAAGACAGTCATAAAAAAGAAATCAAATGAAGTGCTTTGGAATAGACTAATTACGTATGACAGTCAGGAAGAAACTTGCCTCATACTCAGTAAGATAACTGGATTATGCTTTCTTCTAATTTGATAAGCCCTAAATAGAACTGAAGACAAGAAATGAGATGATGCAATATACAATTCAGTACTGATTTCATGTTAAGTTTCTGGTGCAAAGACTATAATGCATGTATGCTACACTAATTCTTTAAATAATTCCAGTGTCCAAATCTACCTCTTTTTCAAATCTTGTTTTGAGTCAGAAAAAATTCTGTATGTCAGCAGGTCTGAAGTATCTTTCACTTGAGACAGTATTTTGATTATCCTCTACTCTTCCGTTCAACGTTTCTTAGGCAGAAGTTCACAGCTGTAGCCTATTTAATAATAGCTGAATCGCATTTAAAAATATCTATGTGAGCTTTCACTCTTATCACAACAACTATTAATCTTTAGGAAAATGTATTTTCTTGGAGGATATTGTTTTCCTCTTCTCTTGACTCCACTGGATCTTCTGGCACTCCACACTTTGATCATCAACTGCAAGCTAAGATAGCACTCAATTTCTTATTTGCCTTCTACTACAAAATCTATTTCCATAAGCAAGTAAATCTTACGTACTAAAACACTCACTTACTACGGTATTTTCTTCACTGTATTTGGTTTTTTGGCATTTATATTTTGCCTCTTTGTTCTAGCTTTTGTACAGTTTTCACTATAATGATGATATCATCCAGGTTTATATCTTCCTACTAAATCTTTGTAACAGTCATTTGTTATAATGAAATTTTATCACATGAAATACCATTAAAACAAAATATCTATTGTTTGGCTTCAGATTTATGGTTAAAAAAGTAATCAATAATGATAATCAAATTCTTTCTGCAGAATGTCACTTTATAACCCATAAAATAATGCTGTGATTTATACATTCGCTGGCCCCATATTTTTTTCCTAATAACGATAATCTGATTTCATGTAAAGAAATTTATTTTATGACATAGAATACTGCCAGGGTAAGACTCTATGTTGGTCGAAGAAGAGAGACAAAGGCATTGAAATGTAGACAAATATTTGCATTATTTCCAGGATTTGCTAACTGTTATTTCCTCCTCATAGTTTTCCCAAAGGAGTTTTAACCTACCTGGAATCTTGCAGCTTGACTCATCATTATACATAACCTTTCCCAGCACATCACTTCCACCTTTACTCTCTCCAGTGGCTTGCAGCATAATACCACATCGTATTACTTACGATCTTCCTCAGTTAGATTTTCAGGTTTTATTTTAGAAATGTTGATTACATAATCTTGAAGGCACGCCAGCAGATTGACAAGAGATGACTATTTAGCATTTTCAAAATACAGATTTAAGGGCTGATAGCTATACATCTTGCTTGTTTTCATAGCTTTTGCATTTTGGTAGGAGATTAATTACAGGTAGGAGATTAATATTATACAGCTGTGGAATACATTATAAGCCAAAGCTGATATTTTTAAAATCATCTGTGGGCAAAATCAAACTTCCCTTTCCTGCTTCTATAATACTACAGTTCAGGATAGAGCTTGTGGAAATAAATAGCTAGCAATGCTTTGCATGAATCTCTTTAAAAAGCTAATTTGCCATTGGCACACAACTATTATTAAATATTGTGCTATTAAGCACAATAATATACACCATCTTCCAAGTGCTCTACATACAACCCTGTGAACTAATATGTAACAGTTGTATTTGCTGATTTTTATAACTTGTACAATATGTTGAATGTCTATATCTGTACTAGTTTTATATGTACACTGAAGATTCTGCTCAAAGTCACAGGCAAATTCTGTATCACAATGAGAGATATTTAATCCATTTAGGCATTGTGCATCTCCATCACTATTAACAGCCAGCTTCCTGAAAAGCGATTTCCTCAACACCTTCCTAAATATTCAAGGTCATTTAAATTTACTATAGAATTAAAGCTTTCCTCTAAAGTTTCCCCTCTTGCACCAATACCACTTTCAAGCTCCTTAGAGGAAATAAACATCAATCATCCATGTTATACTAGGAAGTTCTGGCTTGTTACAACTCCAGTAAGAAAGGCACTAGACTCTGTAAAGCATCTCTTAAATGCTATTTATTGGAGCTAAGACTATAAAGAAAAAGAAGGTAGTATCAAAAACCTTATATCCCTTCAGATGCTGGCAATCCTGAGCTGTGTGGAATTGAACAGGCCTCCAGCCAGGCACAGCATGTTACACAGATCCCATCTGTTGAAGGTCACCCCATTTTGGGCACTTGAGATCTTACAGAATTTCCTTACAAGCAAAACAACCCTGTTCATCATTTACACTGTGAAAGAAAAAGGTCATTCACATGGGAACTTGCTGTTGAAGTTTTAGATAAAGACAAGAATACTCCAGTGGCGTAACCAGTGGCACCAAGCAGGAGCTGCCTGTAAACTCCTCTGCTACAATTAGCTGGCTAAGCTAATTACCCTGTAGCCGAGGGCTACCTGTAACACCAGCCTGAACATCAGGCACAGCACAGAGGCACTAAGCTGGACAGTGCTCTACACAGCACAGGCCTGCACTAAGCTTAACTGGTACATGGATCTCTACCTCCTTGGTGTACAGTGGTCTTCCAGTTCGATTCACTACAACATCTTACATTTCAGTGTGAAGTAAATTCTATAAAGTGAATTGAGTTTGCTGAGGGCTGTAAAAAAGGCCAGTTAAATTACATACCTGTCAGCACGACTGTATGTTCTCCACCACAGGCAACCTTATTAACCTTTTCCATAATTCCCAGTACAGGCTGTGGGACTCTGTTGTTCTTCAGCTGTTCAGGCAATAATCCCAGTTTCCCATTCTCAGGTTCCCCAAAAGTATAGAGCTCACCATCTCCTGTGAAAAGACAGAAGAGAGCAGGATTTCCAGCATGCACTCAGAGGTAAGGATGGGTTGTCAAGTCTGCTGCAGACACAAATCTGTAAGATAGAAAAGTGTATGAACACTACGAGATTATTGAACAGATTTGTATAATGTCCAAACAGTTGTGCAAAGCAGTCTGCTTTGAAGGGGCTAAATTTTAGCCCTCTCCAAGATGAGAACTGCAATATTTAGCCTGCAAGGAATCTAGCCAAAGGAAAACCAAACCCATACACAACCTGTTCTGAGAGGTTATAATTCCCTCTGTAAGCAGTATTTATGTCAACTGAAGTTGCCTGTAAGAATCTCAATTCAAGCAGATCACTCTGTTTGATAGAAAAGTCACACTTTCTTCTTGAAAGATTTTGAGAAAAGAAGAAAAAATGCAGAGTAAATGCCATGAAACTGTGTGTGGTCTGGTCAGCAAGAAAAGAGCTATATATCCAACAACAGGAATACAGAGTGGTTCCATAGTAATAACTCCACCACAATTAAGTTCAAAAAAATATTGAGAGGTCTTTACAGATCTCTTCCTGTAACTTCTGATTTGCTACGTAATCATACAAGAAGACCCTTTTCATTCACCCAGACTTTTAAACAATCCAGTTCAAAAACTGTTCAATCCCAAATTTGGGTAATTAATTTATTTTGCTTTCAGGTTTCCTTTGTTTTATCTTTTCCAATCACTCTGCTTTTTCACTGCTATGTAAGCCTGAATTACCATTCAAAACAGCATTCTATATATCCTTCTACCTGAGCTAAAAACAGAACATGTAAAATGTACTTTCTATTGCTATATTTAAAATTTAAAATGTAAAATTTAGGGAATGACAATAATAAAATCTTACTCCACGTCAAGCTTCCTGCAGGGTTTCACAGGGCTCAGGCTATTAAGAGTAGCCACCCATAAACTATTCACAGAGCTACATGCTCTTCAGCAAGTCGGTGAAGCGGGAGAGCAGCTGTATTTCCCAACTATCACCATCAGAGGTGTGCTACACCATCCTCTCAGCTGTCTCTATCATTCTGATGTTTTCTTTCCCGCACGCACAAACTACCCCAATAATATTCTAACACCTCGTTTACCTGCATGTATCTGTGGAGACAGACCTTTGTTGCATTCTTCTACTTTTCTAAGAGGTGTTTTGCAATCATTTCAATCTGTCTGCTTTGCTTTTTTAAGAAACTGCAAATGCTCTTCTGCAGATAATTATGTTTCATTTCATTTCTAAATTATGGACTGTGTTTAGGCTTCTCTGTTGTTTTATTTTCTGTTCAGTTTTATTTTCTGTTCAGTTTGATTTTTTGTTCCAATTCTGATCTTTATTCTTATACCTACAGGCAGAATTACTCTGAACAGGCTGATACTTTGCTGTTATTTGCAGCAGCATTGATTTTCTATTACAAACCAGTAGCCCAATTAACAACAAAAAAAATCAACTGCTATGTGAGGTTTTCTATAACCAAAATATTCCATTGACAACAAGATATTTTATTAGGGATTCTAAGTGGAAAGTAAGACAAAAACCCAACAAAAAGAATCCCATATTTTTTGGAAGGTAAGTATTGTTTTAATATGCTTGGATCTTCCATATATTTCTAGAAACAAGCTGATAAATCCCCAAAAGCACTTGGGAGTTAACTACTCATGCAGTTCTCTTTGAAGAGACTAGCACTTCTTTTTAAACACTATTGCACTGCAAATATTAATCCAATCACAATATAATTAATAGGATTAGAGATTCAAGTGTCCAAGCTTCCATTGACTTCCCAAACTAATCAAGTTTATTACACTTTTTTCAACTTATTAATCCAGCTAACAAAGATAAACCCATTTATTAAAGCAATTTTTAAATACATTACCCAACCCTTTAAGGCAAATAGTAGTCTAAAAACTAAGAATAGCTACCAAGCATAAAAAGAATCCAGTTAAACCCAGATAAATTTTAAGTACAGTATGTGTGCAGTACATCTGCATCTTAAGGACATTCTGTTCACCATGGAGCCTGGTTACTTCACTCTGTCCTATCATATGAGTCATATTCTCATGTGTTGAACTTTCCCTAGTGTGGCACATTTTCTGCATCATAAAGGTGTTCTGCACCTAAACTTTAGGTCACGGGAGCACATCAAGGAAATGGGTAAGTGAATGGAAAATTATCTTTGCCCCTTGAAGCAAATGTGCATATTGCAGATAAGTGAAGATATGAGACCTGGCTGTTGACAAATGAGAGCAGTAGACAAAAGAAATGGATCACACTATGATTCCTTGAATAAATGAAGGGAAAAAAAGTATTTATTCAAGACCTAATTGGTTGAAACCACCTTAAATGTTGAAATTCTGAGCATGGAAGTGTTTGTGGAATGATGATCTTTAAAACTGAAAAACTGTCCCCTCTTGAGTGACTGTGGTCAAAGACTAGTCAAGTAAAGATCTGTATATGGACTCAAAATCATTGCTACACTCTTTCAGCTCTTACTCTCTCTGTTGCTCTGTTTGAGACATACCTCTAACATGGGTACCTAACATCCCAAGTGTACAAAAAGAAAAGAAAGGAAACAGATACTGGGAAAAAGTCCTAAAGAGAGCTGAAACTATGAATTAAAAACTTCTCAGTGGAACTCTTTGAAGAATGCAAAGTGAAAGGAAAAGGGAGTAAACAATCATCTTTCAAACATGGATTATCCAGACCAGCTTCTTAAATTGCATATGGAAATGAGCTACCCATTGCCTATGCTTGTGCCTGGTCTAAAATTCAGAAGTGTTTTTTATTAAAAATAATTCAGGATATATCCTACAACTACTTTTGGCATCAGTGGGGCTGACGTGTACATGGTAGAATCCAGGTGACTGACGTGTTTAGTAGTTGAATTATTGTCTGCAAAGAAGGCATTCTGAAAAGCAAAAGTAAGAAAGGTAACAAATCATCTTTTTAGAACTACTACATAAGAGAAACTTCAGGGGTAGGGGTAGGGTTGTAGAACTGAAGTACAAATTCAGATGACTGAATGCTGTACAATTTCCATAAAACGTGCTTTTATATACTAAAGGTTTGCATCAGGACTCCACTCTACTTTTCATTGACACTGCATTTGGCTTTATATTAGTTAAAGTCCTTAAAGACACACGCCTACTAAAAAATCTTTTTAAAACCAGATGTTTCAAAGAAATAACAACTTCAGTTTAAAAAAAAAAAAAAAAGCTGGAATCCATACTTTAACACTTTTTTTCTCAATAGTCTCTTATTAATGAACATCCTGCCCTGGAGAGGGCACTCTGTGACCACACTATGTACTTTAATACCCTCATTAACCACCTTTTTAATGCCTGTGATCCTAACAGTTTGCTCCGCCAGTATATGGCTTATGTCAAATGTAAATATATTAAGAAAGGGAACTATGTGGTGACATGCTCATCAGTTCAGTCTGACAACATGTATCAAGTCCTACATCCTGCAGCTATGTTTAATAATTAAAGATAGTATATTACTTGACTCTTTTTACATACAAGTCATGTTTAAAAAGTCAAAATGTAGTAACTCTATAGTATTCTATTAACTGGTTTCAGGTGTTGAAAGCTTTTTGTCAACAGTGTTCCTCCCGTTTCTTCCATAGTAACACCAATCACAATCCCAAAAAGTTATTCTGGTGTACTACATTGATGTTGAGGGAATTAATACGGATTATACACTCACCTGAACAGTTCAAATTTCATTTCTCGAATTACAGAACCACTTTCTTTTCCATATATTTCCTCCAAAAGTATACATTAAAAAACCCACTAATCACTCTAAGTTCTAGCATACAATAAGAATATATAGAAAACTCCCTGTGCTAGGCAAACTTTTAAACATACTTCAAGGCAAAATTCAATGACTAACTGGCA
The DNA here is from genome assembly GCA_009769605.1 of Bucorvus abyssinicus. Classification (NCBI taxonomy): domain Eukaryota; kingdom Metazoa; phylum Chordata; class Aves; order Bucerotiformes; family Bucorvidae; genus Bucorvus; species Bucorvus abyssinicus. The sequence continues at coordinate 37,313,635 of CM020030.1, forward strand.
ATTTGGGGGAGAAAAACCCAATCCCTGTAATATGAATATTCCAAATACTCCATAATTATCTATTTTGCTATGTTCTACCACCCCTCAAAGACAGAATACTGAGGATGTGAATCACTGTTCTGAGCCAGCTGAGCAAGTCCTACAGGCAAGAGTTTTCCATAAGCAAAAAAAGAATCCTAATAATACTAAGAATCACCTGTTTTTAAGCAAAATCTTTTAACAGCATAGTGCCTTCCTAAGTAGGCTGTAAGAAAAATAAGGTTAACTACATTTGTCCTTAAACAGATATAGCTTGCAGAACTTCCAAATTAATAACTTAATGTCTAACTTCACAGCTAAAATAATGTGTGACCACGCTACACTTAAATTAAATACATAAGCTTTGTTTTTAAACACTGTCTGGATATACACTGACACCAGTGCAACAAAAGATCAATTTAGTAAAAGTACCTGGATGTCCCACACTAAATTACTATGGTAGCTAAAGTATCAGCCAAATAAAACTGTAAGTAAGGACCCAAAGGAAAATAATAAGAAAATATTAGTCCTTTCACCACAAAAGAGGCCACCCACATCTCAGCAGTTTCAGCAAGATAAATTGAAGCCAAAGTTGTGCAGGATTTGCAGATACTAAGGCTGAAAATTAAGATTTTCCATCTCACACTCAGGCCTGCTTAAACAGTAATGAGTTCGACAGCTCCCCATTTTCACATTTCATCTTCCTATTAATATTTGAAGAGGCTCCATTTTTCTTACCCAGCTGCTACCCTAATCCTTTTTTCTCATCTCCCCTCCATTACAAGTTTCCACTTCCTTAAAGCACTTCGCATGTACTCTTCTCTCCTTGCTCCTAGATGCTTGTCCTCAAGCCTTCTTTCAAAGAGAGCTTTTGTCACATCCCACTGCAGCCTTGCCAGAGCTTCATCTCTTGGCTCTAAGATAGAAATACACGCCTTCTTACTATATCCTTGAAGTAAGGATCTTTTGTTTCATCTTTTTTTTTTTTCTTTTAATTTATTTCAAGTTCAGGAAGCTGTAGATGCCCTAACAGGTGCTGACCTCCTGATCAGTCAGAGGCTCTTTATTCGTTTACTGTAATAAACCTGTAATAAAAGTTGCACACTGCCAGCATAACACCTAATTAATATTTGTCCACCATAGGAAGCTCTCGTTCTGTTAATATCATGTTCTCAGAGAGCTACATAGATATCGTATGTGGAAAAGTAACATTTATTAAGTAACCTGAGAAAAGTATCTGATGGAATAGTTCCTGAGTACCCATTAAAAGCTTTACAATCAAAACTATTTATCCTTTGAAATCTTTAATTACTCTGAGGGGACTAAACTGTAAAGCTTAATAATGTAAATCTATATGGCTGAAAGGAATTCATGGCTGCTTATATACAATACCATCAATACTGACTGATAAATTCACTCATATTGGCTTTATTAAAAAATGAGTGGCATCAGCACTTTGGAAAACAACAGAGACCTGGGTTGCTTTGGAGGTCGGACACCAGCTCACTGTAGTGTATGCTTCTCTTCATACTGTATAATGCCTATTTACAAAACTTAAATTTTAAGACATAACATCAAACTTTGACAATAATCTTGCACTACTAGCAAATGAGATTAGTTTTTTCTCAAAACATAGTAAGTATATTCAGTATTTATATTTCTAGAGAAGATCAAGATGGTTATTTCATCACCATAACTTGAATAATACCAAGAAAAGTTAAGATTTTAAAAACCATAGTATTAATCCACACTTGTCATAAAAATAAAGTGTGATAAGTTAGTCATTCTTTCTGATATACTTTTGCACAACTACGTGCAAATGCAGAAAACGGCAGTTTTTTCTCACAGTATTGTTAATTCAACAATAATAAACAATTATATAGTAAATTATATACAAGTTTCTCAAATCAATTAGGACCACATTGTAGAGAACCTGTCTCTGGTAAAATCTACCAATATGACACAAAACTACTCAGATGACTTTCTGCCACAAGGTAATCTTTGAACACTGGTGGCGTACCTAGTTTCAGAAGTAATGAATGCCTCATTAGCTACCTTTACAAAGACAACAATTTGAGAACCACTGACTTGTCTCCGCTAAGCACTATTCCCATTCTCTTACCTGTTATCAAGGCAGAGTGATAATATCCACAGGATACAGAGGAAACAGGTTTTCCAACATCCACTTGGCATGGGACGCTGACATAGACTTCACCAGCCAAGCCAATCTGACCTTCCGAATTGTCACCCCACACAAAAAGCTGCCCATCCTCTAAAATGAAGTCACAGACAGTTAACAGATTTAAAACCAAAACAAAAAGTTAAACTACTCGCTTAAGAGGATTTCATAAACTCTATGTTTGATACTACTAAATGTCATAATCTCAGGGACATAAAATGGTATTTAGCACAACTCAACAAAACAGTCTGAAGGAAGAGGGTATCCTTTAAGCTTTTCAGAAGTGACACAGAACACTAAATCATCAACTGATGTTAAACCATAAATAGCAACAGGGTAAGTACTAAGTAAAAGCATCCCTTCAAAAAGAGGAAGATTGAGCGTATAAGGCAATTCAGTTGCCAGAGTTCAGTATGCAAATATTATGGTGAATTTAAGGCATTTTCTCATTTCTAGTAGCAAGCCACCACTTTCTCATTTGTCCCAGTTTGAGGAAAAAAAACAGTTTGGAAGGTTTGTTTTAAACTGACCAATTGGACTATTCCCTCCCATGTTACGTTTAGCACCTCTCATTGGTTGTAAAAGTTTCTCGCGAGCATATCTGTCCCTTTAAGAGGCGCGTATCGCATTTGCCGCGGGCTCTTTGCGGGCTCTTTGCTCTCCGACGACTTCCCGTACGCTTCCTGCTTTGCACTCCGAGGGGTGCCGCGGGCTTGCAGCTTCTCTCCGGTAAAAAAGGTTTTCCAGACTTCGTGGTTTGGCTCCGGGGATCTTACAGGCTGTGTCCCCTCGGCTCGGACTCTGCCCACCTGCCTGCTTGTGGCTATGGCACCCCGCGCTGCCGGAGCGGAGCGGTCACTGCGGGAAACCCCCGCACTGCCTGGGACAGACTCCTCGCCGCTGGAGACCCGCGCCTCGGGGCTGCCTTCTCCCTGCCGCTAAAGCCGCTGCTTTTCTTCCTTTAACTCGCACGACCAGACTGGTAGGAACAGCGTAGCGCGCGGTTTGCACGTGGGATCCCGGCATTCGTAACAGCTGCGGCTCCTTTGTTCCACTCCACGAGAGGGTCCACGTGGCCGGCGCCACCTTGGACACTGCCGTGGTACCGTTTCCTTTCCCTCACCCGCGTTTAACCCTCGCTGCTCCATCCCGTACAAACCCTCCAATATTGCCTTGGTTTTTCCCTGCATATAATATATTTTGTTCTGGTGTTATTAAACTTTGTTTCAGTTTTCCAAACGTTCAGAGGTCTCACAAATTCTTTCTTCCTTTTCCTATCTCCGCTTTTTAACCCTTTTGTCTCTTGCAGGGGAGAGGGGTTTTAGGGATAGGAGAGGACACGTCCCCGTGATTGGCTTGCCTCAGCCAACCAGTGACATCATTCTTCCAAACTTATTCTCTGTTCTGACTTTGGTATACATCCCACTTATTCTTGCCTTATCTTTCAGTTCTCTTCACAGGTACTTATATTGCCCAGCTTGACTTTATTTTCCTTAAACTATCACAATAGCTGTTCCAGGTTTATTAAGACCAGCCTCTGTTGACACAAAGACCAATGACAGCAGTAAAAAAAAAAAAGGCAGCAAACAACATGAAAAATCTCTAGTTTTTTCTAGAAGAAATGAGGTCTTCTCTGCATATTTCTTATTGGTGGGAAATAAAACCCGTACCATCTACAGTACTACTGAGATGCTGTTGAGAATTAAAATCACCCAGAGTTGACTTAGAAATCTCAGGAGAATGTTAGCAATTTTCACAAAAAAAAAAAAATACAAACCAAACGAGCAGGCTAGCATGTCTCTCATACACTCTTATGCTCTCTGTCACATTCTGAAATGACAGTCTCAATAACTTATCCTAAACATGCACAGAAGCAGATGCCTTCTTATAGCAAAACTTCAGAAATCATATTATAGTGTAATAAGGGACCACCCATCCAATGGTTGAAAGTATTATAACTGTGTGGACTTGTGGCAATTGTATAAATTTGCCACCAGATAAATAGGTCATAGGTTAGGTCTCTCTCAGAATTAGTAACGACACAGCTGTGTAGCCTGCTGTGTAGACCAAAACACTTGCAGTAAGAAGTGGAATTCGAGAAACTTAGTTTTCATAAGATTCAAGTTTGGTAGCTGGCTTCCCTGGAAATGAACTGAAGATTTTTCCCATTTTGAGAGTATTCATGTTACCTCTTCTTTGTAAGTATTCCTACTAAACTAGTGCAGGTTAAGCTCCCATTGCAGGCCATCACTCACGGAAAAGGTAAATTTCACAAAAATTGTAGCTAGTTAATGAGACTGCCACCCCTTATCAGATTGTGTTGAAAGAGGCGACCAAAAAATGACTATGGTTACTAGGGAAAGACGACAGGGAGGCATAGCAAATACACCCACATATGCAGACAGAATGCTGGAATAAATGTCTCCCTGGAACACCAGGCTGGATACACATAAGCAGATTTTTATTAGCAGTTGCTCTTACCAGTTACTGCTGCTGAAGTGTATGATCCAGCTGCTAGCTGTTTGATCTTGTGCTGGTTGGTAAAAAACCTAATTAAATGAAATGTGGTCCTTTCCTCTGTGTCACCTAATCCCAACTGACCTTCACTGTTACCTCCAGCAGCGTACACGTTTCCTTTTTCTGCATACAGAAAAGCACATGTAATACACAGAATGAAGACATTCTCATCAGTGGTAAGAAGTCAGAGAAACTGGAGCAAGTCATTGAATTTTTGATGGAAAAACATTACAGAAAAGTGGGCATCTACTATCCTGAAATAGGCTCAAGTTGACCTTTGCAGTGTCCGTTGTACTCAGCAAGGAAGCTTTCCTGCACACAATTCACCCTGTACTCGGCACTGGTGAGGACTCACCTCGAACACTGTGTTCAGCTTTGGGCCCCTCCCTACAAGAAGGACACTGAGGTGCTGGAGCATGTCCAGAGAAGTGCAACGAAGCTGGTGAAGGGTCTAGAGCACAAGTCCTGTGAGGAACAGCTGAGGGAACGGGGGTTGTTTAGTCTGGAGAAAAGGAGGCTGAGGAGAGTCCTCATAACTCTCCATAACTACCTGAAAGGAGGTTGCAGCAAGGTGGGGGTTGGTCTCTTCGCCCAAGCAGCAAGCAACAAAAGGCAACGGCCTCAAGTTGCGCCAGAGAAGGCTTATGTTGGATATTAGGAAAAATTTCTTTACAGGGAGTGCAGGTATTTAAAAGACATATAGATGTGGTGATTAGGGACATGGTTTAGTGATGATCTGGCGGTACAGGGTGAATGGTTGGACTTGATGATCTTGAAGGTCTCTTCCAACCAAAGCAATTCTGTGATTCTGTGTATCAGAACTTTTTAAAGGCCTTACACGTACTTAGAATGACTGCGTTTCCCACCATTCTGGAGACTGATCTAAAAAGTAAATATAATTTGAAGTTCTGCAAGTTTTGAGAAAATGACTGCTAGTAACCCTGGCAGCCAAAAGAAGTTCCTTCCCCAAATAATGTGTATTTTAAGATAAGGCAGGAGGAGAATGGTGTATGATGTTACAGACAAGAAAACTGAAGTTGGATTAGTACGTAAATTAAAGAGATGCATAACTTGATAGTTATAACTTGATACTTTTGAGTACTGTGAATTAAATATATTTTTGTTTAGGTTTTTATTAGAAATATTTAACTCATTTTAATATTTAAATCACTTTTGATTTAATTAACAAGGTCTTTATTTTGTTTTAGAATCTTAAAATTGAAGTTAAAGCTGATTATTTGTATCTTCAACTTAAGAGAACTTTAAGATTTATTTTTTAATTTTAGTATGTTTCACATCTGAAGTGCTCATCTATGATGGAAATGATAAGGCCCATTTAAAACACAAATCCATACACAAATGTGATAAGCAACTGACAATTTATAAATAGTCCTTGCTATATAAATCACCACAAATTATCTAGCCAGCATGTACACTAAAAGAGACTAATATTTACCCTGTGCAGTCTTGCATACTCAACTTTATTAAAATATCTGTTTTATTCTAATAGTCTTATTTACAGTGCTGAGGGTCTCCACATATATAAACCTCCTGATAATCAAACAATCCTCTTTATAAAGTTACTGCAAGCTAAAGGATTGTAACCACAAAGACGGCTATCCCATTACATAAATTTTAGAAGCACGACAAGAATTTGCATCAATTCGCTGTATACTGTCTCTCTAATAATTTATTTTTCAATTTAAATTTACAGTTTATTTATAGCTTAATAAAGCAACCTGTCATTGAAATAGCAGACTATCTTGTCTAACCAAAATACAACAAAATTTGAAGACTTGAAAACATTCAGTTCTACTATACTCAAATACATAACTTTACTAATAAAGATAAATTACTTGTCAAAGGTAAATTTGAGTACAGATATGTAAAAAAATATTAATATACCTTTACAGAGCTTAAATGAAACATTGGTAATTGTTAACCACATCCAATGCCAGCAGGTATTTTTTTCATCTGTCTATTCCTACCAAAATCCTATATGACATTATTTTATAAATGCATTTGCTCAGAATAAATAAAGCATTCAAAGAACTGTATATCAAAACCCTAAGTTTTAACAGACCCGTTTTCATTTATTTTTCCTTCCTCAACACTCCCGGGGTTACAAATGCAATTTTGCATGAAAGCAAAAGAAGAAATCTATCTTTAATATATATAAAATATAGGTTACATACCTGTGTAAACTAAAGTGTGGTTTCTTCCACAAACAGCAAGTTTTGTTTTTTCTGGTTTTAAAGCTATGAATTAAAGCCAAAGGAGGAGGAAAAGTTATAAACAAGCTAATAGCCAGTTCAGTAACAAAATGTTCTGTGCTCTAGAAGAAACTCTGATTTTTTTTTCATTTTTTTACCAACAGAATGGTTACAAGATTTGTTGTCCATTTGAACCTAGCACGTGACTTATTAAATCAGGATTCCCCCAAGATCTTAAAAACTTAAGAGCTGACACTCAGGTTAACTTGACGGCTACTTCATCCTAATGCCACATTCCCCAGAATTTACCATTTATGGGATATGCCTCAAAGAATGTATCAAACTGCAGGACAAAATGCATACTTAAAGCTGTCCAGTTTTCATTAACAGCACTATTCTTAACTGCCTCTTACGCTTTTCCCACTATCTAAATCTTTTAAAATCACACCATTCTTTTGTCTTATCATCCCTATCTTCCTTCATTATGCATAGCTACCTTTTTTAGTTAGATTACTGCTCTGCGCTGCCCTCTTACCGACCACTAAACTCAATTGCTAAGGACCGTCCTATCTGGACTAGTGCCTAAAAGTTTTGCATACACCATCCTGTCTCAACTTCAGCTCAATTACTACCCACCCACTGCATGTTCCCTCTGCGGGCTGGTCACTGTGGAAGACTGGGAATGCATGCGAGAGGAGTCAAGAGTTATTTTGGTGAGAAAGAGAGAATACCAAGGTGCCTTTTGTCCCATGTTAAGTGCACTCCATTTCAAAAAGAGAAAAAAAATCTCACCAACTTTTCCACCCTCTCTCTAACCACTGATTATTGCCAACAATTTATCTTCTCTCAGTCATATCCATGTGCCCTAAACAATGCTCTTAAAACAGCTTCATTTTTACATAATATATCTTTGTTCTTCCACTGCACAAGTCCATGACAAAGCCAACAATCATCATCCCTTTCACAAACCCTTTTTCAGTCCTTCCAAATCAACTTTCATCAGCTCCATAATATTAAATTCCCTTCTACCTTCTACCAAGGAATCAGATAAATTTATCTGCTTAAGCATGGTCTCTGGTCTATCACACAGACAAAAACATAAATTGTCCAAATTCAGGTTCCTGACTATCCTCTTCAACACCTACCACTAACAAGAGGCTGGAACCATAAGACTTCCTACACTCTTAATTTGTGGCTTTATATCCCAAACCTCTTGTCTCCAACTTCAGAGGTTATCTTAACTGGCTCTTCAGAAGCCTGTGCTCCCTAACCTTCCGTCCACTTAGGCTAATCAAATGCATTTGATTATATTTACAATGTTGCTGGCCATATTTTATAACCCATTTCATTAGTCTCTAATCAAGTCCCAAAAGGTATTTTCTCAGAAAACAAAGAGCCACAACCATTTGGCTCAAAGCAGAAACTGAAATGTGTTCTTGCAACCCCATTCCCAAAGAGAACTGACTGAAATCCAGTGAGAAGAGCTCCAGGACTTTCTCCTGCTGCTTACTGCCAAGGGAAGAAGATAACCCCTTGTGATTTTTTTTCAATGGATGCCAGGTCTGGTTTGAATTGCTGTCATGTTCTCTTCATCTTTTATACTCCATTGCAATTTGACAGTTAAAACAAAACTTTACACCAAATCCTTTTAAGCCAAAGTAAGAATCAATCTCTCACACATCTGACAGAAAATTTGAACCTGAGAGTAGCTGCATTCTCCCTCTGAAGTGGAGAAAGGAGCAGATAAAGGACAGCAGAATAAATGAAATCAGGAAGAAAAGAGTTTGAACAAGCTGGATAATTTGTTTTTAATAATAAGCTGAGAAAGTGATCTGCTAGCAGAAAGGTTCAGGATAAATATTTAACGGTGAAAACAAATGTGTTAATGGGATAGATCTGATGTGACATAAGTGCAGGCATAGGGAAAAAAGCATTGACTTGTTTGACAAGATAAAACTGGCTAGGAAAGATCACGAAGATGACAGTGCAATGAAAATATATTTTATACCACCTGAAAGAATATGGACATTTATTTTACTGCTTCATACAAATAGATTAACATTTATGCCCCTTCAGGCACTTCTTATACTTGATAAAAACATAGCAGTACTTTTAAAAAGTTCTTGTACTTTTAAGATGTTCCTGATAGATTTTTTCATTTGTAAAGATGCTTTGTATCACAAAAGTGATACAAAGGTTACACAGTGCTGTTCTAACACATAGACAATACTGCAGAGACCAAGCATCTGATTAACGTCTTCGCAGTCACAATGAAGATGTGGTTTGTCAGAAAAGGCAAATATTACATGAAATGAGAGCCCTCAAAAAAGCACAGTTCCGTGTATCTGAAGTAATCCTCAGATGCAAAAGGACGCAGAATCTGGAACTGATGGAAAATCAATCAGGGATCCTCATACATACATGACCTTGTGCAGTAATATGCTAAGCATGATGAGTAAAGAAGGCAGAATCAGTTATTTTGGAACTGCATCTTACAAAGTACCTTTTCACAAGGGTCTCCTTTCAAAAAGACAGAAAAAAAAAAAAGGCAAACTTAAACAAACCTTTAACACATGTTGGTTTGCTGACAGTGTTCTTTGATCCTAGTCCTAACTGGCCCCAGTTGTTACTGCCAAACATGTATAGTTTACCATTCCCTGAAAAAAAAAGCACAGTCAGAATCCACACAAGTGTTTGAATACCTCATTCAAGACAAGATCATCATTCACACACACTGTTATTTATTACTTCATTTTTAAAGTAAGGTTTAAGAGTAAGCAATTCAATACTTAAGTGTAAACAACAATTAATGTACTTGTGATTTTTCAATACAAAAGTAGTGATTGCGGTAAGCAAGAAATCCTCAGCCAGGAGAAGGGACAAAAAGCAGAAGAAACATCCTCTCCTTTAATTACAGCACAGATAAAGTGCTCTTCAGAAAATAAAATGTTGTACTCCAGGACAGACCCTGCAGAAACCACAGTATCTGCAGGCCTACTTATAAAGTAAGAGCACATTTAACTAAGCACCCATATCTTTTACCCCAAAGACAGGAATGAATAATGCAGTCATATAATTAATATAAACATAAATTTATAATACTCAGCTTATTTTATTGTTGGGGGGCTATTTATTTTACTGCTAAATGTCTTCTCTTGAAATGATTTACTAATTTGCACTTCTATGGAACATAGTTTCTCATAAATTTTCAAATGTGTTCACAAATTGTATGAATTCGTTACTCTGCGTATAAAGAAGGAATGCATAAAACCACGACGCAGTTAAGGAGTCTTGTAAGCCTAAATGCAAACATTAGATTAGGAATCTTCAACAGGAACAATGTTTGAATCGTATTTCAGAAACTGGTATGACCTGTCACTGAACTTGAAGGTTTGACCATTACAAACAATGAACTGTTGTAATTCAAATAACCAATGTTTTTTTAAGATGATGGTATATGAACAGATGAAATTTTTGTCATCAGGCATGCAAATTAAACAGCCAAAACTGACTACTGATGGTAACTTAAAATGAATTAATTTCATTTCACTTCATTTCACTTCATTTCTTAAACTATTACCTTTCGTAAAGCCGTGAAGTCTGGGTAAAGTTCACACCCAAAGATAAAATTCTTGTTCCAACAAAAAATCTTTGCAAAACAACAGGAACTGCTTTGTCAAAAAAACCCACCAAACACTTTTACAACTATTAAAAGGAATTTGTTTACTTTTGATGAAGGTCTGCAGAGCTTTGCGTTAGACTCCATCACAAGGCTGTCATGTAAATAAACTTTGTCACCCTGGCCATCAACAATTATCACCAGTGCAAGGCATAACAGCAATTCCACATAATAATGCCAAAATATTATGGTTGTTTGTAATTCAGAAGTGTAGGTTACCAGTGACGGTTCTGAATGTGATTTAGAGACTTTGAAATATGATATTGTATAACAAAAGTATTTACTCATAGTTAAAAAAAAACAACTAACAATAACTAGAAGCTAAAGTCTCAATCAAATTGTTAGATTTGACTATTTTTGGAATGTGGGGCTATTATGTCTTTCCAAGAAAGTTGGAAGGGAAGAAAGTCTGAGATCAAGTCTACTAATAGCATTTATATCACCACCCCGGTTTTGATAATACAATCACATCAAAACACATGCAGAGCTGTCTGTCACTGAGAGCAAAATGCACCTTAATGGAAAGAATTATTAGCAAATGGCATCCTGTATTGGTATATGTTTCCTTATATCTCTGGTTTATGTTTAACTGCCTTTACGAGACAGTCACACTCCTGTGGGAAGATGATGCCAAGCTGTTGTAATTCTTAATTTAAGCACTTTTTTATCCATTCAAAATTCCAACGGGTCATGCTTCCCATACTATATTCTGATGTTTCTTATACCAGTCTTTAAATTTTGAGGCATTGCTTTGTAAGTCATGGAGCTGAATGGATAAGAGGAATTTTCTTACATTCTTTTACAACTGAGTGACAGCCTTTTGTAACTTCAGGCTTCCTACACTTAGCAGTGTAACAGAAAATAAGAAAACTGGGAAGCAGCTAATTCAGACAGTGAATGAAAACTAATTGGCACTACAAAGGAAACTGCACGAATGCCTGTAATGAAGCAACATTTCTGGGTCTGTACAGAAAATCAGGTTTTGGAGCAGATATGATGCAATCTAAGCTGGTCAGGAAACATGACAAAATCTTTTGTATGCAAAAGGCCCTACTTTCATAATGGCATACTGAGATATCTCCAATCGGCACCACAGATGCATGAAGTGAGAACTAATTGAACAGCAGACAAACAAACAAGGATCACAGTTCAAAACTTTGCAAACTCAGATTGCTCTTGCTTTTTTTTACTCCCACTCTGGTGCTGACATACAGAGATTGTGGCCACCTGCCATCTGGAATGGCTGGCAGAAGTCAGGTCCAGCAGCGTAAGATTATGACTCTGGGCAGCAGAAGGGAAACAACAGGACATAAAGAAAGGGACTACTTGGACTATTTTGGTGATGAAAACATACTTCCAATGCCAGTCTCCTCCACCTTCATCCTGATGCAAGACTGGAGTGTTTCTCCAAAGTATGTATGTATCGGCTTATCACCAGCAGATGTTTCACCAACATTAATTCAAGGCTATTAGGGAAGCCACAGACACATCTTGAGGGACAGAGGTTTTGTGAGAGACTTCAGGAAAAGTGTCTCCTAACCAGTACCTTTCTCACATGACTAGCTGCTACCACAACTGTGATTCCTGGGAACCACATCTGTCGTGCTCCCCTGGTTCATGAAGGGCTACTAAAGGCATTCAGTCGGCAGCTGGAAAATACTGAAATCCCGAATCTGTTTCTTGATAACAGCAGGCAGCCAGGTATTCCTATGACTTGTGCTTCAAGGTATGCTTTACATATTCCTCCCCTTGCTTTCTATATTATATTAGCGTGTGAGGGAAATAAAATGGGGAGACAATGTACAGACTTGGAGTATTTATTACAAGATTCTATTGAGAAGCTGTATCTGAAAAATACATAAAAGATAGCTTTTTGGACAGGCTTTTTTTATGCCAGGCACCATGAATTTTTTTTTTTATTTATTTGTGCTATTTTGTGAATAAACTATGTTAACAGTTCATTTAAAAAACTCATATACAATTCAAATACATCTCAAGAAAATGGGAATGACATCAGTTTTGTTAGGCAAGTCACAATACTCTCAAAATAAAAGCTTTATTGAGCAATAAGAACAGTCATGCTTAGGATATTTAGCATCGCACAAACAAAAAACAGCCCAGTATGTTGCTTGCTCCTACACATATCAAAGGCCAACACAAACGTGACTAATCTTTCTCATTTTCCCCTTGCAGCTGATGCAAAAGATACAGTGCCATGTTCTGATGGCCTGCTGGAACGCAGAAAGAATAGAAGGAACCTGGTGTCCAAAGACCTGGAGAGATTCCAAGGCCTCTTTGGTGTAAATTGCTGAATGTTTAATGCCTTACAAAACTTGAAATTATGAGCATACGATCTTGTGCTAGTTCCATACGCACCTCTTCACTTCTACTTTTACACTTGATACTTCTTTCTTTACTTCTATCCTCTTGCATTGGGGGCTTCAATTCTCTCCAGATCTCTGAGTTCAGAAAATGTATCTTCCCTCATCACTATTTTCCCCCTTATAAACAAGATCTGTCTCTTTGATCAAATGTGGGCAAGCTGCCTAGGATACTCTCATCCACGCAAAAAAAAAAAAAAAAAAAGAAAAAAGTAAGACAGCTGTTAACTTAAAAGAGTTTTGTAGAAAAGAAAAATAATGGAAAGGTGTTGGGAGGTGATTCTTAAAAATATGTGTAACACCACTTATTTCACACCAGCTCCCAACAGGATGAATAAATTGTTTTCCAAAGCCTGTGGTTATAGAAGATGCAGGAAGTGGACTGTTAGTACTCTTGGGCCAAAAAAATATAGAAATGGGGCAAGAAACATTATTAAACATATTAAAAGTGATGTTGAAAGATACACTGCTCAGGACCGCGTTAAAGAACTAAAGATGACAACTGCTTTAAAAAAAATTCCTTCGTGAACATTTTAATGAAGAGTCTGCCAAAGGTAGAGAGCAAATGAATAAAGAAACACAAATTTCAATCCCAGACTCCAAAACTGGAGAAGGAAATGTTTCTCCAACTAGCTGAGCAAGCCGACTCAAAGTCAGCAAGTAACCATCACTGGTCCTTTCTATTCCAACATACAGCCACAGTATGCAAATAGACGGACTCTTAATTCCTGACCTAGCAAGCCAAAGAACAGAGTGTTTTATATTTATTTTACATTTTTCTTCCTAAAAGTCATATGGGAATACCGATGCTGGATTAGATGAAAGAAGTACTTGAAAGTTTCTGAATATTTCATTTGAATACTAAATATTAGTTCCTGCACATTTTCTTCATTTGCATTCAGTCAAGATTCAGTGCTAGATGTGCTCTCCTGCCCAAGACCATCTTTAAGGAATGTTTTGTATCACTTTGGGTGATTGTTTTACTCATATTGTTAAGGCATGTTAGTGTAAAACACGTCTATATATTTCTATATAGATTTGAATCTACCTCATATTCCCACTGTCCCCTACCTACATCGGTCCCACTACCTTTTCCAGGGGGTGGAAGAAAAAAGGAGGGTGGAATGTTGTGACCTGTAAATAAAGACTGAAAATAAAATGAAGCATGCATTAACACACACCTGATGTTTGTCTTTAATCTCTTCCAGGTCAGGTTCAGCTGGATTTCAAGAGGCTCCTGGCTTCCCACAAGGTCTGTACCCTTCTCAGTAAACTCATTACTGGCATGCACTTCTGGAGCTTTTATTCCAGGTGTTACTGAAGTTCAATGTCATTCACCAAGGGCTGTAATTCCGCTGTATCATCCAACTCCATCTAACAGCAGAAATGCGAGGTGCACACGAGCATGCACGGGTGTGAAGAACAAGTGAGGGATAAAGGTTTTCTGATTCCCTTCACTTTTTGAATGACTCTTGCAGTTTCTCTACCTTTGCTCGTCGTTGATCAGTACTTTACCCTCACTTTTGCCTCTACTTTACAATGTCCCAAAAAACATTTTGGTACCAAAGAAATTTTATACTCCTGCTTCTACAGTTTCTTCTCCTCAAAAGCTTCAAGAAAATAAAGATCCTGGCGATGTATCTGCACACTACAACAGCAAAGGCGAGGTACAGAAACATGACGCATGCATTAAAATAACAGGGAGAAGGGGAGATAGTAGAGAAACAGTGCTTCATGCAAATGAATGCGAGTTGACTTCTTCAAAAGCTTTATCTAAGTGGTCAATATTACAGTGACGTGGGAATTAGGGGATTCTAGCTGATTAGGGTAACAGCGCTGGCACAGGCACAGGCTGGGGGAACTAAAGGAGACAATTTAAATTGACTAGGCTAAATCGGGAATTATACTAGCGTTATTTCAAACTGGGTGTGGGCATATGAAAGAATATATTAAAAAAATCAAGAGGAACATTTCACAGTGTCTCAGGTTACATTCTGATTAAGATTACGCAACAGGCAATTTAACAGAACTGGTTCAATCCAAGAAAATGCGTCAAGTTTTGTTCAAAATAAACTATTCATGGATAATTCATCTTCTATGAAGTCAGGCTTGAAAAACTGTATATTTTCACCTCAAGATGTTCTGTGGTCCATGAAATCTATACTATTCTATCAGGCCTAGAATAGTTGATTCTAAAAATCCAGTATCTTCAACTTTACTTGCTGACATAGAAAGAAACTATTTAATGAGCAATGACCAATTGGGCATTGTTGAGGAATAAATGCATTTCAATTAAAAAAAGTCCTGAAAAACATGCATATCAATTTCAAAACAACAAAGCCTTACTATCTATCAGCAGTTGATTGTCAGCACAATTGACACACTTGCTCATCAACAGAGGAGTAGTCCCTTCCACGTAAAATAAATTGAACAAATTTTTCCATGAGTATTGTTTTCACCATTTCAAACAAATTAAGATAAACATTAATACTGCCCACTGTATTGCATCTGAGCTTCTTTGAATGCTTTTGCAACTTACTCCTGATCTTAGTATGATTTTCTGAAGGTTTTTGAGTTGCTCTTTCACGGGTTATTTTCAGTTGACAGTTAACAGTAATTCAAATCTTCGTTTCAGAGATACAAGTTTATCTACTGTTTCAGGCAGATTCCTACTGAACTTGTTGACTGTGTTCAACAGATACTGTTTACTTCCACAATATAAACCTCTGTATTTAAGATTGCCTACTAAACACTGTCAGATTCACAAGACATATTCAGGCTGAACAAACTCACGCTTACTTTAAATTCTGTGTGATACATTCAGTTATTACATATTACCTCATGCCAGTTCTTGGCCATGTCTTGTGAAAACCTTCGGTGACCTTTTATAATATACTCCATTTCGAATACTGACCTGTTACAATAGCAGTATGTTCATCTCCACATGATATAAGTACAGGCTTGTCATTTTTGAACCAGAATTTGCTAGGAATATCTTCTGCAAATTTGCTTCTTCCAAATGTAAATATAGCACCTGATTCTAAAACACAAGAAGACAATGTCAATTTTAGTGAAAACAAATTTTGCGTCATATATTTTGAAATTGTAACCTCCTATGAATTCAATTGCGTGTTTTAGTTTCCATCTTTCGTTTTTTTAAAAAAAACAGCTGAAGCTTTTCTTCTATTCTGTTTCACCAAGACTATTTCATTCTCTTGCTCACATTTTAGTCCTTCTGAATCTGCTTAGCCTACATGAATTTCCTAACAGAATAGGTATTGTTGCTGGCATATTGTGTTCTGAGGATACAATAATTTATTTTAAAGTACCCTAATGGACTTACCACTACCCTCTAAGAAAAACTACTAGGCGTGTAAAAGAAACAATAAAGAATTCTGAATAACTGCCCTCAGACAGTAAAATAGACAGCTCATCCTGCAAAGTGGTTGAGACAAAGAGTTCTCACTTACATTTATACTCGAGTTCAAACAGGTTTTCCAAATTGAATTAAGGAGAGAGAGAGATTGAGAGACACGCTGTAAAGAGATGACAGGCTCCAAACTGACCACTCTTCCTCATCCATCTGAAAAGATGCATGTGCTCTAAAAATCGTGCCCTGAAATCAAAACTCTCAGCCTTCAAAACGTTGGTTGGCTCAGCTGACTTTGATCATAAAACCATAATCTAAAAAACCCAAACAAAACCACCCCACAATAAAGTCCAGACAGCTCTTCTGCCCTTACAATGACTAGTTTTTTCAAAACTTCCCACTTTCAAAAGTGTCAGCAATGTTGTTTCAAAACACAGAATGTTTAAAACATAGAATGAAAACAATGAAACAAAACAAAGAACAAAACTTTTCCCTGCAGACTTTTTGTCAACATGTAAGTGATGATAACACAAATACAGTAACACTAGACTGCTGCTGTAAAATTACATATAATTTGATGGTAACATTGAAATATCTTTATGTATTTACCTTCAATGAAAACAATCCTATAATTTTCACCCCAGCTCCAAACCCCATAGTTCTCTCTTAAACTGTATATTTTATATTGATTTTGAAATTATTCTTTAATGCCAAAGTTTCCCCTATTTGCCAGTGACGTTATTTTACGCACCAGGTTCAGCAGACACCTATAAAATTGTATTTACTGCCTCTCTAGATGTGTTTCACTTTCCCTGTTTTATTAAAAACAAGCCTTGTGCAGACGAATTCAAGCCTTTTAAAGAAACGGTTGAGTTTTCTCTCATTTTATGCAGGGACACCTACCACCATAGAAATGCTAAAAGGCATCTGAAAACTGTTTCAACCTCCAGCCAGCCAGCCATGCTGCGTATTTGAACACGCTTACAGTGATCTCTGGCACTCAAGCCAAAGCAGAGCCCTGTGGTTCGTTTCTTTTTCTTTCAGAAGCATTAATGTGAATATATATATCTATCTACTTACTTCAGTGTAGAGAAGGACAATTTTAATTCACAAAGGTCCTTCGTATTTTGTTAATTTCACAACTGAAATCTAGGCCACCAGTTTGGAAATTAAACCCTATCAATTCATAAAATTTAAGCCCCCAGGACATAAATGAAGATGTTGCTGTTCTGGCACTGAGCAAGAATTTCCGTAGGTCAAACCACAGACCATAACTCCTCTACTAACTGAAAACGCCTGTCTGCTGAACCCTACACCACGACACCACGCCCGGGACGCCAGCAAAGCTGCCCCCGTCTAACCTCTGACGTTAGGGTACGCATTTCTCCCCAGACGCCCGAAGACACCGGCCCGAGCCGGCGGCCCGCAGCGCCGCGGCGCACCTGTACGCGCAAGCCGAAGGGAGTTGGGGGCGGCCGCGAAGCGCAGAGCGGGGCGACCAGAGGCCGCGGCCGCACGCCGGGGCAGGGAGGCAGCTGTTGGGGCGCCGGTGATGGCGCCCAGCGCCGCCGCCACGGTAGGGGAAGAGGGCAGGGACTGCCACAGGCGGACGAGGTCCCGGGCCGGGCCCGCAGCTCCGTCCCCTGTGACGGACCGGCATCACTCACCGGGCACCGGCAGCTCGTCCTCCTCGGCGACCTCGGCCATGGCAGCTGGCGGCGGGCGGCCGCCCCCGCGCCCCATGCACCGCGGTGCCGGCTGCCGGAAGTAAACAGAGGCCCTGCCACGGGCAACGGCCATAGAGAGCGGCGCCGCGCAGCGCCCGCCGGCCAGGGCGCCGGCCGCAGGAAGCCCGGCCTGGCGGCAGGCGGCCGGGGTGGGAGGCGTCCCCTGGCGGCCGGCGGGGGGCCTGGCGGCGGAGCTGTCGCTGGAGTCCTGCCGTTCCCGCCCCCGCCATCTTAAAGTCTTCCTGAGCCGGCGGCCTTTTGTCCGTGCCTCCCCATGTACGGGGAGCACAGACTGGCCAGAGCACGCCAGGCGGGGGCTCATAGGTGCCGAAAGGAGGGAAGATTCACCTCCCTTGGAGGTCTCTTGCGAGTCGCGTCTGCGGCAGAGCATTGCTTTCCTAGCACCATCCCCACCTGCCTGGGCATCGTTTCTGCTTCCCTGCTCTGTAGGCTGCCTCCGCCTCCGGCTCCCGAGGCAGCCATCGCATACTGGGGCTCTCCCTTGAGCTCCCTGCTTAGTCAAGCCAGGCTCCTGATAGTTCTGCTTGCTCTGCTGAGTGGTGGGAGAGGCTGCCCGGCCTCAGCGGGGTGAACAGAACATAACTCAGAAACTTTGTCACCACTGGGATCCTGCTGTCCTAAAAAAGAAGTTTCCTATGTTTGAAGGTTTGTATTTTACCAGGATGTCCGTGTGAAGTCTTCTGATCAAGTGCATGAGAAGATGTTCAATCATCCACCCAGCCAGGGACGCTTGGGTGATGGCAGTTGTGCAGACCCCACTGGACTAAGTGCAGGGGCTTGCAGCCTGTTAACTATATCTGACGTGCAGTCCCAAACTCAGTGGAGCTTTTCCTTCCCCACCCCCACCCCCCAATAATTTATGGATTTCCATTTCTTTACTGTTCTGTGTGTTTCAGATATGCTAGGTCATCCCTTGCCAAAAGAGAAAAGTCTTGCTTTCGGGATGATGTCCTGCAGCTGGCAACCTGTACAACCAATTTCAGCCTTAAGTTTTATCCAGAACTTAACCAATACAGTTGTTGGGGCATAAGATGAGGTATCCACTAAGATGGCCACAAAGAAGGGTGGCCATGTTTTCAAATGGGAACAGAAAGTGTTTATTATTTTTGCTGCTACATGAGGCAGGCATTTAATCTCTTACCTCCGATATCCTTCTGATGCTTTCTGCCCTAACTGCTTCTCCTAAGTCTGGAGCGAGGGGATATCCAGCAAAAGCTGTTGAGAATAAAAAAAACAAATATTGTTCCATGAAGTGATGCCTGAGATTGTGGTTAACAGATACTGTGGTTGCCAAGAACATACATGGGTTATGAAATGATTAGGAGGTTTCATGGGAAGAAAGTGTCTGCAGCAGGGTTTTGGTATCTAGCACTGTGTGATCCTATCTGAGGACCAACAGCTGGTTGGGAAAGATGGGAGCCACCTCACAAAGTGGGACAAAAGTATCTCTGCTGGTAGGATGGCTGACCTGGTAAGGAGGTATTTGAACAAGGAGTGACAAGGAAAGGACAGAGTTACCAGCAGCATCTGCCAATGGCCAGACACTGAGCTCCTGGACGTCTTCATTGGCCACCACTGAGTGCAGGATGGATGGGAAAGGCTGTTTATCGAGTGGGCGTTTGGTTTTGGTTTTCGTTTTGGATGACCACTGAATGCAGCCAAAGCAGAAGTCATGCTGGCAGGGATCCAGGTGTCCACATTGTCCCCGGTGTCCAAGCAGACATGTGCCATTGGAAGATGCAGCTGTGGGCATGACGGAGCACAGGAGGTTGGGAGCTGCTCCCCCTCAGAGGTGCCCTAGCTGCTGAAGCCCCATTCTGCACAAGAGAGGCCTTGAGGTCAGACCCTTCCTCCGGGCAGAAGGCTGGGGAGCAGTTGAACTCTGAAAGGACATTGACCTCCCAAGTTATATTATTCGGGCTGAAAGGAAGCAGCATGGGCACTCTTGGTGCCCCTACAGCTGCTGCTGTATAAATGCTTTTCTTGCCATTCCCTACCCTGACTGTTGCTTCCTCTCAGGAAAGCAGGTGTCAAGGGTCAATCTCCTGCCAGCTCAGAGAGGAGAGAGACCTTATGTTCATATTAGATGACTATATCAATATCATTCTTTTACTCTAATCTACATTTCTCTTACACTACATTATTCATTCTTCACCAGTGTGTCTCAAACCACGTTCTGCTATTACTCCATTTTCAATACCAAGTCCTGGAATATAGAAATATACCGAGTCTATTCAGTCTGGATTTCAACACTAAAGCATTTTATGGTATTGAGATGAGTGAGTGGGTTTTTCATGTGGTAGCATCATTGAGCCTTGGCAGCCTGGGGGCAGCTAGCAGGAATGAAGGGTGTCTCTGGGGCTTTGCACTGAGAGATGCTGCTGTGACTCCAAATGTAAGAGAAGTGCATCACACCACAGCAATGCTGACACTGGTCCAACTCTCTCCTGCCCTGGTGCTGCTGCTCACTCACAGGAGTTTAGGAAGGAATTGGTCCACGTGGGAACTGAGGTCAGGTAGACTCTGGAGTGGGGCAACCTGACAAAGGGGCCCTGGCACTGTCCCGTCCCTGTGGGGCTTCAGAATGAGACTGGGGGCCTTAGCACCCTCGCCGTCTTTTCTCCTAGGTACCACGCAGTCCCCCAGGGGCTGGGCTTGAAGGCCATGAGAGTCATTTGCCGGAGAATGCCGGATAATGACCAAGAGGGAAACCAGGTCCCACCTGTCTTCTCTTTGTGCGGCTCTTCAGGCTCTTTCATTCCCTTCATATTCAATTCTGTTGGGTTTTACTTCTACCCAACATTTCCCCTGGCATCTGCTGCGTTTTCCAAGCCTCTGAGGGTTGGTTTGGTGTGAGGGGTCCTGAACAAATCCCACCAAGAGCTATCACCCTTCATGACTTTTTCCATGGCAGTATCTCTTTCTGTGAAAGTCAAACATTTTTTCTATGTCTTTTAATTTTATGATCCTCACATTGCAGTTTCAACATATTGCCTTCTCTGACAGATGTGCCATCACCTTGATTTACACAAGTGCGCTTCTCTTTACACAGACGAGGAAATGAGAAAAGTAATGGTCGTATTTATTGTGGAAGAATATGCTTAACTCATTTGACAACAATTCAGCATTTATTGCTAGTATAAGGTAGATCAAAAGGGTTGAATTTTAGCAACACTTAATGATTAACCAATTTAAGAACTAGCAAGTGATTTAGCAAAGTAAAACAGTGTCTTGATTACAGATAAGAGAATGACAAGATTCACACTAACTTACTACAAGATACCTTAAATGTGTAAACACAAAACATACAGACACAAACATACAGCATACAAACAAGCAGAAATACTTGGATCCAGAGCCCGCTCTCAAGTGCACAAAGCAAAACACCTAAACTGGTAGAAAGATGGGAAAAAAAGGCTGGCCTATAGTCAAAATGTTCCTCTTTTGAGTTTAGAGTCAATACTCACAATGCATTGGCATTACTCAATGGTCGGTGGTTTAATCTCAAGGAGGTGGTTCTCACCCAAGCCTTGTGTTGATCTTGCTGGCAGAAGATCCTGAGAGGCATCTCAGCTCAGGGGAGATGCTAGATGCAGCCTACTGCAATCCAGGACAGCTCAAAGGGTCTCATTTTGGATCACTATTTACAGGGTCTGAGAAAATTGACTTTTGTCAGGTGCTTTTCCATTATGGCCTCATTCGAGTGATGTAATATTTCAGTTCATGCAGGTCCAGAACTTGCTGGATCTTGAGGTTCTGGCATTCCCCCTCTTGGGTCAAAAGTGTACCAGATCTGGTACAAGTGTACCAGATCATAAGAAGATTGACTGATCACCCAAGATGATAAGGAGGGGGGGTGTGGGGGTGTGGGGGTGTGTATAGGAGGAGGAGGCAGGT
The DNA here is from genome assembly GCA_009769605.1 of Bucorvus abyssinicus. NCBI lineage: Eukaryota > Metazoa > Chordata > Aves > Bucerotiformes > Bucorvidae > Bucorvus > Bucorvus abyssinicus. The sequence continues at coordinate 37,335,637 of CM020030.1, forward strand.
GCACCAAGGGGGTGCCTCAAAGTTCTGGTCCACTGCAGGAGGTAATTGTTGTTGCTCCAGACAATAGGGAAGGCACAGCCAGAAGTGTTAAGGGAGGGCCTTAACACTGTGGTACGCAACCCTTCGCAATGCACGTTGGACTTTTCCCACGTGCTGTGTGACCCAGAGAGGGAGTCGCAGCCTCTGTTAAGTGGCCCATGCGTCGGGGTGGGGGCCGTTGTACCACCACAGTATTTCAAAACCACCTACAGTGCAGGTGCCATAAAATCTTACCTGCCAATTATATTTGAAGGTAGAAATTTAAATGAAATCACCTTAGTATTTATCAATTGACCGACATACAGCAAGCAATTTAACTTGTAAGGAGGCGTGCGGGCCACAATATATAAGTTTCTGGGCCTCACTGAGGGCTGTTTAAGGCTACCATAGCACAGCTGAAAACCTGGTCCAGAAAAACCCCAGAAAAAAAATATTTTTTTTAAGTGTAGTTCCATTCTTGTCAGGGCCCTGAGGGCACAAACAAGCCTTAATGGCCCTGCCCAGCCCCACACCCGTGGGCCCAGGACCCTCATTTCAGCTCAGCCCAGGGCCACCAGTCCCTGCCCAGGCCGTGCTAGGGCTGGGGAGTCCCCACGGTCCCCGTCCCGTCCCCCAGGGAGCCGCCCCGCTCGTGCCGCACACTGCCAGATCTTTTGCCTTTTTCTGCTGCTGTACAAATATTTGAGAAACACAAAACTGCTACGCAATGGTATTGACACAGATGGGATGGGCCCACAGAGGAGAACACAAACTGCGAGTGGTGCAACAGGCCCTGTGAGAAGCCTCTGTCTGTAGAGTTTGACCAAGGAAAAGCGTCGGTGTCAGCCCCCAGCAGGCCCAGCCCTGTCTGGGACGACAGAAGCGAAGACTTTGATTTGTGGTTTCCCCTCATTTGCACAGCAGCACATCTCACTCTCTGCTTCATACGCCTTCATTTCTCTTTAGCCTTTTTTTGTGCAACTGAGAGAAGTCTAACACGAATGGAAGATGCTGTTTAATGTGAGGAACTTCTTCAGTATTGCGAAAGTAACAGGGACCAGCAAGCAGCTGCTGCGACAGTTTTGGTAAGCTTATCCTTTAGTATGCCTGGTGTTCAGTGACATTTAGTCAGGAACCTGGAGACAAAAGCAGCTGAGTCCTGTGAAGGAGTGAGTGTTTCAGAGAAAGGCACTTTTTTTTCTGCATTTTTAGTACCCTTTTTCCTCCCAAGGCAGCAAGCTCTGCCTCTCCAGGAGACAATGATTTTCCCTTTTAATCTTTGCAAAACACAGTTAGTTCTTTCTGAGCTTTACAGCAAGTCAAGAAGAAATGTTTCCTCTTGAGGTCAGTGTACGCTGTGGGTACTGTAATCTATAAATGACGATCTGAATAAAGTACAGCAAATTCTTATGCATTTGGACAATTATCATGACCAGTACCAGGGAGTGGTGGAAATTCTCTCCTTGAAGCTGCAAGGTGAATCTCCGCTCGGTATTTTTGTGTCTCTCTCTGCACACTGGAGGCATGCAGGAAAAGCATGATGTGGTAAGAGGTTCGAAGTTAAGCAGGTAGACCTGGCTCCGTGGCATGGATTTGGGTTCTTCAGCTACATAGATGTGCCTGTCCCCCCACCTTCAAAAAAGTACTTATATGACAGTGTTTCAGTAAGCTGCTTCTATCTCCAGAATTCGGTTAAAATTTAAAACTTGAAACTTAATTCCACATCTTCTTATGTTTTCATGTCAGCAAAAGTAATAATAGCATTAGCAGCTTTATGTAGCAAACTATTAGTGCTAGGAAACAATATACAGGAATTTCACATTCACGGGAATCCTAATATGCAATAAGTCATTTTTATTTATCACTTCTACATTATGTCAGATGTGGTCCTGAAGACTGTGTGATAATTTTTTTATGGATTTTGAATTTTAACTGCTGGCAATCAGTGGGAACTTCCTCTGGTTAGCAGAAATGATAGAAAAGCAAGTTTGGAAAATAACTGCAGTAAAGCTGGTTTTCCAATAAAGTCATCCAATGTGTTAAGCTCCTGATGTAATGTCATTTGTTATTTTTAGAGCTTTAGGGTTTTTTTTAACATTGTGTCATAACACTGGCATAAGCTATCACCGTTGTCTATGAGCATTACAAGTTAAGCACACTGTGGTTGATACTGCAGGATAACCTAATATCTATCAATCTGTGCTTAATAGTCCGAAGTAATTGCTGTCCCTGCTCAGAAAGGAATAACCCAACTGTTTGACTTTGCAATTCTGCCTGTTACATTTTAACTTTGGTATGTGGTCTCATGCTCCTTCCATGGAGTTTATTTGTCCACGTTGGCCTGTCTTTCAGAGGATGCGGACAACGGGGAAGGGAACACGTTTCTTGCAGGTCATAGCAATAAAACAGAATCATCATGGGAAGACAGAGGTCAGGAGCAGACCTGTAGTCCAACTTTCTGTTTGTGGCCTGACAACGGCATATAAGGTCAACTATGTCTTTCCTTAGCCACATCTTGAAAATCTCCTAGGATGGTAATTCAAAACCCTCTCTGGGGTAACCAATTTTAGTGCTTCACTGTCTGCCAGTAGAGAAGTCAGTGGTGGATATTTCTCAGTCCACTTCTGAATCGTGCCAAGTGTAAAACAAGTCCAATAAAGAAGTTCCTGCTTAAGAGGTTGAGATTAGACAATCTCTAGCTCCCTGGAAGGAATTGTAGTCTGCAATTAGAAATTCGAGAAGCAGCACCAAAGCTGCTCTGGAAACAGTGCAATGAAGGAGAGTAGAATAATCACGCAGCAAGCAATTGCATAGATTTTAAACCAGGACAAGCACTTTTTTTGTTCCCCAAACTAGATAGAGTAGCAAATTCCTGTCTGAAAAACAGTAATAATAGTTTAAAAATGACAGTTATGAAACTAATGTATTTCTGAATATTCACATTGAAGTTAGAGCTAATCCCTTAAGTATCAACTAAGCGCCTTGGTATTCAAGGCTGGATTTCTGTAGCTTACCTTGGTAGTCTCTTTTTCATGCTGTTGTGGGAGCTACCTGACTCATGAATGCCCAGCCTTTCTTATAATGTCAGGTATATTCTATTCTGCATCTGTTGAGTATACAAGTACAATAAATCATTTTGCTAGCTCCATAACACCCACTTCAAATTAAAAAATGGGGCATTTGGATGCTTCCTAACTGTTTCTAGGTTATTTTCCTCAGTTTGGAGGCAAGCATGGGGAAAGAAGCATAACACAGCAAAATATGTAACTTTATTTTATGAATGATCATAATACTATGAAGGTTAGTCTATATGGCTTGAAAATGTGCATTATTATTTTTAAATGGTACTACCACAAATATTTATTACTTAAGTCACACATACAGTTTAAATTGTATTTCATTTAAGAATCAATTTTCAGATAGACTCTAAGAAATTTGATGGGAAACATTACTCTGAACACAGAAAACAAGAAATTCATTTCTCTATCTGCACAGTGCTACAGAAAAGTCCATCCCTCCTGCAGTTGGGGGCCTGTGTGGAAATGGGATTCTGATGGTACACATTGACGGAGATCTTTGTGGTGCTTTGTGCTTAGCTTAGTGGTGTATCCTTTGTTGGTCTGCATAATCTCTGGAGCACATTGCCCTGGTATATGGTGGCATATACTGAGTTCCAGCAATATCAATCTGCAGAGCATCTGCACGGGCTACTTCTTCATATAGTCTCCATATTTCTGCTGTTACACGTAATTCTTTTCACGGTGAAAAAAAGTCTTAGTAATGGCAGTGGTATAAATGTATATCTGAAGCACTTTTAAGATGTCCAGAAGTAAAACACACAGCATTTAGATATCTTTAGTTAAAGAAAAAAATTCTGCTACATGATTTGAAAAGTCGTGCAGTTTGTGCTGTGGGGTCAAACGGACAGTATTAGTGTGTGGTTCCCTTCCCTTAAAAGCTGCTCTCTTCCTCCAGTTTCAGTTGGAGCCTATGCCACAAAACGCTGCATAAAAAGCCCTTCCCTCCATATTTAACTAATATAACACCAAAATCTTTAGAAGCCAGAGTAGGCCTATCCACTACCAGGGCTTTTATCCATTGGAATTAACAGAAATTCTGTATTTTTCCCTGAATTTTTCTAGCCGCAGGCTCTGAGGCTTGGCAATTGGCAGGTGCTATATCTGAGCCTGGATTTGAAGGCGAGCTAAAGGGAAGCCTACTTGGAAATACAAAAGCGGTAGCGGCACTCAGTCCATTTGTTTGCATTGCTTTGGTCTCCATTCCATCAAATCAGTCTCAAAATGCTGCCTGCAATTAAAATGACATGTTTAACTTGTACCCATCCACACCTTATCAAGGGTACAATGCGGGCTGTCTTATGCTAAGGAGGGCTGTAGATACAGTGCCAGAGAAGGGGCTAAACTGCCACCCTCCCTTATTAATCTTAAGCCTCTGGAAACACGGGCTTGGATGTGACTTTCATTAAGACACCTCATCTAAGCTAGCAGAAATTTGATCACGTAACTTCTGTGGGTGATTATCAACATGCAATTCCATGTGATTCTGAAGTTGTAAGTCTGGCTGGAGGCCAGAATACACTGAATAAATACACCGAATAAATACACCGCACATGCCCAGAATGTCTTTGTGTGTTAGGAGAAGGACCAGAGCACGTGGCTATTTTGTCAGGTTTTTTTTTACCCTTTTCCCCAGTGTAATCAAGAGATTTCATACACATTTATAGAAATGCCACCATTTGGGTGGAATATGGCAGATGTCTACTCATCCACAAAGCACAAAGGAGGGAGAAAGAATGCCAATTTCTGTTCCTCATATTCTGTGACCCCAAAGGGCAGCTTTGTGGTCTATGCATAAGCCGTTTCACCAGGTGCTGAATGGCTTTATGCATTAGGGTGTTTATTTGATTGGCAGCATGCAGTCAAGTCATCTGCATATCAGAAGGCAAAAGACACTACATCTAATGCACAGACACCATTATGGTGGTGATCAATATAGTGCATGCATAGTGACATGTTGCGTTTGTCTGACAGCCAAAGTTATTTAAACTAATTAACACAGTCCATCAAGTTGATCCAACTGGATCAAATGAGGGGAGTGGGAGAGATTTTAGCTGCTTGCTTATTGGCTTTAGCATGAGTACAGTTTAGTGTCAAATGACAAAAAGCATATATTTTTTGCTCTTTCGACACAGGTGTGGGTCACCAGCTCGAATGAATGTTCATCTGAAAGGTCGTGACCTCCTTACTCTGGAGAACTACACGGCACATGAGCTGGAGTATTTGCTGTGGATGGCCTCAGATTTGAAAGGAAGGATAAAGCACAAAGGGGAGGTAAAATGCTTCAACTGTCATTTAGGCCACTCAGGTGTTGAAATAAATACTGTCCTGAAGAGCATTGGGAATGAGCCATTCAGCTGTCTTGTCCTTAACAACATCACCTGACCTGTTAACTACTGTAAATCACGTGCTACAAGTCAAAGAGCCTTCTTGTACAGTGTTCAGAGATATTCTTTAAATACTTCAGAGGATATTCCAAGTGAAAAGGTTAAACAGCTTTGCACAGCTAACTCCCTGTTGTCGGCTAACCCCATCCATCGACACATGGTGTACATGCAGCACTAAATGTAGGAAATGGAAGACACTTCGCTGCATGGGATTAAATTAGTATCAGAGTTCTCCTTAATGCTAGCTCAAATTGAGTGCCAAAATGCAGTTGCTTTTTGTCCCTAAAATTACTTCTTTCCCTTTAATCTTTCCACTGCTAATAAATTCCTTGAAGGGCAGGAAAACAAACCTACAGTTAAAAAAACCCACCAGTGTGGCTTTTCTAATGCTGAATTAAAATGTGAAAGAAGTATTTCACACTGTAAAGTGTATAATGACTATAAAATTGAAACGCCTTCAATTTTCATGTTCCAGTATTTGCCTTTGATGCAAGGAAAATCTTTGGCCATGATTTTTGAGAAGAGAAGTACAAGAACAAGATTATCTGCAGAAACAGGTAGATCTGAGCAATGGCACAGTCAGATTTTGTATGAAATTGTATACTGTGAGTATATACTGGAAAACACTGCATAATTTTGTATTATTTGGCAATTTCTACTCAGGAGAAACCTAAAGTTTGAAAGCAAAAAAAGCTAATTGTGCTTTGCCTTGCATGTCAATGTCACAGCACGTCACTTTGGTCACTGAAATTTCATCAGCTCATTCCAAAACATGATAGATCAGAAATAAAGTAATGGGCAGAAGTAAGCATTTCTGGTGTAACCTCCTAGTTGTATTGGCAAGATGTACGTTTCCTAACATCTATTTTAGTAAGCATCACAAATTTAATCCTGTACAAGCTCTAATAAGTATTTTTCTAATGTATTATGCATTACCATTGTCACATGTCAGAGTATGTGTTTAGACTGGGAATCATAGTTAAGTCTTGATATAAATCAGGGGAGAAAAAAATTTAACATGGTTACCTACAGGGAAAAAGAACTTGGTGGAGACTCCAGGTTATTAGCCTAATAAGATCAGGCACTGGAACATTATTCTTTTAGAATATAGTCCTGCAAACACTGAACCACATACATATCCTTATTTACATGGTAGCTGTTCTGAAGCCAATAGGTCTGCTGAAATAAACCATTCACGTTCTTGCATGTTAACAAAGAATAACTATAAATTAGTGACGCATCAAGAAAGAAGCAGCTTGCCCTTCATGACCCAGCGTCCCTTAGGCTGACTTCTCCCTAGTGAAGGGACAGGAAATTTGTTGAGTATTCACATTTCTTTACAAGGGTAAGGGAGAAGGTAAAAATAATGGAAGGAAGAAGCAGATATGTTAACTGCAAGCATTTCTGAATTTTCCTTTGTATCCACTGGCACAGCCATTTACCTGCTGATCCTACTCTTTATGTAGATTTGTTGTTGCTTTCTGTTTTCTCCAGATAAGCAGGACTTATGAATGGGTTTCTTTAGTGCATTCCCTCTCTGTGAAGACCACTCACCTTTTAATTATGGAGTTGTTAGTCCAGTTTCCAGTTACCTGCCATATTGGTACATGGGCAGGTAATGATGAATTCTCTTAATCGGTTTATCCTTCATGCTTCTGTATTTAGAAGGAAGCACTATTTAGTCCTTGGCTTTTGGTGGCTTATGGAAGAGGGAAGCTCAGGAAAGTTTGAATGAATTAACTTAAGGTTGGGAGTTAATGCACATAAATTCATCCAAGAGGGATTAAGCTGCAGTGAAACAAAACAATTTATTTCTGAGTAAGAATTTCCACAAGGGAGTTTAATGCAGTTTGACTTCTGTGAATTAACATCACACTTAACTTCAGTTAATTGGTCTTAAGTCCCCTAAGCCTAAGATTTTGCTTCAAAGGCGGGATCAAGTTTTTCTGTCCATGGAAACTCTATATATTTCAGCTGTTTTTTAACGTACATGACTTTTCCCTTGGAATTTCTAACTCAAAACAAATATGGGGTCTTATGTGTTCCTTTAGCTAAATAAGCTAATTTAATACCATTTTTCTCATGTCCAGTGAAAATGGACATTGAAGTGGATTGGAGTGTTTATTTCTAAAATACCCGAGTCATCTCAGAGAGCATTTCCCACAAGTTACACCTTCAATATCTTGAAAGAGGTCACTTGTGGGGCAAGGTTCTGGTGGTGCAATTAATCTAAACAAACTTTGCAACTCTCAGGAACAACTAGATAAAAATCAAAGTGTTGCATTATAAAGGAGTAGAGACTTGGAAAGCATTGATTACAAAATGTGCTCTGTGCAGTGTCTAGGAGATTGTTGCCATATATTAACACCACGGAAGTCTTTTCAGAAGTCCTGCTATCCCTATGCCTATAAAGAACACCATTACTGAAAAATAAATAAACAGAATCACAAAATGGTTCAAGTTGGAAATGACCTCTGGGGATCATCTGGTCCAATGCTCCTCTCAAGCAGGATCGCCAGAGCCAGTTACTCAGGACCGTGTTCAGACAGCTTTTGAAGAGCCCCAAGGATGGTGACTCCACAACCTTCTGGGGCAACCTATGCCAATGTTCAATCACCCTTTCAGTAAAAGTGTTTCCTGATGTTCAGAGGGAGCATCCTGTGTTTCAGTTTGTGCCCATTGCACCACTGAAAAGCACCTGGCTCTGTCCTCTTTGCACCCTCTCTTCAGGTATCTATCATCATCATCATGGCTTGGCTTTGCGGACGAAGGTTAGGAAGGGTTTTGTCCACGCTTATTGCAAGCGCGTTGATGGCTGAAAAGGCCAATGCGGGATAGGCAAGACCGGTTGCAAAGAGCACACCGGAGGGTCTCCTTGGGTGGTATAGTCGAGGCACGGTTCTTTCTGCGCTGTCTTTTCTCCTCGAGCCTGATTCTACGCGTGCTTTCAAAGGAGACAGCAGCGTTATGTATGGTTAGTCAAATTCCCTCTGAGCTTTCTCTCTAGGCTATGTAGTCCCAGCTCTCTCAGCCTTTTCTTATGTGACAGATGCTCTAGTTCTTTAGTCATCTTTGTGACCCTTTGTTAACTTGGACTTACCGATTCTCCAATGTGTCCATGTCTGTCTCATACTGAGGAGCCCAGAAGTGAACTCCTGGTGTAGTCTCACCAGTGCTGAATGAAGGGGAAGGCTCGCCTCCCTCCACCTGCTGGCAATACTTTGTCTAGTGCACCCCAGGATACGATTCGCCACCCCTGCTGGAAAGGCACATTGCTAGCTCATGTTCAACTTGGTGTCCACCAGGACCCCCAGGTCCTTTTTTGACAAGCTGCCCCCATCAAGTACTGTTGCATGGGCTTGTTCTTCCTCAGGTGCAGGACTTTGCACTTCTCCTTGCTGAAATTTATGAGGCTCCTGTCAGCCCATTTCTCAAGCCTGTCAAGGTCCCTCTGGGTGGCAACACAACCCTCTGGCGTATCAGCCACTCCTTCCAGTTTTGTGTCGTCAGCAAACTTGTTGAGGGAACACTCTGCCCCATCATCCAGGTCATTAATGAAGATGTTAAACAGATTAGACCCCGTATTGACCTCTGGAGTACATTGCTAGTAACTGGCCTCCAACTAGACTTTGCAGTACTGATCACCACCCTCTGAGCCTGGCCATTTAGCCAGTTCTCAACCCACCTCACTGTCTGCTCACCCAGCCTGCACATCAACAGCTTGTCTATGAGGATCTCATGGGAGACAGCATCAAGGGCCATAATGAAGTCCAGGTGGACAATACTCATTGCCCTCCCCTCATCTACTAGACCAGTCATTTCATCATAGAAGTTTATCAAGTTGGCTAAGCATGATTCCCCTCAGTGAAGCCATGCTGACCACTCCTCATGATTTTCTTGTCCTTAATTTGCCTGGAAATGGTGTCCAGGATTAGCTGGTCCAATGCCTTTCCAGGAATCAAGGTGAGGCTGACCAGCCTGTCATTCTCTGAATCCTCCTTCTTGCCCATCTTGAAGATAGGGGTGACATTTGCTTTCCTCCAGTCTTTGAGCACTTCTCCAAGTCACCAGGATCAATCAGAGATTATGAAAATATTAATTGATCATGCATTATAAGAGAATAGTTGCCATTTGTGGCTTTTCCAACATACTAAACTGTTTTATTCTGATGACATCATACTGCATAATGTACAGCTCCTTGTGGTATAATTCATTGTTCCTTTATTCTTTTGAACAAATATAATCTTGTCCTAATGCATAGTTCTGAAAACCATGTTATTTTACCATTTCTAAGAGTAGTAGTGGTGTTCTAAGTTTAATAAAGCACTCCAAATAACTTCTATAGGGTATTGGCAAAGTAAATCCAGTTTTGTGGATCCTACTCGATTTATTGCTATCATTGGCTATTATATTGGAAAATGTGACATCTCTGCTATTATACTGGAAAATGTCATCTGTCCGCAGTCAGAATCCCATACCCATTCTGCATAACATCTTGCATACTTTTTGAAAACAAAGGTATTCCACATGTTTGTATATTACTCCTAAAATAAACATCCTCAGGCATGGCATAAAGGTGAATGCCCTGGTTTTGTTATGGCTTTGGTGTTAAATATTCTGATTGTCACTGTTGCTCCTAACATACACAGCTGCAGTTAAGTTTTAGTGAACAGGTCATAAATAAATCCAACCATGTCACAGACTCTGAATGCAGACAATATGTCGCATGGTAGAAATGGAGGAGAAACAGCATAGGCAGAAAAGGTCTGTATACCTTTTGGTGTGCACTGGAATATACAAGATCTTAACAGCTTTACAGAGGTTCACTGCCACTGGCTTTAGTGGAGTTGCTTCCAGCTCACCCTCTTACGCAGCGGGGTGAGAGGAACATGATGTCCATGCCTGAAGACTACTACATACAGTCACAGAAATAAATGCATCACTTTGTATGTTCTAATGTAGCGGGGATGGTATTACATGGCAGGAATATAGGGTCTGTTTTTGTGGGAATGGCTAGTAATATTTAGCTTGGCCAAGATACAGAGGGGGCAAGAGTACTCTTTTAGCTTACGCTCCACTTAGAGCGGTAGCTTTAAAAAAACGCTTATCAGTTTTTAGGCTTCTACTTTAGAAATATTCCTGTGAATGCTGCCTAGAAGAGTTCTTCTGTTATCAGTCTAAACTGAAAAATACTTTCTATATTGTAAGTCTTGGCAGACGATAAGGAAACTAATAAATCCAAATCCATATGTCTTGAAATATAAAAAAGGATCCTTCCTTTGAGTTCGAGAAGATGACTGTGTATGTCTCCTGGTGACAGCAGGGCAGCCCCACAACGGTGTATCCAGTGTGTGAACTAGAGGATTCATTTTGTCCCATTGAGTTACTCAGTGTAGAAGGGACAGGGTGCAATGGAGATTTAACCTATGTCTGTACAACCACCAGCACTCATGTCCTATGTGAAAGAGTTTGCATAAGTGGGCTCAATAATGTGCCACAGCCTGAGGCATAAAACTGTCCAATTTTGAAAACTAACAGTAGTGAGAAGTGTGGACGTGAGATAATAATCTCTTCTGGCTCTGCAGTATGAGCATTTAATACAGTTTGTTGAAGATACCAAGATTCATATAAACACTTAGCATGTGGCTTTGGATATGACTTGCTTGTGACAACACGGAGGATTAGACCTTCTGGCTTAACATAGCACTCCAGCATGTGCTTATTTGCTGAACTGGTGACTGTGTATCTTCAAAAGTCATCAATTCTTCTTTCTATTAGTAGTCTGGATGAAAGAATCTGAAGCAAAGGTTCTGTCTCTGCAGCTATATACAACAATGCTAGAGCACAGAGCTCCTGTATTTCCAGATGGGAAGTGTTGGATGGAAATATGTTCCCAGGCCCTGGACAGATGGCCAGTTCACGACCAGAAAGCCAACACATTAGGACTCTTGCTACGTACACAGACTCCAGGTGGTAGCTCCGACTGGGCTGTCTGATGTCTGGCAATTCTGAATAAATGGCCAGATTCCTCTTTTTCTACCTGGGCATCATTTGTAGAAAACAGTCCATGGGAGCCTGCCTGGACTGTGAAACTTCGAAGTGTATGCATTTAGAAGCCTAAAATGCGGAGCTGTTGTACTGTGTGGAACTTGCGGGAATAAATCACTGACATAATTGTATATGACTTTGGAAAAAAAAGTAAGAAGCTGGACAGCAAAAGTTACTACAAATGATACTTCATCCTTGAGGTCTTGACTTAAAAACTTGCATTGACTAGATAGGCTGTAATATCTAGGCAACAGTTTGCATACACATTCCCATAAACACAGTGTTTGTGTCTGAGCAGCAGATAGGAGATGAAAGTATTTGAGGAAACCTAATTTTTCCTGCCTTAATACCAAAATGCTTCTGAATAACCAAGAAAGAAGGGCAAAAGAACCATTAAATGTATAGAGCTTTTCTAACAGCAAAAATAATAGTAGAATAAGTGATGCCCTATTTTAAAAAGTTTGCTGCATCTGACTCTAATCCTGTTGAGATTTGGAACAATCCTTGGTGATGACAAAGGGAAAGTAAACTCAGGCCCATTCAATAAAGTAAGTATACACTAGCTGGACTGAGCAGAGATTTACTCTTCCAGTGCGGTCTGGAGCATCATTATTGTTAATCTGACTTTTAAGGAAATTGAGGCAGTCAAAAGGCATTGACTTCCAGTATTATTTTTATCTATTGCCTTTTAACAGCCAGAGACTGGCTGAGCTGATGCAAAGTGGAAGACCTCACCTCAACCCTGCTGCCTGCATGGGGTGTAAGTTAATAAGGACTGTTCTGTGTTAGAGTCCCAGTTGTGGGGCCTAGGCCTGCTGCCTGAACCTAGTTGCTTGGTTTTATCTGTGAAAGCTTTCAGTGTTCACTCCCGCGTTAATCTTTTCTTGGAGAGTAGCTGTAGGATCAACTTTTTAATCTTTAACATGCCTGTACAAACATCATGTTGAAGCTGCAGTCCTGGCGGTGTCTGCAGTGCCATCTAATGGCTACAACCAGCCCGAGCAGCTTTTAACCTTTTTTCTTTCTTTTTTCTCTCTTTTTTTTTCTTTTTCTTTCTTTTTTTTTTTTCTTTCCTCTTTCCTTCCACAGCACAAAATTTGTTAGCACCTCCAAGAGATCACAGTTTGGTAGAAAAGGGAGGTCTCTGCTCTTCTATGCTGTATGCAGCCTTTCTCTTCCTGTCAATAAAAATAAGATGGGCTTCCTTCTGGATTTTTGTCACAATAAAAGACTCACCCCCCCAGTGTTGTCTCAACAAGGTTGGTTTGTCCACACCAAGATTCTCAGGAAATTTCCTCCATCCTGGATACTAGTGAGAGGGCAAGATCTCCCTGACAGTTTCTCTATTAGAAGGGAGTTATTCTTATGTAGAAAATCTTCCCCAGTGCACAGAAAATGCCTTACAGGGCTACCTACAGCCCAGTCAAAATCCTACACTTCATACGTCCTCAGTTGCAGGGTTCTGTGTTTTGTGCTAGGCTTATGCTAAACCATGTGTGACAGTTCATAGAACAGCCACTCTCAGGCCCCATCCTCCCAATATGTGGCCACGATGAACTTTACACTAAGATTCAGTGGGGGGAGGCTTTAGGCTTAAACCAGGCAAAAGCAGGAAGACTCAAGTGTTGATGAAAAAAAGCTGTTTTCCTCCCTGCCTGTGTCAGCTTGTGGTAGCTTTCTAGTGGTGGTGCAACAGAAGTGAAGCAGGACAGAACCTGAGAGTTGCTCTTAGCATGTAATTTGTCTTTATCCAAAATACTATCCAGACATCTTTTAAGTTCCCCAAAGTGTTTTATATTCCTAAGTGATGCTCAGGTCTTTCCTGTTCAGGAATGGATTTCATTTTTCAGACCTAATCCATCCAGTCCCTTGGCTCACCTTGTAAATTCCTAACTATTGCAGGGTGGACAGATGCTGGCAGTGCTGGAGATCTTCCCTGTTCTCTCTGTCACATTACAATTTTTAAGGAACTTTGTCATTTGTGACTAAGCTCATGTTTGTTAGAGTGTATGAGGAGACTTAGGGTGAGTGACTATACTTGAAGCTTCTTGCAAGGATGTGGAATTACACCTAGTGTCTCCAATGGCCCTTCTAGGATGCTAAATCCCTTGATGTGGAAACTCAGCATGATGAATGGATTACCTAGCTCTTAACAGGGAGCCACAAAGATGCTTTTGGCAATATGAAGCCTTGCAGCTTGAATGGCAGTTCCTATGAACACAGATCAGAACTCATGCCTAAGTATTTCAGCAAAGCATCACATTTGAGTGATTTTATTCCAAAATAGATTTATTTGTGTCTTGTGTGTCAGACTTTAAGTGTTTGAAACATTTGGATGCCCTGCTGAGTTTTACTTTTATTGCTGTATCTTTTACATGAAGAGGATTTTGAATCTTGGCTGTAAATATGAAGTGCTTGTGTTTAATTTCTTTTCTTATTTGTCCTCACTGTAGGATTTGCTCTTCTTGGAGGACATCCTTCCTTCCTTACAACACAGGACATACATCTAGGCGCTAATGAGAGTCTTACAGATACAACAAGGTTGGTAAAATGTCACTTGATTAATCACTATGTATTTGGTAGTTCATTAGGCTGAAACTTGTCTTACAGAATTTTGGAAGCTCATATATTCTTTCTGGAAAATGTCAGAAGGCACTCCAAATTTCTAAAATATTTACAGATCAGCTCATAGAATCTGTAGTTCATTATACCATCATTCCATCCATTCTAGCTCTCCATCCAAAACATCTCACAATGAGAAATATTTCTATTAAATTTTGCATATAGTGTGTTAATGAGAGTGACAGTCACACAAATGAAAACATTTTATGAACCTCAGTAGTATAGCTCCACTGATGGCAGCACATAGATTCAAACAGGACTAGAACTTTCTGATTCTGTTGCTTCTCATGGAGCTAGAAGTACAGCTGACTAGCAAATCAAAAAGCAAAATCAAAAAGCAAAGACTTTATTTGTCATAGCTATGCCAGATGCTGGTGGGCTTTAGTCTATATGCAGTAACAGGGTGTCGGTGAAGGCCGTTCTGATCCCCCTGTTTCAGCAGCATCAAACTTGACCAACACTTTGCAGCCAGTTTCTGATTTCATATGCCCTCCTCCACAGCTGTACCCACAGTCAGGACTGCTGTGGAGGCTGGACTATGGCATTGTTCTCTTACTGGCACCCTTGAAAAATCATAATCATGCACAGTTATGCATGGAGGGATGGGTAGGTATCAGCCTACCCCCATTGCTGTAGCAGGGAAGAACTGAGCTCAAGGCTTTCTCCAGTGGATTCCCTCCAATGCTGCAGAAAGTTGGCAGAACATGAGGTTATCTTTTGCAGGTGCTCTTGCTGTTTTTCATAGCACTACATGTATTAAAGACTCATCCAACATCAGTATTGTGCCACTTTCTAGGCAGCCCTTTTGCAGCCTGAGGTCAATTCAGTCAGGCCCAGCTGTTGGAAGGTTAGTAGTGTCTGAAAGATCCTTTTTGATGTGGTGAACAAGATGCAGTTTCAAGCTCATCAGGCTCAATTCAAAATATGCATTCAGCCAGCTGAGGTTCTGTTGCCTCTGATGTATACTGCAGGTTTCACAGTCAGTGGGAGAGATCGTGTGAGAACTGTGTTGCTGTTCTCTCTGTGATGAAATCCAAGGAAAATGTAAGAAAAAGACCAAACATTTGAACATTTTAAATTTTCCTATCTTGCTTTTGTCTACTGAAGTGAAAGACCTATGGGTGTTGAAAGTCAAAATTGCAGTCTCTTGAGGCTTGAAAGTACTTAGCTCTCACTCCCTGCTAGATACGTAACTCTGCCACTATCAAAGTAGGCTGCAATGATAGTCCCACTGCCTTGCTTTAGTAACTACAAGTTTAAAAGATTCAAAAATCATGTAAACTTGTGGGCCTACAAAGGGAACAGATTCATCTGACACGTAACATTCAAGTCTGAGGGACATTAGGTGTCCAGTTCATGCACTGCCATGGGATTCAAATACATCCCCTCAAAAGAAAGTCTTCGTATATCATGGGATGTAGGCCCAGTTTAAGCAGGACAGCTATTGCTTCATCAAAGTGTGCCATTTAAATGCTTCAGAGCACGTACATCTCTGCTACAACTCTAATGGCATGAGAGATGGAGGATTTTTCAAGTCAAACGTACATAGCTTACTATGTTATATTAAAGGTGAATGGGAAACATATCAAAGGTAAGCCCCTTACACTGATGTAAATAAGTATTATTCTCCAAGGGATTTGCCTTTTCTTCCATTCTCACTGGACCGTTGTAAGCAGAGAGCCTCTGTGCTGAGAAGGGGGAGGAGGAGAGGGTGCTGACAGAGGGCACAATAGGAGGGAGATTGGAGGCTGGTGCTGAGAGCCTGGGGCTGAAGAGACAGAACTTGACATGGTGAGCAGGGGTACTGGCACGTCAGGCTGGAAAGATGAAGGTCAGCTATTTACATCAGCTTAAAGGAACTGAAATTGAGAAGGGATGGGACACACCAGAGCAGTGGGGAATGAATGAAAAAGTTCAGAGGGGTCACATTTGGGAAGGAGTGATTTCAGGCTCCAAGACAAAAAGATGTGGAAGGATTGCGGGCCACCAAGTGTGGCAGGTGAAGCCAAAGGAAGGGTTGATTTACCAGGGCCAACATGAAATTGCACTGGGGAACTTGTGAATGGGAAGGGAAGAACAAATTGTGAGAGTCTTCAGAGCAGTATGTCAGGGTGCTATATGGGCTGGTGGCTCCGTGGGGACTAGGGAGGCTCAAGTGCCAGGAGCTTCCCCTGGGTCAGGCAGGGCAGGGGCTTGTCAGCCAGCACCTGTCTTCCTGTCCTCAGCCAGAGAGCAAGGCAGGCAGCCTGGAGGCAGCCACAGCTCGAGGCATCGGGCGTGGGCATGAGGGTGGGACAAGGCCAGGCTGGGGCATCAGCCCTCAGGTAGGGATCCAGGTCAGGATCATCATGGGCACAGTAACAAAGCAAGAAAATATGGCTCTCAGAAGAAGGGGGCTGGCCCTGATGGAGGCTCCTCGCAGTGCTATCTGGGAGCCTCCTCTCCCCACCGATATCACAGTGATGAGCCAACTACTGCAAAGCTGGCTCTGAGACCCAGGCAGCCAAACCTCCAGGAAAAGGAAGGATGTGGTCAGGGGCCTTATGCGGTTGTCTCCTGCAATAACCTCTCCAACCACTGTCTCACCAGATCTGCAGGACTGTTGTCTGGAGGCTCTCTGCCATTCAGATGCCAACCCTGCAGCAAATCCAGGTGTGTTCTGATACACAGATGGACACGCTTTGTATAGGCCAGTTTCTTCTTCTTCTTCCCAAATGGGATAATAAAGGGCCATGAAATATTTGATTCACTGTCTCTTAAATGACCTTTGTTTGCACAAGCAAAAGAGAAAGACAGTAAATAAAAAGAAATAAGGCAAAAAGTAGAAGCAAGCAAATCTTCCAGCCATTCTGGAGGAGTGTCCATTCTGTGGAGAAAGCTCCTACAACATCCATTTCCCTTGCAAGCCTTCAGCACCCCTTTCCTCTGTCACTGCTTGCTCTTCCAGGTCAAGTCCCTACTTATGACCTGACCTGGGGATTTTGCTCCTCTGCTGAGTCACGGCATTTGCCTGCTACAGTTGAGTGAGGGCTTTCCCAAGTCCTCACAGAACCTCACGTGCTATGCTTCACTCCTGCTGTCATTAGCAGAATTATTATTGACTTTGCATAATCAAGGCTGAGCAGTTTACCCAAAAGAACAACCTGAGTGTTAATTCCTGGGCACTTCTTGTGAATGCCAACTTCATTCAGTTAATGTAAGAATAAAAAAAGAATGCTTGCAGTAGTCCCAGAGGGTATTTCAAATATTTACAGTGATGTATCTAGGATCTCTGAAGGTCTTAGAAGTACTTGAGATTGAGACTTAAAGCAAAAGAGGCACAGATCTATAAAAGTCCCAGTTTTTATTAGAATTGCTGCAAGTGAGTGTTGAAAATGTTTCTGCTGTGAACATATTTTTAGTGACTTATTACCTGCTCATAACACAGTTCTTCCATGCTTCACAAGACATTTACATTTACACTGACACAATAGCAAAAAGTTACCACCCATTAAGGAGCTCTAAGCCTTTCAGTACTGTTCAGCATGTCTGATACATTATGTGAAATGAAATGTAAGTACTGTATCCGTATTTTCCACTGTAGAACAGTTCCATTGTGCACCACTATAGCTTAAGGCCTTAAGGTTCAGTAACATCACTGAAGAACTCATAGGATGATTTTGGCATTATTAGGGAATTAATCTCTGCATCTATAAGGAATGGGTTACTTTTCACCACTTACTGAGAACGCATCCACCATATGCCCCTGAAAGACTATGAATGACAATGAAGTAGTCATATCAGAAATGTAAACCTTTTTAATGGATACATACTTTCCAAACAAAACCAAAACTACCTTGGATAGCAATATTCTACCTAAAATGTATGCAAATGCCCCAATTTCAAATTCAGAGATCAGCCACACCAAAAAGGCATACTTGTGCTTAAGTTTGGATTCCTCAGAGGATACGCTTGAATAAAAATTTCCAGCTTTTCTCTGTAGAGATAAGAGTTATTTTGGAAAGAGAGATATGCAGCATTACAATACACTCATATATTTCCAAGCTCTGGGATTTTGAAGTTTATAGGCTCACAGTCTTGCGAAAAGAATGAAAAGAGAAAAAGCCTTTGTAGTTGGTGATAATGCAGGAACCTTAAATGTAAAGTCAACTGATGACCCTGTGCTTACTCCCCTTCACCTTCCAAAACTTCACCTTTACTAAAGACTGTTATCTGCCTGGTCTTTTTTCCCTATGCAATCCCAGCCTTACATGGTTTCCTTTAAATTCATTTGATTACAGGAGACTTCCTCTCCTCAGATGAGGTTTGGGGTTTTTTTTTTTTTCTTTATGAGTTCAATTTAGTTTTGATTTCACAAAGAATAAACCCAGTTTCCACCTGGGTTTCCTTCTATAAGATATGACATATAGAAATGCTGGCAGAAGGACTGTCTGATGTCTTGCTGGTAAGTGCCTAATAAGTCTATTATCTATTTTCAACAGATTAAGGAATAAAACCCAGCAGTTTTCACTGGCTGGTAATTGATTGTGATTTCCTCTAACGGCATACGCTGTAAAGGAGCCATTTTCTTTAAATTCTTTGTCAGTCGAGTCAGATGGGAATCAGCTGTCCTGACATCCTGAAAAAAAAGTCTAAGAAAAATGGTCAATTTCCCAGTGTGATTGCCTCTTTTCCTTGACTGGTGGGACTGTCTATGTTTTATTTATGGGGGACAACTGTTGGACAGCTTACAAAAGGGACCATGCATCCCATCCCTGATGACTAGTTCAGAACAGAACAGAATTTCCAAAGTCACATGCTCCAAGCTAGAATAAACACACGCACACACAAAAAGAAACTGGTGAGCTAAGAAGAAATAATGGCACACACAGCAACCATTCCAGTACCTTGCAATCAGTGAATACTTGTTCAGCTCCTCCTTTTCACTTGTAGCTTCCATCAGCAGTCTTTTCTTCAGAGAGAGCTCTACAAGGAATCTTGGAACATTTTATGAGGTTTGCTTGTGTGAGGAATGTCTGCTGTCAGTAGAAAATATTTGTTACTGACTTCATCAGGAGATTTGTCTGTGTAAAGGCCGTTGCATTAACAGCCGTATTTCCACAAGAAGAGATACCAAAATTCTTCATGGTCAATCAGGAAGATAGATACTGCAAGGATTTTTCATGCACTTCTGTTCGGTCTCTTCCTTGTTTTGTTTTAAGGTCCTATTAGAGATAGCATGAAAACACACAAAATACTACTTCAAAGTCAGGCTTTAGGGCCTGATTAAAACACAGAAATGCAGAGAAATGCAGAGCTCTAATCCATATCTAATTTATCTGAAGAATTCAGAACATACCGAGCATACTGTGGTAATCCAGTGTGCTAATCTCCGAGTCTTTCACTCTTTGTCAAATGAGGTTAAGGCCAGAGTGGTACAGTGACTCCTGCATACCCCTATCCATATATCGAGTTTCAAATTTGGGCATTACTTTAGTGCTGATACTGTGTGTGTCAATACACAGGTGTGTAGGTAGGAGAAAGAACAGGCTGGTGGTGTTGGCCTCCCGTTTCTGTGTTCATTAAGATCAGTCAGTAATTGTGGTCATCTAAGACAGGTCTGTATTTCTAATCCTCACAAAGGTCAGGCTACCGCAGAGAGAAACTGTAAGATTCAGTCAATGCTACATTTGTTCTTTGGTATAAGACTCAAGAAATCTCATACCTTACCTCTTCTGAAGTTCTCAGATTCTTCAAATGTTACAGTGTCACGCAATTTCTTGTCTTAGTTCGGATACCTTAACATTTATTGATGTTACCTCTGTACCTACAAACGCTAAAGAGAAAAAAATCCCATACAATACAGCAGCAGTTTTCGTTTACTTACTACAGTTTGTTAATAAGTGAAACTGCTTACTTATTAGCAGCTTGTTACATGTCTGCATTTAAGTGGGTTATGCAGGCATGATAAATTATTCAGATAGCTGAAAAAATTTGTTTCATTACCTCTTCTCATTAATACTTCTGTTTCATGCTGAAGAGTGCAACAGGAATATATATTTATTATGTTTGACTTGGGTGTTTTCTGCCATCCTCTAGGGTGCTGTCCAGCATGGCAAATGCAATCATGGCTCGAGTTTATAAGCATAATGATCTGGAACTAATGGCAAAAGAAGCCACAATCCCAATAATCAATGGATTGTCCAATTTACACCATCCTCTCCAGATTTTAGCTGACTACTTAACTCTTCAGGTAACAATATAATCCCCATTTAAAGTTTTTTTTTCGTTAAGTCATGGTCTTGGTAAGTATTTGGGGAAGTCAGGTTCAAAACTGCTTATTCCTAGATTTTTCTAAGTGGTAATTACATGGCATTTGTTATTTAAAGAGATTTTCATCCAGCAATATAATTAAGGACCCGTTTAATTTAAAACAATTACCTAGTCCTATCAGCTGTAGTGGGACTGAAGTTAAGCATAAAATTAGTAGTTCATTGGAATTAGGCTGCATTTCAAAAAATATGCTGAGGGCTTTACATATTAAGATACAGGTGAGATGTTGGCTCAACCAAAGTCAGGGGAAGTTTCCCCACTATCTTAAGAAAATTCAGTAGTTTACTTGTGATTCCTCTCTGCCCATGAACGGTTTAAAAAGAATCACCGTCCATATATTAGGAAACCGGTTGAACAAATTTGTTTTGAAAAGCCAGTTAATGCGACGAGTGCAAACACCTAGTCTTCAGGCACTTAAGCCTTTTTAAACTTTGCTCACATCAAAGAATAGTTTAAAAAAAAAAATTGTAGTTTAAGCTAATGAAATAGTTGATTTGACAGCAGGATAATGTTTTACAAATAGAAAACCGGATGTTTATCTCTGAACAGAAGGGCTATGCTGTTTTACAATCAACTGAGGAACTGGCTTATAAAAAAGATTATTATACTGCAGTGCTGGTTGACAACTATGATGAACTTCTCTGACCTTGTTTACTTTCTGAATGAATAAAAATCACACTACTTGAAAAAGGGAAGGCCGAATAATTTCCTGATTCATTTAGCTGGGTTTCTCAGCTGTCAAAGACTTTGCTATGGGACATTGAGTATGCAGAAAAGATCAAGTGAGAGTAATACTAAATTATTCATGCCTTAAACTTTAAATACTGAAAAACTCATATCTTTAGTGAAAAATTACTTTTTCCTTACTTTTATTAGTATTTTTTGTAAAATTTTCAGTTCTTAAAATGAAGAGACCAGCAAAAATTAGTGAAGTTGAGACTAAAATGCTTCGCATACCTCAGGATAAGGTACATTTGCGAGGTCACATTGAGCCAGCCTCGATGAGCTGTTCAAATTACGTAAGCCAGTAAGCCATAATGAGAACATCATCAATCATTAAATATCATAACTTCCTTTAAACACTGTGTGCAAGTGCAAACCAGGCGAATCTTATGATTGTGTTTTGCAGAGGGTTCTGTCTTGCAAACACCTTATTTACTGGCACTTTATCACTTGTGGATAACGGGCTTCAGGAATAATCTGTGGCTCAGTCTACACAGCTATTGAATCTCTGCCCCTAAACCTGGTTTTATCCAGGACATTGACTATGTCACGAATGTTCAGAGTACTATTGCCCTGTATTCCACCTCCAGCCAACGAAGAGAGACCACTGAGCATCTCAATCACCCTCTAGAGATGCATTTCTTTCTCCACTGATCTTAGAGAGAAACCTATGGAGATTTGCAGAATGACTACGTGCCC
Source organism: Bucorvus abyssinicus (assembly GCA_009769605.1). Classification (NCBI taxonomy): domain Eukaryota; kingdom Metazoa; phylum Chordata; class Aves; order Bucerotiformes; family Bucorvidae; genus Bucorvus; species Bucorvus abyssinicus. Next base: position 37,357,523 of record CM020030.1, read on the forward strand.
TGTTGATCTTCCTCTGCTCCTCCTCCATTGTGTCCTTGTCTAGGGCATCCATGGTAAAAGCTCCAGGTGAACATGAGCCAACAGGCTGGACTTTTCCTTGGTTTGAATACCTAGGGCAGCAGCAACAGCAGTGGGTGTCCTTGTTGCATCAAGCACTGGGGAGGACATCTTTGGAAATGGTGTCCCTGCCCGTTTCATGTAGTGAGGAGAAAGGACCATAATGGTGCTCAAACAAAAGAAACATTTGACGTGGAGAGGTATCATGACAAAGTGAGCACCTAGAGAGATCTCAAGGAATGGCCTAGCTTTTGGACAGCCATGGAAACTTTTTAAAATTTGCATCACTTTCCCAGTCAGCCTGATAATGAGAGCACTGTTTCTTCCAACTGTGCCATCTCTCCCCTAGTCCCTCCAGCATGATCCTTAGTCCAGAGTTTGTCAGGAGGTCTTTCGAGGGCATCTGGGTGGCCATCCCACTTTGCCAAGGGCATGCTGCACCACTGGTTTCTGACCCACTTTCCATTGTTGCTTTCTCAGCCAGGAGGGAGGGGCGGGCAGGGGGAAGCTCTCAGCAGGGTGATGTGGGTATTGGCACTGCCTGCTCTTTTCCTTTCTGACCTGCCCATCTGCTGCCTTTTTTCCTCTCTGCACTCTAGACTGAGGTGGAAAAGACTGGTCTTACAGCCCAGCATGTAATAAAGTGGCATTTTAATCATATAATGAACTTTACCAAGTCACTGAAGTAGGTTTAAGTCTTGAAGAATTGTTAGTCACAGGGTCTGGTTGTTATTTACCACAATCACAGTTCTCATGGGATTTTTGGCAGGGTAAAAAGATGTAATCCAAGTACTGCCTGCAATAAGATTAATATAGGGATGTTGAATAGCACCACTGATTATTTAAATGAGTTGAAAGTTCATATATAACATTTGGACCGCTCTCCTACAATGCAAAAGCAATTTATTTGATTTATACATACATGCAAACTACAATAGCAGCACAGGCTGCTAGCCTTATACTTAAACGTAATTACAGATCTTGTGCAGTTTATTTCTCTTTAAAAATGTCTCTTCCTTATGTCTGTAATTATTTTCCTGCTTGGATCTGCCCCTCCCTGCTGTCAGTACGTACCCAAAATGTACTTTTTTTCCCCCCTCTTCTTATTTCTCCTGCTGCATTTGCCAGCGGAGCACTACCTGCTCTCTGGCCCTCTTCATGCTTACCACATTTTCATTCTTCCATTTTCTAAATTTTATTAATTTTGTCATGTGCCTTCTTGAATCTTCTTTGAGCACTTTCTCATCAGTCTGAAACAGCCTAATTTCCTGGTTTGTTTTGTCAGAATATCTTCTTGCTTATGGCTTCTGATTCCCTTTTCACAGGTGCATTTTAGTGTGGTTATTTTAGTATAGTCTGTTGCATTCCCCAAACAATGCAGCTGGTTTATTTTCAGGGCTATCAGTTCTCATTCTGTGCTCAGGGTGCTCTTGTCAGATCACAAAGTGTACTCCTGTCATGAATAATGGGGTGAGATTCTTCAGGTTCCACTTCCTCTTTCCCAGTCCCTTCTTCCTGAGCAACCTGGAGCCCCTCACATGTTCGAGGTCTAAGCTGGCTCTGCCCTTTAATCCTGTGGTCAGCATTAATGCCCTCTTATTATGCCAAGAGGGATGTTTTTCTTAGCTTGCGTGCTACTCTCTTTCTTAAACATTGGGTTGAGCTGAGTGTGCTCTTGAGTTATAGCCCGCTAGAAATGGTTGTAAACATTATGCAACCTCATTTTGAGGGTTTGGAGGTTTGGCTTTTAAAGACTATGAGTTTGTGTGCTGGTACTGTACACATGCAGAGCCACTTCTCTGTCTGTGCTGAAGGCATGTAACAGCCACTTGGTGAGTCCACCTAGTGCCTCTCAGTCTCCTGGGCAAAAGCTGTGGCTCTCCATTTCTGCTCTGTAAAGCTTGGCTGGAGGGCAGCACCACAGAATTTGTATTCCAGGGACAAACAGGGTATCGACATTGTTTCAATTGATATTAATGTTACTGGCCTGATCAGGTAACTTGTAGCTGACTGCGGGATGGCCAGACTGGTAATTAGAGTGGATCCATATGCCACCAGCTTTTTATGTCACTGATCTGAAGGGAAATTCCATTTTCAGAAAGAAATGGTTGGCATAATCACATCTGTGATTCCTTTTTAAATAGCATAATGAATTAACAGCATTGCCCAGCTTGAAGAGGGGTGCCATATATTCTCAACTTCTCCTCCATGTCTGACCTAAATTATTACAGACTTCAAATTCATCAACATTGTCATCATCAGCACCATTATTCTAACAATTAGAAAACCCAACTAAGGTCAGGACTGATCCTCTAGACTATACTGTTTCAATAACCATGACAAAAAAAACAATGTGGGAGTAAGAAAGATAACTGGCCCAGCATCTGCCTTCAGCTCAGTTTGAGAGCTGGTAGATCCATGTTTGCCAAGTTTCTCATTTACTGGATTGCACTGTTTCCCAAAGGACTAAAGCTTTGACTAGTCCCCTGCTTTCCATTTTAAATTTTGACAGATTATTGATTCATTATTCAAAAGCTTGTTTTAACTGAGGGCTGTTCTGGCTGTTGTGGTCAAGCATTTCAGAAGTAATCTGTCATGGTGTCAGAGTTTCAACCCAGCTGTAACCAAGTCCAGGCAGAGGCAGACGCGAATGTCCCTGATTAGTTAAACCAGTCTTCTCTAAACATACAACAGTGCTAAATCACTGAGCATGCTTATTTTTTTCCAGGGTTTTATACACTGCAAGCATGGATAAAAACAGAATGAAACATTGTAAAAGCAGCATGAGGATAAGAAAGTTGACTGTAAAATTGTCATTAATTATTTAGCAGGGATTTTTCATGAGGATAGCAAAACCAAATTTTGTGGCATTATGGCAGCAATCTAGTGATTGCTTTGTCAAAGAGGTATTCATAAGGGAGAAAGTCTCTAGACTTTCTAAATGTTTTATTTTTATATGGCTTTACTAGGAATATAGATATTCTGAGAAACTGCAGGACACCCAAGCAGGTAAAAAGCTTACATCAATGAAACAGAGTTTGGAAAAATTGGGGAGGGATGTAAGGGGAAAAAATATCTTTAGAGGCTCAGGTGATCAGCAAGTATTATAAACGTTCTGGTATAACCTAGAGTGTTTCCATCATGGCAAAACACTTTTAGCAGGATTTTCTCTGTTCAGTTGTATAAGCATATACTATAAAACGGGGGGAAAAGTATGTCTCATATACAGTAGCTTTCATATTTCCTCAAAGCTTTCTGGTTCTGACCATCACAATCATCTCATCTTTCTTGGAAGCTGAGGATGTATGTGTATAAGCAGTACAGTCACAGTTACTGTGAGTTACAGTGAGCTGGCTTTAGCTGAAGAGGTTTGAGTAACAGCAGCTGTGTACCAGTGACAGCATAAAGCTTAGCACAGGATATACAAAATAGGCTCCACTTGCACAAACAGAGCTTGATTCTGCCTTGTCTTTGTCTTCTTCCATTAGCTAAACATCTTCATTAAGATTACCTCAGCTATGTCCACTCTGCACAGTAGTCACTGCAGATGTGGCTTTGAAATTTGCAGTGTGCATTGAGGGTCATTATACAGACATCTCTAGTACTGCGTATTTTATCTGTAACAGCTAGTAGCTTGGGAAAACGGAGAAAAATAGTATGCACCGTGCTTCTTTTAATGCAGAGTAGCAGCAATAAGGTGGAAGTTATTTAATAAGCAGTATATTTGTGACTCACTACTCAGTGTTTTGAGCATTACAGGCTGCGATGTCTATTTTTAAACAGTAAGATCAAAAGAACTCAGGGCTGTCTCATTTGCTCCTGGCTGTTGGTTCATGTCTCAGCTATCACTAAGCCCTAGCTAGAAACAACCCTTTAAATAAATGCTTTAGTTTGCCTTTCTCCTAGGAGCACCATTGCTAGGAGATATGGAAGGACTTTGAAAGATCCTTAGAGACCTGCAGAGCTGTTATACAGAAATAACTTCCATGTCCACAAGGTCCTGATTTGCTTTCCTGTAAATGCCTTTGCATCAAACCACTGCCAATGAGCCTGCTGCAAACAAACTTCACTGATGAAGTGATAGTTTTACAATACCATAGTTACAGCCCTTAAACTATAGGGAGCCTCGGACTTCATTAGGTTTATATTTTAACAGCCTTTTAATGTCATTCAATATTTCAAGTTCAATATTCAAAATTGTGGTCACTGGCAGAAATGCCAATAATGTGGTTCTGGAACAACTTCACAACTATTTATTTAGGAGAAGCTGCTGCCAGGAGAGGAGGAGGTAGTCCCAGCTCTTTTTCTGTTCAATCTTTTGGCATCTTTGCTGCGACTGCCTGCAAGATTGCCAGTTAGTACAGCTCTGCAATGTGGATGCTTATCCTTGCTGACAAGCATTGAATCATGTCACACGAAGTGTGGAAACACTGTCTGGCTTCCAACGACTACAATGCAATTGTAGCATGGCCCAGTTTTAAACTAGAGAATAGAAGTCTCTCCATCATCTCTCTAGTCTTTTGAGTCATGAGGTGGAGTTGTACAGTGCAGGCCTATAGAAGTATTTGGTTATGTCTTTACAAACTTTCTGTATTAAGTACCTATAAATACGCATCTTTAAAACAAGGCTTGCTAAAAGGCCTCAAATTGTCCTGCTCTGGAAATAGGAAACTCCTGTTACTCTTGTTTCTCCTCAGGCCTTATCTGTTGGTGGCTGAGGGTCAGAGTAGCTGCACATATACAGGCTGTAAGTGCCATCAGGCAAGGCTGCAGTTAATGCTCTAGTGCTGTTTCAAGTTTGGGTAATCCACACTTTCAAAAAATCACTGCACTCTTTGGCTGTACAACAGAGAGCAAACCCTGCAAGCCACGAGTGGCACAGCTGATTTCAAAGTATTGTTCTTTGCTGTCCTGTACAGCTGTGACGTTAAAATGCACTCTAAGGGCATGGCCACTGCCATGGCTGTCGACAACATTCTGTGGAGACTACAAAGCCAGAGCAAACCTGAATAGGGATATTTTCACAGTTTGGGGGAAAGCTGGAAGGAGTGCTATCCTTGGCTATCCTTAGGACTGCCTCTAAATTAAGAATTTTTACCATTCACTAGTATTTACGAGCACCAACCCATGGCTGTACAGCTTTGGTGCTAAAGTTACGGTGTGTCTGGTGCTGTTTCTCTCAGCCTGTGCCTCACCATATGGCATATGTGTCAATGTGTCCTTCACTGGAGAAAGCTGCAGCACTTCAGTCTTCATGTAAGACACAGCGGGGCTTTCCCACCCTGACCATCCTGTAGCTGCAGTAAGTTCAATCAAAGGTATGGTTCCACGCACCTAGCATTTGAAGCCTTCTTTGCAGCAGATCTGTCTGATCAATTCCTCCTGCCTCAGGGCATCAGCTTGCTCAGCACACCTGCAACATAACCCAGGGCTGTCTGATTAATTTGGCAGGAGCACTATGGTGGGCTGAAGGGGCTCACTGTCACCTGGATCGGGGACGGAAACAATGTCCTCCACTCCATCATGACGAGTGCTGCAAAACTGGGAATGCACCTGCGTATTGCAACTCCCAGGGTAAGAAAGCCATGCTCATGGAGTAAGGAGGGCACACTTTGCCTATTCCCAACTCAGCCACTTCGATACTCCCCAAGGGCCTCAGCTAGTGGTGCTGGCAGGTATCTTCAGTGCCAGCTTTCCGAACCAAGTTTCAGAATCCTGATTCAGTTATTTTGATGCAAAGTGGGAGTAATTCTACTGAGTTCAACTTCAGAAGGGCTGAGGAAATTCATGACTGCAGCATAAATCACAGAGGATGATAATTCCATTTGAGAAATTGATAGAAAGTTATCCAAAGCCCTGTTTCCCCACCAAAAAAGTATGAAAGTTGTTTCAGATTGGTGGAATTGTTGCATCTTGGTTGGTTCAGATTGGTGATGCATCTTTTAAGAGTGCTGCATTGTAATACAATATAAAATATAAACCAAAGAAATTAAATTATGTGTAGACATTTAATTCTGTAACTGCCGAAGTACATTTTTCTTACCTTATCAGAACACTTTTTACCAGTTTATCTCCAAAATAAACTTTCAACAAAATCAACATAATTTCCTCAAGTTTTACAGTTCTGAAAGACATTCTTTTTCCCATGGCAAATAGTTCAATCAGTATTTTTCTAACCAGTGTTAATAATCAGTAAAGATCTTATGTATGTTCCATGATATGTCACCTATCATCTCTTTTGGCAGGGCTTTGAACCAGACCTTGGAATAACTAAAATAACTGAAGAATACTCCAAAGAGGTAGGAGCCTAAGAAATAGTCTAGTAGAGTAGTTTGAATAGAGCTTATTTTCATTATAAACGACGAAGAAGTTCCTTGTTTTCCTAATCTTCCTTATTTTATTCACATTAGTATGGTACCAAGTTACTTCTCACAACAGATCCTTTGGAAGCTGCAGACGGTGCCAATGTCTTAGTTACAGATACGTGGATAAGTATGGGACAAGAAGAGGAAAAGAAAGAAAGGCTAAAGGCATTTCAAGGGTATCAGATCACAATGCAGGTAAAAATTGAGATTGAGGGGTTTGTTGATGCTTTTACAGTTTGCATTGATAAGAATTAACATCAACAAAGCAAAGGTTTGGGGTTTTTTTGAGTGGGGCCATGGAACAACAACATGCAAATCTCCCTCCAGCTTGAAAAACACAAAGATAATAAAGTTTGAGTTGTCTTATACACTTCACATGGCTTGGCCTCTCTCAGAACTTCCCAATGAGATCTAACTACACAACATGTTCTTTATGAGCGAGAAACTATTCCTAGCTTTGCATTTCCTCTTTGCTATCGGAAATGATGTCTTATATTTTATTTAGCATGAGCAGCTCACAGATTGACTTTTAAATGCCTGGGAAGCATTTGGGGCAATTTTGTGTGTATCTGTCAATATATAAGGCATTAAATGTATGTCTTCAAAATCATCTGGTTGAAATGCTTATCAGCACAAAATCAGTTGGAGAAAACATAAAGTCATAAACTAATAATTGTCCAAGATAAAAAGGACATTTTTCTTGCTGAATTACTGGTTTAATTGACAGTATTTTAATATAAATTCACAAATTCTTTTGATGGGTATGTCTCTGAACTGGCCTAAAATGCTTTAATGCATTGTTCCTTGGTATTAGATCAATATATTATGAGTGACAATATCAAAAGAGAAAACTTACAGCCTTTCAAATCATGTTTTAGTATGTTCTGTTGCAGTTATTGACAGCATTATATTACTGTATGTCATTCAAATAAAGATTGCGCTTTATTGATCTACTAGGTCACTGGAGTTTTCACTCCCCTACCAAAGCCAGAGAAATGGGGGTAAATACTTCTGTGAAGTAAGCACTGAACTCTTACTGACTTAAATGGGGATATTCCCATCTTATTCATAGATGAGGAATTCTTTTTAAGCCAGTGGAATACTTCTCAGTTCATCATCCAAGTAGCTACATTGGGAGTTTATATAATATTTGTTAACTTTTTACTAGTTAAAGTTTTTATTAATGTCCTCACATATTTCTTTATTTTGTTATGGTTTTTGATCTCCAGACTGCGAAATCTGCTGCTTCCAACTGGATATTTTTACATTGTTTACCCAGAAAATCCGAAGAAGTTGATGATGAAGTATTTTATTCTCCAAGGTCATTGGTTTTCCAGGAGGCTGAAAACCGAAAATGGACAATTATGGTAAAAAAAAAGAAGATAACAGTAGTTAGAAGTTAGGGTCACCTTCTATTCTGCCTTACACTACAGGCTTGGATTCAGCTTGGTTCCTCAATAAATAGTAAATGTTAATACATATGTTTCAAATGCACCCCACAGCACATTGCACTTTGGACTACAGGCAACATATATATGTAGCACAAACACTTCTGGACATAAATGTGACCTGTTTTGATGATAATCTGCTGTTGCTTGACCCAGCTTTTATCACTATGTGAAATCTACAGTATAAACTGTAAATTTTTTATATTTAACTCAGTGGGTTTACTCCAATGATTAACTCAGCTGCTCAGTTTTAAAACATGTTAAATCCTGAGGTCCCAGGGACTGGTCTTAGAAACTACCATTTCCCAAATGCTTAAAGCTAGAGGTTCTGCAGTTTTCTCCCAGGAAAAACTGCCACTAACATCAATGGGAACTTTCCCTGAGAAAGTGCTGCAAGGGCAAAGTTTTGAAAGACCCTGAAAAGTTACGGTGTGGGTAATACTGTGTGATCCTATGGGAACCATGAGTGGACACAGCATTTAACATAAACCACAACTCCCCTCTCAGCATTCCTAGAATGTCAGAAAATTACTGCAAGATCTCAGTAGCCTGTTATTTATTGCTGGCTTTAGAACCAACATTTTGACAGAAGCTAGTGAAAACTTTCAGAGGTTAAAAAACCCAGAAATGGCATTGTCATAGCTCTCAGATGAATGCTAGATGTTCTCCAAGTGAATAAGTATTTGAGTATTGTGTTCACCAAAACCTCAGATTTTGGGCACGGTTAAAATTATTAACATATTTGTGTTAAATTCCTAGTTTTGGCATTAAAATTCCAGTAAGTGTTCATATTTTTTATTTTAATTTTGCAATATTTCTAATTGCCCTAAATATTATTTTTTATAAAGAAAATAAACCCTTTGCTTTGGGTTCCAGCTGCACTTTTTTTTTTTTTGAGGTAAGAAAAATGTAATATTTATATTTTATTGAGCTATAAAAATAATGAATGTATGAGTCTTGTTTATATATTATTTTCTACCACTTTCAGCTCAAACAGCAAACTGGAAAATAAATTATTTGCTTCAGCTGTTGTTCCAAACAGGGCTGAGTGCAGCTATGACATGGGTAGCAGTGAGGAGCTGCACAGCTCTAAGTTCAGTCCCCATGGCATGCCTGGGACTGCCTGTCACACTGAGCAGTGCTGAAGGGAAAGGAAGGACAAGTAACATGACCACAATCCCTGGAGAACCCTTGTAAATCCAGCTCCGGGCCAAAATAACAATTTGCAGTCAGGCATTGCTGTGAAATCACAACAGTGTGAACCAGGTAATACCTTGTCAAAACCAAGCTAGCGTGGGGCTTGTTCATACACAGGTGTGGGGAGGACAGCAGAGCTGCTGCAATACCATGTTCTATTTCGCTGTCATTCCCATTACTCTCATTTCCCCACTACACCTAAGGTTTGTTGGAGTGCTAGGGGAGGGCAGGAGGGGTAGGTGACACACTGTTAACCACGGTGAAGATTTTCCATGTTTCACCACAGAAAGTATAGCTAAACTAGGATAAATTTCAAAGTCCTTCTTCTAGTATGGCTCTCACTGACACTAATGGAAGTTCTGCTGAAATCCACAAGCAAGCCCATGTGCTGTTTGGGTACTGCAGCTTCTCCTAGCAGTAGCTGAGGATACAATACAGCCAAAAAGGCCTCAGCATTTGATCTAAATGTGTTGAATTCCTCCTAGGCTGTCCATTAATGTATTTTGTCTGCACTGAGAAAACCCATCAGCTACAATACAGAACATCCTAACTGATTTTTCAGCTCTTTCCTGATTCATTATGAGAAATTCTAGCAAATAAATCTAAGTGTGCAGTTTTTGTCAGGATAAAATTTTCAACGCAATACTTTAGAGCTGGAAAATATTTCTCCCTTATTTATTTTTATGGAGTATCTGTTTCCAATGTGATTGGATTTTTTCTTTTCTTCCTCCTCTAGGCTGTCATGGTTTCCCTGCTGACAGATTACTCACCACAGCTCCAAAAGCCTACATTTTGATACTTGGATTCCTGCCAAGAGCAAAATATTGCTCATCAGCAGCATGTTCTACTCTGCAAATACATAGATCTTCTTCAGAAAGGGTGAGGGCAATGAATGATTCTTTAATAAAACCATATAGTTAGCTGTGTAATATTGCATTACATCTGTGAACAGGTTCAAAACAATAAACACCATTGGAAAATCTGCCTTGCATCTTGATGCTCCAAGCTGGCTATACTTTCTAGAGATCAGCATCACAGAAAATGTTCTGAGGTTGTACTTTAATGATTGGCTCTGCCAGCAACACAGGCATGGCATAGTCTACACATAACTGTGTTGGAACTTGTGTAGTGTAATATGACAGACATAACCTTCTCCCTAAACCTGTCTATTTAATTGTTGATCTTGGGAAGTGTGCACAGAGAAGCAGTGCTTTAGTTTGTCTTGGTTGCCTCTACTTCCTGGGCACCCTGGCTCCTGTTTCTATCCTTCAGCCAACCTCCAAATCCTACTCCTGTGTTTGACACCGAAAATATAAAGATCTCGTGAGTAGTATCTTCCCCCATGGCATTCCCATGGGCTGGCACAGGAATCTATTGCTGTGGAAAGGCAATAGAGCAGCTTCTGCAGAGCTGGATTTGACAGATAGAGATGGCTGTAAGGAGCCAGATCATTCTTTGTCCATCTCTCTTAGGCCTTCACTCCCTAAACAGAATTTTGGCTAAAGAAAAAAGTTTTCTCTTGCTTTTTTTCTAAGCACTCATGATGGGCACCTTATGATGGAACTGTATACAGCTCCTTTGCAGAAAGAATGTGATGCATTTTGTCTGGCACTGTAACATGGTGTACATTTCAGCTAATCCTTCTCAGTAGTAAACAGATTCATGACATTTATAGTTTTTATGATGACTGGATGTGTGCGTTTAATATCTCAGGTAAAGCTTTGAGTACTATTAAAACACACCTTCTTTATTGTTTCTAATCACTTTCGAGAATCTGTTGATTTTTTTCCCACTGCAATACTGGAACAATGTCTGTGATTTTTTAAAAAATTCTGTAAATGGGTTTCCATTTTCTGACTAGCTGCAAAACATGATTTAATTCCTTTCAAAATTGGAGTTCACTGCTGGGCCACACAGATGACTGAAACAAAAATAAAAATACATTCTTTATCAACCCACTTGTGACTGATTCATTGTTTTTGCAGGCATTTGTGTGTCTTTTGTTAAAATTAACATTTTCCATTACAGCATTACAAGGTTTTCGATAATTCAGTGATCATTTACGCTTCAGCAGAGATCTAGCTGCGTTGATGATGGAGGAATAGGGTATGTGCCAGAACTCAATGCTACTCTTTTGCTTCTCTGATTAGAGTTAACATGCATCTAGGTTGTTATAGACTCTTTTTATGCTTAGGAGTCTGAGCAGGATGACAAACTTCTCAATACCCTTGACATTTTTAAAACACATGCATAGATCTGCTGCAGAGCACATGAGCAGTGCAGTCCAGTGTTTCTGGGGAGGGAGTAATTTCAATATGGTTCTATACCTCTGTTAACATATATGGCAAAGGATGATAGTCCCTGCTCTGTCTTGCACAAACTGCTCACACCATCAACTATTCTAATGCTTTTTAGAAGTACTGAATGGACTCAATGCACATGTGCTGAGCGACCATCCATTGTGTGGAAGTACTATACATTTCTGCACGTGCAACATCCAGTTGATGTGCTGTGTGCTGGGAGTGAGACACATGCCGGCGGGGCGATTTTACTGAAAATGTGCAGGCTGTCTGCACAGTGCATGCAGAGCAGATCTGACGCTTCCTAGAGGCATTAGGTTGGTACCAAATAGGCATGAACATTTCTGCCCCAGGGACCCAGAAATATGGTGCCCTGAGGGTTTCTGTTCTGCCTGGAGGGACTTTCACTGCCTTCCATGTAGCAGAACAGTGCTGCGAGGCTTAATCCACTTGGGCAGGTTAAGCATCCTGGGATTGTCGGGTGGTAGCGTGCAAGACAGTATTATTATGCCATGCAGGCTCTTCATGAATTCATTACTTGAATTTACAAGTGATGACTGCAAATGTGGTGAGCAGAGGAAACAGCAATAATGTAGAAAGAATTTTTAGAGGAAAAAATTAGTTATCAGCATTCAAAGGCCTTAAAACAAACACATAACAGGTAGCAGTCACTAATAGCTTACAGTGGTTTTCATTACATTTATTATGTCTTAATTAGTAGAAGTGCTTGTTTTCATTGCTGAGTGCACTTGAAGGATAAGGTGTTCTTTTCTCCGCCCTTTTACAGAGAGGCTCCTGCCTGGTTCTTGATAGTCTAGTCATTCCTTTTGTGAAAGCCCCACTCTTCTGTTTGACCTAGAGAACAGTCCTGGGCCAGTTCAGGTCTATCAAGTCTTACCCACATCCGACTCATTTAATAAGCCCCTGATCCGATATCTCACCTTCACGCATTTGCAATGGTGTGTTCTGGTCTCTCTCCAGGGCCAGGCACTGGCAGGGGCAGCTGCCAGCTTAATCCATCACCTGCCCAGAGGCACAAAGGGAGGACTGACCCCCCTGATCTGTTCCTCATCACGGTAGGGCTGGTTGTATAGCCACATCTAGACCTCACACACAGGCAGGGGCTGCAGTTGTGCTGTGTACCAAGGGGGTATATGCATACTAACTTTGGTGCCCAAAGCCCAGCCACAGCTCCAAAGCTAGTACTAAATCTGACTTTGACATGACCAGGGTAAGTCTGATCCCAGCTGAGCCCCAGCTGGGGGAGGATCAGCAACCCAGAGGTACTCTAATGTCATTTTAAATAGCTGAAGGTCTTGGAGACATCTGCACAGACCTGGCAAAGGTGACACAGGACCAATGGGGCAGTTCAAGCAGGAACTGGTGGCCAACAAGGACATCCCGTGGCATCTCAAATGGCCCTAGGTCTTATGGTTTGGCACCCTATCCACTCCCTCAGTATCTTCATGGCCTTCTAGAGGATTGCTCCTCTTCCACACCTAGAGTTAGAAATGCAGTGTTGTTTATTAGCAATTCATGCACTCTGTAAGCACTTGTTCTGCAGCTTCTTACCAGGAGGGGTGGGATTCTTTGGTTTACCCCTACGAGATCTTATGAAAGCGACCTAGTATTTATCAGAGATTCAGTAGAGAAAGAGAGGCAAAATGCTTCTCTGTAATTTTCTCAAGGAGTAAGAACAAGATTTTTTTCCTTGAGTACTACAAAGTTAAGAGACAGCAGAGTAACTACAACAGGTCAGAGGCCTGCAGGAAGAATTTACTAATAATTGATATCTCTCATATCTCAGAATATGATGCACAGTAACTTAGAAAGGACTGTGTGGGGTGCCTGGACGATAAAGAGGGAAGAAAGAAAAATAAGAATTCTCAAAGAGAATTAATTATTTTATTTTCACCAGCTTACAACAGGAATGACACTGGAAAAATACCTACAGCAGATTTACTCATTGTCTGGTAGCAGACGCAGTCTCCTGTGAGAAGCTGAATCGCTAAAACGGAAATACAGGGATAATTAGATTAATTAAATAGCAAGGAAGCACCCAGGTTTGGTTGCATGAAGTCCTCCAGAACTCTTGTATTAATGTTTACCCCTCATAAGACATGCCAGTAAGTTAGCCATAATTATTTTGCTGCCTTTCAAATTTTACAAGAGAGGGAGGAGGAGCTACTTGAAGGCCTGAATGATGACCAAGCTGGTCATTCAGCCTGGGGAGAGCTTTCATGATTGAGCTGAGATATCTTGAGCTTAGTTTTGTTTTCCAGGAATGTATAATACTGGGTGGAAAGTCTGAAAAACAGACTTCACACAAAGGGAAAGGTGTTTTATTTCTTCTGGGTCTCCCATTACTCAGTTAATCACTTGGTTAATGTATTGAGCAAATAAACAGTGCTTTCTTGATTATTTTGCTACGGCTATTTAACCAGCTGCCTTTCAAATGCAGAGCCCAGAATTTCTGGGTCTTGCCCAAGGTTATGTGTACAGGGACACTTCATAAGCCACAATAAACATTTTATTCAGCCCCTCATTTGCTGTCATGGCTAATGGGATACAGCTATTTGCAAGGCTATTTGATTCTTACACAATCTTGTTACCAACGCTTTGAAGAAATCTCAAACCTTTGTGGCCTCTGTAAATGCTGATGATCCCTTCCAAGCCTATGTGTGTAGAGAGGATTTTTCTCCAGGGCAAGCAATCGGAGGTGAACTCCATTCAGAGAGCAGATCTTTCACAACCACAGTCAAAGCACTGCCTGACCCTGCCAAATCCCTTTGAAAGCTCCTTGTGGTTTGCATTATATGTTAGAGGACTATTGAATTCTGCTGCTCTCTAATGGGCCTGTTTTAAGGGGGTTGGCACCCGTGCAAAGTAGGCTCCAACACAAGCATAATATATCTAGAAAGAGGGACAAGTATCAATATTGCAAACTTCGCTGATCAAAGTTACTTAGTGTAGCCAAGACTTAAGTCCAGCTGTGAGGAACAGCAGTGATAGCTGGGGAAGAGTACTGAAGCAGTACTGGGCAGGGCAGATGCAGGTCACGCTTAGGCATTTAAGCAGAAAATAATGTTCATTGGAGGGAGAAAGCTAAACTACACACACAGGTTATGGGACTTCAGTTCAACAGTGTCACCCCCGACTGACTGCTGTCTACTTCAGCGCCCTCGTTTGAAATGCTCACATGCTTTCTGAATGTAAGGTGGATATTCTCCATAGGACATGCGATAGTCCCACTCCAGGACAATTTGGACTAGCGAACACAGAGGAGCATGGCATGGCTCTCTTGCTGCTTACATGCCCCGATTCTCCGCTGGTGGGAATCAGGGTATATGGGGTAGGGTCCACAGGAGGTGGGAAGCCCCCCATGCTCCCAGGTACAATACATGGGATCCACAACCCCTCCACATCCCCCAGTGTGGGGCATCTGTTTCTGAAGGCAAAGACCAGACTGATGACAACACCACCAACTCAGTGATGTTAAAACACCTGTTTTGGGGTGGTCCACACAGCACAGAAAGATGTCTGGCAGAAACCAAATTATTTTTGCAACATGAAATGGAGGCCACAGCCTTTCCCATCCTGCTTCCTATACCGTGTACCAGCTAAATGCTGCCTGGCTGTATACTGTGCTGAAGGGTTGTGTTTGACAAACTGCCAGGCACTACTCCCTGAGTTCTTCGCCAGAGATAGTGCTCATGGCCAGCTATTGCTCTTTGCTCGGGTAATGAAGAAAGAAAGCCTATGAGAATCTGAAACAACAGACACTCAAGTGTGCATACAGAAAAATTACACTACTGAGTCCAAGCAGAGGCAGCTGAACAAAAGTCTTTGCTTAGGTTTCCCCACAGGGCTGTAGAAGACCCAGGTTAGAAATGCAGGTACAAGAGTGCTCTCCTCACATGCTACCTCCTGCCAGAGCCGTCTGCCGAGCTCTCCGGTGGGGTAAGGATGGGATCTGCACCCACCAGAGAGCCTGGGAGGCTCTCTGTCATGCCTGGGACATGGTCTCTCCACAGGTGGGCTTCTGCCGCAGCAAAGCCTTTGCTGTTTTCTGCGAACTGCTCTGGTCAAGAGGCGCTTGCACTGTCCCACAGATGGGCTGATCCGTGCCCTGCACCCTGCTGCACTGCTGGAAGGCCAAGCTGCCCCAGGACCCACTGCCCAGTGCTGTGGGGCTGAGCCCCCACCCCACTGCAGCCTCAGCAGGGGAAGGTTTGCACCCATCCTGCAAACCTGCCAGTGCAGGGCACCCCAAGGATGGTGCTCCACAGACGGTGCATTGCATTTTCTGTGGGCAGAGTAGTGTATTTCATAATTGGGATCATTTGAAGGATATTTGCTTACTTTGGGAATTTAACTAATTGAAAAGAAAGGTCTCCCAGCACCACAGAATCCCTGCATGAGTCACCAGCAGGCTTTCAAGACCTACTCTGTAGCTCAGATTTCTGATTTAAATCCCAGAGCAGTTTTGGGGGATTTCTGAGGACCAGACTCTGCAGGGTGAATGACACACGAACCTCTCCATAGGGTTGCCACTGCAGTGGGGCAGCCCTGTAAGCTCCTTTGGGGAACAGCCACCTCTGAAGAGAGCAGGGGCAGGAACCACAGGAGGTTTTGAAGCACTTTAAACTCAGCCTGACTTCAGGCAATAAAATGCCTTAATCCCAATCCAGCAATTACAGAACACACCTCATGTGGTGATCTATACATATGCCTTACAGGCATATAATCAATCGTATAACGCAGAGCTACAAAGGAAGAAGAGAGAGATTTCAGATCCCACTCTCTCACTCTGTGCTGTGACACAACCGAGTCTTTCTTAAGACCATTTGCAACCCTGAATTTCCTGCATTTTGCATAATTACAATGCCCCATGTTTTACTTTAAATTGCTTACACATTCTTGCAATATGAAGAATTTTTAAAAGTGTAGCCAAGTAATTTGATTTTGAGAAGCACTGTGGAGGAGACAAGGGCAGACACATAATTTGTCTCCTACCAGCTTTATGAGTGTTTCTCTCTCTCAGGAAAGGTAACAATTCCATCCAGAAATAATTCCATTAGACATGAAATATCAGAGCTGTGAATCACTGGGCATTTCAGAGCACCACTTCACAGCAGGAGAGCATCTGAAAACTGCACCAGAGACAGGAGTTTAATTCTTATTGTAGCACTAGGGAAGAAAACGCAATCAAGAACAGCTATAGGAAGTTGCAGTACAACAGAACTATCTATTTTCCTAGTTGCTTTCCTGGGAAAAGGAAATCAGGAGATTACAGTTATTCTTCCAGCAATAGTGTTGATTTGGTCAGGGTAGTAACTAGGATTCACAAGACTGCAATTAAGGGCTCAGGAAAAGATGTTAAATAAATCCCTCTGAAAGACTGTATTGTAGTGACCACGCAAACATTGCTTATAGGTATCCATATAGCAGGATAATCAGCCAAGGAAAGGCTTTCCTGCTGTTCTGAGAGGGCAGTGAGACCAATTTGTATCAGAAGTTTATAAAGCCAGAATGGATTCTGAATTGTGGGGGCCGTCAGTTGTCACCAGTTTGAAGGTTTTGGCTCTGAGTACATCAGAAAGTCACCCGTTCCTTGTTTCCGTCTCTGCAGATAGACATAACAGCACTATTTCAACGTAGATGACTACGGGAGCTTCCCTCCCTCGAAGGCGGTCCTGTGAGATCGCCACTAGTTAGCCAGGGCAGTTGCTTTACCTCTTGCTCTTAGGACTTGCCCCATTTTGCAATGGGATAAAGCTGTTTCCCAGTGCCCACTGCTAATGCTCAGGAGCGCAACAGGTTTTCTTACACTTCCCCATCGCTAAGGTGGACAGAAGGAGAACAAGCGTGTTTATTCTGAGCACTGTATGTTGCAAGTGGCAATAATCGAGGCCCTGCTGAGTTAGTTGCCAGGATAATTTATAGACATGGGACCTGACCTTCAGGAGAAATAAATTCAGAGAAATGGCAAGGGCCTTAAGCACTCAGTATCTCTGAAGGCTAGCACATACTACCTGTCTCCAGTTTACTGCTGCCCATGTAAAACAAGTGTCAAAGGCTATTATAAAAAATAAAGAAGGCCCTTGTAGCTGGAAGAGTGTCAGGATGTTACGCCAAAGTCTAGGCAGCTGAAAAAGGTAATCTGCAGAATATTGTTTTTACATGGCTTAAGTGGATTAGCCTTTACACCCTAAATGTCTGGACTGTCTCCAAAAGACGTAGTGAGTGCTGTTCCTTGAAGCAGTCCTCTTTTTCAACCAGTTGATGGAGAGCCATTGTTTGCAGACATGCCTGGTTGCCTTATGCCATGATGAAGATGGAGAACGTGTATTACAGTGGCTGTTTGCAAACATGGGATGTGCTTGAGCAGATACTTAAGCAGGAGGACATGCTTAACCACAAAACCTCTGCAAAAACTGGTGGCAGTTTTTTCAGCTGGAGTTGTGATGCTCAGTATCAAAACACTTTGCCAACTCAGTTTTTCATAACAGAGCTCAGTCTTCCTTTACAGAATCACAGAATCATCTGGTTGGAAGAGACCTTTAAGATCATCGAGTCCAACCATACGCTCTGAACTGCAAGGGTCCCAAAACCATGTACCTCAGCGCCACATCTACATGTCTTTTAAATGCTTCCAGGGATGGGGACTCCACCACCTCCCTGGGCAGCCTGTTCCAATGCTTCACAACCCTCTCTGTAAAGAAGTTCTTCCTGATATCTAACTTAAACCTCCCCTGATGCAACTTGAGGCTGTTTCCTCTAGCCGTGTCACTTGTTACATGGGAGAAGAGTCTTAGCCCCACCTCACTACAACCTCCTTTCAGGGAGTTGTAGAGGGTGATAAGGTCTCCCATCATCCTCCTTTTCTCCTGGCTAAACAACCCCAAATCCCTCAGCCGCTCCTTGTAATACTTGATCTCTAGACTGTTCACCATTTAGGAAATGTTTTACTTCCCTTCAAGTTTTTTTTCAGCAGGCTGCTGAAGATAATATGTGTCCTTTAACCAAGGTGTTTCCCTGGTGAGAGGACAGACAGCCAAGAGCCCTGAAACTTTGGGGATCCTCTTCCCAAGCATCTGAGTCCCTGGCTGCCTGACACCCTGGGCTCCTGGTCAGATCATCCTGGAGCTACCTCCAGTGTTTGGCACTGAGGTGCTTGTCAGGAGACTGTCCAGTAGCCAGAATCTTCTTTCTCTTTTTTTTTTTTTTCCAGAGACTCTCAGCACAGCAGGAATTATCAAAATCATCTGTGAAATGCACTGACTGTTCCTCCTCTGCCCATTCCCATCTCTCAGTCCCAGAATCTCAATGCATCTCTCAGCATCCCAGGACCCAGGAGTGCTGTTCCCAGTGTGGAACAAAGGCCTCAAATGAGAGATTTTTTTAAGGGGAAAAACTCCACATTCTTAGATAATGAATACAATGTGTTCCTGCATTTATGTTATATATTGTCTGTAACCACAAAAATAAGAGAGAATTTATCTGAGATGGAAAATTCTGGAACAGAATGAGAGCTGCTGGAGATGTCTGGGTCTACAGAGAAATGCCTGCAAAGCAAAGAGGTAGACGTCCAGTTTGGCAGAAGACCTTGCTAAAATAATTTATGATGTTTTCTGCATTTGCCTGGAATCATCAGCACGTCCTTTGTATTTTCTCATCCTTTTTCTTCTTAAACTTCAGTCTCTGCATCAACATTGGCATTGTGATCTCAGCTGAAATCCAAGAGGGATGCCCTTCTGGTCTCTGAATGCCGTTTTGCATTCAAAGTGGTGGTCATCAGCAAGTGACATGAGCCACTCCAACCATTTAGTTAAACGTTCCTGTGCACTAATCCACACACAGTTATAAATCTATCATGTGTGTGCGTAAGTGTAGGAAAAATAGGACAACCTTGAGAACTGTGCTGAGATGATGCACGTCCTTTCTAGAAATGTGTTGAGTTTGTAAAGGCCAGGCAAAAATAAGTAAGAAGGGAAAAACACTGGTTCCCACCTGCCTCCTAGCAAATAAACCAGAAAAGCTCCCTATGCCTCCCTTGAGATACTGATTTGCTCTGCTTTCCCCCAGCCACTATGAACGGGGCTTTTCTTCCACTTGAACTGACCTTTGGCAAACATTTCCCTTTCAATTAAGATCTGAAGTGTCCCTGTGGACTGCTGTTGCTGGAGGCAGAGGGGAAGAGGCTTTCTGAAGCCGCTCACACAAGAGTCAGGACAGAGAATAATTACCTGAATTTATAGGGTTAATTCCAGTCTAGACGAAGTCAGAGAGAAGTCATCTAGCGGTCTCCACTGGAAAACAATATGTTTGTCTTTCTGGACTCCCTGGTCTCCCTGTGCTGGCTGCTTACTATACACTACGAATACTTTACTCATCAACTGTTGAGCAATTACTGTATCTGAGCACGAGGCTTGCTGTCCTCATGTCTGTCCGTTTTATAGCCCAGGGTGAGCCTCCCAGGAATGAGGCTTTGACTGTGGCTTGACCTAGCTTGCTGGAGTAAATGGAAAGCCTCCCGTGGACAGCAGGCTGGGCGTGGACGTTTAGCACTGGGAAAGTTGTTGCCTGAGCGAACTAAAGAAAATTTACTAAAAACATAGCAAAACTTGCTGCATGCAAACTTGAAAGTGAAGCCTAGAGTGACTTAATATGCAGTCTCAATAAAAAGGGCCAGGATTAACTAGAAGATGTAGAAGGAAAACATCAGGTTAATGACTATAGGAACTTCAGAGGGTTGCACTGAACATGTTCCTATCAGCCCAAGTTCTCCAGGTTTTGCAAATTCTTGCTAAGGGGCCAGTACTGCAGGCAGTGTTACAATAGTTCTGTCTGAAGACCAGCTTCGTGATGTGCTGTGGAACGCTTGAGTTTTCACAGTACAGTTATGTGAGTTTCGTGGCACTGCCGTGTCAAGTCAGCTGTAGCAGCAGTGTCACTGCTAGGATGGTCGAAGGATATGACATAAGCTTGGCTTGTGTAAAGAAGTAATACCCTTCAAGACAAGGCAGTTCTCCCTTCTTTCTGTGAAAAGAGAATCTCATAGTACATTCACATCTTCTCTTCATCCTGACTACATACTCTTCGCTGCTCATAAGAGCAACTCAGTAGCCTAATAACATAAGTCACGTTATTAGGCTAAATCTTCAATATCCTTTGCATGTTACTCTCCTTCCCTTAGTAGTCACCTTTCTCCTTGACCTCAGTGGTGTCTCCTTGACCACTCTCCTTGTCCTTAAGGTCCACTGTAGGGTGAATTCCCACAACCTGACTTACTTGCTGTGCCCAACATGGTGTTCATGGTGTGATGGAAATTTATGAATCCTTCCTCCTCTTGGCCCTCCTAATATCGAAACCAGTTAAACCTAATGCATGTACGCTGATAAAGTGATTTCCTTCCCTGTTTATCTCTTTCTGCGGCTGTCCTCCTCATAATTGCATCATGCATAAATATTCTGCTCCCTTTCCAGGCTTCTATCTGTTTATTTACTTCAATGCCTCGTTGATTTGCATCCTCTACCATGCCAGAAATTCTAGCCCCATTTGCCTGGATGTCTAGTTTCCCACTGAGCAGACACATGCCTTCTTCATCGCAGAAGGAAGGCCCTTCTAATGCTACTCTTTAAAATCTGCATCTGATCATTTTGCTAGGCATTTTTATTGTGCTGCCTACACAACAGTGCCAATTAAGCACGATTGTGCAGGCAGCCAAGGAAATAAATAGGCCTATTCTGTGGTGCTTTTTGCCCACACATTTACATGTGTGTGGCTGAACTATTCTATTTAAATAGACATTGCATGATCTATTTAAACAGGACCAAAGTATGTGAGGAGGAGTGAGTGTGTAAAGAGCTGGACTGTGACTTAGGTTTTGATGCCAGCTCTGAAAAGTCACTTGCTTGTGCCTTGGTTTCCCCATCTTTGAAAGAGGAATAATTGTGCTTACCTTGTTTACCAAGCGCATTGAGACAAAGTGATAAAATAAGCTATGCAGTAACCATACAGTGATGTTTTTCCTGTCCCATTCTTTCTCCAACGAAACTGGTTTCATCTGCTGCTAAATTAGACCATGGGCATCTGAAGGAATCCTACATTTTTCACAGTATGATGGCAGAGGCGTTGCAGTGCTCCCTAACTTCCAGATACTAATGCAACACAAACATCAATTACATTAAAAGCACCTCTCCTGGAGCTATGGACAGTGCTACAAAGGGGAATGCTAACTGTCTGCACTATATAAAAGGGATCTAAAGCAATTTCTTGCGACATTTTATAGTCTGATGGTTGCCTGAAAGAGACCCCATATGGGATGTAAATTGCATGGTTTGCTGCCATATGCTTGGGGAAGCAAGATCCATTTGCTCTTTTAGAATAGAGAAGCCTGCTGAATTCAAACCAGAAGTCAGATACACATCATGTTCATCCCAGCTTGTGTTAGGGCTGTAACAGTTCTTTATTCTTTTGCTTTTGAGTGCTGCATAAAGCTCTATTTGGTGTAGCTGAGTTTCTATCACAGGGAATTTTCATATTATTTTTGAAGGGAGGTATCACATCCTGGTTGAAAACTGTATTTTCACTTCAAAAAAAAAAAAAAAAAAACCAAGACGTCCCTCATATAACATATGATGCCAAATGTCAGCATAAGCCTGACTCCATGAATTTCCTGAATTCGTGACTGTTCCAGTCACTTACATAAGGGCTGAATTTGGCCTGGGATGGACATTAGTACATTGGATTGCTATTTGAAAATTAAGACGTTTCTGTTTAATGTTTTCAAGGTTTTTATCCTTCTCTAGTAATTCACAGGAAAGATAGATTGAATGGGTAAGGAGGGTTGTCTGAGTTTTCTCTTTCTCTCTTTACTTTTTCTCTGTTGTGATACCTTGTAATTTTGGGGGATTCTTTTTCCTTATTTGAGACCTGTAGCAGTTTTACAGCTATGCATAAATAAAAGAAATAGTGACTGGGGAGGCACTGAAACTGAACTTCTCCATTAGTAAGGAGCACAAGATGCTGATCTTACCCAACCCCTGCTGTAATTCTAATAACAAGGCAATTTTTGCTTAAGCAAATTGTGTTCTGAAATTGTGTTCAGAATTGTTTAGGCCCTTAACAGTATCTGTGATTTCCTAATTGCATGTTTCTCGCTTTGGTTTTTTCCTTTGGCCCTGAGCCTTAAGAACCGTGAAGGCGAAACAGCATGATCCTGAGAGGATATTTTCCCTCAGGAAAAAATATACCAGGCTGACAGATTTTAAATTTTTGCAGGATACATGTACTGGATCAGAAGAAAATGGCTTTGCTTCCAAAATACCTGTTATACGGGTGTCACCTGACGTGAGGGACTTTGCAACCATTCAGAAGCTGCATCAAACAAGATGCCACAGGGCAGATGCTTCTCACCTAACTTCAGACATCTACACTAATGATACTTGGGCATGAGTTAACCATGTCAGGGGGGTATAAACAGGCATTTTGAGAGAGATGAGTTTCATCCTGATGTGGATATCCAAAGCAGTCCTGAGTTAAAATCTTTTAGACCCAGCTGTTTCTTTCTCCTAGCCATAAATAGGCTATATGTGACCACCCCACATACGGATATCTCCAGTGAGAGGAGTCCTTTCCACAGATTTTCAATTTGTCCTCCTGAAGTTCATGACTGCTTTGAAAATGCATGCAAATTACTTTCCTCGGGTCAAGAAGTAAGTCTGCAACCAAGCCCTGAGTAAAGGTTAAGATGATTCAGTTCATACGCTGGTCACATCGCTGCCTCTGACTCTCTCTATCATGTTTCCATCTTTCATTGCTTATTTTTTGATAATGTGACCAAATGAACACTTTTACTGCAAACATCTGAAAGAGCCGCTCTCTGTCTTTCATTTGCATACTGATAAAAGTCATAAACCATGAAATAGGCTAGTCTTATATCATCCATGATTCCACCTTCCTGCAGGGATTTGAATATATCTCCCGTGAAGAAATTTTAGGCAGTTTACACACCTCGAGGCAAGGGCATATCATTCCTCCGTGTCTCTAACCTACATATGGACTGCCAACAGAGCATGACACTCACCAGAGCACTGAAGGGAGAGAAAAGAAAAAGCAAACCAAGACTGTGATTAAACCCCAAACCAATAAAGTAGAACAGGAAAGGCAGCTAGGGTGGGTTAAAAGGGAGTTTTCCAGGGATGCTGCTGAATGGAGCTTTTGTGGCACTTGGATGTTGTGGTACAGAGCAGAGACCTCAGGCTGTGTGGTATGCTGCATCCCTTTGGTCCCATTTCTGTGGCATGATCAGCATTGCTGTCTGTCTCATGACTGCACCAGAAGTAGGGGCAGCCAGAAACCAGATAATCCATCCTTGGAAAAGCTGCAGGGCTTCAAAATTTGGTTTCATTCTGAATCATAAATAAAAGTGATTGTCACAGATTTTTTTCATGGAGGGAGATGTTCAAACACTAAGGACAAATTGTTTCCTTTGGACTGTCTCAATTAGACTTTGTTTTACACTTATGTAAGATAGTAGTATAACACAAAAACTGTAACAAAAAGGTAAAAACAGAATATTTCAACATCTTCTGCAAATATTTTAATGAAAGCCATGTGTACCGGTAAGAAATTACGGGTTTGTCAAATCAGTATTTTCCACCAGAAAAAAAAAAGTCCGTCTAAAAATCCTCTGCCTTGTCTTTCCAATACATTCACCTACTAGTTAAAATTAGGTATTGTCCAATCAAAAATATGTATCTGTCATGCTCCTCTTTCGATTTCCTTTCTGAAAGAAAGAAGGTCATCTAGTGATTTATGGAGGCCTGTGAAGACCAATAGGCTTTTTTTCCAACGGAGGCCAACCTGGAGATTTTTAATCTCTGTGTCATATCAGGATTTAGGCTTCAGGGTCAAAAAGGAAAGTTGGTAGGGGAGTGAGCAGGGAGGAACCATAAACCAGCCACGCTAGACGGTTGCAGATGAGTAAAGGTTGACCTCACTATTTAAAATCAGGCCAAGCTGACTGTCAAATATTTGTATAACATCATCTTTTGTCATTATCCCCCTGTCAGTGTGTTGTGGGACACAGGGGCCGGGCATCCACTGCATTCACACCTGAAAGATGCAACACCATAGGCAGCAAGCAAGTAAAATCCCAGATCATTCAGGAAAGGAAATACTCCTCTGTTCCTCTATGGGTCGTTTCTCCTCTCCTCAGTGGTCCCTTTAGTAATAGGTCAGCGTAGTCGAATAATGTATGTGGCTGAGCATTTATGCAACTTGCTTAGGCAGAAAATGAGCTTGTGCACTGTTTGATAATCCAGCAATTAGTAATCATCACGTTAGTTTCCTTTGGGAAGAAACGATGATTACAGGAAAGTCACACCTCACTGCATTAACGAAGCATTCAAAATGCTTTTACAAAGTAGGTAATATTTTACAAATAGTTCTGTAAATATATCCCTGGGCAAGGAGATTAAAATCAAGACTTAATTTAGGGAACACCTCCTTTGATTAAAAAAATATGATCCTAATAACAGGTGGAGCCATTTGTCGAGATAAATCAGACGCTACTCTCAACTCTCCTCTCTTGCTAAACCCATGAAATATACGGCATATCTAGGATTTGTTGGCTGCATTCTTGCGCTATGAACACAGACACTGTAGTCTGCTGACAAACAAAAACGGTGGACTCAGCAGGCTATGGCCAAGCTATATCTTCTTTTCTCATTCTTACTGATTAAAGCTGAGAGAAAACCGCTCTCATGAAACCTCCGGAGCCTTCTCATTTTTCCCATATTAGGTATGAGCTGAAAGCAGCCTGCGTCTCCTACTGCCCCTTTTACCTCTAGAAAGGAAAGGAAATACCACCAAGCCTTTTTTTAAGGTCGAGCAGAAGGTTCACTAGCTGTTACAAAGACCTGGAAGGAATAACGGATTTTTAGGAATGCTACCTCAACGGATTGCCTTCGGGACTATCAAGTCCCGCATGTTTCTAGCATCTCTAAATTTATCATAAACGCATCTTCTTTTCTGGACCCTGCCAACTTATCTAAAGAAAAAAAAATGCCACTTATCTTCAAGATGATCAACAGGTTGCAAAAGCAACAAAAAAGGAAAGGTATTACATTATCTTTCCTCCCTGCTCCCCTCCCATGCAGGATAGAGCATCTCCACAAAAAAACTCCTCACAAACAGTTGCACCTGAAAACTCTTGGCCAGGCAGCTATAGGAGCATGATCTGTATCACTCAATGGTGAACGTATTTTGGTTGTTGGAGATAGAGATGATCAAGGGTGAGGATGATGTAAGCACAAAATACAGGCATAAATTAATAAATACAGAAGGCATCACAAATGAATAATGAGAAGGCACCACAAAAAGATAACAAAATGCTTTGCCGCTTTGCCATGGAAGTTCAGAGCTCACAGAAAGCTCCACTTCCAAGCATCACTAGAAAAGATGGGATGTAAATGTCTACCAAGTTCGCATTTGTTTCACTTTCCTAAAGCTAGTGTTTCTTGGGTGTGGTGGCTGCAAAGGTAAGGGGCGGGGGGTGGTGGGTGGTGGTGGACTGTTGTACTGAAGGGCCATAACTGATTGCCAGTGAGATGCACAGTGTTTTCTTATGGAGATCTTGCATTTGCTCCTTCTGTGTTTTCGCTCAGTCCTGGTCACTATTCATGTTACAGTTGTTCTTCTGCTAATCCGTAAACTGCTTTGAAATTCTCCCAGTTGAATTATCAGCCAAAATTCAAAGTGTTGCTTTTGTTGGCAGCTAGGAGAGAAATCACAACAATGCGTTGTACAAAAGCTTTTAGCCTTCTATTCTCACTCCCTCTTTTTTTTCCCCTTTTCTTTGGCCTGGATAGAAAGCAATGACAAACATGTTATTAACACTCATGGGGACAATATTTCCACTGTGAAGTCCCCAGGAGATATTCTATTCAATTTGTGATTTCAGTTCTGAACTTTCAGATGACTTCTCTAACTTAGCCTCAGGAGGAAGGGAATTGTTCTGAAATTTTTTCAAAAGCCATTTAGCCAGTTGAACTATTATGCATGTTTGAAAAGAAAACTATTTCTTCTTGCCTCACCCCTGCCCTGTTTTGTTTCAGCAGTGACAACTGTGTAGCCTTTTTCTATGTGGAAGCCTGCAGTTTCCGAGTGACTGATGTACTGGGAAGTACCACAGGTGAGCTCCAACACACCTGCAGTGAAAACACGTCTTTCTCCACTTTTGTGCCAAACACAGAAAATTCCAACATTAAACTAGTGACATGTTGAAAACAAATAGTATTGCTTAGACCAGTCAAGATTTACATTAGGGATGGTTTTAAAAGCAGTGGGGATTAAGTTAGAGAAAAATCACCGAGTTACAGGAAGAAGCTATCGGTTTGCTAGCTTGGTTAAAGTCATTAGCATAATTAAACTTTCCTGAGAACCTTCCAGTGCTAATGGCAGTGTGTGGGGTAAGCGTGAACCTGCCTGCTCTTGTGGAGGCCAAGAAACGGGGTGGACTACCCACATCAAACAGCCTGAAGAGGAAAATCCATATTCTATATTCATACCATTTCTTTCTCTCACCCACTTGACCCCACTGTCACAAACCAACACACTTGTATATTCTTCCATCCTTTTTACATAGTGCACATTGACTTATGCCGATAGCTAAGAAAAACAAGCAGTTCAAAAGGTCAGAGAAGTGGTGTGATTTTCCACCTACTGGAACAAGAAAACTTAGGAAACACTATAACAATCCCTATGAACAATAGCAAAGCTTCCTAACAATAGACTGCATTCTCCAAAGAGAGATCAGGGATGTGTTTGGAAGCGTGAGTACGAGGGAAGAAGAAGAGCATTTTGGAAGCCAGATAATTTCTGTGTTGTGATCATTACAGAAAAGGTATTTTTTTCAAAACTCTCAGAAACCAGGAAAGGGGATATCTCCGTATCCTTCCCACAGTTCCTCCTTCCAGATTGGAAAGAAAGCAACATTTGACATGTTTGTGAGGATGAACCCTGTGCAGTTGTTCTCACATGGGTACAGTGACAGGACCAAAAAGCCCAGAGCAGCTGGTGGGCTCGTGGGTGGGGAGTGGATTGTTGAGATTCCAGGAGGAACAGAGGGAGAATCGTTGGTTATTGGGAGAACTGCAAATGCACACAGGCACGGCTTCACACGTGTTTAGCCACCCTTTGCTGCACAAGCATATGAAACATGAACACTCTGGAAAGGTATCAGCTAGAGGGAGGAATGTGGTGGGACAATAATACTCTGAGATGATTAATAGGAGCATGATAAGAGTTGCTGTTTATATCTAGTTACTCTTCTCCCCTGTGTTATGAATCATCTAATGCACCAGAAAGTGAGAACAGATTGCAGCAGAGTATGAAGTGCTCATGACTGGGTACTGCTGCGGCAGCGTAGGCCATGCCAGCACTGGGATGAGTCCTCCAGACTTGCTCTCCTTTCAGCCACTGCTGCGCCCTGGCCAGCTCATGCAGCCTTTTAGAATCTGAGCTGTGGCAGCAGGAGGCTGGTGCGTATCCAAGTCTTGACTCAGCCCCCGGTCTGGAAGCAGGAAGAAGGCACACACAGACCCAGAAGCTGGGAAATACCCCTAGGTCCCACAGTAAAGACACAACCTGGAACTGACAGTAGTAGATGAACAGATGAACCAGTAACTCAGACAGTTTTTGAAAGACTTTCCCAGCATTCCCAGCAGTCTCCTTTTCCACCAGTCCCTTCTTCAGAAACCTGTAGCCCAAAGCAGCCTGGGACACTCTACAGAGCCTGCTGGGAAAAGATGAATTTGGGACAAAAGAATAGACTTCCTCCAGTCGCGCAAGAGAGAGAGGAAATCACATCACTGTTTTTACGTTCCCCTTGTCAAGGTGTTTGTGCACGAGCATAAAACCACAGACATCGCAAAGAGATCAGGAGCTGTATTAGAGGTAATATTCTGGTGAAGCAACTGGTAAGAAGAAAGAATTGAGAACCTAATCCTATTTTATATCCTCTTTTCTCTGGCCTCAATGTCCAAAATATCCCATGTGGAGTCCTGGGCAGTGTCAATGTCATCCTCTGTCACCGAAGACAGCAGGAGGTGCTTACGCACAGAGACGCAGGTCACAGCGCCGCACACAATATTCATTATCGTGTGCACACACCCGTGCTCAGAGAGCTGCCCCTGAAAATAACACTCCAAATGAAGTCACTGCGAAGAAGATTAATCCAAGCACGTGCCAGCTTGCGGTGATGTAAGGCCACACACAGTGCAGGATCTGCACTGCAAGGCACTGGCTCTTTGGAGCGGTGGGCTCGGAGAGGGGATACCCAGGGTCACATTCTATAACATGAAATGTGTTTGTTTTTTTTTTTACTGGCAGCACTTTTGCTAGAGGAAAGCCCACATACTACTGTAAATTCCTAACATCAGGAATGTGTCTGTCAACACGTATCTGAGGAAGGCATGCCTGAGTCCCCACAGACACACTGTTTCTGATGATGCTATTTCAGAAGATCCAGGGATATGGACAATACACGGAATATTATTCCAGGAATGTCAACAGCACCAGAGCCGAGAGGTCTCCTGAAACCACTTAGAAGAAAATAAAGGCAATCACTCATTTTCTGTTAGTGCTCATACCTAGTTTATATATCTTATCCAGGTCACTATTATATTTGTCTTCCAATCCTATCCCTGTAGCAGATGGTTTATCTTGTGTTAATCTTATTCATAAGATTTCTGGGATAGAGAATGTATCTCACTGTGTTTGCAGTGCATACATCTGGCATTTCCTAACTTTCAAGTGCTTGACTATGCAACCTAAATAAATATAGCTTTTGCATAGCAATATTTGTAATGTACTTGTATAGCTACATTTATATTAATAACGTATCACTAAACGTTGGAAGAAAGTAATTTGAAATGCAAAATGGAGAGGTGGATATGAAGAAATGATAATGCTGTAAAATCTAGAAAATTGCAATATATTCACAAGATGACTGAACTAGGTGTTGCAGGTTTAATTTTCGAGTGTCTGACTTTGCAACTTGAATCTTATTTCTTACCATAAGGTTTTTGCACAGTTTTGGGTTTTTTTAAAAGTATTTCCCCAGGTTTTTTTCCATACAGTGGAAAATCATAAAGAACAAATTACATGTAACTATAGCAACCTGCTGCCATTGTGGGAAGGACTCAAACTCCAGGTACAGAGGATGGGACTCGGCTCCGGTCCCAGACACCTAAGTTTAGGTGTTGCTAGAATAGCTGACTACATGTGAGCCACTTACCTATCCTGCCGCTGCAGTCAATGGGGTCTGCAGGGCTTCTCTAAAACAGGCATGTCTGGTGCATTCACACCTCTCCAGGTTCTACCGAATGGTACTAACTGGCTCCCCAGTGACAGTAATAGGAGCTGAGACACCTACGCCGCCTGCAGATACCCGTACTGCAGACAACTATATTTAAGTGTCTGAAAGTGGAGATGAATAGGAGGGTTTGAATCTATTCTCTAATCACAGTCATCTGGTGCTGTATTAAATACTCTAGGGAACCCCATTTACTCTCCAGCCACCTCTCCAGAAGATTGTGGGTCTCCTGCTTTTCCTTCAGTCCCACAGAAATTTTCAGGAGAGAGGAGGACATGTGAGATAGAACAAGACAGTTATGTTTGGACAACTGAACGGAGCTGAGTGTCCCCTCCAGGCTGGGGAGCAGACACACTCAGGACCGTGCAGCCTGGTCCTTGGTTACTTTCTGAAGATAAGGGGTCTCTGTGGCATGCTTGGAGAGTGAGGAGCTGAAGAGAGGAGTGCGAACACTGGAGTTTAACATGATGCCCAAGAAGAGAAGGCGCTCTGTTGATGTGTACTGGGCTCAGAAAAATATATGATTGTACAGGGAGAGGGAATGCCCCTGGCCTGTTTCTCTTCTCATCACTGATTGCTTCAACAGAACAACTGAGGCATCCAGAGAGGATTGAGATGTGCAGTTTTGCTACAGCCACAGACCATCTTCAGAAAGCTGATGCTGGCAAGGAAGATGAAAGATGAAAAGTAAGGGTGATTTTTTTAGGGGACAATATACTTTTTCACAATTAATCAGCCAAAACCCAACAAGATTTTCCACTTTTCCAGCCAAAACCCTTGCTGCTGCTGAAAAATTCAGCCCCGCCCCACTCTCCCCCCAAGAAAAAAATAAAAATAAATAAAGAGCGAATATATGGAAGTTTCTGTGAAACATCTCGATGGTCTCTTGTAATGCAAAGCATTAAGCAATGTAAAATGACAGAGCCCTTATCCACTCCCCTTGAAGTAATCAGTAAGTGGTATGGGCTTTTAAGAGAGCATAATGAGGATAAAGTTGCTTATCACAGACACAATGCTATTTAAATGGGTGCCTGACAGGCAAATCATCTTGGAACTTGTGAGTACTGCTGTGCCAAGACCCTGCTTGGCTTGTGTGATGCTCACCGAGTATGGGATGTAAAATCAGCTGCTCTGATAGAAACCACAACTCTGTGAGCTATTTTCAGAAGACATTAATGAGATTTTGCTTCGCGATCATCAGTACAAAATGGAAAGGCCAAGGAGGATAGAAGGGACAATTGCTCTCTAGCAAAAATATAACAACATCTACATAAAACAGAAGTTTGGGTTTACTAAGAACTAAAAAAATTGGTTAAAAATTAATTGAGATGGGGCATCACCTGACTTGATACAAATCTTGTCCCATGCTGAATTAGCAGTGTACCCGTTTTGTGTATGAACAGCCCTGCTCAGTCATGCTACAGGCAGGCTGTCTATAACACCACACAGTTTGATGGCCTGTCACATGTCTTCCCATCTGATGAAGACCTTATGCCATGTTCCCAAAATGTGCACAGCTGACAGGTGGTCATAGCTGTGACTGTGTCATCCAGAAACATATCCTGATACCCAGTCATGCTTGTATCCTCTTTTACTGTAGATGACACGCTTACCTAGTTACGTTCAGTCCGGAATTCTGACTTGAGAGAGATGTCATCCCCTCTCTATTAATGGCATACTCAGCTACATGTCACCACAGCATCTGAAAGCCTCTGTAGCTTCTTCAGAATGGGGATGTTAGTACATGCGTTTCAATTTCTCCTCATGTGCCAGGACTTCATCCTAGCTTCCTGTAATCACAGGGTTTGTGTTTTCCTATGCTGCTTCCAAACCGCTGTGTTTTAAGAGCTACTAATGATGGGTTTTCATGCCCTTGTTGCTGGGCATTGTGTTGGCAGGCTGTGTGGGAGCTGGAACAAACTTGTGGTTCTGCCGACTAAGTGACAGAGCATGTCCCCCAAGCTCAGCGCACCAGGGACAAATAGCTTTATTTTTATTCACGTGTAGCCTCTACTCACTTAGAGTAGAGGTGTCTGGGAGGTGGGCAGAACAGTGTGCCCTGGCTGGAATGGCCCATGAATCTGTTTCTGCATGATGCTGAACTCAAGCTGGGGCTGAGTTCAAACAGTGAATGAGCCCACGCAGGCAAAGGGATGAGGATTGATGTCTCTGCTTGCATTAACTTCTTCTGTGAGTTCTTTCTCCAGGCTCAGCCAATGTCCAATTCAGATAGTTCTGATTTTTATAGAGTCTCATGTGAGATCACATCAGCTTTCCTGATGGACGTTTTTCTGGTTTATGTCCTGAAACAATTCCCACATACTGCACATTTATGCCTGTGTTGTAATTAATTCATGTCTCACTCCTCAGGAAGTCTCTGGGAAAGTCCCTGATGTTGTCTCCGCTTCTACGTCTCAGCTGCCAAGTTTCAAACTTTGGAAGATGAGGCCGTGTTATAACGGAGCAACTTGCTATCCTGCCTATTAGTGAAAGGCCGCTGTGATCCCTGAAGAAAATTACTGGATTGCTATAAGAGATTCAATAATCTTAGTCATAAAATATGAGTGGATTAAAAATCCACAGTTCTTTGTTTAAATATTGTGTTTTGGTTGGAGCACAGAGCAGTCCATAGTGTGCTGTTAAAATACAGTCAGGCAGAATATTATATTCTAATAGAAAACCATAACAGTGATAGCAGAAGAGCTGTAGTATGGAACCAAATCAAACTATGTATTTGTAACAGCTCGAATGCACCCTGACTCTCACTGATTACTAAATTACTGCTGTAGCTGCTGCACGGACATGCTGGGAATATAAAAAGAGTTGTTCTGACTGTTACTCAACCTCTTTTCTCTATGGAATGACAATTTCCCTTTTTTCAGTCTCCAGTACTCCTTCCCTTCTGTTCAGATGTGCTTAAATATTCAGACACATTAATCATTTGTGTTTCTGTAGCACAATTCATACCCCAAGATTCAACACAGTAACTGTCAGAACAAGAGAAAAACAAGATGCCAGTGAAGACACCCTTTTCTGAACAGGTTAACTTTTCCTTTTCCAGTAAAAACCTTTTACTCAGTTTTATCCTCCCAGCAAGACACAAGCTTTGCTTTTTCAAAATACTGTTTCTTTTCAGTAGTTACTGGGTACAGTATACAGCTATTTCTGTATCCTGTTTGGTTCCTGTCCTTTACATGCATTTCTCCTTCCAAGCACAGAGCCATGCTGTCTGCCACCAGTTCTCTACATCTTTACTTCTAAACTCTCACTATTCATCCAATACGAGGGTCTCACGCCTCCCATCCCATAGTAGTATATGTGGGTGTGCAGTATTATATAGCAGGGTTTCCTGGTTTTGGTCTCCCATTCACAGATGCTTCAATGAGTGTCTAAACACCATCTTTCCTTGTGCGTAGAGTTGTCTCTGCAGCTGACTCCTCTTTCACTTGCTGCTCCCTTTGAAGAAGCCTTCCTTCCTGACCTCCGTTCCTCACCCTTAGTGTGCAATGATTCTTCTTCAGATATATGCGTTGTCAGCACAACCGCTTAAGCTTTATGAGGCACGACTGCCTATACACACACACACAACGCCATGTTCATCTCCACCATCAGTACTGTCAGTGCTTTCCTCGCTGCTGAGTCCAATCTGCTCCAACACAAGGTTGCACATGCACACCCATACCCTGTTGTTATTACACGAGAAATTACCTCCCACTCACTTAAGTCCCTATTGAGTCTTAATCTCCTTTAGCATGGGAGAGAGCTCATGTCTCTCCCCAGAGGCTCTATTTCAATGTCCCTTTGTATGCAGGAGGGCCTCAGTGAATCCACTAAACCTGGCCCAGAAAAAGCCACATAAGGAGTATTTCAAACAAGTATCATCCGTCTGTTACAGGCTTTTCCTCTCCCCAGCCCCACCATTCTCAGCCTGCTCAGATGCATCTCTCAGTGGAGGGATGAAACCACTTTCCAGGTATTTTGGCTTTTCTGGGACAAAACACCCCATTGTACGGCTTCCCACCACCTCCCCCACCACCACCCCACCTTTTTTTTTTTCCAGAAAAACAACTGACTTTGGCTTTGTGCATGAATCAAGACAAGGGCAGAGTGATGGCCATTTTTTATCTTGGTCTGCCTCTCTGGCCTCCTCTTCAGGGACTGGGCCAGAAGAACCATTTGATG
The DNA here is from genome assembly GCA_009769605.1 of Bucorvus abyssinicus. Taxonomy (NCBI): domain Eukaryota; kingdom Metazoa; phylum Chordata; class Aves; order Bucerotiformes; family Bucorvidae; genus Bucorvus; species Bucorvus abyssinicus. The sequence goes on from CM020030.1 coordinate 37,391,457, forward strand.
GCTCTGTATTGCTTCATAACTCACTGCATTTATGTTAGCTTTCTACTGCTCCTCCGGAAAAAGATGCTGCCGGAGGCAATGAAGGCTTTATAGTATCCTGACTCTTGCCTCATATGAGGCAGGGTGATCTCAAGGGCCACTGTGAGGTTCGGAGACAGTCTGAAAAGTCTCGTGGACTTCACTCCACTCCAGTGTAGACATACTGTTCTCCTTTTCCCTAGGTTCATCAGCAGTAGCTGTGCTATTTGTGCAGCAGAGGATGGTCACTGAGTCTTTCAGCTTTTATCTGGTACTCCCTGAGTTATTGGCAGTGCACAGATTTGAGAAATTGAGAAATTATGAGCATTTCTTGGGTTAGTCTCTGTAGATTCTCCAAAACCATTTGTAGAACAGAAATATCCAGTACAGAAACTTATTATAACCTTTTGTTGTCTGTACATCGATCCTATCTGGTCGTAAAGATGAGTGGCTAAGCAAGCAACTCTCATTTATTTCCTTAAATCCACACTATGGCTTTTGGAATATGATTTTTTTTTTTTTTAGCTGGCTACAAATATTAGGACTCTGCTCTCCCTGACTGCTGTAGACACAGGGAAGGAGGTCCTCCTGAATTCTCCACATAGCAAGAGTCACTCTGCTCTAGAGCATGAAAACAATCCAGCGGACAGAAGAGGCACAGTAATGACAATAATCTACTCAATGAGCAAATACGGTTGTTCCCTGCTGTCCCCACGGTCCCCACAGCACAGGCACTGCTTTTTCTCAATGTTCCTGAGGGTGCAGGTCAGCACAAAATCGCTGAAGTGTAGCGCTCTGCCTGTTTTCACCAGTGCACATGCACACACGCATGACCCATGTCATGAGTCAGTGAAGACAGAGACAAAGCAACATCCATTCAGCTGAACCATGACTGACTTAGACCTGATGATGACATAGAAGCTCTTTATCTGAGCCGTGCACATAGAGTTCAGCCAAACCCTCAGTGATTTTCAGTCATAAACCTTTAAAAAAACAGAATTTATTTTCCTTAGTCTAATACTTGAACATATGTGAACAAAGTAGCATGAGATGAGAATACAGAAATGAAATGAGGTTTGAAAATAAGATTTGGGAGAGCCTAATGTTAAGACCGAACTGTTTCCAGATGGGCAGGACCTCCAGGTAGGTTTAACACACCAACTAGTGGAAAAACCACAACATGCATTGCTAAGAAAGGAAGGGAGGTGACAGAGAAGAAAGAAAGTGCAAGAGTGGGTATAAAAGATGGTGCAAATATTTCTTTGGTTTGTAGGCATCTAGAGAGTCTCATACTGCTGTAGCAGCCAGCTTCAAGGCTTATATACCTTTTGCCATTAACACGGTCTTCTGCAGACTAAAAGAAATAGGCATGTTTTCTGTACAGACTAAGAAACAAGAGCTAAAAATAGCCTGTAGTGTCAAATAATTCTGAATATTCAATAATTAAATTACACTTAGTACTTGTACAATACATTAATTTCCAGAGCAGTGCATGAACAGTAATTAATAGTCATTGTAACAGCCAAAAGACTGTATAAATATTATCCCTGGTTTATAAATATGAGAAAAAGGGGAGGGACAATAAGTGAAATGCCCAAGGCTACTGAGGAGTTATTAAGAGAGGCAAGATGAGAAAGAGGGTGTCTGTGGACCTCATCCTCCACCGGTCAGCAAAATGGGTTCTTCTTCACGCTACTGAAAGGTGAGCACAGACTATCACTGGCGGAGTATGGGGGAGCATTACACGTCCTGCTGGCTGCTTTAAATGACGACAGGAGTGGTAAGGAACAACACACTGTGTTCATTGTCTCCCAGTCCCAGGTTCAGATAATAATGTCCCCACCCATCACCCTCCTGCAAAGGAAGTATGGTTCAGTTACCAGAAACTCAGGGCAGAACTGGGATCAATTAACTCTACATGAAAACTGGCCAGGGTGTGTGTGTGTGTGTGTGAAATCTATGTTAAACATTAATACTGGGAAATAATTTAACTATTGCACAAGAGCAGAACGTGGTAAAGGACTTTTTACACATGGGCAAGTTTGTGCACATAAAGTAAAATCCATGTCCCACTGAAGTCAGTAGGATCAAGGTTTTATCTGCTTGGCTTTAATGAATTGAGTAATTTGTCCACAGGTTCTTGGTCTGAAGACTGTAGAGGACACCATATGTTTCACCACTCTCATTATTAAACACAGGGACAAGGAAAAGGATGGAGGACTTCCACTTCATAGGATAGATTAGTAATAATAAAATATTTCCTTCACCTTGCAAAGAAGCGACATGGGTGCTTCGCTGGCCATGCCTAGTAATCCACACGTTCCTCCTTCAGTACCATTCCTAGGACTGTTATGGCAATATTTATACTCTGCCAGAATCACTTCTCTGTCCGTAAAAATTGGTTATACAAGCAGACAGCACAGTAGCTAGATGTAACTGTGAGCTCCTCTTCTTCATGTGCACTCTGAATGTTTTGTTTTCCGAGGCTGGCTGCAGGGCATTTCTGATCTCACGTGAACGTGCTGGTGGCTCCAACCCCAGAGCTGAGAGCTATGCAGACAAAGCCCAGCCATAACTGGGCTTTCTAATTTTACAGCTGCACTACATTACGACTAGTCAAATTCTGCAGGGCACTGAAATTGATCTCAGCAGTAAAACTGCACCCACGGATCCTGCCGGTATGACCCTGTTTAAATTGGAGCACTGCAGAAAAGACAAACTATTATGATGGCTTTTATTCCAATCTCTACAGCAGATATTTTTCCAGTCTGGTGTGTAGATAGGAGGAAGAAGAAGAAGAAGAATCCTTGACTGCCTTAGATGTGTCAGCAGAAGCCCCTGGTGCAGATCCAGCTATACTGGCAAGAGTTCATGTTTGCTGAGATAGTTTTGCTTGCTCATAAAATACAACTTTGCTTTCTTTAGGCGCACAAGGAGCAGAAATGGTGATGCAGCTATACACTCAAGAGTGAACCATTTTGTTCAAGTCAGTGTACCTGTATTACTACATAAGTAAAGACCTTCGAGGACCAGCACAGCTTATAACTGCCACACGTGAGCTTTGAGAATCTTGAGCTACTGCTTTAATATGTGACCAGCTCCAGCTGTCACTCACTCCCAGCTCTGAAGGTTATCACCTCCTTAGCTGTGTGTGGAGAAGGAAATGCCTCCTTTTCCTTGGTTGCTCCAAATTATGGTCCACAGCATTCACTGAAGACCTTAACACGTGGGATTGTGAATGGAGAAGATGCAGATGGGTGCACATCCCTTTCTGGTGATTCTTACAAGGTCATAACTTTGAACAGAGGGACGAAGCAGGCAGCTGGAGGCAATAACATCTTAAACTGCTGCAGCAAGGGTTACCATCTGGCGAAGCCCTTTGTAATGAAATGATATAAACTGAACTGAGAAATATAAATGTTAATAAGATATCAGCTGCTAAAGTCCCAAGAAATAGGGGGAATATGTGGGAAATGTCTTTGTGTGCCAGGATTGCCCCAAGATTTCTGTGTCCCAGGATACAACCCTGGTGCTTTCCCTTTTAACTCAGTCTCTAGCAAGAGAGCGGTGATGTTTTTCAAGCTTTCACGTGCTTACTGGTAAGGAAACCTGCAGACTGGCACCTTTCCGGTGCCTGCGTGTGTGGGCAGGAAACAGTACACCCCTGGGACCTATTCTGGTAGACACCTAAACATGCAAAGAACCTCCCTGCTTATCCTGACCCCTCCCTGGGTGAAAGACGAGGTTGACGGAGCCAGAAGCAGAAAAGGCAAGAGGAAAATGGCTCCAGTTAGCCTTCAAGAATAGGGCAGTCGGTGTATTATCCCCAAATACCCTGGATCCTACTTGGTGACTACTTGTGTTATTACTGACATATTGCAAGAAGCAGAGCCTCCTGCCACTTTCCAAATGAGACTCAGACTCCAAGATAAGTCCTGTTAATGACTGCAGAGAGGTTCCCTGTCAACAGGAGAGACAGAGGTTTCCTCATGCTCCCTCCCTGGCTCCCCTCCATACTGAGGTTGTCACATTCTCATATCAGAAAAAAACCAGATCTTCTTAGGCTGAGGGAAGCCCGGAACCAAGGCTGTTCACACGCAAGGTACATTTTCCACCCCCTAGTCTTATTACATGGTGAGATGGCAGGGAGAGCCAGATGAAGAAAAAGACATGCTACTGTCACTGTCATTTCTTTAAAAAGCTGCAGATCCTTCTCAGGAATGCAGTACCTCTGGTGGAATGCGTCATCCAGCATTTCCTACTCATTTCTTAAATTATCAATGGAGAGAGAAGGAGAGATGCTCAATGAAAGATGCTGAATTCATATCCGAAAGTTTCCAGGGACACCTCTTTCCCTCTCTTGATGGTACAGAGAATTTGCTTTAGGAAGGCTGGAATAAACGTTTCTACACCGTGGGCTAGAGGCCTGAAAAAAAGCTTGGCCTGATCTAAATTAGATACTTTTGGGTGCTTTTTTGTGCTTGGACAACACTAACTCAGGGGACACACTGTAGGAGTACATCTGTGGTGCTCCAGTCACTGACTAGACCTCAGCTCATGAGACAAGTCCAGAGCCAGACTCTAAATCCTGAAACCCATGTAGTAAGGATGAGGGATCCTTGGCGTCAAAAGACCACACCTCGATCTCCAAAGCCTGCCTCTGCTGCTTCTCCTCACCGGCTGATGTGAACACAACCTAAGTCAGCAGTGCTGCACCTGCAGCGGCATTTATCAGGCAACAAGCTCCCTTCCCTTGTGGCTCATCCTGCTGCTTCTCTCCCTCCTCTTTTCCCACTGTTTTCCTGCTCACAAGTTGCTTGTCTTCCAAGGATAGCTTTGCCCTTCAGGTCAGAGCAGCTGCTTTATCTCTTATTAGTGTTTGAGGAGTTCCCTTCCTGCCTCCTAGGTCTGCCTGCGATGGCTGTAATGACCTATCTATAAAATATCTGCACCTCCAGCCTAATGACACAAACTAGATTTCAAGGCTATTGAACAAACAGGGTAACTTAGCAACAAATATTTATTTTAATAACAGTATTCCCAGCCATGTTAAACAAGCACCTACTGCAACAGTCAGAATGCCTTCGAGCATTTTATTTTGTCCCACAACCCATTTTCTGTTGGCTCGTCCTCACTTAAAAGAGTTACTAAAGTTAATGGCATCGTCCCAGAGGGGTTGTCTTCAGCATCCTCCCAACTTTTTAGAATAACGTCAGAAAAGAAGCAGACCACTGCTCTCCTGTTAGCCACCTACCAGACTTGCTGTGGGGGCTTTCCTCTCACCACCTGCTAGAAACTTCTGGTTGTTGCTTAGGGTGATCTGCTCAGAGGAGTGATGTTGAACTGCTTTCTCGCATTGTCTGTTTACTGCATATACAAAGACTGCAACACTCCAGCTACTTCCCCAGCAATGACAGCCAGGCTGACGCCTGCTCTCTTCAGAGTCAATCCTTGACTGAAATCCCTTTCCTGAAGCTGTCAGGAAGCAACAAGTGACATCTTAGCTTGCTCTGCTACCTCTTGTTCAGGCTGCTCACCCAATTCACCACAAGGTTCCCCACCCATTTCCTCTGGCCCTTTTTGGAATTCTAGGAAAGATTTTGCTTTAAAAGAAATTTTCCTCTTGAAAATTAGATATAGTGGAAGCATTCACACATCAGGAATAATTGCTAACACAAGGACCTAGCTTTGCTGTTTTATTGCCATTGTACATTTTGCAATTACCTTTTTCTCTCCCCTACTAACTAAACCGTGCAGCTGCCTATGACATCAAACCATAATTTGTATGGCCACTGTTGATTAATTTCTGAAAGCAAGTAATAGGTTGTCTTATGGAATAAAATAACACAGCATGAAATTATAGTAGCTTATCTTCATATTCCTTGGGCAGCACACTGTTGCTCTCTGAAGGGTTGAAAGCTCCTTCTTTTGATAAAGCTCACTAGTATCTGCCTTTGAACTCTCCTAGTGAGATATTTTAGTGAGAGAAATATCCAGGGATTTTTTTTTCCTCAGCATATCTCTATGCAGCATAAATCCAGCCCTTCTAATCCCCAGCACTCACTGGGGTTCAGCTTTGTTTCAGGAAGGGAATGTTACAGTCATCAGAAAGTGCATCCTCTCCTAGTGCATATTTTCCTTGGAATTGTTGAGCAGTACGTTCTCCATCCCTCCCTATTTTTTCCCATATTGCCTCCCATTAATTTGTGCGTACCGGGCAGTGAATCAAGTGGCACCTGAGCAGCTCTGCTCCAGGGACCCGGTATTGTCCAGCATGAGCCAGCAGGCACTCGCCCAGCTCCCAGGCACAGCCGTTGGCTCCTCACTGAATTGCTCTTCTGCTAGGTTGACTTCAGTCAAGTTTTTTTCTCTCTTCCCCCTGCCACCCTCCTCCCCCAGCTACAAATGAGTGTTTGTGTACAGCTCAGGGAGAAACACCTTTCACAGTTTCAGGAAAATAAATATCAGCCTGCCACTGAGCTAGTCAGGAAGTTCTGATGAGGTTGAAAGCTGTTCAAAAGCTGACGTCATGTATTATTTAGCAATAATCCTGTCTGTGTTAAGCAGGTAGATCTGCTCTCCTACAAACTGTGTGCAAGGGCAGGGGAATTGGTAATGATACCCATCATCCTGAAACAGCCAAAAGACTGTAAGAAATGTTACGTGAAGAGCTATTGTTTGTACCTGGATAGCTGCACATAACTTAGGTTGAAAGAAAAATATCACTCATCTCTGCCGTTCTTGCTAGGTAAGGGTCTAATTCCAAATCAAACATGTTGTGTGACCTGTGCTCCACCCCAGCCAAGTGAAAAGAGTGTTTTGGGCGTGATGTTGGATACTTTTGGTCTGAAAGCAAACAACTCTTCCTCTGGATCACTCAGCACAGCTTCATTAGTGACAAGGACCAAGTCAAAGTGACAGACTCATCATTTGTTTTGATTGCTTATTGTGTTAATTTGATACGGAAGCACTTTGAAACTATTAAGCTATTGATGCATTCTTACTTGAGAACATAATTTGATTACTGTATTTTTTTGCATTTTTATTACTTTTGTAAATAAATTAAGTAGCATGCTTGCTTCGGATTATGTTTACTCTATTATTAATTTTGATAAATTCTATAAAAAAGGCCACTGAGCTGGTTTACTTCTTTAAACCACAACAAGGGCCACCTGCCTAATATGGCAAAGGCAAACCTAGCTATGTGCGTCTTCTTCTGCACCATCTATATGTAGTATATACAGCTGTACCCCATGTCCAGCAGCACCACTTCGTCCCCAGGGACACCCTATTCATAAGGCACAACTGGCTACTCCAAAAGCATCACAGTCCTTTTTTTCTGATAGATGAGCCACGTTTTTTGCAGTTGATCAACCAACCTTTGCCATTGTGCCTCTAAGCCTGTAACAGCTCCAAAATACAAGACAGTTTTTCTAGGTGGAGCTCTTCTTTTCATTCACTCAGAGTAATTGCGCATACATATGCACACACACGTACATCCATATAAACTAGGGCAACCTGAATTCATAAAAGCAGGCAAGCTGTTGGGTTTTTTGTCTGTTTTTAGCACTGCTGCACAGCTGAAGCAGGAAAATTTGACACAGGCTAGACGTTTGACTTCCTGCTCTCCAAACACAAAGCAGTTTTCGCCATTGCCAAGATGTTAATTTCCATCTCGGAATCTGCCACCTGTGGTAAGGCAACGCCTCCTGGTATACATTTGCTTTTTATGAATTGCAGAAGAGGAGGTGCCATGTAAGCTAAAGTGTTGAGTGTTGCTTCATAAACTGGCCTAAATTTAAGTTTCTTTATTTACAGCTCAAGCAGCATTGCATTTCAAAGCACTGCAAATGAAAGCAGAAAGATCTGACCTTTAACAATGTGGCCTCTTTGGCTAATGAAAGTATAGCCACCTCTTCTTCCTCCCTCCTATGAAGGCCGACATTCCCCTCCAGGCTTTGCACCTTCAGTTTCACCCAGAAGAATAAAACATACTTTTCTCATACTTCTCCATAGACACTGATGAGTGATCAGTTGGGAAAACAGTTAAGTATATAGCTGGAAATTAGCTGAGAAAACGATGCAGAAAAGTCCCTTCAAATATTTGTGCCTAAGCATACAGATGATCCTGTTCAGCCAGGCTTGCATCCCTTTCCTTTGTTATTCAGCAAGCATTTGAATTGCTGCTATTTGCTTGCAGGGGTATTTAGAGGAGACCATAGCTCATCAGCGCTTGTACACAGACAAATGCACGCTGCGGGAATTGGTACCAGCCAGGTTTAAACCTCACCGTGCAGGAAAGGGGGTGTTTGGGAGGATGTGAGGAAGCACAGGGAGACCAGGGAACAAAGCAGCCAACGCTTTTAGCCCAGACCCACATGACTGATGGCTGCTGGTGGTGAGAAAGAGGGGGCATCCTTGAGATCTGGTGAAGTCCTTGGCCAGAGACAAGGTGTTTGTGGTCCATCCCAGGAGCACAGAATGAGGTGTCTGAGCTGGAGCTGGACAGAAGGATGCAGCTAAAGACAAACTCCTTAGTGCACAGCCCCACTCTAGCTCTGTCCTTAAAGACAGCTGAAATGGACCTGTTTGGGTGGAAAAGTGAGACACTGATAACTATTTATTTAGTACATGGTTCAAAGTGTGACTGTTCACTGAATGAAATGGACAGCTACCAGCTTTGCTGTCCAGAGATAAGCACGGACAGAGAACTGGACATCTTGGCAAGATTTCTGCTGGAGCTGAATTCAGACTGCAAGCTAATACATCATTCACAAACTCTTCAATCTTTATTATCCTCTTTGCTATGTTGAATCAAGGTCCTCTGTCTTCCTGGAGTTCAGTTCTTGTTTTAACTGAGACATTTTATCTGAAGAGCAACGTTCCAATTTAGGGGCAGGCAATAAATTAATAAAAAGATTGGTATAAATCATCACTCGTGATTTTGAACAGCTCTGCATTTGGGTCTGTAAAGCTTAGCTAATGTTTCTACTATAGTGTTCTGCCATGAGATTTAAAATACCCTGTACAAGGCATTTCATAATCTAAGTACAGATGTAGAACCAAATAGTAGCTATTAAGCCAGTATGTCCAAATCCAATGAGGTGCATTTGTCCATTGTTAGATGTTATGGCAACACTAGAGAGATGATTTTGGATAGATAGCCTCAGCAGTAAACTCCATTTAATTACATGTTTGCTGTTCTTTTATTGTATTTGTTTTCAATTGAGCCATGTGCATCAGGAGCTCTCACTTGGGTTTTCTGGTTACAAGCAACTTTTACATCACAACATTTACATTAAGGGGTTTTCTTAGTCATCTGTCTGTTAGCTGTTATCCGGACATAGTGCCGCACCAAGGACTGGCCCCTTTTCCATGGATTTGTACTGGCTAGTCATCACTCCAAGAGCTTATGACTGACGTATAGGAAAGGATACCACTGAGGTGACAAAAATCATAGTAGGATGTAGCCACGATTGCCATATATTCTGTTATTTTAATTAAATTGTCCACGACATTCCCAACATACCTCCATGCACTGTTCTTTGTGTGTGTCAGAAATGATATTGCACTTTTCATGAGTTAATAGCAATTAGCGGTATCATGGCTGGTAGTTACTTCAGGCTGTATTATCTCTTAGGTAAGCTCTTAGTTTTCTTTTCAGCAGGCGTCATGGTGGACCTGAATTACTGTGATACCTCTCTTAATCACATGGTCCTTGACTATAAAACTGGTTAAAACTGGCTTCAGCCCAAAGTAACTTGCCATAAAAAAGTTTTTTCCATCAAAAGCAATGGAAAAGCACCCACTGGTTAAAGAGAAGAATGTAAACGGAATTGATAAAGCAAAAGCTAAGAGGGGAGGGTATTCAGCCAAGACCTGACACCTTCTGTACCTGAGCTGTGATTTTCTTTGCCACCTTTCTCCAGATATGAAAAAGTGATAAACTTCTTGCTGAATCACCTGCCAGTTACACAGAGATATAAAATTCTTCAATAAAAAATTAAATGCAGGTCTGTATGCTTTCAGAACTAAGCCTCGTTATTCAAATTCAAACTCCTCTCATCTTCAGGAAAGATAGCACGCAGTATTTCATCTACAGACTTCTTATTCCCATGTTTTGAATTAATATTAACCATGAACAACTATATCTCTGAAAGAAAAGAATGAACACCAGTATTGGAGAACCAGCTCCTGGATGTGTAGAGGTTCCAGAAGAGACCATCTGCATTCCCCTTCCTTGTTTTGTTGTGCCTAAATAGAGGAAACTCCCAAACGCTCAGATAAGCCTGGCACTGCATGGCCCTAAACTTGCCTTGTCATCTACCTTCCAGATTTAATTTCTCTCTTCCCTCCACCTACTGCGCTTTAGAAGAAAACCGGGCTAGATAACTTCTCTTTAATAAGTGTTGATTACAAAATGCCCTGTTTCCATCCTGCCTCGAATTGTGTGAAAAGCCTGCTGCCAGACTGTTCTGAACTTGACCCTCATTCTGTATCCAAATTCAATGATGCAGCCATTCATCAGCTTGATTTTGGCAGTGTTATACATGCCCTCTGAAACGTTATTTTTGGCAGGCTCTCAAAGCATGAGTGACTTTCAGCATACAAATCTCACTGACTTGCTGCATAGTCTCCTTCATGATCCTTGATCGGCATGAGCTCAAGACCTTGGCTGACTAGCATAAAACCAAAAATAGTGTGTTTGACAATGCAAGTCTGAGTAACAATTAATATGCAACTTCAGTGATAACAGTCGGTACGTGCATCAGCTGTTCTGTGACTGCTTTTCTCAACCTCTGTTCAGGTGAGCTGTTTGGCAGGAAGAAGATGCCCAAGAGAGCCATGCAGCTGGTCCCTAAATGAAGCAAATGTTGCTGTAGGTTAACTTTTCTCGCCAAGAACTGTCTGGAGATAGTAACTGCAAATGGAAGACCCCTGAATCAGGACCTTTTTGGCTAGAGAAGAAGTAGTAATGACTCTGCATATTTCTGTAAGCTTTGGAAATTTGTAACCTTTGGAAGATTTTAGAAGCATTTCTATTTTTTGGCTGCCCATAGTTGAATGTTAGTTAGCACTGGGCTACAAATGGGCAAATGGCAGCACAGAACAGGCCAGGGACTGTCCTTGCCAGTCGATAATTGAGGACCAGTTCTCAGGCTTTTTCTAAGATTGCTGGATCTCACCTCTTTAAGTTCTCAAAGACTCTAGAGAAAAGTACAAGGCGTCCTGGGATCCTTGTATGCAATGCGTGAGTTTTCCTGCAGCAGTTCTTTGGAAAAGCAGCAGGAAGTATTTGATTGCTGCAGTGCTTTATGTAATCCAGCAACTAAATACCCATATGGAAAGGCATCTATCCCACCCATAATTGATTGTTTGGGGCATCTGCTCAAGTCCACTAAGGAATAACTGACACCACTGCACCCCATCACCCTTCTTCAGAAACCCCTGCAGGAAAAAACCTGGAGGAGCTACCTGGACCCTGGCACCATCCTTCAGTCCCTCAGAGGAACATTGGGACCAGAAGTGATTCAGCAGAAGACGATGTAGCTCAGAATTGGTTTGCTTGGCAGTGACCCCACTGCAGATCTATTAACACCGCTGTACACCACCTCTTTCACTGATAATGAGTAAAGCCAAAACCCTTGCCTCTCATGGAAGGGAGATACTAAACATGATGCAGTTTAGCACTGTTTTGTGAAGATAACCTCTCTAAATTAGCAAGTAGGAGTCATCCTTCATAACAGTAAGCCATACTGCCATTCTTTCAGGCACGCTAACCAGAGTCTTCATACTTGTCATGGTCTGGAGCTGAAACCAGCTGTTGCCAGAGCTGGTCTTCACGCCCCTTTAATGAAAGAAGAGACAAGTGCTTAGACTATAAGCAAGATTCTTCAGTCAGTTGTGCATATTTCATGCCACTAAATAACTCTAATGAAATCTGTGCTGTAAGCCAGTGAAAGATATTCTGCGGTGATGAGGGATCAGGTTCTGCAAAACGTATCCAGAAATTAAACAAGTAAAACAGAGCAAACGGCTCTGGCCTATCAAGGTAATTTATATCCTGTTAACCAGAAAAAAACAGGCACGAGAGACATCTGGAAGTGAAAATTAACTAAAACCAGACTAATGACATGAACAAGAGAGAAATACAGCCTCCAGATATGTGTAGCTGAGCCTGATGGATATCACAAGCTAGATTGCTAGGGGGTTTTATTTTTAAAAGAACACAACAAATCAGGGAGGAAATTTTCCATTTAAAGCCATAACTACTCAGTTCAGAGATTTGTGGGGGCATAAAAGACACAAGCAAAGAGCAGAAAATCAGCTGCCAACAGCTCTAGAAGTGTGTTGGGCCCAGAACTAATTGAATAGCAATAACCATTACTTGAGAATCATTTTTGTTGCCAAAATTCACAACTATTACTATTCACAGTCAGCTGTATAACCACCTGCAGATCTAACCCAATTAAAAAAATACATACTCACATATACACACATAAATAGTCATGAACAATTATTTGAAAAAATTAGCGTAGATTATGCGTTTTTTAAATGCCAGTTAAGCAAGCAAATTCTCCCCCTGTTGCAATATTTTCTTGCACCGAAGGCATTTGCTGCTGGTAGGGAAGGAGTTTCTGGGTTTGGTGCATTTCCTTTAAATGTGTGAGGAAGGCGGCACATGCTCCTAGCTGAAGAAAATCTGGCCACAGTTTTCACCTCATCACTGACCTTGAAACCGTTTTACTATTCTCTTGCATATCTAGCTATGAAATCTTCATCCAAACTGCCATGGGCTCTGCCATCTGTTTGATTCCCCTGCAGATCTGGGTAGAGCAGTTTGATGGTCTGCTTTCATGTCTGTAATAGACAGTGTTTTTATAAAGGTGATAAATGCTATTGCTTAAAAAATGGGTGTGTGTGTGTGTGTGGTGCGGTGTGTGTGATGACTACGACATTGTTGGGTTTTTTCTTTTTTTTCTTTTTTTTTCAATGTTGGCAAAAATATCTTCGTGGAGCTTTTATTTGCTCATATTGCTCCCCAAACCCACCACAGCAAACATTTGCTAAAATAACGGTAAACTAAGCAAAGCAGAAAGGATCAGGTTTTGGATTATATATAATTATATTCTATGCATCAACAATACTGCTTGCCAAATTCAGAGTCCACAACATTTCTAAGCACAAAAGTAATTTTCAAATTTGCAGTGTTGACAGACTAAAACGCTCTCTTTCTTTACTTAGAGGTTGACCCAATTTGACAGAAAAATCTTCAGAAGACAGTAACTTTAGAACTCTGTATTTTATTTGATCCTACTTTACCGACTACAGCAATGCTCTGAATGTCAGTGGTGTTATCCAGGGGCTAAAAACCAAATCCTGCACCAAAATACGTGCCTGAAAGGGGTACCTGGTTCTCTCATTCCTGCATGGAAGGGGTGAAGTTCTTTTCCTACGCTACCAGCTCTGTGGTGCCCCCACTGCGAGTCTTTTCTGTCCTGCTCCTGCACAGGAATAATACCCTGTCAGTAATTGATAAGCAATGCAAAGGCCCTTGCTCTGCTTCCGAAGTCACCAGAACCTAGTTAAAAAACCAGTTTGGCTTCGTGCAACTTGTGCAGTCCATGTGGCTCCTTCACATATGTACGTTGGGCAACTGCCACATGACAACCTCCCCAAAGGTGACCTGTGGGATAAACGATCCTGTGCATGTCCGCAGGCTGGACTGGGACTTGGAGCGAACTGTAAAATGCAAGATGGAAGGAAACCAAGCAAATTGCTTCCCTGAAATGGAAAAAGAGACAGAGAGGCTTACTTCATTTTCTAAAGCCTTTTAGGTTCTCAGGCACTGCAGTGATAAATAAGAGACTTGCTGAGTTCTTCCCCATGGGGGACATTCACACAAGTGTCACTGGGTTGCCTGCAGCGACCCCCAGGGACTGATGGAGCACTTTGCATCCCTCATCCAAGAAGCGGACATGATGGCAGGAAGACAAGGGATGTTTTAGTGCTGATCTGCAAACCCCTGAGCACCTGGTCAGCAGCCGCAGGAGGAGCTGGACAGCGTAGGGAGGTCTTCAGAGATCGTTTCTGCAGTGTATTGTAGTCCTGATTTTCATGCAGTACCTTTTTTATGTTTCCTTTTGTGGTATGAGATTCAATATTGAATATAAGTTACTTTTACCTCATTAAAAAATCTTTTAAATGAGTGAACAAACCATTTATCTCAGTTCCCAATGCAGGTATATTTCTGTTTATTGCCAGGAAAAGAAGAAATGATAACAAAACCAAACAATTCAGGACAAACCTGGAGATCGTACATTTCAAAGGCAATTAATTGCTACAAAAAACTAGCAGCCTTGACGATACCTGTTTAAAAAGGGAAGCCCTGCTTGATCCTATGTTAATTAAAAATCTGCGTACCTACAGTCTCAGTCTGGTTCCAGTAGACCCAGTGTGTCAGGCCAGCGATGCAGGAAACGTTTGTGCCTTATGTGTCAGTGAGAGTGGCACCGGGGCTTGCCTGCCATGCTCTGTGCTGGGGACGATGGCAGACATACGGCTCCTGATCTTGTTGCCCTGACGCTTGCTGCTGATACTGCTAGTGGTTTCATCTGCGCAGCGGGCTGAGCAGGCAGCTGACACAGCAAGAGCCTAGGAGAGACTGGAAGGCAAAGACGCGTGGGGGTGATGCCCAAAAGCTGTAGGGAGAGGGGAAGGTGCCTATGGACAGTAGCCACCTCGGGGGCAGGGTATCAGGAAGCGAAGTGGAAGAGGCATCTTCTCAGAGCTGCAGGGAGAGGAGGTAGCTGTGTGTTACCCACCAGTGCCCCATAAGGAGGAAGTGGGAAGCACGAAGCAGTACGTCCTGGTGCCTTCCCTGGGCACCTCCTTGCCCTCTGCTCTCAACTCCCTTGGCCTTGAGCTTGTCCTTTTTCTCCTGCTGCTTAAGCATATGATGATTTGTTTCCAGGGCCAGGGAGACTTTGTGAACAAGCTGCCTATGCCTCTTGCATTCCTTGACCTGAGTCCATCTAGGGTAGGTGGCCAGATGGGAGCACAGGCATGGGATGGGCATGGCTGCAGTGTAGCTGCAGGGTAGAGCGCCCAGCTTTAAAGTACCTCCTGAGAGAAAGGCAGCCATTCCCACCAAGGCTTCTCACAGCATTTCCTCAAATACCTCTTTGATTCAAGATGTGAAAGCTGCACCCATTAGCTGACCCAAGCAGACCCAAACCCGGGTAGGAGGCTGTGCTAGGGGCCTGACAGGCAGTGCTTGTTATGGCTGATAAGACTGACATACACTGAGTCCCTGAGTGTTTGCGGTTCCTCTGTTCAGAGGAACAGAGCTCCTCACACAATGGCTTAGGAAATTATCATATCGTTGTGGAGGAAATGAGGCTGCTCGCTGAAGGAACCTGAGAGGGATAAGCAAAGGGTCATTCCAGGAAACAGCGCTGAGATGATTGCTCTTCCAGAAGGAATGGATGTGGATGGAAAGCAAAAAAGGGAAGAAGAGCTGGTCTTGTCCACATCTCAAATTCTCCAAGAAATAAGCAGTGTCTGAGTGAGCAGTTCACACCTACTTCATTCCCCAGCATCACAGGAAGGAGCCTGCTGGGCCTCTGAGCTGGAGCTACATCTTTTGCATGTTCATGTAACAGATACCTGTATGCAACACGCAATAGACTGCCCTTAAAAATTAAGTTCTCTGCCTAGAATGGCACTGACATGGGCACAAGATATGCTCTAAGTATCAGTTTTGTTTCTTTGATTGTTTTAAGACTTGTTGTCATTAGACTTTATTTGTAATTAATTGGTTTTAAAATGTTTTTTTCTTTATACAGCTTAATACTATTTGCCAAAATATACTATGAAATTGTTGTATTTTTTTTATCTTTCTATAATAGCATGCTGTTGTAAAATACATGGCTACTTTAAAAATCAACCCTCTTGTTTTCTGAAGGCATGAAGAGGAGTCATTGTTTAGAGGAAGAGCAGGAAACCTAGGCACTACACAAAGAAAAAACACACTGGCTCAAAATTCATGCGGTATACTTCAAAGTTGCTTTCACTGTGTGCATGGTCTCATTTTGCTACCTTGAGCGTGGCTATTTATCAAAGAGCTCTTGGGCTGACAGTGGCCTCTGTGCTGCTCTTCACATTGTCCCCTGTCCTCCTCTGTACTGTATAAATTAAGGATTGCTCTGGGTCTCCCAGGGTCTCTTCTTGCATTCTCCCACTGGGAATCAGGTCCTGCCAGTTGTATCCTGAAGTTAGAGACAGAATTAGCAGGTTGCTGACGTGACCCTCCTCCTATGGTGCGTCGCCTCATTCTATGCTGTTGTGTCACACTAATCATATCACTTTCCATTACAGTGAAAGGTCCACATCTTGACTTCCCTCTGCAGCATCCATTCGGCCATAGCCCATCAGCTGTCTCACACCCGAGCTTTCCCCATGCCTGTGACCATAAGAGGAGGGTAATTCAGGATTCTCTTTCTGCTTAAATAGCTGCACAAGTCATAGGTTATGGTTTCCCTTCCTCTGGCTAGGTGTGAGATGCATCCAAGGAAAAGCAAGCCTCAGGGAAAATAAAGCTTTTCCAAAACTGGGGGAAAACCACTGCAAATCCAAGCAGTTCTAACTCTTTGGAGTGGTTTCTGCTAAAAGGATGTGAATACTGTTGCTTCAGGGCTCTTATGGCTGACACAAATAATCCAGTGTCTGCAGCTGGGAAAACAGTCTAGGAGCACACCAGGCTAGAAGTGTTTTAGGGTCTCCCACCATGTACCTACCTGTGGCTGCTGTCAGAGACAAGGTACAGGACTGGGCAGATCCTTGCAGAAAGTCAGGCTGACTGGTCTCTTACCCTGGAGTTCTGCTGGGCAGAAAATAGTGCACAATATGCAGACACTCCTATGTCAGTCAGGAGTCTGCATCTGTCACGTGTTATGCTGCACCTGCCTAACAGAAAAGCTGGAATCTGTTGGCTTGCCCCTACTTCTTATGTGAACACTTACAAACCTGCAATGACAGCAGGTAACTTCTGCCAGTGCTGGAGAATAGGCCAGGATCTCCAGTTCTGCCTGCACTTGCTTTGGCAAAGACTTAGGAGAAACCTAGTGGAAACAAATCATGGCACAGTCAAGAAAGGAAAAGGAGAAAAATGCAAACAGTATTGAACGCTGTGGTGTTCAAATTTTAAGATGCATCACGCTTCTTGACGGAAGCTAAATAACAGAAAACCATAGACAAGAGGGATCTCACAGATGCTTCTTAACCCCTCACAATGATCTTTCCAGAAGAAGAAATCATTTAATTCCTCCCAAGGTAATTGCAAATTACCTACTGACCTTAAGAAAATATCCAGGTACTCCAGGGACACCAGGACAGAACCTGGCACTGGTATTCAGAACTAGAAAGAAAGAAAACCATTTTAAAAAGAGAAAACATTAAGTATGAGAAAACAATCTGAGCGCCTTGGCAAATGTGCAGGGTTAATTGTCACTTTATTGCTAAAGATGAAGACTATAAAATTGTACAGCTCCATTTTTCTTGTTGTATGTCAAAGCTCCTATCATCTGGAGATGTAACAATGCTTCTCCTGAAATAACATAATATAGATAATGCTCTTCGCGTATTTTTCGGCTTTCTGACCTCTTATCTTTCCAAGTCCTTCACCCTTTCTCTGTAAATGCTAGCGATCGTAATTTATCCTGTTGTGGTGGTTACACTTAGTCACAAATGTAGTTCAACTCCTTTCAGAGAGGACACTTTGCATAGCTTTGGAGTCATCAGGGAAGTCATCGCAAGCCATGAGAAGTGCCTGCCTACAAAACAGCTAGGAACTTCCCTTTTAAATCAAGGTCTTCATTGAGAAATATGAAAACTTCTGAAAAGTATATTCGTATCAACATTACTGATAAAAACCAGGTATTATAGGCCTATAAGTAAAGGACACCACACACTCCCTCCTGCCTCCAAACAGTTGGTTGGATTTGGGGACAAAGGTGCTCAAGCTTTGGAAGTAAAGCCACAAAAAATCAAGAATTTTATTGTCCCCATAGCAAGGAGCAATTCAGGGCCACAGGCAGGTCACGGCATGGCAGAGCCCTTACTTTATCATCTAATAATTATTGCAAAACCGCTCTAAACCAAACATGGCCAGTGGTTATACCTAGTTGTCATTTGGCTTCCAGGAGGATGAAAGTGTAATCTTTACCTCAGCTTTGCTAACCTCTGTACCATTTTTGATCTTGTAACTGGTCAGTTTGTGTTGTTAGAGGCATAAAGTTCACTCCTTCTACCCATTTTCTTTCCTAAAAATACTTCTTTCGATTCTTTCTCCTTTGACGTCTCTTTTTGGCCTAACATAAGTCAAAAGCATTCTTTTACTGAGCATAATTCATGAAGCATGACATGCCTTCCTATAAAGCATCCTAAGACTTTCTTAAAAGGTCTAAGAAAGCTTCCT
The DNA here is from genome assembly GCA_009769605.1 of Bucorvus abyssinicus. Taxonomy (NCBI): domain Eukaryota; kingdom Metazoa; phylum Chordata; class Aves; order Bucerotiformes; family Bucorvidae; genus Bucorvus; species Bucorvus abyssinicus. The sequence goes on from CM020030.1 coordinate 37,409,953, forward strand.
AATATTTCTACTTCTTTCTCTCTAAACATGCACTGCTTGCTCATCAGTTTGAGGTGGCACTATGTTTTCAACACTGCAGATCCATCTTACAAGCCCCTTTTCCAGAATTGGTGCTGAATATGTCTTTCATCCTAACTCATTCTTGTGCATAAACTACCAAAGCTGTTGTCTGTATTTGCTCTCTTATGTCTGTGCTACAGCAGACCGGACGTTCTTCATCAGTTGTTGTAAATGGGCATACCTGAGCTGACATCACCAACACTACATGTGTCTCCTTCTGGGGTCTCTTCTGACAAATCATTCTCTGACATTGGCTTCCCTGGGGACATATAAAGCCTGAGGCTTCCTTAGAAGACACATTCTGGGGCTTGGTCCTAACAGCTTGGTCCCATCGATGCACCTGCCAAAAGCATGCAGCTATCAGCCGTGTAAAGAATTAGCCTGTGCAAGAGGTCTGATTTCTTAGAGTCAAATTACGATGTGGAGGTGTCAGTGGGACCTGTGCAGAGCCACCTGAACTCACCTGAGTCACACAAGCACAGCAAAATTATCACACTTTTATTTTTCCCTCTGCTTCCTGCCTTTTGCCAAAATATTGTCTTTACTCTGCAATGGACTGATGCAGAAAAAGCCCTCAAACCTCTGCTCTCCTGGGAGGCTGAAGCGAGTGTGGATGATAAGCCTGAACGCCCAGTAAAGGACAGTAGAGGTTGCAGCCTTTACCTTCAACAGCACCACAGGGAATCCAGGGAAGGCCAGAGTGGACATGGAGAGAAGAAAGCACCACATTTCATGACACCTGCTATAACTGCAGAAGGGTGCAAGGCCTTACAGACTTGATACAACAGTTGTTAACATCTTCCCGCTACTTACCCCAAGACGTTTCTATTTAACCATCAAATAACCAATGTCAGCTTCAGTTAAGGATGGAAGTCCTCATTTTCACTTTCTACAATACGATGCTCTCCTGTGGTGGGATGAAGGAGCTCCTTCTAGATCCATGCTCTGCAGACAGAATTATTAAGAAAGAGGATATTCCTTGTGCATTATGAAGAAAAAGGAGCTCACAGGCACCGATTATGAGAATAATCCCCCCAAAACTGCTAGTGTTCTAAAGAAATATTTTTCAAATGACACAGCTAGGCAAAAATGTCCTGTTTTGAATATCTACAAGAATGTTCTCTCTGCAGGGAGATGTGAAGAGCAAATACGTTCCCAACTTTGCGAGCATGGATTTCAGAACTGAAAATGTATTTTGCTTTAGAAAGAATTGCTTTGATTTTGTTCAAGAAATACTTGAAAATCTGCACTCCCAAATCTGCAAAAATATGATAAAATAATTTAAAATGCTAAATGTGTTTCCAGCGCACATATGAAGGCTAGCAATTGTTCGGTAATTCCATTTAATCCTAAAATGTTTGATGGCTTGGTGCTTTTGTCATATTTTAATGGTATTTGCTGTAACCAGGCAGATTTACGTTCAGTTTCATTCAGACATTCTCATTTTTAATCCAAAATTTGCACCTACATCCAATAAAGTTTATTGCTTGACTGCATGTCAAAAGGCAGCTCAGTGTCCCTCCAAAGTCAGTCTCAGCAGGAGACTGTGGGTCTGAGTGGAGATAACAAGGAGCCTCTGTTTCTCAGTTCTCAGGACATCATCCCCTCTGAAGACTGACATTCATGGAGAAAGGAACAGTATTTCCTGATGTTGACTTTCCTCCTTGCACCTCTGTTTTCTGTCCGGTTCCCTGGTGCAGGTTCCCTGGCGCAAAACCCTCTGAGTTTTAACAACATTGTGAAGGGAGGGTCTGTAGGCATTTATGGAGTTTAAATCCCCAATACATCCTGCGAGAAGACTCAGGGTCTGTGTCTCAAATTAGACACTACGAGATGCAATGACCTAAAAATCACATGCTATTGACAAAAAATGCGAGCCTTTGTCAAAATCAGCATCTACCAAAATAGCCATACATGCTTTCTGTTGGATGGATATTTAAACTCTGGTTGATCCTATATTTTCTTTCACGCTTTCTTAAGAACACCTGAAGGGGAGGGGAAATATAACCATAGCTACTGAAATAAATGGTTACTGTCCCCTGGCCTGTGACAGCAGCATTTATCTTTTCTACAGCAAATATGTGAGGAGCTGGAAGAGAAGTCTCTCCTGCTCTTGCTTAGCTGTTTTCTGTCAAAAATCTTACTGTAATTTTTGTACAGAGAGTATTTATAACTGTTGTTAGTGTCAATATAATTTTTTGCAGTTACTGCACATATTTACATTTTAATATCCAAGTCAATAAAGATTTATGCATCTGTCATCTGAATTTTCCACAAAAGCAGTGAATGCTTAAAAAACCAGTATCTCCTGCAGAACAGTCTCCCTTCAAGCAAACTTTAAATGCCTTCATTGCTTCAGAAAAAGTAGGCTATCAATTAAAATAACCAACTCTTAAAGTCATAAGTCAAACCTAGCAAAACCTTGTGGCAGTTTTCATGGCAAAACTTCTGCGTATTAGAAAAACAACTTGCTTAGGGACCATTTTTTATCCGTGTGTTTTTAAACACTCTCCCTTGAATGGTGAAGTCTGGTTTATCACTTTGATATGTCCCAGCTGCACAAACTACATTGTTTTTATAGCTTGAGGAGATAGGCTGCTTAGTGTTGACCTTGTTTCGATACTAATGCAGTAAAAGGTATAGTTCGGAGCGCTGCTTTGGAAGGCGTGCAGGTGCACCGTTTCTGAGGGTCACGCTACGCTCCAGCGTTCACTCCCACGCGCGCATACCCTCCTCCAAAACGTGAACTACAAAAAGGAAAACCTGAAAGCATTCTCTCCACACCTGCCCATGGTCTTGGTGCAGCAGTTCAGTGCGCACATGCACGCTGATTCTGGCCATGCTTTTCTTGCCGGCAGCCACACCACCAACCTCTTTTATCCCCATCTGGAGGATGCCGGTGAGACCCACACCGCTGCTATGCTGCCAGGGCTCTGCAGGATCAGATCCTTTTCCGCTCCTAGACTAATACGGTTATTTTTCTGCTGTTCACCCCTTAATGGATTTTGTGGTGGGCTGGTAGCTACAGTGACAGTAACGAGAAGCAGGCTCTCTCCAGCAGCCCTGTTCTCTCTCCGGGGTGTGTTGCCACTCAAGGCCCAGCCTGCCCCGGCAGAGGTGAGCTAGCTCTGTTCCAGCTGAAGCTCAGGGTCTCAAAGACATACACAAGTGCAAGGTTTCTGATCGGTCTAGGCTGGGGTTCAATATTCAGATTAGTTTCAGGGCAGAGTTCAGACTCGAGGCTTAGGTGAAGCCAAGGTTAGGCACCCGGCTTCTGCAGCATCCCAGCTTCATAACCTGCTTTTGTAAAGTAACATTCAAAAATCCTACTGTCTCAACGCAATCACGTGCACTAGAGCAGCCAAAGAGAGGTATGTCAGAGACGCAGAGCTGGAAGAGCCCTGGCCCCTCGAACAGACTGGCTGCGAGCTCTTGCTTTTACATACAGCCTGGCTCACCCATATTACGTGGCTGTAAGCAAACCCAGGGTATCTGCACTTGCTGTGGTGTCCGGATCCTTGCAGCTGGAATATGAACAGAAATTTTCTTTATGACACTGCAAGACATTTTATCCCATACTGGCAATTCCCTGACCAGCTCCAGCTTCCCAGCCCCACCTCCCCAAGCCCCTGAGCAGGCCAAGTGATGCCTGTGAGCATCTTCACAAGAAAAGAGGGCGTCCGGGGTGGGGGAAGGTATGTGTCTTTCATGTCGTCTCTCAAAACCTCAAGCCTTCCCACAGCCCACACCCCCCCGTAATATTCCAGTCATTTTCCCCCTGGGGGCAGAGCCCGGTGCCCTGCGGGCCCACCCCACCCCGGGCAGATGAAGTTCCAGCGAGTTCCCTAGCGCTCAGACGCTCCCGCAGCTCCGCAGCCGCCGCCGGCTCGCAGGCCTCCCCGAGCCCCCCCAGAACCTCCGCCACCCCGGCGGCACCCCTGGGGCAGCGCCCCCTGGCGGCGGGGCGGGCGGCGGCGGCAGGCGGCGCGGTGCGCCGGGCCGGGCCGGGCCGAGGCGAGCGGCGCGGCGCGGCGAGCCCAGCGCTGAGCTCACCTCCCTCCGCCCCCCTCCCCTCCTCTCCCCTCCCCTCCCTCCCGCCTCCCTCCTCCTCCTCCTCCTCCTCCCGCGCCCAGCCTGCAGCCGGGATCTCAGTATTATGGCATCGAGGAGAATGGAGACCAAACCCGTGATAACGTGTCTGAAAACCCTCCTCATCATCTACTCCTTCGTCTTCTGGGTGAGTGCGGCGCGGCGCGGCGCGGACACCGCCGGACAGCCGGGCAGGGCCCGGCACCCCCGTGGCGGCCGCGGCCCCGGCCCCCACCTGCCCGGGGCGGGCGGCGGGGGCTCCGCCGGGATGTCAGCGATGTGCCGTGCGGGGATGTAGCGCTACTGATGCCGGAATATACATGTGCGTGCTCCTATATATATATATACGCGCAGACGCACACATAGATATATACATAAAATAATTTTTTTGGCTCTTCTCGCGGCGAGCAAACACCCCCGAGCCCCCGCGGGGGAAAGTTGCAGGGTCTCCCCGGCTGCCGCGGTGGCCGCCCCCCTCCCTGGCCGGCGGGACCGGGGAGGGGGAGCTGCGGGGCGGCCCCACCGACCGTCTCCCCGCTGCCTGCCGCATCCCCGTCCCGCCGCGGGGCTCAGGGGGGTGCCGCCTTCCTGCCCGCTCCCCGAGCACCCCCACCGCGGTGCGCGGCCCGGCTCTTACCTGGGCGCAGCGGGTGCTGACCTCCACCGGTGCAGCCGCCGCGCTGCGTTTCGTAACCCGGCTCAGGCTCCCGTAAATCATTTTTATGACCCAGATACATTAATTGCCTCGCAGTGATTGACTGACGGGGAGCGCGGTTTTTCAGGCGACCCCGGGGGCCCGAGGTTTTCTCAGCGCCCTGGCCTGTTACTCAGCAGATCCCTGGCATGAGCAGCGTATTGTGGCGGCAGCCTGCGGATTAAAGACCTTTTGATGGTTCATGGTGACAACACACGATAATGGCCCCACTGTGTACTGTTGGAGACCGTGATCTGCACATCATCGATACGGCGCGCTGACGCCGATTTGTCGTTTCCCAGCAAGGGAAGCTGGTTGTGTATTACCGATTTAATAGCTTCACGCTGTGGAAAGGGTCTGTGAGGCGGGGTAACCCGGATTTCCAACATGCTGTTAAAAATGCATTCTAAACAAAGAATTGCTTATTCATGGCAATAATGTTTTACATCTTTATAGTAAACATATGACTTTAACTGTTTCGACTTTAACTTCGTAGGCTTTTTTTTTTAAAGCATAACCAAAAGTCATTTTGCTAATGGATGCTTATGTCAGTACTTCTGCATTACTGACCCCCCCACCTTCCAGCATTTAACATACTCCCACGCTTCTTTTTTAACAATTTTGGTGGTAACCACAACAAGCGTGTCTGATGACTGAAATGGATAAGAAGCCGGAATCATCTGTCGGGGTTTTTTTTGTTGGCAAATAGATCCTTCACGCTAGTCTCGAGGAGGTAGGTTGCTAAGTTTATACACTTGCTACAATTTAAAGATTCATCCTTTCCAGTCCTCTGTTCTCAATGGATCTACCAGAAACCCCTCTTCTTCCTGTGATTAATGAGCAACTGTGGGAGCTCTGGTGAATTCGTGGTATCTTTTCAAATTACGTCTTTTTAAAAGTGACCGCTGCATCTGCTGTTGCCTGAATAAATAGAGGACTTAAATCGGCATGCCCGTTGAGCTAGCACATTTCAGAATGATAATCTCATTAAAAAAGAGAGAATTGTACATTGAGCCAAGCAGCTGGCTAAGGGCATTTGCGCTGGAGGCTGTCGTGATGCCAGGCCAGGTTGACAGCTGGGACCTCGTAGGGTAAATTAACACAGCTGAGCTCTGGTTTGGGCTACAGCAATGCGTCTGTCCTGGTGGGATGCCCTAGAGCAAATCTTTTCCTCTGAATTGCCTGACAGGCTCCCACGTGTCCCAGTCTTCTCCAAGGGCATGGCCCACTAATGTGGTTCTTCTAGTTACTTAACACCTGACAGCCATCAGGGTGTTTTGTCTGTTTGTCCTCTTGCTTGAGCCTGGAAAAGGAGCAAGAAGTATGTTTGGAGACAGAATCCTGCAACCATGAGCAAAAGCGAACAAATTTCCGTCATGCTTGCTGTTGCATGTGAGGCAGATCTCTATGGGAGAAGACAACAAAGGGCTCGGTAAAGGTGCAGAGGAATTGACAGCAGACTCTAAGTCTTTGTGGCTTGTCCTTCCTTTTAGCACAGAACAAAAACTAATTCACATTTTTGGCCCCTTCCTGGGCTTTGAATCAACCCATTTAGTATAAATTGGAGCAGACTGGAGACCTATTGCCATGAGTAGAGCAGAAACATGGTGTGCTCTGGCTGTATCCTCATTTTCTTTTTACAGACAAGTTTGAGAGCTGAGGGATGCGTGGAGTTGTCTCAGACACCCCCCACCCCCAGTATTTTCTGAGGTGCTCTTTGTACTCTCAGAAGCTGCTGGCTCCAGAGTCAGCGTAACTTAAATTTTGTCCCTGCGAATTCTCGGAGCTGAAAATAGGGGAAGGATTCAATAGGATGAAGTATTTTAAAGATGTATTTCTTGGACTTATCTAAATACCGGAAGGAAACCTTGTGAGTGCCACAAAAAGATGGTTTGTAGAATTTTATTCTGATGGTTTCCTCACGTTTTTTGGAGAGGTTGTGAGCTGATTTCTGAAGGAGAAAGCCCTGCGTTGCTTAGCTGCAGTTTGTACGGTTTTTTTCCTAACTGAGGACGGTGTTGCAATATGACACAGGGAGGTATGTGGTGGAAACCCTGTGGATATCTGATCAGGTGGTTATGGATTGTGATGTGAGGGGAGAGGGGAAGAAGATGCTTCTTTGAATCCAGTGAGATGTTTTGAAACAACCAGAAGGACTTCTCTGTATTTACATTGTTTATAAAAGAAGAAAATCTATGTATGCAGGACGTTCCTATCATGAGTGATTATTTGTCAGGCTTAAATATGAATTGCATTTGTATCAATGGGTGAGATGTATGTAGATGAAGGCTTTTAGTAAAAGCATCAAATGAGGTTCCACTGACTACATGGGAACTGCAGTGTGGTAATGAAGAGACATGGTTCATTCAAATTTCATACTGCGTAGCTGCTTCTTTTCCAAATAGGTTTTATTTAATGGTATTTGTTATTTTGATAGCTTCCTCTCTTCCCGCTCTCCGTACTTCCCAAATTCTTTCCATAAATGTATCAACATGGTAAAAAAAATCCATAAACAGAGATAACAAGCTTTTTATGTGCTCATGTATTGTTATTCATAGTACACATTAAATGCCTGGGGTTACCGCTTCTGGTCCTTAAGGGACATAACAATAAAAATTCAACAGCAGTTCTTTTCCTGATCAGAATTCTCTTCTGAATGCATCTGGTTTGGAACTAGTGGATTAAAAAAAGGCAATAAAAGCACTGCTTGGCTGTTAAGTATTTTTATTTTTTTCCTTTTGGGTATCATAACTTGCTTGCGTAGAAATCTGAGCTATAACCTATCTTGTTTTCAAGGGAAGGTGAGTTTTAGATTAGAATTCAAAGTGAATTTTTTGTAGGGTTCTGAGTACCCCTCAGTACCTTGTATTTATCTAGTTCTCGCGTGATCTTACACCTTAACCGTATGTATACTTAATATTTCATTGTAGGCTTTGAAATATATTTTGTTATCAAGTTAACAGCCTGCCTCTATGTGTTTTGGGAGAGACCTTTAAGGATGCTTGCACTTGTCCTTAAAGTTACAGGGCTGCAGAAAATGGGTTTCATCTTCCATGCAATGCTTGTGGTTGCCCCAAGCAGGCACCATAGCAAAGTGATTAGCTTCTGATTTTAGGCCCTGTTGAGACACTTTGCACTCAAATGAGTGCTTTGTGCGTGCTGTCCTGCTGGTATGGGAGTTTCTTGCTGTTAATGTAATAAAAGCATTTAAGTAGAGTTTCTATTCAGATGTTTTTTGAAGGTGGGTCACTGATCTGAAGAGCATCTTCCACCCAAGATCAGTGTTTTGGATGCTAGATTAGGTTCTCAGAACATTACTTGTCTTCTGCTATGCGATGAAATCAGAACTAAGATTCCTATTTGCAACAGTAGTAATTTATTTTTCCAAGTTTTTATTGCTTGGAAAATGGACCTCTGCATCCTGGTATGACCCTTGGAGGTTAGCAGGTGGCAGGAGAGCTGTGGACCAGAGTGTGGCGTGACAGGTAAGTGCCGCTTGGCTGTGAAGCCCCAGCGGGAGCTCTGATTTGAAAACAACTTGAAATTGCCTGTTTCCATATGGTTAGTTGTCTTTTAGCCAGTTGCTTTGGTGGCCACGAAAGTGTGGTGTCACTGGCTTGGAGTGTGCGGGTGGTCAGAAGGAGCCCCCTTGAAGGATGACAGGCTCAGGCCCCCCTGGCACAGGGGCCGGCGAGAGGGCCGGTGTCTGCTTTTGAGAAGCAGTCCCCCACCATCTCCCCCTTCTCTAAGGCTTTCCTGAAAAGGAGGTCACTGACGGGGTGCTGAGAGTGGCTGTGGCATCGGGGTAGGCAGCTCCTGGTCCTCATGCCACAGTGGTAGAGTGGAGATGACATTTGCCCAACATTTTGGGAGCTCACAAAGCCGTTTTCTGGGAAATGCCCAAGAGAAAGAGCAACCTCAGTGGCCTGCTCTGTTACACAAATGTATGGCTGAACTGCTGACCCATCTTCAGATGCATCCGTTCGAGCCATGCATTATAATACGGGATTAAATTTGTGTGTCCCTTTGAGTTACTAGTGGCATTAGTCATCTTCTCTATCAGTGTCCATGTGGGTTGCTGAAATTACTGGTTTTCTCACCAGAACTCCTTCCCACTGCTTCTGCATTGTTTTCTGCATGTGTCTGCTCTTTTTAATACCTCTTACCATGCTTACGTTTTTTCTTTCATTTTTTTTTAAAGATCTGTCATCAGACAGTTTTAAAGGAATATTTTGGGAAACATTTTAGCTTTTCCATGTGCCTAAGATTGCTCAATCTTTTGGTGTTTCCCTTGACTGCAAAGTCATCATTGATATACTTGTAGAAAGAAATTTGCATACATAGTTACCTGAAATCTAGAAGAATTACACTCTCAAAAATGCGCAATACCCCATCATGATGCATTTGAAGTGCTCCATTGCTTAGGCACAAACCTCATGCAGTTGCCTCCTTCAGTCAGTTTCCTGTTCTGTTCTCATAATGACATACATGAAAGATTAAAGATAATGGTGTTTTTTTCTTGTGAGTGTAGCCCAAGGTGAATTCTGTTGGCTAAATAAACAACTGGATAAAAAAAAAAAAAAGCTAGGTGGTGTTTAAAAACACAGCTCCAGAGTCAGCTTTCTGAGTTCCCCGTTGGGGTACTTGGGTACTTGCCCAACTTGGATTAGATTTGCTGGGTCTTGTTGGGATTTTTTTTTGTTTTTATCACAGCTGTGGTATAAAACCCCCTTAATGATGGTCCTAACAGAGGACATCCATGACAGCATGACAGCTGCAGTCGGTGTGAATAAACCGAGGAGATAAAGCTGTGATTTCCGCTTGCGCTCTGTCAGGAGTGCTGGGGCTGTTCTGGCGGGTGTGCTGGGAGGAGGCGCAGGGACAATCCCTGCCTGTCCCGTGGGCTCACCCGTGGGTGGCACAGCACGGGTGGAAAGCTGCTGTGTGGCGTCAGTTCTGCCTTCAGACATTGTAAGGATCTCGCACTGTTCTCCTCCTTGTCAGGGAATTGGTTTTACAAGTCTAGTCAGCTTGCGTATTTTGGAACAGAGGAGTAGATTTTGCATTGCTGGTGTCCATTCATGTTCCGAAAATAGTGTGTGTCTGGTACAAATTAGCATTGTACACCTCATTTAAGGGGGTAATTGACTTTGCTGTTGGTTAAATGCTCCTTCTTTTCTTTCTTGTGTAATTATGCTTAAGTCTTGACAAGGTACCTGCTACACCTTGACCCTGGAGTGTGTATCTGGACAGTTCTCTGGTTTGGGCATGGTAACTTTTTCACATTAACAGGCCAGTTTGGACTGGTGAAGAGGGATAGCGGGTGACTTGGAGTGTTTCAGTTATATTTGGGAAGACAGAGGATGCATTCCTAAACAAGCAGTGGCAGAAGTCCTTGCTCTTGAGCAGGCGGTGGGATGGGGGTGTGGTGGAGTACTGCTGTACGCGTGGTAAGCTCTTTGGCTGCTTAGTGTTCACTCCTGCTCTGAGCAACCTGTTGTGTGGCCCAGACAGCGTAAGTACAAATTGTAGGGAAGGGCACTGTAGAGGCCTTGTTAGTGCTTCCCTGTCGAAGAGGCAGTAGAGTCATTTTTCCTGGGAGCTGGTTTATGCCAGCCTTGCTTGTCAAGGAAACGGAGGCAATTATCGTAGGCAAACCAAAGGAACTTAAAATGGATCCAAGAATCTGATTTTATCTCTGGTTATGTGACTATTTATCAATTCCCTGTGCTGTCAGGAAGGTAAATTGGGTTCGCTGGTACCATTAGTTGTCTCCATCTCTGGATTTCTGTCATTGTTTCTTCAGTTGCTGTAACTGTCCTACAAATTTATGTGCCAATGAGTTAATAGATGAATATCTAGAAAGGCTGTTTGTGCGTGCGAGCTGGCAGAGACCTCTCCTTCAGTCTTTCACGAGCTTTTTAAATCCAGTGATACTTGTTACAGAGATGCTAGCTTTACTGTAGTACCGAGTCTGTTCTGCATCCACCAGGCTTGTGGGTGAAAATCCCATTGACATCAGTGTCTTGCAAATCTAGGTGACTGACTCTTTAGGATAAAATACAAGACTCCAGAGGTGACTATAGGGAGCAGATGACAATTACCGTAAGGCCGTTTTTATTTACATAATGTTATTTCTTTAGGCTAATCACTATTAATTAACATTTAATTATCTTTTAGAGAATAGACCTTTCACATCAGTACAGCATGCCGCTTACCATCTTAGCTCTCTATCACCACGGTGGGCAGATGGCTTATATGTTCTGTCTTTATAACAGTTCTGGGTTATGAGAAGGAAGCATTTAAATTTCTCTTTCACTGAAGAGACTCTGAAGCATGGCACGCTCGTGTCTTACTGGATTATCGTTATTTCATAGCTGAGGTGGTTCTTTGAGCTCTGGGAGTAGACCACATGATTTTGAGGAGCTGTAATAGGAGAATGGAAGCGATGCTGTTAATATTAATTTTGCTTTAATTTCCATGTAGTGTTTTGGAAGATGTTCTCCAGATGTTCTTTTTTCATCTCTATGGTTCTGGGGACAGTGCTAAAATCCTTAAAGGAGACAAGCAGCCGCTCTTCCCTCTCCGTTTCTTGCTTTCCTCATCTCCCTGAATTGCCACGCTGAGTTCAGATGGTGGTTGGTCACTGTGCGAGGCTGGCGGCGACCCGCTCCCGAAGGCCTGGCTGGATGCACCACAAGGCGAGAGGACTCTGTGGAGCATCCTGGGCTCAGCAGAAGGCTGAAACTCTGGTCTTGTCATCGTTTCTGTCCAGGAGTTAATTGCTGTGGTTTGGGTTGCATGTGGATTTGGGTGGATCAGGTTGAAATGATCTGGTTTTTTATATTCAAGCAGAGTTTTTTTTTTTAAGAGTTTGTTTGCTAGGAGAATGTAATGGTGCGAATAATGAACTGATGAACTTAAACTGCAAAAGTCTGTGGATCTTGGGAGCAGATCTAAGGAAAAGGTTGGCATGCTTATATGGTGCAGCAGAGAAGGAGGAGAAGAGATGAGAGGAGATGAGATGAGAGGAGAGGAGAGGGAGAGGGAGAGGGAGGGGAGAGGGAGGGGAGAGAAGAGGAGAGGAGAGGAGAGGAGAGGGTGAAACCCTGTAAATATCATAGAAAGAACATCACTTACATTTCCCTAAAACTGGGAAGTGAAGGAAGCCCTTGCTGCATGACCCCGATAACCACTCAGTGCCTTACTGCCTTTGAGTAGAAATGAGTCCTTCAGACCTGCTGGTGCCTCAGGATTAGAGTTATCAGTGAAGCTAACAAGTTCTTCGGGATCTAGTCCCTGACCAGATTACAGGTACTGATTCAGGGAATGTAGTACATGGGAAGAGAAGATTGCGCCGAATGCCACCAGCAAAGAATGTTTCCAACTCACCCCTAGCACATGAGAAATTATTCTTGTTGCAAGGACCTGAGTGCATTGCCTGCAGCTGAAGTTTCAGCTAGATGGTGTAATCATTTGGTAAGTTTTAAAAACATTTGTTATTTGGATGGAGTTTCCGATGAGTTGGCCTCTGGCAACAACTTTGAAGTGTTTAGAAAATTTTCAGCATTTTTGGCAACAGAATATCAAAAAGTGCTCACTTTTATGTTTCTAAAAATAAATGAGAGCTCTATCAAAACTTGCAATTTTTGATGGAGGTAGTCCTCTCGGGGATGGAAACTGTTGGTGATTTGGGAAATCCTAAAAAAATGAAGTTTTGAAAGAAACAAGAACTTCCTGAATATCACAGGTAACGTCGATGTTCTTTTTTGTAGGTAGTCTTGAAAATTAGGTCAGTTTATGGCATCATGGATTGTGGGATGGCATGTGTTGAATCAGTACAATTAGGCAGATCCAAGGCTTGACCTTTTGAAGATCTGCAAAGTGCATTGGCTTCAGAGTCATATCTGGGGCTTGCAGCCCAACCAGTGTTGACAGTCTGTAGCAGAGATGGGGAACCTGGGTTCTGCAGGCCCATGCAGTCTACAAGAATGTGTGCCTGGATGGGGATTTTTGTCTGTGTTAGAAAGTAACGCAGAGGTGCATGACAGTGTGAAGCTTGCCTGGGGCTGTCCAAATGCTGTTCTCTGACCTCACCAAAGAAAATGTGAGGGTCATTGTATAAAATTTGTGGAAACACAAGCAGATCAGTTCCAAAAGCTATTTGAGATGGAAGATTGCTGCAAATTTCCTGTGGTGGAGGGGAGGGTGAAAGATCCCCTGATTTCTGTTGTGTTCCCTAATAGCCGCCTGACCAAAGCATTTTCATTACAACTTGCTGTTGCCACCACTGCATCAAAAGACACCAGAATTCTGACGGGAAAGTCATGGCTTTTATTCTTGCAAGCATAGGTTAAGATAAAAGAGAGGACACTTCCTAGGTATGTATTAACAGAAGAAAAGATGGAAACACAATCCTCCTGTATGAGGTTCACTTCAACAGTACTTAATTAGGCTTCGAATGATAACATAATTAAGTGCATGCCACTCCTGTTTCCCTTTGACAACAAAGAGGAAACAGAAATGTGGATAGGTTACCCTTGGTCCCTCGACACCCTCCCTGATGGCTACATCTCATTGCTGGGATCATTTTTACTGGTGCAGCTGCCCTGTACTGGATGTAGGACTTACTGCTCTGCAGTGTACATTGACTGCAAACAGAGCGTGATTCAACCTACCTGTAAAACAATGTCTTACAGGAAACCAGCAGCTGACATTATTGCATGTTTAGAGATATTTTTTAAATCCTTCTTGGTTTACAGGTCATTGATAAATGATGTTAGAGCTGCTTTTTTGTATAGCTGCATCTTTGAGTCAGTTGAGGCAGACCCATTTTGCAGTTGCTAGCTAATTTTGAGATCAGCTTGCATATAATTTGGGGCTGAGTTTCTCTTTCCAGTACACTTCAGGAAAAACTGCTGAGTTAAATCATGCAGATCAAATGACCTAGAGGCTTAAATTGATCTTTCTTGACCCAGAACAACTTACAGACCATCTACGTATCACCTGGAGACTTTAGGGGTTTTTTTTGCATGCAAGTGCGGTTTAAAAACTGGAGAAAGAACCAGGACCTCAAGCTGTTGGGAAGCTGGCTGTCAGAAGTATTTCAGAATTATTTCCTGGAACATACAAGCCAAGCCCTGGTGTATTCCTCGTTGCCCATTCTCATGAAATAGAAGATGATACGAAGGGATGGGATCAGGATTTACTAATAGAAGGTCACACCTTTCAAAAAGAAAAAAAAAAGCGGTTTGTGGGGACAGCATTACAGGTTTATTTTTGTCATGGCAGGCAAGACTGAGGATGCACACAGCCTTTCTAGGAGGCAGCAAGACCTTGCTATATTTACTGAAGATGTGCAGGATCTTTGTGTGGCATTCAGAGTGCTTGTGCAAAACTCTTGCTATCAGGATGGGGCAACTGATGTCTTTGCCCATGGCCTTCTAGGCAAATACTTTCTTATGGAAAAATACTCCTTTTTAAATCTTTCCTCTTTGTTCTCTCTACCTCAAAGTAATGCTTTTGCTGAGCATCCTTCCAGCATGAAAAGGGCAGCTCAGTGCCCTCTGTCTCTCTGCGGCGCTGAGCTCACCCACCCTCAGCCACGTTTACTGGCACGCTCACTAGAGTGGCATGTGAAACGGGACCATTGGTCCTTGCCACCTTGAGGTGGTCCCTGCCACAGCTGGGGGTCAGCCAGCAGCCACCCAGCTGGGGCATCGCTGGGGTCTGCCCAGGGCTGGGCAGGTGTGGGGTGAGCTGCCCCACTGTGCTCACTGGCCTGTGAAATTACAAGCTGCAGGAGATGTGCTGGACCAACCAGAGTGGTAATTAACTGAGTATTTAATCCAGCAATTGCGTTATTTTCAACTGAAACCTGCAACAAAAAAGAAACCTCCCACTTCCAGGAGTTTTGTGTTTTGTAAGCAACAGCTAGTTGCTTTCTGATGTGAAAAGCGGTTGTACTTAAATAGGTACGTCTGTGGGAAAGAGAGTTTTCAGCTAGTGAAATTGTTCAAAATGATATGGAAAAGCTGCCTCAGTTTCTGTGAGCTGGCATCATATACATGTAGTACTTCTGCAGAGAAACGAGTGTTCTTTAACACAAAACAAACCTAGTCCCTGCCATCTGGAAACCTGAGAATGCTGCACCATAGCTATTTTTTAACAGAAGTATCAGATTTAAAGTGTTCCCTCCCCCCTTGCTCGCTGACCTCAGATTGCCAGGGGACCAAACAGGCTTAATCCCTGTAGCCTGAAGAATATCCAGTATTAAAGCAAGGAGCTGGGCTGTTTCCTAGAGCAGTGCAATCCCCAAATAATGAAGCATATAACTGAGACACAGCCATTGAGTTGATTTATTCTTTTAATTTCGTGAAGTGCTTGGCTTTGCAGTTTCATGCCAGGTCTTAGACCAAAAATGACTTCCTATTTTTTCCAGCGCCGTTGAACATGTAAAATACGTAAGATGTCAGAGCTCTAAACCTGAAGTATATCAAGAAAAATTTCATGCTAGGTGTGGCTCTTAGGCAGTCAATCAAGCCATTAATGATGTAAAAATAAGATCCACCTCATCAGTGAGAAACAGACAGTTAAATAGTTTTTCTTCTAGTACCATCCACCAGCCAGTCGGTTGTGCACCCAAGCCCAAGTCTGGTGGCAGTAACATTTGCCTTCTGAAAGTGTATTTGCTCTATATCATATGTTAGTGCAATATTGGTAAGCAAAAAGATATGATATAAAAAGACATTTTAAGAAGAATTAAATCAGCCGAGGTTGATGGGTACATGTGGGTGGACTGAGCTTTGCCCATGTAAAATGTCTTGCAAAGTCATCTTGCTTTGCTTAAAATCAGTGGGAATCATATATGACCAGACTGTCTTATGCAGTGAGCTGATTGTTTTTGAAACTCACCCGTGCTTAATATTCAGGTTTGGTGAAACAGAAAGTTATTCTGTCTCAGATCCCACAGAATTCCCATAGAGTTGGGAATGGGAGGGTTTATCACTCATTCTTGTGCTGGATATCTCAGCAGGATAAACCTTTTTTCGCTTCCTCTGTCAAGATGGAAGACTGGTTAAGTTCTGCCTCTAGTCTTTAGACTTGCTTTGGTTGCCCTTGGATTTTGCAGCATGATGTCATTTCACAAGAAGATGTGTGCTCCTCCAGTGCTGTGGTTCCACTGAAGCTTAGATGGACCCCAAAAGAGGGAGAACTGCATTTAAAATTTTGCAGCTTCTGTAGAAACAAAGCCTAAACTAAAGAGCAAAGGGCTCGATCTGCAGACGTGTTGATGAGATAGTTTACTGCGAGATCACACGTGAGTCAGCTGGTGGATGAATAAATGCTGAGTGTTATGGCCGGCATCAGAGGGCATGGCAGAGTGCATGTTGTTTGGATTAAATTCAGAAAAAACATGGAGCCTTGCTGCTCCCTGTATATGGATAAGGAGGGGGTTTTTACAACATTGACAGTTCTGTGTTATTTTTACTCTGTTCTTCAAATACTGATGTTCTTAAGAAGCATTGTGTAATTACTTATGGGAAAACTAAATCTTTGGATTTATTTACCAGTGGTAGTCCATAAAAATTAATAGTTGGCTTGCCCATTTTATAGATGGAGACACTGATGCAAGTCAAGTAATAAGTCTAAGGAACAGTGTGGTCAAATTTGGCACAGCTGTGAATCAGTTATTTTAAGTCCCTGACTTAATTGTAGCACTCACTTTGACATCTTATTTCAATTGCAGGAATAGCAAGCTGAAGTAAAAATTGCATTTTAGCCGCTGTTAAGGTAGCTTATAGAGTATGGGAATATTTCTGAGAAGTCTAATGTGGAAAGACATTATTGCATGGAGAAGCTGGCTGTATCTGAACTATGACCTTGCTAGACATCCTTGGTAGAGGGAGCGGAGCTGCCGGTGCATGGCAGCAGGCCCCCAGGTGAGTGGGCTTCCTCAGCTGGGAATGATCCAGGCAACTTTCCTGACTTCATAGATCATGCAAGCCCTTTTGTGGAGAAAAAAAAAAAAGTAATCTTCTCTCAGGCAGGGCATAGGGGGGATAGTTTTCCTTCAAGGAAATAAGTGCACCTTTCTGTAGTTGGATGTCCACCGCTCTTGAAAGATCATTTGGCTGGGGAGCAAGCATGTTAGCCCACTTACCCCAAAGGAAGGAAACTTGGTGTGCCTGCTTAAGAATGTCCTCATCCTCTTCATGCTAAATGTCAGTTACCTCCACGGTGTGTACCAAGTGTGGCAAGCAGGACCGAGTGGAAATGTTGACGTCCAGAACAAGCTAGTTTGCTTACTTTTACCATGCTGCAGACATGAAGATACAGAGAAGGATTTTTCTAACAGGGAGCTCTGATTAAAGGCCAGTCTGCAGAATTTTTGGATTTGTGGATTCTGCCAGACTTTCTGAGTGAGATTTGTAAAGTGCTTCTAGGAATTGGACTGACTTCTTAGCTAAAGAAGGATTTCTCTCTAATTTACTTGTGCACTGGATGCTATGACAGCCGCGAAGGCCTGTTAGCAGTTTTCTTTGATAGGTTTTAATCAGACAGCTATGAAGCGTAGTCCACATGGGGATGGCAGCTCTCAGGAGTCTGCTTTAGCACATGAAAAGTGCACTAGCACCTACGGGGGCTGAGGCCGAGTTGTGCTTCCCAAGCTGCCGTTTAAGGCTAGGGCAGGTTGTGAGGATAAGGGTTTCATGTAACTTACTGCTTGGAGAAAGTATTTAGTTTGGGAATTTCTTCAAGAAGAAGGGACTTTGTTCATGCTGAGAGCCTATTCTCTAGCCTTTACTGTAGGTCTGTGCTTTCTCCCACACCCCAGTGAGGCACTTCTGGTAGAAGGTAATGCTGGCTGCCCTTGGTTTGGTGTTGGAGTTAAATTAAGGTTTTTCACTAGCCATAGATTAAGGTGTATTTCATTGTTTGGTGGGTGTAGGCGGAGACAGCTCCTGGAAAGACATGACCATGCATCCTAGTATGCATCTTGAAGCTGAGGGGATTTGCGTGCTGGTTTATTTTGCAGGCTGGTTTATTTTGTTTTTTTTTATTCTGATGGTTCCTGTGAAATTTTATCCTAACGTCTCTCGTACTGGGTTTTGCTCAGCTGGTCAGACTCAGAGCAGAGCAGAATAGTTTAGAGCAGTCACTGTTCTGTTCTTGCCCTCTTGTATGGTCTGGTGTACAAGTGGGGTAAGGGCTCAGCAGGGACTCAGCGAAAGGTCATGAATTTCTTTGGCATTCCTGAACCTTGCTACCTAAAAAAGAGAATTTTCAGGTAAGCTACAGCATGACTTCTGTTTCCCACTTCTCCTTCCCCATAAGTGGTATTATGTAGAGACAGAGGCTCACTTCATGCTTTAGTGTCTTTTATCACCTATTTGGTGCAGTTTAAATTACACTTTTCAAATGGTAAATTATGAGTTGCTTAGGTAAGACTTCTTAATGCCATTTTTGCTGGCAGTTTATTTCATCCTTTTCTAGTACCAGTCTAGTATCTAGTGGGGCTGCCTGCTAAGCAGTAACAGATGGCCCATGCTAGCTAGGACAGGAAGGATCAAAGGGGTCGGAGCCAGTGTTATCTGCATATGTGTTTTGGATTGCATTGTGAATGTTTCCCAGGAGGGAGCACAGCTGGCAATGGAATTGTGGAAATCTGATTTTTGGTATTCTTTATTCCAAGTCTTGGCATACTTGAAAATTAACGTGTGGTTCATGTTGGGCTATGTCAATAATATTCAAATTATACCCCTTCTTGGATAAAAGTGCTGTGCTTGCTGGTTTTCTCCTTTTTTTTTTTTTTTTTTTTTTTTGGCTTATCCTGTAATCAAAAGTGTGAGAAGTATACAGAAGAGAGCAGCCAGTTCCATTATGTAATCTTTCTTCCATGTACGGTCTACCACAGGATGGCCTTAAAATGTAGTTACTAATGCAAAACTGAAGGAGGAAAAACAGAGTTAGTTGTAGACGTTTTGGACCAGTTTTTCTCCCACTAGCTTTGCTCCTGCACTAAAACGCTTAGGTACCATGATACGCCAAAGGCTGAAGAGAAGAGGGGGGTGTGTCGGAAAGTGGCTGCCTTGCAGAGCTCCTGTTCTGGAGCTGCCTCTTCCTAATGCTGGGCTGGCAGCATCCTCCATGGTTTGGTTTTCATCTGTAGCGGTAGGCACATCTCTAAGGGGATGAAGAAAACTGTGGTCTTAAACACGGTCTGTGGAGGTAAATGTTGGATTCTGCTCAGGTGGCTGAGGCTTAGACACGACCACCGAGATTACAGCTTGCTTAGTGTACTGTATTACGTTGGATGTTTGTCAAGGCGCCAGCAGGTGAAGGCCAAGAGATCCTAGATGTGGCTGTGTAATTGGGATTTGGTATATCAGGCCTTTCAGAGGGCTTTTACAGTATATATTGGTAACTGTCTCCTCTTGACACTAAGAGACCATGTATCTGGGAGGCAGGAAACTGTCCTTTTTCGCATGAATAAAAATGGGAGAAACTTCTTACTGAAAAATTCCTTGTCTGACATGGGGAAGATCTTCACTTTGTGGATTTGTTAGTTTTCTCTTGTTGTCCTAGGAGCTTCCCAAGCAAATCCAGTTTAGAAGATAACGTTACATTCAGTTCTTGCCCTGCCTCAGTTTTGAGTTTAAATCCTTTTCCTTCCTCCTGGATGGACAGAGGGTAAACTGTCCTTGCTTCATGTAAGGTAACAAGAGCTTATGTCATCCATAGGATTATATAATGTTCTGATGTCTTTTCTCAGCAGAAGGATAATACCCATAGTAGGTAAAATATATAAGTGCCCAGAGAATGATGCGGAAGATGACCTAAGGTGATCCTGTCAGGCTAAGACCTTATCCCTGGGCAACTGAGCAAGGGGAGGACAATTCTCTTTGGCCTGGCCTGGAAGCATTTGTCTCACAACTTGGCTTACGAAAGTTGCACTTTCCTAGTGGTGCATCACGGTGATGACAGTAGCTCCTGCTGTCTTGATGTCTTGTCTTTTGAGCATAAACGGAAAAGCTTGACAATGTGTTATGAAAAGATCTGTGAGGATGGCTTGTGAATTGCCCCAGGAGAGAAGAGGAAACCACATGAGGCAGTGAAAACTGCTCCTCTCCCGCTGTCCCATGTACACAGACTTGCTCGAGTCTTGAGTAAAGCCAAATTCTGCATGAGTTCATTTAGAAGCTTTTCCGGTCATTCAAGAAAGAGAGAGATACAAGTGGTACATCTGGAGCCTCTTGCCAAAAAAACATGAGACTTCTTATTTTTGAAACTGCCTTCCCTCCATTTAAAGCATCTTTTGCCTCATTTGGTATTAAAGTAATCTCAAAGGCAATTAAAAGCTTCTATGTGCTGTTCTGTGTTTGTGTACTTGTTTTCTTCCACAGAAGGTCATTTTCCTTGAAGCAGCCACTTCAGCTTATAGAAATTAATAGCTTCCAGAACTCTGGTGACCGTACTGCCTTCTGCTGAGTCTCCAAGGAAGAGCTGAGATATTTCAGAAACTTCTTTTCAAGGTGGTCACAGGATTCCACCACAAAGATGTCTCGTTCTGTCAGCTTTCTTCCAAAACTTGCCTTCTTGTACTAGCAAGACTTTTCTGCATGTGTTCAGCACCAGAAAGTCAGAGGGGCTCTGTTCATGGTGAACTAAAACCCTTTCTTTGTTATGATGTGTGTCCCCTGGGCAATGCGGTTGTAAAACCAACCACGTTTAACAGTCTTTGCCGTAGCCTTTCACTTATACCTCCCTGGCCTGAAGCTGGATGGTCATTTCAAGACTTGTTCTGTCTGAAGAAAAGTAGCCTCCATTGTCTGCTTTAGGAGCGTTTCCATCTTGGACAAGACAACCGCATGGTCTTTGTACAGTATGTCTGCAAAGCCCTATTTCTGGGTACAGCCTTCTAAGAGTAATTCTGTGCTGGGCTTGTAGCTTGGCAGAAACCAGCTCAAAGATAAGGAGGGTCCAAACTTGAAAGGAGTCAGGACTGCAAACCCCATTCTTTGTAAAAGCAGTGGAGCTATGTCTCAGCTAGACCTGTCTAGCCACACTAGCACAGTGTAGTATTGCTCAGAGGTACCTGTGTCATGGAAGTAATATAGTTGTGATTAAAGGTGGGCTTTTCCTTGCTTCCCAGGAGAGCTCACTGGCTGCAGACCAGGGATGCACAGATTTTACTTCATTGGGTTTGGTTGTACAGCTGCTCCACAGCGCTGTGCTGTGCACCCTAGATGTGCTCTAGATGTCCGTTATCTAAACTCTCCACAGTGTTTAAACTTCTGGTTTCTGTGAAGGCACCTCATAGACAGGTTGGAGTACTTTTGTTGTGAAGTGACATTCATGTTTGGGGAGATGCGTTATTCTTATATAGATATAGACAGATACATATATATACACACACATTTTTTTTTTTCTCCCTTGGAGCAAATTATTCTATAATTTATCTAATAGATCAGAGGGTTTTAAAAGTTTGAGGTTTTTTTTTTTCAATTTGTTCAGAATGCCTCAACTAGTGTTTGACACAAGATATATTAATTGCTGCAGAGTTCTTACTGAGAATTTATTTTCCCCTGTGAATTGACAAGGTTAAAATTGCCTCTCCTGTGGGAGCTAGAACTCCTGCAGGATATTTTCAAGGCAGTAAACTTAAATGGCCACCCCAATCCCATGCTTTGCTTTTTCACCAATGGTCATGTTTGCAGAGACAGGACTAGAAAGACATTGTTGGTCTTTCAGGGGAAGACAGTTTATCCCCACTTGCTCCAGGAGCCACAGAATATGTGGCTGTGCAAAGTGGCCAAATGCACTTACCCTTGATGTAGGTGACAGCTGAGTCTTTTCTGGTTCTCCTATTCTCTGTTAGCTCTGTGGTGGAGTGCCATGGCATACTTTCTGGAGAACAGCAAAGGAGGGAGCACCTGCTCTTGTACCTGAGCTACTGAAGGGATCAAAGTGTTTAAAGCTACCTCTCCCTTGCTCTTCCCTCCTTAAGCTCTGCTCTTGAGAAATAGCTCATTAATTTGTTAGCAGCCTTTTGAGGAGCAAGAGGGTAGAAAGCCATCAACAAATGGATTTGGTCCAGGTCAGGTGTCCCCCATAGCAGTGAGGAGCCTGTTTTTTTCCTTCCTTGTTCTGGCATGGAGATCAGGAGCTGGATGGCGAGAAAGGTGCTTCCCTGTTGTGCCATGTGCTGTTTTGGCTGCAGCTCATACACGGGCTGCTAGATGTAAAACATCTTCTTGATGGACATGAGAAGTTACCTAAGCAATGATGCTAAGGGCTCTACAGCTTACACAGATTCCGAATTTAACAAGCACCTTCCTCCCAAAACTTCACACTAGAGTTTAAATGTGGTACCTTTCTTTCCTTTTCAAAGATCTGTGTGTTTATAACAAGTTGAAGGGCAAAAAGATCTTTATAATCATACTTTGACCTCATAAGTCAGCCTTGCAGATAGATATAAATTGGCAGGTTCCTTTTGTGTGGGCTTGGCAGACACTGCTAGAGGAAAAGACGGTTCATTACCTGCATAGGAAGGAGAATAGCATATCCATTGCTGCCCTTCTCTCTAGCTGACTGGTGAGGTCTGTTGCAGTGAACCATGAACTTTTTACCTGACTTTGAAACTGGCAAGGAAACCACAGGATGACTATAAAGTGTAAAGGTTTGCACTTGATTCCTCTTTAGGAAGACATTGTGGATTTTCATATTACTAATACATATTTCAAACTGAGCAGAGGAAGTGAGGATGCCTGTAAAGACAGAACATTTTACTATGCTTTGTATTCCAGCAAACAATATGTGAAAGGTGGTTCATCTAGAAAAATGGGAAGAATTTAGATAACCTGATATCTGATGAGATAGATAGAAAGATATTTGAAGGAAGAAAAACTCTATCATCTTTTGTTTTGAAACTCTCCTTATGAAGTGCCATAGTTACAAATATCATATTACTGAAGTTTTATGTGTCTTTTCTCCAGACATACCTGCCAGTGTTTCTACAGCACACCTGGGTTGCACTTTCGAGGCTCCCAGCTTCAGGAATAAAAAGACAAATGGTGAACAGTTTGTCCTGAGACGTCTAATGATAAAATGGTATTCATATGTATCTGTAACCTAAATAAGAATAATAACAACAGCAATAGTATTGAACATCCTGTAAGTGATCCTAAACATCAAATTCACTCTGCTTCTGATGCCTTTAGCTTATGTTTTGGAAGAATAAAGCAGCAAAACATTTATCCCATTTTTAATACTTCTCTTTGGCTAACCAGCAGATTTCCTCTATCCCATGGCATGGTCCCTTCCCAGACAGCTGCCATGAGGCTTGCCCAGGACGCAGCCCTGCTGTCAGTAGGGCATGAGGGATGGACCTGCAGCATTTGTCTTTTCATGTAAGGGTAGCCACAAAGGTTCATCGGACTGCCCCTTCATGGCAGCAGCTTGCCTTGTTTCTTTCTAATGCCTTCTCTGGCAGGTACTATTTGCCCTGTACTTCTAGATGGATATGTTTAAGCAATCTTTCCACATCCCTTTATGGTTGCATGTTCTGTTTAATTTCCTTTCAGACAGGCTCTCATGCTTTGGGATTGTTCTTTTGGAGAGGGGCAGTGGATTCATTTGACTTTTGTGATGGCCACTGCTACCTTTGGTCATCACGTTCCTAAGGCAATGCTGTTCTGACACTGATATTATCCAGTTCCTCTTTCCTAGGTAATAAGTAGCTTGTTTTAAAGAATCCCCATTACTGCCTCCCTTTCACCGGGTTCCTGATGTGGCTAGTCTGTTGACAACCTCACTTAAAAGAAACACTTCAGTCCCCTCTACCTTAGTCTGCATCATGTGTTTTTGAGTTTCACCTCTTGTGTACAAGTATACACATTTGGTCTGGTTCCCTATTTCCCACTTCTTTTTAAAATGGGACATTTTATTCAGACTTCTCTTTTTTTTTTTTCCCCTCTGCATTTTGTCAGCTCCTGTCCTGTCCTTGGCTTGAGGCTGAAGAGATTTTATGAGCTGGTCCACAGGGAATGCATCATCCTAAACACTGTGTGCTTTTGCCCTTCCCCATTGACTTTTGTTTAAAAACTCCTGGTGAAAAAATTTCTGTCTCTTTATTATTTTTATTTTCCCCCACCCAGTTTAAGGTTTAACATGTGTTTTTGGTTTGGTTTAGATGAACCTGCCTTCCCTGCTGTGAGCTCCCTCTATCTGAAACTCTACCCAGCTTGTCAGGAGTCCAAATGCTGCTGGGGCTCTTAAGCTATGGTACAGCCTGAGGGTCTGAGCACTCACTGCAGACTGTCATCCCTGTGATTTTACCCTGGCATTTTTGGAGAGTTACTTGGTTGGGGGGGATCTGCCTCTTAGGCGCTGCTAACACTGGGAGGGGGCAACCACCCTGCAGGGGTGGCAGGAGGTATGGCTGGAGGGCAAGGGGGTTTTATGCCAATGCTGAATAGCACAACCACAGTAAATCCATCCTGTGCCAGCTGTATCTTGGATTTGTGATGCTTTCCTTATGAGGTGGTGGTTATTTACTGTGCGTGCTCAGTATGGCCACCTGCCCTGCCCTCCTCAGCACTTGTGCCCTAGGCAGTACTGCTCGCCCTCTCACTTGTGTCCCTGCTCTGCCCTTGAGATGTGTTGGTCGGTTTTTTTCCTACATTTGGCAGTGCACAGAGGAAAAAAAACAGGCCGCATTGCATTAAAAAAAGGGAGGGGGAAGAGTGAGGAGAAGTAAAAAAACAGAAAATTAAAGTGTGAAGGGAAGCGCAAATGCATGAACTTCAGTGCCGTGTGTGCTAACACAGGAGGGAATGGCATTGGATGAGGCACCAGCACGCACTGAGTTGTCAGGAGTGTAAACTGGGCTGCAAGCCCTAAAAAGCTTTCTTGTCATCTCATTTGCACTACCCTCCCCCCGGCCAGTATGGTCTTTTCTGTGAATAGATGAACTGTCACTCGGTGTGTGAATATTGGCAGCACTACTCAGGTATTCCCCAGAGGTGGTGTTTTGGGCAGGCTGCCTGCCGTGTTAGTGGTAACCAAATGTCTCCCCCCATGCCCAGGCAAAGCCCGTTTTGAAAACAAACAGGTCAGTCCCAGGGTTGCGTCGTGTTGTGCTCCTGTGTTATCTTCCAGAGGCAGGCAGCAATGCTGTGGGTCTCAGGGTACCAGCCACGTGTGGTGGGGTAGCAGCCCTTTGCTTGCCCCTGTGCGTGGGGTGGGAGCAAGGAGACTGGCTGCATTGGGGATCCCTGCCCTTCACCCCCTACTGCCTTTCTGGGAGTTTCTCTAAAGCCGTGATAACATGTAATGCCTTTGAGGTGGACGTTTGCCCTTTCTTTCCTTTGGGCTTTTCTTCCTTTGGATGGCTTCACCCACCAGGAGTGAATGTGGATGTTAGCGGTGTTGGCTGCACGTTTCTAGCCGTGTGAAATGTGGACACCAACGACTGACGGAATTTGGTTGTACAGGCAAAGTTGTAAAAGCTGAAAAGGTGAGTTAATGGAAAGAAAGGAGAGGGACATATGGAGCAGGAAGATAAAAGTTAATGGAGAAGACAAGGGCAAAGGGAAACTGATGCTTGAGGCAACCAACCAGTCATTTGATGGCCAGTAAAATGAATAAGTGACTAGATTGAATAAATTGGGCTGACAGAAGAGGAAATGGGGCTGGTAGGGCATGCTGTTTTATTGCCCTCTGCACTTGCTTTCTGGGACATTTCACTTTTCCTATGGTAGCCTCCCTCAGCAGCGGTGTGTCTATATATATATGCAATGATGAGCAATATATCAGCACTGTGGGAGTACTGCTGTTCCACGTGTGTGTGATTCCAGGGAACTCTAAAATGCTCTAGCACTTGGTATGTAGCCTTCGCTGTGAGTCTGATTTATGCCCCTCTCTGCTTCCCCTTTAGTTCTCCATCCCTCAGACTGGAGAGCTGCTGCCCTGCTGACCCCACTTTGCAGAGAGGAGGCAAAGAGGGAAATGGGATGGGAGCAGGCTGATCTGTGGGATCAGCAGGTCTCAGAGGGGATTGTGTTGGGATAAAAGAACGCAACACAATGAGTAGGGTAAGACATCCCCTTGCTGCCTTGCAACACGCTCTCATGGCATAAAACCCCTGCATCCGCAGGTTGCTCTCTGCAGCAGAATCGGAAGGGCTGGCAGGAGGGAGGGGAGGTAATGTGGTAGTGAGGTTGGTGAGGGCAACCTCCAGCCAGGTGGCTGCAAAATGCCTGTCAGCCCCTTTCCCAAATAGCTTCATAACATCATGGCTCTTGGTAGCATCGAGATTCGTAGTGCCTCCCCCGAAAAAGAAAGGTGCCAATGGTGTTGGCTATTAGCAAAGTAACTGTGCAGGCAGAGCCCAGTGTGAGGGCATCTGTGCCTTCGATCAAGCCCTGCGCCTTTGGATCTGCCCGTGTGACTGTATTTTAAAGCTGCGTTTTATGCCTTGGGCTCTGTAAACAGGGAGCACATATCGAGGATACTTAGGAAACATCTCTGGCTGGAAGGACTTAAGTCACTTTCTGTGGGACTTGTCACAATGCCAGCTACAGCAACATCTTTGTCCATCACTCATGTAGCTGTTAGTAAGCGTAAACACTGGAAACCCCAAACGTCCCAAGTTGCTCATAGCGGCATTGCATCTGGCTGTTTAATACGCTGCTGCTAAAGATGTTTGTGCTGTGGAAGTGGAGCCTTTAGTGTCCTCCTAAAGCCAAAGGTCTCCACATGGCTAGTTAGCTCTACAGCTGAGCAGGCTCCAAGGGTCCTACTTTCAACCCCATTCCTATTGCAATGCCATTTTCTACCACTCCTTGTTCTTCTAACACTGAAGCCTATAGCACTAATAATCCTATTTTTAAAAATAAGTTTAAGAAATTCATGAGCTGCCTGGAGGGGACAGAACATCTCTTTTGTTTACAGGAGCAAATTGTTGGATCTTGTATGTCACCAGACTGTGCCCCTTGTAGATTAGTTTAAGGAGACTTTTCAGGTGACAGTAAGGGACAGAATACGTTGAAAAGCCCAATAATAGTGAAGCTGTGCATATGGCGGGCAAGCCTGCGCTGAGAGCAGAAGACTGTTTCAGAACATTTGTACTAATAAACTTCCTTTGTGCTCTGCTTGTTTATCTGCTTTGTTCCCTTAAATGATGGTGCTTTTGTGGATAATTTCCTCCGCTGGTAAGCTACCCCCATCAAGTTGAAAGTTGTCTATTTTTAAAATGCCAGCTGCCTCTCGCATAAAAAAGCCACTGCTGATGTACCGTTGCTTGCAATGCATTATTCAAAGTCCTTTTTAGACTCTCTCAAATAAAGAGCTTCATTAATATTTCAGCAGCCGCTGTGGTTCTCTCCAAGGGGGCTCCATTCCTTTTCTCGTTTGACACCCCTGTATTTCCTTGTGTAGTGAAGGTGCTTGGATTGCCAGTTACCTTTGGTAGAGCAAGCTCATAGTTTTCTGGAGGAAGTGGATCTTGAGATTGGTGCTAAGCTGCTATAACCTGGTAAACCAGGCGTCTTACTGCAGCCCTCAGAAACAGGAGTGGTTTGAGGGTGCAGGGGCTACTTTTGTACACTGAACGCCAGCTGTTCTGCTCCATCACATGGACTGATCTTTCTAGCTGGCTTTGCTAGCTTAGAGGGGAAACAGGAAAGGGCTTGGAAAAAGAGGGTCAGAACAGGTTGGATTTCTTTGCAAAAAGATTTGCTTAATGACTTTTTTTATTTAAATATGAACTCCTTTGCACTGATTTCAAAACCACACCGAGGGCTATTTTCTTCCTTCTCTATATTAGGTACAAAATCTGTGGTAGGGCTGGGCTTTTAAGAATGAAAGTAGTGATTTCCTCACCTGAGGTGCTGGTGAAAAATCAGGACCAGGTAGGTCTGGAAAAAATGCTTTTGGCTCTTAAGAAGAAAGGCTGAGACAAGAGGTACCAGCTGTTCTGAACTCACTGCATATGATCCGTTTTCTTTATCCATGGGGTTATTACCCCTTTACCTCTGATGCCACGATAAAAGATTCCTTTGGCTTCATCGTGCATGATGGGTTTTGATGCTGGGAGATAGAGGTCTAATGATACAGGGCTGCGTAATAGTTTTAAAAAGTAGTTTCTCAATACATCAAACAATTAAGTGTTGGGAGGGAAGACAAGCGTTCAAAGCTGTTGCTCACCCATGAGATGAGAGCGAGAGTGATAATGCTTGCTAAAAATCAGTGCTGCAGTCCCCTAGGTGCACGAGCGCTATGGGCTGGGGTCTCCCCTGCAAATGGAGGCAGTGGGGGGAGGAATGGTGAAGAGGTTGATCTAGGTAGGGTGGGGACTGTCAGCAAAGAAATACAGCAACCACAGGCATTGAAGGGGTTCAGACAGTGGGTAACTGGACACTGTTGCCTGCCTACAGTGTGCCTGGTTTGCACGTTGAGTAGTTCTTGCACTGCAAGGCCTCCCACCAGGACAGCATGCAAGTGGGAGTCTCTGGCTTTGCTTGCAAAATAGTAGAAGTGCTGTGGGCTGCAGTGGTTGGGCATCAAGAAACTTGAGTTCTGGTTTGCTGCTGCAGAAAATTATTCTGACCAGGCTTGTTAAGTATCATAATATTTCTCTCCTAAGTCAGCAGTAAAGTGATATTCTGGGCAAGACATAAGTTTTGAGTTTTGGGGGATTTGGGGTTTGATTTGGTTTTGGTTTTTTTTCTTTTTTCTATTGATACTTCTGTGCTTTAAACTCTGGTTCTGTTTAGTTGTCTTATTCAGGGTGAAATTAAATTACAGCTTTAGTTTTGTGTGGTAAACAATAGTTTTTAAAAAGTCCCATTCCTGTTTTCCCCAAAATGTATAGAGGGGTTGTTTGTTGCTTCAGGAGGAAATAACAGCTGCTGTTGTCAGAAAATAGAGATTTTTCCCCCACTTCACTGGCATAATTCATGACTTTCCCAGTGTAATTTGTTAACATTTTTTAAAGGAGCACGGCTTACAAGCTGTTCAGAAGGTGCAGGAGAGCATATTGCATGGTGCGGGGAAGGTGGAGAGTATGCCAAAGCAACACTGGTAGATTTTGACTGAAATATTGTGTCTTGGGGAAGGTGGGGGATTAGGCAGCAGACAAGTTCAGCAGCCCATGGAGGTCATGCAAACTCCAGGCGCTTGTGCTGCATGGTTGAGCAGCTGAGCCGCAGGACTCGGGTGAAGGTTGCAAGCTCAGCATCACCATGATGTTGTTAATGTCAGTGGGGAATGCCCTGGCCAGCAGCACCTGAGGAGTGACCTGAGCGTGCAGGAACTACACGGGGGCTGGCTGGCATGGCAGCTATCTGCAGTGCAGAGCTGGGGAAGGATGTGTGCCACAACTCTGTCACAGCTTCTTGGGTGCCTGCAGGAGATTATCAAGTCACATGTTTACAGGCTGACCTTAATCTTCCTAATACGGGATCGCCTTCCCTGAGAGGGACAATAAACAACCCAGATTTTCCTGCTGATGGTAATGCGGTAAGCAAACCCATAGCCCCAGGGACAAAGCTTTCACAGGGCACTGAGATGTGGCGGATGGAAAGGGTGCCCTTGGGAAAACAGAAGAGAGATGGGATGACATCCTACTTTCCCTACTGCATGTCCATCAGGGCTTTTGGGATTCGTGTTGTCTGATGGGAAGTTCCTCCTCCTCAGGTTGCTTTTTCTGGCCAAGAACCTTTTCCCCATTACACTAGGACTCTCCGAGGCACTTAAATTAGCCACTGCTTGGTCTTTCAAATCACTGGAGATCTCTGCTTCTTGTTCGCTGTCCCAGGAGAGAGGGGGAGCATCTCTTTCCTTTGTGTTATGGCCTTCCTACCACTGCCTTTCCTTCAGCAAACTGTTAATTGCAATTAAATGTCTGTTATCAGTTCCTGCTGTAAGTGTGTAATAGGTGGCTTGCTTTTGCAAGGGTTACAGAAGGGTTCTGGCCCAAGGGACCCGTCTGAATGGTGTTTGCAGCCGTTGCTCCCATCTGCTGGTTAAGCAGTTGCACTCATTAATTAATCTGAATGGTGGCTGCTGGAGAAATTGGGGCCATTGTGTCTGAGGATGGCCGGTTAGGAGCAGATGCTCAAAAAGATGGGTGCTTGGCTTCACTGAACTTGCAAATGGATTAGCTTGGGAAACATAAGCCAAATTCGTTTTGAAAGCTTTTAAAATTTGTTAATGGTAAGTCTTTTTTCCAGCATAGGAAGCAAGGGCTGTGTGTGGAAGGGGGGAAAAAGGTAGTCACCAAAAAGCGGAACAGGTGTTCAAATGTTCTGAGCAGATGTTCAATCCAGTGTCTTAATGGGTCAGGTTAGCACTTGAAGATCCCTTTTTGTACCTTTAGCCACTTCTTTCAAGGTAGTGTGTTTTCTGCAGATGTCCTTCAAACAGTCAGTATTGGTGCTGGTTAACTCCACACACACTCCGAAATTTGAAGGTGAGATTTTTATAAAGGGGCAAGATGTTAAGACTCTTATGGTGAGATCCATGGATGTCTCTATTCATGTCCATTTTCCTTTTCTTCTTCTAAGTCAGTCCAGAAAAGGTCTTCAAGATTTGTGGGAAGAAGACTTTCTGCATGCCTTATTTGCTCGGAAAGGAACCAGGAGATTAGTCAGAAAAGCTGGTTTGGTTGGAGGAGAGCCAAGCAACAGGCACTTTGCGCAAATCGGTGCTACTGATAGAGTGAGACAGTGCTAGAAATGACTCAGAGGAATTGGCTAATATGCCCTGCAGCTACAAAGAAGAGTACAGAGCAAAATGTTGTTGTCAGCAGAACATCTGATGATGCAGTAGGTAGACTTGTTTTAATGGAAACTGGGAAGTGAGGCTTGGAAAAACGTCAGGCATAGCCTTCCAGGTAGAAGTTGAATGTTGTATTCTTGGATGTTTGCAAGATAGTAATGCTTATTTAGGAGAGTACACAGTTAATTTGTTAATTAAATGTTCGTCAGCTTGTTCTTCAGTGCCAGTTTGTCTGAGTCACGGCTTACCACCCAGCCTTCCTTCCTACAAGTGTCACAAGCTTGAATTTTTACTGCAGCTTGATCTACACGTACTGGAATATTGAACTCTGCTCATTTAAACCTGTGCAAATATAAACGTTGCCTGTAGCATACCCAACGTGGTTAAAATTACCTCTTTTGTGGGAAACATGTCAGAATTGTGAGTTGGCTTGGGCTTTCTTCTGGGAACAGCTGTATACTGCTGATGGTACTGCAGAAATGCTGTTGGGTTGTACCAATGGACAGGCAGAAAGGGGAGAGTATGGGCACGGTTTGGCGTGTCTGTAGGAGCATAGAGAACCGAACTGCTGCTGTGCGAAGCGGAGAGATGGCACATTGCAAGTGTCTATAGTGCCACATCTACCTTTTCTTCTGGCTTTTGTGTCTTGCCCTCGGGTTGGGGGTTTACCAGACATCAGTGCAGTCTCACGCAGCTGCAGCCTCTTCACAGCCAAGTTTTCTGGTGGGGGTCCCAACGGGAAGGTTATGGAAAAACTCAAAAACTTGGAGCAGTAAGAAAACCATGAAGCACCTGTCATGCCACCTCTTGCCTGGACGACTACCTGTTTTTAACTCTCTTTGGGAGGGTGCTGCTTGGAACTGAGCTCTCCTAGCTCGGGGTACTTTTGGGAGGAGGTCCAGCTCAAAGTGCTGCCATTGCTCCTTGCTTGTGCTGGGGACAAGAAGGGAGGCCTTTTTCTTCTGCAGCTGCCCAAACAAGAGGCTTTTGCAGAAGGATGCTGAGGAAGCCTTCCTTCCCGCTGGCCATCCTGGTGGTAGCTGGGGGGCTCAGGGCTGTCCAGATGTGTCAGCACTGCTGTAGGCAGAACCGTGCTCTGCTGCTGTTGGCGGCTTGTGGCCTCTGCAGAAGCGAAGTCCTGCTCATTTGTCTTTTTGGTAGTAGGTAGAGGTGTTAGGCAAGTATGTGCACTGCTGATTTACAGCCCTTACAAGAGCATCAGCAAAGAATGCACATAATTTTGCTAAGCTTGTGCATAGCTACCTCAATAAAAGCATCAACTGCTGACAAGTTTCTTCAAAACAAGAAAGTGAGGCTTTCCTGCAGGCTATTTCAGTAATGCCTTAAAGGGCACGTTTCACAACACAGAATGGCTCTTTCTGCTAAGTACAGTGACAGTGCTATTACTGCGTAGTGAATTAGGACTTGGGCCTGAATTAAGCTATCAGGGCACTTTAGCACTATTCATAGGAGAGATTCAAAAGCTCTTTTCCCCTTTTATTTTCTGCTTTTTTCCCCCCTCACTTTCCCCATCTTGCTTTTAGTTCTGAAATGATTTAAAATTGCCCCAGATGCACCTTTTGGGCAGAAGTAACCGACACTGCCTAAAGCAGGGCAGCATAGAGTATCTCCTTGTGCTTGGGCCATTAGTTTAATGGGAGTGAGGAGGTGAAATCTTGGCCAAGGACTTTGCCAAATGTACCTCTGTGCCTGTTATTTTATAGAGTCTTCACCTTCCACAAGTGCCTTCTCCTTGTGAAGGGGCAGCTCTGCTAACCCAGACAGCTGAGGGCTCGCATGCTCGGAGGTGGGATGGGAAAACCAGCTGGCCTTGCCAAATCACTAAACCAGGTACTCCACGAATTGGTGGCTGTGCAAAGCACTCCTGAATGAGCTGTGTTGCACTTTCTCTGGGCAGCACCTCTCAGCCCACGATGTCCAGAGTGAGCCAGCTGATACTGTGCGAGGGAAGGCGGATTTCCCATGGCTGAATTAGAGGTAGGTTTTAAGGTCTTTTTTTGCTCCTGCCTGCCTCTGGATGCACGACTGCTGCTGATTCCTAATGTGCACAGCTCCTTTCTTCTTTTGGTGCACAGGCCATTCTCTATAGCGTTATACCTCAGTTGATGGGAATGATTGTTGAAATGTAGCTCGTGATGAGCTTTGCTTAAATACTAGTACCCAAAGCACTGAATATTAAATACTTTTAAAATACTTTTTGAATTCATTAAAGAAAAACAGAGAAAATACATTTTCTAGAAGACCTTCTGGTTAACAGGAGGGAAAACTAACAGTACATCTAAGGAGAAGAAAAAAAAGTTGTTCTTTGTTTTGTTCTGTTGGGTTTTTTTCTTTTTAATCTTTGTCCTTTGTCTAGTTCTCATGTGTTCGGATATAGAAGAGGCTAATTTAGGAATGCAGGTGTTTTACCTCTTTCCCAGTCTGCTTGGCTATCCAGCGTCCTTCCTGTACCTCTGCTTTCCTCCCTGGACATGGGACAGGAGGTGCGGCAGGTAAATCAGGCAGTGCCTGCTGGATGGTGCTGGCTTTGGCAGCAGGGTCCCAGCAATGGGTATGGTGCCAGGAGCGGGAGGGCTGCAGTGCTGCTGCCCGGGAGTGGCCTGGTGGTCACAGACAGGGCAGCAAACAGGGTTCTTCAAAGGGAACTCCAGAAACTGGGTATCCGTTTGTCATTGTCTCCTTCTCGATTTCCATCTCCTTCACGCGCCTGCTTTACTTCTTGTTTTTTTCTTTTTTTTTTGGGGTGGGCACTGTATGTTTGGGGAGATACCCTGTCACCTTCTACTGTAAGAAATTGTTTCCATTTGCAAAAGATGTATTGCTTTCTAACAATTCCTGTTGACTTAGAGAGCCTAGACATGATTGTGCAACGGCTGATGTCTCCATGTTCTGCTGGTTCTCTGGAGAACCAATAAATGCAGTAGATGATTGTCTCAAGGCATTGAACTCACTGTCAAGAGGCCGGCAGTGCTGCTGCACCGGCTCTTGCCCATAGCATCTCTTGTGTCACGTGCTTTTTTGGAAAATGTTCCTTGACTGTGACAGGGTGGAGGACTGACTGTCTTAGAAAGCTGCACAAATGTCTAGCTGGAAAGTACAGTTTACACTCAGTGCACTTTCCTGCAAAACATACTCCCTGGCATAATTTGTCCTCATACGACTAGTGCCGTTAACTTTAATGGCTTGCCTAATCGAGTTCTCACCTTATCCTTCCCCTCACTGTGCTTTACTTTGCTTCTCCTTGTCATCGAAGCCTCCGAGGTGCAGCTGTTTTGATGGGGACAAACCTGTGCTGGTTAACACTGAAGTGCACAGGCTCCATCTCTCGTGGCCCATGCGGCCACCTAAGAAGCAAGGATGGTGGGTTTATTAATTTGCCCTAAACAACCTCTGGAAGCATGTTTTACATTATAAGTAATGTCAGGGTTCATATTCCTGTTTTCAGGCACTCTCAGGTCAGTAAGAAATAAGGATTGAGACCAATAAAGAGTGTGTGCAATGTGCAGCCAGCACTGGGGAATAACTGGAGCACTGGCCTTAGTCAGGAGAAATGTGACCCAGTAAACTTCTTAAAAGACTGTTCAATCGTGCTCTTTATTGTGCAGGAGCACGCAGACTGTATACAGGATGAATAGCATTTTCTTAACTGCTGCCAAAGGAAACATTTTCGATGCTGTGTATCTCGGTGGCCGCAGAGAAGAGCTGCTTCTCGCCTTGCACAGGGGCGGTTTGTAATAGTCAGCTAGAACTGAAGTGAGGCGTAGAGGGAACCCTTCAAGGTGGTTTTGCGTCCTTCAAGCACAACTTAACGGGTCCGTTTCTTTGCGAGGAGCCCCACTCCGCTTTCTGTAATCACATAGTATCTGGAGTGAAATAAAACGGGAAAAAGTTATTTTTGAAGACAAACACCCTAGGCAATGTATAGCTGGATGGGAACAGCAGTGTGGTTTTTTGGCGGCAGGTGGGGTGAAGATGCCCTGGCACCTGGGGACTGTAGGATCCTCTTGTAGCTGGGGCTGTTAGCAGTACAGCTCCTGCAGGCTCCTTCCCAAGGGCTCCTTGGCTCCCACCACCGCTTTTGGACAACAGGAGCAGCACTCAGACCCCATGAGGCATATTTTACCCCCACTTGCCATCCTCCTTTCAGCATGGTGGCAGGAGGAGGGGGAGACCTTCCTCTGTATCCCCAGACACCCAGGCTTCCTAAAGAAGGGTGTGAGGCTCCTCATCCCTTTCCATCGGTGCGCTGTGTGTGAGCGAGCACTGGGCTGCGCGCCACTGTCCACGAGCAGCTGCAGCAGGCCAAGCCCTTGCACTGCACTGTAGGATGTGGGGGTGGTGGTCTCTGCTCCACCACTGTTGCGTGGCTGGTTAGGGGAAGTCCTTTCACCCCCGTTGCAGTTTCTCTGCAAGAGATGATCCACCTTTGGCTGCTCTGTGTGAACAGTACTATCTCTGAGAGGCAACGTTACCATCTGGACACCTGCAGTGAAGAATGCAATCCAAACAAAATCCTCCGTAACATCAGAAATAGCGCAGGTGTCTTCAGGGGCTTTTTTAACTCTCTAGCCTTTTTTCTAGCCTTTTGCCCTTCCCAGTTGTTTATTACTTTCCCAAAATAGGATTCCTAGGAAAGAAATTTTCCACTGGATTCATTCTGAAGCTGGAGTGACCAAGCTGTTTATTTATTTAATTGGTTTTACGTTCCAACCAATAAATTAATCTTCTCTGTGTTTGATTTTTTTGAGCAAGCAAAGCTAAGAGAAGGGGGAATGCATACCAGAGATGTGGGGTTTTCTTTTTCATGTTTTATCAGTGCTTATTTAAATAAATAGATTAATTAAGCATACCTTCTCATTGCAGTCTGTATAAATGTGGTGCCTGAGGAACATGAAATGGGCTTGAGAATAGTTTACTGTTCCTGTGCAGCCCAACATTTTCTTACACAAATGATTCCTGTATATAATTATTTGGTTATCCCATATATAAATATATATATATATCTTTTTGCAACTTTATGTGTGACTTAGAGATTTTTCTGGCATTCTGACAGCCTGAGTTTCCCCAGCACTCAGACTCTATTTTTCTCCTAAGCTTCTAAAATGGCATTAGAGTGGAGGTTTAAATCTAAATTTGTTTTTCATGCTTCATAGGCCACAATGCTCACAGTTGTGTGTACAACCCATCTGCACACAAAATGATAATGAAATATGCAGGGTTCATTAGTCAGATGTGGTGAATGGCTTGAAATGTTTAATTAAAGAAAAAAAAACACAAAAGGCCCAGTGAACCAGATGCTTACAGAGTAATAGGGGTGGGGAAAAAACTTTGCGAATAGTATGCTGTTTGCAATTGAGGCCTCCTTATTTGCCCACAGTTAGTTCCCACCCATGTCTTTCTGCGAGGACGATCAGCCAATAAAATATGTGACATCCTCAACTTTTTATTTCTTATGGAAATTCTGCTGTGTTAATTCTTTTGCCTTGATGGCAGACTTTTTGTCCTTCGATCTGTTTTAGAGCTAGGCATACCTGAAGTCTACAATGTACCTTTGTCTAAGGATTAAGTGCCCAAATCTTTCCCAGTTATGACACAGTCCCTGTGTCTTAGAACTGAAGCTTTGGAAAAGTCTGTTCTCACTTAGGAAAAGTCTGTTCCCACTCAATTTTTATGAACTAGCTTGCATAGCCAAAGTTGTGATATCCTTGCTTATCAGCACTTGCAAGATTTTTAAAAAAGCACACAGAGAAAGTGCATGCTTTATTCTCTGCTGTTGCAGTAAGATTTTGGTGTATTTTTTAAAACCTTTCCTGACATTCATGCTTCTTGTGAGGTTCTCATCAGTAGAGAAGTTGAACAGAATAGAGGCTATTTCAGCTCATTACAGAGTGACATTCCAGCTTGAAATGGAGGATAAGGAATGAACAAGCACTTCTGAGTGCTCGGCCCATATTCCATTTTGCGCAGGCATGTTAATAGCTGTATCTGTTAGTGTATTTTTAAGGCTGTCTTCAGTCTCAATAGGGTGGTGTTTGTCTGCGGGCCTCCCTCTTATTCTGTTTGAGACCAGTGTATTTCTGACAATGCCTGCACTGTCTCTGTGCTGTGAGCCGCATGGATGACTTGTAAAGGGACTGAGATGTTACACTGGCTTGTCAGTGATGCTCTTCATTGTATTCTGCTCAGGGGGCCAAGTCACTGAGGAAGAGACGTGCCGAATGCTTTCCTTACGAGAGCCTCTCCCCTCGTTTAATTTTCCTTGCACTCCTTTACCTTGGTGAACCTTTCTTCTTCAAGGAGTAGCTGTTCCTGCAGCGCAGAGCTGGCTTTAGACAATGAACACAGATAGATCTGCAGTACCTGTAACCAGTGGGTTGTTCTGGGCTGTTTTATTTTTGGGTGTGAAATGCAGCATTAGGAAACAGAAAGCTGCATTGAGAGCATCTGGTGACTGCCCTCTTCCTGGCTGCGTGGAAGGATTCATGTGGGCAGAGAAATGCAAAGTATATTGTGGGAGTGTGTCCTGTGCAGAGCTGCTTCTGAAGCAATAGCTAGTTCAGCTTTTTCAGAAATGGCACGTGCTCTTGGAAACTTGAGAATGAGAAGCTCCCAGACTGCTGCTATTTAAATTGAAAGAGCTGGTTTTGTTCTTAATCGAAAAGGCTACATGTTTGAGACTTGACATCCTAATATGGTATGTTTTCCTAAAATGATGCAGTGATGCATCCTTGGTGGTGAGGTAGTGTGTAGACAAAGCTGCAGTGTCCTCACCCGCCTCTGCTTCTTGAGACAGTGGCAGCTTTCAGGGAGAAGGAAAGATGTTTTAACAAGATGAGGTAATTTTACTGCTGAGTTCTTGAGTACCTTCTTGTTAAAATTCTTCTGGTTTTGTTCTGTGGTTTTCTGGAAAGTGAAGGGTGCTGGTTTTACAGGCTGTCACCTTTCCTTGCTTTAACTGCGGCAGTTTCCAGGTCGGTTACACTGTGGTCCCATTTTCAGGACTGCTGATGCAGCACGCCACCACTGCAGGAGAGATCAGCTGCCCTTGAGTGATATCCTTGTGCACCGCACTCCCAGGGGCCAGGCAACTGCTGCGCATCTCCCGGCAGCCTGTAATTAATGTAAAGTTCAGTGGCACCAGCTTTCACCTTCTGCCACACAAGTCATCCCCACCAGTGAGTGAAAGATCTGACTGTTTTGGTGTTAGCTCCCGTCTGTGCTGCTTTCCACATGCTGGTGTGATTTTTCTCTCCTCCATCCTTTGTGAAGCTCATTTTTGCCCTCTGCCCTTGAAGACTCCTGTGTAAAGGCCAGATCAAACAGTCACCATGGAAGGAAAATGCAGAACAGAGAAAAAGCAGTTTTGGTGAGGATTGCAGGTCATACGTCAGGTCAATCAGTCTCCAATGGAGACATCAAAGAAAATGTAACATTACAAGAGCAAATGCATTTTGCTGAGGCAAAGTCCATGGCTTGTTTTGATTGCTCCAGGGTCGTATGCACGGTTACCTACAGTCCCTCTCTGCACTTAAACTCATATGGTGCCATACTCTTTCAAGGGAGGAAAATGAAGATCAAGAGGAGGTTGCTGGTACTAGCCAGTGCAAGTGCCTGACCATTTGTGTGAGCCACGTTAGGAACAGGACAGTTCCTACCTTGGTATCCCAGGGAGTGCCATGACATGAATGAAGATAACGCTTCTTACACTATACTATTCGTTTCCTCTGAAGCTCTCATTGTCCACCTGCTTGTCCTGGAAGTCAAAGATCTAATTCTAGATTTAGACAATCACAGGTCAAGTCAAGGCCATAAAAACTCCTGGGTATATTTCTAAAGAAAACTGTTGTCTCAGTCCTGCTTCCCTGGTCCTTTTGATGTGTACCGGAAGCAAAGGTCTTGCTTTTTTTCTGAGTTTCCAGCTTTTGATATGGTGGGTGCTTCAGAATCCTGGCTATGTTGCTGCTGATATTAGAAAGAGAGGAATTCATTCTTTCTGAAGAACATTTTGGATGAAGGCCTGGTAGCCTAAAGAAAATTCAAACAAAGTCAGTAAATAATGTATCCTGGGCCCATGTGATGGGTCCAACAAACACATGTGAGGGCAGAGAAAGCCCTTATCTTCCTGGGCTGCGAACGAGTAAAAGTGGTTCCTAATTTCAAAACAAAGGTGGCTGGAAAGAGAAAAGTAAATGCTGTTACAGTCAAAAACCCTAGTTATTTATTGTATTCTAACAGGGATATGGATCCTATATACGGAGCTAGAACAATGATGAAATAGTCTCACCTACTCCTACTCAGTAACTTTCATTATTCTTTTCCATTGTCATAGACTGACAAAAAGTGAAATCCTGTTACCTCTTTTCCTTTATCAATAGTGGATGCAGGGAAGCAAACGTACAGAGAGCCACATCACAGCAAGTGAGGCAAGGTAGAAATAGTAGGTGAGTCTGTTTGATCCCTGATTCGTTTGGAACCGAGAATCAGAAAGAGAGGTCACAGCATCCTTTGAACAGAGTATGGTGATCTGTTAGGTCCCAAAGCACTATTGTTTCTGTACATTACGGATTTGTTCTTGACGTGACAATCACTGTGTCAGTGGAATTTTCTTACGTAATTAGGAGGAACATGATCACCTTCAAGCCTGAGAGAAAATGAACAACAGCAATTCCCATTCGTGTGTGCGCTGCATACCGAGGGGAAGAGGAGTACCATGGATTTGTGTGTCTAAGCAGAACACAGTCTGCAACTGGAAATGTCACTTCTGTAAAGTAATTTTATGTGCTGGTGACTGGACTTTTTTCATTTGAAATTATAATTTTAAATTAAAATCCTCTTGGCCCCTCTGCATATTGCGATTTGGGTTGATGAGCAATTTTTCATAAATCTGTGCATCATCTCTGTTTATGCATCTTCCTTCTCTGCTTCTCCCAACACCATGCAAATTAATGGCAAGAAGAGAGCGTGACTCAAATTGTTATTTGTTAGGCATCCTCGTTTTCTCTCATACAGAAATTTTGCTTTTTCAAAGCTAATCTTTCAATCACAAGTAGGCATGTGCAAAATGGATAAAGAAGTTTAGCTTTATGAGTCCCAGCAGTAGGCCAACAAATGTAGTCTGTGGTACTGGCTAAGCAAAGTCTGTGAATTAACTACATTTTAACCAAGTGAAGTGTAGCTCGGGGTTGCTCTGAGACAACTGAGTAAAGGATTGACTCTCTGTTCTGCAACATTTCCAGCAGGCTTAGAAAGGCTTTTTGGAACTAAACAGGGAACCTTCCCCAAAATGCTCTCCTGACTGCAAGCTTTCAAGACACTTAAGGGTGATCTCACCGGCCTTTTTAATACTAATACTTCAATGTCAGCATGTTCCCAATTATTATGGCAATGTCCTTGAGCACAGCCATCTCCAGTCAGACATATCTGTACAGTTGAATATAGCAAAGTGTTGTTTCAACCGAGTATGGGTTTTTTTCTGGCTGACATAGCATTTGTTCCCAAAGTAAATTCCAGTACAATATTTTATTTAATTTTATTTTGTTTTGTTTTGTTTTTTTTCTTTTTTTTTTTCCTTTTCTTTATTCCTTTCTCCTGAAGCCATTTCGGGAAAAGAAGTCACATAACTTGCATTGGTATCTGAAAGACATAGCTGAATGTGAATTCATGGTTATTTTTTCAGTTGATGTTCTGTGCCAGCTTTGGCAGAAATCTTTTCCACAGGTTGATCTGTGGGAGGAGAGGGGATATCTGAATGCACTTCATTTAGGATGTTCCCATTTAAAAGTTTGCCTTTCTTCCCCTTTAGAGCTAGCTCTGCCTGACTGTAGAAATCCTGCTGTAATATATCTGTTGGCATTATGACACTGACACACAGGAAAGGGACTGTGTGCTTGCCTAATAATATTCTTTTGTTATGAAGAAATTTTGCCAGAGTCAACCCATCTTCTATTGCTGTATGAAGTTTCCAGAATAATAATGGATGCTGACTTCCAAATATTTAGAGTTCTCTAATTAGAAGAAATTATCCCTGTGCTCTGCAGGAGGGGAATTGTGTGTGCCTTCCTTGCCCTCCCGGCCCCAAGGGGGTTGGAGTGACTGCTGTGGTGTAAGAAAGCAACTGCTGATCTCCTGTACCATGCAAAAGGCCCATGAGCTGTGGGACAGCACTGCCTCGGCTTTGTGATGTTTTCCAGAGAGGTTATGTCCTGCCAGGAGAAAATACAGTGAAAATGGGCAGACCCCCAAACCTGAAACATAATCTGAAAGATTATGCTTTTCTTACTTGCAAGAACTTAAGCCTGATGTTTCAGTGAGGATGCAGCTTACGCTGTTCCTCTCCAGTAGCGACCTAAGGGAGCTTTTTGGGGGAGATAAAGGCTCAGCTAATGATACAGTTTTCAAAAAAGTGTTACTCTAAAAATAGGCTGATGTCCCATATGGATTAGTCAGTGAGAACCCTGAAGAGAGTTGGGATGCCCTGCTCCCTTATGTAGAAAGTATGTAGCCAAAATCTTTTCAGAAGGGAAACCCTGAAATTGGTCTGAGACCTGGTGCTGGTGCTGTAGATCCTTCTCTGTTTGTGGCTGGCTGCGTTGATTAGAAACTAGCTGGAAGCGTCAGCGTGGGTTTCCAGGTGAGGTGCACTGTACACAGGTAGATGTTACAGTACACACATACAAATCCTACTGCATTATCTGTACAATAAATCTCACAACTCCAGCCAAGGTCCTCAGCTAACCTTGAGGCTGCCTGCCCAGTCGCAACCGAGCATGCCCTGACACAGCCTGCTTCATCCCAAAGTAGGCACTGACCATGGGCATTCTCTCTGTCCACTTTGGTGCACGATGAGAGTGGTATGTGGCTGAAATTTCTCTTGCTCTGCTAAACTTGCGTCTGTTGAATCCTGTCCGTAGTAAAAGGTTGACCAGATAGCACAGACCGTTTGTGACTTAATTTTCAGTATTAATGAGGTACTCAATGGATGTAAACTTCACTGGGGTTTTTTGTAGCTCTTAGAGTTGTACTATTGTTGTAGCCCTTAGTGCTTACAGTTGTAAATCTGAGATTCCTGGAAAACTAGGGAAAATTGGGTTGGAGGAGTAATGCCAGGAGGTTATCAAGTCCTTCTCCCTGCTCCTGGATATGATTAGCAATGCTTCAGTCCTTCACCACTGGTACTAATCTATGCTGTTTTTGAAGAACTTTGCATAAAATCTGTTCCTGTGCTTTTTTTATCATTAGATATAGTTTTTATAATGTTTGATCTGAGTCATTCTTGCTCCAATTTCAGCCCATTATTCCTTATCTGCAGTGGTTATGCAGAACAGATTGTTCTGTTGACTTTTGTAGCATGTTTCTATGTACGTAGAAGTCCATTATCACACTGCCCATAGCATTCTTCTCTCTAGATGAAGACAACACAATTTTCTTTAATCTCTCCTCACAAACCATATTTTATAGATACCCCTTCTTGTTCTTTGGCCTCTCTTCCCTTAGTCCCTGTATTTTTTTTTTTTAAGTACTTGGTGCAGGAGATAATACTTCATCTGGGGCATTATGAAGCTGAGCAGAGCAGAAGGTTGACCTGTATTGTAGGTGATGTGTGCTCCCATTTATACATCCCAGTGTGTTCTGTTTTCGTAACAGTATGACTTCACTGAGTCACGTTCACCTCACAGTCTGCTCTACCCCAAATCTTTCTCTGAAGAGCTGTTATCTGAACAAGTTTCTGCAACCTCTGTTTGTACAGTTGGCTGTTTCTGGCTATGCGTAATGACTGTACTCCTAGCCATGTTGGATTCAAAGCATGTCTTCAAATGATGAAATGATCTCATATAATCTTGTCCTCCGGTATAATTGCGTTCCCTCCAGACTTGTGTGCTGCAAATTTTAATAAGAAGGTCCTCTACCTCCTTCTCTCCTTCACTAATGTCAGTGTGAAGTAGAACCAAGAATAAGAAAAAAAGGGAAAAATTTTCTTGACATCTCTTTTTGCTTTTACAGTGACCTATTAATGACACTTGTATGGGTCTTCCATTTGTTGCTGGTTTCATCAAGACTGTGCTTCCCTGATTGCTTGCAGAAAAGTCTGTACATGCAGCATCCAAAGAGGTGTGGCTATAGAGGTAGAAAAAAATATAGAAATATTTCCATACAGAGGGATCCGGAACTGCCCTGCAGAAGAGAAAACTCGTGGGATGCTCGTATACTAGTTTTCTCTTCATTTTTTCTGGGGTCAACTTGCAACAGTGGATGATGGTCCAAAATGATGTTGGTGTAAGTGCACGTTCCTCACTTGAAAATCTTAATTTCAGATAAGCACCATGCAGGGAAACGTAAATCAGTCATAAATGTAAGGATTTTGGAAGCTGGTAAGTAGCAAATATTGGTATGGCCACAAACGGCTGGCTTCAAATGTTCAAAAACATGCAACAGGATGCTGGCATTCAGGAACATGGAAATTGAAAGTCCCCATGTAAAATGGCCCCATAGACTTGGAAGCTAATACCCCTCATAGACTGAAGGCAAAGTAGGTTCAGGTAGTATATATATCCCCAAATCCTTCGCCAATGCGTGGGTTTTACGGTAGGTACTTTACATAGTACTTTTGCATTCTTTATGTACGTCTTACATGCGACAGCTGGGGAGAATGGAGATAGCGTGCATGGCACTGACAAATGCTCAAACTGAAATAATCCTGGAAAAGAGGGTCTTCATGCCACTTTGTCTTTGGGTTTATGATGATAATAGCAGATGTCTGCACTGATGGAAGATGCGGGCTCCTGCTGGGAAAGGCTGTAATAATGAGAAGCATTTGATGAGCTGACTCTGTTTCATTCTTACTGATGAGTTGATACTTTAAGGATACAAGTAATTACAGCAACTTTGATCAGATTTAGTTTAGGTGCAACTGGAATTGATTCCAAGAGAGGCAGCTTGCGAGGACTGAAAAGTAACTAGAGGAGTGATTTGGCTGGGTGCGCTATCTTACTAGCTTTATTTTTCATTCTTTCTCCATCTCTGTTTCCCCATCTACTTAGCACTGATTTTATGTTAAGTATCTCTTTAGAATTGACTTGTTCTGTAGACGTCAATGTTTAAGGTTGTGTAGAATCATTTTGGGTGCATGATTATCAGATGTATAGGGAAAACAGTCACGTTATCTTGAGTCTTACGGTGACACTGGCAGAGTCAAACTGCCTATTGCTGCAAACCATGTGTGCCGCATTGCTTGCTTCTAACTGTGTTGGAAGAAACCTTGGGGACCTGTACAGGCTGAGAAATGCAGTGACCAGGGCTGACACTGCCCTTCACAGCAGTCCTTTGGGGCTGGTGGACTGGAACACTTCCAGGGAAAGGGTACTGATACCAAAGTATCTTCACACATCGCTGCTAATCATGGAAAGGAAAGTGCCTGAGGGAAGGACAAAACTCTGTAAACAACCCTGAGTTGGAAATACGTGCAGCAGCCCTTTTGGTTGTTTTGATGGAGGGTAGGCCAGCAGGTCTGTAGCAAGCGTTTGCTTTCTCCAGGTCAAGGAAAACATTTGAGGAGTAATCTCCCCCTGCTTTATTTTGCTTTTCATTCTTGTGACACACCAGGGGTTAAAGAATATATGGGCAGTAGTTATTGTTTCACAGCCAGTGCTCCAGGGAAGTGGGTGAACCTGGTAGCTGTGCCGCTCCCGGGTCGCCTGCCTTCCTACGGGAGCTGCAAGCAGGGACCTTTGCAGGTGCTGTACTGGGTCCCACAACTCTGGCTGCCCTTTCTCTGAAAGACCCCCCCAGATCTGTAGCGCGTTGAAAGAAGTATCCCTTTTTCCCTTGCCACAAGATCTTGCTCTGAGGTTTTTTGCATCAAAAAGAACCAGGTGTCGCCTGTGCTGCCTGCTGTCAGCCAAGCATGACTACCAGGACGCGAGGTTGGAGGAACAGAAGCTGGCCACTGCTCTGGGAAGGCAGACCGCTCCCCCCGTGTCCCTCCTCGCATGCCGGTCAGCAATTAAACGGTGGCTGTGAAACGGAGGCAGGCGGGAGAGGGTCATTTTTGGAGAGCTGGTGGGGAATGTG
Source organism: Bucorvus abyssinicus (assembly GCA_009769605.1). NCBI lineage: Eukaryota > Metazoa > Chordata > Aves > Bucerotiformes > Bucorvidae > Bucorvus > Bucorvus abyssinicus. The sequence continues at coordinate 37,454,669 of CM020030.1, forward strand.
TCGAGGAGCTGCTGCCTTCACACCGCCCCGGCAGCGGCGGCCCCGGCGTGGTCCCGGCACTATAATTAGCAGGTGGCAATCAGCAGCTGCTTGCTTCTCGTCGCAGGGGTTCAGGCTGTCTGAAGCAGTAAATGGGTAAATGAACGCAAAGCCACGGGGTTTTTTTGCTTTAATGACTGTAAGTATCTTCCCGGTGCCAAAACCAACCGGATTTCAGGCTGATTCGTGGGTTTATTTTTGTAATCCAGCCGCAGATTGGTCCTTGCTTTCCCTGAGTAAATTGTAGGAGATGTGTTGAAGCATTAAGAGGCCTTATTGACGTTTCTGTGCAACCCCTTCAATTTGTAGTAAGCTTTCATCTAATTAAAAGACCTCACTGATTGGAATATGTGTGGATCCCTTTCTGGAGACAGTCCCAGTGTATCCCTTTAACCCGTATCTTTACCATGTTAGTCTGCTCTGCTTGAATCCCTTGAGAATACAGGAACCCTTACAAGCTTGGAAGCTCCTTTTTCATTGAAGGCATTTTCTTTGTGTTGTAAGATCCTGCATAATTTTTAGCTAAGATTGCTTTCAGCACTGATGTATGGTCAAAATTACATATCCCCTGACTCTCTGACTTGCACCATTTACCTGAGCCTGTCTCTTGGAGAAGAGATCGTGACAGTGCATGCTACCAAATGTTTTTACAGAAGCTAAAGCTAGGGGAGGATGATACTGCATCCTCTTCACTCTATTTTTCTTTTTATTTACAATATGATAGGCTGGTACATTAGGATTTGTGCTGATTTTTAATAGGTTTTTGGGGGTGCATTTAACTTAAATGGTTTGGTACCTGCCTCATCTGGCACATTATCCATTTCCATCATTTTGTTCTGTGGTGGTAGGAAATGTGTTTCTGCTCTCTGAAAATGTTCACCATGTTTACGTTTGGTTATTTTTTTGCTGGCGTGTCATCCTACAGCACTAGCATTTGTCTGGCAGTTTTTAACAACATGACTCTGTCAAAAGAGAATGAGGTCTCACATCTTCTTGGAGAGCAGAGTAGGATCCAGAAGTCTGCATCATATCAGACTGAGCAAGACTAACTTTGACCTGATTCTATCAAACTCAAATGCCGACAGTAAGGGCTTGAAACATGAACTCCTTTTGGTGTCTGCAGTTGCAGGGCGTCATCGGCCTGCCTGCATTTGTTTAGAGAGCTGGACAAACAGTGTCTGGAAGTATACTGGGTACGAATGACCTTTTGGGGTTTTTATCAGGGTGATTTTTTTCAGTCTATCAAATAAAGTGCGCAGGTTTGCTTATCGCAGGATTTGGCTTGTGTCCCGACAGCCCTCCTTTGCAGCAGCGATCATCCCTTAGAGCACAGCTCTCCAGGCTTTGCCTTTAATTCAAGTTACTGGTCTGCATGGAGTCTCATCTAATACTTGTGTGTTTTGTACAGGCTCCTGCTCTCTTACACAAGGGTAAGGCCATTTATATGAAAAAGCACGCAGTGAGCTCAGTGAGTCTGTGCCTGGATCTCTGTGGTGCAGCTGTGAACTGCATCTCTCCACATCTCTCCTGTGGTTGCTGATGCGTATTTGGAAGCATGAAATGACATCATAAGGCTTTAAAGCCGACATTGTCAGATAACTTTGCAGTCTTATCTTTCGAAGTCAAATGTTTTTTCTTCAAATCCGTATGACGTTATAATCCTGAGCACCTTGCTTGTTCCTATCTCTTCCCTTTGTCTGCCCTCTTTCATGAGTTACTCACTGGTTCATAAATAAGTAAGGATGTAAGTACATTTTGGGAAATTTTGCAAATGCTGTTGATAAATTTGTCCAGTACAAAAGATAGCTCTAAAAAGCATTTGGCATCAGGTAACACCATGGTAATCCTAAGCACCTGCTTCACACCCAGGTTGCCATAACCCAAAGGAAAAACGGCTAGATCAGGAATTTTTAGGAGGAAGTACTGCTGGCACTGTATGATGCTAAAAGTGTCTGCTGCCTAACATACTGTGGGACTAACGTACAGCCTTAGTGGCTGTATTTATAGCAGGCAACAGCCAGATACACTACAACAAGCAAAACTGCTCTTCAGTGACATGGGAATTCCTTAGTGTTAGGCTCAACAGAAGGATGGGACCATCTCCTCGCTGAGGCATTTGGTACTCAAAACTCTCTGAAGCAATTTTCATTAGCGAATACCATGTGCCTTGTGTACTGAGTGTTTTATGCGGAGGCTGGCACAAACCAATTTGTTGATGCTCTGTTTACCTTGTACTCTATACCGTGCTGTGTTTTAGATAGCAAAGGAAAATGTTGAGTCTGCTGCCTTCATCACCTGGGAGAAGGGTTAGGGTGGGAAGCAGAGCAACCACTGTAGCTGGAGCTGTTGCCGGTGTATCTGCTGCTCACATAAGCGATAATCTCCTGCGTTCAGCACGAAGCAACCGGAACAAAGTGCTACCCGTGCCGTTTCCCTGTTGACATCCATCGTTCCAGTTTCCATCTGCTCACAGGTTTCCAGGGCATCGGCTGTGTTCCCAGCTGCTGGTCCTCTCACATATCACTGAGCTTCTGGGCCAGGCTTTGTGAGGAGCTGCCCTCTTAACTCCATCCTAAGGGCTGGCACATTACTACTTCCCAATATGGCTCCTTAGATTTTTCGTACTTGGGTGTAGATGTGTATGTGTATTCATCTAGTGCAATGTATAAAATTATACGTCGGGAATTTCTCAAAAAATTATTGATTTGCCATATGCTGCTGGCTGCTCTGCCAGGCTTCTCTCTCCTCACCTGATGCGCACTCTCAGCCCTGCTCCAGTCCTTGAATGTTATCAAGTGTTAGACATGTTTTACAGTCATTCAACCTGACACAGAAATATTTTTGTCCCCTAGACCTCCAAATTTCTCTGCTCAAAGTCAGTCAAAAGTGCAATTTAAACAGTCATAGGTTTAATCATGTTCTTGGAACGCTCCTGAGCAAGATTTGCACTGCAAAAGAAGTGGGAATTTTTCCTTTCCCTTGGGACTTGTAGCACTTCCATCTTAACTTGGAAAGGGCCCAAGATACCAATTTTTAACATTCCTACTCTCTTTACAAGAAAGTGTAAGTATTTTACATCATGTAAGAGGCTTCAGCATCCTCCAAGCCTTGTATCCGTCATATTGAAAGGATACAAAAAGTAGTAGCAGGATTTGAAAAGCTGTCTGTCTGATGCATTTCCATGAAGGTGACATATGGAGGATACAGGACAATGGAGCGTAGGGGTAGGTGTTTTTATAACGTTTCTATCTTGCCATCCAAAGTCAATTGCGGCTTTACCACCTGTTTCAAACTCATGCTGCAATCACCTTGTATGCCCTCCTTCCCTATCACATACTCCAATTAATACTCTCAGACTCTGCTACAGAGTGACTTAAAGGGACTCTTCAAATTTGGCAGGAGGAATGTGGCTGCTATAGAGTCTCTAATACATCCTTCTGTATTTTATTCATCACTGACACAGGATTTGGAGAGGGTGGGGATCTGAATAAAGCGTGTAAATTTGCTGCCAATAGCATGACAATTAAAAGAGAAAAGATAACAGTGTATGTACTAATATTGTCACATGTGCACAAAGCAGGGCTGATCTTAGTGTTGGAAGCTGGGTGTTTCTGAGCCATGTGCCTTTAAGACCTACATAATGCTGCTGCATTACCTGAGGGTTTTTCTTTTGAATTTCCAGCTTCAGAAAACCAAGCTTGGTTTTTTTTTTTTCCCCCTCTCCCTTCCCCTAATGGCACTCTCAAAACCTGGGGCTATTTATTTGAAAGAAGACTCACTGCATATAAGATATTATGGTGTGATAAGATATGTTGCAGTAAATAGGGGCAGAATCATGTGCACATCACTGTCATAGAGATGGCGTGGTTGAGCTGACTTTGTTACCGCCCCTGTATAATCCCAGTTTTTTGACTTAGGACAGCTACATCTAATTTTTCTCTATTGCTCTCTGACATCTGGTGGCAGCACCAGGTAATGCAGTTAATTTGCTTAAAATCTCGCCAAGAGGCTCGCTCATATTTTGATGCTTCAGTAGCTTTGCTGGAAAAGAAACTAACTTGGCTCTTGGTATTGCATTTTGGAGTGGTTATTCCCCCTGGGTAGGAACGCTTCCAGAAGGATGGGATTTGAGCAGGCCAGACTCTTCAGTAAGCTGTGTTTATATATATATATATATCTCACATTAGATATTAAATGGTAAACTTGCATTAACATTGTGCATCTTGATTTGCAATGCTGCCAGTGAAATTTCACTACGAACTGCTTTGGTGCTTAGAGAGCATAAGGTTGATTATAGCAATACTGCAGAAGAGGTGAAGGCCATTGGTTGTCTCTTCAATATTTTCTTCCTTTTTCAGTTAATTCCCCCAAATGAGTTGCAGTTTGCTGATTAGCTCTGAGAAAACGGCCAGGTCTGGAAACAAAATTACATTGTCATTTTCAGCTAGAAAAAGACTTAATTTTGCTTTTTCTAGCAATAACTAAGCCCCTCCCTTCCCTTGCCCTCCCTTCCCTTCCCTTCCCTTCTTAAGTGCTGAGCAGAGACAGAAATGAGGCTAAAACAAGCAAAATGGGCAGTAGATGAACATATGCGTGTGGCAGGTGCAGCAGTATGTGAGCTCACTGCAGTTCCAGCACAAGGTTGTGAGGTGTGTGTGTGGCTGCTGAGAAGGTGTCAGTGAACCTCCCCCTGATACTCAGGTGCTGTGCCATTATCAAATAACATGGTTTCTCTGTGAAAACCAGTAGCAGGAATAGATGATAAAGTGTTGTTAATAGGAAGGGCAGCTTGCTTTGTAATGGTTTGGTTTCCATTCACAGGTTCTCCTTGTAATACCTGTTTCTGCCTTCTCACGGGATAAGAGTAGTGAAACCTCAGTGGGGATGTAAAGTGATAGTGATTAATTTTGTGCGGCATACTGCAGATTGCACTTTTGTTCCAATTTTAGGCAGAGTGCTTGAAAATCCATGTTTCTTTTCCTCCCCAGTCTCCAGTCCCAAGACAAGAAACCAACCAGCTAATACTGGGAGGCATAATCCCCACAGCTTCTTAGCTGTGCAGCGAGAAGTGCTGTATTCAAGGGGCTTTTCCACCATGGCTCCGGGTTTTGCACTCTTGCAACTGCCATCTTGCCAGTTCTTATACATGGACCTCATGGCACTATCAGCAGCTTGTCCCATGTTTCTCTGGCAAATGAGTCACGGATACGAGTATCTTCTTTTCGTTTTCTTGCTTGGTTTTTTTTGTTTGTTTGTTTGTTTGCTTGTTCCAAAGACCCCTCCGTACTGGATTTTGTCTAAGAGATTTCCCATCTTTACTTCTCAGGCACAGTTGCAATTTCTTAATCTATATTACTTTTCTGGCAGAGTAGATGGTTGCACATCCCAGTTCGCAGTGTTTGGTGCTAGATGCCCTGGAGGCAGGGCAGAGCAAGAACAGGGATGGATGGCTCTTCAAACAGCCCTGATGGCTGCCTCCAAAGAAAACCTGAGGCAAGCATGAAGGTTTATGTCCATTGGCATTGCAGGGCTGAACTCCGTGTAGAAGACACTTCAGGAAGGACTGGCCTTTCTCAGCAGATGGGACAGTTTTGTGGCAGCCCAAATTCTGACAGAGCACCAGTGTGTATGTAGGTCCTACTGAAATATCCGTGGAGCCCTGGTTCAGTTCATAGGACATGCAAAGCAGAGGGATTGCAATGGACTTCAGGCTACCCTGAACATGCTTCTCAAGAGGGGCTGGTGATGCTGAAGCCTGCTTTGGACTTCACAGGAGACTGTTAGATGTCTTATGAGAGAAGAAACCTGTTGAGAAGCTACCATCCAGATGAAAGATTTCACCAAGGTGCTTTGGAAAGCAGCTGTGGTTACAGGCGGTCATTCCTGGCAGAGCTGGTTACAAGGATGCAGATGGCAGTCAAGGACAAGGCTTAAGCAACATACTGCAACTGCCCTAGCCACAGGAACGGTCATCACTGAAATAAAGACTTGAACTCTGGGTGAACTGACACTGAGGAACCCTTGCCATAGCCCTCTGCCTTCTCCTAAACAGGTGAAGTCCCAGGCCTGTGAGCCATAACATGCTCCAGGCTTGCAGGACAGATGAGATCACAGAGGATGTTTTGGAGAGAACAAAAATGCTCCAGCACGGTAGGAAATATGGTGCCTCTGGACCAAACATCTTATCTTGAAGGGCAGCTTGCACGTTGCCTCTCTTGTGCTGGGTGATGGAGGCAGGCTGTCACCAAAAGGACTGAAAGCTCCAGAGAAAGATGAAAGGCCAGAAAAAGAAGGTAACATCAGGATACCTTGAGCTTATCATCCTCATCCTTTGTGGTTTGATTTTGAAAGTTTTAACAGAAATCACACCATAGGAAGGTGCCCAAATTAGTACTTACCTTCCTGCTTTGTCCTGTCATTGGTTAGAACACAAGTTTATTCCATTATTTTGGAATTATTTTCCACAGGGACTTTGGTGATAGTATCTTCAAAGCCTTTTTCTAGCTAGACTGTTACAGAGACATTTCATCCTTGTCAGTGTGCCATCCCATATTGTAGGGAAAAAAAAGCCCCTAAAAATTAAACCCTGCATTTTACAAGGATGTTTAGTAGTCTGAATTATATCCAAGTCCCTTATAGCTTATTGGGTAAAATATTTACCATATGTGTTTTCCCACTGTGAAAGACAGCTAGACTTGATTAGATGTTTAAATGCTCAAATGTTTTGAATGAGGAATTGAGAGGAAGCTCTTGGTTGATGGCAGTGGCAGCAGGAAGGACAGTATGAGCCTGTGAACTGCCAGAAGGTCTCTCAAGCAATAAAACTGCACTTTGCAATCTTTCACGTTCAAGATAACTTAATCTTAACCTACATAGCAGTAATTTCCTGCTCACCAGTGAATAAGTGATCATATGAAAGTCTGCTCCATCCTTTTGTGGGGAAGGAGCAAGTGCATAGGTCTTGGGTTTTCAGTGAAGCCAAGGGAGTCTTGGTCTACGGCCTGCCTTGGAGAACTTTGTAGCAACTACCATTTCCTCTGTGTGGCAGAGTAGTGTCTGCTCTCCTTCCTGTGAGCTGGCCTCTGTGTGAATGTACAATAAACTTGGCGTGTTGAAATGTTGGGTTTCATCTAGTGCAATGGCTCCAAATTCTTCTGCAATGTAGCCCACGCCTTAGTAGAGGCAGTGTTTCATGGAACTTCAGTATTGTGTAGCACCCCTGGAGTAGCCACACCAGTCACTTGAGTATGAAAGTACTGGTTTTGTGTATCATAGCTATATTTGCTGCAATTCAGCAATTTGCTCTAAGTAGTGACAGAACAGCTCTCTGCTTGCTGTTGTAGACAGCATATGACTTGAGAGCGCAGTCTGTTTGTAAGAATGTCCCAGCACTTACTGCTTTTAGCATCGCTGTGGGGTAAATGAGCTCGGGAACCTGCCACCACCAATCCATGAGGGGTTTGCAGTTGCTTCCTTTTGTACAGAAAATGCCTGCCTCTGTATTAGAATAGAAAATTTCGATTTAAAACCTTTATTTAACATTTGGAAGAGTTTTTTTTTTCACATCCAGTTATAATTGTTAAAATAGGTTAAGGTTGAGATCCAGATCATCATAAATCACTCCCCCTTTAAAGGCAAATGTTTTCCTGTGTGGCCCGAGGGACTGAAATCAAGTCTGACAAGATGCACAGACCTGCATTTTATTCTTGGCTTTTCCTCACTGCCTCTGTTGTACTTTTCTCTATCTGGAGAGCAGTGCTTACCTTGCACTGCTGTTGTGGGGATTAATTAATCCCTCTGTTTGCACAGTGCTTTGAACATGCCCAAATGAAATGCTGTTACTTTAGTTGCCTCGTGGCTCTGTGCAGCCTCCTGTGACAGCAGGGTCTGAAAGCTGAAAGGATGGGCAGAGCAAGGCCCCTCTACCCAGCAAGCAGCCAGGGCCACCCAGTGTGCTGCCTTCGGAGATCTGCCTGCCCTACCTCCCAGCCAGCCCATATGTGGGGCACATGTCCCTGCCATGGAGTGCACCCGACCTGTGGGATGGGCACCGGCTTACCAAGGGTGGTGCAGACTCCTGGGCTGTTTTCTGTGCCCCATGGCTGGAGCAGCCTCTGGTGGAGGAGCTGCCTGCACTGGTGATGAGGCTGCTGTGGGAAAGTCTTCTTCAGCAAGACTAGCGTGCAGGTTGCTGGTTGCTGTGCATCTAGCACTGACTGCTAGAAATTTGGACCTAAATTTCAGAGCCAAATGGTTATATTAACTTAATCTGCTGGTGTTTGGAACAGAAGAGGGGTTCTGGCCTTTGCTTAGAAGATGTCAAACCACCACAGGATGATGTCCTACGTCATGTGCAAATGTCTGAGTACAAAATGCTCACTTAGTCATCTTAAAGGTGGTTTATCATCTTTGTCTGTAGTCTTCTAGCCACTTCAAACCATAGACCAGATGACTGGTGCTGTCTTTGGTGTATTTTTTTTGGCAGAGGGATGTGTTACGTACTTGTAGTTTCATCTACTTGAATTTTCTTTGTTAAATAGCTGACCGTATTGTTTTGGAGGGGAGGTTCACAGTAGGACAGGGCAGGTTAAAGGCATAAGATGGGTATTAACCAGCTGTAGTTACAGCAATAAGCATTTGCATACCGGTGATTGATTTTCTTTATGTATCTTCTTATGAAAGAGATGCACTAGTAAAGCATACAGGCCTTCACAAGTGGGCTGTAAATTATCAATAGAAACATTGTGGTGGTGTTCGCTGTTTAATTTCCTCTGTCTCTTCATTTGCTCTCTTACTTTGTCACTCTTCATTTTTTGTCTTGTCAGTCTCCATTTCCTCTGTTCTTTGTGGCAAAATTATTTCCAAGTGGAACTAACTACAAGCATAGTGATGCTCGTGCAGTGGTGTCCCCACCTGCCAGTGACTTGTAGTCTTGGTGAGGCTGGCTGTACAAGTGCTGTAGAAAATGCAGTGCACAAATGGACAAGGGATGGTAAGCCAGAAGACAGTTTACTTTGCTGTCATCATGACGGTGGATCCTTTTCCAGTGATGTATTCAGGACACTTGGATGCCAGTGGGCAAAAGCAGAGTATAAGAGAGCACAGAGAAGGAAAGGCCTCTAGAAAAACATTTGAATTACTAATCATGTGTCAGGAAACATATTTAAGATGACAATACTACATGGACAGTGGCGGCTGTGGTGAGCCTGTGGTGACCTGCTGGTGCAGCGGTGTGGGCTTTCCCTTGCAAGGACGAGGAGGAGTATGAAAAGGACATCTTTCTTAAGTTACCGAAGCTGAAGAACTGCTGCCTGTAGCTTTCAGAAAATTCGGGTCAGGCATGAGAGAAGAGCTGTAGGGAAGTCTTGAATTACTCCACAACTCTGAAGAATTAGAACATGATCATAGCTACAAAAATTAATCCAGGAACACCACGTTGCGTTGGCGTGTTTCTGTTGCAAATGCCAGTCTGACCATGAACATGCTTACTACATGTTGTCTGAAAATATATATTTTGGTCCTCTAAGAACTGAATTTCACCTATCTTTATTTTGTCAAGTCTATGCTGCATTAAGCATCCCTGCTAAATGGAAGATTTGTTGGTGACTCACAGCCATGGGAACTGTGGTGTGTGACCTGACTGAAAAATCAGAGCTTGGAGCTGACAGACTCAGCCCAAATCTCACACTGGAGTGATACCAGTGTGTTGTGAGGTACAGATTACTGTCATGTCCATCTTTGTTCATGTGCTCTGCAGCAATGTAAAGGACTTATAGATGGCATTTGATATAAAGCAGCATCTGTAAGAGGGTGAAGGATAGTGATTGATTAGCAGCACAGCTGACTGCCTGTGTATGTATCACTTCAACATATACTGACCTGCCATATTCATTTAAATCTTTATGCCCTTTGCTTTCCTCCTGCCATGGACTATGTTTCACAGAATAACCCAAAGCTTTCTCGAAGGCACTCCCTTAGTCATCAGGTTCCTCTTGGCCATCCCTGGAGCTATTTTATACCTTCCTATGTCCCTCATGCTAGCTACTCTGATGTGAGCTCCTCCTCCAAAAAAAAATTAACCCAGTTGCCTTCAGTAATGTTCATTCTGCTAATGTGCTTTGCTGTGATAAGAGAAATGACAAATCATACTGCTTCCTCTTCCAGTGAGCCAGCAGGTACCAGTGGTTGGTGTGAGGTGGAGGATTGCATGGTATTGGAGACATGATTGTGATCCACACCACATGCATGCTGTGCCTTCATCATTCATTGCTTGCTCTCATCTCCCTTTCCCCCCCATAAGATAGAGGATGGAGGCTGTTGTCTCTTGTCTCCTGGCTAATGGAAGAACAGCCGTCATGCTCCTCTGCCAATACATTGTGTCCTCACTGTTAAAACCTTACATTTCTCCTGCCCTCCCTGCTCAGCCCAACAGAGGACCAGGGCAGCTTTCCATCGTCTCTGCCCTGGCTGGGTGCCGTGTCCCCAGCACGCCAGGGCCTTGTGCTCTGGGTGGTGAGAGGCTCAGGCCCGCGTTTGGGTTCTTCTACCTCTGCCTGAGGGAAACCAATATGCGTGGGTAGCTGGGGTCTCTGGGGTGGGGAGTCGGAGTTTACAACTTGGCTTTCAGCAGAAATGCACGGGCACTCCTAAACAGCTTTGGCTGTTTTCTCAGCTCTCGCTGCCCTCATTGTTTGGTTTGGTTTGGTTTGGTTTGTTTGGAGGCGAGGAGAGTGGAGGGTAGGAGGAGTAATCCTCTGCGGTCAGCGGGTTACCTTTCCTCTGACTTTACTCTTTGACATGTTGCTTTTCCTTCGCTTCTGCGGCCTTGTCTGCCCACGCGGTTGGTGGTGTGGGAGCTGCATGAGCGACGCTGGGCCGAGTGGTGGTGTCACCGAAGCCTTGCCGTGTTACACAGTGCCCTCTGGGACCCAAGCGAGGCTGCAGCCTCAGCTTCTTACCTTCAGTCGCGTCGTGCAGCTCCAGACCTGCGGGGCCTATTGTGCGTGCGCTCAACCCACCAAATCCTGATTTTAGTGCCCAGTTTCCAGGTCGTGAGGCCTTGGTCAGATCTGTTTGGCCTGGGGACTACGTACAACCTGAAGACAACTCCTTTCAGCAGGAGCAGCCCAAACTGCAGCTCTGCAGGGTCTGGCTTGGTGGCCCTGGATGTTTTGGCCTTCACTTGGGTCTCACCTCTCTACTGCCCTGAGTAGCTCTGTGCTTTGTTTCGCTGTCCTCCTGACGGCCATCAGTGCTGGAGGTGATGAGATGGGCTGGAGCAGTAGGTGCGTTCCCAGTTGCCCGGTAGAGTTGCGAACTCTCTCCTGCTGCCCCAGTCCTGACTGCCTCCTCATTGTTGAACGAGATGCAGACTGTCAAGAAACTAGGCTTGTGCATTAGAAAACGGGCTGGGTTTGTCTTGCTTTCTTCTTCCCAGGAGGCAGGATGGAGAGGAGAGGCAACAGGCAGAGAGTGGAGAAAGCAGACTGATGGGCTACCCGTGGTGTTGCCAGGGGGATGAGCAATTTTTGGTGGGAAGTGTTTTTTCCCACTTCTGCTGCGCTGTCTGGTTGTGCCTGTGAAAAAGCGCAATCCCTCGGGAGCTGGCCTGGCAATGGAGAATGGGAAACACCCTCTTGTTTTTCAGACCAGGGTCCAGAACCAAGGCAGGAGCTTAAGCCACTTAATATACTCATCTGGGGTTTTGTAGGAGAAAACCACTGAGAGAACGTACGAGGTTTAATAGTGAGTGTGTATGGGCTGAAGGGAGTGGCTTCTTGTTTAGTTTTGATCAAACTATTTTTAGAAGCAGGTCATTTACATACAGTATTCATGAGTTTTCACTGTCCTGTCAGTTGTTAGAAATGTTTGTGTTGTCATTCACCTCTAAATCTAAATAAACAAAATAAATTTCATCAGAACTTTCATGCAAACATTTAGTGCACTCTTTTGCTACCTCTTAAACACTTAAAGTTCGTTCCATCTGAGTATTCATAATTGCATTGTATTAATTTATTTTTAACTTGACTCTAAGCCTGAAAGCAGTGGAGCAGAAAAAGTATTTTAAAACTGAGAAACTTAGAGGAGCAGTACACGTAGCCCAGTGCTGTTAACAGCCTTCAGCAAAAAAGATTAAGTGCTGCTGTCGTCATTTAAGCTTCAGGAGGTGGGAGGGAGCAGGAGAAGGGAGATGTCTGATCCACTTAATGCAAAGTACAAATTGATGTCATTTTAATTTTCTTCTTATGAGATTTACCACTTTACATGTAAATACCAGAGAGCAATGTGGCTATGTTGGATTTCCTATTCATATGGAGAATGTGTTCATCTACTGGATGAACACTAACTGATCACACCGAGTTAAGGGGAGTGTAGTAAAAAGCTATGGAGTGAATAATGGAAGGATTTAAAAATGAGACATGAAGGGCAGAGGATAGAATACAGTGTAATTTTGGAGGTAAAACTAGAGTTGAGATTAACAGCATATTTCTGGACATCTCGCTGATCTAAAGTCTGTCTGACAATTATCTTGTAATTGTTAAACCTGTCGCATTTATGTATGAGATTAGGTCTGTTTAAATATGCATGCAAAAAGCAAAATGGTTATTGATTCTGTGCAGCATAATTTATGTGGCTCTTAGGAGTCTAATGGGGTTTATTTCTATGTTAGTTCACGTGTATTTGGTTCTTGTTTTGCTTTTTCTCAAAAGTAATGTCAAATCAAGATTAAAAAGTTACCATTTTTAGAGTAAAAGATTAAAGAAAAAATGGGTGTCTTATTAGTTACTAAAAATGCATCTTCTGAACAACTGTATGAAAAATATCATTTAATAATGCTGCATCTGTATTTAATCCCTTTCACTGTTACAGATTTTTAATTAAGGACTCTTGTCTTTTCACTGGTTACTTTGAGATCCTAACCTTTGTGCTTAACAAAAAGGGTTGCAGAAGCTCTGCTGACATCCTCAGCCCTCTTTGTAAATAAAGAAAACTACTAGGAAAAACACATTACTATCAGCTCCCATAGAAACACTCAAGCATTTCGTTAGCGGTTGTAAGCTGGAGGGACAATAGGAAAGGCTTTATTAGGTGAGAGGTGGTAAATGGAGACTTGTCAGCAGAAAATCAAAGTTTGATCATGAATAGCCCCTCACAACTGCAACATCATCTTATTGTTCATGTGTTTGCATTTCCATCATGCCCTGATCACAAGTGTCTAAGGCCACGTAATAAATAAATAACCCAATCTTCACAAGCAAGAAAAAATAGTGTGATGGCTCAGTGCCAGCAAAAAATGTTCTGCAGCCATCTGCTCAGCATCAGCCCAGCACCAGCCAGTGCACTGTGAGCAGGAAGTACAGATCATTCCTGAAGGCCTGATGGTCAAAATGTCATTGGTTTTATGTTCTTTGCAGAGTATATTTAATGTGATCTTTTCCATACAGGAACCGCCTCCGCAGGTGTTTCTAGTTACACATCTGTATTAAAAATCCACTGTAAATATGAACACGTGTCAAGTGATGTAAGAGAAGAGACATATTAATGCAGGCACGAGAGCGGTCAGAAAAGGTGATGTTTATGCAGAGTTGGGTTTCTAAAGATGTTTCGGTACCTAAAGCTGCAGATGGGTTCCAGGGTTTGCAGATGGAGTGGTTGCTGGACCTCTGTGCAATGAAAGACAGTCTTTGGAAACTGGGTGACTATTTTCTACAGCATTATCCCTCCTGAATATCTTGGTGCTTGTGAAAATTTCCCTATTTACATGTTGGGCTTTTTAGAACCTCTGGTAATCTGGTTCATAGTAATTATGAAGCTTCTGTCTCTGTTATCCTCTGCCATGTGATGCCCATTCTTGGGTGCAGTCTTCATGGTTTGGTATTGTTGACAGCCAAGTGTCAACACTGGGTTTTTGGACTGAGAGGTCAACGAAGGAAATAGAGGACATGGAAGCTCACAGCTCTGGCTTAGCGTTTAATTAAAATAGTAGTTAAAATAAGCAACCTGTAGTCTACCAAGTGCCTCTGTGAATGGAGACTTTGGAGCCTTTATTTAGTGTTTCCACAGAGTTGGGCAGGCATTATTTTGTGGGTGTGGGTGCTTTCTGTACTTAGAGGAGCTAAACACACGCTTACATGTTAAAAAGGAAAAGTGAGATCTTAAAACTTCGGTGAAGTAATGCTGGATGGTCTTTAGAGAGCCATATGCTTGATGCTTCAGAGCAGAGAGTTGAAAGTTTAGCCGGCATTGTCAAGTTGGAATATAAAACCTGTAAACCAGAATTTTCCCCCAAAAATACCCACAGTTTTTTATTTTTCTGCACAAAAATACCTACACTTTCTTTTTCCAGCCAGCTCTAATTTAGACTGGCCTCTTTTATGCATGATCCACACAGTCATATCTGGAGCATAACTTGAAACTACCCTTACACCTTGCACTTTCACCATTGTGAGTGTGATTCATGCTGCTGCTGGAGGAGGATGAGGAGCCCACTGCACAGCTTGAGAAGCTGTGGTTTCTGCAGCAGTCATGCTGTTCGTGGAGGCTCTTGGCAGGCACCAGCAACCCCAATGTGGAGTCACACACTGGAGTTCGAGAAGCTTCAGTCTTCTGATGAAGATTTTTAAGAAAAAAGATAAGAGCTTGCTTTGTTACATCCCCTCTGTTCCCTTTCCAAGTTTTGCTACCAGGAAATGCATATGTTAGACTTGGTGTCCAAACAACATTGTGGGCATTCACTGCTGTGCATCTTGAACGCAGGATTATCAGGGCTCCTAGGCAGTATGGACCACTTTAAGCTTAAGTTGACTTCAGGTCTCAGGTTATTCTCTGTGTTGAGTGCGGGTCAGGCACAGCACAAGCCTCTTGCAGAGAGCTGGCGTTTGGGGACAGCCAGCTAGGTTGAAAAACTGATTATGAGTATGTTTTAAAAGAAAAAGACCTGAGGTGGATTTCGTGGTATGGAGGTATTTTTATAACTTTTGAAATATGGGATGGAAAGCACCTCCTGGAGGAAAGAACCTGAATCCCTACTATTACTGGTAGCTGCACTGTCTGATGCCTTCGTGTATTGACCAAACCCTGCCTCGGAGCTCACTGGCTGTTGCTTCCAAAAGTCCTGTTGCAAGGGTATTCAGCAACTCATTTGTATGAGAGGTTAAACACGTAATTTTATCCCAAAACAATACGGTCGTGGGTTTGTCTCTATGCAGTTCCCTGGGAGTAAACAAGGGAAGATAGCTGAACTGAAAGACAGTTGGACTTACTCTCAGGTGTTGCTGTGTTCATCAGAGCAAGCCATGTTCTTCTGTTCTTTCCTCATACAGTAGGCTGATCAAAAGTGGAAGAGCTGGTCATTTCTTCTCTAGACCTTCCACGCTCTCATTATGTCGTACTTGAACATGGACAGCCAGAATCATACTCTACTCCAGAGGAGATTTCATCAGTGCTTTGTTGTGTAGCACCCATATTCCCTGTGCCTACTGGAAATACATAATTTGCACAAGCATTTTTCACACCTGCATTGCACCAGTAGCTAATACTCACCTTCTGAGCAGCTGGTACAGGTCTTTCATCAGTTATTCCCATTGACCGAGACCAGCATATGGTCTGAAACACCACCATTTCCTCCAGTGTCCTCTGTGTGACAGTGTTGGCCAGTTTCATCACCAATAAACTTTCCTTAGGATATTTGTCATTTTCTGTGATGTTCATAAAAATAAGATATCTCTAATGCCTGCAGAATTTCTCTAATAGCTCCTATAGGCAAAGGCTGTTGCAGCTTCCTCCATGTTGCCAGCTCCTTTATCATCCGTCTGTTTCTGCACAACTTTTTTGTGTCTTCCACGTGGTGCTCTGTCAGCAGGTTTACTGAAGGGAACTCAGATGGTTCCAGTGGTGTTTCTGTTGTATAAAAAGTGAGTCAGCTTTTCAGAAAAAGTTATTTAGGTTAATTTGCAATAACTAAGCTTCAGTAAGCCATGCTGCATGGATTTATCCCATTTCCTACCTACCTATGTGCCTTTGTTTGATGAAGCGAATGAGGCAAGCTAAAAAAAAATATTTTTATGTTAAAAAAAAGGACGTCTGTTTAATTTAATAGAACAAATTTTTTGCTTCATTTAGCAGCAGCTATGCAGGCAGTGCTGCTAAAGATGTACACTGGTGATCTTGATTTGAAAATTAATGCTGGTTTTAAGTTTTGAAAGAAACATTTTCATAATGTTGTTGCATTTTAATGAGACATTATGAGTTTAAGAAATAACATTGAAGATAACACCTTGCTGATGGCTTGCTGCCAGGTGCCAGCCATTCCAAAAGCAGGCAATGGCTCATACCCAGGGGTGTGCCTGATCGTAGATGCTGCAAGAATTTTTTATTTTCAATAGGTGGAGCTTGGTTTTCCATTTCTGTTGGTACTTTTGTCAGCTTGGACAGTGAAAACAATATCAACACTTTCTAATAGGCTTTGCTTTTGTCTTATATTTGCTTTCTTAAACAGTGCAGTTCTTGTAATGATGCAGCAGGGGTGTACTTATTTGTGTTGACATTAAAATACCCATTTGAATGAGAAAATGTTTTCTTCAGCACATGCATAAATGTGTTTCAGAAGCCCTTACTGAGGGGCTAGATCTGAATTTATCAAGAAATTTGATCAAAGTAAGTTCAGCTTACTTTGTCAGGTTAGCCCAAGGAGGAATTTGGCTGTGTTCGAGAAGTCCTGTTGTGGGAAAGGGCAAAGTATGTAGAAAGGACATATTTTTTATATATTTTAAGCATTGCTTTGCTTTGAAGGATGCTCTTAGGTATTCTTTATATGATCTAAGAAAGTACGTAATAGCATGTGGTGGAAAAGAGCCATTCTGTTCTACCTTTCAGTACCTGCCAGATCACGAGTTGCTTTTGAGTGTCCCTCCATGGAGGGAGGAGATCTAAAGCCAAAGATAACGTTTGGCAGCTTCCCTTTTTGTTGCACTGGCATTTAGAAGAGAGCAAACCTACCTCTGGGCTATTGGTCCAAAGTGCCTGGCAGGCATGCCTAGAAGGGGATGCCCAGGTACCTGTGAGGAGTATAAAACACAGAGATGGAGCAAAATAGCGGCCAAAGATGAAAAAGGATGAGAGAAAGATGGCAGAATCTCCTTAAAACAGTTTTGTTTGTTTGTCATTGGTGGGTGAAGATAGACACCAAAGCTACTCCTGCCAGGTAACAAACCTCAGCTAATTTTCTTCAGGAGAACACATTTGCTTTTGAATATTTACTTTGTTTTTACTTACTCATGCTTTTTTCTCTGTTTATGTTTTCTGGTATTCCTTTATTTATCTTCTTTCCATTCTTGCATTCTCAGTAACAGGGTGTTCTGCTGTGCTGCCGACTGTAGCACAGAATAGCTCAGGTGAAACTTCTCCCAAGCATTAAGTACTTTAGAGCCAGCTCTTGAAATGTGCTGCAGTAATATTTAATTGGGGCAATGTATTTGTATTGTGGGAACATTCTCACCTTCTGACTTCCCAATCTACATGGGCCATTTTAGTGAAAGGAAAACTAACTTTTGAGAACTTATCATCCTCTTCTGATGTGTACCCATTGAGCACGTAGCAAGAGCAGACCTAACGTAACTATTCCAAGCTTACCAGGCTTCCTTCAGCTTTGTTTTCAGCCTTGTCTAGAATGTGCTGATAAGTTTTGACCAGCGAGGGCCAAGGGGATGCCTGTGCTAGCTGCATCAAACTCCCCGATAGTGCCCTATGTGCAGTAATGCAACAAATACTGTGTGGTGCCTGCTTGTTCCAGCTCCCATGAGTCAGTCCTCTTCATTTTCACAGAGCCGTGACCCTTGCATTCAGTCAGAGAAACTAACTCTCTGACTAAAGGGAAGGCATCTTTTGGGGCATGCACTTCCTTAAGCTTTTTTTTGTTGGCAGCTTCACCTTGCAGTGGCATCATTTATCCAACGTGAAGTATTCTTGTGATGTGTTCTTATCTGGACACTCGTTTATCCATTTGTGCCTTAGCATCCAGACATAGTTTTTTGTCTTTATGAGTGGCACACAATGTTTAAATAAGTTCTGGTTGTTTTACTTCTAAGCAAAGTGTGCTCCTCTCCCCAAGCCAGAGAGAGCATCCAGAGCTTCCAGTCATTCATCGTCTTTTGCTGGCTACTAAACCATACCACGCTGCTCTTGGAAGACATGCATCAAGGCCCTTTCCAGTGTCCAGGGCATGGAAATGGTTGTTTGCTTGTTTCTTCTGTAATCTCGCTAGTAAGACATAAACTGGGAATCTGGAACCTGAAGTCTAGAAACCTGGTGGCCTGAAAGACAAATCTTGTTGCCTGGTCTATTGGGGTGGTGTAATGGTAGGAGGAGTTAGTTGTAAGAGATTTGCATTGTGCAAAGAATTCTGTGGGAGAGATTGTTTTTCTTGCTTGCTATATTACAGAATGGTACTTTTTTTTTTTCTCTGTAATTGACAAGGCATTCATTTGGTATTTCATTCATGTCATGCATTGTGTTTGAGTAACTAACAGGTCAGTGAGTTTCAACTCTTCTGTGCTTAATTCACAGTGTATCCAAAATATCTTTTTAAAAGTCTGGTCTTTTTGGCACGAACAAACAAGATTAATTCCAGTTAATTCCTGGTTTTTTCATGTTTCTTGATGTGGCGTGATTTGAGATGCCGTCTACTGATAATGAAGGTATCTCTGCATGTGCAGTACAGTAAAATGCACTGCAAAATGCATCAAGCCTATGCAGTGTAGAAATTTGTAGCTGAAGAACCAAGAACAGTGTAAGTGAATGGAAGTGTCCATGTGTGCAACCTTCATAAGAAACAGCAGAACAAGGGTTAAAGGAACGGCATGTGTACCCTTTGTATGAGTTCAATCAAGAAACCAAATGGCAAGAAAAGCCATTGATCTGAAGTCAGGATAAGATGAAGAATTAAACTGGAGCCTCAAGATGCCTGGACCAAGAAAACAAGAAAACTGTGAAATTTGGGAACTTTTGTCTAAGACTTCTGAGAGGAGTAAGACAAAATAATGGAGTAGAGGTTTCTGAAGAATATTCACTCCTAAATGGTATGGAAGATGAGCCTAAAATAAGTTTTTTATGTCCCATTAAGAAGAACCCAGGAGATATTATGAGGACTAGGCAGCCAGCATCTTCTGACCTCTGTGGTAGTGTATGCAAGGTAATCCTGGCCAGACTAGTTTGTTGGAGACGTGAGTCTTGGTGCTTGTGAGTATTTGAATGTGAGAGTGTCAGTAAGCAAAATCAGATTTGGAGTTTCATAAGATAAAATTACCTTGTGCTTCCATGAAGTCTTACACTGAGTTTTTTTACACTGATCTCCCACTCCTGTAGGCAGGGTCTTGAAGTCCAAGAGAGACATTTAGACTGAGGGAGCCAGTGATGATGTAGACTTTCTCAGAGAAGTTCCTTTTACTTGTTGGGCTGTGTCTTCTCCAGAGGATGATCTTGGAGCACTCCCTGTTGGTAGCACTTAGATGGCAGTAACATGTTTCTAAAAGAAGCAGAATGTGCTGGAGCTGTTTGTCGGTGCTGTCACAGTTGGAAGCAGCCTTTGTTGCACGTTTTCTCGATGTGAATCCTAGGAAAGTACATGGTTCCCTAGCTTTGTCCTCAGCAATGTTCAGGCAAGGGACCTTCCCACCAGCCTGACATACTTGGAAGCCACGAGGTACACCTATTTATATAGTCCATATTAAAATGACAGTCTTTATATTTTTATATGTTAATTAAGTAGGAAGAAGTGCTCCTTTCTATATGCCTGGAGCTTGGAAGTTAAAGCACTGTATTGTGTGTTAACAGCGTGGTTGGCAACATGAAATGGAAAAGGTATGTCTGGTTCTTCCCATAGTGTTTTGTGTAAAGGTTTTTCTTTTTTTATTTTATTTTTTTTTTTTAATGTGGGTGAGTGTAGCAACTTCATTTGCTGTTGACTTTCCTGCTGATACTGCTCCATGTTGTTCCTGGCTTTGATACCTTAAGCTTAGTGCAGCCCATTTGGTAAGCCACCGTGTTGTGTATGTGTCATCCTGAGTTAACAGTGAGCATCAGCTACAGGCAGATAGGATGGCTGCATCCCTGCCTGGAGCCAGTCACAGTACAGTCTTAGTGACAGCTGCTGGCAGTCTGTAGTAAGAGCTGGTGAAGTAAAATAGGAAAGCTTGGTAAATGCATGTAAGAGACTAATCAACTAGGAAATTGTGTAGCTCGTGCTCAGCCTTTTAATGCCTTCTATTTTCTCTCATTAGTAGGTGGCTCCCCAAATTGGAACCTTTAAAGATCATAGATGAGGCTTGAACAAGACTGACTGGCAACAGTGCAAACATTAATTTTACAACAACCAGTCAAATGAAATAAAACAGAATGATGTGTATAATGATGGTAACATTAGCTTGCCTTACTGCTAATATGAATGCTAGTAAGATAAATATTGAGTATCTGTAAGTAAACTATCATTATACTAGCATGAAACCTCCCTTCAAACTGTAATTCTTCTTGAGAAAGAGGCGATGGTTTTCTTTAATCTTTTCAACTGGCACTCTACACTGAATCATTTCCTTGAATTGCTGCTCTAAAACATGTAACAGTTTTTTTAATGCCTACTTTTTATATTTATCTTTTTACTTTCCATTAATTGCAGTACTTCCATTTAAGCTTGAAAATGAAATTGCTTCCTCAACATATTTCTTCTCCACTGTAAGTAAACATGGGCTTTTTTTATTAGCCCTATTTCCAGTGAAACTGAAAGTGCACCAGCGCCAAACGCACAGACAGGATTTCACCAGTTGTCTTAGTTACTTTAAAGGCGCTTTAAAGGAAAGTCAGACGAGCTGCCCCACAGGATAAACCTCATCCCTTTCTCCTACTCTGGGGAATTTATCTTGTTTGAGGGACTCAAGAGCAGCACCAAGAGTGGGATGGATGCTCACCTCTGCCTTTCCAGTGACTGCTCTGAGCAGCTCAGAAAGGGTTTGCAAGTTAGAGTCTGAAACTACGTGTGCCAGAGCTAGGGATTGTGATAAAGTCCTCTCTCCTTTTGTTTAAACACTCCTCCTACTTAATTTATTTGCTTTGATTGAGGATTTGGTTAGTAAGTATGTTAATGGTATATCAAAACCTGATTAGAGATGATGAGATAGATTAATAGGAATAAAGAAGTCTCAATGTATTTAAAAATTAATCATCTTTCATAGCAATAAGATATGCAAAGTCCCATATATCTATCATTTAGGACATCACTGTAGTTGTTTCAGACAAGAAAACCTGGAGGAGAAAGGAACAAGTGAGCCACAAGTACTATATATAGAAATCTAAGGGTTTGATTAAAAAAATAGTAATAATCCATACCTTCTGCAAATCTTACACTGCATCTCAAATAGCAGGAGCATTCCTGCTCAGAAGTTTTTAGGTATTTTGCTGGTTTTGACAAAGGATGTTTTACAGGCCAGATGGAGATACGTTAGTGGGGATGAGCAGTCTGCAGATGGAAGCGGCAGCCGTTGCCTCGGGAGACTCTCCTGAAGGGGCTCACAGCAGCTCAGCCACAAATCACCAGGGTCTTACTCCCAGTGCTCCCACAGGAGCGGTGGCAGAGCTTCAGGGTGGGACAAGGGAATACAGCATGTGTCCCACAGCTTCTGGATCCACACCAGAATGTAAGATGACTTTAAGTGGTGGGATACCTATGGTTAAAAAGTTTTCCTGGTGGCCTTACCACCCTGATGGAGAATAGTTGCAGGTTAGTTTGTGTTTCAAATAACATTAAAGTACCAGCAGTATAGTTACATGTGTGTTATCAGCAATCTGGTAGTTGTCACTTGGTATTGTGATTATCTGGTATTTTCTACTGTCTTTTTTAAATAATTGTTTTTTATTACTATTAATAACGGAACTGTTTTTGGGGTTTTTTTTAATTAATTACTGAACTTCACAACTTCAAAATCTGGGTTGAAATTTTTAAAGTTTTGTCCCTGCTCTGGCAGACTTCTTTTGGTTTTGTTTCAGCTGGAACTTAGCAGTTAGAGTGCAAGGCTAGATAAAGAAACTTTTTTTTTTTTTCCCATGAAAACACATGCAGTCATACACACACTCAAAAGTGTCAGTTTTTTTATTAAGCAACTCTAATGTGTAGCAAAAAACCAACTTATATGTGACGATATGCCTTTATTTTCAGACACATACATCAGTTCAATACCTATAAGCAGGACTCCTGTATCAGCCATTTAAGCAACAGTGTGTGTGTGTATGTATGGAAACATAAAACACAGCTCAGTTGTTTCTTTTAATGTAATCCAGGGTGAATTGGTGAATGGTTACAAGTCATAAACTATTTTGAAATACTATTTATAAGCTATGGTGTGTCAGTTGTGGGAGAGGATTGTTTTGAATTTTGATTGTTGGAAATATTTTTATTTTAATAAGATGGTCTACTACAAAGCCAGTTCACTGCAGTCTTGTGCTAAATGCGAGGAGCATGCTAGGGAATCGTAGCTTCTCTTCTGCAGTCCTTCAAAGATGCCTTGTTGTCACTGGTCCCTTTCTACAAGTCCAGCTGGAGGAGCGGTCATCTTTTTTTCTGCTGAGGATAAGGATATTCCAATCACATAGCTTCACAAGTGCAGCCGAACATCACTTCCTTGAATATCCAACTTGCTTGTGGATAAAGACATTGTATTCCTGCTAAACCTGCAAAGAAAGGAGTTGATGGTCACTCTAACTAGCAGCTGGACTCGCACAGAAGGTCCGTGACATGAACATGCTTGTTTCAGGGGTGCATGTGTCTGATTTATCTGTAGGCAGTTGCTGATTTTAAGGATTGTGCATTCTAAAAATGCACACTTAAATATTTCAAAAAAGTTTTAGAAGTTAGAAACTGGCTGCAGATGGTGTCTGTCTAGTGTGTGGGCTCTGAAGGAACTGATGAATTTGAATTTCTTCTGCCACCTTCCTCCTCCTTTTAGCTGCTAGGAAGATAGGACTTAAGAGAACAACCTTGGTTATTAAATCCCTCTGCCAGCAGTGCAGGAGAGTGCACAGAGCATCTGCACACCACGGTCCACGGGAATGCCTTCCTGCTGGGATTTGGGGTAGATTATTTCCTTCCTCTCTCTAAAGAAAGCATTTGAGTAT
The DNA here is from genome assembly GCA_009769605.1 of Bucorvus abyssinicus. Lineage (NCBI taxonomy): Eukaryota > Metazoa > Chordata > Aves > Bucerotiformes > Bucorvidae > Bucorvus > Bucorvus abyssinicus. Next base: position 37,477,865 of record CM020030.1, read on the forward strand.
TGGAAGTGACTTCTGGCTTTGACTTTGTCTCCTTTAGTAGGAGTGACACATGAGAGACAGAGCACTATGAAAAATGGTTGTGTAGACACAGAGCCAGAGTGCTGGACCTTGACTGGGACAAAACTGGGCTGGAATGGAACGAACCATACTTTTGCCCTTCTTACCCTTGTTTTGTCACCTTTTTCTCTTCCTTGGCTGCATTGCTACCTGTGTTTGGGAGGAGGAGCGGTAGCCAAGGTGTGGGTGACAGCAAATACAGATGGTTATAGAGAACAACATTGGTTTTGAAGGACTGACTTGGGTGTGCTGAAATGAGAACATGTGCTTTCTCGTGATGGCAAATGTGAGCCGTACAGCTACATGGTGGGGATCCACCATATGTGCCCTGCCTGCGGAAAACAGACCTGTATTCACCAGAGAACTTTACTCCAGCACGGTGCCTGGAAGAGCTGGAGAGGAAAGCACAGCTTATGTGAAAGGAGAAAAGGAAAGAACCAGAACTTTCAATTATGAAAGAAATGTGTCCTGCTAAAAAGAATAAAGCAGTCCCGCAGTAGGAATGGCAGCTCTCAGCTCATTCTGAGTATGATTAGGAGAATGTAAATAACCAGTGACTTTTAATAAAATGGGATCAGTACATTAGGGGTTTGCTTGTGATAATAAAATCCTTTTTAAACTTTAAACCAAGCTCTTATCAGATCATTACACATGCCCCTGAGCTGATTTTTGCATGGTTTGAACTGGAATGAATACTGCAGCTGACAACCTTTTTGACAGAGGCAACCTGGTGCTGCACGGTTGGAAGCCACAAGCCCCTCTGGCTCCCCTCTTCCTCTTCACAGGCTCCAGCCAGTTAGGCCCTCCTGCTCTTTACTTACACCACTGCCCAGCAGCCCCTCTCCTGTGGGTGAAAGGATGAAAGCTGCCTGGCTATCATCTTTTGCAAGCAGCTGACTTTACCTCCTTCCCTCCCAGCTTGCTCTTCTGAGGAGGAGGCTGCTGACCTCATTACTCTCATTTCCACCCAAAATGGATTTGTGGCCAGTGTGTGCACGCTTTGTTCCCATCATGGTTGTCCTTTGGCTTAAATAGCTCTGTCTTGTCCTTGGTGTGTAATGCCCTTACAAACTGGTTCATATCCCCTTACCCCACTTCATCGCACTTCATGCAAGGCTTTGAGAGCCACAAATCCCACCTCCTGCTAGAGAGACTCTCCATTGCCTTGCCATCCTGGGAGTATTTCTTTGTGCCTGTTGCAGTATCACCTCACCTTTCTTGAATGGGGATAACTGAACTTACACCCATTGCAGATTGCATTACAGCAGTGTGGACGGGACTACTCACTGGTGCCTTATGCAGTGACAGCCAATGCACAGCCTCTTCTGGAAATACCTTGCCTTGGAAATGCACCGTTGGGTTGCACGTGCCTTTTTCTCTATGCGTGTGCTGTGAGTGGTTCCTCATAAACGCTGTGGTCAGCTGGCATTCAGAAATCCTTTTCCGCCACTATTAGTTGCAAATGTAGGAGCTTGAAACTTCTGGCATTGGTCCCAGCAGCATGACCTCGAATTTGGTACTATTGAATTTCATTGCATATCCATTATCGCACATTTCAATGCTGTGTTCTGCTATTTCTGAAGGTTATTAGGAGCATAGATGCTTGAATACAAAGTGGTTCTGAAAGAGTTTCACGCCATTGCTGTTGTGTGCGGTGACTAATGAGCTTGTAAATCACTTTTAAATTCTTTTCAAGTTTTCTTACTGCTAGATCTTAACTTTGTAAGACCAGCAGATAAACAAACTGATAGCTCTGCTTCTCCTCCAGTTCTCACAGCCAGCAAAGTGAGAAATCGCTCAGGGTATTGTGCGGCTGTGGATGTCATTACTGCCTCTCATTATATTCAGAAGGAAGCTGTGTAAGATCAGTGAAGTCGTGATTACAGCCACATAATAGCCGCACGGACAGTGAAGGATGGAACTGGCCTGATACTGTTCTGGCTCTACCCAAGAGGTTTTGTGTGCCCAGCAGGCCTGGTTGCTACCTTTGCCCTCTGGGCCCATTGCTGGTGATAGTGCAATGGAGAATCCCTTTTCCACATGCTGACCATGCACGTATGTTGGATGGCTGCAGTAATGGCCTGCAGGAGCTTCCTCGCCTAAACTGCATTGCAGCAACTCCCCTTCAGAGTTGTTTTGCAGAGTCTTTCTATAGGGAAATAGAGGCTATCTATTCTGACAACTTTTATGGTGTCTGTTGTCATCCAATACCTGTGCTAGTGCAAAAGAGTGTGGGGTTTTTTTCTGTACATTTCAATCAGAATGTGCACATTGTATTTTCTTCCTCTCTAGAGCTGGATGAACTGTACCACATGGTCACTGTATGTTCACTGCCTGTTCTGTTTTCTGTTTTGTTCCTATTGAGAGGTGTTGAAGTTTTGATGATTCACTTGGGATTAAGATGGTGTAGTATGATGCTGTAGTTTGTTGCTACGTGTCTGTAGAGTGTTACACATGCAGGGAGGAAATCCTGTGCTGACTGATCTGCTGAAACTACCAAAAGTCCTTCACTGGAGACTTTCTCAAAGTCTTCCTTACCCTGGTCAGTCTTGAGGTACAAAAGTAGTGAACAGTAGTGCAGATCATTCTTGTGCCAGCACGGGCTTTGAACGCAGCACTAGTCTGATGGCCATGGATAGCACTGGAGACTGTTTTTCAGGGTGTTTCATTTTCTTCCTGTACTTTTTTCACATAGGGATTATAGAAATTTAGATTTCACATGTATTTATCAGGAGGCAACAAGAGCATTTAAGAAACAGTAGAGGGGATATTCCTATTTCAAAACATCTAGTCTTGATTATCTTGCATTTTTGTATCTTTTGAAGCCTTATATCTCTGTGAAATTGGAGAACTGTTTTAAAATTTGAGGTCAAACCATATTATGCTGTGTAAACCACATTTCTGTCATCTTTGTGTATTGTTGCTGCAGGAATTTGAAAGTGCAGCTATGAGGGGACAGCTCCTGCATTTAGGCTTCCAAAAACTTTCAGGTCCCACAGGTAAATATTCTCTGGATTTATCAGCTTGCTGATGATCAGTTAGTTCCTTCTGTTCTGCTGTATATAGTACTAGAGCTTCAAATCAACCACTATTTCTTTGGTTAGGAGTGTGCTTTCACATTGATAGTGAACTGAGTATACACGTGTTTAAAGTTACACTTGTTGAAGACCTAGCGATTTTCAATACCATGTTAATCACTCAAAAATAGATTTTGATACTTGTAAAATCCTGAAAATTTGGCAAGAAGGGAAAGGCATCTCTAAAAGAGAGGGACATCTGGAAGAAAGTAATCCTAGCCTGCCCTAAATATTTGTTAAACAAGCAAGTAAACAGAAAAAAAGAGGCCACATGGTGGCCACAAATTTCAGATATGAAAGGAGACTCCGAACTTTGAGGAGGACCTGCTAGTTTGTTTAGCCAAGCAAACGTGGAGGTTTAAATCGTCTGAAAGGGTGGGGTTGGTCTGTATCCACCTTGTCAAGCTGTTGACTTGCAATACTGCATCACCAGTGCCATCCTATGTACTCACAGGCAGGGAGGGCAGGGCAGGGCAGGGCAGGGCAGGGCAGTGCCACCCATGCAGCCCCATCAGCTCCTAGCACAGGATGGCCCCGGTGTCAAGGGCAGCGGTGCAGCAGGGCAGTAACAGGATGCAGGCCATGCCGCGCTCTGCTCTCCAGGCTGCTGTTGGAGGAGAGCTGTGCTAGCAGCTCTGAGGTCATCGGTGGATAAAATGACTCATTTAAAGGACAGGCTGTTACAGGGCTGCTTTGTGTGGCTGTTGAAATCTTCAAAGGGGCAGGTTCCCATTCTTCACTCAGGACCAGAAGGGAGAGCCTGGAAATCCAGTCCAGAGACTGTGAGAGGCCACCACGGGAAATCACTCCATCTCTTGAAGCCTGTCAATGAGTAGCAGATAGGCAGCCCTTGAAGAGGACCACAACTCTCCTGTGATATGGCTCCTGCAGAAGAGAGTCCTCCTGTAGTCTAGAATGGTAGTTCTGACAGTGACCCTCAAGCTCTGTATAAATGTTCTTGTCCACCAGTCACTGCATTGCCCAAGAGGAGTAGAAAGAGAGGTGGGCACTGTCATCTTTGAAGAGCAGCAGATGTGAACAAGTCTCCTCTGGTGAAACAGACACTAACTCAGGATAACCGGTGAGGTGGGATGCTCTCCTTTCTGAGTTCATCCATATCTAGGATGCCAGGGCTGGATTCCTCTCTGCGTGCTCTGCTCAAGGTCAAATTTAGGCAGTGGCTTCATTGCCTCTCATCGACTTCTCCAGTCCCAAAGGCTGCCTGAACCGTTAGGACTGGTTTTAATGAGGTTGAATCTGAGTGCCAGAAGGTTCGATTTTCTTTTTGCCATGTGCAGGAACACCACCTCTGCTTTTCCATCCGTTAGCTGAAATTCAGTTGCAGAGTGGTGAACAGTCCTTGAACACTTTGAGTTTGGATGACATTCATGGGTAAGCCACAGCCAGACTTCAGTAGCAAGAGTAGATCTCTCGCCAAATACCAGGCAGACTGGGCCCTCTTCAGAGCAAGTACATGATAGAGCGAGAAGGATATTCAGAAGAAACAACAAGGAAAGAGCAGCTTAGCTGCAGGTGAGGTTTCAGCAGTGCAGGTGCAGCATTTGCAGAGTGTCCTGGAGGTTTCTGGACCATATACATGCTGCAAAGATACTGCCCCTCTGCTGCATCAGGTCTCCGTGGTTGGCCCCCGCTGTCATCATGTGCTTCTTGGAAGGGGATGGAGACAGGGAATGTGAAACACACGTTGGAGCAATGTCAAGTTTGAGCAGCATTCTTGGTCCTAACTTTGTACCTTAGCCTTTGCCCAGCTGCTGGCCCTTGAAAACTGAGTTCTGTGAGCCTGATTCATGACAAGGGAGGCTATGGCAGCCTGCCGTCACTTACCACAGCTCAACAGAGGAGGTGCAGGTGATGGGAGGTGACATCTGGTCCTGCTTCTTTCATGGCTTGGACAAACAGATGCCCTGCAGCTAGCCTGTGTGGTCCTGCCTGATAGAGCCTGCAGCTCTACAGAGGCCCTCATTGCTGAGTGGGTCAAAGCTGAAGCCATCCGGCTGCTCTCCAGAAACAACCTGTGCCCTCACCAACTCGGCCCAAAGCAGGCTTTCCCCCTGCCCCAGCCTGGTTTTTTGTTTGGGTAGCCACAGACCACCGTCCAACTTCTTCACAAGTGGCCACAATTGACCTGAGTAGGATCCATGGCATACACGACAAACCAGTGTTTGGGAAGTGCGGATGGGGCTGCAGGGCTCTAAGCCATGCTCCACAAGGTAACCATGGGTGCTGAAGGCACCTCCTTCCTCTAATTAGGCACTTTAGCTTGCAGAGTGGGATGCCGCTTTGATGTCTCCAAACTGTAAGTTCTTTTTCCTTAGACGTTCAGTCATGCATATTTAAAGCTACGTTTCAAGAATTTAGGTCTGAAAATTCCCAGCAGAAATGTATTCTTGCATTTTATTTTTATCCAGAGATGACCACATTTTCGTCTGCAGCTAACTGAAAAGATACATCAGTTAATAGAGCCACTAGTGACTAAACTGTAAATCAGAATATTCTCTCTTATTTAATGAAGTGTCTTACATAAAAATAAGTATAAGCCTCATGATGAAGGACTTAATTTTTCTAAGATTGGCAGTATTTTTCTGTAAGCGCAAGGTGTAATAAAGCTGAGTTTTCACCATGAAAATATGACTGTTTATTATAGCCATTCATTATGCGCATGGTCTTAGGATGGAGATCAGGTCCCAAATCTCATTATTCTTCCTGAATCTTCCGAAGAATGGCATGTAATTAATTATTTCCTTATAGGATAATTCTGTAAGAATAGGTATTTCCTACTGTATCAGCCAGGAATTACTAGTTTTGAGCCACGCTGTGAGGGTGTTTTCAAGTTCTTGCTTTGTACGTCCCCTGACACCACTCTCTTTGTTAGTACTTTTAGGACTTCTTGGGCCGTATCCAATTCTTCATCCTGCAGCAAACAAAATGATTCTGATGTTTTCTTCCTTGCTGTTTATTAAATGACCATTGGCCTCTTCTAGTTGCAAGGAGAAGGTTGCAATCACCTCTCTGTGATTTTTAATCTGTTTTCCCTACAGAGTGAGTGACACAGCCCTAGTCTGCATGGCAAGTGTTATTAAATCTTAGTGTATGGTTAGTGTATGGTTGGGTGGGGGAGTGGAAAGCAGCTGGGTTGTATATGCAATTTGCATTTCGTATCAGAAGTCATTTAACTCTACTTGTTGTCAATAGAGGCACTGTTTAAGTTAGGGATGAGTACACACTGCTGTCTGTGGAGTCGGTGGTGTGTAGCCAGATCAACTCCATGATAACTTAGTATTCGCTTTGGCATGAATCTGAGAGCAGTATTTTACTTTCTTTTCATACTTTTTTACCAGCACTACAGCTTGACTTCTGAGGACATGAATCTGCTGGCAGCCCGCTCAGGACAGCTATTCATGTGCTTGTAATAGTGCCCCAGCAGAGAAAAGCACGGAACCTTAAAGATATTTTTGAAAAGGAAATAGGATATTAGTCCACTTACAGGAAGTAGCTGTGCAAGAACAGGTTGTTAAGCTTGACATCAGTGTGTCTAATCGCAATCTCCTCCACTGTATTTCAGGGCAAATCTGGTGGCTGTCCCCTGGCCCAGGTTCACTAGATACGTAGCTCTGACTTGGTGGCGACATGAGAGCAGAGGCAGCATCCCTCTTGCCATAGTTTGCACATGCTGGTATCCCTAGTGACAGTTTCTGCAGGGGAGGGCATGGGCCAGTAGTTTTAGTACATAGGAATCACAGTGTTGGATGGAAACAGCAAGTGGTGTATAATCAATTTTGTGACAGCAGCTAGTACTAGATGGATGCTGAGCAGCAGGGATCATAACTCAGATAGATTGCTGGGGTGAAGGGGCGTAGCAAGAGCTGTTGTGCTGGACATCCTGCATGTGCAACAGGAAGAGATAACCCTGAGCCCAAAGAGTTGCAGCCTACCCAGGTGAGGCAGACAATGGATCGCAGAGGGGAATGCAATCTAGCAAATTAATCTTACGGCATTTTTTCTTAGGAAGGGATTATTTCAATGGGAAACTCTGACAGGAAAGTAGAGGAAAAGGAGAGGTGGGCCTGGGTTAGATGAGCAGGGAGACAAAAAGTTGTCAAGTACTAGGGGATGTATTAAGAAATGGTGAAGTCAGGGACTGGAAGGCACTAGAGCAGTTAGTTATGTACCAGAATGGCTACTGAAGGTGTTTTCTTCTAACACAGTGACCTTTACAGGCTGTCTCTCAGTTTGCAAGTGGTCCAGGAATGGTTATTAATTGGCTTCCAACTTTTTCTTTAGTAGAGTCTTCACTGAGTAGAGTATAATTACAGTGGATTTTAAAAGCAAACAAGGAAATTTTACCAGTTTTACAGAAACAGGTGTTTCTGTCTATTATCAGAATTTCATGGGTTTTGTTTTGTTTTGTTTTTTTAAGCATCTTCATTTTTAGTGGAAATACTAGGCAGCACTTAGTATTGGTGACTACCACCTTTGGTGGTGCTTTTGTGTTTGACTTTTTTCTCTCACTTGGCATATTTTTTTTTTCAAAGGTGAAGTAAGGACATGAAAAAGTTGCCTTCTTCCAAGGATACAGCTCATGACATCTTCATTTCTTATTAGCTCCAGCAGAGGTCAGTCCTGTGCTAAAGGCAGCCCAAGCAGGTTTTTTAGGTGTAGTCAAGATCACCAGATGTGAGAATACAGAATTCAGCTGTGTTGCTGGCTTACATACATCTCCATGTTGCATCATATCTTTTCTTACTGCTTTGCGCCTGCCTGTGAAGAGCTGACATTGAAGCTCAAAGGAAGTTTTCTGGCTTTTTTTTAGTCGCTCGCCTGCCTGATGAGTGCCCAGTGGTTGAGGCAGGAGAAGATTCAAAGCCAGCCACTTCCATTGCTTGGCAGGCTGTAAAGCAAGAACATTTTAAATGTGATCCCTTGCCTATTTTGGGAAAGTTATAAAATTTTCAGAGGTAGGCCAGTTATTTTTAAGCCTCTGTGGACATACTTTTAATGCATGATATGTTCTGAATGCTGTCAAGGTCGGCCGTTTTCTTCATGTAAAAGTTTCCCCCCTTTGGGGAAATGTCTGGTGGATCTAATTAGCTGTGTGCCTTGGTCCTCTCTCATTTCCTCACAGCCTGCTAAACCTATCGCTAGACCTTTCAGCTTCAGCCAAGATGGATTGCATTAGTTCTTGTCTGCCTTTCCCTGGCTTCATCCATTTTATGTACAGGCTTTCTCTAGCCTGTTTGAGGAGAAGATTGCAGTAGAGCTGTGCAGAGACAGCATAACTCTGCCGAAATGCAGGGAGGCTGGAAAAAGAAGTATGGGAATCGAGGAACTGAAAATATCAGCAATGTGGATATTTTCCTTGCATCTGACTCTTTGGATCTCTTCTTAAGTTGCATGCATTTTGCATTAATTTAGAAAGGTTGCAATATGAAACGGAATAGAAAAATAATACCTACAATGAGATCCTGATTAATGAGCTGCCCTCCTGCATCTCAGTTCTGTGGATAAAGAACTGCTCCTGGGAAACAGTGAGCACTTCCTGCTGCTTTTGGAAGTGGTAGGGATTGCTGTGTACTCCGTATCAATCAGGATTGGGATTCAAGTTTTAATTTGCCAGAGCTTAGGAATCAAAATAGCTGACATCTGTAATGAACAGGAGGACATCAATCATGTAAACAAATAAACTAGCAACTACAGATGCACATTTATCTTCACCTCTGTGAATTATAAACTTTAAATGTTATGTATGGAAGCCCTGCGTATAAATTAGTTCCTCTGCATTTGGGCCTCTTGAATCTCTGTGGATGGGAGATTTTAGCTTTCAAATCTCCTATCTCAGTTTAAGGGAGCAGCTCCCTTTATACCATGCTACCAATGCTCTGTGAGATTTGGGGTATGAAGACAACGGATTCGATTAGGAGGTAGCATGCATTCAATTTAAAGGAGTACATAGTGTTTTCCTGCCTAATTCTGACAGAATTAAAGATAGTGCACTTTCAAAAGTTATTCGCTGAATCTTCTTCTCTTGTTTACATATTTTGTCACTGTTACCCAGAAGGAGGGGATTGATAGTTTAATCTTTGTCCCACAGTTTTAATCTTTTGCCTTTGATTGGGAAAGCGCATGTGTTTAGCATTAGTTCTGATTTCAGCATTATCACAACATTGCTCTCCCTGCCTCCTATAAAGCTGAAGCACATGCCCTTGTATTTACGCTTTGGCCATATCTTTTTCTACGTGTCTCTTAAAAGCAGATGTTTTATTGGACAAGTGAGGCCAGACCTAACATTCAGTTCAGTTGTATTTCTGCCTGCCTGCAGCATGTTAACTTTTTCACCACATTCAATCAGCTCCAGAGCTGGGGGAAATACTGCAGATAACATTGGAAACATCTGGAAGGCAAAAGGTCTAGAAAGCCTGCCTTTGACTGAAATCAGTGACAGGTGGGAAGTGTCTGTGATACTGTGCTTGACGAGAGGCAGGATGAGGCAAGGAGAGATGCTTTGGTGGTCCATGCGCAGTTTTGCTGTTCTACTGACAATCACCAGTTCATTCAGATGTGAGAGTAAATGTCTGATATGTTGAGTAAATGTGGGATGTTAGCTGGGAAGGAGCAGGGGAACATAAAGTTGCTTGGGAGGCCAGTGAGGTTTGGGCATGATACATGTGGCCAGACCAACAGGTAGAGCTGGTTGGGTTTTTTTTTTTACCCCAGGCCATTTTTTTTTTCCTAAGCCAGAACATGGCAATTCATCTAAATTAAACCACTTCATGGAAACATCTTGATATCAGTGGAGTTTTTCTTAGAAAATGATCAGGTGACCTACCTGCTTCATTTCCTGACATCTCGTTGGTTGAGGGTTTCTGGGGTGTGTTTGCTGAGCCTGAGTTCAGACATAATGAAATGTGAGACCTGCTAGCCCTAAACAATGCAGTTTCTAGTTGCGTGTAGTCTTTATGGTCCTTGCCCTACTGGAATATCTCCTACCCTGGGTCTTTTTGTGACCTTTAAAATGTTTGACCTCAATGAAGTGCAGGCCTAATAATGTTTTATTGAATGCTACATCTTGGATTTCCTGGATGAGGAAACATGAGTCTAGGGGCTTCCACCACAATGAGTTCTTGTAAGAAAGACATGATCTACCTTGATGAAATCCAGGGTGAAATAGCTTTCTAATAATGTTGCAGGCTGGAGAAAGAGCACAGAAAAGAACCAGAAGTTGCAGGGTGGGTGTTTTCTTTTTCCTTTTCTGGTCCCCAAAAATGATTCGAGGTTGCTGGTCTTGAAAGGTTCATGCAGTAATGGTGTATAAAAGGGTCTCTTAATTTTTTCAGTTTCCCTCTGTTTGGCTCAGCTCATGAGAGCAGGTATCAGTAACTTGCAAACTTTTGCTCTGCCGAGACTGACAGTGACTTCTCCCACCCAGGCGCAAGCAGAAGACGACAACTGCGCTGCCTCATCTGGTGGTGTGCTGCGCTGGCAGGGGACAGGAGCAGCCAGGAGGTCTCAGCCTGTGGCTCCCGTGTCGAAAAGGTTACCCTTGTGCTGGAGCAATGCTGGTAGTGGGGCAGTCACCAAAGCAAAGTAAGAACTGCGTTGGTGGTGGCTGCTATGCTGGCAGGATGTGCTGTGGCGAGTGTCGGCGATGAGAAGTACTTCAGACAGAACACAAGACTTTCATGCCTGGGACATTTCCTTGCTGGGTGGACTCTGAGACCCAGGGCTCTCCCATCAGCAGCCACGCATGAGGCTGGAAGGAGAATGCCATATGTCAGGAGGCGAAGTGAAGCACTTTGTCCTGGGAACACGTGCAGAAAGGGACCATCCATTGAAATAGTGAGAGGCAGGACAGTTTGAAAGCATTAAGAAGAGCTAACAGCAAACAGCACAATCCACGTACAAGCATAAACCACTTTTGTGGACACAGAACCTGTCCGGGTTTCTGGGGCTTGTTCATGGCTTGGCTTCGCGGACGAAGATTTGGGAAGGGCTTTGCCCACGCTTATTGCAAGCGCGTTGATGGCTGAAAAGGCCAATGCGGGATAGGCAAGACCGGTTGCAAAGAGCACACCGGAGGGTCTCCTTGGGTGGTATAGTCGAGGCACGGTTCTTTCTGCGCTGTCTTTTCTCCTCGAGCTTGATTCTACGCGTGCTCTCAAAGGAGACAGCAGCGTTATGTATGGTGTGTCTCCAAATCTCCCGATTGGAGGCCAGGGTGGACCACTGATGGTGGTCAATATGGCCTAGGCTGAGGTGTTGTTTCAGGGAGTCCTTATATCTCCTCTTTGGAGCTCTTCTCTTGCGGCAGCCGGTGGCAAGTTCACCATAGAACACGATCTTAGGGAGGCGGTGATCCGCCATCCTGGAGACGTGCCCTGCCCAACGCAGCTGCGTTTTCAGCAACATGGCCTCAATACTGGTGACGTCTGCCTGTTCAAGGACAGCAACGTTAGTCACGTAGTCAGTCCAGTGGATGTTTAGGATTGTGCGGAGGCAGCGCTGATGGAAGCGTTCGAGGAGTCGCAGATGGTGGCGGTAGATGACCCATGATTCAGACCCGTACAGAAGAGTAGACAGTACCACGGCTCTGTAGACACTGATCTTTGTACTTTTCTTCAGGTGTTTATTGCACCAGACTCTTTTATGGAGTTTTCCGAAAGCTCTGTTTGCCTTTGCTATTCTGTTGTCTATCTCTTTGTCGATCGTGGCATCTGAGGAGATGATGCTACCCAGATAGCTGAACTGCTGGACTGGCTGAAGCTCTGACTCGCCAATGGTGATGTGGGGATGATGGTAATCATCTTGTGGTGCTGGTTGGTAGAGAACTACCGTATTCTTCAAGCTGACTTCCAGCCCAAAAAGCTCAGCCGCCTCTGCAAAGCAGGATGTTAAGCGCTGCAGAGCTGCTTCTGTGTGGGCAACAAGGGCGGCATCGTCAGCAAAAAGCAGCTCGCGGACAAGGTGATTCAGGGTCTTGGTGTGGGCCTTCAGTCGCCTTAGGTTGAAAAGGCTCCCATCGGTACGATATCGGATATAAATGCCGTCTTGTTCGTCGAGGTCTGCCGTGGCCCTTTGGAGCATCATGCTGAAGAAAACTGTGAATAAAGTTGGTGCGAGAACGCAACCTTGTTTCACACCATTGGCTATTGGGAAGGGCTCAGAGAGTGCATCGCCATATCTGACTTGGCCGCGCTGCCCCTCATGTAACAGGATTATCATTTTGAGGAACTTGGGGGGACATCCTAATCGTTCCAAGATCTGCCACAGACCTTTTCTGCTCACAGTGTCAAAGGCTTTGGTGAGATCAACGAAAGTTACATAGAGACCCTTGTTTTGTTCCCTACACTTCTCTTGCAGTTGTCTAAGAACGAATACCATGTCTGTGGTACTTCTGTTGGCTCTGAAACCACACTGACTTTCAGGTAGAAGTTCTTCTGCGATAGCGGGTACCAATCTGTTCAATAGTATTCTTGCGAGAATTTTTCCAGCAATGGAGAGCAGAGTTATGCCTCGGTAGTTTGAGCAGTCTGACTTTACTCCTTTTTTCTTGTACAGGGTGATGATGATTGCATCACGGAGATCTGGTGGTAGTTCGCTTTGTTCCCAACAGCGCACAACTAGCTCGTGAAATTTAGCATGGAGCGTTTGGCCTCCATGTTTCCAGATTTCAGGCGGGATTCCGTCGACCCCAGCTGCCTTGCCGGTTTTCATCTGCTGTATGGCCTTAAGGGTCTCTCCCATAGTAGGGGCTATATCCAATTCATTTTTCACCGTTTGTTTTGGGATGAGCTGGATTCCTGAGTCTTGGACTACACGGTTGGCACTGAAGAGAGTTTGAAAGTGTTCAGACCATCGATTCAGGATGGAGGTTTTATCTGTGAGAAGCGTTTGGCCATCTGCGCTGAGTAGGGGGCTTTGAACTTGGTGTGTGGGTCCGTACACTGCTTTCAGAGCCTCATAGAATCCTCTGTGGTCACCCAAATCTGCGCATAGTTGAGTCTTTTTTGCTAGGTTGAGCCACCACTTGTTCTGGATGTCTCGAAGTTTCTGTTGGAGTTTACTGCATGCAAGACGAAAGGCTGCTTTTCTTACATGGCAAGATGGTTGAGCGAGGTGTGCTTGGTGAGCAGATCTCTTCTTTGCCAGCAATTCCTGGATCTCTGGATTGTTTTCATCAAACCAGTCTTTGTTCTTCTTTGTGGAGAACCCTAAGAATTCTTCAGAGGACTGCAGGATGCTATTTTTAATATGTTGCCAAAGCGCTTCAGGAGAAGAGTCTATGGGACAGTCTTCAAGCCTAGTTTGAAGGTTTGCCTGGAAGCTGTCTCTCACTGCAGCTGTTTGAAGATTGTTAACTTGGAGCCTCCTCCTCAGAATGCCGCCCCTCTTAGGTTTGGGCTTAAAATGGAGGTTAAGTTTGCAGCGCACAAGGCGGTGGTCTGTTTGACATTCTGCACTAGGCATCACTCGGGTGTGACAGACATCGCGAACATTTCTCTGGCGCACTAAGATATAGTCAATGAGGTGCCAGTGTTTAGATCGAGGATGCATCCAGGTTGTCTTCAGGCTGTCTTTCTGCTGGAAGATAGTGTTGGTGATGGTAAGCTGCTGCTCAGCACAAAACTCTAGCAAGAGGCGACCGTTGTCATTGCAGTTTCCAACTCCATGCTTGCCTAGTACTCCTTTCCAGGCTTCAGAGTTCTTACCTACTCGGGCGTTGAAGTCACCAAGGATTATGATCTTATCATCTGCAGGAACCTTTTGAGTAAGGCGGCGCAGATCGGTGTAGAATTTGTCTTTTTCTGTAGGGTCAGCTTGGAGAGTTGGGGCATATACGCTGAAGAGAACAACATGTTGCTTGTTGTGTAGCGGGAGGCGTAAGGAGATAATGCGCTCGGAATGACCTGTTGGCAAATTTTCAAGTTTAGAGGCGATGGAGTTTTTAATCATGAAGCCAACTCCGGAATGATGACTTTCGGTTTTGGGTTTGCCTGACCAATACAGTGTGTAGCCGGCACCATGTTCTTTAAGGCTGCCTTCCTCATGAAGGCGGACTTCACTGAGAGCAGCAATGTCGATGTTGAGTCGTGACAGTTCGTGAGCAATTATAGCAGAACGGCGTTCAGGACGCCCGCTGTCTGCTGTATCGAGCATGGTTCTGATGTTCCAGCATGCGAGTGTCAATCTGGACACACCTTTGGAGGCAGGTGTATGCCTTTGTCTCTTTGTCTTTGGTTGACCGCAGAAGAAGATGTCCGTTGGCCGCGGCTAGCCAACCGGATTGGAAGGGAGATGAGCTTTGGTTAGGCCACCTTTTCTAGGCCCCTCTCCATGTGGAGCAAGCAGTGCTCTCCTTGAAAAAGGCTGCTTGGTCATTCAGGATGCTGCCGAACGAGACTGTCATCTCCCAGGTCAGTCTCAAGCAACCAATGTCCTGAACCGCCTGCATGCAGGGTTGGGTCTGCGGCTTCCAGTGACATCTTTCCACCTGCCGTTTCGTCCCTTGCCTGTCGCTACAGGGCTTTGCAGACGTGAGTACACCCTTCAAGCCTGCGCGGTGGATTTTTTAGGTGAGGCGCAGCGTGCGCGAGACTGGCCCCACCCTTTACACCTGAGGTTCATCTGCCAGGGCCGAGCGAGCTTGGACGGTGACAGCGAAGTCCTCAGGTCGTAGGTTTGGTTAGAGTATCCTTCTCTTAGATGGATGGCCTTACAGGGCTAAACGAGCTCCATCTGCCCGGGTTTGGAGTTAGAGTTGTCCTTCTCCTAGGATGGTTGCCCGAAGGCTAGTGAGCCCATCCTGCCCGTGGACACACTTTGTCTGACCCTTCAGTTGAGACCTGTCAGGCTTGGGAGACCCTACCGGAGGCATATGCCACCACCAGCATAGCTCTCAACTTCGCAAGGGCACGCAAGCTCTTTCCCCACGGCAAGGGGGTGCCCATGAAAGAGTGGGGCTTGTTACGGCGGTAGGAACTGGCCCTGAGCGTGGATAAACCAGGTCTGCCCTGGCTGCTGGCACAAATCTCTCTCTAATGACGTTGACTGTTTGGGGATGGATGCGTGCATTGACTATTTTATCCAGATGTGGGCTATTACTGCTTAAACCAAGGTTTCTGTAACGTCCAAGGAAAACTTCAGAGCTCTTTCCTGAATCAAAGCATTAGGTATGTTTGTGACAGGCCTTGAAACCTGGTGTTTTGGTTTGGGTTTTTTTTTTCTTTTTCACTTTCCCTTAACCACACCAGAGGACAGGACAGCACGAAAAGCCGAGTAACCTCATTGTATAATAATCACAGCTTCTGTTTTTCCATCCATGCTGTGAGTTTCACCATCCGTAAGCACGGAGGGTGTGTTTCACCTGCCTGGCTACGGTTGTGTGCAGTGTAGGTGGCTCTGCCTTGGGACCCCCATCATCTGTGGGACCCAGCGCTGTGACAAAAGGGGTGGTCAGAGATCTGCTTTAGGAGGTCAGGATCTCCACATCAGGGGTCCCAGCAATGGTGGTGAGTGAGCAAGGCTCCCTGCCCAATGCAGCTGCAAGCCCAGGTGCTGCCAGCCCAGCCCTGGAAGTTGCTTGGTGGGCTTCATTAACCCTGCCCCGGGGGCGGCAGTGTGCACACAGGACAGCCCTCGGCCTCCTGCCTGTGCGAGGCAGGGGTGGGGTGGTAGGGGGTGTCCTGCCCTGCGTTGCACTATGCCATGGAGGCAGACCCGTCATCAGCCGCTGGGCGGGGGGATGGTGTAGTACCTGATGGCTGGTAAATATTGTCCATGGCTGAGCTATCTAGGCAGCCTTTCCCGGTACCGCCTTCCTCCCCTGTGCATATTCAAACTCTGAGACCGAAACAATAAAAAGCCTCAACAACCCACAAAGTAAGTGATGCTTGAGGGAGGTGGTGAAAGCCAGAGTTGCCTTCATCACATTGCACTTGTCATAGCTGGTGTTGCATAAAACAGGACGAGGCTCAGAGATGCCACTCTGACCCTTCTGCACTGTGGGGGCCATGGGGGCAATGGGGTCCCAGCCCTCCAAAGAGCAGCTACTGATGGTTCTCCCATAGCTCCTTACATTTGGGCATGATCTCTCCTGTAGTTCCTTCTTAGAAACAAACTTTTTTTTTTTTTTTTTCTTTGCTCATGCTTGTTTTTCTCTACCACTCCAGATGTCTCATTTGGGGTATCATAGTCTCTGCAGCTGCCAGTTCATTTTTTCTCTGTCTGCTGAGGAGCTAGGGAGGGCTTGCACCATCCTTTTAGCACAGGCTGTAGTTGTCATACCATTTCCAGGTCAAGTGTTAATTGTTGGAGGGGCCACATGAAAGCCAGGTTTTGCTGAGATGTCCTTCAGTGGAGTGGGACTGTTGCTGTCGTGCTCCATGTGTGCTGGTTGTTGCAGATGTTTATAACTAAAGCTGCTCTGGATGGTGAATCTTGGCTTAAGGGGGCTCTAAAAGTCTAAAGCCTTGTGGTTACTCTCCTCTGTCTGCCAGGGTATCTGAAATATTTTGTATGTCTCCAGGAGAAGATGGTTTGATCATATTCATATATCTATCTGCCACTGATTATCTTGATGATTAATAATTTCCCATTTTAGCAGTGAGTTATATGATCATGGGACTAATGGAAACGTTACAATGGGAAAGGAGTGGAGAAGACTGAGAGACTGTGCATTGCAGGAGGTGCTCTGAGTTTTCTTTTAGACCTTCAGATGCACATAGACCCGCATTACCTATTGGGCCTGACCCACAGGTCAGGCTGGACACAGAATTAGGCTGGCAGGTGCTTTCAGGTCAAGTGAAGGAATTGCTTTGTTAATCAGGTACAACCATTTCCACAGCCGACTGGGGAGACAGGTGGAGTAGGAGAAGATGCGTGTAGTGGTGTGAGTGGCAGCAGTGGTGTATATTCCTGCTGCCTTGTTTTCCGGCCATCGCTGCCCTGGTCTTCATCCGACCTTGTTGCCCCTGCTTGTAAAGAAAACAAACCAAAACCCCAAACCAACCAGAGGCCAGTACACCGATTGTCCCCTTGATTGTGTGATGGAACAGAGAGATAGGGATAGAAAGTGTGTCTTGAAAACAAGGAAACAAGGTTTGCCTTTGGGTGGAGGTGGGCACTGCTCGTGCTCTGTTAAATAAAGGTCAGGAAAAGGTTTGCAGGGATGTCTTCTGTTATTTCCTCTTCACGAGCGAAATTCCAGCCCTCGCTGCTGCAACCCGAGGTGTATCTGCTCAGTGCCAGGCTTGCTGGGGTTATAGACCTCCCCACAAACCGAGGGATTTCCTTAAATCCATGTAATTCAGAGCTCTGTTAAGAAGCAGAGGGGGAATAAACCACCGAAAGGCTTTGCTCCTTTTTTCCAAAGTCTGTGTCTACCATAAATTGGATAGGCCCTCCTGAGACAGGGGGAAACCAAACTCTTAAAATGTGTAGTAAAGGGTTAGTAATTATATCAAACAGCCGACTAAAAATGCTTTTTATTACTAGGCTTGAGTTCTCTTTCAAATGTGAAGCTGCTTGTTCATTTTGGCAGTGAAGGCTGCTTTTACGTCTCCCTGGGGACAGTGGTGAAACTTTCAGCAGCTCAGACACAGAAACCAGCCCTTTGTCAAACGGAAGGCGAGAAACCGAAAGTTGTTCTGCAGATTTCCGAGTGCCCCGCAGCTTGTTTTCAGACTTTGATGATTAATCTGCACCCTCTGAAAAAGCTTTTGTTAGGGAGAAGAGGGAGAGAAGTGAAGATAGTGTTGTGTGTGGATGGGACCACCCTCAGCGGAGGTGTTTGATGCCTATGTGTAGGTAAGCTACTTGGTGATTTTTTCATCTGTTAGTTGGTAGGGTACAAGAGCTAGGAATCTGTGCTTTTCACACAGTTGTACTGAAAGATGGGCAGGAGCTAGATTTATTCCTGTTGCTACCATGGGCAAGAGAGCAGAAATCCCTGCTAATCCTGTCCCAGAGGTGTGACGGAAATGCTGACGCCTGCTGCAGCTGGTCAGGGCTATCAGGGGAGGCTTAGGGAGACAGAGGGATGTGATGGGTTTCCCTGACAGTGCTGCACTCTGGTGTGCTCCGAGTGGGAGCCAGGTGGGGGCATGTCTTCCCTACAGCTCTGGGAGGTGGGGGGAAAGGAAGGGATGAGCTGGGAAGTATCAAAGTTAACAGGTGAGATTATTTTCTCTCTGGTATAGAAAGGGTCTCCTGTCTCTGAGGACATGTTAATTTGCTTTTGGCTGGCTGGTCTCTCCTCTTTATTCTCTCTTTTTGCAGTTTCTTCCTCTTCATCCCTCCCTCTTTATTGAGAGTATCTATTTTGCATCTCCCTCCTCCTGAGGGGGGCCTCCTTCCTTAGGTGGCTCTGGTTATTCAGCAGCTCTGCTGAACGCCGTTCCCTCTCTGGAGAGGGAGAAATGCTGCACCAGAGCTGCACTGCCTGCTACTGCCGCAGACACAGATGGAGCAGAGGACAGGCTCCTTTGCCGGCTAGTGCTGCTTCACCAGCAGGATGGTGAAAAAGCACAGTGGGATGCAAGTGACAGGGGTGCACCCTGCATAGTCCTTTTTTCCTTCAAGAAGGCTCTCCCTGAATTAATTCACATCAACCTGTATGAAATGTAGATGAAAGATCTTACAACATAGCTCAGCTGGGATTTTTTAGGTGCAACTTAACTGTGAACAAGGGTCCCCTCCACAAACAATTGCAGGGCAACCCTGGTGTCACAGTGTTGAATTTCAAGATTTCACAGCGGTATAAAGATGTTCACAAGAGAAAACTTGGAAAGCAAACAAAAGAATACTGCCAGGACACTTCCTCTGCTCCTGCCCCACAGCAGTGGCCTGGAGGAGCTACAAAGAAGTTTGGGGGGAATTCAGGAAGCATTTGCAGACCTGGCACTCAGGACTAGCCCTTCCTGTCCCACCTTTGCCCATGCTGTGGGAATGAGTTACATGCGTTCAGTCTTGAAGCAGGCATGTGAGCATCAGGTGACTATCAGCAGACAGTGCAGGCATCATCCGAGTTGTGGCCACTGTTCGATGCTGGCATACAGCACACCATGGGTTTCCCCCACATCCCTGCTGGTGCTGGGAGCTTGTGTGCCCCAGCTACCCTGTGGCATGGTGCCCTCTGCTTGCACATCTCTCAGGCAAGAGATTGGGTGCTCTCAGGGCCCTCTGGTGTCCTCCCACCCCATGTCAGGGGGGAAAACTTCTGCACAGCCAGGGCGGGCCTCTTGCTGTATAGCCTGGAGGAAAGTTCAGTTGCTCAAATAATTCACTGCAAGGGATGGTTCTGTTCCTTAAACTTCAGCAGTAAAGAAGGATGGGACGTCAAGCAGCAGGTTTTTGTGGTTTAGGCAGCTATTGTGGCAAAACTCAGGAAGTGTGAGGTGGCAGCAGTTACTGTTGGCATTTGCTAAGAGTGATGGAGTTGGCCACCTCTCTCAGTGTGCTGTTCCTGCAGGTGGTGTGCTGCCTCCTCCTTTGGCAGTCGTGAGCTCTGCGGTGATTAGTCCTAGATGTTTGTCCTCTAGTGGCAGTCTTAACATAACATCTCCGGATGCTGGCAATTAATTTTCCATCCCTCTGGAGTTAGTAAAAGTCTTAAGGCTTTCTTCTGCCAGCACAACAGCATCAATGAATCCCTTCAGGATCACTGAGTACTGAATTTGGATGCCTTACCTGGTAGCTCCTGATAGCTTTCTCCTCTTGCTTTGCAGATCACAGGCGTTATCCTTCTTGCAGTAGGCGTCTGGGGCAAGCTCACCCTTGGCACATATATCTCTCTCATTGCTGAAAACTCTACCAATGCCCCCTACGTGCTCATCGGAACGGGTACCACAATCATTGTCTTCGGGCTTTTCGGCTGCTTTGCCACTTGTCGTGGCAGCCCATGGATGCTGAAACTGGTAAGCACACCAAAGTGCCTTAAGCAAGAGGGGAAGAGGTTTTGTTGAGGTATTGGGATTCCCCCACCACCTGCCAAGCTTCACCAGATGTTAGCATGTTTTTTTAGGCACGTAAGCTAGATTTTATTGAACTTAATGTTCAACACGTGTGCCTTTTGGACAAAGAAGGGGAAGAGGATCTTTGCCAAAACCAGTTATTGAGTGTGAATGGATTTTGCTACCGCATGGCATACAGGCCCATGCGTGGTGGAGAGCAGGGTGAAATCCTGCTGATGAATTACTCTGTGAGTAATTCTACAATCATTCTGTTTTGCTGTGAGCCAGATGATAGGTGTATTTACAATCTTTAAAATGTCCAAAGCATCATAAATGTGAAATTCATTTGAAGTGTGTTTTAAAGGGGTCATTTTAATACTCTGGTCTGAAATTTGTGGAAAAATTAGTTGGTAGCTTCTAAAAGTACACCAGTCTTTCTTTTTCTCCTGATGTTCACTAGAATAAAACAAGTCAACCCCAGAAAACAAAGTTCTTCACAGTATGTTTGTCCTCACCTCAAAAGCAGCACGGACTTGAGGTACACAAAGCAGAGTTACAGCAGCTGTCTGTGTCTCTCAGTCCAGTTTAACTTCTCTCTGTATAGGTTTCTCTGTTCTGAGTTTTCCATCCTACCTTAAAATGCAAACCTATATAATAAACTGTGTTTCTAGGAATATTTGAGAGCAAAATCCTACATATATAATGATTTGAAGGGTGGAAATAGCACTTGTGAAGCACTGAGATAATGGAAAAGGGTTTGATGGTACAATCCATCTCCTGCTACAACATTTTGGACTGATTTTCTAAGGAGTTGGGATGATTATTCTCCATTTTGAACAGATTTTTTAAAAAGACATCTTAAACAGAGTTAATTTCCTCAATTGATTGCACAGCAAGGGTGAAGTAGGAGCTGCAGAAAAGTCAGCAGGTGTATGCTGGTGGCCAGTTGGCATGTACCTAACGCTGTTGTAGGTGCACTGCTGCTGTCTCTTGCTGGTGATGTGCTGTCAGGGCGCGTGTAGAGGCTTGTTGGAGTTGCTGCAGTCCAGATAAGAAAGGGATAAAGGTGAACGATGATACAAATCCATAGGAAATCAGGCTCTGCTAGTTGCTCTGTAAGTCGTGTAACTTTTTTTTAAAGGTATGCCACTAACAGCGGCCTGAGCTGTTCTAAGCACATGGTTTTATTTTCATTGCACATGTAAGAAATATTTCAAAACTTCCTTTCTTTTCTGAACAGAATACAGACAGTGATTTGACAGCTGCATTAATTAGAGACAATGTATTTTCTAGTTCTGCCTTCACTGTTATCCTCCCTTCCCCAACAATCTTCCACAAAAAAACAATTTTCCCTCTTTCCACTAAATCCTGCTAGGACTCAATTTAATTTAAAATGTTTCCTTTTTAATTAACTGTTATTTAGTATATAGAGAAAAAATGTAGTTTTCTCTCCAGAAGATTAAGCCCCAACTTTAAATTTTACGATCCCACTTTGCATTTTTTTCTTTACCTTCTTATTTTTGCTTAGATGTGTTTTTAATAGTGTGGTGCGTTCACCCTGGCTGGACACCAGGTGCCCAACAAAGCCTCTCTATTACTCCCTATCCTCAGCTGGACAGGGGAGAGGAAATATAATGGAAGGCTTGTAGGTTGAGATAAGGACAGGGAGATTACACACCAGTTACCGTCATGGGCAAAACAGACTTGACTTGGGGAAAAATTAATTTAATTTACTCCAAATCAAATCATAGTAGGATATTGAGAAATAAAAACTAAATCTTAAAACACCCTCCTCGCACCACTCCCTTCTTCCCTGGCTTAACTTCACTCCTTAATTCTCTCCGTCCTCCCCCACAGCGGTACAGGGGGACTGGGAATGGGAGTGCAGTGAGTTTGTCACATGTTGTTTCTGCTGCTCCTTCCTCCTCAGAGGGAGGACTCCTCACACTCTTCCCCTGCTGCAGCATGGGGTCCCTTCCACAGGAGACAGTCCTCCTTGAACTTCTCCAACGTGAGTCCTTCCCACAAAGCTGCAGCTACTTATGAGCTGTTACAGTGTGAGAAGCCTTCCACACGGGCATTCCTTCAGGAACAGACTGCTCCAGGGTGGGTCACCCGCAGGGTCACAAGTCCTGCCAGCAAACCTGCTCCAGTGTGGGCTTCTCTCTCCTCAGATCCATAGATACTGCCAAGAGCCTACTCCAGCACAGGCTCTCCATGGGGTCACAGCCTCCTTCAGGCACATCCACCTGCTCTGGCATGGGGTCCTCCATGGGCTGCCGGAATACAGCCTGCCTCACTATAGTCTTCACAGTGAGCTGCAGGGAAATTTCTGCTCTGGCACCTGGAGCACCTCATCTCCCTCCTTCTTCACTGACCTTGGTGTCTGCAGAGCTGGTTCTCTCACATATTCTCACGCCTCTCTCCTGGATGCAGTTGCACTTTTCTCCTCCCACCTCTTTCACAGAGATGCTACCACAGTTGCATATTGGCTCAGCCTTGGCCAGCGATGGGTTTGTCTTGGAGCCGGCTGGCATTGCCTCTGTTGGACATGAGGGAAGCTTCTAGCAGCTTCTCACAGAAGCCACCCCTGTAGCCTCCCCGCTATTGAAACTCTGCCACACGAACCCAATACAAATAGTTTGTGAAAGCTCTGAAAGCTCTGTTTTTAAGGTTTACTTAGCTCCAGAACTAAATGCTGGTCCTAAAGCCAAGCATGGACCTTGGCTCAACAAAGGATTTGAGGTATCTGTCCAGTATTACCGTGAGAATATTTCCAGTGAAGTCAGTGGTTCAGTTCCTTCATTGGAGAAAATTCAGGAATGGGGCAGCTTATCCCAGTCTAGCAGTGAGATAGAAAAACATGAACCAAAACACCTGGAGAAGCCTATTTACTTTAGCAGAGTGCCATGCAAACATGAAGGGTCTATTTGTATTCCATACTGGGAGATCAAAACCTGAGTGACTTGGATCCATCTCTGTCATGTGAGCGTGTTTTAATTTGTATGAGAACACTAAGAAATGTAGGACCAGAAATTTCAGAAAAGCCAGTAATTAGACAATACATATCATTTGTGAGTTGTATAAACACATATAATATATCCAGGCCACAACCTATGTATGACCTCCAAAAGACCTTTGGTTTCTTAACATCTTTAAAGGTTGTCTAGAGTGGAAAGTTAAATTTTATGTGGTAACAGCAGTATTTGTGCTGAGACAAAAGCCTGTCACGTTCTGACTTCTCTTGCCTCTTTCCTTTTCAGTATGCCATGTTCTTGTCCCTGGTGTTCCTGGCTGAGCTAGTGGCTGGCATTTCAGGGTTTGTGTTTCGCCACGAGGTAGGTGGAAATATGCTGAGTTTGCATGGCAGTGCCTCCCTGGGCAGGAGCTGCTGAGAAGTTCTCTGGAGCCTGGAGAATGTGTAGGTCGCTGAGCTTGGCAGCTCCATACGCATCTCCAGGGATGTGGCTGATGTGCAACAATAACATGTACAGCTCTTAAAAACTCATGCTATTCCAAATGAAGGGATTTAGCCAAAGCTCTTGACCTCAGCTGCCTGATAATTTGCTTTGGAGCTATTGGGTTTTGTGTGTCCATCCTGTAAGATCTTCTTTACTCTTTTACATATGCTGAGGGCTGCAAGATAGATTAAATACTTTTTTTAAACACAGCTTCTTCAGCCAGGCAAAACTTGTTTATATAAGGCAGAGAGCACTTCTGCATCAGACCAGACTTGATGTTTTGTAAATCTTTTTCTTTCTTTGTAGGGGAAAGAAGTGGGATGGGATTTTGTTTCTATCCTGAGAATAAGGAGAGATTAGAAATACAGCGAGGCAAGAAACTGGGACAGGCAGAAGCTTTAAAAAACTGTGGTCTAGATTTCTCGTAGCACTTCTTTATCTGCCGTAATCAGGTCTATCTCTGGCTTACAGTCCATGGAACTACATACCATTAGTGCTGAACCAGGACAACCCCAGAGACCCTCCCTTGTCTCTTCTCTTTGTGTTAACTCATTTTCTAGTCTCCTCTTTTGACATGAGATTTCCATTGCTATAGGCTTTTCTGGTGTCTACCCTTGCAAGTGGTGGATAGTGCTGGAAAAGTGTTTGGGGGAAAAGCATCAAAGGATATCTTTCTTATATGTTAAGTAATTTTCTGTGTCTTAAAATACAGAACTTTGCTGGGATAGTTTTCTTTCTACGTCCCATACACCCCACTTGAAAAATTGCGTGAAAGATTCCTGAAAGCTAAGAGGGAGTTCTGCCAGCTCTGAAAACACACTTAAAAATGAGTGGGAAGGGCTAGTTTGGGTCTTACTAGGTTTGGAAATGCATTTGCTTGCTGCGAAAACTGCTTCAGAAACTGTGCTTTTCATTGCTCGTGTGGGCTGTTTTTTCTCCTCACCCTCATAGATCAAGGATACTTTCCTTCGGACATATACTGAAGCAATCCAGAATTACAACAAGAACGATGAGCGGAGCCACGCAGTGGATAATGTACAGGAAAGTGTAAGTCTAACATTGGGTATTAAAACTTAATAAATAAGGAGGGATAAAGCATACATTCAGATTTGATCATAGAACGTGAAGTGTGGGCGGCTCAATCTGCAAGCTAGATATTGCAAGCAAATTTATAGGCTGGTAAAACTGATCTAAAGAAGAAGTATTTCAACTGGTATCCTTGGCCATGATGGGTAAGTTTTAATGAACAACATATCTAATGGAGACAGGCCCTGTCCCACTTGCTTGTTGTTGGTCCCAGATCTTGAATTAGGTTTACAGGCCAGTTTTATCCCTTAAGAACAAGGTTGTGTTCTTAAGGGAATCTGTCAATAGGATTATGAAATGCTGTAAATTCGAGCTCGATGAGAAGGATTTTATAATCTAATATCCTGTATCACTGATAAACTGCAGCAGTTCTCTTTGCAAGTCCAATGAGAAGCTGGCAAGGAACATCTAGTAAGTTAAGGGGAGAAATGAAGTGTATTTTCTATGGAGGAAAAGGGAGTGGACAAATGTGCCGCTGAGGTTGGCAATGAAAGCTGTTCTCTGGCCATGGTGGAGGGGTGGATTAGGTGCGCTGTGGAAAAGCCTTTCTGACCCACGTGGTGCAGTAGCAGGGGCAATGGTAGGTTGCCTTGCCTAGCCTTCTATCAGGGTACAGAGCATGAGCAAATGTCACAGCGTGGCCAAACTAGTTGGAGATGCCACCCACAAGGGACCAAGTCCACCAACTACAATATGGAGCGATAAAACTCACATTTAAATTCCTGCTGGAAACTCTACCATAGCAAGAAGCTATCTCTTCAGTTCACAGTACATGCTATGAGCCAATTTGCTTTTTATATAGTTGTAACTTCTGAACGGATGACATTTTAATGTAGTTGTATTGATGACTTCTAGATCTTCTTTAGAAATTACAACTCTTATGTTGTACCCCTCATCATGTTTGAAACTGTGTCTCTGAATTGGCTTCTTCAGATTAGCAGATTACTGCATTACTCTAAACTGAGTATACTCTGCTGTCAAATTGTCTGTTTGCCTAATATTAACCTGTATTTTGAACTTCTGGTTCCTTGGAGTTGGCTAAGCTCAATGGTTTTGAGTAATTGTTCAGTGTTACTGTCGTAGCAAAATGTTCATTTAATTTGTAGCTCTATTTTTATAGGAACTGCATTTATAAGCCCTTTCCATGCAGTAAATTCAGCACATGCTGTCTTCTACCTTAGTATCTAGAGCAGAACACCCTTCCCAACTTACGGGTTTTCAGCTGATTTCATAGACACACTCTATGAACATATGGTCTCCTATTCCTGGCTTAGCGAATTTTCTTAGAATTTATTTTGGTGAGTTAAAGAGGCTTGCTTCACCTTAGCAATTTGTACAAGTTTGACTCTGTATTTCTTACACATAATTCTATGTAAAACTTTGGGGTTTTTGAGGCCATTTTTTTGACCGCATTGTGAGGCTCTGTCTTGAATTTCCAGAATCATCTTTAATTACATAAATAAATAAGCAAAGGAAACAAGCACATGAAAAGAAAAAAACTCAACAGACCTTCAACTGAAAAAGATGGCTTTATGGCTGGACCTTTGTCAAAAGTTACACGTAATAGCTCTGCTCATAAAATAGCTTCTTTTTTTCAGTAGGTCGTCTACTGCTATCTTCTGTAAATGACATTTCTGATACTTTTGTGATAAAAGGGTCAGAGGGTGGTATCTGCCTCTCAAAACTGGAGCCAACCTGCCTTTGTTTTGATCATGAGCTTATTAACTGGGCAGTGATGAGTCTGTACTAGTTTTAATTCTAGTTTGTTTTTCGTTTTAAATCTGCCTCTCATTCCTTGTAGCTGAGCTGCTGTGGCATTCAGAGCTACACCAACTGGAGTACCAGCCCTTACTTCTTCAAACACGGCATCCCTACAAGCTGTTGCATGAACTCCAGTGACTGTAATACTCAGGATCTGCGCAACATGACCGTGGCTGCCACTAAAGTAAACCAGAAGGTACCAGTAACGTTGTTCCAGAGTCAATTGTTATGAAACCACCCAGTACACCAGTAGAGCCTATGGCTGCTTACAATTGCATTTCATTTCAAATGGTTGGTCAATAACATGTGTATGGGGCTAGAATGATGGTAAGGATGGGCTTTGCCCCCTGGTTGCTTTCAAATTCTTTAAGCTGGCCTTTCTCAAATGACCAGGTCCAGCGACATTTCTGATGAGGAGTGGATTTGTTCCCCTCCTTCACAGCAGAAGGTGAGGTATGACACTGTACACAGAGGCAACGCTGGCCGGGCACAGGACCATGAGCGGCATGTGCACTCAGCTGCCCTTGAGGGATAGGTTGGTCGGCACTTCTCTGCACGCTCCTGCTGAATGCTGTGGGGTTTTGTTGAGGACAAAGACATAGCTGGAGGTGGAGGTGGAGGGAAGGACAAGTTCTACTCATATGTTCAAACTAATTTCAGTGCTGGAGCCTGTCATCCCAAACAGAGAAAACATGGATAAATGACAACAAAGCGATGTGGTTGGCTGGTACATTTACAATGACTTTAAAAATCTTTGAACACGTGCTGCTGCAAGCATAGCACAGCCAAAGCGACCCCTCCGCTGGGGTCACCTGGAGGGGCAGGTTGAGAAAACAGAAGAGAGTTGGGAAAGCAGGTTGGGAAAACAGGAAGAAAAAAAATAACTGGAGAATAAAAATATAGAAAACACAAAGAAAGGGAGGAATAAAGATAAAATAATGCAGCATAGATTTCAGACATGGCACTGCAGAAATACAACTCAAGTTATTGCTTTAAGTGCTACTGCATCATCAATTCTCTCTCACTTGAGATTGGCAACAGAGGCAACAGACAGTTTGTTGGTAAAAGGCACAATATCGTGGCCAAGTCATGATGCTCAGTTGCAGCATAACTTAGTCAGAGGCAAGGATTATTTTCTTTCTTGGTTTTGTTTTCAGAGGTGAATTTAAAAAATAAAGTCCTGAGTAGGTAACAGGGGAAATATGGAAATGCCTCTCGGTCTTCTGTTTTTGTCTTTTTCACCTCAGTCACCTGTGAATCAGGAGGTTGGAGTGGTGGCTGTGTGCAGCCTGAAACGTCTTTCTATGAAAACCAGTCAAGTGGACAACATTTTCTAAAGATACTAGAGGATTATTTTCCACTCATCATTTATTTTCTGTGATTGTTCAACGAGAGCCACTGTTTGCAGACATATGTGGAACATTAATGGCGTCCATCTGCTAAGAAACTCACAGTCACCACCCGCAAAGTAATCTTGCTGGGTTGCATGAGGATAACGGATGAGCCACTCCATTCAGTTGCACTTTGTGAACTTTCAGTAACTTTAAGTTTTTGTAGAAGTGGAAAGAAGGTGAGAAGTAGGTCAGTCTAGGGGATGTGCTGTATGGCTAGTATCCGCTGCAGGCAGAATGCCTTCTGGGCAGCCCATCCTGAGGGCCTGCTTCTCTTCTGCCTGCCTTCCCAGCAGGAAGGCTTTCTGGTGTGACTGGTACTCCACCAGCAGGTCCCACCTTTTCAGTTCAGGGTGGCTGCACACTCTGAACCTTTCCTGGCAGCGTAACTGAACAGGTGCCATTTGCATTCCCAGCACCAATCTGGTGTTTCCCCGAAGTGCCAGGCTTGCTTTGCGTGCCCTGCATGCACAGAGAAATCCCTGTCCACTTGCGAGGTCCTCTTTGCAAAGGATGCCTCCTAAATTGTAGGAAGTGGCTGAGGGATGAATGAGCTTATGCTATTCGAGGGCTAGTAACTCACTTCCAGCCAAGGACTGCTCATTCCTCAGGCAGCAGTTGACTTATTTGCATGATTTAATTACCTAGCAGTCAAGAATGGTCAGATACTTGCTAAATGGTCACTTCTGTCTTCTGAATCAGCACCCAGGTGCGCACACGTAGTGCTTCATGTACTTCTGTACTCTTAGGTGCACCTCTTGGGTGCTTCTTGCACTCTCACTCCATGCACTGCAAGGACTGAGCAATTAAGCCATATTTATGCAATGTACTTCATGAAACAGATTATTACGATTTGGGAAAACACAGGCTTCAAATGAGGAGAGTGATCAAAACCCTCACTTGCATGTTTTTTTAACAAGATCTTCTGTCTCCCTTGAATTACCATTGCTGTTAGATGTTGCATCTCTTGAAGGCTGTTGAACAGAACAGATTTCAGAAGAGCTGGGAGAACATTAAGCTGTGTCAGACAGAGTAAAAGCACTGCTTGAGAAATCTAATCTTATTTCATAACATGTAAGCCACACACAAATATATAGTGGCTTGATGTGTTAAATAAGCAAGGTTAAATCCGACATACCGTACACAGTTGTAAGACATAATTAAGGAAATAATATGTACACTTAAACATTTCAGAGATTTGTTACAGCTGTGCTGGTCATCAGCTACTATTATTACCACGTCATTACTGTCAGGATTGAATAAAATGTCTTCTGATGTTATAAAAGAGGTTAAGGAAATGTTACGATTTAGTTCATGAATGGCCCATCTCTAACAAAGGACATTGTCCTTTCGTTCTAGTTGTTGTTTTTTACAAGCATCTGATGGTCTGAGGTCATGTAAAGAGTTTCTACAGTGTTTGCAGAACTGAGGGTGTGTGGATGGAGGGGTAATGTAGAGATGCTTCTCTCTCATGGGGTGGAAGTCCAAACTGGGAAAGGGAACTCGCTGTTATTACTGTTTTTTCCAACTTGGGATAAAGTGGATAAAGTTCTAACATTAAATAAGTTGTCTTGGGACTGACCTTAAGCTGAGAGTGGTGTTGGTCATTTGAGGAAGCGTGGCAAAAGGGGCTGAGAGGTGGCTTTGGATTGTGTGGGCAGATGGGTTAGTAATGAATCTTCTGGCCCTGGTGTGAGCTGTGAATGAAGGCACAAGGAAGCAAGTCAGCTGGTGGAGTCAGAGTCTGAGCTAGAGAGAGAAAATTTGGTTTGGGGAGCAGGACGGGAAATTTTATGCCCAAGAGCAAACAAACCCAGTAACTTCATACAAAACATTTGATAACTTTGCCATATGGTTTGAAGTTATGTGCTACTCATTACCTTGCCTGGTGTTCTTTGACAGGCGAAGAGGCAAGCAGAATGCCTCACTGGACACCTGAAGCATGCTTGTATTAAATGTCTGGAGTATTAGGAAATCAGCATCGTTTTTTCATTTTTGACACCTGTCTTGTTTTGTTACATTATCTTATACTGTTACTGGTCTGGTTTCAGGTCAAAGCTATTGTTCAAGTTTTTTAAAACAATGTGAACCGACTTTCTTTAATAAGACCTATAAAAATGAGTGCAACGTCTTATTTAGCTTTTATAAGTACTGAAATACATTTGTTTCTAAAAAGAACTGGTTTTGCCTCCACTTGCCATCATTCACTCAGAATTGCTATTAAATACAAAGGTGACATTGTTGGAAATTGCAGCAAAGATACTGTCTAGCCCAAATCCGTTTTAAATGAGAAATTTGTATGTATGCATTTGTGGCAGGGAAGGTCAATACAAGAAATGATTATGATTGTTTTCCAGGGCTGTTACGACTTGGTGACCAGTTTTATGGAGACAAATATGGGTATCATAGCTGGAGTGGCTTTTGGAATTGCATTCTCACAGGTAAGTGCATAAATGCTTCCATTCTGCCTTTCTTCCCCCTCCCTTTTTCTTTACCTGGATTTCAGGGAAGGAAGGATTATGGACAGGGGTTGAACTCAGCATGCTCTTTAGTCCTGAGGTCATCTGTTCATTGATTTTCTTTTTTTCAACTTAAATGAAGTTTCTCCTTGGGAATATCAGTTACGCTTGAGCTAATGACTAGCTCAAGGAAAACAACTTGTCCCTCCACTGGGTCAAATAGAGGTTAACCCAATAAAACATTGGCTTAAATGGAGCATAAACAGCTAAGAAGACAAATAGCTTATCCGTTGTTTGGATAGGCTTCTATCTTCTAAGCACTCATTTTTTTCTTAAAGGAGTCTAGAATTCAAACAAGAGTTTACCTTTAGGCCTCCTCATCCTGGACCTGGAGCCTAGAGTGGGCACCTGAATTTGATGACTCTTTTTTATTTTTATAAACCAACTCCTTGCCAGCACCAAAAAAGACTTTGGCATGGGAGGAACAAGAGGAGAGCTAAGAGGTGTTTGCTGCTTCTGGTATTCCAACTGCCTTTACCTAGACAGGAGCTGGGAAAACCAAAGTCTGGTCAGAATCTTCTGATCAAGAAGGGGCAGGTAAACACCTGCATCTTTCAACAAGATATTCCTTTATACTAGGTCACTTCGTGTGTGATGACAAGGACTCTCCTGGAAACATGCAAAAGTGAGAGAGAGGGAAACATAGGCAATAAAAAAGTGCTTGCAGAATGGTTCAGCAAAATGCACAGCGACATGTATGATGCCTGAACCTCTTCTCCCTGAGAGGCAATCTGCTTTCTCTCTGCGGAGATTATGTAGTACAACTGCAAATGTTGTACTCAAAAACTACCATGCAACTTTCGTTTGCTTCATTCACACAATATTAAAAATCTTGGTCCTGAGGGAACACTGAAAATGTGAATGTATCTTTTGGATGACTTATGTTTGTACAGTGGTGGGAAAAATGAGATGTTAGGAAAAATTATTTGACTTCTGCTTAAAATTCAGAAATTCAGTTAGCAAGCTGTAGGTTTACACTGTGCTCCACTGGAAACAAGTGATTTGCCAGTGCTGTTGCCCATGCTGGCCAAATGAATTAATGGGAGGGCTTTGGTTGCCCTCTTGCCCGTGTTGCCCCATGTGGTCAGCCTGCTCTGGCTGCAAGGCACTTTACATCTCTCTGAGGTTTAATTTGCTCAGCAGTTACAGCAGCCTCCAGGTTCTTCAGAGTAACTGCCCCTAAGCCGTGTGGAAAATGGCCACCACGTCCTCTTGGTCAGTGTATGTATGACCTAAAGAAGCCCTAAAACTGTTCAGGCTCAAACCAGCTGACTGCCCTGCCTGGGGCATATCTAGAAACCTGATGCCTTGTAGCCTAGGTGTGAGATGTGAGAAGCCCATGATTTGGCCTGTCAGCTGGTTTCATGTCGACATAAATGTTTGTTCATCATACCGCCAGCCATCCAGAGCAAGTGTGTGGGTGTCAGGTCTTTAGGATCCAGCAGCAGTGAAACCACCAGTCTGGAGCTGTTGGTGCATGGACCAGGGGGAGGGGGGTTTTTTTGAGTGTTTATTAGGCTGTTCTAGTTCATGTTGTCACGGTTGTCTTGATACTTTTCTCCAATCTTGATTAGGACTTGATTGCTGTTATAGGACTCTGAGCTCTTATTTCAGTTCAGTTTCTAGACAGCCAGAAGGCTATAAAGCATCTTTTAAAATGCCTCATGTAAAACTATCCGGAAGAAAAATGGGGTGAGTAGGATTTTGCAATTCATATGCCGTTGGGGCAAATGCCTTAGTCAGGACCAGCGCTACCCGAGAGCCTTTAATCGCTCTATCGTTCGCACGATATGCAGAGCATCGTCTTATCTTGCCTGCAAGTTGTTGGCAGCTAGAAGGGAGACTCTCAGCGGAGGGCCGCTGGAATTGTTAGGACTTTGGCATGTGTCTGGAAGTTTACTGTAGGTCATTGGTTGTTTGTGAGCTCCACGCAGGAAGGCGGGCAGGCAGCGCGAGCAAAGTGTGGCCCTGCAACAGGAGCCCTTTGGCACAAGGCCAGGTTAGCGTGACAGGCTACAGGCAGCATGGGGGGAAAGTCACTTGGCCGCTGTGGCTCCGAGTGAAAACCAAAGTATGTTTTGATGTGGCATGGGCAGTTCACGCTGCCTGATGTCAGTGTGCACCCTGCTGCCAGCTGGGGATGTCGCTTCCCTGCGTAAGCGCAAGGCTCTGGCACTCCGAGTAGATATCCGGCTGCTCGGGGTGTTTGTGAATGTGTAAAAAGGAGAAGAAAGGGCACGCAGGGGAGAAAAATGCAGCTCTCCTGGAGTGTGAAGAGTAGAAGGCAGCCAGTGATAATTTACTGCCTAATCTGTTTTGCTGGACCCAATTAGGGACGGTGTTTACAAATTGATTTCAAGTTAACAGTGGCTGGCAGTAATGCCAGGCAGTGCTCCAGCTGTAGGCGAGGTTTCGCTGGTCCTACTGAGAATAGGTTTAATCGAAATAAAAGACAAATTAGATCATGTAAAGTATGCTCAAGGGCCTTTCCTTCACGTGATTTGTTAGGTGTTGACTAGTATGGGGAATGGGCTGATTCCCAGAAATAGGGAAAGTTGATGTAATGGCATTGCACATCTTACAGGACTGGTACAGACCTCCCAGTCAGTCAGAGTTTTAAAAAAACTGCAGTGTTGCTGACATTGTCAGCACTGTTCGTCGGATTTGAAATAATAAAATACAATTCGATTGGTTTCGGACTGAGATGCCAGTGCTGACTTCCAACTGGAATAATTTCAGTTTAGCAGGTGCTCTTCAGAGCAGCAGAACAATCACTGTGTTGTGCCCAACAGAATAAAATTACGCAAGCAGTATAGACGATGAGGAGTTTTGCCTAGGTAAAACTACAGTGCCAGGCATTGGCTTAAGGGGTGCAAGAGACAGAGTCCTGGAGGGTTTTGTAGCTTGTGGTTGCAGTAGAGTCCCTTAGCAGGGGAGTCTCAGTGCAGTGTAAAGGCCAAATTATTCCCTTCGTCCTGAAGGACTGGAAATCAGGTGCCCTCCACATGCTCAAAACTAGTTGTTAAGCATGCACGGTTGAAGATATGAAGGTAAGAGGCTACAGGACCTCTTTACAACATCCTCCTGCCCCCTTTACTGTCAACATTAATGTGAGTAGCTCTGCCTGACTGTGGACGCAGTTCTGGTGCAGACATCATCCACCTCGTCTGCTGCAGCTCCTGTCTGAGCAGAGGAAGGTTGAGACTTGGCCCTGGCACAGGATGACACCTCTGTCACTCCTTGCACCAGGGTTAGGGAGTGGGATCCATATTGGGATCCAGTATGTAACTTGAAATCTAATGTAAGACTGGGTTTCTTGTAAAGACTAACCACTGTGAATTCAGCATGGAGATAGGACCTGTGCCAGAGGCATACCACAGCACAGGAGGCTGACACAGGTACGAGACATGTGACAAAGAAAATTCTCTGTCTTCTAAAATAGAGCCAGGGAACCTCGGTACTTGGACATTTGCATATTGAAAATATGGCAAAGTAAATCATTGAGCTAAACAATTATACCTGATGGACAAAAAAGCCCAGTTTTGGCTTACCTGATCTGCTGATGAATTCCAAGTTAGTTCAACGCATTTCTATTTATACAAGTTCTCTCAAAGAATGAGAAATGGTGAAGATACCAAGAGCCAAAATAAAATGGAAATTCAAATTGCACTTCAATTTCTCTTCCGTGTAATAAAGTATAATGAATATGTCATGCAGGACAGCTTCCAGTCAAAAATAACAATATTAAAAAGTCAGTTATCATGTATATAGCTATATACATGATCTATAGGAGATAAGATTGCTGGGAAGTTCCTGTGCATGGGTTTCAATGGTCAGAACTGAGATATGCAGAGATCACTCCTAGAAACCATGGAGAGTTGAAGAACTCATGCACTGCATTGTGCTCTCTGGAATGAGCTTTGGCCAGCAGGATGGTAGTATAGGAGAAGCACCTGAGGATGTGGGTTTCCCAGTGCTCTAAGTTTCCTGCTGCAAGACCAGAGGTTCCAAGGCAAACTCTTAATTTTCTATATAATAGTTCAGGATCAGAAGACCAAGATAATCTTAGAAAAAAGGGAAGAAATGAAAAAGGTGAAAGAGAATACAAACACAGAACCAAATCTGGCATCTTAGCACTCAAAAAACTGGGGCTATAAAATGCAATAAAATAAATTAATAAGTGGATAAAAATTGAGATGGGGCATATGAGAGACAATGGGAGCAAAGAGAAATGAATTCCGCTTCTAGCAGCTAGTTTCTTTGCAGGACTCCTTTTATGGCGATTCCTCTGGTTTTTCAAAAGAGCTGCGGGGATCTCCTACACAATAGAATAAGGGGCTTCCTCCTGTCTGAAGAGCAGAGGTTGCAAGTGATCAAGCAAATGGAGGGAGCAGGGAGTGGAGGAGAGCACTCATTTTTGGTTCGCAGACTGGGAGCCTCTAACCTGATTTAAATGCAGAGGACTGTAGTTATGACTGTAATGAAAGAGCACTGTGAGGAAAATCCAGCAACTTAATACAGTATTGCCTCTTCTTGGCTACAAGTGGGACAGTGCTCTAGTGGTTAGTCTACACACCTTGAGAAATACATGGTTTTGTATGTGGTCAATGTACTTCTAAGATATTTATTATAGCTCTGCTATGTCCTGGTAATAGCTGGCAATGCTGTATAAAATCTATATGCAAGGGCTCAATATGCATGCCATTGTTTCTGAAATACAGAAATTTAATGTTATGGTACTATAATGCATAAACCAACATAGGGTCAGAGACAAGGATTACTAAGTGGGCCAAAGATTGCAAAGATACATTCTTGTGTAAGCTGCCGTTCATCTTACAAGTGACTTGAGTAAATCAAAACATTGTCACGTGCCTGCAAATGCTACAAAACTTAGACATGCTGATTATTAGAGTTACAGCCTGTGTAAAATAGAAGAATCCCTAATTAAAGGTAGCTGGGGAGGGAGAAGAAAACAGCTGAAGAGAGAAAGATAAGCCCATGGCTTCCTGATTGCATGGGCTGCAGCATCTTTCCCCTTGTAAACCTGATTCAAGCGGCAGATTTTGGTCGGGTGGCTGTAATCTGGGTGCTTGTGATTGGAAATAATACATACCTCGTGGTACATTGTTGTTGGCCTTTGTAGGATGAGGGAGGATCCGATTTGGTTCTGGGTCAGCATTTGCTCAGTGAAAATAAATAGGGTGAAATACGTGAAGTTCATCCGTGAAGTTCATCTTAATGAACAATGCAGTGAGTCAGAGAAGTAGTTTCTGAGACCAGCTGAGGAAGACAGGAAAAGACTGAAAGTTACCACAAACACAGCAAAACAATAGCAAAGCAGGTGGGACAGGGCCACCCAGAGGCACTTACTCTATTCTGCCTGACAAAGCACAGAGAAATATATATCATTCTCCAAAACAGAAATTTCGTCCTCCAAAACAGAACTGAGCTAAAGAAACGTCGCACAGGTCAGCAGTGGGAGTGTCAAAGCCTCCCTAGTAAACCCAGAGAATGTGGTGGGTTTTCAGCAATGCTTTCCAAACTGCCAATACTGAGGTATTTAAGCATTGCAAAATGAAATCCAAAGCCCAGACAGGCAGTGGTGGCATCCTTATCGTCACCCGTCAGTGGACTCCTGGGCGAGGGCATGAGCACTCCAGCTACCGTGTAAGTTTCCTGCTTGAACACCTGCCTAGAGAAGTTTAATAGAAAGGGCAACAAGATAGCTAAAATGTCTTCTTGGTATCAAGTGAGATTTTCAAAGCTGAGGAGGGTTTTCAGCCCCCATATCAATTTAGGCAACTGAAAATACAGTCCTTGAACCGTAGTAGCTTGGGTTTTTATTGCTTGGACAGGACTTGTTATCTGTGCCCCACGTCTAGTTATAACCAAGGCAGTGTCATCCTTGGTATTTGGTGCCAAAATCAAGGTGCTGGGGACGGTAGGGGTTCAGCCTGCTTTCAAAGGTGATTCTGTGCCCTTTGGAGATGCCCAGAACAGTTCTGATGGAGTCTGAAACAGGAAGGGGAGCAAATTTCTGGCAAAGGAAGCATGGCCTGACCAGGAATGTGACATTTTAGAGGCAGAAAACAGTTTATGCAGATTTGAAGTACCTTGGCTTGGTCTTGCTCTGGGCTGATGCCAGCCCAAATCAAGCATTTGGCGGGTAGATCAGATGTGTGTTTTGATGATGATCATGTTAACAGGGAGCACTGACGGTCTAGGGGAAAGGACACGCAATCCCAAGCGCGAAGTAGAAGGAGCCAGTTTGGACGAGCAGCCAGCCAGGCATTAACTACACGTGTTCTGCGGGGCCTGAGGGAGCTCCACTGTCGCAGAAAGGTTGTGATCCCCCTCATTAAGCACCGCTCCCTTGCGATATGCTTTGCCCACAGCAGACAAAGACGGGCAGAGGTGGTGCCCCACGGGTATGGGCAAGCTGGCTGGAGCAGCTGTGGCAGCCCTTGCTTGGAGCCAGGTCCAGGGCAGGCTGGTCTGTCTGCAGAGGCAGCCCTCTCACCTCATCCCCATAGCTGGGAATGAGCTGTAACAATCTGGATATGCTCATGAGTTAATTAATTGACCAATCCAAATGAGAAAAGCGAGGTTGAATTATTTATAGTATATTAACACTGTTGGCATATGCAGGAAACGCCAACGAACTGCAATAGGCAAAACGTTGAAATGACTGAGTGGTTATTGACGAGTGGAAGCCGGGGATCTGTTTTCAATAATATGAGTGACAGCCAAGGGCATAGTGAAAGACTTTTTTTTAATTTATTTCCAGATTCATAACGCTCATTCCTCCAGTGCTGCATCATTTGTAAAGAAAGCACAACCACTCTGGAGCGTTAGGAAGCTTTTCCTCAGCACACCATTAACAAAGTTGAGGGGGCTGCCAGTTCTTGGTGGTGGTGGGTGGTGGCGCGGGACCCAGGTGGAGCCTTGCGAGGGAAGTGCAGCCGGTAGCATTCTGATACCCACACCGGTTTACCCAGACACATCTGACTGGGCCAGGCAACGAAAACAGGATTGAAAAACAGCAAAAAGGCACGCTGCCTATCAAATAAATACGTTCTGGTAAAAATCAAGAGGAAGATGGGAGGTTGTAATGCTGTTTTTCTGATTAGAGTGGTGCTTAAAATATGGGATAAATACATTGAGCATAATAACTCCAGAACATGAAATCTGTGCTTACCATGGCCTCTCCTTTGCTCTGCATTCATTTAATTTAACTTAAATTCTATTTTTGTCTGGAACAGTTGATCGGGATGCTGCTGGCATGCTGTCTGTCCCGGTTTATTACTGCTAACCAGTACGAGATGGTGTAACAAGGTGAGCTTTCCCCACTTTCTGCGTGATACGCTATATATACGCTCCGGTATATTGGTGTGGCTGTGCTGCTTCTGCTGAAGCTAGCAGGCAAGTTTTAGATGCTTGGCATGTTCATTGAGATTTAAGTCTTCCCATGGGATTTTTTGCTTTGGGTTTTTCATTCCAATATTCTGTTTGCTGGGGAGAAAAAAAAAAGCAAGGAAACATACTATTGAATACTTTGTCCTTTTGGTTTTCTTCTTGAAAAGGGAGGGCAAAATATCCATGACCGCTGTTAACAACCAAAGCAACCCACTTTGGTTTTTTTTATCCCCCCACCCCGCTCTCTAGTCTTTCAGAAGCGCAGAGTCCAGAGCCTGTCTCGTCTGAAGATCAGGAGCTGCAGAATTGGAGAAAGACTGAAATGAATGTTATAGCACACACTGTCTCTCGCACGCACGCCCACACCCCACAAGCAAGCACGTGCGCGCGCACACTCGCACCCCACCTCCTGAACTCTGTCCCATGCGTAGTGTACCATTCTGTGAAGTACCACGGTGCCACCGAGAGCAGCCGAGTCCCCTCGGCCTCTGGAGACCCAGACCCCATCCCCGCGGCTCGGCATAGGACGGCACCGTATGTATGTTCTTGGTCACACAGTAGTTGCATCGTAAGTTAACAAAGGTAACTCATTAACAGCATCGATCGGGCTGTGCATGTAGTGACTGGAGGGCACAATTAGCCTCTCACCATGGTTAATAAGTGTTGCACACGTTCATATAAACCGGTATATGAAATATATATTCTTTTGGGTTTATCTTAATTTCTTGTTTTGTTTATTGCTTTACTAAGGTTTTCATCCTTTCCCCCTTCCCTGTGCCTGCCCCCGTTCCCCCAAAACAAAGGAATCAGTAACATAACATAAAGATACTTGAAAATTATGTTTAAAATGTTGTGCTTGAAGGGAACCGTTATTCCTGATGTTCTCCTACATCTTTGATTCTTACTCAGTGTTGTATGCCTAGTGCGTATCCCGGTAGGCTTTGTCTAGTGCATTTTGCCTCTGAACCTGATCCTGTGTAATACTGTTATTAAGCTGTGTCGTTGCTTACTGTGAAGGCAGGAATTTTGCTTCCTTTATTTTTATTAGGTAGTTATGAACTAATTGAACTGTGCTGTACTGCGGCCTTCATACTTTTTTCCTGTTCTTTTTCTTTCTTTTTGCATCGAGGTTGCAGCCACCAAATACATTGTTGAATAAAATCGAAATAAACACACACACACAAATCACAAAAAAACCCTGGCATATGAAATATTTTTGGGGGAAAGCAAAAGTTTAAAACCTTTTTAAAAAAATAGGACTTTTTTAATAATGCCTCTGTCTAGCATGCCAACGAGAATGCATTGATATTGTGAGTATTTGTGATATACGTATTAATAAATGGAACCATTACAGATTTCTAGCTGCTTCCTTTTCGTTCTTTAGTCATAACAAAACTCTTTAAAGGGTGGAAGTGAACATGAAACACAAGTGCGCAGCTTGGAGTGATGTGTCTTTATGTGTATTTGTGACAGGAAGATGTTACTACCCTGGGAAAAAAAGAGAAAGAGCTGGAATTGTTTCAGAACTCTTAGAAAAACCATCCACAGCTGGTTTCACCACGTGACAAATACATACCCTCTGCTTTGCAAATTTTCTTCTTGTGCCTGATAACGATCTGTGGTGTCTAATTATCCCTTCCTCAGTGCTGCATTTTGGCATTAAGCATTTCTCTCTGATTTTGGTGAGAGTGGGGAGAAGAGGTATTTGGGATTGAGGAGCATGGGTAATAGCCTTTTTTGTTCTGTGTTCGTGAAAAGCCGGGCACTTACCTCTTTCTCATTTGAATATGTGAAGTGTTGAAGATCTGATGGAAAGCCTGCAGAAGTCTAAATCTGGCCGTTTGGGACCGAGCCCTTGCATTGTCACTGTGGACAGAGGAGAATACTGGAGAAGGGAAGCCCTGTAGCCTTCTGACTGTGGAGTTGCTGCACACAGCCCACACAGCCGGAGTCCCAGCCCATCCTCCATCCATCTGTCCTTCCGTCAGTGCTGCTCACCCAGTTACCACGACACTCTGCCTGGGGTGGGCTGCTCCAGGTGGTGCCTCCTGCACCAGCTCCTGATAAACCGTTGAGTGGTGCTGGCATGGTCAGTGCGCTCTCACCCAGAACTGTGGAAGGGCTTGTAGCCACAGAAGCAAAAACCTCTTGCCATATGCTGAGGTGGCATGTCTTAAAAACCCTGGTGGCACCTTTGGCTTTATTCAAAGAGCACTTCCAGAGCAGGAAAAAGAAACAGAGATTTGTAAGTAAGAGAAAAGGAAGCTGGTCCACAAATTTACATCTGCCCTCAGTGAAGCATCTGCCGTGAGGGAGCAGGCCACCTTGAAACGTGGAGAATGCCAGTACAGGTCCTGTATAAATGCTGGGCAGTTTGTGTGTACTTTGCTGGGGACAAAGCCACTCAGCGCAGGTCACAGCACTCACATTTGCAGTCCCTTCTGAGGGCTTAACAGTCACAGCTGCTTGCTCGGTTGCTGGGGCTACGCAATGCTGGAGCGATGCCCTTCTCCTACAGGCGCAGGAAGTTCGCAGGAGGATATTTTTCCACACCAGAAAGAACTGGCCCACCAAGCCGCCCCAGTTTCCCTCCCCTATTCATCCCTGGGCAGGTCTCCCCTGCTCCATGGAGGGGAGGGAGGGGAGTGAGACTGCTGCCTCCTCCCTCAGGAGCCACCAGCGACCTTCCGGAGTGGAAAAGCACCAGCCTCTCCTTGGTTTTCTTTCCCTTTTTTTTTTTTTCTTTTTCCTGAAAGAAGGAGTTGTTTGTGCCAAGAGCTGTTTCTTTTGAAGATGCTGATGTTGGGTGACAGGTCAGCAGGCCCCCAAACTGCTCCAGCTTGCGTGTCCCCATTCAGTAAAGCATGCGCTCGGCTTTAAGGCATAAGCATTGAATTAAGTCCATTCAGCAGAGCCCTTTAGTACGTGCTCAATTGTTTCCGTCAGCCCAGCAGCACTCCTGCTTTTATGGGGTAGGTGTTTTAATTGGGCTCTTAACAGCTTCGGTGGAGAGGATCAGGCTGGTGAAGGACCCACCAAGGGCTTTCCCTGTCAAAATCCTGCTGGCTCAGACTGGGGCAATGCAGCAGCTCCAGCAGGGAGGGTTGCACTAGCTGGCACCGTGGCATCCCCGTCCTGGTCACAGCATCCCCATGCTTCCGTGCCTCCCTCCTGGAAAGGAAACAAAGCTGAAGCTGCCGAGTATGGGTTCGTGAGAGCCAGGTGCAGATGTGTGGGGTTCACAGGATACTAGAGGGGCTTTGCTGCCAAGGCTGAGATTCACCCCCTGGCATGAACGGAATCAGCAGCAGAGGGGGCCAGCTTCAGCAGCTCTAGGCTGGCTCTGGCTGTCTGATTCCTCCCCACGCAAATTGCATTCACTGAAATCACCAGACCTGAGCTGGGCGGGCAGGTTTGGGAGTCAAAGCAGGTGATGGGACAACTGTGTGAGTCCCAGGAGAGATAGGAAAAACAGAGCATGGCTGGGGGATGAGGAGAGCGGGAGATGGAGCAGGACTGTGGGAAGAGAAAGAAAGGGCATTGAGACCACCGCGTTTTAGTGCCGGTGAGCTGCTAGCTTGGTTTTGCTGAGAGGTCGACCAGCAGCCTTCGCTGGCACATGCATTCTGTCCTGAGCTGCCTTCCGAGGCTTGCTTCTGCTGAGGAGGACAGCTCTGAGCACTGCCAAGAGGATAATATGTCGCTGTGAACATGATTTTTCACAGTAGCATCAAACTGCAGCTCTGGGAGCCGGCGGCTCTGCTGGAGAGCCTTGCAGGCTGCCACCATCCTTGAGTCAGCATCACTGTGGAGGAGATCGGCTTTGCAGGAGTGCTCACAGGATTTCAGCCTGTTGCTTCTCAGAGGACCCAATGCAGGAGCTAAAATGATTTTGTCTTCTGTGGCTCTTCCCGTTAACTTTAATGGCTCGTTACTGTTTAACATAATTTTCAGATTAGTAAATTAATTCGCTGCCAGCCAAGCCCCATGCATAAAATACCTGGCATCCCACTGGAGGGACAGGATTGCCTGGGATGTCAGACTTCTACCAGGGCTGAGTTAGGGCCACCTCAGTATGATCCTGTATGATAAAAATAGAAACATTCACAATTCGATGTAGAAATGACATTTTTGCTTTTTTGAAAGTAAAAGCGTTTTGCCCCCCCAAACATGTAAAATCTGGTCAACTTTCTGCAAGCTGCTTTTACCAGCTTGGCCTAATTTTGAAGAAAAAAACCTGTTGGTTTTGCCTTTTGCTTGTCATTGCACCTGTTCCTGTTGCAGACAGGAGACGTTCTGTTCAAAGGACGTTTCATTTTTGTCCAGTGTGACTGGAGATACGTGGTAGGTGCGAGCTCATTAAGAGCAAGCCGTGCTGAGGCAGCAGCTCCTCAAGCTCTGGAGTCTGTTCTGCTCCGTGTTGACTGCAGTGTGGCTATTGTTGGTCTCTGTTGAAGCTATCTGTAGGTGACACTGAGTACTTATTTTAGACTGCAGTCCTTCCACGTAATCGATAACTGAGGTGTGTGCACACGCATACACGGTTGTATAACATCCCTGGTGCGCTGTACAACAGTGTAACTCCTCATATGACGTACATTCCCAAAGCAACTGCTGAATCACCAGGAAACTATTTTTCATTCACCATACTCATATAACAGTGCCTGGGGCAAGACACTTCAACCCTGGGAAATGGGCTTTCAGAAAGTGCCGAGCGACCTACCTTTTGGGAATCCAGCCCTTTCAAAACCTCTCAGGGCACTCAGAAGTGAAAAGTTGTTTTTGAAAGCCCTATCTGTCCTTTTAAATGGAGATTATTCACCCAAGTAAAAAATATTAATATTTCTAAATTGCATTTACTTCCTTGGGCTTTACCTTCTTGAGTAGAGAACCAGAAAACATGACGTGAGAGAAGACTGATGCCCAGCAGAAAAACTGCTGGGGTAGAATAGGGGAGAAAAAGGAATAAAAAATATATCAACTTCTTTTTTTTTTTCAGGCAAAAGGGTTTAACATGAGAAGTATTTCAACCTGATCGTGTGTCCAACATGGAGGTGAAGCAACCTCCAGCTCCAAGCTGAGCAGGCTCAGTTGCTCAGACCTGCAGCAAGGATGGCTGCAGTGCGGTCCAGAGGGGACTGTTTGCTGCCAGGGCAACTTCTAAGACCTCCTGATGGTGAGAGCAGCCTTTTGTGGGAGTCCCCAGGTGTCAGACTGCTAAAAACTACCGCGGTGCACATGCAACAAAATTCATGGCCAGTGTCAATCCATGGCACTACCTGAGGCTTTGCAGGAGCGGTTTGACACTGGCAGTTTCCTACTCTGGCTCCCACAGGCTTACTGTGCTGCTGTGGGATTTACCTTTAATGTCGTGTTTTGTAAGTTATTGCTTGCTCAGAAGAACTGGTTAGTGCTTATATTATTTGGTATCTTCAGCCCTGTAGTTACTTGTAATTAAAAGCAAACAAAAAGTTGCCCAGAGTTTTCTTCACCCTGGAGTTCAATGTGACCTAAATGTCAGATGAACGAGTCCTTCTCCCAAGTATAGGAACGTGTGCCTTGAGCCCGTGGTTTATTGCTGTGTGCGACTCTGTTTACGCTCATGCAATCCTGATACTTGGAGGGCCAGAGGCAGCTTCCTCCTTGCAGGCAAGGTGGAATTCAGCCCTGCAGGGAAGCAGCACGAGCCCTGTGTGCTCCCTCTGCTGCCCTGGCACTAACAGCCTGCCAAAATCAATGCCATGCCTTGGTGGAGTACAGAAAACAGGTCTCCACCTGCTGTGTGGAAGCATGAGGCAGTGTGAAGGTATGAGACTCCAAAAAACCTGGCCAGCACCGCAGCAAGCTCAAGCACTGAACTGAGCGTAGACTACAGTAGTCCACTGGTCTTTGTAGTGGTTGAGTTTCCTCCTAATGCTTATCTGAATAACCTAGATGCTGCCTGCTTGTTTGGACTATGCATCCTAAGTGCTACAATGTGAAAGGGAAATCAAAAAGCCAATCAACATCATCTCTATGAGACCGATTCAATAAAAAAGTTATTGGCAATTAGCATGGGTTTTTTATAAAAAAGTAATTAGCCCTCCTGCCCTGAGAATTAATGATTGCTTTTCATTACACCCCAAGGGGTAGTCATCCCAATAATAATCCACTTCAGATTAATATTGTTCTAAAATGATGTTGTTTGACAATGCAGGCAGCAGGATGGTCACAAACAGGAGGCAGTCCTACTCTGGTGAATTCTGGAGCTGGTTGCTTCAAAATTAAAAGCCATTAATAATTTGTTTAGATTAGTGCAATAGACTC
Source organism: Bucorvus abyssinicus (assembly GCA_009769605.1). Classification (NCBI taxonomy): domain Eukaryota; kingdom Metazoa; phylum Chordata; class Aves; order Bucerotiformes; family Bucorvidae; genus Bucorvus; species Bucorvus abyssinicus. The sequence continues at coordinate 37,521,903 of CM020030.1, forward strand.
GACTTCTTGCTCATTAAGTAGATGAAGCAAAGCTTACGAAAAAGGCCTCATCTGTCCCTGGGTGCAAAGCTTAGGAAGCCAATGGAGATGCGCTAGTGCTGGCTAATACATTTTGCTGAATGTGTCCGTAGAGCTCGACAGGGTGGAACATGACTTCAAGGTCCTGCATCTGGGTTGTGGTAATCCTGTCGTAATCAATCAGGCTGGGGGATGAAGGGATTGAGGGCAGCCCTGCAGAGAAGGACTTGGAGGCACTGGTGGGTGAAAAGCTGGACATGAGCCAGCAATATGCACTCACATCCCAGAAGGCCAACCATATCCTGAGCGGCATCAAAAGAAGCGTGGCCAGCAGGTCAGGGGAGGTGATTCTTCTCCCCCTCCACTCTGCTTTTGTGAGACCTCACCTGGAGTAGTACTGCGTCCAGCTGTGGAGTCCTCAGCATAAGAAAGACCTGGACCTGTTGGCGCGGGTCCAGAGGACGTCCACGAAGATGATCAGAAGGCTGGAACCCCTCTTCTATGCGGACAGGCTGAGTGAGTTGGGATGGTTCAGCCTGGAAAAGAGAAGGTTCCGGGGAGACCTTATTGCGGCCTTTCAGTACTTAAAGGGGACCTATAAGAAAGATGGAGACAATCTTTTTTGCAGAGTCTGTTGTGACAGATCAAGGGCTGATGTATTTTAACTAAAAGGTGGTATGTTTTGACTAGATATAAGGAAGAAATTTTTTACAGTGAGGGTGGTGAAACACTGGAACACTTTGCCCGGAGAGGTGGTAGATGCCTCATCCTTGGAAACATTCAAAGTCACGTTTGACAGGGCTCTGAGCAACCTGATCTAGTTGAAGATGTTTCTGCTCACTGCAGGGAGGTTGGACTAGATGACCTTTAGAGGTCCCTTCCATCCCAAAGCATTCTATGATTCTATGACTTGGCTGCGTGGTTGTCTGGATGTGGTGATTTTACTGTCTGTGAGGTGTTTGGCCCGTGAGGGTTGTGTGTCCCTACTTCCTCCCCTTTGCTGCTTAAACTATTGGCTCCACAGGAAAGGAGCACCAGGTGACAGCATCCCTTCCCCATTGTTCCTATTTGATTCTTGGCATTTTGAGCGAGATATGCTTTGACGCAGATGTAAAAATCCCATTGACTTCTCAATTCAGTGGCTATACTGCTTTGACAGCCCATCCGCGGTCACAGTGGCCACCTGGTCCTCCTCAGGGTGGTAAGGCATGGCCCAGGAAGGTGCTTCCTGTCAGAGGAAAGCTCACAATGAGTAAAAAGATGAACGATGATTTCCATTTCTTTGTCTTGGGAACATCCTTGCCTCTCTCGGGGGTAGCGCTCCCCTCCAAGCTGCACATCCCACGTGGCCCTTGCTCACCCTGGGCGTGATGGGGATCCAGGCTGCTGCTGCTGCTGACCAGGGGGCTGCTGGCATAGCTTCCTGAAGCCAGGCTTTAAAACCTTCCCCATTACATTTACAAACCTGAGGATTCAAGTGAAAAGCTCTGTCCTCCCCTCCAAGCTGGGCTCCCCAATTAAGAAGCGGTACAGAAGGACACTGGGGAGCTTAGCCCCCAGGGGTTTCCCGTGGAAAGTCAGTAGGTAATGGGAGGTCTAATTAAGGAGGCCAGCAGCAAATATACATGCTGCAGGAAAAGATTTTCCTTGCCTACTTCTCCCCCTGTCATCTCACACTTACTTGCTAGGGGTGCCCGTTCCCACCCCAAGGCAAAAAGATGCCTGAAGCCTGTCCTCCTTTCCAGCCCTCCCTTCACTCTTCTGGGGAGCAGGGACCTTCCACCCCATGGTAGGGATGCGGTCTGCTGGGAGATGGTGCTGCAGCCTCGGGGGCAACGTGTGAGAACTGAAGGCAAGCATGGCAGATGATTCTGGAGCCAACACGTACTTTAATAGCCGGCTCTACCAAACGAAACTGTGGTGGCCATGCCACTGCTGCTGCTCCACGCTGCGCACAGCAAGATAAAACACTCAGATGAGTAGTAAACATAATGATTGCTTAACTTGCGTTGTGGTACTGCCTGGAGGCGATAGTGCAGGATCAGTGCAGTGTCTCACTGGATCTGTCAGGGAAATACAGTCATAGCATGGAGCTAAGGCTGTAGATGTCAGGATAGGAACAAACCGGGGCAGAAAAAGAGAATTAGGCAGTGTGGAGGCTATTTGGATCAGTGCCATGAGCACAGGGCTGCATTACAGTTTCTTCAGGCAATCTCAATTTTTGGCATTTCATAGATTATGGCTGTTTAATTTCAGAGCTGTAAGCTTACTTGAGCACACATTGGTTTTGATGTAGTTACTTATCTTAAAAAAAAAAAGTACATGGGGGAAAATATTTTTTCATGTGGAACCATACCCATCCTCTAATGTACCCTTAGCAGCGCTGCGGTCCCTAGATCAGCACCCTTGCTGCTTGTCACATCAGGTCTTTATGGGATGGTGAGCTGGGCTGCTCAGCTGCTGGCCACAGGCTGGCCCAGGCGTGGGCTGCAGAGAGCGGGGATGAAGGGGATGCTCACAAAGAGCATCGGTCTCCCTGGGGAGGCTGATTCCCTTGCTGTGTCATGATTTTAGTATAAAGGGAAGGAAAAGATCCCTCGGTTTAATATTTACTAGAGTTTTTTCCCTCCTTTTTGCTGGAAGGGTTGGCAGACCTCTGGGGAAAGTTTTACAAGTGGGAAAAATTTTTTTTTCCAATTTACAGGTTTTCAGCAGTTCAACTAGCTGTAATTAACTTTGAAACATGAATTAGTAATCACTTAACTGCCACATTTGAAGTAGCTGGGCTTGAGGATTACCTTTTTTGGTAATATAACGGTATTTTAAGTTATTTGGTTCTGCAGTTTTTTGCTTTTTAGAGAGTTGCCTTTTTTTTTTTTTTTGACAATTTTTGCTTTTTTCACAAGTGAAATGGATGAAGACTCAGGGTGCTCTTACTACAGAATCGAGAAAGATCAGGGCTAGGTCTCCTATGGATTCATACAGTGTGCTAAAGTCTGATTTTCCATCGTTCATTTTCTTGCAGTACCAGGAAAGGAAATTTTTGCAGGAATGGTTGGAGCTTGGAGATTAAAGTATCCTTCAATGCCATCACAGCCACAGTGCCAAGAAAAACTGGCTGGTAGTATCTGCACCTAGGACAGGTCAGACTCTTAAGACATAAAGACAGCTATAATCTCAAAAACAGATGGAGTTATGGGATGAGTATGTTTTGGTTCAGTGGGAGCAGTGCCCCAGTACACAGGTTCACTTACTGAAGTGGGAGATGCTCAGAAACTCTCCCTATAAATTACCTGCCCTGCAAAACTCCCATTAATATAGCACTTGAGGAACCTATCCCAGGTAGGCACAGCAAACATAAAGCCTGGATGGCTATTACCTACGAGCTGCATTGCACCAGCCCCTGGCCCAGGTCTGGCAGCCCCTGGCAGCCTGCAGGGTACTCACCATCCTTCCCAGGATGCTGCCACCACTGCGAGGTAGCACGTCCAGCACCTCCTCTTCCCCCGGCTCCCTGTCTGGATGGCTTTGCCAGGCATCCTAAGGACGGCTGTGCATGGCAGCGATTCAAGAGCAAAGGCTAAAAGAGTAAGGAAGTGGACAGCTTTGCTCTTTTTTTGCATTTTATCCCAAGTCTTTGAATAGCTTCCTTTGAGTCCTGAGGTGAATGTGATGTGCCTAAGATTCCCTGTTAGAAAGGGATGTAGCGATGGTAGGGTCGGAAATGAACAGACATGGAGGCTGCCCCTGGGCCACTGGAGTCAGGAGCTCAGCTCCTTCCAGTTACAGAGTTGCAGTCTCCCTTAAAAAAAGCAGAAAAACACAAAACTCCCCAAATTACAGTAACTTCTGAACCTGAACTGTTCCTCTGCTGTTTTTATCAGTTCCTAGTGGATCAACTGATGCTTGTTTAATTAATGTCAAATGCGGCTCTCTTTGGATGGCCGAGATTAACAATAGTAGCTCTTTTCTGGAGTCAGGCTGTGTTTCTGCAAAGGCACTGAAATTCCAGCCCAAACGAGCACCAACTGCCTGGTTCAGATCATGGCAGTGGTTGCAGCAGTGGTGCTGCTGGATGAGCTGTGGGCTCCAGTCCTCAGTCCTTGACATCCAAACTCTTGCTTGCTCTGTGAGCAGCCTATGGCTGGACACTGAAAGAACAGTCATGTTAAAAATGAATGCTGGAAGTGCCATGAACTATTTCTCGTGGCCTGAAGTGGCACAGCAATGTGACAGTCCATCATAAAGTTCAAGCTCAACCTGTCCAACCAGCGGCCACATCATCGCTGATGGTCTTGCTGCATTGCTGCATAGCATTGAAGGCAGTCGCACGTAGCTGCCTGACCCAGAATGGTCTCAAATGCTGGACACCCTGCTCAGCTACAACAGTCACGAGGCAATTTTTAGCTAGGGCACAAATGAGCTGTTTTGTTTGCCATTGGCTTATTCCCAGACTGGACAAGCTACGGCTGTCACTGTACCTCAGATTCTCTAATTCTCTCTTGCCTACCAGTGTCTTGTATTTAAGAACAATTGGAGCCCCTTTTCTTTCTAAGTAGAGTAAGTATTCCAAGGCCACACTAGTCCTCTGCTTGTCATTGAAGAAGGCATGCTCTGTGGACAGGTATCCCAAAAAATCACAGCAAATTCTGTCATTTCTCTGGGAAAAAAAAAAATAAGCTGCTTTTAGGACACGGAATGCAACAAGAATCTTCGTGCTGCTCAAAGAAGGCAAGGGTAGATTTAGCAGGTGAATAAGGATGCCTTTCCATCTGTAGGGCTTCATTCATCTTCTGATGAGGCTGTGTTACTCGGCTGTGCTGAAGGGCCCCTGTGCGTGGGGGCACGTGAGTGCAGTATCCCCCTAGACCCAGCCTGGCACCAGCACACCAGGGAGCCTCTGATAATTGGCCAGGGGGCGCTCACATACCCCCAGGAGTCTACATCCTTTCCCTGGCAAACACACAGGCTGGTGGAGAGCAGAGCTTCGCTTGGGGGTGCTATGGGGTCCCAGCACCCTAAAGACATCGGAAAATTCAGCCCTTTTGTGGTGAGTCCACCAAAATGGCATGGGGGCAAATGGCAAAGGGCCTGGCTTTTCTGCCATTCTGGAGTTAGTTTGGTCTAACTGACTAATCCTGAGCCCTGCTGTGGAGGACATGACCCACAGGCCCAGCTGCAAGGGTCTAGAAGAACCACATTTCTCAGTCCTGGCAGTCCCTTCCAGCCCCACGTTGGTACTGACCGTGCAATCTTCAACACTGCATTCAAAGACCACGCTTTTTGGTTTTTCTCCCCCAACTAACATTCTCAACATTTTTATTCCTTGGGAAAGATGCATGTCTCTGTGACCTGGGGAAAGTACTAGTGAGGCTGTACGTCTCTACATCTAAGGCACAGGCGCAAGGCAGCTCAGCAACCAAGGGCTCATTGACTGAACTGAGTATGTTAGTAGCAGCTTCATGAACTGGCCTGTAAAATCTCTAAAATGGAAGATGGGCATGATACACCAGCCCCTCATGTGAACCCCGTCTTCTCTGTTTTGTGCAGGTTAATGAGCAGAAGAATCCTTAGCCATGAAAAACATGGACTTTCCTATTTATCAGTGTTCTTTATTTTTAACACTTATCCTTCAGGGAAGAAATATGATCAGATAAACCATGCTTAGGTGACATTTCATATAAAATGCTGTGAAGTATAAAGTAAGCATGTGGTGGTACTCACACCTGTGTACGTGTGTAAAAGACAGCTATTATGCCATGTATGATCACCATCATCATTTTATCATATACTGGTATACCTTATACTCTGATACTTGAATGAATTTTTTGCCTTATGGGAAGGAAGAGTGTGTGGCAGGGGAAGGACACGTTAAAAGTGACTGAGTGCCTTTAAAGACGATACATGTTTCTGAGAGGTAGCTTTCCAGGGCAGCAAAGATGTATTTGGTAGGTCAGCAGAATGGTCCCAAGTAGGGGCGTACCAGGTGCTTGCTTTGAGGTATTCCCAGTAGCAGCAGTCCTCTGCTTGTTCTGGACTGCAAGCAAAGGGGATGCAGAGTTTCGCAAGCTCTGCGCCTGAGTGCAGGATTGTTGCATCCGTGGATGCCTCAGTGGAGGCGTCAGGCAGAGCCTCAGTGCAATGTAACATTGCATCTCCCGCACACCCACACAGGGGATCGGGAGATCTAATTTCAGCTTTGCAAGCTCTGACAGCGTCCCTTTCAGCGCTATTGCGATTACACCTGGTGTTACACCAGGTGGTGTTTCACCACCGCTCTTTATTCCCACTTAATGCGTTGTGACGCTCGCGGTGGTGTAGCAACAACAGCTGACAAATCCTCTGCCTTTGCAGATCTGCTCCTGTACTCGCTAATCGGATAATGCCGTTGTTTTGGTGGCACTCGCGTTTGTCACTGCTAAATGACAAGCAGTAGCTTGTACTCTGCTTTCTGGCACTTCCCTTTCAAGCTTCACAGTTGTACTTGCCATTTCACCTCCTGAGTGTATCAAAGTGGTTCTCGCTGCTTTGTGATGCGGTGGCAGCTCAATCACGGGGAAGGACGTGCGGTGGCACTCCCCAGCAAGGCCTGGCACCCAGCAGCCCTCATTAGCCTGTCTCGGAGGCAGCTCTGCAATCGATGGAAGACAACGGGCAGCCACCTGAAAGTGGTCCCAGTTTGGTTTCTGCTGATTGATCTGCCAGCCCCACTGGAGGAAAAAAAATATGCTGGATGCCAAATATTTGTGGGTCCACTCTTCATCCCAGGAGTACTTTTAGTTAGGAGCCAGGGAGATAAATGTGGGAAGAGAGGAGCCCCCTTCTCTGGCAATGATTGTTTCTGTGAATCTCGCTCCTAGTGATGAGCCCAGGTGTAAACAGAGGTGCTGCTGAAGAGTACTCAACCCAAACATTTCAGCACCAAAATCACAGGCTTAAAAAAAAAAACCAAACCATTTCTCATTTTATAGTCATGACCTCAGGCACAAGGCCAGAGTTTTACATATTCCTTCTGTTAAACAAGCTCGTTCACCAGTGTCTGAAGCCCAGAGCAGCGCCACGCTCTCCCGGCAAGAGCTCTGCCCATCCTGCCGTGCAGCCAGCGCTCGTGAAGGGCTCTCTCTGCAGGACCTGAACTTTCATGCCGCTCAGGGGCTTGGGAGAAGACTGCCTAATCAAGGAAGGGTACAATTAATAGATTGCCCTCCTGCTTGAGATCAGAGCAACTAATCTTGCTAATAATACAATTTCCCACTTTGTCACAGATAAAGAACATCTCATTTAGTGCAGGTTGGAAGAGCCTGCGTAGTGCAAGGCTCAGTCTCTGCACACAGAGGTAATCTCCAGGGCAGCATTAAGCCCAGCAGCAAATCTGAAGTGGCAGTATTTCCTCGTGGGTTATTCTGTGGCACCAAGTTTCCATCTGATTTTTGCAGTGCCTCAAACGTGGAGCTGGGAAGCGGCTCCAGGATACAGCCAGACTGGAGCACGGTAGCATTGGAGGGCTGCTTGCTGTACGAGTTTACTTTGCTTACTTCAGGAATTTTGCTTACTACAGATCAGCTGCCAGGGTTAAAAGATTAAATATAAGCAATGTGGAACTGTACTGTGGAAAAAAATTCAGATAAAGGCTTGCCTCTTGGCCTGAGCTGGGTGGGAAAATGGGGGACAACACAGTGGCACTTTCTGTTGTTTTTAATGGTGGTTGGAACTGCAAGGGTGAGAGTGATGCTAAGAGGGAAGAACATGACTTCAGAGATGACATATTTAATATAAATGATCTAGCAAAAACTGTTGTTCTGCATAAGAATTAAGAAAGAAAAAATTCCTACATATTGAAAACAGCCTTAAAAGAAATAATTATCCTTGTTAATCTGGCAGAAACTCCGTAATTCCAAACTGATCAGCTCTCGACACATCTTCATTTACCACCCTACAAGTCTGCAGAATGTCTCCTTACTGGGCTGTAGATAGCAAAGGTACGCAGCAGCCTCTTCATGGGTGCAAGGATCACATCGAGCAAAGCAACGTGCCTGCAGTGGATATGAACAAACACAGCTCTAATGTGATGTCTACAAAGTGTCAAAGAACACGTGGTTGGAAATACCAGAGTAAAGCAAACAGAAGTGCACACAAAATACAAGGGAAAGGGAATTCTTTCTACGAGGAGTGGTAACAAGACAGATTGGATGCATACTTTGAAGAGCTTCCAACTAGAAATTATCACAAAAAGTTCAGAGTGGGAAAAGCTGGGAAGTAAAGGGTGTTTACGGGAAAGATAAAAGCAAGTTCAGGTGCAGTGAGAAGACAACCTGCCAAGTTTTAAGGCTCTCACTAGTGAAAACATATAGCAATGGTCATAACTAACCACGGCCACGCAAGCATGAGCATGGGAACAGAAAGCTCAGGAAATTTAATTTGAAGACTAAAACTTGCAATGTCTAATTTTCTTATGAGGGAACTGCTCTAGACTGGGAACTTGTCACTAAATCCACTAAAGTCAATAAATTTGACAAAGAAAAGCAGCAGGTCATGGTATTACATGTGCATGAGCTGTTAGGCTCAAGACCAAGAGGGTGCTTGTCACCAAAAGCTACAACAGTAACTAGCAAAAAGCCTTCCCAGGAGCAGGCAGACTAACTGTATCCTCATGAAAGGTACAGGGATGTCACCCAGGGGCCTAAGAGTATGTAATGGAAAAGATGAGGACTGTTCTTCTTACCACCTGCAATGTTTCACAAACCTGAAATTAAGGGATTAAAAGAAGCATTCTGGAAGAAGAGTGCAGATAGCATAGGCAGGGTTTTATCAGCCACCAAAGGACCAAGGGATGCTCCAAAACTGAACTCCAGTTGTGTGGGAAGGGGAAGACATCATCCCTGGAGAGCTCACAGTCCTCCTGTGAAGGGACGGGGACCCCTATAAATTGCTTTAGTTTGATGCAGGCCTGCTGGAGGCTCTACCACAGCAGACACTGAGTCTTGAAATAACCTTCCGGAGTGCTTTGAGAGCCAGAAACACTTCACAGCCTTATTGCAAATACAAGAGAGTTTTGCAGGAATGAAAGTGCCCATTGATGATGTGCCACGTGGGGGCAGGCAGTGATCAGAATCCCAAATCAAGGGCAACACTGAGAAAGCCAAGGAGATACAACCCAAACCTCAGCAGAGCCAGATGTCAATCCCAGACAATTTAATTATGTCCGGAGAAACCAACCACAAAGGCAGTAACGCCTGCTGATTGTAAGCAACAGTGAACAAGCTGAGAGTGAAAGGGGTAAACCAGGAAACTTGAAAACTGCGAAGGAGGTTGAAGTAGGTCAGTGTGTTTACATCCAGTGATGCAACTCAGACCACTTGCTAAAGAAACTGCATTGCTCAGATACAGAATAAATACAACAGCTAGAGCAGTGGACACAGAGAAAGGGCAAGAGCGAGGATTTGAAGCATTTACCAACATCACAACTCAGTATTTACCCCTCCTTCCCCTTCAACTGCTACAGTCAGCCTCATGCTAGAGGCCAAAATGCAGCTGTAAGTAAATAAAAGGTCTTTGCCAAGCTATGGCAATGACTGTAAAATGTTACATGGTCTCTGGTTCCCACCTTCACAAGTGTCTATTTCATTAGGATGGCCATATTCTTACTCTTAAACTATAATCCATGAAACAATGTGACACTTGTCGATGTTGAGCACAGACTTAACAAGCTTGGTGAAGCTGAGACGGTGATCAAATGTCTCCGCCTTTGGAAAGCTGTTGAACTGAAAAAAAAGTCCTTGAAAGAGAGCAAGATGTCCACAGGGAGAGCTAAAGAAAGGAGAGGTGGTCTGTCACCCCAGAAATACAGGCTGTAGCCTGTAGTGAGCTTTGCAGATGGAACAGCAAGGACAGGGAACACAGTTTGGAAACGACAGAAGTGCTAGGTCATGTAGGTCACTGTGCATTTTTTTTTTTTCCTAATGGTTACCCCCTTGCTCTGTAGCATCCTGGTAGAAATTGCTCCTAAACTACCGTATTGCCACAGAAAAGGAAAAGGCAGGGAGTAGCACCCTGGCAGGTAACCATGAGTGCTCTTGGAAGTAGGTTGAAGGTTTGAAAGTTTGAAAGAAGAAGGATCTCAATTCAAAATAGCAGCCAACGTGCCACCTGTTAAGTGTCAGCGTGTTCAGCTTGATGAGATACAGTCAAATGATTGGAGAAAGCAGAAGCCTCCCATGTGAACACCATAAAGTCTAATGTGCTATATCTGCAGCAAAAAGGGGAAAGAAATGCAGCCAAAGAGGAAATACTGTAACCAGCAACAAACCCTCAAAGGAAAGGATGGCATAATCCATCGCCCTACATATTCCCAACAACAGATTCCCAACATGAACATTCAGTCATTTAGGGAGTATTCACAGAAATTATGGACGCATATTTCCCACGATGCTGAAAAGGAAAGCATGCAAGGGGGAGTGTGGGAAAGTGCTTTGCAATGACTCCACACACTGACATTGAAATGGAGAGAAAACAGCCTGAAGTTCGGGGATGGACAGTGAGAAGGACCTCTGTGCCTACACTGAAAGGCAGTCAAGTGGGGGCTGTTCACCCCGAGGCAGCAGACAGAGAGGCTCAGATCAGCAGTGCTAAATCCCTGCCGCTCCTCACGGCATCCCCATCCGTCAGCAATGCTCATGCCCAAGTACACTATCAATGCTCCCAAGTACAGAACTCGTATCTCAATCATCGGAAAGCTGTCAAGACAAACGAACTATTTACAGGCCTTTCAGTAAGGCTCTGACTCCTGGAAACCCACAGCTTCTTTAGGGCCAATCTGCTCTGGGTGATTGGTAGCTGAGATTTTATCACAGCCTGACTATCACCGTCCTTTCTAACTACCAAAATATGACTCCGAAAGAGCCTCCATCTGCCTCCCACCTTACTTTAATTTACTCGCTTTTGCCATATCCCCATCTGGCAACTGGCTGGAGTTTTGTTTTGTTTTTGTTTTTTCTTTCCTTTCCTTTCCTTTCCTTTCCTTTCCTTTCCTTTCCTTTCCTTTCCTTTCCTTTCCTTTCCTTTCCTTTCCTTTCCTTTCCTTTCCTTTCCTTTCCTTTCCTTTCCTTTCCTTTCCTTTCCTTTCCTTTCCTTTCCTTCCCTTCCCTTCCCTTCCCTTCCCTTCCCTTCCCTTCCCTTCCCTTCCCTTCCTTCCCTTCCCTTCCCTTCCCTTCCCTTCCCTTCCCTTCCCTTCCCTTCCCTTCCCTTCCCTTCCCTTCCCTTCCCTTCCCTTCCCTTCCCTTCCCTTCCCTTCCCTTCCCTTCCCTTCCCTTCCCTTCCCTTCCCTTCCCTTCCCTTCCCTTCCCTTCCCTTCCCTTCCCTTCCCTTCCCTTCCCTTCCCTTCCCTTCCCTTCCCTTCCCTTCCCTTCCCTTTTGTCTCCCTGAGTTAATGAAGGAGACACAGAGCTGGCTGAGTACATGAGGTCATGATATGTCTCTTAAAGTGGTTGCTGGATTTATTTGAATAGGGATTAGCAAGAATAAGAATACGTTCTTTAAATAAATATAGTAACCTACAATTTTCAAATGGTAATTTTTGTCCATTACATTGATTTGTAGTTAAAGGAGTTGGACTTTTTTTACGACAGTATGAAGAATGCAGTTAAGTATTGCTGCTGTGAAAACCAACAGGTTTAGAAATCTGTTCAAGAGTGTGAAAAAACAGATGCACAAATGCCATTGAAATTCAATGAAAATTGACCTCTCACCTCTGCAAGTTGCTTTAAAAGCTCATTTATAGAACTTCCAAAAGTAGCTTTACACACAATTAGTATTTCCTATCAAACATTCCTCATGCAACTTCACATATTGTTAGTCCATGAAAAAAAATAAAAATAAAATTGGAAGTGCGTTCCTGACACAGGGTTACTGACAGGGAAAATTGTTTCAGCCCTTCACTTATCTGTCTTTATCTCTCTGAAGGCTTACACCTCAGGTTAGCTGTCTGTGCTGCTTGCCTCAGTACAGTACAGAAGGGACCTCAGTCTAGTTTACCCTTCTTTCACCTCAATTCCACCTCCAGCCACATCCATTATTTTATCCTATGTTCTTCCAAAAAATACCTGAGCTTCTGCATCTCTAAGGACCTTTAAAGAAGCTCTCCAAGTTTCCTTTATCAGAGGGGAGTATTTGGATGCAGAGCTGGCTAGTCAGGATCCCATGCACATTGCCTCATCAGCTTCACGCTCAGCACACTGCAGCGGGTGTAACACCAGCAGCGGGTGTAGGCTTACTTTATCTGAGGTTGCTCCAGCATGTCCTAGCTTGTCCTTGTGTCTAACTCAGGGAGACAGACGTGGGTTATGTCATTAACTTGCGTTCATATGAACCCAAGGAAAGCTAAAGATGTGCCATTCCTTCTTCCTTGACTGCCTGTAGAGTTCATCCAGGTGTTGACCCCTATACAAGCCCACTACACTTTCCTGTTTATGCCCATCCATCAGGCTTTAGCTGCGCTTGGCATTGCCCCTCTGAATCAGAACAGGCCAGTGAGCAAGCGCTGACTGCATGCAGCCCCCTTCTACACTTGCTGGCATACCAGTGAGCTAACGCAGCCGCTAACGTCTCGCTCCTGCAGTGGCATTGTCCACGTGTCTGCAGGCAAGGCCTAAGCTGGGCTGTCGGGAAGGAAGGCTTAATTACTTGCTGCCTGTCTGCTGCACAGGGTTCTGCATGAAAGCCATGGGATTTTATTCTTTTTGCTGGATGGAGGGAACAGGATGGGGGAAAATGAAGTGCTTAGAAACTCTTTTTCCCAATCATGCTGTGTCTGTCCAAATTATTTAGTCATTCTCTGTGCACACTCACTGGGAGAAAAATAGTAACAATAACAACAATAATAATAATACCCTAATGAAATACTGTAAAGGGAAACTAATTAGTAAGTGTTATAGTACCCTTGTTATGTGTTTGCTAAACTGAAGAGGAAGCACTCATGTACGTGTGCTGATGGCAGGTGAGTAACGAGAACTCAGCCTCCTCTATTTCTGTAACTACCACCAACTTTAGAATCTGCAAGGAGTAAAATATAAAGCATTCAGTATTTTTCTCTCTCTGTCTCTTTATATCCTCAAACATGCAGAGACTCCATAGCTAACGTTTCTATAAGAATACAAACAAATACAACCCATCCTGCCCCAAAACTTAAACTGAATTCAGCTCAGCAGCAATACTTTCAAAGGCTTCTCGATGGCTACTTCTCTGCCTTCGAGCACATCTTTGGCACGCAAGTCCTTGGAAGAGGAGTTTGCAAGTTTATCTGGTGCGTGCTCTGTGTCTTTTAGGATCCGTGCGATTGCACGTCCCTGTGCATCTCATAGAATCAGCTTGGCTGTGCTTAATGCATTCACAGCACAACTCCGATCTGAACTCAGCTCCTTGTATTGAGGGGAGATTGGCTTTGGGGTGTCTTATCCACAATAACGCTCGCGGTTTGCCTAGTCTATCCAGGAAACCATTGAATAAGACGTCTACCGTTTAAGTGCTGACTTCCTTGCTTTAATGTGAAAGAAACCCTGATGTTTTATGTCAGAGCAGGAATCTACCTGAATGTCTTTGTCTAAAATTTCCTCTCCCTCCACTGACGTGCAGTGTGTTGCAATCCACTTGATCGCCTTTGTTCTATCCAAGGATATCCTATCCTTTATCCCATCCTTGGATAGGATTGCCTATCCAAGGAGGGACAGGTCTTCATCAATGATGCAAAAATGTAATGCATTTTGAGAAAATTACTCTAAAAGTGGAAAAAAAGAAGCTTGAAAAGCACTTTGAGATTTAAGCTCTTATGTAAAAGGTCGGCTGTTATTACTTTTTTAGTCATTATTGTAGATAATGATGAAAATGCTTGTCTGGCTTCAAAAAGGTCATCCTTTCTGCTGCAATTCAATCCTGTTTTGAAAGCTGAAGTCCTCATCCCTCCAACTCTGTGTTGATTAACTTTGAGTTTGCTAAGGAAGCAAGCCTAATTCAATCCATCAGTTGATTTTCAGTCCAGGTAACCTTAACAGTTTTTAAATTCACCAGGCAGTTTAACCAAATGCGACAGAGGGCCAAAGATGTCCAACACAGAAATTTCCTCTGTCTTGCATGAAAGCAGGAAGGTGGATGGAAAAGACCCTATGGATGTTCCCAGCTGAGGGAAGGGGTACAGTGTGAGCATACCTACTGTTAACACAGTCCAAAGTCCTTTTAGGTGCTCAGCCTTAAGCCACGAATCTGTAGAAAACCAGGTCTCACTGGATCTTGTCGTCAAACACTTCGTTGTTATTCTTTCTTGATAGCAAACTCAATAACCTCCTAAGTAAAGATCTGAACTGTAGATGACAATGTCGCCTGTGCTAGCATGTAAAATTAAACCTCAGTATTACTCACAGCTCACCAAGGCTATAGGGTGTGGTGTGGCTTTACTTGAGAGCTGCCAAGTTTTCCTCATGGTGGTTCGTCTGTTGCCCTGTTTTCCTGTGCAGGAGTAAAGGTGTTCTGAATAGAGCAATGCTATTATCATTGACTTCACTCTTTCTGACTACCTCTCAGTCCCCAGCTCAACTCAGTTTCTTTTTGTTTTGCCCCATCATCATCTACTTTTTAATGTGCTTGGCACATGGGTTATGTTCTTGTCCTTTACCCAAGCAAAGCTGACTCTACCCTATGGCAAGTTCTTGTGCCTGTGAAGACACACGTGTGGATCCAACTGCAGAAGGAAGTTTTACACAACAAAACCAGAAATTATTTCTAAAGCTCCTCTGGAAATTCGTTACCAACAAAGAGGGTTTTTTTTCTCTAAGGGAATGGTATTCAAAGTCCAAATCTGTCCCTATCACCCCCATTAACTTCAGTTCACGAAACATGAGACATTATAGTCCTATGTGCTGGGAACTGATTGTGGGGCAGCCAAACTCACTTATCTCTGCCCTCTCCATTTCAGAGGTGACTAGAATTTGCTGAAATTAAACCTAAAACTAAAAGGTTCAGCAAATATTAATTTGTATTTTATAGAAATTATATTGGACTGCATTGCTGGCATTTTTTTATATCTAGTTATAGTCTTAAAAATGTCACAGCCCTGAAGTTTGTAGACACAGCACACTAAATGAACAGGGGAGAATGATTTCAGAAAGTAAATCATAAATTCACACACGTGAGTAACCCCTGTGTGTCTGGAACGAAAGGTTTAGTACAGAGTTTCTGTGCTTCCAGTCAACCAGCTAAAATCCCTTTGACTCCAGGGCTCCCCCAATAAACTGCTTGCACATCCTTTGAGGACGCCCTACGTTCACTGAAATTACTCACCAAATAATTTAGAAGAATGAATAAACATGAGAAAATCGTGACCTACTCATGGACGATTACCAGAGGAGGCGGGGGGGCCCCCAAAATTGATCAGATTCATTATTCACTGTCACCGAAAGCGATTCACCTGGCTCCGCTCCCAAGCTGCCCTGTGTAAATCACATCCCTCACAAACCGAAGGAGCCTCATTTGCCAAACTAGTTGCGCGGTGGCAGCGGCGGCGCTTGGCTAATGGCTTTGGCTCCGTCACGGTTCCAGCCCTAAATCAGGAGATGCGAATGACAGGAAAGATCTACTTGTAGGCGATAGCTAATCGGCAAGGGAAGAGTCTCCCAGCGAGCCACAGACAGCTTGTGTGGCCGCTGGTGATTTATCCCCTTCCCATTGCTATTGACAACACGAAATGCCACCTCTTTGAGCCGGGGTTACCCAGCCATTACGGCACATAAAATATTGATGCAAATTAATGTAGGAGGGGAAAAAAAAAAAAAAAAAAAGAAAAAGCTGAAGTTCCTGTAATTCTAGCCGGGTCATAAAACCGCGTTCTTTGAGAGCTGGGCTATGGGGGATTGGGGCGGGCGGCGACGGGCTCTTGCAATCTGGACCCGCGGCACTAGATGGCAAAACAGCGTCAGTTTTGGCGGCGCAGCCGAGCGGCGGCTCCCAGCCCCCGGCGGCTCCCCCGGGCAGGTCCCTGCGGGCACAGCCTGCCCCCGGGCACCCGCGGGGGGCGAGCTGGGCACCCCCCTGCCCTTTCGCCTGCCCTCCCTCCCGCCTTCCAACCACAGGCGTAACCCGCGACCGCAGAGATCGCGCCTTAAGGAGCGAATGCGGCTCTTAAATCCCGCAGGCGAGGATATCGTAAAGGCGCTACGGATGTATAGGGGGCTATTTTTCTTATTGCTGTTGCTGGCAGTAATTGTTTGCTCTGTGATCGCCCTCAGGAGCTCTAGATCCCATGCAAGACAAGCAGCCCCCACTTCAAGTAATATTACCCAGCAACTTGGTGGAAAAACTTGTCTCATCTCCTTTATTGAACAAAAAGAGATTTAAATTTAACAGTCCCACGGGGAAACACCTCTCCTGTCAATTTTATGTCAGTCTGTGCATTGGCTGTTTTACTGTGTGAGGGAAGCTCCCACCTATGCAGTTAAGCTCCAAGGTATTTTTATTAGGAGTCTCCTCTTCTCTTCCTGCTGTGCAGATAATACCTGTTCATGTTAAAAGGAGTTACAGAGGAAATGGTGGAATCTCTAGGATCCAGTTTTCGATCAAATAACCCAAATCTTCTAGGTCTAAGTCAAAGAAAACACTGATCTCTGGGCAGGACCATACGTTAGCTTTCTATTTTTTTTGTAAGGGACTTAAGGTTATGGTCATGTCAAAAAACTCCTCACAACTGCAACACTACAGTTTATCCAATTTTAGGGATAACCTCTGTTCCCACACCATATCTAACTGTTGGACTCAAAGAATCAATTTAAGTTGGGGACTGCAACTTTTACAGTTTCATCTGAAGGCAATATTCAAGCTGCTCCGTCCTTTTAATTATTGGGGATGCAGAGAGCTGATGGCCAGAACATTGCTCTTCTCCCCTACACCTGCAAGAGAGAGCGTGTATAAGGCTCTGGATGATAATGGTCATGATGTGACCCCCTTGGAGATGTCTTATATGTGGTTCCCTTCCGTGGTAGCAGGAGAGCCCATATTGCTGAAGTGTGACTTCCAAAATAGACCTTTCACTCAGAAAGTTTTGCAGAAGGCTTCAGCTGTGTCCTTTCCTTCCATTTTTCTCTCTATTCTTGCAATATTCAGTCCTTCCCCTTCTCCCCTGCCTTTGATGAGGTGCTGGTGACAGTCCCAAAATGACCTTCCCTTTAGGAATCTCAACATAACAGTTCATCAAATGACAGGGCCCTATTGATTCCCGTAAAACTTTGCATTTGGGGATAAAAAGGCAGCAGTAAGCCTGAGTGGGCAGTACACATCCTCTAACCAAAGGGTATTTTCTCTTCAGAGTTGAAAGAAGCCGTGACAATTGCCAAGACCAGCTTGTTTCTACCTTCAGGACAGGCCAGGGCTAACATGAAAAAAATCCTGCATTCTGCTGGTGTGGGCTTTTAGCAAGTGAGACGTATTATGCTCATCCTTGGCTATTTAAATAACACTGTCTCACTCTGTAAAAAACAACTTACATATGAATGAAAAAAATAGCTATGGATCGTGAAGCAAGTGGGAATGGATAATCAATATTTATCACTAATATTGTGGATAAGACCAATAACTCTGAATGAGTTATGAATGTCTCTACTCTGAGCAGATGTGTCTCCTTCCCAAGCGGTCTCATTTTAACCTAGCCTTAATAACAGAAAAAGCATTGAATTAAACACATTAAAACAAAATATTTATTTTCATTGTCCGTCATATTTCTTTTTAAAAAGAAGGAATGTGAAATTCTCACAGGTGGGCTGGCCATGGGAGGCACAATAACGACAGACTAGAAAAGTCTCTCAGCTTTACACACATGGGTTCAAATCAAGCTTAAGTAAGTGACAGGCAAAATGGGGCTATTGATTTCGATCTAGTGCTGTTTGGCTACAGCAAAAACTCAGCACAACAGTGTCTTAGCGCTTAAAGGGACGCCGTCAGCTGAAAGATAACGCTTCTGCCGGAGAACCTTTGCAGTGTTATTTATAACAATTGTGATTACTGGACTGGTTGAGATTGCTAGAGCTGAAAGACATCAGAGAGTAAATTTACCTTCCCCCATTTGGGGAGGTATGTTGGCTTTGTACTTTTGGCAGTGCTTTCTGCCAGACCTGTGTCCCAAAACTCCTTTCCAGTTACATGGTAGAGCAGACATGATGTATGCGTTCAGCTCAGGCTGGGAAACACGTTTTCCTTGAAACCAGTCTGTCAGAGAAAAAGATTCACGTGGAGTCAAAAATCCTCTGATGACAAAGAACCGATCTGCCAGGCAAGCGATAAGGTCTGCCTGGTTTTCTTTCTGCCCGGTTTTTCTTTCTGCCCGTGCACCCCACTGGCCAGCAGCCCGCCTGCAAAGCTGCTGAGCAGCTTTGGCTTACCAGGCCTATGGAAACCTGCTGCGAGCACTGGTGGTGGAGAAGGAGAGTGCTGCCCTCCAGACATGTTACATGGGGCAGGCTCATCTCTGGGGGATTTACAACGCAAGTGCTGATGAACCCAGACCTGAGTCGGGAAGCCTGTGTGGGAAGACATGATCTTCTTCTGCCTCGCTGTGCATGCGAGTAATGTTGTGTTGTTCAGACCACACCTTTGGTTAAGGTCTGGTACATGCAGAAGTGAAAAACCTGGTCTTTGGTTCATGGTGGACAAGGATAGATTTCACGAGGCACTGCGAAAGAGAGAGGGCAGAGCTTTATGCAAAACAAAACACAGCTGTTGGGCTGGAAGATCTACCAGGAGGCCTCGCAGTCGGTGTACTGCCTGAAACACTGCGTAACTTCGTTTTGAAAAACCGCAGTGCATCAAATGGAGAGAGGGCACATTGACGGCATGGGCTGGACCATGGTGCAGAAGTCCCTAATCCAGTCCCAGGCAAGTTGGCACCCCTGCACAACGTAGCGCAGTGCCATGAAGGGACACAAACTTGCATCCCAAAAGCAGTCAAGCCCTGCTAGCACAGCAGCTCCCACCATCGTGCCAAGGGCAAAGCTCCACACTGATGCCACTGTGCTGCTCCCCATTACAGAGACATGCTAAGCCCAACCAGGGAGGTGGGTCTTGCGGGCCCTGCTCCTGCAAGAAAGCCCCAACTGGTCCTTGAAGCAACTGTGGTGGCTAAGGTTGTGTTCCCTTTGCAGTAGAGAATAAATAAGGAGTCAGTCCTCGCCTTGCCTGAGAGGTAGCACTGTAAGTAGGACATGCTCACAACTTCATCGTGACCTTACAAGATCAGACCTTTAAGGATCCTTTTTCAAAAGACCCCAGGGTGCACATTAGGACTTGATTTTTAAATATCTTGGTGCTCTTTTGGGTGCGTAAGTCAGGTCCAAGGGGCTCAGGAATGAGCACTGGGAGCTCTCTTTAAAGCCTGGCCTTCACTGTGGCTGCTTAAAGCCTGAATCTCCAGCCCAAGGTGACCGGCTCAAGACCATAGCAGGAGCCAGAGCCAGGGTTAAAACCCAAGTTTCTTGCTCCCACACTGCTCTTTTATCTTTCCCATCCCAGCTCCCAGCGCACCTCTCCTGCTGCCGTTTAAAGACAGGGCTCAGCAGAAGGCTGTGCGGCTGCCCCCTCAGTTTCCTTACGTCGGGGGATTTGTGTCAGAAGTTCAGCATCGCCAAATGTCATTTGGAATGATTTTGTAGTTCTAGGTTAATAAACCGCTTACCATCACAGAGGAACTAACCATGCATTGCTCCAGTTGCTACAGTGGACCACTTTCTTAGCCATGTATGTAAAATGTGCAGTTCAGAATGACTCTCAGTAGCCCTACCTGTCCAGATTCACATTTTTAATTAACCAGCGTTGTCTTTGTTTTCATTCTAAATGGGCATGCAGTGCTGTTTAAATCTCATGGACCTCCATGACTGGAGTATCTCAAGACCTCGTAGCTGCAAAGCTGGAGCTTCTCTTGCTGCAGAGAAGAAAATATCAGAGAAGAGTGAAGAAGCATAACTTACACCAAGCAGGCTCTCTGTGCAATTTCTTTTATTAAATTACACAGAAAAACATCAATTCAAAGTCTCTTTGTAGTGACACAGCTTCAACATTATCTGAAGATTATGTTCATCCCTTATTTAGTGAGGCTGTTATTCAGTCTAGGGGAGGAATGGAGTGGAAACCCCACCCCCCAACTCTGGGAGAACCAGGATGAGTATAAAAAATTTGCTTGTGGTACTGTCCACAGTATAGTATGGAGTAGTAGTATGGGGTACGTAGCTTCTTACACATGCAAGAAGGTTGGATTCCTAATGCCGTTCTGAAAATGACCTTAAAATACGTGCAATAATATGCTTTACATACATATACATATGTATATTCTGGTAGTTTCCTTGATGCTGTGGAAGATGGAAAAGATCTCGTTCGGTGCCTTAGACTGATGAACGCTGGACGTGTCTCCTCTGAACCCACCAATTACTCTAGTTTGAGGCGAGGAACATAGTTTGGGATTTTTTAATGACTTTCCTAGGTGCGACCCAGGCACAATGAGTACAGGGAGACTGATGATTTACCTTTCAGCAGCGTCCTTTCGCTTGGAAGCTGAAGAGGAGCCGGCTTTTGTTCTGAACCCTGCTCAGGCCTTCACCCCGCAGTAATGACGGGCAGGGTGGCAGCTCGTCTGCCTGCTCCCGTTTCTTCCTGCAGGCGCCACGTTATATATCCCTCACAAGCCTGACCACAGCTTTCAGAAACATCCAATAAATCAACAGTTAAAAGGGAAGAGTAGACGTGGGGAGCAGGTGCTTATTATCTGTGCATCTCTGGAGAAGAATAACCCACAGTGTATTTCCATGCCCATTTGAAATGGAATATGACCATGACCCTGCAAGTGGCTCTGCTTGAATTGTTCCTGGCATCATGTTTTACTCCTAATATTTTCATTGTCTGCCTCCGTCAGTTTTACCTCCCACTGTAGCATTAATTTTGTATGTGAATATGGAGGCTGTGCTTTAAATAATACAGCATATGCTTTTTATTTGCCATGTAGAATAATATTTTTTTGGCTGATTTATGTTCCACCTGGACAAAATTATTTTTTATGAGGGGTTTATTTCATTTGCTCCCACATTCCCAAATGGGGGGGAAAAAAATGAGAAATCTTGTAAACCACCAGTAATGATGGACACAGAAATCTGCTTTGAAATACAAATTTACTGCAAAAACAGATTCTCTCCAGCCATGTAAATGAAAAAATGCTGTTGTAATAATTTTAAGCTCTCAAACGCATGGTACTACTGGAAAGAGTAATCTTCAGGCTCCTGCATCATCCCTTACACAATGCTGGGAGTATGAAGAAATTCACTGACAGCTATAAGCTATTCCAGTAGAACAAAATTGCACATATGGCTAGAGCATGGATTTAATTTAGCTCTTTTCAGAACTGCATCAAGAAACAAAGCCAGGGCAAAACCCTGTGGTCTTTCGGTTTGCAGATTTGTCACAGAACTTCACAGGCTAAGCTGCCAAATCTACCTCATTTCCAGTTTTCACAAGAACTGTGGAAAAAAAAAAATGTTACTTGCCATTGAAACAAGTTAGTTTCAAACAGATAATTTGGATTTCAATAACAGCAACAGAAAGTATGATGTACCTTGTTTTTTGTTTCACAATCCTGGAACAGACTGGCAGTATTTTTAGGTTAATCTGTCACCTACAGAAATACTCGCTATGAACAGTTTATTAAAAAAAAAAAAAAGAAAGCCATATGCAGTCCTTAGCACAACTTTGTTCTGACTTTGACTTCCAGCTTTTGGGGTTTTTTGTAAAGCAACTAAATATTAATCACACAAATCCATACTAATCATAGCAGTTCAGAAAGCCCTGGTTCTATTTTTAGTTGTAATAGTCGTCTTTAACCGTACAACATCCTCCAGCCAAAACCACATTGTAATAGGAGTGCATATAATAAGAACATATAACGCCTCCATGTCAGCTCTGAACTGCAGAGCTGGGAAAAGTAGGATATTCTTTCAGAGCAGCTTCCCTGTTAACATTGAATGTAACAAGAAGAGATAGGGCTTTCACAGGAAAATCCTGCTGCTTCTAGACCCACATCGTAACTCCCCATCAGAGGGTAGAAGTCCAAGCTGGTGTCTACCTCATGGCATCTTATGACAGCAGCTGGAAGATTTGTTCCCACGCAGGCCCTCTCCTCCCAACACAAAGCTCTGCTCCAGCCCCTCGTCCTGCCACGTCCCTAATGCTCCGCCAGCTGGCACGCAAAGTTTCAGTGAAGGTGGGCCACCTTTGCTCTGCCCCATCTTCTCTTTCTCAGCACTAAGAAGAGTGTAAAATTTATGAACAGCAAGCTAGGTACTGAAAATCAGGTCACTGTTTTAAAATGACGAAATATAATCTACAGGATGAACGTGTATTTTATTTGTTTCACCATCATGCCAGCCCCGGGCCTTTCAAACAAAACCAGAACTCGTGTTCTTCCACAAACTCCTCGGGTTGAAGGCAGCTCCTGCAGGAATCGTAAGCCTGCAGATGGGAAGGGAAAGAAAAACAGTATTAAAAAGCTACAGTAGATGGTGCTAGACAGGTGCAGAAGACACCACCTAGTCATTTGAGGATACCTGCAAGATTTACCCCTAAGCTAAGCGATTTAGAAAATGTGCAATTTAGATTTATCAGTTCAGAAGGGAGGTTCAGATAAAAACAGTTGAGCTGCTGAGATTATTAAATGCAGAACCCCATGCCAAGATGATGCTCACCCTACTACACGTGCTGATGTAGGGAAAATAGGGCACCAGTACCTCCCCAGCTGCACACAGGTAGTCACAAGAAAGGCAAAGTGTGGCAGGGTGATGGGAGGAAAAGGGGTAAGTCGCAGGCAGAGACCCTTCTTCACCCAGGAACTTCTCCTGGGACCTTGAGGTGGCACCCTTCCCACGTGTTGGGATGGGGTAAGCAGAAGCAGCAGGAAGGCTGCAGGTTATGGTCAGCGTGGGAAGCGCAGATCGGTATTTCCTGATGTCAGCCCCTGCGTATCAAACCGTTAATGTCACAGAAAGGTGGTCTTGTGTATTTAATTTTATCAGGCGGAAGAACTCTGATATATGCTGCTCTCGGTTCACTGCTCCCGTGCAGATTTACTCGGCGTTTTAGCATGCGTGCTGCCTCACTGACAGAGATTAAAGGCTCTCCTCAGAGCCCCAGGTATTATGCTCAAATGTGTAAATCAGGGCTTAATATATAATAATATTTGTCCATAAAAATATATCATGGTGGCATTCATTTGGCTATCTGCATATTAAATACCGTTACAGAAAGTTACAAATTTATCGAGGATTACTTTGCTACTCCACTAAAGTCTCCTGCCACCCTAAACAGGAATCTTTTCTGCCAGAGTTTGGGCAGGGTGGCAAAGAGGAAGGGGCAGATATTGCTAATGCCATTAATGACCCTGCACGTGTGCCGGCCATGCGGTGCTGCGCAAGGAGCCTGCTCCCAGGCTGGCCCCGGGCTGTGGCTTACCAGCACTGGCCAAGCAGGGCAGGGATCACGGTGGAGATGACACTGCGAGCCGCTAAAGAAGAAAATTGCGTGATGTATCGCCACTCACGAGCACCCGCCAGAGAGCTGTTTAGAGTGAGATTACAGTCTCTGAGGAGACTCTCATGCTTCTTGGTCACAGGGTTACTACGAGGATGCAGTTGCAGCTTATATGCAGGAGGTAGGAGAGATTTAAATGATGGCCGGAAAGACAAGCTGGATGAAACCTCCACAAACCCCATTCAGATTAACCCAGATTCCCGAGTCCCCAGCTTGGTGGGACTTGGAAGTCAGCCAAATTGATTCTTTTCCTTTAAACAGAAGAACAAAAATGGGAGAGGAGGATGAAGTTCACACTTCAGCCAAGGCTTTACAAGCGGCATTTTAGACTAAAGGGAAACAAAGCTGCCCAAAGTAAGAGTTCATGCAGCCCAGAGGTCTTGATCCTACTCACGCCAATTCCATATTAGCATGGCTATATGGATCTCTCTGCATTTGCTGCTGACTTACACAGATGCAAGGGAGAGAAAATCAGACTCAGTGCTGCAGTCTTTCCCCCTTCATCCTCTTCATATTCAAGGTCTTTTTTTTTTTTTTTTTTTTTGTAAATTCTTATTATTAACACAAGGGGAAAAAAAAGTCCCAGGGATCCCTGGCGCATCCTTGGAGTGGCTACAGCCTCATCATGGATGACTAGACAACCGCCACTGTGCCACATAATGAGGAACACACACGCTGCACCGGGAGATACTAATGAGGGAGCTACAGCCCCCTTAGCCCTCTCCAGTAAATCCGTGTCTGCAAGCCATGTTTTATTTATCAGGCTTATTATGGCTGCACTAAGGAGCCATTTGAAAAGGGCCACCGTTGTCCTGGGCACTGCACGCCACAGTGCCTGCTCCGACCAGCTTCCAGGGGAAACAGATGACGCTGGCAAAAGGTAGAGGAGAGGGACGCTATGAACACGCCGTGCGAACAGCGCTGTAGCAGCGTTTATGCCATCGGTTCCTTTATGGGGGGTTTCCTGGCACTAGCTGAGCACCACTTGGGAGGGACCCCAGGCCCTGAAAATATACACAATGACTGTCGGACAGACTGAAGCTGAACTTGCAATGATTTCCAGGAATGCTTCTGAGGAAGCCAGGACTGGGTGGGTCTAGAGGGACCCAGATGCGACATGCAGAGCCAGGCGACTTGGAGAGGCTTCACAGAAGCCGCCTGACACAGGCCACCTCCCTGCCCGCACTGCTCCCTGCCTCTGCTCCCAGCAGAGCTCCTGCCGGACTCCCATGCTTTTCACCATGCTTAGGAAACATTGCTCCTTGGCGCCAAGACGTGACACCGCGGAGCCCTTGTCGTGCCGCTTCTGGCAGCGTGCGGTCTCGCTCAGATTTGCATGCGTGCCAGAGGGAAAAAGGATTTACGATTGTCGCTTCCTTCTCCAAACGTCCTCTTCCTGACCGCTCTGCACGCCTTCCCAGAGGTTTCCGTCCGCTTTGGAGAGCCACTCTGCTTGCAGAGGACCAACAGAAACAGGAGTAAAAAGTGGCTAAGGGAAAGATAGAAGAGAGATGAGTAAATCTTTGCCAAAGTTACACCGCAGGTCTCAGCAGGACTCAGACAAATTGGTCTGCATTCCTTAACATATTAGATTTCTACTTACCCTGTTCATTAGCACGTTAAGCCACAAGGGCTGATTATATGAAACTCATGGAGAGGCATCAATTAAGATGATAAATTTACATACATTCCTTCTGGATGAGAAACGACGGGTTTCCTCAGTTCAGAGTTTGGTACAACTGGACTCAGTTTCAGAAAGAGAAAGGAGTGTTAAATGCGTGCATCTGTACTGCCACCCGAAACGATGGGAGCCGTTCACAAGTTGGAGCAAAAATATATGTCAAATAGGAATAGAAGGAAACGACTCGCAGTTTTCGAGGCTGAACTCTGCCATGTCATATCAACAAACAAATTATGGGAGGAAGTGAAAGCTCCGAGAGATGTTGCTCTTACAAGGCTGGCCCAAATGGTGTTCCCAGGCTGCGGAATGCAACAGTAATTATTTGCACATATTTATCACTTTTCGCCCACCCAAGATCTCATCTTATTTTGCAAACATTGCGCAGCAGAACAACTTCCTAACCACCAAAGGATAGCCATCACTGGTCTGCAATGTGCCAGTGGCACCTATTTTGTGCCAGCATGTGTCTTGGGAAAACTGTTAACAAAGACGGTTTGTTATCCTGTTGCCACAGAAGAGAGAATTGAGATAGGCCTTGCAAATGGCACGAAAACTCACGCAAGTTAACAGAATCATCTGTCTTTTCTTGAAAAATACTGCGCAGCTGCTAACATCGCTGGAGGACACAGGCCATCAGCAGCACCGTTCCTACAGCTAGCCTTTGTAGCACCAACCTTGCTACTACTGTGCCTAAATACCGAGGTACAGATAAGTTAACTAGTTAATCCCGGTAATAGCTCAGTTACAGTAACAGCTAATATTAGTAATAGCGATAGTTCACCCCGTTCTTCTTCAGGAGTTGGCCACAGACTGAAGGCCCTCATCCAGAAAGGGCTGAACGCCACCGGCTCTCATTCACCTCAGGGAAAACTAAAGGGTTTTAGCTCATATAGAAACTTATATGTGATTCCTTCTCTCCTGAATAGCAGTACCAAATCCACGCAAGCGGAAAAGCATTTTCACCCCCACACTGCTGGGTTTTTATGTCAGGATCGCTCCATCCAGTTCAGGTGCTGGATAAAGACTACTGCTGCATAACGCCTGTTGGGTTTCCTTATCCAGGACCCTCTGCTGGGTGAGGTTGCACCTTCTTGGACTGCCAGATAGCAACTGTGCAGGCTTCCTCACCGCTCAGGACACGAGAGAAGGGGTTTCCAGCTGATTCCCCTTCCAGGCACTGCATGGCTGCAATAATCAGATCATTCTGATGAGGAAATATTTTAAGCAAATGCTGCTTGCATATAAAAGTTTGTGCCACAAATGGGATCATCTGTTTTTATTGGGAGGAGGAAAAGAAAGTGCCATTTCTTTTTCTCTCATGTGCACAGCCATCACAATTACATACCACTGGAGATAGAAATGTGTGCTCCTTTATTTCATTCTAACCGGAGAGCGATCAAACCTACTCAGGCTTGTGTTAATGATATACAGTATACATACCAGAGACATTTACACTGCATATCAAAATCGATCAGAGCATACGGAAGTTTAAAAAAAAAAATGCCGATTGCCTTAAGCTGTGAAGTTTGGTTTGAGTATGATCTGTCTCAGCCTAATGGGTTAGGCACATGCCTGCACAGGCTACAGCACTGTATTAGCACTACGCTAAAATGAGGTAACATTTACAGTTAAAGCTGGAAGCAGACAGTGTGGCTATACCTTTTGGGAAACAAAGAGGGCAGGTGGGGGCCAAGATGATTTTATGCTCAGGTCATAATTTGTATAGTGTCACAGTGCTTCCTCGTCTTGTGCTGTTGCCACGACTGCACACTTCCCCTGTTTGCAGCTTCAAGCTGGGTTATTTCTGTCAACTTTTTCTCCTCCCCAGCCATTGTGTTCTAACTACAGGCAAAGTCTTCAGTTTTCATTTGTTCAGATGTTTAATTTTTTTTTCTTTGTTTTAATTTGGACAGGCAAGTTGGGTAATAGACCACCTTCCTTCACCCTGAAGATTTATCTCTTTTTCCAATTTATTGGATGTTCAGCATACGCTGTATTTCAATTAAAGGCAGCAAAACTGTTAATGTATTAATGACACACTGTGTCTATATAAAGATGCATTTTTTTTTCCATACTGCTAACATAGCATAATTTTATACCGGTCCATATCTCTTGCTACTGCTTAGCCATAAGTATTTGCAGTGCCCGTGGTGCCCACGAAGGGCTGCCATCGCATCTCTCACACAGCCGGTTTGCCACCCGGTGCCCAGGCAATCGGCCTCCGCCCTTCGGGCTGTGTCCCGGTGCGGAAGCCTGAGGCAGCCGGCGGCCCGATAGGCTGTGGGGAGCACAGAGGCACCCGGCACGGCAGGGACGGGAGGCCGGGCCGCCGCTGCAGGCAGGCACTGGGGAAGCGCAGGCGGAGAAGAGCGCGGTACGACTGCCGCCGCTCAGTCCGACCCTTTAGTCGGGCTTCTCCTATCTGCCCAGCCCCCGTCTCCGCTGCCGCGGGTGAGGCCCAGCTCCGGGACATCGCGCAGCCCCTCCACCCGCAGCTGCCGGTAGCCGGGCCGCAGACTCTCCCCGGAGCCGCGCAGGCCTCGGAGCCGGCAGCGGCACGGACCCCGCCTCCGGCTGTTGGTTGATCCGTTGCCACGGCAACGCGCTCAACATTCTCCTCAACAACCCCCCGCGCGGCCCCTCCTTCCCCAAGCCGTTCTGCCCCACGTGACCCACGGTGGCTCTCCCTGTTACCAGGGCCGCGCAAGCCGGCGGCCGGGCGTGTGTGGGAGGGGGTTGTTGTTTCCGATTGGCTGCTGCCGAGGCTCGCTGATTGGCAGGGGGCAGTGGAGCAGGGCGGCTGGGCGGCCCGCCGATTGGCTGGGCCCGGAGGTGAGGCTGTGGGGTGATGCCGGCCGCCCCGCGGCCGCTGCCAGGCGGCCCTCTGCAGACCTGGCCCGCAGACAAAGGCTGCCCGGGAAGGGCTGCACCCGCTCCCCCCGGGGTTCTCGGGCAGGCACGGCGAGGCGAGGCGAGGGGGGGCAGCGGGGAACCGCAGCTCCTCGGCGGGCTGCTGGGAGACGGCGACGCGAGACTGGCGGAGCGCCAGCGGGCCCTGCGGCCCCGGCGCCCTCCCTGCCAGCCCGCTCTAATTGCCGCTGGGGCATGCGGAGCCGGGGCGGGGGGGGGCTGTGGTGGCGGGCGGTGCGGCCGTCACGCTCGCCGCGCGCCCGGCAGCCAATGAGCGGCCTGGGCGAACGCGGACAGCACGCGGGGCCCGCGTGTCCCTGCCGCCTGCCCTGTCAATCACTCTCTCCCGCCCCGGGCCGGCATAGCCGCGCCTCCCGCTCCCCCGCCCGCCGAGAGGCGGTCGGGCAGAGGGAGGGGGGCAGCCGGCGCCGAGCGCGCCAGGGCCGCCTGCTTTAACGCTGAGGGAGGGAGCGGGCTGCAGGACGGTGTTGAAGCACTTCGCGGTCACGGCGCCGTGCCCCTCGCTGCCGTCTCCCGCCCGGAGCGGTGGGTAGCACATTACCGGCGCCCGGGAGAGCTGTGGACGTTCTGCAGCCGCCGGTCCCTTCTGTCAGGGTGGGGGCGCGAGGCCGCCGCCGCGGAACGGGAGCGGGCGGGTGGGTGGGAGCCCGACTTCCCCGGGGACCCCGCCCCGCATTTTCCACTGTGAACACCAGACCCGCGCCACCGGGTCCTACTCGGAGAGCGGGATGCTTGCGGGGAGGGCTGTGCCCCCCTCCCCCCGGCCCGCGGGTCCCGGCGCCCTCCCCATCGCGGTGCTCTCCCCCGGTGCGGAGCGAGAGGCGGGGCCGGCGCCGCCACCTCCCGCCGCCTTTATCTGGCGTGCCGGCGCGGGGGGTGGCACTGGGGAACACCTTGTTTTAAGATATGCGCTATAAATACCGCGCCGGGGATGGGAGAGCCGCCACGGGCGGCGGCGGGCTGACGGCGCGGCGGTGAGCGGCTCCGGACCACGGTGGGTGCCTCGCCCGGGTCACGCCGGCTGGGCGCCGCTTGAATTTTGGCTTACCGGCGTGGTGCGGGGCTGCCTTTCCCTCGGCCGCCCCCCAGCCTCACGCCACGCGTGGCTCCCGGGAGGAGTTGCGGGCGGACGGGGGGTGGTGGTTGTATTTTGGCTTTTTTTTTGTACGGAGGGGAGCGGCATCAGTGAGCCCCGGGGAGGCTGGTGGGCGCGGCGGGGGCGGGGGGGCGGAAGCGCGAAGAGACGGGGAGGGCAAGCCTAAAAAGGAGATGGGGCCGAGGATAAAGGCGGCGGCGGGAGGGGACGGGACGGGAAGGCGGGCTGGGGGGAGGGAGAGAGCAGCCCCTAACCCCGGCGCCTGGCGCCACCGCCTCCCAGCAGGACTCTGCGCTCGAGCAGCCGCCCAGCCCCAGCTCAGCCCAGCGCAGCCCAGCCCGCGGCGGAGGGCGGCCGCTGCCGCTAGCGAGGAGGAGGTCGCCGCCGGAGGAATCCCGCGGTCCGAGCCGGCCGGCTGAGCCAGGTTCCTCGCCCGCCGTCATGATGCAGATCTGCGACTCGTACAGCCAGAAGTACTCCCTCTTCAACGCCATGAACCGCTTCATCGGCGCCGTCAACAACATGGACCAGACGGTGATGGTGCCCAGCCTGCTGCGGGACGTGCCGCTGCTGCTGGAGGAGCTGGACGCGACGGGCGCCGTCTGCCCGCCGCAGGACGCCGAGCTGCCTCCGGGCGACCCCGGCGCCTACTTCTCCCGGAGGGACATGTACAGCCACTACATGCTGCTCAAGTCCATCCGCAACGACATCGAGTGGGGCGTGGTGCAGCCGCCGGCGGGCGAGGAGGCGGCCCGCAAGAAGGACAAGCTGAGCGGCGGGCCCGCCGAGGAGGGCGAGGGGGAGGAGGACCTGGAGAAGCAGTTCCACTACCACCTCAGCGGACTCCACTCGGTCCTCTCCAAGCTCACCCGCAAGGCCAACGTCCTCACCAACAGATACAAGCAGGAGATCGGCTTCAGCAGCTGGGGGCAGTGAGCGCCGGCGGGGAGCGGGGGAAGGGGGAGCCCGGCTCGGCGGCGGCGGGAGCGGCGCGTCCCCGCCAGGCGCTGCTGCCGCGGCGGCGGTGGAGGGCAGCGCCCGGGGCCGAGGCTTCCCTGCGCGCACCCAGGACTGCAGCCGGTTTTCTACCAACGCACAAGCGAGAGAGAGATGTAAATTAATCAATACTAGTTTATTAATTATTTTTTTCCCCCTCCTTTTTTTATTGTCTGGGGTGGCAGTTGCCGTGCCTCCCCGCGTGGGGAAGCCGAGCCCGGGTGTGTACGAGGTGGTGGCATAGCTGGTATATAGGAGGCTCAGGGCAAGCCGATGAACGTAACAAAACTGGCATAAAATTGCTTCTGTTACCCGTGAGGGAACCATTGGGCTAACGAGCATCCCTCTGTCACGGGATGGATGGCGGTCCCACGGTTGTACATGTACTGGAGTTTATTTAAAACTTTTTTTACTCAGATGTAGAGTATATTCTAAAATAAATGCGAATATATTAACTAAAGTGACTTGAACTTTTTTGGTAATGATTTATGTTTCTTTAATTCGATGCTGGTTTTGACATCTGGAATTACTCTGTTCTTCTAAGTAATTTCCAGAGCTGCCTTACTAGGCACAGAAATCTCTGCTTGTGCAAGAGAGGGGGTTTTGTGGCTTTTTTTTAATTTTAGCTTTCAAAGGGAGCAATTAGGTAGTGCTGATAACTTGGCATATCTAAAATGGATGAAGGACCGTATTAACTGCACTGTACGTGGCCTGAATTTTGGTAAGCTGTTCCCAACTGGACAGCCCAGTTGCTCTGTGAATGTTAGCATGAAGGTCAGTGCCCTGTTAAAATTTGAGAAGATCGAGTCATGGTTACTTTGCTGGCAGCGATTTTTAGGAGGTTGGAGCAAAGCCTAGGAATGACTCTTGCTTTTTTCGGGAAGTATCTTAATGCACTGCGGGGAGCTCTTTTCTCTCCGAATAGGTCTGGGATACTTGCCTGCCCCATCTCTTGCATTGCTTTCTTTCCTCTATAATCATTCTTGGAAACTAGGAATTGGTTATGTGTTATCAAAATTGTATTGATTTCTTTGCATTTTTTTTTTCTTCATTTGCTGAAGTAATGTGCCTTGGAATCGGGTGTCTATATCATATTCTAATACAAAGTTCCAATATTAAAAGTGTACCTGCTGATGACAATACGATGTGTGCATATCACAGAGGATATCCATTTAATAAATATGTACGTCCTTCCATAATGTATGAAGTTTTCTTCTCAGGCACAGAAATGCAAAGTTTGTAGACATCTCCTTATACTGAAATTTCACTTTGTATTTTTGCCATCAAATTTAGGCTTTTTTGGTTGGTTTTTTTTTTTCCTTTTAAAAAGAGAAGAAGAATTCTCTCAGCTTTAGGGATATTTTTGCTTGAGTTCACATATTCTCTAGCGATTTGTTTTTCAGCTCAACTGTTAGAGCATTGTAGTAAAGCATGAGCATGCCAGACATGGCATTAGCTGGCAGATGAATGTACGGTTATAACAATCAGCCTGCATGTATGTTTAAAAATACATATTTTAGAAGGTTTTCCCTTCTAGGGTAAAGAAGAACTTTGTAAGGCCCAGTGATTTTTAGCTTGGTGATGCTTGTACTTTTTATAATGTTTTTAACTCCTCTTCCCCTCCCCCCTTGGGAAGATGCCAGGAAAAAAGACCGGAATGAGGAGAGGGATTACCCTGATTTCCTGACATGTAACATGTCAGCTCGCCTGTCTTGCCATAGTCTAACTAATGGAATGCAAAAGATGGGGTTCCTTACATTGGACAGTTAAGTTTTGTTCTCCTGCAGGCAAGGGTGAGAGGGAGAACCTGTTCTGCTGCATGGCTTGCTTCTGCCTTGTGCTCAGCTGGCTGAAAACCGCATCACAACCTCTGCTTGGGAGCGCTGGTAGAACCTCAGACAGAAGCAGCTAAAGCAGTTTCAACAGCACTCCTTTTGAACTCCTGGCAGCTTCTCCTGGTACAGATTTGGACAATATCGTTTAAACGCTGCACAAGAGACAATGAATGTGGTGCTGATTTAAACTGAGTAACACTAGAAAAATAGTATGACATTAGTGCCGTATCGGTGAAAAAAGCAGCTTTGGTGAAAGAGCAGTGAAGAATTACCACTATTTGGCAGCAAAGGTGGCATTTCCTTGCATGTAAAGCTTTGGGTAATAGGGGAGGTAGGGTGATAATGTGATTGGAGGGTTTGCCTTGCCTGAGGAACTAGCCGGCAGTGGCTGAACTGCGCGTGGCTCCCATGTGGGGCCCAGCCACATGGCTGGCAGCAGCCGGGTAATCCCAATGCAGCCGCAGCAAAAACTGCTGGGACTCATGCTAGCAGCTGAGGACACTGCCACCTCCCTTCTGGGAGCTGCTTTAGAATTCCTCTTTTTCATAAAAGGGTCATGGGGGGGGCGGGGATTGAGGCACTTGGGATCATCAAGAAAGTGATCTTGTGATGCAGGATGCTAAAAAAATCAACAGATAAAACCAGAGATGTATTTCTTATGCAAAGGACAAGGGATGGGACTTCACTGTTGGCTGCTGTGGAGAACAACTTGGCCTAAAGGTGGGTGGTTAGGCAGTTATGTAAATGGTAGCTCCTGACATTGCGATAAGCAAAGATGAGATTGAATAGTCTTGATACACAGGTTTTGTACATCAGATGCTGAATTGGGTAAAATTTCCATGAGTACTATATAATACAATCAGGTTTATTATTAGGAGTTAATGTTTTCTCTTGAACTGGTGTTCCTGATTGGATACCAAGTTAATCAAATCTTTAGTCAGCTCCAGTAAAGTGATTCTGATACTTGTAAGTGATAATGACAACTTACATCAGTCTAAGGTAAAAGTATCTTTATGATGTCAAACACTTTTAAGTGGCTCTATCTTTAAGCCAGACGTGAGTAAAAACACAACTTGCCACATTACTGTAACTGTGCGCAAACCCGGGGAATATACACGTGCTGTGAGAAGCAGCTGTCATTTTTAGCTCACTTAAATGAAATAGAGTCAATATACAGTAAAGCAGACATTAGGAGTGTAACCTAGAATGAGATTCAGAACAGTTTTCACGTACAAATTGATGACAGCAGAAGGTGTGCTACAGCCAAGGAGCCTCAAAGGACTTTGCATCAGTTTATATATAAAAGTGTCCAGTATGTGTCATTACAGTTTATGAGTCAACTGACATTTGTGTATACAAAAGGACAGGGGGGCAAATGGGGAGAAAGCCAAGCTTTTGTCTCAACGAGTATATATATGTGTATAAAAATAACGGTGTTGGGGATGGGCAGAACACCCTTTCAAAGGCAGCTTTGACTGCTGTCCTGGATGGAAGGATGGATGGCAGGTCTGTGCTGGACTACACGTGCATTTCAGGAATTGTATCTGCCTCTGGCACCCTGAGATTTTCTCCATTACCCTGCAGAAGAGGGCCACCATATCCCTTTCTGCCCAGGAGCAGATTAAAAGTCTGAAATCAGTATCTTGATCCCCACTCGGACTAGACCGCCTGCTGAAGTCCCTTATGCTGGATGGGTTCCGTTTCTCCTTGGCCTCCTCCCCAGTGCACAAGCCCCTTCTGCTGCTGCAAAGGGCATGCTCTGGTTAGTGCTTGGTGGAAGGGGGCAGGTGAGGCTGACTCTGGCTAGGCTGTCATCTTCCCACTTTCACTCTGAAAGCTTTTCCTTCCAGAAGGTTTTAGATAGATCAAGATCTGCCTTTTGTGGTTTGTTCCCCTCCCCCTGCCTCCCAGGCTCTTGCACCAAGACACGAGTCATCAGTAGCTCAGCTTGGCTGAAAGATGCACTACCCTTAGTGGCCTGACAGAAGGTTCTATAAGGTTCTCATTATTATGGAGTTAAACTCTGCACCCTGTTCTACCAGGGGAAGAAAAAAAAGGAATGGGGGGTAGGAAGGTATAGAAAGCTGCTCCTTTTTGTGCCTATGGGTGTGGTACACAGCTTATCTCCTTGTGGAAAAGTGTACAGTGATTTTCTCCCACAGACTTCCCTGAAGCGCTGAGTATGGGCAGGAATTGTCTGGAAATAGTGCTTTTTATGTATATCTTTAAATATTATGCATTTTTATTATGTATATCTAGCTAGCAGTGTGCTAGGTACTATAGTCCAAAGCGGGAATCTAGAAGATGTTAGGTGATAATACACAGAAAAAAAAAGAGTGTGATGGGTTATAACCTGCCATAAAATCCGAGGGGAGTGCAAGCAAGGTGAGCTTTGCAAAAGCAGTTCCAGCTTTGCCTGCGTTTTTCTGTTATTTGTTGTTGCCACCTCTATGCAAGCAGAAATACCCGAATGCATTCACTCTAATTTTGCAAAATCATTTTCCTTCCAGTCCACAGACATGTGTGACAAGTTTGGGTCCCAATTAGTTTAAAGGAATGAAGTTATAAACTCCTTTCCAAAAAGAAATTTGCAAATAGGAGTGCAGTGATTGTTTATTTTTTCTTGGTGGCCAACTGCCGGAATCACCACTCTTTATAAAAAGTAATATTCCTTCCCCATTCAAACACAGTCAAACTTATTTGGCCCAGAGTGACGAAATGAGGAAAACACCTTCTACTTTTTGTGCTTTTGAATTTTGTTCTGGAAAAGATGGCACAGAAAAAGCTTGGAGAGCTTAGAGAGAAAACAGATGCCTCTAATAAATCACAAAGCAGTAAATGAGCTTGCCCTGTGATGCTTGTGAAGTTTGTCATGGTATCAGTCAAAGCGTTGTCTCTTTTTATCAGGTTCTAATATAATTCTATATATCTGATTCTAATATAATTCTTCCTTTTTGTTCTGGCCTGTTTTGCCTTAGCAGCTTTGGGTTGTTTGTACGACAGCGTTGATGTCCCACAGGCACAGACGCACCACTGAAGACTAGCTGAGCCTTTTTAAGTGCATCTCCCTTTTCATCTGTATGTGAATTGAGAAGTCTGGCAGAGCGCCCAAAGCCGTTATTCGGAGTAGAGCGCAGCAGCAATCCTTGCTGTGGGATTGCTGTTTGGTCATTGGCATATGTGCTGGAGCAAGGAGAGGGATGCAAGGCAAAGCTTTCCTCCAGGGATTTTTTCCAGGTCATGCTGTGGTGGGGAGGGAGAAAGGCAATGGGGAGGTTTCTCAGCCCATGACCGATGTGGTTTTACCCTGGGAGCAAAGAAATGGAAATGATGGAGCATCCTTTCACCCCTCCTGAGTGGGGGTGCTGGTGCCTGTACACGAAGGCTTTCCATTTCCACCTCACTTGCAGCAGAAAATATTTATTTGAGGTCCAGGTTGGCAGCTTTCGTGGTTTATCAAAACACCTGGGAGTTGACAGATTAAAGACTTGCCAAGTCAGCACTCAGATATTGCCTGGATGGAGGCTGTTTCAATGCAGAGATTAGATATGTTAGACAGACTACAGCCTTCCCTCTTTTTTTATGGTCTGTAGAAAGCCTGACCAGTCAGCTCATTTCACCTATACCACACTCAGAAGAGGTTTTACTGGAATCCAAGAGTGATTTTTTTTTTTTTTAATGCAAATAAATAGTTTTAGTTCTCAAATATTTCTGTGTAACATCCTGCTCCCCTTGTCTCTTTTGCAGGTAGGCAGTCTCAATGTCACTCCAAGGACACACGAGGCCTCAATTAGACAGAGCTCAGCAAAAGCATTTTTTCAAGTTTTAATGTCTGTGCTTCTGACATAGTGTATTTCATCTTACTCACATTTAGAAAGGATTCCCCAGACTTGTCATCACAGAGAGGGGAATGAGCATCCTCCCCTGGAAGTCTGGAACTGAAATCTGGTTTTCTTCAGTTTTCAGGCGGGATAAGCAACCTACGGAACTTCCTGCGCTCTGCATCAAGTTGGTTCCCATTTCATCCTTATTATCAGACCATTTGGAAATGGGAATGCATGTACTTCTCGGGGCATGTAGTTCTTAAGCCTGATTGTTTGCCACTAAGAAAAGAGTTATGCAGATAGGCACTAGTTAGAATATATTGACAGGTACGGTGGTATTTGTCATTTTTGCGGGGCTGGTTAGAAACTTGCCTGTTTATAGCACCGAAGCTAGAAGCCAACAAAGCCACCACCTCAATGCAGTTGTCAAACTTGCTAACCAGAGGGGAGGCTGCTCCTGCAGCTGTGAACAGCCCACACGAGGAAAGTGCCACAGCCTTTCTTTGAAACAAGCATCTATCAACTTCACAAAGATTTTTTTATCCAAGTACCCACCAGTGGGTAATACTTACGGTGGCTCAAGCCACCTGCCTTGCTTCTTGCTTTCCCACGTGTGCTGTCCATCCTTCTCCTCATGTACTCTTTCTTCATTGCCTGGAGGCCATTTCTCCGATGGACTTGTCCCTGTGTCCTTCCCAATTCCCTTTGCCCTCTCTCTCAGAGGTTTCCTCTCTGAAATTTCTAGTAAACCAAGCTCATTTCATCACCCATCAGGTCTCAGTTTTGAACTGAACTGTAATTGGTAATAACAGTGTATTAGGTGATTTAATGACATTTCCCTGTTTGAATCATGTAATTAAACCTGGCTTCTCTTATTAACCTGTTATGTTTCGTGTGGAGACACTGGTATTTTTGATCATCAATCCATACTTTGAGAAATATCTGAGTGCCTAAATAGCTGTGCTGAAGGTAGAGCCAACAATGCAGAAAGCCGGTTTCTGTGGCTGTGTGCTGTGCTCATCTTTTGATGTGCCCTAATAATTGCCAATAATATTAATTGTAGCGTCACACTCACACTGAGAGGAAAATGCACCGTGTAGCGAGCCTGTACAGTGACGAGGAAAAGCAAGGGAGCTGGCAGATCATGGCCTTTGCGTTTTTGATGCTGGCTTTTGTGTTCAAGTTCAGCATAATGCAAAAAAATGCCTCGTTTAAATAAGTTGACGACTCTGGTTTTAATAAAACAAATGGTGGGTTTCTTGCAGCTTTCGCTGGTATTGTTAGTACAATATTTAGCAAAGACTAAAATAATTCCTCATCTAGGTGAATGCGGTCACGCAGGTTCTATTTTTAAAACCAAACTAAGAACGCATCCCATATTTTCAAAGGGCTATGTATTTGATGACCCAGAGGTGGCTGTATCTTGACTGGCTTAAGCCTGTGCAGCAGCAAGAGGGCTGGTCCCATCCTGTCCCTTGTCCCCCACCCCTGTCCCCATAAACCCTCCATTTCCCTTGTGCTGGCACCAGCGCTCGTTCAGCGATGAAGTTACCAGACCAGGGAGTTGATCCAGATGAAAATTAGCAGAGGAAAGAAGCTTTTAGCTGTACTAGTTCCCTCATTCAGCAGAACATGTGTCTGCGTTAGCTGCAGGACCAGTGTGGAGGAAGGGTTGGGAACATGCCAGGAGGCAGTGGGACCTCCTCTCTTAGCAGCCACTTTCACATAGATCAGATTAAGTGGGTTGTGAAATTGTCGTTTGAGTCCCATCTTCAAAAGAGATTTGTATGCTGATGAGTTTGAGTATCACTGAAACTGAGATCCTGAGTGGGCCTTGGGCTCAGCAGTGTGCACTGATGTGCCACCTTACCCCTCACACCAGAGTCCCTAAGGAGGCAGCTGGAGCTCCCCATGGCGTCCTTCTGCACAACTGGGAGTGGGACTTGGTGAGGCGGCTCAAATCACTTGGTGCAAGCACTGAGGAGACAAGGCTGGTTACACCTCAGCCCTCTGGTGCTTGGATGCCTCCATCCCCTCACAGTGGCCATCACCAAGAGGAGACGCTTCCGTGTTGTCTTTAAGAGTGAGATACTTGGCTCCTTTGGAACACAGCCGACAGCGATGCTGCTGCCCTGCCACAGCTACCAGATGGCTTCCCAGCGAGGGGAGGCCATTGTGAAGTGCTGTATCCCAGCTTTCTGGAGAGCACCTAGAAAGTGTTATGGGACAGTGATGCTGAGTACACTATGGTAGCAATTTTTGCTTGA
This sequence comes from Bucorvus abyssinicus, assembly GCA_009769605.1. Taxonomy (NCBI): domain Eukaryota; kingdom Metazoa; phylum Chordata; class Aves; order Bucerotiformes; family Bucorvidae; genus Bucorvus; species Bucorvus abyssinicus. The sequence continues at coordinate 37,560,140 of CM020030.1, forward strand.
TAGGGTAGGCTTTAGTATTTATGGAGTTCATGGGAGGGAAAGAGGAAAAAACAACAGGAACACTGGGTTCATCTTGTATGCAGACACCGACGCACACAGAGTCCAGGCCTTGATGCCGGGATGGGAGCCCACAACTTGCCTTCCCTGCGTCTCTCTTGCTCTCTAATTAAAGGATGCCATGCAAAATAAGGCTTCACAGGAGGGTTGAGAGACCTGAGAGCCAGTTGTTCCTGAAGGAACTGGAACCACTCTTCAAGGTACCTTGAGAGGTGAACTTGAAGCCACTGGGAGGATTGAAAATAAGGTCTCTGCTAGCCCTCAAAGCTGCTATTGGGTCAAAAGGTAGAGTATTTTTTGGGAAGCCCTTCTCAGCAGACATGGTCCAAGACCACTGACAAAGCTGAAACCATTTGTCTTGGCGGTTGTGGTTTAGAGGAGCACAGATTTTAGCACAGCTCTCTTCTCTGGCTCAACTAGTCTTTTGCAGGAGGTAGCATCTGCCTGTGCTACAGGAACAAGCAGGCTTCTTCTCTTGCTTCCACATCGCTGTGTAAGGCAAAGTTTCCTCTGCTGCAACCAGCAGAGAGCCAAGGGAGGCAGCTTCTTCCAGCACATTTTGCCCGATTCTCTCTGCTTGGTAGGCAGCACTACAGGCAATGGCTTTCCCAGCCAGCCTCCGCCCCCACCCTGAGACACTGGACTCTTGCTGTGCCCCACACCACCTCTCTTCCTCTTTTCCCTCCCTACTCTTAGCCACCTGGAAAACACAGGGGAAGTGCAGGGAGCAGCCTGTACCGTCGCGAAAGAGAAGAAGGATTGCCTGTTGAGTTTTCCAGGGAATGCTGCCTTCCTGGGAAGGGGGAGCAGAAAGGAAGCCACTGTAGTTGGAACAAGGGTGCTAATCCACAGTGCTCTTCCAACCTGATTTATCTCCCCCAGGTCCTGAAGTCAGGCTTGAACTCTTCCTGGAAGAGATGCTGAGCAGTTCAGTGCTTGAAAGAATAGGCTGGTTTTGTCAGGCTGTAAACAACATTTTAGAGAGCTAAGAGCTTTGATGTGAAAGCACAGATAACTATGTTCCTTTGCACTGTTGTGCCTTGGTGGATGAAGGGAATGGCCCAAAAAGCTTTGTATTTTGAAATGAAATGTTTTTATTCTGCCTTCACCAGATCTCAGTCCTGGAGCAGCACCTAGGTGGATGTTGTGAGCCCTGATGTGCCTGGCAGTCCCCAGAGGCTGTTGCACAGGTCAGAGAGTTGCTGTGGAAGGCTATGGGACCCTGGCCAGCCTTCCTGCCCAGCTTTCCTCCATACGGAAAGTGGGAGGCAGGGGAGGATGTGGTTCACCAGGTCCTCATCTGATATGGAGTCAGCACGTAGGGCAAGGAAGGTGCCTTGACGTCCACAGTGCCCTTTTTGTCTGCATGTACATTATGACTTACCCAGAAAATCCTGGGAAAGAGTTCCCATCAGATACGTGGCTAAGGGCCCTGACCCATGGGCTGAAGCAAGCAGTCATGTGGAGTGAGTATGTGGATCTTGATGATATTGATGGTGCTGGGAGCCTGCCCTCTGCAGCAAGGGCTGGGCTACAGGAGCTACGACACCGGCTCTCTCCCCCTCCTCCTCCCCTGATTCGGTGGCCAGGGAATGTGTCGGTGTGCAATGGCTTTCTCTGAAAGCTAGGCTCAGTAGAGACTGGCTGTCAGACTCTGAAGCGCTTGCTGCTTTTGCCTGTGTGTTTTGGACAAGATCCCTTCCATCTGCATTGATGCAACTATTGTTTGTATACACGATTTAAGAAGGGCTTTCCCTTCCTTCCTGCTTCTTTTAATACCGTGTAGCAGCTAGAAGCAGGGAAGAGAGACTGGCACCATATGACCAACCAGCTGTCTGTGGACTGTCAGAGCATATTGTGGGGAACACAATGTGACTACCTTTGATGCTTGATCATTCAGACTCTGTTGGCTAAGCTATATGCTGTCTTCTTTCCATTCAGTTACCCTGAATGTCATGTGCTGAATCAGTGCATGGTTTACATGGCAGTATTTTGAGTTAAAAAAAGGCAATGTGGTCCATCTGCAGTCCATGGTGAGAGCCCCTTCCTAGAAAAGCAGTGTGACTCACGCTGTCTGTGCATCTACTCCCAAGTAATCCTTTCTGTTGTAGAGCAACGTCTTCACTTTTCTGTGTTTCCCTTCTCTAAATTGCTTTTAAAGCAATGAGAGCGGGTTACCTTTGCTCCTGCCTCAAGGTAGCAAACATGAGTGGTTAGGAGCAAGAATACAAAAGGATGTGGAGCAAAGCTAGGTGTAGATACCACATGCTGACTAATGTTGGAGAGAGACTTTGACTTCGGTCCTCTCAGTTTTCTCTGCAGAGGAAACACAAATTTCTCTGAATTTATGGAAGTCTGTATTAATTCACCATTATGGACTGAGATTAGGACACACAGCTGGTGTCATGTTGTACTTGCTGCAAAGCCTCCACAACACAGAAAGAGCTGCTAACTACACTGCCTGGAGTAGAAAGTTTGAGTAATCAAGAGAGGGGAAATAGTGAGTAGCATATGAGTAGAGTTGTTCATTTTTGCCATCTCACCGCCTGCTCTAGGAAAGAAGAACTGACACCTGCAGAAACCTAACTCTGAATGCAAGAGCATCATGGCAAATACATATAATTTACTGCTGCTGATGCACTTAAAGAATTGTGGTGGCTAGATGGGGCAAGTCAAGGCAGTTCTAACTTAATGGCACAATTTATTGAACAGAACACAGCCAATCTGAGTTTTGGTGAATTAAGAGATTTTGAATTAAATTTTCTAAGACCCTGTTTTCTTTCACTCTTTCTCCTCCTACATATTCTCTTTCTTCCTCTCTGTTGTGGTGTAACCCCAGCCAGCAGCTAAGCACCATGTGGCTGCTCACTCAATCCTCCCCCTGCCCCACATCCTCCCCAGAGGGATGGGGAAGAGAATTGGAAAAAAAGTAAAACTCGTGGGTTGAGATAAGAACAGTTTAATAATAAAAATATAATAATAATAGTAATAATTATTGTAGTAATAGTAATAATTATTGTAGTAATAGTAATGAAGAGGAAGATAACAAAACGAGAGAGAAAGAAAACCCAAGAAAGACAAGTGATGCACAATGCAATTGTTCATCACCCACTGACCGATACCTAGCCAGTCTCTGAGCAACAATCAGCCCCTTCCAGACAGCTCCCTCCAGTCTGTGTACTGGGCGTGATGTCATATGGTATGGAATATTCATTCCTTTGGCCGGTTTGGATCAGCTGTCCCGGCTGCATCCCATCTCAGCTTCTTGTGCCTCTTCAGCCTTCTTGCTGGCGGGGCATGAGAAGCTAGAAAATCCTTGGCTTAGTATAGGCACTGCTTATCAACAACTAAAACATCACTGTGTTATCAACATTATTCTTACACTAAATCCAAAACATAACACTACACCAGCTACCAGGAAGAGAATGAACTCTATCCCAGCTGAAATCAGGGCACTCTCTCTTTCCTTTTCCTTCTTAAAGAAGCTGTTTGGCAACCTGGGGCGGTTTTCCTGTTTGCATTTTTTGCATTTAGACCCCGTGTTTTGAAAAAGTGCTTGCCTGCAGAAGCCCAGCCAGGCTTCCAGGGCTGGAAGCATGCTCTCTAAAACGTGTGTAGGTTTTCTCCACATTTGTCTCTCTTCCCTGGTGGAACTGAAGAAATCTCTGGGCCTCAGAGATAGGTTCTGTCCTCTGCTCCCTGTGTCACCTCCAGCACCCTCCCCTAAATGTTACTGCTTTTCTCAGGCAGATGATTCACAGCCCACAGAGGACACCTAAAAGACTTTCATCCTCACGTCCTGTCTCCTCTCTCACGTCTAGGAGGGGGACGGGAGACATCTGTATCTCTCCACTCTTCTTGTTGATCTCTGTTGTTTCCTTTCCCTCCTGGCCCACCAGAAAGACTAGGGACTCCAGTGAGGGTCTCTCTTTATCTTCTCCCGGACAGAGAGGAGGGGGAGCCACTCCTCTTTGCTGTTAGGACTACTGAATCCCTTCCAGGCCTGCTTCTACCTCTCCTGTGATCCAGTTTGGGTGAGGCACAAAGTTGCCCATTTCTGCTTTATTTCCCAGAATAGCGCAGATATTTGGGAGAAGCAGTGGCTGTGGGAAGATGACTTTCTTATGAACTATGAGAAGGAAATAGCTGAGATCATGATGGGTGGATCCTCCTTTGCCCTACTGTCTGGGTCAGCCTCCTGGATTAACTCCTCCAGGGAGTGCCGATTAGATTTAGTGAAATACAAATTGCAAGGGAGATCCTGATTACGAGGGAGAAGATAACGTTTCAGATGACATGGGCTTCCTCTAATGTCCCCTTTTATTCCCCTGTCTTCTACAGTCCTCTCTCACATCCATTTCTTATTTTCACTCATCCCTGTCAATCTCTTTTCTCCCAGGGGTCTGTTGCTGCTCCTGAAGAGTTTAATCTTCATCTTTCCAGTGACTTGGATAACATTGCATCAGGCCTCATGTTCTCTTTTGGAGAAGAGAGAGACACTAAAGCTCTCTTGTATTTAACAGGGTAAGTGCTATCTACATTTTTCTGTAACCCACATCTCTGGCTCTCTGTTTCTTCAGGAGAGAGAGGGAGGAGCATGGAGGGAAGAGGCAGAACTACTGAAAAAATTACACACCATCCTTATCAACATAGTTTGGAAAGGAAGGGGAAGGGAGCAAGAGAGATCCTAATCTTAACACATATGCGGCGCTCACATACAGCAGTGGTGTGTTGGAGAGCTTAGTTGGCTAGATGGTAGATGAGGCATATTGTTTGCCTTGAGACAGGTAGATGGAAAAGAGCGGGCAGGAAGCGAGGAGGGGCTGGAGCAGAAGGGTGTGAGGTGAGCAATAGAAAGAAAAGTTCAAGGAAGTGGCAGAGAATATGGAGATGGAGACAGGAACTGGGTTGGGGAGGACAGACAAAGGATGCAGAAAGAAACGTGAAGGGGAGATGAAAACCATGGGAGTTAATCCAGCTTCTGTTAAAGTTGACAGCATTACTCTTCAGAGGTAGTATGCTTGGCTCATAGGGAGATTTTGAAATAGGACAGAAGGAGGAAAGGAGGACTGGTAGAGAAAAGACAGGTGAAAAGAAAGAGCAAGGAGAAAAAATACACTAAAATGGAAATAGAGAAGAAAGAGTGTTGAAAATTAACAGTGGAAAGCACTCTTCATGTGTTGGAAGTACACTGGAAAAGGGAAGGGAGATTGAAAACAGAGCGAAGAAGAATGCATAAGATCATTTTGTGATTTCAGACTTCCATCCTAGGGGATGTGAGAGTCCTGGCAGTGGACCTGAGGCCTTGTGAAAAGCCTGTGGCATGTTTGAAGATGTGCAGCGGAGAAAATAATGGCAAACTATAAAATGTATTACTTTATGCGCATTAGATGTGACTTCACTTTCCTCTTAAGCCCTATACCCCAGAACTGGAGTGAGCTGGTAGAGCATGTTGGGCTACTGGGTGGGGAAGCTGAGGAGTAGCAAGTAAAAGGGCTAATGACCAGATGGTTTGTTACAGATCTGTGTTTTGTTTGACTCTTGACATCTAGGGAAACGAAAGCTTCAGCTGAGGCTTTTCTTGAAGCTGGGGCACTCTAAGGTCTGTTTCTTCACGTTTTCTCTGGCATGTGGGTTCCCTGCTGACAAAGCATGACCTCATGCTTCAGTCTTTGCCCAGTCAGAGCATGAATACCCACCTGCCTGTTCCCACAGAACCTGCAGAAGCTGGGTATCTCTGGCTGCGTCTGGACTGTGAAACTCTGCAAGCCTCTGCATTCCTGGGTCCCATGTCCTTACTCTCACCCCATGCAGAAATAAAGCACAGTCAAATGTCTGTGCCCCTGTCCCCTCCAGCCCCAAGCTCTGGTTTCCAGAGGAGGGAAATATGCATATAGGGCATGCAAGTATGCTCCACCAGGTACCCTGGCATGTGCCACCTGCAAGGTGGCTTAGCTCAGCAGGTAAATGCAATTGGAAATACCAACTCCTTTGGGAAACCCGGGTGAAGTGGGATGATGGATTCAAAACTTGGTAAGGGAGGTCCAGGCATTCAGGCATGCACAGACCAAAATCATGTGGATTTTTTTCCTGGAAACCAGACTTAGAGAGGAGAGCAATGTCTTCCTGTCAAGTTAGAGTGAGCTGCGTAGTCCATACGGGGTGCCGCTCCCATGCCTGCACCTGGACGAAAGCAGGTCCCAAACGTTGAAGGGGTTCGCAGTGCGTGAGGATCGACTGCCTGAATGCCGCTGGGGCGGGTGCCGAGACCTGCCTGCTGCGAGCTGGGTGAGGTCCCTGTGGTGACTGAGTTGGGACAAGGGAAAACTAGCTCCAAGGCGTAAGCAAGACCTGTGCCTGAGGGCACCCGGTTGGTTGTGCTCTGGTGCTTCCCCACTCCTCCAGGACCAGATCAACACACTCGAGTGTGAGGCACTGGCTCCCATCACTGCAGACATACATGGAGTCCCACAGAGGAAACTGCTGCTGGAGTGGGCCAGATGTGCTCTAACAGCCACAGTTTGGCTACTGATGCAAGAAACATTACCCCACCCCATGGACCAGCAGCTGGTAGCCCTGTGGAAGGTCACCTGCCATGACAAGGGGGATGTTTGTGCCAAAATGAGGTGCTTTTCCATGTGCTCTGTTTTCTTGCCTATGTATTTTTGTGACATGAGCAAGGTCTGGTGAGATGATTATCTTATTTTTCTTCTCAGCATCATAACAGGCATCGAGGAGGGCGGTGTGTATAGCTTCATTGCCTGAGCACCCTGTGCTCAGCCTGGAGCTTAAAGCACATCCCCAACAGGAAAAGAGGGTCTTACAAAAACAGGATCACAAGCTTTAATAAGCTGAATAGATTTACAGCAACACACTTCAGAGAAAGAAATACAAGCAGGTAAATATATTCCATTACATATGTTTCTTAAAATTTATTGTGATGCTGAGAGCATTTGGTGTATACAAAGCATGGTTACAAACTTCTGAGAGGAAATTCCTAATCCTGCTTTCCTTGTAGTGTCTCTTCCCACCCCATCAGAGAGGTATAGCTTCTGAGAGTGGTGGAAAACAGTTACCCCGGCTTCTCAAGGTTTGATCCCAGTCGTAGAGAGCTTGCGATAAGGTAGGACAGGGAAATAAACTCTCAGGTCTTTTTTAAAGTTGAGAAATAAAGATGTGTGGAGTTTTGGCCACAGCCACCTACAGTTTTAGAACCCTCGATTTTTCTTTTCCTGGGCTATTGCAGACGTATACGCAGCACAAATTCCCCAAGGCTGGCAGGGGAGCATTTTTGGTCACTGTTCTTCAGTCCATTTACTGATTCTCATTTTTTTTTCAGGACTTTAAGTGCCTCTTACTTTGTACTCCTCCCTTTCCTCCTTCCCCCTCCCCCAAAAACATAACAGTCTGCATTCTTTTAGGCTGAATTTCAATTTATTTACTGCCTTTTTAGGAGCATGGTTTTTTTCCTAAGGCTTGCTGAAAGACAGCTGTCCGTTAAGGTTTTTTCCCACTGCAGAGAAGGCTTTGCCCTGTTTTCTCACAGTGTTTGTGGCAGATGTGAAACTGTCGAAGACAAAGTGTACTTTTTTCCATCGGTGTGGTTTTGAATTGTTCAGGCTGAAGCAAACGAGAGCCGTGTGCAGGCAGTGGGAGGAAGGGTCCCAGCCAGTGTCTGGGTATTTTCAACGCTGGGACAGGGCATATCTGTTTAGCAAATAGTTACTAGTGCCTGTTTCTGCATGGGGCAATTCTCGAGCCCCAAATAATCCCCTCGAAGTGCCAGGACTGGCTGTGCTGTTTGGCTGCTGATCTGTTAACTTCCCAGCACTTGAATAACTGCTACAAAGCAGCTATTCCAGAAACAACATTGCTGTGAGATTAATGAATTTATTTAAACTTTCTACATTGTAGTTGAAAAAGGACGGGACTAATGCACAAAATTTGCTCTGTGTTGATGTTTGTGATAAGGAGTAAGATAAACATTTGCCAATATTTTACTCTCTTATCAAAAAAAATCGATAAAAGTGCTTCCGGGTAAATAGCGTGTTTGACATGTGGCCTGTCTGTTGGGGTATTCAAAAGGCTAACAAATAGCCCGTATCCAGAATACGGTGCCCCCTTGGAAGATGAGCAGCAGGGTGGACAGAAGGGGTTGTGCAGCTCTGCAACGCACCGTGTCTTTGTCCTTGGCATCCGCTGAGATGCTGCAAGTCTTAACACACTGATCCTGCTCCTCCCCCTGTACCCTCTTTCTTTCCACCCTTCAGATCAGTAAAGGAAACACTGCACAGTCCCAGCCATACTCCATGTGGTACTGACCCATCAAGGACTTTTCTGGAATCTAGTGCAGACTATTAGCTCCAATTATGATTTATTCATGATCCTAAATGTGCTTTCACATCCAGGTAACACATTTCAGCCAGCCTCCTTCAACCCCCTCCTCATCCTTCCCCCCCATTTCCTACAAGCAGTGATACTTGCCCTGAAGTCAGTGTGAACCTGAAGGCACGGCTCTGATGGGAGGGACCTACACCATCTTCACACTTGCTTATGCAGGACCAGGTATGTTCAGCAATACTTTACTCCTCTCATACAGTGCTCTGAGACGTGTCTTCTTTGTCGCTGTTTTTGATTAAGGTATGCCGAAAATACATAGAAGTGATTGGATTGCTGTCCCCTGATTACTCTCCTGCTAACATAATTCATTGTCATTTAGAACATAATGTGCTGCGAGGGACGTGATTAGCTTGGATTAAGACACCATTAAATAAACAAGGCTAGATACAAGTAAGATGACTGCAAAGAAAAGGCAGTCTTTGTGGATCAGCTCACATCTTGTAATCAGCTGTGATGGAAAAAGGAATACCTAAAGATTTCTTAAGGGCTGAGGGAAGTCCCGAAGCAATCTATCCACTATTTTAGAGTTAGTTTGAGTGTGATCAGTGGTCTTAAAAGCAGTGAGTGTATAATGATCAACTGGGAAGTGCCTGTATACCTCTCTCACAATCTCCTCAATGGTTTCCCCATCCTCCTAACCTAGTGAGTGCTGGTGTAGTGCTCACTGAGTGTGAACGCCCAAATGTCTAGTTGAAGCCATAGTTCCTAAGCTCTGTAGTACTTGTCCCATAAAATGGGAAAGTTTAGCTAAAGTAAAGTCTCATTCTTTTTGGTACCCTTTTCTAGATTACGTGGAGTTTGAGGTGGTAGTTTATCAACACTTTAACGCTATGAAGTCATTGCTCCTACCCATGAGTTGAAGGATGAGCTCTGCTTCAAGAGCTTCTGGTATTCACGTCTCAATTACACCCAAGTGGAATATTAAAATTTCCATTTTTCCAATGGCTGCAGAAATATCTTAAAACAGCTAGACAAAGTTACCATGGCCATGAGCAGCAATAGAATACTATTAACTAAATGTAGGACCAAACCTTTATGTTACACATCAAATGAGAGTTCATAACACTTTCTGCGTGTCCTTAGTAAGACCTAAGGACAGATTCAGCCCGAATGTGTCACTATAAAAACTAGCCTTTTAATTCTCCTCAGCCTGAATCTCTCTGAGCCCTCCCTTACAATAAAAGAAGTAATGTGGTATTGAATTGTTCAGAGAGAGTGCTTCCAAGAAAAGTTTTCTGTGTAAAGAGTAATGTAAGCGGGCTCCTAAGCATTTGTTTTGTAAGTTACCCGACCTGCTGCCTTTCGTTTGCATTATTCTGGCTGTTCAGTCTGATCCACGACTTCACTGAGAATAGATCTTTTGAAATTGCAACTCTGCCCAAAACTTGGGAGCTGCATAAGACAGCGTCTAAAAGCTACAGGTTTTGGCAATGGTCCACAAAGTGTGACAGCTGAGCTTTCTTTAGCATGTGTAGAAACTCAAAATTAGGAACTTAAATGTAGAATTGGCTGATGTACTTTGTTACCAGCTTGGTGCAGTTAACAATGTGGATTAGTCTTCTCAGCAATGCTTGCCTGGAGAAACATAGCAAACAGAGAAAGTTCCGAACTCTAATTTGGCTAAGTGTGTCTGAGCTAGAAGGAAATTTGCTCAGTATATGTTTTCCCTGTTTGAAAAAGTACACTTTTAAAAAGTCCAAATGAACCCAGCAGTGTCATTTGTTGACCCACCTGGGAGAGGTGACCTGCTGGGGTCTGTTGACTTTCCTGGAATAGCTGGAGGAAGCTGGCAGGGGGATGGTGACCTGCAGTTCAAGACTTTTGGTGGAATATAATCTTTCTGTGTTGACTTTTGTGTGACATTAGAGGTGATAGTGACATTCATTTACATGCTTCTGTTAAGTAAGCAGATGGTTCGTGTGTTGCCTTAGCCCTGTGCAGCGCAGCCAGGGGTACTTTGGGTATGCACAAGGATGTGAGAAGCATGACTACCATATCTTGGAGGGACAAGTGGTGGAGTGCTTATTAGGAACTATAAAAACCCCAGCTATGTCTGGATCCCTCAAATCTTGGTTTGAACAGGCGAAATTCCTTCCATCAATACAACTGCATCTACTTTCAACAACAGCCTAGGGAGTTAAATCTTAAAGGAAAAAATTCAAAATGTAATTTAACAAAAATCTTGAGAGGAAACTGTGCCGGTGCAGCATATGGTAGGCATTTGGTGTGACCCTTCACTTGTTAGCATTGCACAGGAGCCTTGTGAAGAAATCCTAGCAACCCAGAATTTGAGCATTTTACAGTACAAATCTACCCTGAAAATCTCTGGTTAACTTCAGCCTCAATTGTTTGGCTTCCTATGTGTGCCCAAACTGGGCCAGCTGAATTTAATGATAGAATAAGTTGTTATGACTTCACTGCTCTTTCTCTAAACATGATCCAGCTATGCTTTGGAAATGTGATCTGTGCTGGCCTTTGCTTTATAAACAGGAGCATTCAGTGGATTCTAGCTGTAGCAGCTTGACTTTTGGGGTAGGTGAGCCAGAAATCATCCACCCTGATGAAAGGGTCAGTTCACAGGGCCAGTAGGTTTTGCAGGATCTAACCAGTGGGAACTGAGCACACACTACACGCTGTGAGAAAATACAGGTCCACAGCAGTCCCTCCGGTGGCCTCGATACGTTACAAGGAAACGTGTGTAAGCAGGCAAGCAGGAAGCTGCAGGATGTGCCAGTCTGCTCCATGGACTGAGACCATGGTCAATAGAGAGCAGACCCGCCCCATGGTGTAGGCAGAGCTTCAAGGGAGCAGGGTGCAGCTCTGTCTGTCAAGTGCTCCAGCCAGCTCGAGGTCTCTGCTGGCTAGACCTAATGTGTGTTAGAGAGGTGCACCAAACCTGGTCTTGTCCTTCCCATGCGGGGCAGTTCATTAGGGGCCAGCTTGGATGGATCTGGGCACTGCTGCTCTCTGCAGCACAAACAGAGCATCATTTCTCCAGGAACAAAATGGTACCTTAGCACTTGCTGATGCTTCAGCCAGAGCTGTCTTCCTCTGTTTGTGACCTGGGGATCTTTCCAGCAGCAAGCAATTGCCATGCTGCAAATGAGAGAGGATGACCTCAAGGACAGGGAGGCAGGCAGGCTTGCTGCTCGACTTGTTTCATACCCACCGGTGCCTTTCATCAGCAGCAACAACAAAAGCCCAGTAGATCATGGGTCTCCATGAAAGTCCATCCATTTCTGTATATCCACGCACAGATAGCCAGGAACCTGGACTTTCTCATTATAAAGTTTGCTGTAACATTGTAAATTGTTCTAATTTTCCCCCAGACTTGTTCCTTAAAAGAGCAGAAATTATGCCAGTAGAGAGGAAAACCAGAAGTCTTGGCAGGGCTTTGCAGTCTGAGACTGCTTTTTCACTCTTTTCCCAGGTGGAGAAGTCTCAGGTTTTTAGTGATCTGCGGTGTTTTACAGCAGCTTTCACCCAGCCCGGAACTGAAGCCCTCACTTTGCCTCTGGATCTCTGTAGCTGCTGAAACCAGAATTTCAGATCCCACAGGCCCAAGAATTTCAGGAGTGTGACATCTGGATCAAAAATTAACCATCACAGTGTTGGCCCTTCTCAAATTCCAAAATTTTTATCCGATCGCAGTCCGGTATAGGAGTTACAACAAAGCCACTAGCCATAAAGCTGTTAAGTGATGCACTTAAAATAGCTGAGCAACTAAAGGATGGGAGCTGGGAGGTGATGAGGGGAGGCTTTCTGCCCAGCTGTAAGGGACCAGGCTGCTGATTCCAGTCTGCTTCAGAACAAAGTCAGCCCGGGAAATTAACATCTCTGCCACCGGGAGACTAGACTCATCCCTTTGACATGCCCTTGAAACTAACTGGAGTCCATCAGACAGCCAATTGCTTGGTCCCAGTGAGAGGGAGCAAACTTCTGTGAATACTCACTATCGGGTTTGATGCAAAGCTGCACAGTTAAACTCAACAGCCCAGTTAAGGGTTCAGCTGCAGAGCTACGTACTCCACACCCGGCCTCGGCATTTCACGTAAAACTTGCTGGTAGGTCATTTTCATTCCTCCATGTATAAAGCTCCCCTCAATGTCTTTGCTCACAGAATTAAATCCCACGCACATTGCTGCTATATGCTCTTCTGGTAAATAAGTGCAAGTTGCTTCTGTAACTTCTGAATTAAATTGACTTCCTGGCCTGTGCTGTGTTGGAGCTCAACACTCTCCTGCACGACTGGGTGGTACAGCACATATTTTGTGACGTGTTGCTTCTGTTAAAGGCAGATCCCTTTTCTCAATGGAAAATTTTAAGCTATTCCCACTAGTGACATCACGCCTTGTCTCCACTCCCACGGCCACAAAGGCATATATTGATAGGCATGACATTTTCCTTTAATGCGTTCATTGTTTTCAGCGTTTCATTTGGGTTGTTGTTGGAAGCCAGAAAAACAAGACAACAGGCAAAGTATGTTAAAAAGGAGACCTGACCTGTGTGCAAATATGTTGTGAGAGAGAATCTCTGGCTCCAGGCAACTTTCAGGGAGTTTGCTTTTCACAGAGCTTCTCACAAGTGATTTAGGATGATGCTGTCATCCAAGCCCTCTGAAACTGCCACCTCCTTGCTGCAGCTCGCTGAAGTCCGATGCTTGGGTTTTGGGGCACTGTACAGGAATCTGGCATGGGGTTTTTAGAGACTTTTTAAAAAGATTTGCGGCAGCTGCCTAGGAGATCATACTTATGGGAGCTCCTGAAGCCATGCCAGGTTTGCCTTGCGAGCTTCTCGGGAATGGGCACAACATCCTCAAGGGATATTTGTGCATGTGGTATAGGGCACAGCACAAATGCGAAATGCTGCCCTTTGCACCATGTACCTTTCTAAAGTGATAGCAGAGGTCAGAGTGGACTTCAGTTTTGCTTCTTACAGTACTGATCCAAGTTCCATACTGTTTTCCTTATAGAGACATTTGGCAGTGGTTTGGCTTGTGGTACTGAGTCTCCTAAATGTGTTAATCATCAAGGAGGAGAGGCTGATGAGCACGGCTGATGGAGGTGAGCTCTTGGGCTCTGTGAGAGGATCCTCAGAAGCGGCAGCTCCTTTCACAGCGAGGTAAATCTTCTCCACACAGCAATAAGCACTTGTGTAGATGAATCTTCTGGAGTTTTCTGACCATTCTACTCTCCTCCCTACTTGCCTCTTTAGATGATTCATTTTTTTCCCCGAGAATTATCCACAGCACTTTCAATGAGCTGTTGTCCAGAATGATGTGTTAGTTTATAGATAGATAAACTGACTGTTACATATTTCATTAAGTATTCCTTAAGAGTTGCTTTGTGTCTAAGGGAGTTTGCAGACATCTATGCGGACCCCTCTTAAAAGTTAATTTGTCTGGCAGTCTGGACAAAACAATACTCCAAAGGTTAATAAGCATGAAATGAATGGCTTGGCAAACTCAAGCTAAATGATAATTTGCAAAAGGGAGCAGCTACTGCTCTATTACATACTGTCGCTGTTAAACCTGAGCAAACCTGCTACATAGTGAAGAAGAGTCCAGAAGAGAGGGGCCCTGGGTCTTGTCTCTCAACAGCCTCTGGCCTTGGTCTCACATAGTGCTTCAGCTGCTTGACAGACTTGTGAGCTCTGCTGGCCTTTGCTCTCAGAGGAGCCTTGCAGGTTTTTTTCACAAATTGAGTCTTACTTAGTTGAGATGTGGTGTGCAAGCACCGTGAGTGCTTGCCAGTGCAACCTCTAGTGAGAAGAAGAGGCTGCAGAATGCGGCTTTTCTTGCCGGGGCTTTCCAGAAGCCAAGAGCCACTGGAGGTGCTGGAAAGACCACCAAAAGTCTTCTGGGGCTTGTCTTTGCCCTTTTCTTTAACTATGTAGAGGTGTCTCCTTTTTCATTTCTTGTTTGTTTTGTTTTGTCTTTTCCTTTTTGCAAAATGCATCTGAACCTCTTCCGGCCCATTGCCTTTCCCCAGATGAAGTGGAAATATGTGAGTGCCTCCCTTTGTGCCTGCTGCAGTGAAATCACCTGTTGCTGCTGAGAAGGGCAAGGAGAGGGAAGCTCCTCCTGGCAACAGACAAAATCTCACTCTCAGACAGTGGCATCAAGATCATTATCTGCGGGCAGAGGCTTCATGCTGCTCCCACACAACACCAGTGGCTGTTTGCACTAGGTGCAGATGGGCAAGTTGGGCAGCGGAGCGTACCAGGGTTGGATAGAGACTGTGCAGCGTGGGGTATGCACCCGTTATTGCAGGCAGTGATTAGAGCTGACCTGCTGCTCTGGGAACCCTCAACACCTCATCGGCTCCTGACACTGAGAAACTTGCTTGGCCTTTTCTGCCTTGCACTGGCCATACATGGCTGGTAGATTTTTAAGTACCAAACATCCAGCCACTGCCCGCACTCCTACGGAGACCGGGGTGGTGACAGCTGTGTGATACAATGCCATGCTTCTGCAGAAACTATATTTATAATTTTGATGGCTTTTCCTCCCCCTGCAAGACTGACTCAGAAGTTAAACTTGTGATCACGTAGAGTCTACTGTGCTTTACATGGACCATTTACTGGGTCTGAGATACTGCTGCAGAGGAGGACTTGTTCCATTTTGCCTGCTACCGACACCAAAGAGGACTAGTTAGTCTGTTACTGATTGTGTGGGGTTTATCAGATGCAGATAGCATTGCTCTGGGTGCAGCAGATACTGGCATGGGACCAAAGCCAGGGGAAAGTGGTATGCCAGAATATGGGAGAGAGGGCTGGGGGCATGGCTGATGTGAGAGGGGGAGACGTGAGGGGAAGATCTGTCAGCAAGGTGAGGTGAGTCCAGGCCAAGCCAGGGCCTTACTTAGAACAGCCTTTGTCACCTGGCAGCAGTAATTCTACATGCCCTTTTTATTTTACTTCTTCTGTTGAATTACTTTAAGCAAACAGAAGTGAACCAAAACAACCTTGCCTTTTGCCCCGGGTTTGGCTCAGAGTACTGGCTCCTCTCTGACAAGTCTCCACAAAGATGGCTTGTGTCTGTGCCTGCACGTGTGCTCCTGTGAATCCTACTCCTTGCTAAGACCTGGAGAAGTCTGTGGATGTTTTAAATCCTGGCCCCAGACAAGTGCATCATCAGCTGCATGTTGTCCCCATGCATAGAAGTTTTTCTGGAGTGAGGCTGCATGAGCAAGGCTTAGGATAATGGCCGGGAAGGGTGGCTGGAGCTCTTGTCCTGCCCCACTGCTGTGTTGCAGGTTAGAGGAGCCCCCAAAACAGCCTTCAGCTATAAAAAAGCAGCCTCTTGGGGAGGAGCTTCATGGCTGCCCAGGATACCTATCCCATCTCCTGCCCTGGAGCACGTGGTCCCAAATCACAGCTCAGATCTGTGTCTCCAGGACCTGACAGATGAACCTTGACTGAGACCAGAAGTTTTGGGACCTTAGCCAAGAGGTAATAACCCTAGAAAGGCTGGCGCAGCTATTTCTGCTAAAATTGCAGGTCCTGTGTGGAAGGCTACTTGACAGCTCAGGATCCTGCTTGTTGACGAAGCTGCTGCTGGGCAGACCCAGGTGACATCAGGCAGTGCCTGGAGCGCCACCCCTATGCCCACTTTGTTCCAGGCTATAAGCCCTGAGAGAGACCTCTTGTGCCTGCCACCAGCTGGGAGGACGCTGGCAAGCATCCCTGGAGCCTCAGGGATTTAAATGAAATGCGTCTAGACCTCTGAATGGACAGCTCCTTTCTCCTCCTGGCTCTTTTCATCTTGAGGAAAGGAAGCCAATTGTCTTTGCAAAGTAAATCTGAGCTCCAGGAGTTAAAAGTGCTATTTAAAGAGCTAGGTGATGTTGTTGCACAAGGAACTTACAGGCAGGAGAAAGCTCTCCCCCTCAGTGTGTAAAAACTAGGCTAATAGTGGTTTTCTGCCTCACACAAGCTGATGAGAATTAATTTGAAAAGCAGTTTGAAACACAGACACAACATAGGGGCTAAGTTTTATTTATTAATATTCCATATTCAAGATACAAGACTAATTACTTATGTGCATGGCAAAGAGTGCATTTTCTATCTATTAATTCAATCTTAATGGTTTAGGTAGTACTTACATTTATCTGTACCTCAAAAAAAAAAAAAAAAAAAGTGTTGCACAAGATAAGAATTGTGTGCAGGGCTCACTTAAGTGAGCTGTTTCAATCTCGTTTCATGCTGAGCTTGTCAAGACCAAACATCCGGCTTTCACTGCAGCATGTGGTGCCTCCTGAATTCCCAGCTCCCCACCAGGAGGAAGAGCCTCAGGAGAAGTGTGTGGAGGTGTAGTGTTGGGAAGGAATCAGATTTGTTCCTTGTAATTTTGTTGTCAGTGACAAGAAGGCAGAAGGGGTTTGAGCTTGCTGTGGAGTGGGTTGTGAAGCCCATGCAGGTCTCTGATCTGGGGATGTGGAGGTCTTCCATGTCTATTGACAGGGATGCGTAGCCACACGCTCACCAGAGAGCTTTAGATGAGTCTCTGGGTATCACATGGTCTTTGCTGATACTTTATCCCTCCTGCAGTTAGACCCTCTTTCCAGAGCTCCAGTTTCATTAGTTTATCCAGAGTGAGTAGTTTACAAACAAAATAGTGGGATCTTGCAAAAGCCTTTGGCTGTTTTCCGGTTGACGCGGAACAGAGGTTTGGGTTTAGATGGACTCAATTATTCTCTGTGTGTATGTCAGTGGTTTAGGGGAGATATCCCAGTTGTACATGCTAGAAGGTAGCAATTGTCTCTTCCTACATGCTTGTATAGTAATTAATTTAGAGGGGCCTGTCTCTGAATGGAGCCCCTGTATCCCTGGTAGTGATTATGTTCCATGTTCCACCCTAGAGAAAATAGTACAAAAAAAAAAAACAAACCAACTTTAAGAAGCTCAGAAATGAAACTGAAAAATAAAAATACTCTTTGGAGCATTTTCTCCCTGCCAAGTCTGATAAAGTCAGAGAGGGAAGAGTAGCCCCCTGAAAAGTCGAGCTATGGAGAAACTGTAGCTATAAGGAGATACAGATATACACCCTAATGTATGTAGGAGATGTGAAAGAAGTTCTCTGCTCCAACTTATCTAGGAGTTACAGTAAACTCTGACACTTCCTAGTGCTTCTATCACATGCGCAACCAGGACTTCAACTAAAGATGATAGAAACCAACAGAAAGAATCCCACGTGCTCCCCTGGGCTTTGAAAGGGCCCAAACTGGAGTTCGGAGAGGCAGTCATCAGTCTTAAGGGGGATGAAATTTAAATGCATTGAAAGTAAAATGGCCTCAGTTTGGGTGATTTTTTTTGAAGAGAAATAGGTACCAGTGAAGAAAACTTGGTAATGCACAAAGTTCAAAGTTGGTCTTTGTTATGAGAGCAAAAGAGACGTCTGAAGGGTGATTCAAAAGTATAAACAGAAATTGGAGAAGTGCCCGTTGTGATAGTCTGAGTTCAGCTTAGATGTAGATAAAGACGGGAAGTTAATTTTTAACTTTAACTAAGATTTTTGCACGTTAAAAGATGTGTTGTAGTTCCCTGTAATGCAGCGTAGTAAGAGACAGAAATGTGTTTAGTGACGTCACATTTGTCTCAAAATGTATGAATTTGAGACTTCGGTGCTGACTGCTTGTCCCTGCATTTACGTCTGTCTCCTCCACGCTCGCCATTGCTTTTCTGACAATTGTTGCCTGCCTCCAGATAAATTAATATTAATACTGGCTCTCCTTTCGCTACCCATATGCTAAGGGGGAGGGAAGCAACAGGCAGATTCTCTCCATCCTGGATGGAAATGCCCATACGTCGATGGTATCCATTTCACCCATTCCCCTCTAGCTGATGTCTCCAGTTGGATTCTCCTTCAAGGGGAATATCACTGCCCAGTGCCCCTACAAGCCCCTCACTCAGTCCCTCGGCATCTGGGTTGGGGTGGGGAATTTACTTCCAAGGGACATAATAGACTCTTCTGTCTTATGAGGTGAGGTGCATTTTCTCCCTTGAAATTGTATTTTCCTTTTAATCTGGACTCATGCTTTTTGTAGACTTCATTTCTGCCTTGCGTGCGTATTTTGAGATGGAAAAGAAATCTTTAAATTGTTTGAAGCTGCTGCTGGCTGTAAGGTAACTAAAGCTGACAGCGGGCTTGCGCACACACAGAGCTGTAAATCACTTAAATATATTGCGCATAATTTCCTGGTGCCTGCTCTCCTTGGGAGCAGAGTCCTGCTGGGATGAATGTCGTCACGATATGTAAACTCCTGGGTTTGATGCTCCTTTTGTTTGCAGGGGCAACGAGGCTCGCCTCTGCTGAGACGAGGGGAATGGTACGGGCTGCCACAGGGTCACCACCCACCTGACTTCATTGTAGTCTTCCCCTCTTGCAACCTCAGGAATCTTGTACTTCCTCCATCCCATAAAACGTGCAGCACTTTATTTTGGGTGTGCGGGGAGGGTGGGAACTCCCTCCTCAATTGCTGCTTCTTAAATGGGCAAATTCATGGGAAAAGGTCTCTGAGTGACTGAGGGTTTCCATGTGTCCCCTGGTAACTTGAGATGAAACCTCCTAAGCAGGAAAGAGAAACTCTTTATTTCACCCTGGAACTGTCTGGAAGATATTTTTATTGCATTGATTATGTTAATTATTAAGTAAAATTTCCACGCTTTTGCCAATACGTGTAGATCAGCATTTGATAGCTTAAAACACAAAGCAAGCAGACCCCACAAGGTAGGAACACAAAATAGTTTTAGGAAATCTCAAAGCAGTCATTTTTTGAGGTTATCTGTTCGTGCAGTCATTGCAACTTGTGGTGAACCACCGAAGTGCCAGCAGCCTCCTGGAGCAATGGGTAACAATCCTGGCTGTCGCTGGAGAAGCCGCCGTTACCACTCCTGGTAGAGTTGGACTCGGAATGGCATGGTGGCACTGCTCCCTTCGCATTGCAGCACTTACCCTGCTGCTTTTTTCCGTAGATCCAGTCCCATCTGGCTCCAGCAGCCAGCAGATCTGGATACCTCGGTGAACATAAGGGGTTTCTTTTCTTTCTTTCTTTCTTTCTTTTTTTTAACCCAGGCATATTATACAATTACAATGTGTATTTATTTCTACTCTCACTACTTCCTCTTGAAATTATGCAAGCTGTTTAAATCTCTGGCATTTTCATGGAAGGGTGTATTCGGCAGGGTGTGGGTGTGTGAGTAGCAGCTATATAATTTCCTACTGCTGATTTTCCCTGGGGAAGGTGGACCAAACAGCAGCACCATCTGCACATCTCAGGAGGCTTAAGAACGTGGCACCCTGAAAATCGGCTAAGTGGGATCTAGCACCCCAAAGGTTGGGCTGGGAGATCTTAAAAGGGAGCTAATTAGTCTCCGTTCTTTTGAACTAAAGAACTGGGACTGCTTGACAGTGATTGCAACAGATTTCTGTCCTTTGGGAGCTGGACATGGGAACAGATGGGGCATGTGAGCCAGCAGATAAAAGAAACACCTATCTCGGGTCAATGCTTGCTCTTTGTATCTGTACCAAACCCCTGATTCTTCTGCAAACACTCATTTCACAAAGCATCGCAAACATTGCGTTAGGAAACACTAAAAAAAAATACAAAAATATTCTGGATGTAGATCTTGCACCTGCTGTGGAGTGACCCTGCCTGGTCCACACTGAGTGAGGTTGGGACGTGAGATGCTGCTTGGAGGCAATAGGTGAAGGCAAGTGGGCAGGCTTCTCTCATGCTTTGCCTCCTTGGTGGTAAAGTTGTGTCAGCCCCTGGACTGACTGCCCTCAGCCTGCCTCCACACAGCTCATGGGAGAAAACTGTCTGTTCCTTGTCTGCTAGCTGGTCTCCCCCCATCCAGACCTGAAATGTATGCTAACAAAGCAAAAAATCTAATGAAAAATAAGCTTATCAGACTTGCATGAGATCCCGGCTCTTCTAGTGCTGATGTTACAGAGGAAATTGAAGTGTAGCTAACTTTCTAAAAAAAAAATAAGTAACCTCTGTGGGCAGAAGTTTCCAGATTTCGGCTCTTAAAGGTGGGCACCAAAATCCCTTCAGAGCCAGCTAAGCATCCATGACCCATGGCAGCTGGAGCTGATGCACCCTCAGCATGGCTGGGCAAGGGTACAAGCCTGGCGCACAACCTGCATGGGGAGCAGAGAATCATTTGGGGAGCTCCCTCACCGCTGAGCCCAGACATACCAAGCCCTTGGGGTTTCCGTCAGCTTGGCCAGGCTGGTGGGAGCTCTGCTGGAAACAAAGTTTTCAGCATGGAGCAAACTAAGACGAGGTGGGTCAAGGCACTTCCCTCAGAGCCCCTCAGCCGGGGGTGCTCTGGACACAAAAATAGCAATTCTTGGTGGGGTCCCTCACATCCACCCCACTTCTCTCATTTTTTGGCAGAGGACTGCTGATGTTGGATTATTTTTCTTCCCAAGAGTGCTTGCACTGATGAGCCTCTACATATTTGCATCTTCTGGGCATGCCAGTGGATTTGCAGCATAAGCAATCAGGAGGATGGGTAGCACAGAGGTCAGTTCACACCCATGACACATTTCAACCTGTGTCTTTTTTTCCCTGCTCTATTCTTTTCTTCTTCCCCTGGAAATCCAGTTGCTGCCTTCAAAATTCCTCATAACATTATGGGCGACAAATAAATACAACCAAATGATACTTTGAGGGCAAATAAGAAAATAAAAAATCCTAAATAGTTTCGAGACAAACTTTGGCAAACTTCTGAAGGAGTTACAGCTCTCCTTGACAGTGTGCGACTGGTGTGGACAACCAAGGAGATCTCTTCAGTTCCCGTGTTTCCAGTGCCAAACACAGCATTGGTGCTGGTCCCAGCCCACAGTAGGTGATTGCGCTGGAAAGCCACCTGATGTCTGGAGAGTGTGGAGCTGGTTCAGATGTGTTTCAGTTCTTTCTCTTCTCTCAGATCTTTTGCATGAATAAAGCAAGTCTCTGTCTCAGCATTCTCAGGTGAAAGGGCTGGGGAGGGGACAGGGCAGGGAGAAGGAAGCAGAAAAGCCAGGTGTGGGATGGGGCTAAGGAGAAGAGGTCAATCCTCCTCCCTGCCTAAGTCCTCTCCAGAAAGTTCTCCACAACGTTCAAAGGTCCCTGCCATGATTGCTGCTGCACCTCCTTCTGCTGACTGGCAAACTCTTTTCTGTATTTTTGCCAGGCTACGTCTGGAGAGCAGGGGAGGGACAGCACGTCTCTCCCAAAGTCCTGATCCAGCAGGATGATGGGAAGAGAAGGGACACTGCCTCTGCTCAGTCCCTATTGACACTTTCCCCTCAATGCACCTTTGTCTGCCTGTTTTTTCTAACTGGCTCCTCCAGCCGTTAGTTATGGCTATCTATAAAATACATTAATATTCTAGGCTGGGCTGCATTTGTTGAGTAAATACCATTCACCCTAGAACATACAACGCTTGCGGATGCATTGCACAATTTTTGGTACAAGCAATTTCAACTCGGTCTTCCTTCACACTCTGCAGTTTTAAAACACTTAATGTACAACAGAAGAGAAAGTACTTCAGGCTATGTGCAAGTGCACGCATGTGCAATCGCAGTGTGAAATGAAGGATGCTTTTAATAACACAGAGTGCAATGTACTTCCATGAGGACCAGACCCCACAAGCTCTGCAAGGGTGTGCATGCCCAGCAAGCTCCAAGAACCTTAATCCACCACTGCAGAGGTGGTGGGGTGCATGGGGGCTGCCAGCATGCTGATGATCATTTGGGGTGCAGGCAGAGGTGCTGCCAACAGCTGGGCACAGGTTGTCATAGTCGCTCTCCTCCAAGTGCCTGGGGCAGAGGAATAGGCACAGCGTGCCGGGACCAAAGGTACGTAAGGAAATGAGCTGTGCCCTGCAAGTGCCTGTTAGTCTATAAAAGGAAGAAGACAACGGCAGGATCAATCTGACTCGCTTGGTCACATCGTGCGCTGCAGACCTGTAAAGCTCCTGTACCTGAGTGCAGAATCTCCCTAATTCCTGCCGTCCTTTGCACGGCTGCAAGGAGTTTCTGCAAGGCTGGGATGTCAAGCTCCTTGGCTGCAGCAGGCTCACCGTCTGGGAATCCCCCTCTCTGCCTCTACAGAATGTAAGAAATACATTAATCCATCTTAACCAGGCTGGCTTCAGGCCTGCCTGGCCCTCAAGGTGCCTGTCACGGGGAAGGGTCCCTACCTGCCTGACATCCACCATGGCCCCCTGGCTCATTGCTGTTAGAAGGTAGTGGGTATGGATGCTAATGATGCTGGCTCCCAGCCCACCTGGAGACAGCCCTATTTATGTCTTGATCTTTAATGGTTAATCATCTCACTTTAGATCCATCCTCCTGACAAATTCCTCTGGAAATAAGTTTAGCCTCCTGAGAACGAGTGAATAATGGTAAAAAAGAAGAAAAAACTCAGAGAAACTGATCTGAGCATCTCTCGTGCCTACATGTAGTGCATCTGTGCTATCAGACCTAGGGGATTTCTGAAGGTCCCAAGTCTATGTGCCACGGTAGGGCCAGGGAGAAGGCTGAGCATATTGGCCACTCTAAGACTTAGAACAACTTTCCAGGGTGCAAGTCCTTGGACAGGGGGATGGGGGAGGCACCACATGCTCCCTTCAAGGCTGAGAGAGACTGGGCAGATCTGCTACCACTGATCAGTTGTGGGCAAGGCAGCGTCTCATTAGATAGGTGTTACTTTTATTCAGCTCTCAGACAGTGCAGAACTCTGTGCAGCAGCCATTGGGGCCTGGCATAGGGCCAGACTAGATGTAAGGAAGAAACTTTTTATGATGAGGGTGGTGAAACACTGGAACAGGTTGCCCAGAGAGGTGGGAGATGCCTCATACCTGGAAACATTCAAGGTCAGGGTGGAGGGTGCTCTCAGCAACCCGATCTAGTTGAAGATATCCCAGCTGATTAAAGGGGGGTTGGACTAGATGACCTTTAAAGGTCCCTCTCAACCCAAAACATTCTATGATTCTATGACAGGGCTTCCACTTGTCATTCCCCAGCCTTATCCTGCAAGACAGAGCTCCCTCCTCTGAGGAGAGAACAAACCTGGGTCCTGTGTGGTCTGTCCTCAGCTCCATGATGCAACAGTTGCTCCAGGCAATGTGTAAAGCTACTGAAAACACGCAAATACCCATTTTTGTGTAGAAAAGCAGAGGCTGCAGCATCTTTCTTTGAGAAGTGCTGCAAACCAGAGAGGATGAAGGAGCTGGACTGTTGCCTGGCAGAGTTGCTCCTGGGAGTTTGAGCTGCTGCTGCAGAATCTTGAAGGAAACATCTTCAGCTCTAGGAAACATCTGAGTTAACCGCAAAGGGGAAAACAATTGCTTGAGCAAAGATGAGCAGACTTAAAATGCAGAAAACAGCTGTGGGTTTGATCGTGGGACCACAAGACAGAAAACATGGATATGGGGAGCACAGGAGAAATCATTACCTAGGAATTTATAATATGTCATGAAATAGTCCCATGAATTCCGAGTCCCAAGCTTCCCAGTCTTGAGCTTGGTTTAATGATCACAGCTTAGCTGTGAACTAGGAGGAGGGCTTTTTCTCTGCAGTGTGGGTTGTTCCAAAGGACTTTGAAAATCAGTTAGAAGTTATATTTTCAAGCTTATCTGATCTATAAAGAGTTTTAAAATGTTTGAAGATGATCACATAGGAAGGATTTGAGAATAATGCTTGCCTTGTTTTATGGAAAATAATTAATATAGCTAAAAACTTGGGAGCTAAGAAGTTTGGCCACTTTCAAACTTTTCTCCTTGCTAAGAGTAGTGTCCTTGGTTTGCAAGCTTGGGCCACAGCTTGAGAACTGGATCCAACATCTGCAAGTGGTTTTAGTAGTTTTCCTCTTTTTTTTTTTTTAGTTCTTTTTAGTGATTTTTTAATGTGCTGGTGAATTCTGACATACAGACATAACTTTACCATGATGGGCCAAATGCATTCAATATCATATGTGATAAGGCAGTATATAAAACATACTGTCTTGATATTCTCTTCTATTGTTTGGGTGCTATTTGGCAGTCTGATGGTTTCAGTGTGTAACAGTACCTCCTTTCAGCCAGCTTTTTTTTTTTTTTTGTAACTTTCTTAATACATAGACATGAGATTTTCTCTTTCAGTTAGAAGCAAAGATCATTTCACAGAACCAAGGTGGAGTTATTCTGCTATTTGTAAGAACGTAAGTCAGAAAACTCTTCCAATGTGTTTTTATAAAAATGTATATTTTCTTTACAAAAAAATGTTTTACAATTCTGTAAAATCTCTAAGATAAGAGTCAAAGCAAATGTATTTATAAGCAAATAGGAAAAAATAAGTGAAGTGATCAAGAGAAGGCTGAAATGTTCATAAACGCACATATCTCCAAGAGTGGGTGCTTTAGCCTGCATACCAAGTGCCACAGAGCTTTTGATGAAAGCCTGAGATCTGGCTGTGTGGCTTCTACAAAAAGTGCAAAAACAGGTTTTCAAACAGGGATAGTTTTATGTTTAATTGAAATCAGAAAAAAGAGGAAAACTGTGAACCTGGATGTGCAGATCTTGGGCTGGGTACTCAATAATCAGCCTGGTTCATCACTTGATGAATTTCCCAGTGCTAGAGGTCTAGGAATTCTTCTCCTCCTGATAGAGGGACAGAGGAAAGCCGTGCAGAGGATGCCTTGGTGGTGGACCATGTCCTCGTGCCCAGAGGAGCCCTCTGGAGAAGTCTGGTATCCTCTTGCTTGCAGAAGGTGCCCTGGGCAGGAGGACTAACTAGCTGAGCCAGAATTGGGAGTGGGAGGTAAATCTCTTGGAATATCCTTTTGCCTTGGAAAGAGGGAAAATTGTCCTTTTAAAGAAAGCCCTCTGGTGCCATTCTCCCCTTCCTTTTCCAAGTCCAGCCTGGCCCCGGGGCAGTCAGGTGGGCTCAAGGAGCTGGTGGGGCAGACACATTTCACATGGGCAGGTCCTCTGCATAAGCTGTGCCCTACTCAGGTGTCCCAAGCCCTCTGCATGTGGCTATACAACTGCAGGGGACTGTCACCTCCTCATTGGAGTTACACGTGGTGGGAAGGCTGCGTTTAAACTGCTGCTCACTGTAGGGGCAGCTTTTTGGATGAATAGCAGTGTAGATGGTTGGTTGCCAGTAATGTGAGAGGGCAAGCTGGAACTCAGAGGGAACTTTGCAGGAGTTTTCCAGAAAGTCTGTATGTGTTGCTGACAGGTTCCTGAGTTTTATTAATTAGCTGCGTCTTTAATCAACTTGGGTTTAACCAGATTAACAGTCACTTCAAATCCAGTGAGCAAGGAGTGGGGAACAACAGCCTTTATGACGTATTGATAAAAGACAAAGCTTCGCTGCTCACCTAAAATAAGGTAAAGCTGATGGTTTGTTTAGCAGTGGTGTTACTAATGGTGAAATTCAAACACGAAATGCTTCAGGTTTTGGACAAAGTCTTCTGCTGAAGGCTGCAATGTAATGAAGCACAGGAGCGTGACAGCCAGCTTCCCCGCTGCTACCGTACCTCCTGGCAAGTAAAGGCAGGGGCAGGGGTGTGTTATGTGACCTGGACAAGAGCGCTGGGACTCAGAACAAGTGGCTTTTATTCCCACTCCTCTGTTTAATGTGCTCCGTACTCCTTGACCATGTCAACAAACTTCTTTCTTCACTTTTTCATCAATAGGCTCCATGGAGTGTTGTGATACTTAAAGTAGCTGGACAAAGTGGCTGAAATATGTTATCAATGTGTAAATGGCTTCATTTTTTCCTAAGATAATAAAAGTGGCTGGGGAAACTGGGGGCCTGGAGCACCGGGAAATAATGGCAAAATTAATGATGGCCATATGGAGAAACAAATGGGAGAAAACCCCATTTTATTAGCATCGGGAGCGCAGATACGATGTTTCTGGGAGGGGGGCTATGGGTGTTTCCAGAGATACTTACTAGAAGTAAATATGTTTATGGTGAAGCAAAATTTCCGGGTGAAAACAAAAAAAGCAAGCACAAATTTCCATACCTCTGCTGAATATGAAGAAAGCTGAAGTGTGCTCCTGTGTGGAAGGTACACAGAAACCTGAGTACTTTTTAGGTGAGGCTGTAAATCCACTGAAGCCAGAGGTTATTCATGGGAATTACAGGGCTAACAGCACAGATCCTGCTATAAAATTGAACTTTAACTTTTACTCATTTCTCAGCAACTGTTCCCGGTACTGGCCATTTCTCAACATCCTCTTAAGTATTTCACCTTGGAATAGAAAAGAGAGGATCATTTCCAAGTAACTAAATACTTATCCTGAGACTTCTCAATGATTAATGTGCATTTATCTCCCTACCTCTGTGATCGAACATGAAAATGTGAAAATGTAAATATGTAAATAACTAATTATATCCTTGAAATCGGGTTCCATTTTTCCCCCTTTTATCCAACTATTTTAGAGACATTTTCCCCAAAGCAAAACTCTGTTATCCTGGCATTTCCCGCCAGCCCTATCAACCCTTCCAGTTGTCTCTGCAAGCAGAGGACTGCTCTGGCCGTTGGATGTGCACCGACCAAGAGCTGATCCCCCAGTGTAAAAGTTCTCCTACGAATGAGTCACTGGATAGCGAGCTCAGCAGTGTTTATTTTCCCTGCCCTGCATGATAAGGGATGATGTGTACTGTGGATCTCAAAGCCTCTAATGTAATTTAAACCTGCTTGTAACAAAGAACAGAGAATAATATCAAACTTCATTTCAGGGCACTAAAGGCAGAAGGTGCCATCTGTTCTTTATATTGCCGTTGATGAATATGCAGAAGAGACGGACCTGCTTGTCACCCCAGTGGAGGGTGGCCAGTACACTGTGCTGCCTCAGGAGCAGCAGTAAGAGCAATCCCTGAAGGGTCGTTCTTGCAGTGCAGCAACCACCAGCGCATCAGGTACAGACACATCTCTGGTCTGGCCACCCAGGAAGGGTAGTTGCTGGCCGTAGGACTCCAGGTAAGCACCTATGTTCACCTCAATGTCAGGAGACAGCTCTAAACTGGGAAGGGGTGGGGAGGATCCCATTCATGCAGCCAGACCCCCCCAGCAGGAACCGAAGTGCTGCAAACATGGAGAGCAGCTGGAGGAGGCTCAGCTACGGCCAAGCACTACACACAAGCAATTGGTGCCAGAAAAAAGAGCTCTTCCTCTCCTTGCAGTAAGCAGCACGTTCTTAATCATTTGCAATTAACTTATATTAGCTGTGAAAACACATGGCAGAACTTCATCATGGTGCCTGTTACGTCAACAGGAAACAAAGGATACGTACGTATATCTTTTTGCATGTGCAGGCAAGGGAGGCATGTTTGGCAAGTGACCTCGAGCTGCAGAAATACCTTTACGATTTTTGGAACAAAGTCTGTAACAAGATTGTGTTATAACGAAGGTTTGGACTGAGACCTTCTGGGGGAGATTAAAGGAAGGCACAGAATTAATGTGTGACAGAGAATGAAAGCTTGTCAAGAAACAGAGGTAAATCATGGAAGGAGGAGGACAGTGTCTTGACAGAAGGGACAAAGTAAAAAATCAAAATACTGCAGGTAAAGGCTTGACGCAAGGGGTCATGTGAAGTTCAAAGTCAGACCCCAGCAAAAAATGGCACATAAAGAGGCACTGCCTGTGACAGCCAACATAAACTAACCCCCCGGTAGGTAAAGGTCATGCAAAAACATAATGCCTTTCCATCCTATGCAGAAGAATTTGCAAGAATCAGTGGACTATGCATAGCTTGGACAGAGAGAAAGAGGAGGATGCTCCTACCTCAAGCAAATCCTGCAGAGAAACAAAACCAGCACAGGCTGACAGGACTGAATGAGACATCTGAAGGAAGAGGAGTATCCATGGATCACAAGCAGAGCACAAACAAGAATGTGGCAGATGAACTGTGGTGAATGAAAGGATCCAACCTCCAGCAACTGCAGACAGAAATGTTATTTGAGTTACAATGCTGTCATGCCTTTGGTCCCGTCAAAAGGATGTGTTCCTGCAATGAAGGAGGGATTGAAAGGATGTCCTCCAAGGGACATGGATGCTTTGAATCCAAGGAAGAGGTGGGAAAGCTCATGCAAAGGGTCTTTGCAGGGCCTCGTGGTGCATAGTGCTGACCATCAGGAGTTGAAAACATGAAGCACAGTCATTGGTTCTGGGTATTTTCTGAACCACAGTACATAACGCTTCTCCCTCTGCATATCAAACCTTGAGCTCCAGCTGCAGGAAGAGCATCCATCCCTGGATGACTGGACAATGCCTCTGTGATGTAATTACACATCCAAACAAAATGGAAGACAGTCACCTCTGAGCAGCCCACTGTTGTCCCTCACAGCAGCAGACCTGTCCTTCCCACCTCAAGCAATTGTGGGCTGCCTTCATGGCAGCACCCTCTGGTCCCTATTACTGCCTTTCCCTCCCTGTCTTCCAGGCAGATGTGTTGTTTCCATCAGTCCAACACAAGAAGTTTCCGATGATCAGAACTTAAAGATTGGTTTCTCCCCAGTACCAGCTTCCCAGGGATTTTCTTTTTTTTTTCTCCCCTCCAGACTGTTTACTAAAATACTTGCTTTAAAAATACATGGCTATTTAATTTATTGATCCACTAGAGAAAGCTGCATCATGTCTGTAATGTTTTAATAAAGATCTAAAGTGAGGGACAATCAGATAAATGATAATTACAGTGTCAGGGAGGCATTCCCAGATCCCCCACCCTCTTCAGATATCAGTACGCCACAATGACGGAACAGAAGCAGGAAGCAGATGTTGAAAGCCCATGAGATGCTTTTGATAGCTGGCCACCTGCATCAGCTTTTGCTTACCCTACTGGACAAACATCAGACTTCTTATCACAGCTGCTCCCAACCTTTCTGGTGACTAACACTTGATGAGTTAGAGCACCACTGGACTCAACGGAGTGTGCTGGGTTTTTAATAGGCTTTTGCTAGCTACTCTTGGTCTTCACTGCATGTTGGTTGAAGATGAAAAGTGCATGGTCTCTAGACAGCAGAGGTCCAGTTACGTCATGAGCCGACACAGCCAGGAACCAGGCCATCATTGGTAAGAGAGGCTTGAGTTTGAGTATGCAGCCTGGGGGAGCACAGCTGAGTTTTCAGGTGAAGGTACCTCTGTGCAGCATGAGCCTTGGGGCACGTCTGCATGCAAAGGGGAAGGGATTTCCACTGGGGATTTTGTACACGTGGGAAACCTCCATTTTCCTTCCAGTTCATCTGTTGCCAAGGCCATCGACTTCATAAGAATCACGTTTTGTCAGGGCTTTGTTAGCACCACATACCTCTTTTACACAAGGTTTTCCCCATAGACTTCTCTGTAGCACATTACATACCTCCAAGTGGCAATATTTGACGTTGACCACTTCAAACCTCAGAAAAACAACTCAAAAAATGATACATGCATCCATGCTGCAGGTCTGGGTGCCCTCATGTCCTGAGACAGAGAAGAACCCTGCTGTGAGCCCTACCATCGTGCCCAGCAGGGCACAGGGGTTGCTCCTGGTGAGGAGCAGAGGGGAAGACTCTCTGGCTGAGGTGTGATGGAGGCCCCTCACAAAGACCTTTGAGCTTCTCTGAGAGGGAGGAAAAGTGCTAACGGTAGGCTGGGAGGTTGAGGACAAGGCTTGTCTGAGGATTTCCAGTGGAGCTGTTTCCCAGAGGCTAGCCAGGACCCTGCTGGTCTATGTACATTGCAGGCAGAGTATCTTTCCACCATGGCTCACTTCAGTAGAACAACCTCATACATCCCAGCTCCACATCTGACCATGCAGGATAAATGGGCTCCCAAGCATCAGCTGCCCTCAACGTCCACCAAGGTGTCCCTTCTGAGCCCTCTGGGTGGTAAGGTCTCTAGTGAAGACGCTCCATAAATCTTCAGCTCTCTGCCTTTGCCTTGCACTGAAAATCCAGCAGTTATTTAGTATTTGTAATCCATTGGGCCCTAGACAATACTACATAGTGTATCAAAACATGCATATTATTTTATAACAAATCTAAAGTTGAGTCCAATTTAGTGCTAAAGTGATGTCTGCTCGTTCACCTTTGTCCTCCTGGCATTGAGTGCTGCTGGTGAGGAAAAATACTGGGTTACAGTTTACACAGTTAAAACCTTTGTGGCAAAGGGCTGATTTGCAGGATGCTTCGTGGGGTACTTTTTTAAAAAAAACAAATTAGCCCTTCTCAAGTGTTTCTGTTGCTGACCAGGATCAAAAACATATGTAGGAACAGCACAGGCAGAGCCCACAGCACCACCAGTGACTGGAACACACCTCAATCACTCACTTCTGATGATCCGTACCTATGGTATCACATTTTTCCAAATACAGAGGAAGACGTAGTCTCTGCTCTCTGCCTCTCAGGCATCTCAAACCATCACAGTGTGATTGGGACACTCAGAATCGCAGAATAGGAGCTAAATACTAAGATTGTCAATGGAAATTGCTAATGAGGACCTAAAGATGACATGGTGAATGGGAGCAGATCAGTAATTGCTTTTTCCCTGTAGTGACAAAGCAATTAGAAATGGAAGAAGAAAATCAGGATGAAATTTGAGAGCTGTGCTGTTTAGAGTACCTGCTTCTGTTTATTTTTAACCCTCCTTTTTCTCCCCCTAATCCCTTCCACAATGTTTTCCTTCCCTTGCTCTGTGCAGCGCTGCATTGTTTTCACAATGCCCTGTCATTCGCATCATGCCTGCAAGCTGTCTTCTTCAGACGTGAGCCTATTTAGACAAAGTTGTCAGGCTGAATGGGAAAAAT
Organism: Bucorvus abyssinicus; assembly: GCA_009769605.1. Classification (NCBI taxonomy): domain Eukaryota; kingdom Metazoa; phylum Chordata; class Aves; order Bucerotiformes; family Bucorvidae; genus Bucorvus; species Bucorvus abyssinicus. Next base: position 37,591,370 of record CM020030.1, read on the forward strand.
CTTAAATCAATGTATTTCAGCATGCAATCATATATAAGCTAATTTATCTGCTGCCCTGTTCAGCCTGCCAGTTTAAAATGAGGTCTTTCATACATGGTGCCTCTGAAAGTCTCCTGATTAACAGAGCAATTTTTATTGGTAGGGCAACGATGCAATTGTTTTATGGTAATTGTTACCATTTGCGCCTGTGTATATGCAAATGGAGGAGATTAAAGTAAAGAAAATATAAAGATGATGAATATACAGCATGTAGCCAAGATGGCAGAGGGATAGAAATGTTTGCCATATGGATGTTCTCCACCACAGCCAGGGCGGTGAAGAGCTGGCTGCCTCTCCAGGCGCAGGCAGGTCCCCGTCTCGCAGCGGCAGCTGGCGGGGCATCTGCCCGTGAGTGACAAAACCGTGTCTGCTCTTGCCCCAGCCCCCTGTCCTGCCACTCATCGAGGTGGCTGCCTCTGCTTCCCTCCCCAGCAAAGGGCTTTGGGGATGGAAAGCGGATAAACAGACCAAAAGGATGAAAGAGTAGCACAGTCATATCAGTGCAAGCAAGACCTCTTGAAACGGACCCACTCTTCCTAAGGGTACAACCCATTTCGGGGCGGGTGTAAATGTATTTTCAACTGTTCTTTTGCTGGCTTTCCTGTTTGTTACTTCCTACAACTTTTACTTACCTCACTCTTAAGTGAAGTTTGGATTTGTGGAATACATTGCCTCTGTGAGCATGGAGCTTTCTTGCCGTCATTGTCATGAAACCACGCGGCAAGACTACCCCAAGAGTAAATCTAATCCCTCCCCTAGGAAGAACTACCTCTATAAACCAAAAATGCCCCAGTCTCTGTCTCTTCAGTTCTGTCGCTTCTCAAATCGAAAGCAAAACCCCAGTGGCTTCCCCAGTGCCACGGCTTCCTTGCTGAAACCACCAGCGGATCAGGAGCATGCAGATGATCCTTGAGCCTAGATCTGCCCACTAAGAGCTGGACTGAAATCATCGATTCAGTTTAGATAAAGCACCAAGCATGAGATCATACCTGGTTTTTTTCCTTTTATTACATTACATTATTGAGGCTTACAGGAAGGGGAACAGAACAGCAAATTTTGTCTCTAGGAAAAACATGTCAGGCTTTTCCTGCTTTGTAATACATTTTGGTATCCATCTGGGACAGCGGGTCTAGCTGTTCCGTGCAGTTACAAGTGCACAGCCCGAGCCACTGCAGCCTCCCTTTGCCTTCATCTGCTGTAAATGAAGAGGCCAGCGTAGCCCCTCCATTCTTCTTAATGTGCCACAATCCTCAGCTATTTGTTCTTGCCTTGCAAGCCTTAACTACTCATTCTCACCACATCTCTGAACTGCCAGTAGCTGCTATTTGCCCACTTCATCTCTTTCAGGAGAGCTGCTAGAGAACTGACTGACTCTGCCTTGCCCAAAGCCCTGGAAGAAGGTTGATGGCTGGCAAGAAGCTGGGCACGGTGAGGGTCATGGCTGAGCTCATAATGCATCCACGGAAGGGCCTGCTCATCGCTTTTGCAAAGGGTCACAGTGATTTTACAAGTTCGCTGACATTTGTGCCTCAGCAGATTAGACATGCAATCGTCCAGTGTCAGAGACGTTCTGTCTTCCATCAAGTACTGAATGACTGCTCAGGAGTCTGGTCCTGTCTTGGAGGTCAGGAGGGCACATCGGGAGGATGCACGTATTCCTTAAAAGCTTAATTACTTCAGCTGCCCAAGATGAGAGCCAGTGCTTACATAGCAGAGGTTTGTGATGAGTGGGAAAAACTGAATAGGTTGAAGACACATTTCTCTTCGCTTTTCTGTCCTGCTTCATTCCTCTTTGCCTGTGTTTCCAAAGTATATTTACAGTTATTTCCTTATGAATCTCTGTTGTTCTATGCTATTGGCGCTTTATTCACCATAACAGAGTGCTTGTTCGGTTTGGCATTTTGTTCAGACGTTGTGTGGGTCGTGGACCAACCATGGACCCAGTCGAGGGTATTCTCTTACCATTCCCCTCCCTCTCACTCCAGCTGGCAGCACAGAGACGAAAATCTCAAAGCATTCCATTGAGTGGAGAGGACAGTAAGAGTGCTTTGTCATTGGAGGCTACTTCTGATTCTCTTGCATTTACCATAATGCAGGACTTTTTCCCACAGATCAGCTGATCTACTTGCTGTAGTCCCAGTGAAACAGCTATTCCCACACTTGCTGTGCTGTGCACTGAAAGATTGCTTTGCTGCCTCCTACCACCTCATGCAAGCTTCTCCTCTGTGCTAAGCAGTACTATTTGTGAGCAAAACCTATCCCAAACCTCTCGCTGCTCACACAGTTGATCCATTTGAGGTCTCTCCTCTAGATTAAATCTGCCAAAGCATGTATTTGTTCTGCACCACCTCTGCTGCTTTCAGTAGTGTTTTCCCTGAGAAGTCGTCATGATAAAGCCACAGACCCGTTCTGACATGCTCCTCTCTTTGAGGGGTATTGCCAAGCTTTTTACATAAGGTACTTTCACTTGTGAAGTATGTACACCTGAAGACATGTTTCCAGGTAGTCCCTTCCCCACATCACTGGCAGGCATCAGTGTTAGGGATGAGGTGGCAGTCCTGCTTAACTCCATTCCAACAAGGAGATAACTGCAGCTCACAATCCAAAAAGACCGATTTTTTAAAAGCTGAAAGCTAAATTGCTGGAACAAAATTCTACCATTTCAACTGGAAAATCTGTTCAGCTGCAGCTGGGCTACAGAAGAGGATGACTGTCTAATTCTGCATAGGACACCAGCAAGTAATCTGATGATTCTCTGTGACTAATACAATAGGTCATATCTGAATGGTCGATGGAGAAATGAGAGGTTTCATATTCTATTACCAAATCCCTGAACCATCTGGTTCCTAATGACTTCTTTCAAAACAAAGGGAATAAAACCTCTGTATTGTGCAATGCATTCTGACATCCTCTCTTAGGCAGAAGATGCCCATTGCTTCACATCAGCAAATGAGATCAATGTCTCCATCAATTACAGCTTCCATGCACTCCTTTCAGGTATTTCTGACCATGCACTTAGTGGCAAATATATCGTCCTTCTTGCTCAAGCTGGTGTCATCCATCACTGGAAACCAGAGGGTGGAAAGTAGAGAACAGTGTCTGTTGCCACAGTGAGGGCGGAAAAACTGTGGCGGGAGCATGGGGCTTGTCAGAGCGCTGAGGGCTGTGCGACCTGTCCCGGCTCTGGTGACAGCAATAGGGTGTGCTGGGGTGAGCAGCACACACTGGGGGACGCGTCCAGGTCCTCGTCCCTGTCCCCTGAGGTGGCAGCTGCTGGCAGACTCATGTGAGCTGCAGCCATAGGTGAGGAACGAGAGCCTTTCCTATTTCACATCCTTTTTTCTCTGCTTGTGCTTTAACACCAGGAGCATATGCAACATCTCCTTTGCTCACAGGTTGACTCTGCCACAGCTTGGCGCGTTTTGGGGAGGATGCCTCAGGAATTCTCGGATCCTCACAGACAGCATGCTCAAGGAGGGGTATCCCATGCCAACTTGCATCCTGAGCTGGGTGAAATGCAAAGTGCAGACAGGAAATGCCAAAGGAAAGTGCTTTAAAGGGGAAGCTGCTGCCTTTTCTTCCGAAGACCAAGCCCCTGGCACAGCCCTGAGATGCCAGTGCAGCCCAGGTAGGTTGGCTGCGCTGCTGCCTTTTGAATTCCTGACCCTGAGCGCAGCATCTATGGCAGCGTCAGCGCCAGGAGCTCTCAGGGGCCTGAGCAAAAGCCTGTGGTCACTGAAGCCCATGCCACACTCCCTGAACTGGTAAAATTACCTGAGCTGGTTTGCTTAAGTGATAGCTCAGTAATGTTATTAGTTGCGGTTGCAGTGCAAACGTGCCCCAGGGAAAGACAGGGCAGAAGTTTATCCATCAGCGCTTTCACTGTTGTGAAGCTTTTGATGACGTGGGGCTTGCGTGTTCTCTAGCAAGCGCCCTGAGCCCCCTGTCCATGCTGCAGCCTCTGCTCCAAGTGGTCCATAGAAGATGCTTGCAGAGGTGCTGACGTGTCCTGCCTTTGGTCCTGCATGTCCTTATGATTTGAGTTAAAATCATACATAAATGAAAGGACATAAAAGGGACATATTTATTATTCCCTACTTATCACTCATCTAGTTTAGCCAAGCATGTCATAACATTGTTTTTGAGATGCTATCTAGGATTACATACCAAATAAATAGGGCATATTATCATTATACTATAGCACTATTATATATAATTATATATGTTTATAGATGCCCCATCATAGACCAGCATGGTTCTTGGTTACATTCATGATATGCTGCATGTTGCATCACATTCCCAAATGATATGCTGCCTCTAATTACATGCATTTATAGATGTATGCCTTATTTACTACACACTATAGTATTTGGATCATCAATCAGAGTCATCCTGCTGACAGACCAGCTGATGTTTATTCGCTTAATGTCTTTTGATTCTTTAAACATCTGTCTTTTAAGTGGTGTGTGCCTTACAGTGGATTCTTCCGTTTCACAGGGGCCAGGGTTTCACTGCTTGTGGCTGGTGTTACACATCTACCCCATCCAGCTTATTTAGGAAGACCTCTGTTCTTTGATGGGTTCGGTGTTGCTGTAGATGTGAACTCATCCTTCAAGTGAAAGGCTGGATGAGGGGCTGTAATACCACCTGAAATTTGAGATGCCAGCCATAGCTCCTCTGTATCGCTTGCTCAGGGGTAAGGATCCTTGGGTCTGCAAATAACATTGGTCTGCTGTGTTCCTTTGGTCCTTTTCCTAATGTCTGTTGAATAGCTTCTCTCTTCGTACTACATAATTTAGGTCTGGTTGAGTACAGAGTATTTTATTTATTTATGTATTCAAATTTTTAAAATGCATCTCTAGGCATCTTAGCAGTACACTGGATGCCTACCACATAAATTAAAAATAACAGCATAAACTTAGACAAAGGACTATCCATAAATAACTCCTCCTCAATTCACACCGTTAGCAATAGCCTTAGCTCAGAACAGGGAAATAGATGCGCTTTATAGCCTGTTGGGAAGGTTAATAAATCTGAGTGCTGATGGACCAAAGGGGAAAATGAGTTTCAAAATTGAAGCACCCCCCCTCTCCATCCCCTTTGTGGAGATGCCTTGCCTTGAACTCTTCACCTATCCTGGTCCTTGATGGCCAACTTAGGGCTAGAAACACAGGCTGTCAGGGACATCTCACGCTGCTACTGTGCTGCAAGATAGCTGACCATGTTGTGATCACATGAATGTCTTATTTAAAAATAACTTTTGTCCACAGCATCAAAAGTGACTTAATTTAGCACTATATTTGGGTATCCAGTCTAAGACGCATTAGAGATAGCTGGATAGTCAGAAGATGGCTATTGACCCTTTTCCAAAGATCAGGCACTTTTTATAAATGTCACATAGAGCACGAAAATCACTGGTTAGTTTTGAAAAGGTAAGTCTCTGTGATGTGAGTGTACAGGGGAAAACATCCTCTTTAGAAGCAATTTGCTGAAAACAGTTTTAGTATTTTGCTGCTGCCTATGGCAATTTATGAAACACAAATGAGATATTGTACCAGTAGCGATACTGAAATAAATCACTCTAAAAACAGAACTGAAATTTTATTTCATTACTAAAGTAAATATAAAAGTGCTTTAGCACCGTTTCAAATTAGATTGGGGTTTGGTCAAGCTTGTTATAAATCCAATGATTGTAAAGCAAATGGCTCAAGATGAACTCTCAGTAGAGCGCTGTTGCGAACACAGCTAATGGGATGCTGTGCGGTGCAGCGCAATGAACAGAGAGAAGCAAAGGGGTGGATTTTGTGCCTGCAGTACAGGAATGAAAGGCAGTGATACAGCATGCTGTGTCCAGGTCTGCTGTCTGATTCTTAAAAGGATGATGAGAAATTAGAGAGAGGACAGGAAATACCTCCAAAACGAGCTCATGGCCTAGAGAAAATGCTTTCCTCTGTGTTAGCAGGGGAGTGGAGCTCAAACTGGGGTCCTACAGCCCGCTTGTGAATGATGCTGGATGACTGCCGAGCAGGGCACACCACAGGAGGGAAATGCTGCCTCTGCTCTACCTCTTCAAGAGCAGGGCTGACTCCTAGCTGGAGGTACCCCCAGCCCAAGCAGTCCGGTACCTGCAGCCAGCAATCACAGCACCTGTGCAAATTGGCGTGCTGGTACCACAAGCTCTTTCGCAGGGGCAAAAGCATATAAAGTCAACAGGCTGCTGGGAGCAGATGTTCGTGTCAGAAACACAGTGCAACCCATAGCAAGAAAGTCACAACTGGCTGTGGGTGGAAGCTGGATAAGCTTCATCTGGGGGCATTTTGGGAGAGGCTTGACAAACCACCGCTGCCTGCAACGTTCAGCCTGGGTTTTCCTGCCCGCATGCAGAGCGATGAGCTCGGGGAGCTGTGGTGCTCCTTCCAGCCTACACACCCATCATTGTCTTCTTGCTCTCAGATTGCAGAGTGGCTGCTTTAGTTATGCAAAGAGTAACCATCTCACCAGTGAAGCCAGCGGTACCTCCAACGGCTGGGTGTCCTGCAGCCTTTTTCCTGCAGGAGGAAGCCCCAGGTTAACCAGTTGGCGATTGGCTTCAGCTCATTTCGGGTATTTCTCACAGGGGCCAGTTGCCAGCACATTGCTTGGCAAGCTGGTGGCACCCATGCTCACAGCAGCTGCCCTCGGAGGTACAGCCCCTCCTTCACCTCCACAGGGCTTCAGTGGGACTCCTGCTGGAAAAGCCCGTAGGATAGCGCTTGCTTATCACTAAAGCCTTACAGCCCAAATGCCAAACTCCCATCTGATTTCCCAGAAGGCAGGATTTGATCCTCTCAGAAACCCGCTAACGTCTGTTAAGTAACACGCTTTCTTTTCACAGCAGGAATATTTTCAAGCTGGTAGAGAGGGAGATTCCTTGTTATTATTAACCCATGCCGGGCACACTTGGTGTTTGGTTCAGAGCTCTGAAAGTTATTGGAAAGATGCTGGTTGATATGTAAATCCTGCATCATAATGACCAATAAATAAGATCCGTTGCTGAAGAGGGAGGATTGAAACTACAGTTGCACATAATGTCATAGCAGGGTAGATGCTGCAATCTGTGCAACATCCCAGAACTGACATGTTTTCTATATGCTGTGCTATACCCTCTTCTCACAGCACCTGCACTAATGCAAATGAGCATTACACATGTTCATCAGCTGAACAATAAGCCCTGTGGAATGAATGATTCATTATAAAATGGTTTCTTTTGGAAAAGAATGAAGGTTTTGTCTAGTTTTTAGAAGTACCACAGGGAAACTCCACTTATTTATGCCTGCTTTTATTTGTCAATAGTTTCTTTGTTCCTCTCTGCTCTTGCTTTTCTCGTGCCAGTTAGCAGCAATGTTTGGCAACGGTAGCCAGGGAAAGAAAAGAGAGGCAGAACCATTGTCAAGAAGGAAAAAGAAATGTATGCCCAACAAAATAGAATTCAAGCAACATGTTTAAGCAAGCAAAACAAGGGCACAGACATTTGAGGTTTTTCTTCAAATGTGTTTACATTTGCCAGTTATTTGAGCCTGTCATTTCGCACTGCAGTGCTGGTTTCTCCCTTCAGGCTGTCCCTAACTCATTACCTTATGTCTGTCTAAAGACACAGCTAATGTTTTGCTTTACAGCTGTGGTCTAGGAGATTCTCTTTAATGGGCACAAGCAGATTTGTATCTGTTAAGGCTTTACTGAATGCGCCGAGCAATCAGCGATAGCTGTTATCCACCAATACCAGTCTACAAGCTGCTTTTAGCCCATTACCTGCTCTTAAATTAATGAGCTGTCCCAGGAGGCTGTCCTGTGGAAGCTGGCACAAGGACCTGATACCCCAGCACCTCCTGTGACTGTGAAGCCCCAGGGCCAGGAGCTCACGCTCACCACCACCCACCAACTCCCTGCCCCAGTCACCAGCAGCTCACTGCAGCTGGTGAGAGCATTTACCTGTGCAACACCAACCTGCCCAGCTCCCAAAGAAGGCAGCTCCCTTTTGTGCTCAGTATGAAACTTGAACGCTCCTGCTTTCTTTGAGTTTTGGGATGAAGCTTCTTCAGAACTAACATAGTTTAGGGCTTCCCTGTAGCCACAAAAAAAAAGGGGGTGTGTGGGGGGGGGCGGTATGTGTTATTTTATAAGCTATGGGAAAGTCAGGCTTGGTGGCTGAAGTTATTTGGGGAGGCGTGGGATGCCTTTTACTCCCGTGGTTCACCTGTAATTTTTGTACGCTGCCTCACCAGGTGTTTTCTCTGTAAAGTTTGTCCGTGAACTGCTTGCATTAAAATACTATCTACTCACTTTCAGTAAGCTATTCGTTCCATAAGCCTTTATAAGCATTCAAACAGACAAGTTGTCCCTTCCCTGGGATTAATTTCAGTTTTTAAATGCACTGTCCAAGAAAGACACAGCCAGGCCTGCTGGTTTTCAAATGCAGGATAAGAAGCATATTTCCATGTTTTGAGGTTTCGGGGTTTGTTTGTTTATTTAACAAGAAACCCATGGAAGGGTGCGGAGAATTATCCCAAGGGAGTACAAGAGGACACATCTGCCCACTGATAAAATAAAAGGAAGGCACTAGACATAAAAAAAATAGTTGTGCGCTTGCTCTTCAAGGCTTCCCTCTGGAAGTTTATAAAGTAGCTTCACTAACGAAATAATGATTTGTGGTATATGAAGAGGCAGGAATGAGAACGGACATACAGAGGGAATCAGGAGTATGCTAGAGCCTGAAAATTTGCCGTTCACTTTATAATTCAAGGCACAATAGTCATAAATAAAATGGGACGCAAAAAATCGATGTGGGTAAATAGTAAAGGATACTTTGGGGGAGATTGGAAAGGAAAGATGTAATTGCTGCTGAAGGATGTTTAGAAATAACTGAGATAAGAGGCATTAGGACAATGGTATATGGGACTGGCTCACAGTGATTCAAATCAGAGGCTGACCCTAGCTCTTGTAACAGATTAAAGGATGGCTTAAACAAGCTTCTCCCTGGGAGGGCTGAGATAAACCCAGCCTTGCCTGATCTCCAGAGGACAGAGCAGAGTGGCCACTTTGTCCTTTCCTGAATTTCTCTGCTTTTACAGCCCCTCCGGCACTCCTTGCAATTTAACTGTGACCTTTCCTGCAGTGTTGGTGAGAGCTCTTCATCAGGTCTGGTCCACTACATTCATTTTTACACTTGTTCAATGCCATCGGCCTCGGTGTGGCTTTGAGTAAGCCATCAGTCAGGTGCATGGAAAATAAGGAGATGATTGGTGACAGCCAACAGGGCTTCACTAAGGGCAAATCATGCCTGGCTAATCTGGTGGCCTTCTACAATGAGGTTACAGTGTTGGTGGATAAAAGCAGCCGTCATCACGTACCTGGACTTGTGCAAAGCATTTGACGCTGTCCTGCACAACATCCTTGTTTCTAAATTGGAGAGAGGTGGATTTGACGATGGACCACTCAGTGGATGAGGAACTGGCTGAAAGGTTGCACTTAAAGAGTTGCAGCCTACAGCTTCATGTCTGATTAGAGACCAGCAACAAATGGCGTTCCTCAGGGGCTGGTACTGGCGCCGGCACGGTTTAAAATCTTTGTCAGTGACATGGACAGTGGGATTGAGTGCACCCTCAGCAAGTTTGCTGTCAACACTGTCCTGGTTTGAGTTAGAACAGCACTAATTCTGTTCAGAGATTTTACTTTCCAGCTCAGTCTCTGCAAAGTGACGGCACTTTCTGCAGTTAACGGCATGGTTTTGCAGACAGTGGCTGCTTCCAGAAGTGATAACGCTTGATGTTCACAGTGACCGCCAGGGACTGGTGCTCAGAAAGGCTCTTGCTTAGACTTTCTGCTGTGCAGACCCAGGTCACTGCTAAATCCTGTGTGCCACGGTGGGGGTGCAGTAAGTGAGAGGCTGCAGCTGTGGGGAGGAGCGGACAGGACAGGTGACCCCAAAGTGACCAACAAGGTGTCCCATCCCATAGATGTCATATTCGGTATAAGGCTGAGGGATCACAAGGGTCTTGCTCCCTCTTGCCTCCTTTTCAAATCACCAGCGTCTGAGGAGGACTCTCTCTGTTCTGCCTTTAATCCCAATCCGTGCATTCCTGAATCCAGTCCCAGAATCCAGCTCCTGAATCTGGTTCCTATCTGCTGCTGAGCCCGGATTGGGCCTTTCCTAGTGTGTGCCCACAGCATCAGTGGTGACAGTGACATGATTGCCATCGAGGTGGGGGGGTGGGGGGGGTGGGGGGGGTGTTTGGGTTCAGTTTAGGTATTGCATATATTTATATATATATTAATTTTACTATTCTTCTTCTCATTGAAACAGTTTTAGTTTTCGAATCCATAAGTCTCTCTCTCTTATACCTTTTCTCTTTCCCCTCTTTGGGAAGGGAAGGGAAGGGGAGGGGGTAATAGAAAGCATCTGTCACCCATCTAGTGGCTGGCCCAGCCCTAACCCGTGACAGATACCGAGCTGTGTGGTGCGGTTGACATGCTGGAGGGATGGGATGCCATCCAGAGGGACCCAGACAGGCTTGAGATGTGGGCCAATGCAAACCTCGTGAAATTCAACAAGACCAAGTGCTAGGTCCTGTACATGGGTTGGGGCAAAACTAAGCACAAACGCAGGCTGGGTGATGAGTGGATTGAGAGCAGCCCTGCAGAGAAGGACTTGGGGGTGTTGGTAGATGAAAAGCTGAATAAGAGCCAGCAATGTGTGCTCACAGCCCAGAGAGCAAATCACATCCTGGGCTGCATCCAAAGAATTGTGGCCAGCAGGTCAAGGAGGTGGTTCTCCCTCTTTACTCCACTGTCATGAGACCCCACCTGGAGGACTGTGTTCAGATCCAGGGCCCCTAGTAGATCCAGGGACCTGTTGGTCCAGACGAGGCATGCAAATATGATCGGGGGCTGAAGCACCTCCCCTATGAGGACAGGCTGAGAGAGTTGGGGTTGTTCAGCCTGGAGAAGAGAAGGCTCCAGGAAGACCTTATAGCAGCCTTCCAGAACTTAAAGGAGGCCTACAGGAAAGGTGGAGAGGGACTTTTTACAAGAGCATGTAGTGATAGGACAAGGGGTAATGGCTTTAAACTGAAGGAGGGTAGATTTAGCTTAGATGTAAGGGAGACATTCTTCACTGTGAGACTGGTGAGACTCTGGAACAGGTTGCCCAGAGAATTTGTGGATGCCCCTTCCTTGGCAGAGTTCAAGGCCAGGATGAGTGGGGCTTTGAGCAACCTGGTTTCGTGGAAGGTGTCCCTGCCCATGGCAGGGGTGTTGGAACGAGATCTTTAAGGTCCCTTCCAAACCAAACCATTCTGTGATCTACGGGGCAGGCTGTCAGGTGCTGCTCTTGCCCTGCGTAAAAAACATACTTGAATACTGTCCAAAATTAGTCTGAACTCTTCTGGCTGTTTGACATGAAGGCCAAGTTAGGGTTGAAGGCTCATCCAAGAGCCCATGTTTATCACCACCAGTGGCAGCCTGGGGCCAGGCATGCCAGCATCCCCAAAGGTCAGCACAGTTCTCAGTCTGAGTGGCTGGTAAGGAAGAGCTGTGTCCCCTGATGCCAAGAGGGGCTGAATCACAGCAGGGCACAACTCACATCATTGGTCTGCAAGAAGGGCTGGCAGAGGCCATCAGATGGCACGGCCCCATGGAGATGTGAGCTAAGTTTGGACTCAGCCAGGTGCTTATGTTGCTTGTGGGGAGTGTTTGGAGGTCTCACCTGGAGAGAGACAGAGCCTGCCATTCCACTAAATCCTAAAGTAAGGTGGAAGCCAGGGAGAAACAGAGATGTCTGCTCCTAGTGCAACTGCTTAGGAAAAATCAAGAAGTATTGGTGTGTTTGAATGATGCAAGTTAAAGGAGAGAGAGGACATTAGGTGGGCTGGTAGGAGATGAAAATCCCTGACACATAAATCATGGCCCATCCACAGGTTTTATATGCCACACAGTGATAAATACCTTGGGAGTTAAAACAGGGCACCGTGGAAGAGTATGGAAGACAGAAAATAATCAAGGATAAGAGAGAGACATATGTGAAGTGTAAAATGTCACTCCAGAGAAGGGAGGGAGGTGTTACAGGGCAAAGGGGAGCACGTGCAAGAAGTTACACATGTGCGTGCACACACAGAGACAAACACACAGACAGAAAATAAAGAATGAAAAAAAAATTGTGCAAGAGGTTAAGGTAAATAAGAAATTCTTCATATATGCAAAGGAAAGGCTCCCAGGAGGAGACAGCAAATTTACTTGCAAGACATGGTAAGGACAATTTATTGATTTGAGTTGGCCACTGCTAAATGGAAAAAAAATTAAATTAACCATTTTACTTAATATTCCCAAAGGAAAGTAGGATTAGAGAGGTCAGAGCATATCCCACAATAATTTACATTGTGGGAGGAGAAAGAACACTGGGAGAAAACAAGGAGAGTGTGGTCTGACTATCAGAGTGATGAAGAAGTGATGAATCTGAGGGGGGAGGTCAATTAAGTGGAGGAGATCAGATCCCTCCCAAAGGCAGGGTAATGGGAGACGGGTGCACAGGGGTGAGAGTACGTGGGAGCCCCTGCTGTGGGTACTGCATGGGGCCGGGACTGTGAGAGCTCCAATGCCTTCCTCGTCTGCCCCGCTCCACTCCCCTTGCAGACTGGTCTGCTAGATGCCTTCCTGGAAATTACAGAGGTGCCCACTCGTGGGAGGCCCAGCAAAGGTTAGGGAAGTTTCCAAAAACAACATTTGTCTTCAGGAATGCAAAATAAGCCGTTCTATGGTAAAGCAGAGGGGACAGAGTGATACTGGAAAAGTTACAATTGGAGTGCAATCTATGAAATTTGGCAGTTTTTCTGAGAAGGACATCTCAGATGTGCCATTGCTCCTGCTGCAGGGCTGGGGCATCACCAGATGAAACTAGACTTTGAGTGACTCTCTGATTTGATACTGTAGTAGGAAGCTTCAGTACCGTCTTCACTGTCCCCATGATGCAAGCCTATCCTAAGCACCATCTTCGTCTGTGTTGCCACCCCAGCTGCACATTGAGGGCTGGAGGACGGGGGAAAATATGTGTCTGTGCCAGCAAGGAGAGCGGTTGTGGTAAAACCCTCCAGCTCTACCAACCAGCAGGAAGGCTGGGCAGCATCCACCAAGACAAGGGGCCAGGCAGCTGCTAGAAGGATGCTGGTGATGAGGGGAGGCAGATGAAAGAGCCATGTGGCTTGGATGGCTCAATCTGGAATGACAATAACCCTGTTACACACAAGTCTAAGAATTAATGGGATCCAATATTACCTGGCTTTTGTGACCAATTTGATGAGCCAGTTTATCAGACTTGCTTAACCTTCCCTTCAAACCTGCACTATCAGCCTGTCAGTGTCAGGGTGCTTTTTTTAGCCTCCCCTTTTCTGTCTGTGTAAGCTCCAAGGGCAAATACGGTATCCTGTAAAAAGGATTGTGTTCAGGAAACTGATAAATAACCCATGGCAAATGGAGGCAGCAGCATCCCTCATTTGGTTTTGGAGGACAACTCCCAAATGCATCCCTCTGTTGGTGTGTGGAGTACTAAAAGCAAAGTGTTGCTCATCTCTGCTCTGGATTTGGACCCTGTCTCATCTCCTCTAGGGAGCTCTGGGAACTGACCAAGGACCATGTCCTGGTGGCTTTCCCTTCCCTACAGGTCCTTGTCAATGGCAGCAGCAGCAGCTGCATGCAGCTCTGACGGGTACCGGCAGCAGCACACCTATTGCAAAAATAGTATACTAAATTACTGGGATAGAAAACAGTTGTAGTAAAATAAAAGACTGCAGCACCTCTTGATGCTTATTCTCTAGGCTGGGTCCTAAGGTTTCCCTCTCGTTTCATCCAGCTAAATATACGTGTCCAGCTGCTTGCGTAGCCTTTGGTGGTAGGCAGCAATCTGCAGAAAAAGCCCTGCTCCTGCGTGCTGTTTCCACCTGCCAGGATCCTTTCGTCTGGACAAGACCTGCTTTTAAATGTGCATTTTTCTCTCTGGAGGCTTATTTCCCCAGCAGCCTCCTGTGATTCATAAACTTTATCCAGACATCAGGTTTCATAGCATGCCCTGAAGATTAATGGTGTCACAGTTTCGCTTTAGAAATGCTGGGTAGAGCCCTCTCCTTCGCAAACAGGAAACTTTCTACTCCTGGGGCTGGGAACCTAAAGACCAGCCTTGCCTATGAACAACTCACATCCTCACCACAAAGGGATGGCTCCCTCCAGACTGGCAAAGCAGCTTTTGAGCTGCGACTCACAACCCTTCGTGCCCTGACATGCTTTCCAGAAACACCTGAAGTGGTGACCTGGCCTCCCTAGGATACAGGAGGGAGGCGAACCTGAAGTTCAGACAACGCTCTGGGGACCTCATCCACAAGAGGGATAGAAGGGGAAGGCTTTAAAGCTCCCACATGTCCTAGAATCTGTGGGAAGCCTTGAAAACCTTCCTTTTTATTCTTCATGGTCTGATTTCTAATCTGACAGTGGTCTCCCAAGTCACTCAGCAGCACTCTTCTTCTTCTGCTCTTCCCAGGGGAGCCCATGGGTCTGCTAACACCCACAAAGCTCTGACCAGAATAAATGATTGCAGGCATTTGACCTTCACCCTTGTGTTCATGGGAAAGATTTTTGGATGCAGGCTAAGGTGTGAATACCCAACAGATACTTCCATTTTGCAACAAAAAAAATTCTGGCAAAACTTCCCTGCGCAGGTAACATCTAGGGCACTCAGTTGTTCGGGATGGGACCTAAGCTCATTTGAGATGTTCAAATGGTTCTTGTCAGACTCCCAGGTCTCAGGAGAAGAAAAAAACCCCATAAAGTAAAGAGATCCCAAATTTGAATAGGTTGGAAAAGTTAAATGCCTACACCTCCTCCCCACAAGATAATGTCAGGTTTTGTTTTGTTTGAAATCTTTTATTATATTCTATATTTTTACTTTAAAAATATGTCATTGAGAAAAATCGAGTATTTTATGTCATGTTTTCACTTTTTTCTGTCCTGTTCTACAAGGTGCAGGGAAGGAAAATTATTGGGGCATCTCACCTGGTCCCACTGCAATAAGTATAATCAGGAGGACGGTGAGATGATGTGACTTCCCACAGGAGCCTTCCCATACCTGGGAACACATGTGGATTGCTCGGGCAGGCAGCAGCCATTTACCACCCCTGCTCTGCGGGTAACCAAGGCTTCTCGAAAGGCAAACACCAGCTTGGTCGGGACCAGACGTGAATTTTGCTTGGTGCCTGAGGCGCGTCTTTCCCCATGCTGCCCTGCGACATCCTGGATGTCTACTACTCTTTCAGTTTTCTACAGGACGGTGGTGCTGTATCCCCTCTGCCCTTGCCATGAGGATGCTGCGTAGCTCCTGGCTGCCCCGGATCAAGTGCATCCCTCCTTTGCTAGGGTCCCAGTTCATTCCCCTGGGGACCTCAATAAAAGTTGGCTTGGTAGGAACAGTGCAGGCACTCTGCTCACTGTGCTCGCTTCCTGCGTGCCTACACCAGCCGGACCTGCCTCACCCGATGGGAGAAAATTGGTGGCCCCTTATGCACTAGGCACCTTGTGCCCTTTTAGAGACCTGAAGGTATCTGAGGCAGGCAGATTCGGCAGAGGACCTGCTGGAAATCCCCACCCTCCCTGAGCAGCATCTTGGGGTCAAGTGGGATACGCTAGGACATCTCGAATGGCAAGACACCTATATTTGGGCATCCAAATCCCACCTGGTGAGCCAGCAAACCCCTTTCCCAGCAGATCCACTCCCTGTTGACAGGGAGGGGCAAGACAGCTAAAGCATGCCAGCATGTCCTTGCGTCCCTGCGTGTCACTGCTAAGCATACCTGAAGGTAGCAGCCACCAGAAATTCCCGCAGAGGATAAGAGAGGGAGAGCCTTTCAACAAGTTTATTTTTAACCACCCTACAAAGCTGTATCATTGCCCAGGAATACTACAGGCTTGTTTGGGGATGTTGCCATTCTCAAATGGGTTCTTCAAAAGAAAAAAAAGAAAAAAAAAGCAGGCCCTTTTAAATCTTTGTTTGCTTCTTGTTAGACTATGTTGGATGTAATTCTACATGGAGTTATGAAGGCTGCCTGGGGTTTAGTGGGAGAGGTATGGTAAAGAAAGGGTCTGTGATCTCCAATAATGTGGCACGCAGGCTATGTGAGTGAGGAATACATACATTCAGAATGAAAGCTGGCTTTCCTTGGCGTAGCTTGTCTTCTAGCCTCTGAATGTTTTGAGCGTATTGCAGTGGGGGGGTTTTCCCTGCTTTGTGAAGCAAAAGTGAAGTGACTGAGCCCCAGAGCATCTTAACCCCAGGGAGCCAGTGTGCTGCTTTAACCACAATTACGCAGAAAAGCGTGGGCCATTGCAGCTCTCCACGCTACTGGTCTCCAGTGCCTGAACACTGGGTCAGCTGTTTAACCTGTGCTGGAGCTGACTCCTGCAGGATGGGAAAAACCTCTCGTGGCGGTAGCCTAATCTCGAGTGTTTGGGTTTTGCACTTAAAATGCTCTGATGCACGTCCTTCCCAGCTCCACAAGGGACAAGCCCAACTTTTATTTCACCCTTGAGCAAAAGAGAGAAGGCACCAGTGACTTGTGTTTTATTAAAGCCAGGCCAACTGCTTGGGGCCTTCTTGTGACAGGAATTATCAATCTTAAATATATATAGTGGAACAGGCTGGTTTCGTCTAAAGCCTGAAGGATGAGCGAGGCGGTGCACTGCTATGTGTCTTGTATAAACACCCGTTCTTTGGTGCCTGTGTGTCTGGGGCACGGACAAGCTCTCTGGCCTAAACGCTGCCCCTTCACCGTGACTGCTTCTCCCAGCGATGCTGAGGTGTAATGCACCACAAACAAAAAGCAGCATACAACCCCAAATACATCATTATGGTGAGAAGGGAGGGGGAGTCAGGAGATGTCGTGGTTTGCTTTATCAGTTCCCAGGGTTTCTGATGTTCCCCTCACTCGTTGCCTGCGTTCCCCTCACTCAGGCTGGCAGCCTTCAGGAGCTTCATACCCTATAAGGTCCCCGAGCATCCCTGGGTTTTCAGCAGGCAGCTACCTGTGTTGTGTGGGATTCTCTGGTAGCCAGCGCAGGCTTCTCTGTTCCTCTCCGGTAACTGGGTGCACAGGACATGGGCTGTGGTTCAGCGATGCTATTTCAGCTCTGAGGCTCGGATCAAAGGACCAAAACGTTATGTGGTACCAGAGCCCAGCAGTGCCATGTCCTGCAAAGCTCTGATTCAGTGGGAACTCACTCTGCCAGATCCCCATCACCAGGACCTGTTTGAAGGCTGTGGGCTGCAGGACATCCTGTCAGCTCAGGTATTGCCTGCCCTCCCCCAGCCCTCACAAAGGCAACATAAAAGCAGAAAGGCGTATTTTGCTCTTTGGCTGCTTGATCAGAAATACCCATGCCTGATGCCAGGCAGGGTGCTAGTAGAGGAGGATGCTGCAGTCACAGATGGGAGGGGAAGTACCTCACTTTTCAGGGGATGCATCCTCAGGTGTACCAGGGTCTACATTCTTTTGTTCACCATGCTCTGCAGACTCAGAGGAAGGAATGATTTTTAATATTTCCCCGCACACAAATGTAGGATCTAATTCCTCCCTCCCTAAATCAAAAGCAGGGTGAGAAGGCAAGAATCCAGTTTTGTCTCCTCTCAGATCTCTGTCTCAGGAGGATACAGGGCTTTAAGATCATTGCGCCTCCGTAGCTTCCAGCTAAGAGAATGACATCCAGAACAAACACCAAAACTGGTTAAAAAGGATCACTTAGAGAATAAAAGCAGGTTGGGGAGGACTTTCCATCCCAGATGAAATTAGTGTAATTGCGTCAGCCCTTTCCTCTCAGGACCAAGTTGCCACGGGGCAGTTTGTTTTGTTCTTCCTAATACCCATGATGTGGTTTTTGGACTCATTCTACAGCCACTACGTACCCTGACAGCCACCTTCCCCTCTGATGCACAGGCAGCCGTGAGCGGCTGCTTCCTCTGCTGGCGCTCTCACTGAGAGCCTCCACAACCAGGGGAGCTGAAAGAGGCCCTGGCGCTTCTGTTGCGCTCCGTTTGATGGCTGCACAGCGCTTTCCGTGTCGCCAAACACAGGAGCAGAGAGGGCAGGCGGCAGTCCTAGCCTCTGACCATCCCCCTCTTTGCCAGGGCAGTGCATTTTTCCGCAGGACAGCGATGAGCATCGCGCACAGAATTTCAGACGGTATTTTGCGAGCAATGCTTCCTTTCTGGCAGTTAGGTTTTGTGTCCCAGTCGTCTGTTAGCGCAACTGCTAATTGTCAGGAGACCGTCAACAGCAATTGCTGATAATAGTCCCACAATTTCACAACTGCTAAACAAGTACAGACTGTGTATAAATGTGGATTCAGTGGGCTGCCAAGCCATTAGCTTTTGTTCATTTTGCTGTTCAGGAGGCACCTTTAATTTTTTTCCCCCCCCCTGTATTACAAAACGAGAAATACTTCGCATTTATTTAATTAGCTTGGCTACAATACAGACATTCCATGATTACAAACCAAAGTCAGTAAAAGCCTAATGTGAATGGTACTTTTTTGTACCACTGGAAATTAAAAATCAGTTGCACTATGATTAAATTGATTCCGGGTGGTTTCTTTTGAGTAATTATGTTCAAAAACTGTCTGCCAGTCCAATTTGCTATCAAACCTCACTTTATCTCTAGCATTCCACATGCAGGTGCATAGACAATATAAACCCAACGTCCTACAAAAATTATCATCCTTTTGTAGGAATGAAATGCTGATTGTTTATTATCTGATTTAATTTCTGGTGGTTAAATCTGAGCAGTCTGATTTAGCAACATTTTCAATCAACCTTACAAATATCTGAACGCATTTATGTAACAATTAATGTGCAAAATAGCACGGAGCAAAGTCAGCTCTTCCGCGGCTTAAATCAGAGGCCCTGATTCCGGTCCCCTAGGGAACGGGATGTCCCCATGGCAGCCTGGTGTGGGACTGCACATGAAAGGAGCTGTAGTCCACATAATGTCTGGACGGAGTCAGGCAGCCTGATCTGCTTGTCCATCACTCTCA
This sequence comes from Bucorvus abyssinicus, assembly GCA_009769605.1. Classification (NCBI taxonomy): domain Eukaryota; kingdom Metazoa; phylum Chordata; class Aves; order Bucerotiformes; family Bucorvidae; genus Bucorvus; species Bucorvus abyssinicus. The sequence continues at coordinate 37,610,504 of CM020030.1, forward strand.
GCAGTGCTGTCCTTCAGAAAAGGGCACCATCAAAAACACGTGGCAGCCCCTTGCAGCCTATCTTCTCTGTGGGGCCACCAGCAAGAAGGGCTGGAGCCAGGGCACCCCGGGGATGAATTTGGACTGGCAATCCAGTGCTGAATTTGTGCTAGCGCACCCAAAATCAGGATTACACCCCTCGAACTGTGCTGACAGCTGAGGGTGAAGCCTGAGGCTGGCTGCAGGGCAGGAGGCTGGCTGCACGGGACACAGTACTGCTGTCCTGAAGTTTAAGGGTACTGCTCAGGGTACCTTCTCAGGCATGCGGAAACAAGGTTATCAAAGAGAGCTCATTTACTCACTGCGTGGGTGAATTCAGCCAGGCACTAGAACGGCTCTAACATAGCACTGTTTGCCTTTATTTATCAGAGACGTGTGAAGGAGTCAATATTGCCCATAACCTCTCAATCATCTGTTCTCCAAGCCGTGAGGACCCATCCCTGTTTGCAGACAGGTGGAAGCAGCTCCTGTGGCAGCAAATAGGAGCTGTCCTGGCTGATGGAGCTGGATGGGGACCCCTACCCTGCACATGTCTCCAGCCTGGGTATTTCTGATCTTTGCTTGTTGCAATTCTTGCTGTTAAAGAATACTGAGTGCAGGCTGGGACAGCTCTGATGTTATTTTCGTACAGCCACTGTCGTTCTGGATGTCTTGCTTACCCTCTACGCAGCACACCATAGCTGGTAGCGATGCTGCTGACAAAGAGGTGACTCATTTCCACCACCACATCTCTCTCGCACAATGCATCTATATCCTGTTTAATATACACCTATCCTGTTTGTTTAGTTACATAGCATTACTGTTCTATATTTGGTGAATTTTAGGTTGTATTATAAGGAGTGAATATTATATTATATGCTAATTGCTCATTTAATTTTAATTTGGTAACACGTTTATACTGCAAACAGTTAGGAAAATCAGTTATAAGTGTTTTAGCTAGACGTGTAATTTGAGGATACAAATTTAATATGCTATACAAAGTCTTCTGGGGAAAAATTGCTGTGCCCTTACCCAGTTAGGTACATGGGAGTCTCCCTGAGTGAAGAAGCATTCATAACCCAGGGATTATTTTGGGACCACTGTTTAATTACAGTAATTACTACTCATAAGTCACTAACTCGGATGTTATGCATTTGCTGTGAATGGGCAGTGTGATGTTGAGCAAGGAGTGTGCAACCTGAGCTGTGAATCTCTTACTCACCTCTGTGAGTAGTTACTCAAGTACTCATTTTGCCACAGGAGTAATGAGAAGATGAACGTCCCCATTTTCACGAAATACTCAGGAGTTCCTCAGGTGGAAGATGTTATTGGAGTGGAAGCCATATTACTTCCTTATAACGTTGGGGGTTTTTTTTGGCCTGGGATATCATGTTGCACACAGCAGAGGCTTGATATCAGAGCGCTGGGAGCTTTGTGCATCTCCCTGTCAGTGCTCCAGTCAACCTACCTGCTGAACATCCCTCCATGAGCCAGAATCTCCCTAGGTGCACTCTCCTTACCTTCCCAAGCCTCTACTCCTCTACAGCCTCTTGAGTAGAGGCTGAACTAGCATCTTTAAATTACCTCCTGTACTTAGTATCATTTAATGGAGGAGCTGAGGGAATGGACAGGGATGGGGGCAGGATTGGAGGAGGAAACTTAGACGGTAGACTTGGCAGTGCTAGGTTAACTGTTGGACTCAATGATCTTAAAGGTCTTTTCCAACATTAACAATTCTATGATTCTACAGTACTGCAGATCTTGAGAGCCTACGAGAGACCCCATGGCAGGCTGGGTGGACAGTTTCCACCTTTCCCCGCTGTATTTGCCCTATATAGATTAAAAACTTGCACTCCTTCTGTCTGTTTCCGTGGTGGATTTTGGTATTGCAAATACTGATCAAATGAATGTCAAGGAAAGAGACTGTTCAGAGCACCTGTAGGTTTGGTAAGTAATATAATTTGGCTTGCTGTGAACACTTGCACTTGAAATTTCCAATTTCTCTGTTGAATGAAATTTTGACCTTATCAGCATACCTGACTTAGCACAACTGGCAGGTTTGCTAACCCTTTATTTAATGTTCTGATCTACTGTTTGTTTCAACTTTAGCAAAACCCTTCCTTTTCTTCAGTAAAGTGTAGCAGCCAAGCTAAACAAATATCAGAAAATCCTTTTAACTGTGTCCACTTCTTTTGTTTGAATGCCCAGAGCTTCCCATCCTGTCACAGCACAGCCTCACAGCAAAAGCACCTCATTTCTGCTGATCCTGGTGCTCACGAGCACCAAGAGACCTGATTGTCCACAGGTGTGGAGAAGGTTGACTTCCCTGTTTACATTTATTCCCATGTAAGTAGAAGAGGAGCATTTTAGCAGCTTAAAAACACGCTGGGCTCCAGACTGATGGCTTCCCTAATTTCTCCCCAGGAGCTGCACAGTAGAGGGTTCTGCCATTCAAGATGGGATGCAACAACACTTTGTCCACTCCTTAGGGCAAAGAGCCTGGCTTAGCTGCTTCTGAGCCGGGCAGCCTGCTGATGGGCAGGCAGCTGGGCATGAAGATCCAGGCAGGGAGCTGCCCTCTGAGCAGAGCCACCGAGCAGCAGAAACAAGTTTTTAGGGTAGTACCAGCTCTGCTCCCGTTCTTCTGGTCAGTGCCTTGGCAGGGAGAACTTTGGGATGCCTTGGGAGCAGCCACGCATATGGAGCAGAAGGGGAATCCTTTCTGGGACGCCTGTCTCCATCACCCAAGGCATCTGCTGGAGCTCACCCGCTCTGTGCAAGCTGGAAAGCACTCAAGGAAGCCAGGGCACGTTAAGGGATGGGGAGGGGATGTACATCATGGTGTCCAAACTGAAACCAGTTGTTGTGAAAGGGGCCATCGGGAGATGCAACACCTAACCACTGGGATGCATCACTATGCACATGGTTTGAGTATGATCAGAAGCCAAATGTCCTGGAAGTGAGCTTTCCACAGCACTTTGAGCCTGGCCAAAATTTGCCCAAAGACCTGCACTGAAACATCCATTTCTCTGCTCATAAACTGGAGGAGGTCTTGCAAGCGGTGATGTAACCCTGGACAGAGTCAGGGTTTGCCAGCAGCTAGAGCAGCTCCCAGCAATCCCGCGGAGCAATAAGCCCATGTGCTGCCTGGCAGGCAAGGCCAATACCCACTGCCCCCACAGAGGCACCTCACTGTCAGCATCGTGCCTCCATCCCTTGAGTTTCAGGCAGCTGCTCATTCCTCTCTTCGTTCCTGCTCTGCTGACCTTCTGGCTCATGGCTTAAGGAGCTAGGGCTGCACCCGCAGTGATCCTTGCCACACAGCATCACAGCCTCCTAAGTAAAGTGTAAAGTCAGGGGCTAAGCAGAGATTAGGGATCAGGTATTTTAGTCAGTGGACGTCCTAAGATCTTGATCTGAATAGCTTGGCTTAAAATAATAGCCCATTTTGAATCAGATTTTGCTTGTGACAGACAGACCGACATAAACATAGGGGAGGGGGAGAGGGATGAGGCAAGTCTCTGGAGGAAATCCTCCACAGAGTCATGCACGGCAGTAATACCATAACAAGCAACACAGACTCGCTAATACACGTATTTCTCAGTTTAAGCAGTGTGTCCTGGTTTATCCGTCGCTGTAGCATGCAAGTAGCCATGTTCCGCTGACAGCCGGGGTTCCTGTGGGACTGCTACCATAAGGCCAGACCGGGAGGAAAAAACTCAAGGGAGTAAGTGGATGTTTTTTTCCCCAGTGGTTTCATCAGCTTTTGCATCAGGCCTAAAATGTTGCTGATGCTAAAAGTGTGTATACTTTGGGCAGCACATAATTAGCCATGCCCTTTAATAACTTGATCCGATTCCTTTGCAGAAGCAACAGTAACAGCAGGATTGCGGTGATGCCAGGTGACAGTGAGCCATCCTAGTTACACTTCAATGGTTCAAGAAGACAAACTTCACCTGCTCCTGCCTAAGAAAAACAGGTCCCTTTTAACTCCAGCAACCAAATCCTGCTCCCCCTTAAGCTGCCAGGTGCTTTCTCCCACGGATCCTACCTTCCATGGTCTGCACCCTGTGGGGTACTGAGTGTGCCTGCATCGCCTGCGCTTGCAGACCAGCTGTCAATCATGGGTTTTCCCCTGTCAATGTGCTGTCTCATAAGCTGCGGGAGTCTGAAAGAGTCTGGAAAAAGCATGGGCACTTCAGTTGCTGGTGGCAGGCCATTCGCAGTGCTCTGAAGCCTCTGTTTTTGCCAGGCACATGACAAAGTCGGCCATTGTGTGTCGTTGTGGTGAAGAGGATCAGAGAAAAAGCCTCTCCAGTGGGCAGCCTGTGGTGCTGGAACACAGGGCTGGTGCTGCCAGGGCCCTGCTACTGGAAGAGCCCAGAGGATGAAGACCAGGAGCAATCTCTCCTGTGTTCACAATGTTGAAAAGGGGCTTCTGAAGGCAACTCCTGCTTGTGATGGCTTTGCAGAAATCTGTTGTGATTCTGCCAAAACAACCCTCCTCACATGTGTAGTTTCTGCACCTTTCCCTTGGTCCTGTCGTCCTCCTGCTCTTCTGGTGATGGTATCACCCCTTCCCTGGGCACTCCCACTGGTGGATGGGAGTTTAGCTTCAGTGTTCACTTTTGGCTAGTGTTTTTTGAAGTCAACTACTGAACAACCTCTTGTTCAACCAAGTGACTACTGAGGCATCGGCTCTTACCAAGTAGCCCCTGTTTGTCCTCCCCCAAACCCTGGAACACATCTTGCACGGCAAGCCGTTTGTTTCCTCTCCACGCAGCATGCCAGTGCTGCTGGACAGATCTGAGTGTGGCCAGCCTGGATTGCGGGAAACCCCTCCAATTTTTGCTGGAGCCAACTGCCTGCAGGCCAGTAGTTCACAGCATGACATCACCAGTGTGGTGCAGGCGTGAGCGATGATACAGCAGCGGAGTGAGTCTTTTGGTTGTTGGGGCTTGAGGAGGGTGGGTGGAGGACACCAGAACAAAAAAAATAAGAGAGACAAGGAAGAAGGAGGGGGTTTTTCTGTTCTTTCTGCTGTGATTCCCAACAGTATACCCTTGCTGGGTTAGAGTAGCGTCTCTGGTTCTGGGACACAGCGAAAATGTGCAGATTAAAAGGTAAACAATCATGCTGCCTTGCTCCCAGCCAAATCCTGCTCTCTCTTAGCTTCTTTGTTGCCTCCATTTAGTGGGAGGCTTGCGTTCATTTCTCATCTTAACTTGCCTGCCCTGATGTGCCACCGGCTCCTCTCCCCTCTGGCACCAGAACAGGGTCTCCCCAGGGCTCCCCGCCTCTGGGCAACATACCTGAGCTGTTGTGCCATGGTGCATTAGAGCAGCTTTAACCCTGTTAGCCCCACTAATCCCTCCAGGGAGAGAAAACAGTCTTTAACAGGAGGGATGCATCTGTGCACAGAGACCACGGTCACAGCAGCATCAGTCGGAACACGGCAGGGTTTAGCAGAGGTGCCCCAGACCCCTAATCCCCAGGTGTTACCATTGCCGATAGGTTTCTGGGGGCTCCTAAGGACACGTTGGGACTAGCTGAAGGCCACAAATTGGAACCCGAGGTCTCCAAAGCTGCAGCCACAGCTCGGTCTCTGCACAGTGTCCACACCTCATCACAACCCCCATGTACAAAGAGTCTTGAGCTGCTGTTTCCACGCTGAGTTTCTTTCTTCTTCACTGATTTATTGAAATGCGTAGGATCTCCTGGTATCCCTCAGGATTTCTAGGGAAGGTATTTAAAAGAAAAACCCTTGGATCTGTAGGTTTCCGTCAAAATAATGGAGCCTATGATGACAGGCAAAGTATAAACGCCTAGGCAGACAAAGATAAGCATTGGTGCTGTGGCTGCCTGTTTAGATCCGATCCCCACAAATGCCGGTCTGGACAGGAGAGACCCAAAGCCTTTCTCGCTTGTTACGTGAGCCTAAGCAGAAGACCTTTATTTGAAGCTGTTTTCTGCTTTCATATGTCACAGCAGCAGTATTCTCCAGCAGTGGAGGGCAGCTTTTCTCTAATTTTAGATCTTTCTCTCAAAAGATGGCAGCTGACAACTGAGACAGGCCTCTGAAAAGGATGGATTTGAAGGCGTGCCTTTTTACTAAAGATGTACAAGCTGTGCAGCGCAGCAGTTCTTTGCAAGATCAAACCGAGTGGATTTCAGATTCAAATCCCACCCTACTTTGAGGTCAGACTCCAGGCAATGTGTCCCAAGCCGCTCGCCAACAGAAAGGCAGGTGACGTTTTTCAGCAAAAAAAATACAAATAGTGAGAGCTGAGGAGGGGAAGCAGGAGTGAGGATAAATGATTTACGCACAGCTTACCTGTTGAGGAAGTCAAACACAGATGCTTTATTGTCTCTGAGGGCTCACGGCTGGATATATCTGTTTCTAAACAAAGCTTCTTGATTCTCAGTGGATCATTTCAGGCAACAAATTGTCCTGCAAGGTTCAATGCAAAGCTTCTCTGTTTCCCTTCTGAACAGATCGTTGCACCTGAGAAAAGGCAGAGCCAACCCACCACATGGGCAGAGGTAGGAAAAAACCCCACCAGATCATTTGCAGTATTTGTGTCCATGATGTATCTGATGGACTTTCAATAGCCAGCTTAGGAGATACCTCAACAAGCTGCTTACAGCATCTGTTTAAGTTATTAAGACAGTTCACTGAAAACCTTGGTATTTAAATGGAGCATTTTGACTGGGTAGCCTCGTGGCTTGTATTATTTTGCTATTTAAAGCAAAGTTTCCGCAAGTACAGAATCAAAGTGGATGAGCAGAAGCTACCAGCTGAGTTATTCATGGAGGGTGAGTTCATCTATTTTCCAAAGAGCTCCTCCCTTATCGCAGATGTGTCACCCTTCATGTCTTCCCTTGGGGCAAGTGACGCATTCTCTCCAGGTCCTTATCGCTCTGGCTGTTGTCGTGATGCCCAGATAACAGATATGAAAATTAGGGGTTGTCTAGCAAGGCACAGCTTTCTTTCTGAATGACTTCCGATAGGGAGTGATCAATCAGTATGGCACAGGGGGCTGCCCTGACAGACAGCAGTTTGGAGGCCAAGCTTCCAATTCACATACACATTTACATTCACTTCTACATAATTTTTAACAGGAATTTTGTACTGGACTTTGTTCACGTGCGCATTCATGGTAGAACAATGTGTGGTGGAGTTATGAACTTTGAAGGGAGGTTGTTAAGCTAAGAATGATCATGGCCATTTCCCTTTTGCTAATCAGTTGCTGACAGCTGCACGAGCTGAGTGGGAAATGTTTGCCTCTGGGTTGCATTCCTTTTGCACAGGAGATGGAGATAGGGCAGAGCCCAACACAGAACCTGGTGGAAGGCCTGATGCTGGGAAACATCCCACGGTGCGGTTCAGAACTATGGACCTTAAGCATGTTCTGTCTGGAGTGATGAGCAATGCCTTCCCTAACTTAACTGAGTGAATTTTAAATATCTAAATTAGCTTTCAACTGCATGTCTTTAGCCATTTTCCCCCTTTCATTTTGAATTGGAAAAAAGAAAAAAAAAAAGAGGAAAACCTAGGCTTCCATCTGTAGGCAGGCTCCTGGTTAGTTTTCCTTCGCAGCCTGATGCACCAGGCTCTACTGCAGAATTGCAAATGCTGCTGGAGAGTGCTCATTTACATCAGAACATGCTGTTCGCAACTGATTTCTTAAGCCTCCCTCTCCTTCTCTATTAATTTTGCCCTGTGAAACAAAATTGTGCGAAAATGATACATACAATTATTTTGACAGCAAACTAAATAAGGGGCTCTGTAGGAGATGCCATCATTGTTTTAGCCCATTTTGCTTAGCGGAGAAGGAGAGGGGGAACACTTGCTTTGAGAAAAATCATTCTCCAAACAGTGGATGGGGAGATGGAGAATGGTAGGCAGTCGCTGACGGAGGAGTGCCTAAGCTTGGGGACACTTACCTACAGGCAGTTGCCAGAGAGATACGTGGGCTACTCTGCCACCCAAAGAGGAAGAGGAAGAGTTTCTTATCCTACAAAGAGGAACTTTTTCAGTAGCTCACTCTGCTCCGCCTGAAAAAAAAACAAGTATCTGTCTTCACATTAATCTTCTCCTTAGTCCCTGAGTGCCTTGCAGTACCAGCCTGTCTTCAAAATAACTTGGGGAGCATGCTGACAAATGCATCTTGGCAAAGCAGTGAAAGGGAAGAGGGCAGTGCAACCAGTCTTGGAAAAGACTGTTGTGTTCTGCAGAGAGCAAAACAAAGCAAAGATCTTCAGGTGGAAAAAAATGCAACTGCAAAAAAAGATACGCAACCCATGCGTGATATAAATCTTACCCTTGTCTGTGTGCTTAGGTCTCCTGTGATGAGACCATACATGGAGAAGAGGCCGTAAAAATTGTTCAGAGAAGCATGACATTACCCTCCTCTACTTTTGCTGAGAAAAACACCCTAAGATGATGGAGAAGGTGGCTTTTCCATGAGCTGGAGCACAACCCTTTGCAGCGTCAGTGAGGGGACATCTGGGTGACCCATTTCCTTTCTCCTCATCTTTGCGAGGTGCTCTTGGTGGTGCCATGTCCGGTCCCCTCACCCTGTGGTCCCCAGGGGCACCCTATCCTACTTAGCATCCCTGAGATGGCTCTGGAGTGAGAGGGTGCTGTCTGCTGCCAGAGCTGCTTCTTGTGATGTTTGCATCTCCATCGGTCACCAGTGCCATCGGTTGGGGACGGGCACTGCTCTACAGTCTCCTTAGCACCAAGCATGTTACCAGGGCTCAGAAAACATCCTCACAATAATTAGCAGCAATTAGTCACTTAATGGAGAGCCTTTGGGGATTCCTAAGCGTGCCTTGTGAGTGTGGCGTTTTTAGGATGGTGGAAGTTGAGAAAGCCCTCGGGAATGCTGGTGACACCTGGCTGTCCCTTACCTCTGCGCCTACCCGGATAGGTTGTTTGTGTGCACCCTTCCTGGCAATCGCCACACCAGGGGAATGCTGCCTGGCTGCACGTGGTGGCATTTCTGGCCAGCACCGAGCAGCTATGCTGGCCCTTGCTTCACTTCCCAGCCCTGCTCCTGGCCGTGTAACCCATGCACGAGCCCATGGATAGGCACAGGAGTAAACTCCCAAAGGTGGGGGAGTGAGCTCAGCAGCTTATCTTGCAAAAGAACAGGGAAAACACAGTGGGAACCAGTTTAAAATTAGATTAATTTCCTTTGCCCCGGTTGTTCCTCAGCTCTGCCAAGGCTTGGGCTCCTGGGTGGCGCTGGGCAGTCACACAGGGCTTGCTTGTTGAGGGAGTAAGGCATGAGCTCCTCTGCCAAAAAACCTCACCTAATTAAATTTCTCATTCTAAAAACAAATAAGGGTTCTCAGAGAAGACAACAGAGTCTCTCTGAGGCTGTTACTGTTGGGCAGATTTTTGCAAGTCATTAGCAACCTCAGGAAATTGTTGATCAAATGGCTGAAAATGCAGATTTCCAGTTTTCCAGTAAACTGAGCGTAGTAAGCCGCTGTGGTATAAGCACCTTCATAATGATGTTTCTGAGTTAACAGGAGGGGCCTGGGGTGTTTTAATTGCCTTAGTTTCTAAATAAATGTGAAGAGATTTGTACACGTCCTGGATGCAAACAACCCGTTGCAGAAAGGCTGCCTGGCTTTCCCTGTGGCTTTTTGCCTCTGAAAGAAGGAAAAAAAAATCCCATTAACACTGGGCTGTGAGCGTGGTACTAGCATGTGCCCAAGACTGTAATTAACACGGACACTTATCACTCCTCATTTTGAGCAGCACCTTTATATCTGTGAACCTCTCTCAGCTGCTGACACAGGTTGTTAGGTACTCTTTGGTCCAGCTGAATTATTTCAAGACTTTTATGCTGTTTCACTGGCAAATGACAAGTGACATGAAGACCCATCAATAGAAATAGAAAACCGTACAATTACAGCAGCTCGATGGATAGATGGTTCTTAGGTCAGTATGCAAATGGCTGTTTTTAGAAATCACACATTTTTCCCCTTCATGTGGGATCTCACCTTATCTTTCTGTAACTACAGGCGTTCTGCTATATAATAGGGTCTACTACCGTATGACAAGTTATTTTGTAACATATTGGCAGCAGTTTCAATTGCACAAATCGATCCGGGCATTGGAAATGTAAAATATAATTTTTACCTTTATTGCCTAGTTTAGTTTCTACCTGTTCTCTGCAGGTATGCAGGGAACATTAGTCTCAACTATGTCATTTCAATCCAAATTCCGGATCACTATTTGCTTGGGGTAATTTTAATTGAGCTGAAGGTGAAACTCACTCCCATGAATAATAATACTTGCTCTTTTAGAAGAATGACAGAGATGAAAATAGAATTAATTTAGAGATCCAGTCCTGTGGTCTGGCCACTGGGCACACATCCTCCGAATTAGATAGGACAGAACGGGAACTCCTTTGACATTACCAGGCAGCTGATTGGAAATAAATGCAAAGGAATGTTTTTCCATACCATACTTAACTGAAATGGGGAACTCACTGCCACCAGACAATGAGGAGGCCCCCAGTATAAACAGGTTTCAACAGGACTTAGCCAGAGTTGGGAAGATGGTCTAACTGGTACTGCAGGGCACCAAGGTTTAGCTGCAAGCTCCAGTTCAGACAGTCTTTCAAGATTCACATCTGCCAGAAGGTCAGAAGGTGGCAATGAGATGGTTCGTCTTCTGCTTGCTCCGTTTCTCTTACTCCTTCCCTCGGCATCCACTTCCTGCTGCTTTTGGGAATGCACTACCGGTCTGGCCCAGAGGCTTTGGTCTGACCCTGCATACAACTCTCAGTTTCTGTGCTGCGATATGGTGCAGGTCAAGCCACGTGGTCCCCAGGCACAGCACATCACATGCATAAATGTGTCAGTCCGGAGATGCTGTTTGTACCCCTGCTCCAGAGACAGGACTGTTCCACACATCTCTCCTTTTCTAAATGCTGAGATTTTCAGGCAGAAAACCATTATTTTACTAGATAGGCAAACCAGCGCATTCAACCCAGAGCTGGCTTTGCAGTGCCTTAGTGACCTTCCAGAGGAATTCAAGGCAGGTGGCATTTTTTGTGTGTGTCCTTGTTATTGTATCTTTGAAGTCCTTCAGGAGGTCACGATCTGCCTTCGACTGACACGAACGCAGTCTGACTGCAAATCTTTGTTTAAGGAAGAAATTGCGTGACTTTTTAGCTCCCATATAACAGGTAGATGTAAAGAGCCTGCCCAGTTCTGTCTCGTATTCAACACATGCCTCCTCAGCGCGTAATGCTTTCAGTGGCGTCACTACTAAAGACGCCTGGTCAGAGCTGAGCCCTCCACCTTCGGTGGGCCCAGTGCAGTCAGTGCTCTCAGACCTCTCCTCCTTTCCGTAATCCACCTGCCCCTGGGTTCAGGAAACAGCTATTTTCCAGCTCTTTCAGAGAAAGCTAGAGGTGTGGGTTTCCCTCAATTCCTCCTTTCAGGGCATTATTTTCCCATATGCAATCACTCCCCCTGTTCGGTTTAAAGCAGTGAGCATGCTGGCCAGGACTGGAAATGTTCTTCACCTGCCCTGTTCTTCACCAAGGGGCAAACCGTAGATGAACACTTGTGGAGGTGGAGATGACAAGACTGCTGATAAAATACTATTATCATGATAGAGGAGGCTGACTGTCTGGGTCCCACACGGTGGCTGCCTGCGCAGCAATATATCATGCAAACATTTCCCCCCATTCATGCAATTCCATAATTGCTTGTAGGTGTCAGTTTTCTGTAAATACTGCGGACAGACTCTGCTAAGCGATGGAGGTGTCCGTTTTCTGTACAGGTGCCTATATCCCAAGGGTGTCAGTGGCAGTGTGCTAACTTTGCCTGTTTGCAGTGGCAACTGGGAGGCGGATTTTAATTTCTGCTCAGACCCCTTCCCACAGTCTGGCTGTATTAAAGAGGCATGAATTGCAGGCTACATGTAGTGGTTCTCCACAAACTATCAGCGGTGGGTAAAATTCGCCCTGCCAGAAGTTATGGCCGTGTTTAGACAGGAGGACAGTGGGAGCAGCAGATCTATAGAGAGGGCTGTCGTACCACTCTGCCCTGAGAATTTTTTCCATGCTAGCCTGAGAGACAAAATGGAAAACAATAGTCCAGGGGGCAGATCAGAAGGGCACACAGACCTGAGGTGAGTAAAGAGAAAGAGCCCAGAGGAATGTAAAATTAGCGAGCTTTCATTGTCTTCATTATCTATCTCGGTAGCAGGGCTTTTGGACAAGATTTTTTTGGTGATTTCCATGAGACATCTTGTCACCACCTGACACAACGCTAATTCCCATCCTCTCAGTTCCTTCTCTGCCTGTGGATAGTGAGGAAAAATTGCCTAATGCATGAATGGGATCTGGATCAGACCCTGCGGTGCCAGATGATCAACCCCCCCATGGCTCAGCCCTCCTGTTTACCTGGACTGACGCAAATCGCTTTGCAAACAGGAAGCACTTCCAACTTACTATGAGGTGATCTTGTTTAACTCAATTTTTCTAATATAATGGTGTCCCTTGTGACACAGCTATACCCATTCACCTGGCTTCAGGTTTGTTAATAATTGAGAAATTCTTAGTGGCACCTGTTGTAGAAGTACCAATGACTGATGCCAGCAGAACCATGTGCTATAATGGGCTGGAGTTTATCTACAGGTCCTGTCCTTACAAAGGAATAATTATCTGATTAGCATTAATCTACGTGTGTGTTGTAAATATGATGGAATTAGCTCTCCCATTCTCTTGCACAAACTGTGATATTTGGAGAATCCACAAAACAGGCAGTGGTGTAAATGAGCACGTTACATGGCAAGCTGGTGTATATACTAGTAAGCTTTGTTTGGTTTTGGTTTTGGTTTTGGTTTTGGTTTTGTAGCAAGCACTTCTTTCTAAGCTGAGCTTTATTTGTCCTAGTTTAGAGGCACTTTAAGATTCAACTGTAAAAGCAAAGCTCATAATGGTGCTTTGAAGAAAAAAATCCAGGAAGGCTCTGGTTCAAAAGCTACCAAAATGCAATGGAGTGACTCTCCGAGCTTTGGATAACGCCCAGACAGCTGGCTATTGGGAACAACACTGTAACTCAGTTTGCTCTTGGACTGTCGCCTATGGATGCCAATGGCACAGATTCACATGGGACTCCAATGCTAGCATGTTATCTATAATGTGTGGCTCTTCCCTAAGCATCACAGAAAAGGACTGAGGAAGGTCAGAGGGGCATGTCCTGAACCTCAGCTAGCAGCTATATCCCCCTGACCAGTGGTCATATTCATCACTGGAGATGAAGCACTGTAAAAGGGACCTCAGAGGGGTTTTTGCAGTTGGAGAGAAAATCCTTCTCCATGGCCCTGCTACCTTGGCTGCAGCCCAATTACTTCAGCAGTTGGTGTGTGCTTGGAGGGACATACAACTGAGAAATTAATTTATTTCTCCAGTTGGACTATGCCTATGTATTTACCAAGCATAACTCTGTGTCTCTCTAGCCTCACATGGACACTCACTTGTTTTCTTCTCCCACTGACAAGAAATAATCAAGTGTTTTGCAACAGCTGGCTGGGAGCACCCACAGCTCAGGGTACCTGGAAGACAGAGGATAAAGAGTCTCTCCTAGTAAAAGGTGGGAGCAGTAGACGACATTCCCTCTGGCAGAGCGGGAGTTGAGCCCTAATCTCCCACAGCTTGCATGGATGTCCCAACCACCTCCTGCTCTGCTCATCAGCACGTAAAAAAAATCTATGTTTATAAAACTGCAAGCCACGTTTTCATACAGTGTCATATAAATTGTCTTTGCACAAAATGTGGATTCCTGCTTTGAGCACAAGTGGCATAGGTCAATAATTTTTACAGTCTTAGCACCTTTCACTCCCAAGCGCTTCACTTCTTAAAAAGGGGGAGTGGAGGGGGGTATTGGTGGTTTTTTGTTTTACTCTCTAAAGTATATTCAAGGAAACAGGTATGTTTTAAGAGCAAATGTAATCATAATGACTTAGGACAAGAAGTGGAGAAGTAATAGGTGTCTCATTGAAACTGCAAAGGGAATTTAAGCAAGTAAAACAAGTAACTTGAGATGGAGTCCGGACATGGCAAAGGGCTGGAGTCAGGCTGCTACTTGGAAGGAACTTGCTGAACTGATGCTGGGGCAATTTACACCAGTATTTGCTTTATTATTGTCATAAAGTGCCCTGTCTGAACTAGTGGTCAGGATTTAGGGGTGAGTCGATACTGAAAAAAAATCCATTAATTGATTATGGTTGTTTTCAAACTTTCTGAACTGCCAATGCAGTTTTGTTCAGTCAGCATACCTACAGAAGGAGGCTATTTGCAGAATGGGTGGCTTTTTCAAACATTCTTCCTCGTTAACACATTTTTCATCCAGTAAAGGCTGTAAAAATGCCACATGTGTTCTGCCACCAACCACACCCCATGAGTGGCAAATTAGATACAACTGCTGCAAAGAGCAGTCCTAGTACATAGTTTGCAAGGTCTGCCTACGCTAAACTGTCTTCAAAGGAAGCAATACCAAAACATGAAAGTCACCAACCTTGTGGGCAAAGAATGAGGCTGAGTCTGCCCCACCCTTTTTCAGCCTGAAGACTTGCCTGTCTTGGGTGTTGAACAATGTCTTACAGAAACACGGTGCTTTACCTCCAGCAGCATGAGACTCTTACTGCTGCAGAGTCACCCTGACTCCGGGTCACCAGCACCCACCGCTTCCCCCTGCAGCCAGGTCTTTCCTAAAACAGCCTCTGTAAGCATAGATTTGGCCTTATTCTTCGCCCAAACTTTATCCAAGAACTGCATGAGGCAGTGCTGCTGGAGGTGCTGTTTGGATAACATCGTTCATGAAATGTAAATACTTGTAGGTGATTTCATAGGTAATATGGTCTCGTGAAGGAACCACTTGATATGTCAGTGTTAATACCTGCATCCCTTCATTCCCCCAGTGTTTGTATGCACAGTACATATTTTGCTTATAGAATACAAAGCTGGGTTGTAATAGAGATGTCTTCAAGCTACATTTATTTGATGTATTTGTTTTTACATTACTTTTATGCTACTAGTCAACGGCCTGTTTGGGAATCAAAATGCCAAAGCTGAGGTATGAACAGGATCGCTCATCTCCATCCCCCAACATCCACAATAAAGAAATCAGAGTGGTGTTGATTGTGGCAGAGAGAGGAACAGAGTATGCTACACTAAGTATGCAAGTCCATGCCAGTCATTTAATACCTGGGAAAAGGTGGTATTTTTGCCCTAACTTTCTGAGCAGTTTAGAGCTGTGCTGTGTATTATGGGGCAGCATCACGTCTTCCAGCAAGACACAGGGGGAAATACCTTTCAGTAAGCATAATGAACAAGCAGTTGCATCAAATAGTGGTGATTATGCATCATTCAAGGTTGGAAAATGGCAAGGAAAAGATCTATTTCTTTAACCAGTACATCACAGGCACTCAGACCTCTGCAAAGAGGGATCTCGGCAGGGATAGCCTCCAGGCTGTCACTTCCTGAACTGTCAGCATCTCATGGTGCGCAAGGGCGCTTCTCGCAGGTCCCAGTGGCTTTGCTGGCTGTGGCTTTAGCAATTGCAGCACCTGGGAGCAGTCTGAGGGAGCTCCTCTGGGCTCCCAGCTGAGAGGCTTCCACTATGGCTGGCCTCGCCTGCGCCCAGTTTAACGCGTCAGAGCTGCTGCGAGGCAGGCCCCGGGGTTTACTTTTGTTTCGGAGATGCCTGCACACGGGTGAGTGCTGATGCTTGGTTACTTTCCACTGAACGCCCCCAAAAGCTTGATTTCAACTAAGACAGATGTGCACTCTGCCCCTTTCGGCTGAACAGGTGCCAGGCAGTGGTCTGTCTCCCACCCCCAGAGCCTGCGTCCGGGTCAGTCCCGTACCTCTGAGATCCTGGGCCCCAAAACACCTCTCATCTTCTCTGTCGCAGCTGCTGCTTCCTGCACATTCTTGTCTTTTTGTCTTTTGTCCTCCTGGATGAGGTCAGCCAGACTGTTCCTCCCTCCCACCAGGGAGAAGCTGCTGAAGACCCATGACCTGCATTGTGCAAAGCACGAGGGATTTGCATTTATCAGTGCCCCGTGTGTTTAGACCCTGCTGAAAGTGCTCCTTATCTCTCTCACCCATTGAGCAAGGGATGTAATAACTTGCAAGCCCTTACCACTACCCAAGATACAACCACTGCTGCCTCCAAACAGCCTGTGACACTGCGGCCATCACCCTGGCCTCAACCCCGTGGGAGCTCTGCTCAGACCAGCTCCGGGCAGGTATACATGGATTATGTATCTCTGCTTTGAAGCAGAACACTTTATTACTTCCTTGATGGTTAGGTCTGTGTGCGCTTTATCCTTCTCTCTTGCTGGGAAATGTGAAAAACAAGGCCTGATAGTTTAAGAGCAAAGATTTTTTGCATGTGTGTAGGTTTGAGGTCAACATGTGAAAAACCTACCTCCAGCTCCTAAAATGAGCTGTGGAGGTGTCACCAGTCTGTGATATGCCACTGCCAGAGGAACAAGCATATTTGCACAGGGAAGGATGAGTGCTAATTGATTTGTGCACGTACAAATGAGCACGCTTATGTGTGGATAGACCAGTAGACGCAGACAAGAAACAGAAAGCTGCAATATAAATGGACAACAGCATTCTAAAAATGCAAGCATTTGTTCTTATGGTGCATTTATGACAGGTTATTCATAAGACTGTACCCATCATGGGCTAGTGTAAATGCAAAGTGAGATCTGCAGGAAGAAATAACCAGCTGGTATCAGCCTGAAAAAACAGGTATATTGGGACACACAAACCCTTCGTCGGGCCAGAGCAGAGGTTTCTGTTCAGATTTGACAAAAAGTCCACGTACCCATTAAACTTGCCTGGTTTTCATGCCTTTCAGTGCTTACAGTTGCTGTCAGGCTGTGGTATGGCAGCTGTCAGGAACAGCTGGGAGCTGGCGAGGGACCCCGCACCTCCAAGGTTGCCCACTTGCTGTGCCCCCCAATTCTCTGCCACGATGCTCACTTCTGCAGCCAGCATATCCCTGCCAAGGGTCTCTCTGACGTCCAGTTTGAAACGAGGGCTGCCTGGAACAACTTTTCCATGGCAAGTTTGCATTTGTGTTGTTAGACATGCTCCACAGGGATGTAGCTGGCACATCAATGGCCTCCAGCAGACTTCTAGGTCCCTGGTTTCCTCCCCATGCTTGGGCCTACACTCTGGAGCTTCCCAGTTTCCCACAGTTTCCCAGGATGGAAGTGGTCCAGAGGGGTTGGGAGCCTTGAGGGTCTCACAAAGTTGGTAGCAATTCCCCTTCTGGGACCTGGGCCAATCTGCTAAGGAGGGTGCATTAGGAGGATCCTGAATTGGAGGATGCTTATCTTGGATTGGGTGCTTAACTCAGGGGTGTTTGTCCCTTTGGGGCTTTCCACTTACCAACTAGTGCACGGGCTAGTGACCTCAAAATAGGTTTGAAAAGGTCAAAATAAATTGTTTGAACTTTCAGGTGGGAAAAAATACTATAACCTCTGTCTTGTACCACATTTTTGTTCCACATTGGAATGAGATTTTTTGGGGTTGTTGCTGAAATTTGGGAACATCCTGTAAACTCACCGTTCCTTGACCACATCTTTCGAGAGCCCTTCCTCAGGAGCAGCTTTGCAGACTCCTCTGGGCATGCTGCCAAATAGAGGGGACGCTTTCGCAGGAGCGTGGAAGAGAGGTGCAGAGAGGCTGTTCAATTCTCTCCTATCTCTATATTTGTACCAAGAGAAGCTAAAAAAAGAAATGCTTCCATACCTGCAGTTGTACTAAATATAACCATCTAGCTGGTTCTATATATACATTTTTAAAAGCATGACATGCAATGCTAGCAAAGAGAGGAGACTGGAGAATAAATTACAATGCCAGAGGGCCAGAGCTGTCAGTCACTCCGTGCATGGTAAACCACTGATTGATCTGGTCCTAGAGAATGGCTGACTTTTCTCTTTGTCTTCCTCTGACATAACAAACTTACTGTATTTTCTGGTTTACAAAAAAAAAAAAAAGCTCTAAAAATAATAATAACTTTTATCATCTGAAATCCCAGGGAGTACTAAGGATGCAGTATAGAGGAGATTTTGGTTCATCTAGGGTTAAAACCTCCAGCCGGCAGCACCAGTGATATCAGTCGCTAATAGTAACCTTGCGTCGCTGCATGCATTAAGGTGGTATTGGATGATAAGGCTGAAGAGCGAAGCAATCTGTTGGGCTACAGCTCAAAATAGAGTCGCTGCTGCAAAGGGAAAAGCTTCATTCCCTCCGTGGCTCTTTCTGCAGAAATGAAAATGCATGGAGTGGTGCTGAGGGAAGGAAAATCTGATTTCCCACTGCTAAGAGTGGCACTTGTGAGAAGGATTTCAAGGTCATGATGGTGATGCTATCAGTGGAGCCAAGCGGACAACAGGTGAAGGTGTTATGGAGGCAGCGCTGCGCTGTGAAAGGAAATCATCTGATAGCCGTGGCAAGCTGACTGCTGGGGGACACCTTCAGCCCTTGTTTCCCGTAGGGGTGCATGGGAACCTGGCTGTCAAGGTGACAGTCAGGAGGGGTGAGAGGGAGAGCAGCCTTGGCTAATGTGCCCATAGTTAAGTGGGGTGTTCTTGGTCATGCAGTGCAAAAAGACTCCTCTGCTCACTTCTTTAGATCCTTCCCCTTTGTCCCTGGCCACCTTCCTGCCTGTATTTTGCATGCTTGCCCATAGGAATGACACAAGATAGTGATCTAGATAGTACACGTGACAGCCACAGCAACAGGGCCAGTAGCATGTGCCGCTGAAGAGCTCTGAAGCCGTCAGTCTCAGATGGTCACACCCAGGGATGGACACAGTCACCGCCTGTGTGGCGCAAGGCCTGAGCAATGGTGGCTCCAGCCATCCACAATCACACCCACCACGCGGTCTTCATGCATCCTTTTCCCCCACCGCTTCGCACTGTCCCAGCAAACCTCCTCCTGCTGCGGGCAGGTCATAAGACATCAGCAGCGCAGTCAGTTTGGGAACAAATTCAGGTTTCCCTTAAATCACATAAAACAAATAAATTCAAATAAATGGCAGGGAATCAGGAGGCTCAATGAAGGCCAGGTGAACTCTGGTGGTGTCTTAAACACAGTGCAGGCTCAAAATTGCAGCTCTGTCAGTAAAAGGCGGGGATTTGAAGGCAGGACCCCATATTTCCATTGACGCCTTATTCCTTCACCTGTTCCACCAACAAATCTAATCTTGGACAAAGCACTTAGCAGCTTGGCACCCCTCTTTACTCCTCTTTATGTGACAAAGAGAAATCCTAAACCATTTCACAGGCTTGTGTTAGAGTTTCATAACCAATATTTGCATGGATCTTGGAGACCCCTGGCTGAGAGGTACTACATAAGGAACATCTACATCAAAGGTGCAAATATACACGGAGCTGATTCATGGAGTACAGTAACTGGCTTTGGCGAAGAAGCTACTTGAACTGAGTGCAGCAGCATGAGCAAAGGTTGCACAACACAGAGAGGATACGTTCCAAGCTGAAACTCAGACCTTACTTAACTAAGGCCTTTCTAGAGGGCAATGGAAATTTCACCTTGTTAAATCCTGGTGCAGGGCATTCAGGAGCTCATTAATCTGGACCACCTTCCCTAAATTATCTGATTTGTGCAGAGAAGAAAAAAATGTCTCTTAGCAAGACAACAAGCACTCTGACCTGCCACTTGTTTTTTCACCCATCTTTTTCATCCTCACATGCTTTTGCTCTCCAAACTCCAGAGCTGATCTGGACACCTGAAAGCCTGCAGTCAAGGGTTTCTCTGATTATGCCAAAACTCAGCCATCCCACTGGCAGAAATACTTAGAAATCCTCGGTGCTCTTTTGCATTTAGGGAACAAGTATATTCTTGCAGTTTAAGCACTGGGGAGCTATGTGGGAGATCTGGATTAAATACTAGATTTGACAAAAGCTTCTTACAGAAACTTCCATAATGCTGAATCTTTCTGTAAGTACGTTTACTCCTGAGTACTACTATTCCCTACTCAGGGAATTTGCCCCGTGACATGACACCTATATAAACTTTTTTGGTGGTACTGGCTAGCTGACCTGCTCTGTGCCTCAAAATCTTAGCTGTCTCTTACAGATATCATTACGCACCTCTTTAATGAGTATTGCACTTCCTTTCTCATCTTGCATATGCTACAGTCCTGACTATCACTCAAATTCTGCGCACAATTTTTGGACAGATAATAACATACTTCTTACCATACCCATAGGACTAAGAAGCTATAGGGACTTGAATCATCTTCCAGTGTGAGTAGTAAGGGAACTAGGACCCATCTTACATGATATTTTGTTTTGTTGGGGGTTTTTATCTAACATTTTCTTCTGTTCCTCAGTTTTCTATTGCCCCTTGCTGTGAAACTGAGGACTGCCAGGGACCGACACCAAGATGCTTTCCTGGCTGCTAATTTGTAGCTTTAAGGAAGAAGGAAAGTGAAGCCAACTTTTAAGGCCACACAGGGCTGGCACTGTTCCCGTAGGGATCAGTGGGAATGAGAAGGTGCTGCTTTCCCTATGCTGGCCCCGAGCACCGGCAAGCTGAGCGAATAGCTGTTGTCGGTGCTTGCTGCAGCTGCGCCCTACAGACCTGAAATACCCTGTCTAGCCAGGCAGGTAATAAGTCCTCTGAGCCAGAGAGTGAAACTGAACTGAAAAAATGCAGCCAAGCCAAAGATGGCTGCGAAAAACCTGCTGTCCTGCCTTCTTTTTATTTTCTGGGGTCAGGTCCTGAAGGCCATGTCCTGAGCAGTGGGAGCCCAGTGCAACTTCACTGAGACCGTAATAGTGCACTGGCTGCTGCCACTGTTTGTGTTCACAAAGGTCTAGGGGGGAGAAAAGTCTATTGCTTATGTAGGGGCAAGGAGGATTGGAGGAATCCTTTAAGAATCAGCATGGGCGCAGCTGCCTATACTTAATTTTGACCAAGAACCCTAGATGTGGTGGACAGGACTTAAATACAGTAAAATAGTCCCCTGTTGGGCACTGAACTAAGTGCATGCCTAGCGAAACAGAGTTAGTACAGCTGTACTACTTTCATCATTGCCTTCTTCAACCAAAACTTTCCTTGCAGCATGGGCCAAAACCTTTCACCTTTGTAGCACTTTCCAGCCGACACTATGATGGCATTAAACAGATGACATCACATTTAAATGTTGAAATTAGGTTTTGCTAGCTTTCAGGCTTGATCAGAGAAAGACAGACACCACACCATTATTTTAACACAACAAAATGTTTCAAACAGAACTTTAAAACCTTTTCAAAGTCCCTATTTTAAGAAATACAACATCATGACTTTCCATGCCAGCAAAGCATGCAAGCAATTCTTTGTGAAATAAAGCCAGAAGTGAATCACTGCCCAAACAGACTCGCTCCTCAGTGTCCAGTGTTCTGCTGCTGGCTATGCCAGGCTGTGGGTGGTAGATCGTTAGTGGCCCATGAGGCCAGCAGACATGATCTCCAGCCAGGCTGCACACCCTGTCAGGACACTTTCCCAAAGCAGCCCTTGTAGGTGGCACGTGTGGTAGCCCCAGTGCAGGAACTTGGCTTCTCCCTGGCTATGGTGACCTGACCGGGACAGGTATGTCCCAGCATGTGGCAGTGACTCACAAGCCATGATCTGTTTGGCATGGTGAACAGTGATAAAAAGGCTTTAGGTATCACTGATTTAAGTTATTAGAGTCTCAAACTGGGCTGTGTTCCCAGCTCTGCTCACAATATGCATGCAAGAAACGTTCAGGAAGGACAGTCTTAGGATCAGAGCATGAGACTGGAAATCAGGGGATTTGGTTCACTTTGGGAATAAGCCATAAATTCCCTATGTGATGGGGAAACCAGACATCTCCCTGCTTAACAGTCATGGAGAAGGAAAACTTTCCCCTAACATAGACCAGGGCTGTAGGAAGTATCCAAGCAAAACCATATCCTTCCCAGACATCTTGCTGTTCTCACTGCCATGCTGCCTCTTTGTGCCCTCCAGAAGGGATGTAGTGCTGTAGTATAAAAGCATGACTGACATTTAATCCAGCTCCACACACAGAGCCAGCAAGAAAGTTTGTGGCATCCACTGTTCCCTGTACTTCAGCGTTTCCACTTCTAAGGGTATCCAGATTTTTCGTTTACCTTTCTTGAGGCCTCCTGGTACATGCTGAGATTTTAATGCCTGGAAGATGTATTGAGGAATGAGCATCTTATGTACAGCTCATTTCCTCAGCTATCTCCTGGGTCTCCTGTGGGATCAGGCTCTTTCCTACTTTTGCCACTGGCATAAGGCTGCGCCAGCAGGACGACCGTTGCAAGGATTAAACTAGGGCCAGAATTAGCTCAAGATTTTGATTACTGAGGCCAGACCTTAAGGAAAGTAGCAGAAATGTGGAAAGGAGGCTGTACGCAAGCAGCACGGGGGGTATCTCGGTCCAGCGTGGTCGCTGAAGGCATGCTGCATGCCCAGCAGTGCACTGAGCAGCACAGATGCACCCGAAGCTGAAACTCCAGGAAAACTGTGCTATCTCTGTTTTTCCCATGGTATTCCTCTGCAAAACAAATCTGCAAATTTCTCTTTTTAATTATTTTACAAAGTTTGGAAGGAAGAGGGCAGAAACAATGTTAGGAGTAACCCAGAGCCTTAGGCCGGTGTTGTCAAATCCCAGAGAAAAGGAGCCAGGAAAGGGGAAAAGGGAATTGGGAGGAGAACTGAGGTTCCTGGAATTGTTAGCTGCACATACAGGAAAAATAAAATTGCCCTCCCTTTCTCAGTAGCAGAACAGCCAGCAATGGATGTGCTTTTCCATGAACACTGAAAATATACATGTCTTCAGTCACACACCCACAATGCTTACCTATGCTTGCAGCAGTGGTCAAGGAAAATGCTCAGTTCTCTTAATTCTGAATTATTTGCCAAGATCTATATTAGACAGAGAGCAAGCTATTAATAACCCCTTCCCTTCCCCATCCTCTTCTCTGCACGCAAAATACTAAGCATGGTGGAGCCCCACGGTCCGCAGTTTTCAGACAGTTCCACTGCCTTTATGTCGCACAGAGAGCCTGAAGTTCCCAGGGCACTGTACAATGAACAGTCAGCACAGACCGTCCACACTGCTGCCTGCTTCCTAAAGATGTTCAGGAGTAACAGGAGTGATTCCGGATGATTTACTACTAACAGAGCTGTGATAGGAATGTTGCCTACCTTTTAATAAAAATAATTTCTAGGTAAGATGTTAAGGACATGAGGGATCTTTCTTCCCAGATTACATTTTGCAGGACAGAAAATTCAAATGAGCAAAACAGTTCTTTTGATTTTCTCATTCCTGATATTTTTGCAGTCTCCCTTTCTATGCAAATCATAATGTTACTGCACCACGAGGTTCAATTTTGCTCAGTCTCAAAGAGAAAAATAGTTTCTATCTTGCAACACTGTATGAGGATGCCAAAGACAATACTTATATGCATTTCATAAGTCTTAATCTTATCTTCTCCAGAATTTCCAGTAATCTTTGTAAATTGCCTCCTTAGTCTGTTAAAGAAATGCAAGGCCAAGAGCAGAAGCTATTCCAGATCTCTCAAAGACATCCTGATTATCAAACACCCTGTCAGATATGCTGGGTCAAATTTAGTCCTGCTGCAAATTAATACAACAGGGTTTAGGGGAGTCTGCCTTACATCCATTGTGTATCTAGGTGGCTGTGTCTGCTCAGATAAATGATCTCAGGCATTTGTTGGAGGATTTCTTTATAAAATCAGCCATATATTTCATATGGGGTTCATAGATGTAATTCCAAGTCTGTTGAACCTAACACAGGTTCTCTTGTTTCTGAGGGCTATAAAAGAGGACCCTTACGGACACTGTGACTGTCATTTGTCACAGTTTTCATCTGCTTCTTTCTTGGAGATTTTTAATTTGCACAAACCTAAATTTCCAAGAGGAGCTTGTCTACCACCTTGCTGAGCCAAGAGTCAAACCAACAAAATCATTTTATTATAATGGAATAGTTTAGGACCTGGGGAAACATGGGTTTAAACTATGATTTGCCACAGGCTCCTAGTACAACACAGGATAAGTCTCTTAGGTCTGGGTTTATTGTGCCCAATTCTCACTGTATCACTGGAAACCCCCATGATAGGAACACGGTCCTCCATGTTTCTCCATGGACTTTGCAGAAAATTTAGTCTGCTAGCTTAGACACTTCTGCCAAGTTCCTAAAGGCACCTACATAATATTGAGCTTTGACCTTTACATAGGGTTGTTCCAAATGCGCAAAGAGATACTGAGCATTTAGTCCACACAGTAGCATTGTGGAGATACATATTAAATATAATGAAGTAATGAGATCCGTCCTTCTATTCCAGATAGAGAGGTGAATGGCTAGGCAGACTTCAGAAGAAAATCTGAAGGTTGGTTTGAATGCTGACACAGAAGTTGGCTTGGGTCTTTTAAACCTGCACAGGATCTCCTTATGTTTCAGAATATTAATGAGCCTTCAGAATAATGGCATAACAGTGTTTTTGCAGCCAAGATGATTGAAGGTCAGAATAGAGAATATTACCTCTTCCTACAAGCCTTGCCTTGCTTTGGAAAAACACAGTTTGAGATTGAAACCTGAGATTAAATCCGAAAGTCCACATCTGGGATGATTTGCGG
Source organism: Bucorvus abyssinicus (assembly GCA_009769605.1). Classification (NCBI taxonomy): domain Eukaryota; kingdom Metazoa; phylum Chordata; class Aves; order Bucerotiformes; family Bucorvidae; genus Bucorvus; species Bucorvus abyssinicus. The sequence goes on from CM020030.1 coordinate 37,635,241, forward strand.
AATTCAGTGTGAGCATTTGCAAAATGCTCATGTTTACATTTCTCCTCGCCTCTTGTTGTTATCTTCCATCATGAAATGCAGGTTTTAAAGCACAGCTACGCTCTTGCTGCACCGTCTGTGCTGCTATGAGCTTTTTGATCACTTTAATCCCTGTACTTAAGAGTAGCTTGATCTATTTTTTTGCAACTAATTTGACATTCTACAAGGTAAGAAGGTAATTAGTGATGTCTGCTCTACTGAAATAATATGGTATTTCACTTGTTCCTCCACGAGCTTTACAGTTTGTCTATAGCCATTGTTAGATAGAAATGTTTCCTTCTTAAAGAATGAGAAGTATAAGACAACTTTGAGTAACCTGATCATGCAGCTCGCTCACATTTTGGGTAAGCTCTGCTTTTGATGCAATGCAAGCAATGAATTTTAGCTTTCCTTTGCCCTGGTAGGTCCAGCTGCTGGAATAGTCAGTGCTAGTTGCCTACCCATCTGTCTTTTGTGTATGTCTGCTGACTCTGTACCCTTCATTTGGCAATAGTCTCAGGTACACGGCTAAATACTCAGTTTTCTTGTTTGGGGCATGGTTTTGCACCATTAGGATGTTTTAAAGAGGAGGTTCCCCTGCTTTTATGGCCTGATCTTATCTAAGTCACTTAGAAGGTACCAGCTATCTGAGTATTATCTAATTGCTCAATTTGTATGTAGGTGTGCATGCTTTCATAAAATATAGGAGTTGCATTGGAGGGATAATGCTTTCACCTTCCCGAGGGGACTCTCTAGCTGTGTGACCTGACAGTGTTTCACTGCTCGTTGCAGAGCAACACTGTTCTGCTGCCTCTTGAACAACGACTCTGACCTTTGTTTAGACAAACCATCTGCTTTCTCTGCTCTGTCTGTCTCTCTGATCTACAGCCACAAAGGAAAAATAGTGGCCGGCAAAATTTCAAAAACTTAGAAACTTTTAAGCCTGGATTTGCTGAGGTGCCTGTGATCTCTGCTTCCCCGGGGAGGTGGTGACTAATCAGAGCTATCCAGCACATTCCCCAGGAGGAGACGCTTTTGCAGCCATCCAGGCAGTTTATTTCCTCTGCAAACCAGGAGCAACCCGCTGCTAGGGGAGGGCTGACTGGCCTGCCTTCCGCAGCGATGGAGAACACTTCAGAAACTCCTTTCCAGGTTTTGATGATCAGCACATTTTCCAGTGCCAGCAGCACTCTGAAGCCTGGTGCAGAACTGCAGCATTGGTAAAGCATTTGCAATCCTCCCACGAGTGGACAAAAACTAGGGTTACGTGTTGTTCCTGTACAAGGTCTATCAAAGTCATGGTCTCTAGCAGTAATGGGATGAACTGCTGATTATACCACAGATTTGGTATGCAAGTAATTTGCTTTGCAAGTAATAGGATTTGGTACTCCCAAATTATTTTACTGCCACGTAGTTCTACTCCCCAAGAAATAGGAGTGCGTTGACAAGAAGCTCAACACTAGCCAGCAATGTGCACTCTCAGCCCAGAAAGCAAATCACATCCTGGGCTGCATCCAAAGAAGTGTGGCCAGCAGGTCAAGGAGGTGGTTCTCCCTCTTTACTCCACTGTCATGAGACCCCACCTGGAGGACTGTGTTCAGATCCAGGGCCCCTAGTAGATCCAGGGGCCTGTTGGAGTGAGTCCAGATGAGGCACAGAAATATGATCGGAGGCTGAAGTACCTCCCCTATGAGGACAGGCTGAGAGAGTTGGGGTTGTTCAGCCTGGAGAAGAGAAGGCTCCAGGAAGACCTTCCAGAACTTCATGCAGCCTTCCAGAACTTAAAGGAGGCCTACAAGAAAGGTGGAGAGGAACTTTTTACAAGAGCATGTAGTGATAGGACAAGGGTTAATGGCTTTAAACTGAAGGAGGGTAGATGTAGCTTAGATGTAAGGGAGACATTCTTCACTGTGAGACTGGTGAGACTCTGGAACAGGTTGCCCAGAGAGTTTGTGGATGCCCCTTCCTTGGCAGAGTTCAAGGCCAGGATGAGTGGGGCTTTGAGCAACCTGGTCCCTGGCAGTGATCTTTAAGGTCACTTCCAATGCACAGCGTTCTATGATTCTATGATCTCTTCCACCAGCATATATTAAGCAAAACTCTTAGCCTGTCCATTAGAAGGATGGGAGTCAGATGGCTGCATGCAGGTGGACAGTAGTTAGAAGAGCAGTGTAGGAGTCTTCTAATTTGAGAGCTGCTAAAATGTGTGATCCTATACTACAGAAACCACATACTTCAAAAGCAACAGGATCTAGGCTACAAGTAAGTGAAGATGAGGAAAAATCAATCCACCTTATTAAATAAATGTGTGGCTGGAAGCATGTGTCTAAGAAGTGCCATATTTCTTTTTATGCATAAAAATTAACAGTCTGGCAAGAATCTGCATTTTTTCATTATAATGAAATCCTGGGGGGGCCATGTGCTGCCCATTACCAGCAAGTCCGGGCCCTGCACTGGTGACTGCTGCGGTGCTCTCAGGAGCCTTCGCTGTGGCCATGTGTTGGGATCTTTGTTATGGCCACCTCACTGCCCTATCCTGTGCCTTCCCTTTGCTCTTTCAGAGAGCCAGGCTTCAGTGAAGGCCATGTCCACAGCACCCCCTTGCCCAACTCCTGAATATCTTAAATGTTACATAAAGAGCACAGTGGTTTTTTGACAGATAGAAGGCTTTCCATTTGCTGGCTGCTTGCTGCAATAAATTGGCAGATGATGCTCTAATGAGAGCGATAACGCACCCGCCCTACCGCCTTCAATCACTTACGTTCTCTTTTGCAGCTTGTGGAAGGCTCTAAAAGCTTTCACCAGACAGGTTGTCTGATTTTCAGGGAGTGTCACTAGCACTGTTTACACTAGACAGGCAGAAGCTTGTTTTTACAGTGTGTGGTTGCTGGCACAATTAATGTCAGGCTAAGTGACCAGTATCTAGTCTGACCCGAGAAGCTTCTCATTCCAGCCATTTGCCAGCAATTTCAACAGTGGAGGCTGCCTCGAAGCAGCACATCCAAACCAACAAACTGCTTAATGGGTGGCATGCTGGGGTGTAATCTGTTGGCATCAAATGTGCTGTACCATTTTGCACCAGCTGATGATCAGCAATAGTGATTGTGTGTATACTGGTACTAACTGTATTCTCGTGACAAAGTGATCTGTGTTTCTCAAGCCTCCTCTGCTCAGAGACATGCATGCAAGCGACAGAGTTGCATTTCAATTTGCGCAATTGTTTCCCCTTGCTCAGTTCTCTAGCTACAGTCTCATGACCATCCTTACTCTTTGTTAAAGAATTTATTTGGCAGCTCAGATGAACTCCCATGGGAGGTTATCACCAGGTTGCGATTAAAATTACCCACCAAACATCTGTTCCTTTGGAAGAAATGTATTGTTTCATTAATCTGTAAACCCACAGCAATTAAAACTGTGTTTTGAAACAACAAAGAAAAAGCTGTATGCATCCTATCTCACCATTTGGCTTGCCATTTCCCATGTGTTCTGCTTGTCTCGGTCACCTCTTCCTGCAGCATCTCAGTCTGAGCGACTGAATTGACAGGTGATCTTTTACAAGTTTCAGCATACCTTTGTCCACTTTAGGACCCAAATCTGGTCTCTACTTATTTATGCATCTTTATCTGAATGGGAATCGACTCTATTTTAATTGCATATGAACGGGATGATAATAAAATGTTAATTGCTTTTTCTGCCCATGCACTGATCTATATCTAGCAGAATTTGTCCTTGATGATCCTGTAACATTGGCACAATTGTAAACAAATAAACACAGACATGCTGCTCGCATTAGAAGAATCCAGGTATCTCTCCCATTGTTCCCAGGCTCCTCAATGTTGTTCATTTCAGCAGCTGCATGCAGCATCACTGATGTGGCACTGCTCAGCATATACGGTGATATCACGTATCTGCTATACTGGCCATCCCTACATGGGAGGTAAAGCGGGAATTCATTTTGAATAAGGTGGTGTCTTTGGTTTTTTTTCAGGACTGAAATCCTCATTGTCATTGACTAAACCACCTAGAAATGGCCCACTCATCTACCTCAGAGGAATCCTAGATTCACAATACCCTGTTAAAACGCAGAGCTGCTCAAACATGTATCTGTCATCCATACCTTTCCATGTCCTGTAACATACCTACTGCTGAGATAACTGAGCACCTGTCAAGATATTATATTACTAGCCATGGAAATGGAAGTCTTCTTGAATTCATCAACAGAGAAGCTTACATTGCTGCCTTGCAAGTTTCTCAGCTTTTGTGACTCAACCTTGACCTCTATGGATCTGCTTCTCAGGGTGAGAAAGCAGCAAATTCTCCTTGCAGATTTAATCACTGTTTCCTCTGCTGTGGGCTGTGACTGACAAGATGGTAGAGATATCTTTAGCTCAGACGAAATCATCTGAAAGCAATCACTGCTACAAGACACAGACCACACACTTGTGCCACTTGGTTTCGGCTTCCCAGGTTCGCAAACAACACCCACAGTGAAAACGGAAAACGGATGTCCTGGTTTGGGTTAGAACAGCACTAATTCTGTTCAGAGATTTTACTTTCCAGCTCAGTCTCTGCTAAGTGACGGCACTTTCTGAAGTTAACGGCAAATTCTCAAAGCAGACACTGTCTGCAAAGAGTGATAACGCTTGATGTTCACAGCTACTGCCAGGGACTGGTGCGCAGAAAGGCTCTTGCTTAGACTTTCTGCTGTGCAGACCCAGGTCAGTGCTAAATCCTGTGTGCCACGGTGGGGGTGCAGTAAGTGAGAGGCTGCAGCTGTGGGGAGGAGCGGACAGGACAGGTGACCCCAAAGTGACCAACAAGGTGTCCCATCCCATAGATGTCATATTCAGTGTAAAGCTGAGGAATCAAGAGGGTCTCGCTCTCTTCTTCAATGGCCAATGTCTGAGGGTGACTATATCTCTTCTGCGTTCGATCTCAATCCGTGCATTCCTGAATCCAGTTCCAGAATCCAGCTCCTGCATTCGGTTCCCATCTGCTGCTGAGCCCAGTCTGAGCCTTCCCCAGTGCCTGCCCCACAGCATCAATGGTGATGGTGATGTGACTGCCATCAGGGGGGTTGGGTTTGGTATTTGTTTTGTATATATATAATTTTATTATTATTATTATTTTCATTAAAGCAGTTTTCGTTTTCTAAACCATCCAATATATGTCCGTAAGTCTGTCTCCCTTATTCCACTTTCTCTTTCTCTCTGAGAAAGGGAGGGGGTAATAGAGAGCATCTGTCATTTGTCTGGTGACTGGCCCAGCCCTAACCTGGGACAACTGCTCTCCACCTGAGACCACCAGCTGTTCACCAATGTCAGTAAGCCACTTTTCAGACACTAAGACTCTAGGCTATATTTGAACTTCTGGCCCAAGTGCAAGACATTCTTTATATCCTTTATGTCCTCTGAGCTTCAGAAGGATGCTTACAGCCTTGCAAAAAAAGTCATGTTACAGAGGCATCAAGTGATATTAGACTGCAACCAGAAGCCATCGGAGGTGGGTGCCAAAAGACTCCCATTTCTTAACACTAAATCATTCCATTTTAACTTCCAGTAAAAGCAAATATGAATTGTCCCGTGCATTGATGTCTTCCTCAAGTAATGCTTTTCACAGAAGTTCAGTTTTAAGGCATCTCCCTATCTTTTTCTGGATGCTCTCCATTTCCCAGAATGCGTCCCAGAGCTGGAACCAGTTCCGTTGCTGCGACGCTGCATTTCTCACCTGCTGATTGCAATTAGCCATTGCCAGCTGGGGCCTGGTGAGCTGCTGAAGAGATAACATGAAGCAGAGATCAGCATGAGGCCTCAGCAGCACGTACGCTCTGAATAAAGAAATGCAGCACTGTGTTCCTAAGGTGGCTCCACCGCAAAACAAGGTTTCCTTGTCCTCACGTCTGTGTCAAAGTCTGCTCATGGAGGCTCAGCTTGCTCCTCATGCTCTTACACATTGCCATCACATGTTTGCCAGAAAGGAAAAGCTGGGAAATTAAGGTTACTGTAGGTAAAAACAAACCCAGCCGTGGTCTTTTTAGGAAATCCTCCCAGTAACCCCTATCCTCACGCAGCATCAATCTTGCCAACAGAGAAGTTACCTCTGATTATGGTGGTTGCTGTATTGGGCTTGTGTCTGGCAGGGTTTTGGTAGCAGGGGAGGGGGCTAAAAAGGGGACGACTCCTGTGAGAAACTTCTAGAAGCAACCCTAGCTCCAAATTGGACCTGTCTACAGCCAAGGCTAAGACAATTAGCAATGGTGGAAGCACCTCTGTAGTAACACATTTTAACAAGGGAAAAACCTATGGGGTTAGTTATGGGGATACCAAGGTCAGTGAGAAAGGAGGCGGGGGTAAGTGTGCTGGAGTGGAGATTCTCCTGCAGCCCATGGTAAGACGGCAGGCTGAGCCGCTGCAGACCATGTAGAATTAATGGTGGAGCAGATGCCTGTCTGTAGCCCATGGAGGACTGCATGCCAGAGCAGGTGGCTGTGCCCAAAGAAGGCTGTGACCCTGTGGGAAGCCTGTGCTGGAGCAGTCCGTTGCTAGGAGGACTGCAGCTCGTAGAAGGAACCCACGCTGGAGCATTTAGTGAGGAGCTGCAGCCCTGTGGGAAAGACTTACATTGGAGAAATGTGTGAAGGACTGTCTCCGCTGGGAGGTACTCTACGCTGGAGCAGGGGAGAAGTGTGAGGAGCCCTCCCCCTGAGGAGGAAGGAGCAGCAGAGACAATGCATGATGAACTGAGCCACTGCACAGGAGGAGGTAGAGAAATCAGGCGCAGAGCTGAGCCCGGGAAGAAGGGAGGGGTGGGGGAAAGGTGCCTTTAAGATCTGGTTGTATTTCTCATTATCCTGCTCTGATTTGATTGGTAAATTATCGGTGGTCTTGTTGCTTAAATTAAATTGATAGTTTTTTCCCCAAGTTGAGTCTGTTTTTTACCGTGACCGTAATTGGTGAGTGAGCCCTCCCTGTCCTTGTTTCGACCCTCAAGACTTTTGTTATATTTTCTCCTCTCCATCCCGCTGTGGGAGGTGTAGGAGTGAGTGAGTGGCTGCATGGTGCTTTGTGCTGGCTGGCTGGGCCTAAACCATGACAGCTGCCATACTGGGGACGCACTAGGTGGGCTCTGGAGGTGGGAAGAGCCACCCCAACCCCTGCCAGCTGCTAGGGTCCTGCCAAGACTGCTGTGTGCTCAGAGACATCCACACGGGCTCTGAAGCACAGTTCCCAGTAGTCTTCACCTCATTCTTCTCTTGTTTGTAAAGAGGCCCATCGTGATGCTGACTTATCTGCTGGGGACGGGTAGGTTTTCATCTCAGTTCTCCAAGGAAAACTCCCCAGAAGGCTGTGAAGATAAGTCAGCCTCCCTCCACATGCCCCAGGAAACCATCTTGGCAATCTCTCAGGTGTTCATTAACTGCCCAGTGCAGAAGATGATGCAAGGCAGGCATGCACCACACCATTCCTGGAAAGACCAGTGCATGCCTATTTCAGAGGAAATTTTGTGAAGAGCCATTGTGACCCATAGTCTGTATTCTCATAGCAATGGGGGGCAGTAGTTGCATCTACTTAGAAATTCATAACAAATCCCAAGCCAAGGTGTTAAGAATGCACACACGCTGTTAAGGTCTTTTCTGGGACATATGTCTCCCTCTTATTAAATAAAAAAAAATAAAAAAGCAGTGTGAAGGTTTGTTCTTAAAACTAGAGAAAAGAGCAAGGGCGAACCTCAGACTGAAGAGAAACCCCTCCACCTCCTGGCCCCAGGGACCTCAGTGGCCCAACGAGAGATTCCTCACATCGTGCCGGTGCAGTGGCCCAAAGGATGCCAGGCCCTCTCCTCCATACTCTCTCAGGGCTCCGTGCAGAGAAGATGGCACCTCTCCACGCTCCAGGGGCAGAGACAGGGGAAAGGGAAGAGGGACCCATGCAACACTTGGCAACTGACATTTCTTTTATGGAGTGCAGGGAGGCCTTGTGCAGGCCGGCTGGGTTCCCCTTTCCCACCGGCAGGGTGTCTGGATGCTTTGCCTCCTCACAGCTGCTGTCAAGAGCAGGGGGCTGTGCCACTTGCGGGGAGCTGGGTTGGTGGGTGGGTCACTGATGACCTTTAACCCCCCACTGTTGTCACCATCTCGTTCAGTGGACCCCGGGCACGGAATAAGGAGGGGGCTGGAGCCCCAGGGCACACGAGGGGAGGTGGAGGGCAGTCCCTGTGCCCAGGGGGCAGCAGAATAGCGCAGGGGAACGATCCCCAGTAAAGAGGCCGTTAGCCCTTCCGACCCTCCTCCTCTTCCCACAGTAGGCGATCTTTTAGGCCACAGGCCCTCTAACTCCCACAACATCCATCTTTTGTCACACGCATCACCATCACAGAGGCCTTCTGATGTCATAAGCAACCTCACTGCTGTTTATTCCACACCCTGTAAATACAGGGACCCCAGAAGCTGGCCCACAACTCACTGAGCTTTGAGGCCCTCTCCTGACAAGAACGCTTGGAAGCAAGAGGTCCCAGATCAGCAAGGTGGGTGGTTGCCGACCCTTGAATGGCAGAAAAGAGACACGGTTGCAAAAGCTGCAGAGGAAGAAGAGGCGATGTCAGAGGAGGAGCAATATCAGCCTCAGGGTAGCAATGGCCATCACTCATGTGTCTGATGGTGTGGAGCTCATGGAAGTGCATCCATCCAATGATCAAGAAGAACCAATGGAATTAGATCCACCTCCAGCATGGCTCCCCTGGCACCACTACACCATGCCAAGGCTCCCCTCCATGATGTCACAGTGGCGGCATCGCAGGAGCACCTGGCCAGCACCTTACCGTCGGCCCAGCCTCCGTGTCCAGCATTAGCTGGGAGGCCCAGTCTCTGCGACGGGCCATCCTGTGGACTCAACTATAACATCTCTCAGCAATCAGCAATTATTTTGTTGATTGTCCCGGGTGGTGTGAGCCTTCCTTTCCTACCCCCCCACCCCTCCGGAAGAAGTGCTGTCTCTCTGACAATTTAAACACAACAAAACAAGAAAAAAACCAGTAAAAATGCTTTCCTTCTCTCTTATTTGGTACTCAGGTGACTGTACCTGGACTCCTCTGTCCCCTCCTGGTCTTCCCAGTCCAGGAAAGATACTGATGCATGGGGTGTGGTCCAAGCCCAAGGCCTTCAAGACAGTGAGGGGTTGGGGCACACAGCACACGAGGGCAGGCTGAGGGAACTGCCTCTGGTCGCAAGGGTGGTGAGACACTGGAGGCAGGTTGCCCAGAGAAGTTGGGCAAGCCCCATCCCTGAAAGTGCTCAAGGTCAGGTTTGATGGGACTTTGAGCAACCCCATCAAGTGAAAGATAGCTCTGCTTATGGCAGGGGGGTTGGATGATCATTAAAGATCCCTTGCAATGCAACCCAGTCTATGATTGTACAATCTTCTGCTTACCAGGCACTTACTCTTCGTCTCTGCCAGTTTGCTTTGGCCTGATGACTTGGGTCATGTCTGATGCTCCTCTGGCACCTCTGAGAGGATATGTTGGGGTCTATTCTCTTCCTCCTGATGTCTCTGTAAATCTCAGAGTGGTTCAACAGCTGCTTTACTTCCATGTATATGTTCCTGTGCCTAATTAACCCTTGAGATTTCCCACTTTGTCCCACCTCCCAGCTCAGCAAACCTGATACTTGTTTCCCACGCTCAGGATGTCTTTGAATTTGCACTATTTCAAAAGGATCCCAACTCTTTGTGGAATTGGGATGCTATATTTTTGAGTAATGACAATTACATTACTGCCAAAGAGGTCTTTCTTGATTGTGTAGCCATGGTAAACCTTCCCAGCTTAACCTCTTCATGTGAGATACCTCTACATAGAGCATGACAGAGCATTGAAGACCATTTTTCTCTACAATTTGCTCTATTTTGTGGTTCCTTCTTGATATTTAAGTGACTTCTGTCTGCAGATATTTAACTGAATTTCAGGTACTGTCATCAGCTGTCTCAGAACTTGTGCTGAAGTGAGCTTCTTTGGGCAGAGGACAGACTTGTCAGGCTGTTCCCACTAGGGGCTCTCTGCAGGCTCTCTTTCAGGGGACCCTCCTCTGCTGTATCTGGACATGTTGGTACAGAAATAGGGTGTCATCCCTGTGAATCCCTGTGGACTGACCCATCAACACCATCTCAGCCTTGCCAGGCTCCCTGCTTGTAATCCTTGGCAATAAGACCAGCTCTCAGGGGAGGATTTTGTTCTCACTCGTTGTCTGCCTTGTGGGGCCCAGCAATGACTGATGACTTTCTCCAGCTTGGTGCCATGCTTTGCTATATTGTATGCCATATATGCTCATTGGTAGGAGTTGCTAAACTGAAAGTCCTCCATTAACTGGGATTAGCTCACTATTATTTTAGTAAGAAGAGATACCACTTCATGGGAAGCATCCAGCCAGAACCACAGACTTCTTTTATTTTGAAGGAAGGTCCTTGTTGGTCGTTCTTATTTGGTTGTTTCTTCACTGAGGGATGTAAGGAAAAGGATAATTCCATTTTCTGACTCTGAATGCAGAGGATTCAGGATGGTTTTAACTTCTCTGAGATGGTGTTCTTCGCTTAAGAATACACCCTGTTGGCATCCACCTCTCCAACCACAGAGTGTTTGCATCTGATCCTTTCAGAATGACATAAGGGCAACCCAAATTAGTTAATGGAAAAACTGGCTACAAATTAGACAGTTTACAGTCTCTGTCATGATCTAAAGGACACCACTGGGGAAAGAAATTATCACTAAAAGGGTTGACTACCAAGCACATGCTATGTATGGAAAAAGTCAAACTATAACTCCCTGTAGATCTGTAGAAGACTGTGAAAGCTCACTAGGCTAAAGGAATTCCTTGAAGGATTAAGCTATGCTACTGTCCACCATTACATTGATAGATTGAGTCCAGAGGTTTTCACAACATAGCCTCTGCCTGTTGGCAAAAACATGATGAACTCACAGATTTTTGGTTCCATGGCACAGCTCTTTTTGCCTTTTAATCAAATTGGATGATTGCTGCAGCATCCTCATTTTGCTAGATACTGAGGATAGGACTGAGAAAAATGTCACAATTTATTCACCAAGTCAATTTCTTTACTGGTGAGTTCCACTTCCCTCTGAATTCGTTCCCAAAGGAATCACAAAGGGGTTTGGCCTCTCTCTCGACCATTCAGCACTTTGGAATGTGCTGTAAAACTATTGCCCTGAGCAGCATTACAGGAGAGGCATCCATCAGTTAACTTCATCAGCAGCTTTCTCTTCTGAGGGATGCACTGATGATGATGAGTCATAAAGACATCGATTTTAAAATTTGCTTTGAATCATAACCGCATTTGTAAGATTACATAGCGGCTCCCAGGGATCTACTGAGTTTTTTAAATCTATAGTTGATGCCTACTCTTCTCAGTTAAGTACTATATAATGCATAAGATGACCTGGCAATTTTTTATTTTTATACTTACTGCTTTTGGAAAATGGTGTCTTAATATGGAAAATGGAGTTAATATGAAAAAAATCTTTTTTTTTTTTTTTCCCCAATAATAGTCTTTGTTTTAAAACATCTAGTGTAACTGTTCAGTTGGGTGAAACAGTACATTATACTTGCAGGTTAATATCCATATTGAGTTAATATCTGAGGGGTTCCCATCAAGATTTGAGATCCCAGTGTTCTAAGTTGCTATAAATCTAAAACAATGGATAAAAGTACACAATTAAAAAGACATACATAGGAGTGAAAATGAGGTGCAAGGTCTAGGACTGTGGAATGACAGATAGATCTTACAGTCCATATTGCTGTGGTCTCGTTTGTCTAGATAAATGCTTCCTGGCTAGGTGTCACCAGTTTGGCTGAGGCAGGGTCAAGCCACGGGACAAATTCTCTCTCTCCAATCAGCCCCTTCTCTGGTCCAGGAGGAAAGTGTAAGGAGAGAGATAGACGGGAACGATAAAGTAAGTGGGCGAGGCCTTGGTTGAGTTTTGGAAACTAAAACTATTTTAATAACAACAGAAAAATAATATATGAACAATAAACAACTAGATATTAACAAATATATACAAGGTTTGGGGATCTGGTGCAGCGAGGGTTAAACTGCGGGCAAACTACCGGGTAATGGCAGGGGCCAGGGCTGCTCCACCAGGTGCCGCAGGGCCGGAGCAGCAGCAGGCGGTGGAGCCAGCCGTCACAGCGGTGACTGCAGCAGCGACCAGCAGAACGGCTCTGGGGTGACAAGCAGCAGTCCGAGCGGCAGCAAGAGGTACCGGCCGGCAGACAGGAGCGGGCGGCAGCAGCAGCACAATGGCCCCACAGAGCAGCAGACGGCAACAGCCCCATCCTCCTCAGAGCAGCAACCACAGCCCTCAGGGGCCACAGCAGCTGTTTCAGCTGTACCAACATCTCCAGCAGTGGCAGGGCGGCAAAGGGCCAGGGCACGAGGTCTATCACTCTTTGTGCACAGCTTCTTACAGAGACATCGTCCTGCCAAGGACCTCCACAGCCAATGAGGTGCAGGGACGTGCAGGGGGAGGAACACCTTCATTGGTTTCATATGTCAATCAAACAGGTTTTATATTAAACCAGGACATTAGGCTAGAAGGCTATGGTGGTGATGATGATGATGATGATGACTATCTCCCACTTTGTCTTCCCAGAGTGAAATCTCCTTAAAATGCTCTTTCCTTTGGCTTAAGGCTCTTTCCTTTGGCTTCCCCTCTGCCGGTCTTCACCTACAGAGTGCTTGGGCAGCAGGAAACATCCCATGAACCTTTCTGAAGCCCTCTCAATAAATAGTGGGCTCTCCCAGTTTGGAGGCAGTGGTTTCTTTCACGCACCAGGCAGCCTACTGTCATCACGCTCTGCCATTCAGGGAGAGGAGGTGAGCTGTTTCTCTAATACACGTCTGATGGACAGAGAGATGAGAACTTCAGAAACATGACAATGTCCATATTTTACCCTATTTGATGAGAATTTTCTGTTCTGGGTGAGCATGAGAATGCTGGATGGACACTGACTGATCCCCTGGTAAATAAAATGCAGTCTTCGCTCATATAGTTTGTCTTTAGTGACGCCAGTAAGGAACTTCCTGCCTTGGTGCTGTGGTCAAGGAAATAAAGCACGGTCACTTTACAGGACTGACATTTAGAAATCTCTCTTGCTAGCCTTACATTCGGCCCCTTTCCCATTAATTTGATGAGTCAAAATAATGAAATAAAAATCCCCAGGCATTATTGAGGACAGCAAGTGACAGGGGAGAAGTTAGAACCTGACAGGGTCTGGTCTCTCCAGCTTGTTCACTTACTGGTCCCTGACTCTCATTTCCACGGGTTTTTTCCAAGGACTTTGAATAATAAGCTGGTGAGAGGTGGAAACCAAGATATTCCTAAGGTTTAAAAGAAGATGACAGGATAGCAAAATGTGATTGTCACATCTCAAAAAAAAGAAACCCCAAACAAGTGAAAATCCCGTCTCTCCAGTCAGCAACCCTTCACAGCACTTTAAATATGGTCAAAATTTAAGCTATCCATTGCAATCTACATGAAACAGGCTGGTTTTTGTTCGACTGGCCTGTGTCTCTGAGTAGCCTGCTGGACTCTTGCTGACAATTTCTGACCCTGGCAAGCAAGAGCCCTACAGGGAAGGCTCTCTGGTCAGGCAGATGAGGAAAGAGGCATAAGACAGGGAATGGTAAAGGTGCCTGAACCCACTGCTCTCTTTGGGCTGCAAGGATTCTTGGTTCATGGTTCTAGAGCTATTAAGATTTCAAGTGCTACATAAACACCAAGTATTGTATTCCTGGGGATAAAAGGAAGGTGATCTTCCTTATCCCACAACTGTAAGGTCAAGGTGAATGTGACTGTTTAGAAACACTGCAGTCCTGAAGCCCGAGGGGAATTTTAATGTGTTTTATAAACTTGTTTCCACACCAAGCTATTAGGAAAACAAGATATTTCTCCATAAAGACTCTCTTTTTCTCTCTTTAGGGACAGCACTGCCAGCCTTACAGTGCTTTAACTCAATCAGAATCATCATTTTTATAAACAGACCATTTTTCATGACTTGCTTGATCAACTTGGGAAGGCAGCTTTTAAGAAGTTATAGTGACACACAGGGAAAAAAACCCATCTTACTTCATATGTTGCAGCCAGAGATGTGAGAGAAACCATGTCCTTCCTCTGAAGGTAGTGCATAAGCTAAAACACAGCCCTACGCACTTGTTCTCCCTTCACACTCAGCTGCAGTTAAGCAATATTACAAAGGGAAAGAACAAGCTCTTTCACAATTAGATTGCAGAGCTAAACCTTTTTTTTTTTTTTTGGTACAGAAGTTTATGGTGGGACATGCCAATATTTACCCAAGGCTTTGTCTGTATCAGAAGGAAATTTCATGCTGGTGGCTTTTGAGTACTTAAGCTGGGACAAAGGGGGCCTCGGGGACAGACAATCCAAATCACCACGGAGAGCTTTGGCAGTGCTAGGAGCCAACAGGGGCTCGCTGTGAAACGAAGAGCGAATGGTTGCTCAACAGTGGATGAGCTCTGGGGAAGACTAAGAAATGTATTTACATTGGAGGTCTTAATTGCCCACCTTTGTCTTAATATCCAGGAGGTGGACTGGATACATCATGAGGATTGGGATTGGGTTTACTTTTTGTCTTAGCACAGGAGTGTCAAAAGGTTGACACCTGGGGCACACACATAAAAGGACCTGCTCTAAATGAACAGAAGAAGACCCCATCTGCTGAGTCTGTCAAGGGGCCAAAAGTCAGCCAGAAACCTCAGGAAACTTCTGAGTGTTACGGGACTGCAAAGTGGTTTCAAGCACTCTCACTGGCCTCAGCAAAGCCACCGTTTTTCACACACATCCTCAAACAGAAATGAGCTCTCCCTTCCACCCCCACCCCCCCCACACACATGTATTTCAAACATGTAAAACATTCAGTGAAATACCAATGTAGTGCAGAATTTAAAAAAAAAACACCACCTTATTCTGAGTCAAAATGGTCTCTAGGCAGTGCCGTCAAACTGGGATTTTAGAGAGCAATCCAAAGAGGGAGTTTTGAGACTGCTAGTTTAGAGAAAATGTAGTGCCACTTGCCCCACAGAAAGCAAATATGTATAAGCGGAAATATCTGCTTATCTGAGGATTAGTACTACTCAAACATGCCTTTTGCAGGCAGCAAAGAGAGGCAAGGTCTTCGGTTTAGGCTGCTAACTGAATACCTCAGCCAGGTGTGTTACGCTCCGCAGGAACGGACTTTGCACCACAGCATGGATTTAATTCCACCCCAGCTCACAGGAATGGAGGTTGTTGGTTCTCTTTGAAAGGGATCTTACTATCTCTCTACAGACCTTTCAGGTAGAAAACTCAGCTTCCTAATTACAGTTGAAACTTTTATGAAGTTTGATTGAGAAAAAGGACACGTGTAGCTTCTTCCCCTTTTTTTTTAGTCTCTTGCAGCTCAGGAAGTTGAGGAGGTAGTTAGATTATTCTGAGTTTGAAAACTATGAATACAATGCTAAAACGCAAACATAGTTTTATAAAGTTACTGGTTTTGGCTGAGCTCTCACTGTGTGTCAACAGTGACCTCCTTTGCAGGTGCTGGTGCAAGTGAAATTTTTTAATAATTTGTTTTTCAGTGTAGTGCTATCATTGTTAGTAAACAACTCTAATCAGTATTCTGTGTCACTTTTTGCAAAAAAGCATTAACGAGGTGGGGGGATGCAGCAGGAAGGAGCAATAACAAGTAAAGCATCTCTTTATTTCGACACACTGTGAGACAAAATGAGTAAAGAGAGAGGAGGAGGCATTAGCAAAGGCGGAATTGGAAAGAAAGGGATTAAACTAGCTACATCAGGTAGGACAGTTGGAAGAGACCGTAAGTCAGCTATCTCAAGAGCAGAGCACACTGCCTAGATTCCACAGATGGTACCGTAGACTTCTCTGGGAAGTTACTGATGATGAACAAAGGGAAAATACTATTAGATCCTTATTACAGACTGTCAACAAATAGTGTTCTGAGTAGTAGTGAATCAACATTCAACGTCAGAAGATTATCATGTGATGGGTCTGTGACGTAATGGGGATGTAAATTAAAAAGTCCATTAGGAAGAAACTTGTGAGGCAGAGACAGGGGTCTGGGTTTCCCAGTATTGCTCAGGGTGCAACAGCCACCTGACATCAGCTTGTTCAGACTGGCACGTTTTACAGCTCTCCTACGCTCAGTTTAACCCAGCAGAACTAAATGACCCACTGAAGGTTGCTCAAGAAGCATACAAATATCTAGCTCTGAATAACCGAAAGCCTCTCTTATCTCTTAGCCAATTTCCTTAACCTCAGAACTGTCCTTCCTGTTTGATGCCTTGTCTTAAAGCAAATCCTTGACCACAGTTGTACTCTCCTCTCCCACGTCATCAGCCAAGCAGCCTACTGTTTCTCTGTTACCAGTAAACACTCGATTGCATTTATCGCATTATGACGTTTTTGCCTCCTTGGCCAAACTCTTCAAATTGCTCAGCTTGCAGCAAAGGCCCAACAGAACAACCTTTGCTGCCATTGCTGGTCCTGTTTCTTGCTTTCTGAGGTGCAGATGGAAATCTGACCTTCACCTTGGAGTGATTTCCCATTCATCATCATGATGAATAGCTGTCGATCCACTCTGCACTGCTTAAAGAGGTGCCTCGCAAGTGACTTGGCGCATACTTCCCAGCCACACCAGCAGGACTACTTCTTTGCAGTGTTTGCATTGGGCGAATAGCGCTCATAATCTGAGACTTAATGTCAAATATTTTCTGCAAGGGAAATAAAAATGTCAACAGGAAGTGAAATGTGACCTGATTAACAGTTAGACCTCTGACTCGGCTTCATTTTTGACTGATGTGGTGTTTTACAAGGATAATAATACCACCGATTCCTCTTAATTGATGGACCCTGATGGAAATATAAATTAAGCAATTAATACAATTCTCTGAGACTCATAAAAATAAACCATGGGGAGAGATAGTCATATTTATTTTTTGAATTACTTTAAAAACAAGTGTCATACAAAGCATAACATTTTTTTCTAGGGAAAGCCAAGGCGAGTTTGACCTCCTTAAGAGACAGAATGTGCCAGAAGAGGCAATGCAAATGCTCCGCCACAGACTGGGGCAGTTTATGATAACCCAAACTGCCTTTTGTCTGGGGAGTTCTGCAAGCCCTGATTTTCATGCGTTTTGTTTAAAATGAAACTAACCCAAAAAAATTACTGTTTAACATTTAGAGTCGCACCCAGAGGCCCCATTCAGAATCGGGAGCGCTTTGTGCTAACTAAGAGCATGGCAAACACAGTGGGAGAAGCAGACTCTGCCAGTAAACAGCTCGCGATCGGATTCCTGATGCTTTTAATGGTTTCTTCCGTGGGAGGTGGATTTAATAGTGAATAGTAGACCAGTGTGACCTTGAGAGATGCCAGCTTGAAACCAACAGGAGTTTTCAGGAGAGAGCAAGAATTCTGGGAAAGCAAGAATTTAGAGGATTTGCAATACCCAAGTGATCCAAAGCAATATTTACAAACATTTACACACAGGCTGCTGTTGGATTCAATCACGTTTGCATCCCTCCGTGCTTGCACTAATGGGCTTCCTGTGACTGATATATTCTCCGTGTTTCTCATTTGACTTCTGCTTTCTGAGCAGTCAGAGTTCATACTCAAAAGCTTTCCTCTGCCACCATGAAAGCTCAGTGGTTGTGCTAATAGAGGCTGGGATTCTCTTGTAATGTCTTCAGGTGTAAAGAAAACAGCTTGTTCACCCAGAGGCGCTCAGTGCTTGCTGTTCTTTAATTCTCTTTGAAAAGTTACTCCCTGACACCAGGAGCAGAAGCCGCACCACAAATTACAGGGAGTGAATAAAGCAGGATTGTTGCACATGCAGTCTCCTCCCTACCTTTGAAATTTGAGAGCTGAGTAACTTGGAAAAGGGACTTGACTTCTTTTAAAATCAAAGCGAAACAGATGCCTGGCTATTGACTGTGATTTGAAATGTCTGCCATAAATGTTCCTGTGAGCCGGGCAACTGGCTGCTGGCGCCAGAGGGAGAGTTACTGCAGAGGCAGCCCTGTCCTGCCGTCCTGCCCCTCCCAAAGGTGCACAAAAGTGGGTGAAAATGGGGGGAGCACATATATACATATACACATCCATGCCATAGCTGCACTTCTGGTCAAGTGACAAAGTGCCAGGGAAGTCCTATGAGAGACAGCCCCACGTGTCAGCTCTGTGATGGGAACACGTTCCGTTCCAGGAGAAGGAGGGTGCCGGGGTGCATAGTTTCGCGTGCCTCCGTGACAGCCCTGTGGCCTAGCCTCACAGCCACACGGGCTGCACCAGCAGAAAGGCTCAATAGTGCTGACTAACCAGACAGGTATGAGGCAGGAGTAGCACACCCAGTGCCGCCCCTGTGCATGATTGCACAGGTACCCAGACTGAGGTGATCCGGTCTTGCTGCGGAGGCTCATCTGTCACCACGAGAGAAGATGCCGTAATGGACTCAGTGATTCCTCTGTCTCCAGGGAAAATACTGGGAGCAAGACTGGGAGATACCCAGCTGGGCTGAGGCTCTGCACTGTGTGGCTGCTTTGCAAATGCTGGGTCAGGAAAACAGCTCTGAGGAAGCAGCGACAGCATCTCCCTCCATCTGCCACCATGCACTGGAGCTGTTGGGATCCTGGACTGACCCCAGCAGCGTGGTTTAAATAACCCTCAAATATTTGTCAAATATTTGTGTTAGCACAACACAAGTTCTTTTGATTATACAGTGCAACTGCCACCGTTCTTATATCCTACACTGGCATTTTCCTTTATCTTCCTCTCCAGCATCTCTGACAGAATGAAAAGACTAACATCATGTAAAATAAGCAGGATAACTACTTCACTCACCTCACTATTATTCCTAATAGTAACTAGTCAGCCACTCTTTGCAAACAGCCATTGGGGCAGAGGAGGAGTTTAATTGAATAGGTGTATAAGGATGAGACAGCCAAGTTGCGCTGCATTGCAGGAGTTGCTGAAAGGCAATGATGTCCTGTATCTCCTTCCCGGGAATTGTCCTGGTTAGGTGAACAGGGCATTAGTTTTGTGTTTCTGACACTTCAGAGGAAACAGGAAGCAATGCAGTTTATCAGAGGGAAACAACCAGGTATTAGGGGTGTTTGGTGATGCCAGTTCATCTCCTTCAGGCTCCTGGAACTTCCTGCAGAGCTCTGCATCATGAGTTAGCAATGGCTGAGGGCATGGCTTTCCCACCAACACCACACTGCCTGCCCCCCAAGCACATGCCCACTCAGGCCCAGAAGGACTAGGGCTGTGATTACTTAGCAATCCGCAGGGCTTTTTATAGTGGGTACAGCATCACATCGATAGGGCTGTACCAATCACTTGTTCCATTTCCAGCCCTAGCCTGGGGCCCCTGCACCACTCCTACATCTAGGTGCATTCACAGGGCTGCAGCCCATGTGCCTGCCTTCCTAACCTGCAAACAGCACCAGTTTCTCCTGACAAGGTTTGTTTAATTACAGGGACATATTGCTAAACATACAGGTAAACATACCTACACAGTAACTGGGCTTTCACAGTTCTTTTGTATCTTGAATATTGCTCATTCATCTGCAAAGTTAACTGAGTAGTGAGAGATGCTGACATGCCAACTTTATGCTGGGGGATAGACTGGGAGACGACCAGAGAAACAAATGCTGTATCACATATACAATAAGCCCATTTTTCATTTTACAAGAAGTAGAAATTAAGACAGAGAAGTCGAATACTTACAAATTAAGTGCATAAATTATCATCGCACAGGCATCCTTACAACTTCACCAAAGCAAAACAAGACGTCTTTCATGAGTCCTCACTCTGCCTCTGTGGTTTTCCTATATAACTGAAACTGAACCTACCCGAAAAGATGTGACCCAAACAGGTCTCCTCTGGCCAAAATGAGAGGCACAGCATCAGGTCGCCCGAGCGTGAATTCTGGCTTTGCCCACACACATGCATTGCCAAGGAGATGGTCAGGTTTAACTCACACACACATAAAAACCAGAAGTGAAAAACTACGCTTTTCAGGGATGTGTGTGAATGATGTTATGGGAGTGACTGAATTCACGTACATTTCTACTCTCTGAAACTTTCCCCGCTCCATCTTGATGACAAATGATAATAATTCCAAAATCCTTAGTTAATTCCAGCTCCCAGCACAAGGATAAAAGATCTCAGTAAGAGCTCTGTTGCTAGACCACCTGGGCATGGCAGAGACTACTTTCTCAAATTTCTAAGCAATGCTTCCACCTTGCAGTGGAGATAGCGCTGTGAGTACTGCTGCCTTGTTGTGGGCACAGAGGGCTGCCACTGGCACATCTTTCATCCAAAAGGCAAGGAGACTGTTGCTATCAGTTTATTACTGGGAGGGATGGCTGGGTGGGGTGTGGGCAGGACACCTTTGCTTCTCACTGTGACCTGTAGAGAGAAGGGACAGTGGGAGAGGCTGTTTTTGTTGTCTTTCTCCCCCAGCTCTCTGCTGGCTCCTGAGCAGAAGGGGTGTTAAATGGCTCTGCAGAGTGCCATCAGTCATTGTCCTTGGGATCCAACTGGAAACACGGGTTTATGCTGCTGCTCTCTGGGTGCTTTGGGGTCTCAAGGACACTGTGTAAATGTTGATTAGACAAAATGGCATTGACCTGGAGATCATTAAGCATCGCAGCTATTACTGCAGGTATATTGTATTGCTACTACTTGCAGGCTGGGAGACCATGTCACCTGCTAGGCTGCACTCTGTGGCAGCATTTTTCAGAGCAAAGCTCTTCTGGTCACCGCTACTAGTTCTGCAGTGTTAAAAATGCTGTTTACAAAGTAATGAAGATGTCCTAGCTCCGAGTCCCTTAACCTCTGGGCTACAGCTTGCAGCAGGGGATTGAACACTCCCCCTCTGCCTCCTTTTTTTCTGGGAGATATGGGAGGAGAGGTCAAAAAACTTCTTTTGTGTTCAAAGAAGGGGTCATGGCATGGAAAAGGCTGAGAAGCCCTGAGGTAGTCTTTTTGCAGGGCAATTAGCAGCTAATGGAAGCTGGGCCAGGGTATGGATGGACTGTCTGCCTGCAAAGCCCTTCCTGTGCTGGTAATGTGCTGGAAGGCGGCCCAGGGAGACATCCTCGCTCCTCAGAGACGCTGTCGCCTCTCTGAACACTGCTAAATCAGCTTGTCTGCAGTGAAAACCCCAAAATATGCCACTTGGGAGGAAATGCCTGCAATGTGAAAGAGAGGAGCCAGAGATCTCAGGGCAGGAGATTCCTTTGCTCCCCAGCACAGAAAAGCGACTGCATTCAGGCTGCACCCTACCAGTGCTTCACTTTGATTGCCTTGGCTCTTTCTGTCCTGACAGAAAGAGCTGAAGAGCAGGGCACTGAATCCCCCACAGTCTCCCCCACACATCAGAATAGCTGTCGCAGTTGTGTGGGAAGTCTGAACACAGCTTAGACACTCCCAGCTGTACTGGTTTTGACTGGGATAGTAAATTTTCTTCATAGTAGCTTGTACAGCGCTGTGTTTCGGAGTTGTGATGAAAACACTGTTGATAATACACTGATGTTTCAGCTGTTGCTAAGCAATGTTTGTACATCATCAAGACCTTTTCTGCTTCTCAGACTGCTCCTCCAGCGAGCCCGCTGAGGGTGCACAAGAAGTTAGGAGAGGACACATCCAGGACGGCTGACCCCAGTGGGCCAAAGAGATATCCTATACCATATGACCTTGTGCTCAGCAATATAAGCTGGGGGAAGAAGAAGGAATGGGGGGACATCTGAAGATACAGCATTTGTCTTCCCAAGTAACCGTTACACATGCTGGAGCTCTGCTTTCCTGGAGGTGGCCGAATACCTGCCTGCTGATGGGAAGCAGTGACTTAATTCCTTGTTTTGCTTTGCTTGTGTGCACAGCTTTTGTTTTACCTATTAAACTGTCTTTATCTCAGTCCATGAGTTTTCTCACTTGCACCCTTCTGGTTCTCTCTGCACCACACTCGGGGTGAGAGAGCAAGTAGCTGTGTGAGGCTCAGCTGCCCACAGGGGTTAAACAAGGACACCAGCATTTTTATTTTAGGCCCCATCCAAGTTTACTTGAAGCCATCAGTCTGTTGATTTGGGTCACCGCTGGATCAGGGCCTTTCATTCTCCTTCAGTGTCTACATTTCAGCAGTGAGGACAGCCAGTGGTATGTGCCACCCTCACCAGTAGCCTCTCTCATTCGCTGTGGAAAAGCCACAGAGACTTACAGGAAGACAAAGGAGCAGGTATCTCAATTCCTGTGTCCTTCTGTCTCAGAGTTCATAGTGCATAAAGCAGCTTAAAGGGATAAATTTTGTGGAAAACGTTCTATTAAGGCTTTGGACTAACCCTGTTACCCTGAGTTACAGTTCCTTTGGAAAGGGAGACTGAATGTTAGCTCTCCAGCACAGAAGAGGTTTTTTCTATGGAATTAATGTTTCCTAATTATTCCAGCACTGCCCAGAGGACAATCCTTTTTGCATAAATACGACTTGCTTTTCCTAGCCATGCTAGAAAAGATTCCTGACCTGAGAATATTTCTCTTCAGAAAGTCTGTATTTGCTTGATCATGATTTTTTTTTTTTTTTTTTTTTTGCATTTGTCTAGGGCAAATGACAAAGGAAAAAACACCCCACCTCTAGAAAAATCACGGGGATAGCTTTCTAATTGGGTACATGAGAAGTCTAATTATGACCCCATTGGTAGTGGTGAGTATGTGGTTAACTGTATTCTAGAGGATTAACACAGAGAGCGCGTGTCTTTCTTGAGCAGAAAGTGGCAAGTCCCCGTGGCCTTACTTGCCCTTCCAAATAATAAATCATTTTTATGAATGATTTCAGGAGAAGCTACCTGCCCTGCTGAAATATCCAGGGGCTGTTGTCAGAACACTTTTGGTGTCAGGGGCTGAGGACACGATGGCTGGAACATCACTGCTTGTGATATTTAGTCAGGCAGGTCACAAGCAAGTCAGAACTAATTACGGGGGAAGGGGGAGTGGTATTGTTTTTTTCTTTATTTGGAGTGGGGGAGCAACAACTTTGGGGCGTATTTAAATTAAACAAGGGTGAAAAACAAAATCGAACTGGATGTAAGTGATTGACGCTGCTTATTTGCTCGTATGTTGCCAGGTAGCTCCCAGGACAGCAGGGAACAACCAATGGCAGGCAATGGGGGTGGAGGAGGCCTTTTTAATTAGATCACATCATTTTTCAAAAGAATATTTCTTTATCTCTCACAGTATCTAAAATAAACATCTGAGAAACACATCGCGTTATATTTTTGTATGTGGATTGCCTGCTCAGCTATGGTTAACCACTGACTTTGTGTTTAGGTTCTTGTTTAGACAGGCTGCGTTGTCACCCTTACACCGTTGGAAAGGTAACAGTCTAGAAGAGATAGGAAATTGGAGAAGACCTGCAAGAATGAGCTCAGCACCCACAAGATCCCGCAGTTAAAGCTGTCAGAAAACCCCTCTGTCTCAGTATGCATGCAGCAGGAAGAGCAGAGCAGTGGCCAGCACAAAGGGCTGCATCCACAGACAGGACAAGTCAGTTCTGTCACCGCAGAGATATCCCCTCCCTGGGGAATTGGAAGGGCGGCACTGCAGACCAGGCAGAGGTGGAGAATGGCCAGGTGATATCCGTGGGTGGTGCACAAAAGCTACACTACTTGTGCTGGAGAGTGTTCTGAGAAGGTGGAGCAGCTGTTAAACACAAAAAGTAGAGAGATCCTCATTCGTCAGTGAAGCTACAGAGCGCCAAGTTGGTTTGGTTGCTTGGTGTCCCTCATGGTGCTTCACTGCAGCTGCAGCGGTCTCAAGAAAGGTGCAAGAAGGGAAATCCTTTCTCCTGGCCCTGCCTGGGCTGGAATGCACCTGCTCTGTTACGTGATGTATTCTCCAGATCGTTCACCATGATACGGTCCTCACTGTGACAGGCACTGTCCAGTCCAACATACATGAAGCCCTCCTGCTGCTTAGGCATCTTTTCACATTAATATGTGCACCTGGCCAAAAGTTCCAGTACCTCCGGGGGATTTCTCATGCACAGGAGCCATATGTTTAGGTAGTAGTTGCTCTGGCAACTCAGGACACAGCCTTATCAAAGCAGGCTATGTGCAATGAGCACTTGTGGGAAACAAAGTAATGGATGTTAAGGAAGAGAGCTGAATTATGCAATTAAAATTCTGTTGTGGAGTGATGTGATTAATCCATGGAGACTGTATCCACATGAGCATGCTAGGGTATGCCTTCGCAGTGGTCCAAACTGGGTGCCTTCCCAGACCATGTCATCGCTCACCATCAGCCAGCACACCCAGGTTTCCCTTGTGTTCAGAAACTGGGACTGTCGAGAGGAGGTAGCAGGGAGGTGTGGGATCAGAACATGGTGGAGCAAATCTAGAGCTAGCAACTGGGAACTGCTGACCAATTTGGTAATACAGACACAGTTTAGAAACGGGTGCTTCCTGCACTTACATCAGTAACAGCTTGTACTTGATCAATGGAGCCAGTGCAGATCCACAGCAAACCTTACTGAAAAGACTGAACACAACTCATTCCATGACAACCATCTGTGCCTACAAAAGACCCCACACATCTCAGAGAAGTATTCAATACAAGATCTGTGGCTGCAGAGGAACCACTGTGACATGAACTCACAGATGAACTTCAGTGGCTGGGCAGGAAGAAAGTAGTGGGCATAGTTTTATTGCCCTCTCCTGTCCAACCAAATATCTTCAGCAGGAGACTCAGTTATTGCTACCTCTACCAAGTGACCTGCAGGTCGCTTATCACTTTGTGTGGCTTATAGGCTACGACCACAAGGTGAGCAGGAGGAAGCACACCTCATGGATATGCCTAAGGAACATTCCGTTTAGGGACCCAGAAGATTTTCACCTAGTGCTAGGTCCAAAGCCTGAAGAAGATACCTGTAACAAGAAGCGAGCAGCTGGGGTCCCAGCTGTTTTGTATTCCTTTCCTGTAGTTGTTTGTGAAAGAGAGATGCACCTTTCTTCTCACAAAGTCAGGTGCCTCCTTTCCTCTCAATTCTCAAGTATATGCCATTTTCCTTCAGTGCATTCCCAAAAGAATTAGAGGTGGGAAAAATATGTTTTCCCATACAACACGTTGACACAATACCAAGATACTGCTAGGGCCAGAAATTAGCGCAGAAATAATCTTGATATGTAAGACCTGAGACCTTACCTTCATGGCTCCAGATTTCCATGATTGTCTCCAAGTCAGAAGGCTTAACATCATATCAAACTCTACTAACAAATGGATTAATAAGCAAAAAGCCATACAAGTCTGAACAGAAAGATGTACATTTCACCCCAGACCAGCGGAGAAAAGAAAAAATAAAGGTGTGGAGTGGATTAAAACTGAGACTAACTGGCAAAGTTGGGGTGAGGAGGAATCCCCACATTTCCTGCGTGGTGTTATGTCTGTAGAGTCTGTTTTTGCAATGCTTAATACAACAAAAAAGGGACTCACAAAAAGACTCCTAATGCTCACTGATGAGAAGTATAATGACGTGTAAGATGCAGCTGTTCCAGTGGATTTCTGAACAGCAGGCTCTTGTTGAATGAGCCCCATGATTATTTATCTCCATCATGGGCTCTTTATTCTAAGGTATTTGTTGACTTCCCTGCGTTTCGACCGGCTGTCCTTATGCATAGAAAACTCCAATAATGGATTTTTTTTTTTTATTAGCCTCCTCTTCCTCTTGCTTCTAAAACACAACGCAGCTCTGGATCACTGCGTTATGGAAGGGAAGGTGCTGCCAGTGTTTTAACAGGGGCCTCCCACAGCATTCTGCCCCATTAGCCTCATAGACCCAGGGCAGTGCTGGAGCACGTGCTGCAGAGAGAAGGGTCAGGAGACTATTTATTCTCCCCATTTAAACAAAAATGCTTTCTCATGAGCAAGAAGAGAAGCAAACAAATAAATTAAGCTGTGCTTTGATGGAAGTATTTATACTGTGTCCTTGGGAAATGGACCAAGCGTGGAGATAGTGCAGGCCAGTGTTTAACTTGGCTGATTTGAAATGGTATGTGTGTAAGTGGAGACCTTGCAGGGGCACTGAGTGCATTCTGCCGCTTGATTATTTTTTTCTTTTTTAATATCTTGTGTTTGGTACAATCTGCTCTGCTTCAAGGTAAAGTGCATGTTCTTTGGAAGCACTTTGTGACAGCACTATGAGCTGGAGTCACAAGCCTGGAGCTCAGAGAGAGAAGACCAGAGGTTTAATTGCGGTTGCTGCAGACCTGCTAACTGATGCTGAGGGAATGCAGTTTCCCCATTTACCAGATAAGGATAATGCTTGTGCACCCACCCCAAAGCTAATGTACTACTGCTTTAAATGGCAAATATTTTTACTATTTTCTTGAGACGCAGTCTAGGCAGGCATGTCTTCTCAAACACAGGGAAAAACTCTTAGCCAGTGGTTCCGGGCTGTGTCCCCAGCCCTTCCGTTTATCGGTGCTGTGATCTTGCACACTTGGTCCAGCTGGAGACTGAAAGTTATGCTCAGGAATTCATTGGCTTAAAGCAGAACATAGTTAAAGGAAAAGCTCTTTGGATAGTGTGAACTGGCATAGCACTCCTGACTTACATTCAACAGTGATATGGCTCTAAATGTCCGTATTTATCAACATTTTGATATGAAAAGACATGTTTCTATTATTGTATTTCATTTTCAGCTGGTTCTTTTTCTCCCGTTTTTCCCCTGGAATTACATCATTGGAAGCCAGTTAGTAACACTTCTGTCCCTGTCACTCACTGGACCAACATGTATTTTCTCTATATATGATTCCATTGGAGTTGCAAACTAAAAAGGCTCTTTGATCATAATTTTTATGCAAGGTCAGCAGAAGGAGCATGCCTGCTATTTTTAAGACAGCATTAAACATTATTTTACATTTTTTTCTGAATATGTAAACACAAAAATGAAAAGGCTAATTCTTTGACCTGTTCCTGCCCCCCTACCCCACCGTACCTTCTTCCTGGAAACCAGTGTTACACAGGCTGTACAGAGGAGGACACCAAGCCTGTGAATTCCTTGAATGGTTTGGCACCTCTTTAAAGTGGATGATGAGTAGCAATACAACAAAACCCAACTTAGAAATAAAGTCTCCAAACCAGTATCAGCATGGCCATGGGCTCCTCCAGTCAGGCAACTTTGGATGCATGAAACACGCTATTTAAAAAGGAGGGCAGCCTGACATCAAAGGCTTGCTGCAGCTTGCTATGCCATAATCACAGGATCATGCCATAACTCCTGGTCTCACAGTGCTGGAGGCATAGCCACAAGGTTGTGTTCTTTCACAGGCTGTCTGGGATGTGAAGCAGAGGCAGGAGGGCAAGCAAGTTTGGGGTTTTTTGACATTTCAGGCAACAGCTTACTCAGAGACTCAGGTGGCTGCAACTGTGGTAAGATGCAACAGCTGAATGGACCAGACAAGTGATAGTGGCAGCAGGACTAAAGGGCAGTAGACAAGCCCAAACTCACAGAGTGGGTGTCAGCTTTGGCTCACCAGCTGCTCCTACCTTTCGGAGGGAAGGTCGTATCATAACAAGGAGAGGTCAATAGAGGGTGTGGTGCGGTGCGGTGCCGTGTGGGAACCTTGGACAGGACAGACATGACTTGTTCAATGCAGCAGGAGACTTCTGCAGTTCATTCTTCACCTCAAGCACTTCACTGGATTCATCAATGACTGCGCAGCTCTTGTGCACCACAGATGTTGATGTCTCCTTTAGCCCTAGGTCTTCTTTTGGATCTCCTAAAAGAATCTCTTCTTAAGAGACACTGAGCACTTCTTAATATTCCATGGCTGCATTGGCGTTGGGGAGCTGGAGAGTGCTTCTCAGCTCCTGTGTGAGGGTGCACATCCTGCCCATGCTCTTGTGACGTACCAGGTTGAGCCTGAGAAGACAGCAAGGCTTGCAGGGAGTCAGGCATGAAGCATGCACTGCAGATGGTGCCTTGGTTCTTTGTCTGGGGTACGAGCCTGACAGGGCTCCATGGAGGTAGTTCAGAGCTGGCTGAGCTGTAGCCACTGAAACATAAGGGCATGTAGGGACCTGAAGGATGGAGGCAGCAGGGAAGTCACTCTCATGCAACTGCATTGATTGCATCAGGACTAAATTTGCTCCTTTAAGTGCTGCGAATGCATCACGATTATTATTAGATACCACTTCTTTTCTTGTTGCGAATGGTTGCATATATTAACACTCATATAAACCAGACAAAATGACTTGCCCACAGCTTTTTATAATATCTAGAGAAAAAAAAAAGAAAGCGTGGGGTGCTTTTAGCCAGATTGTAACGTTTTTGCCTCACACAGCTGATGGGGTGTCTGCTCTACATCCATCCATTTTCTGCTTAAAAGGTCACGTTTAATTTTCTAAATGAGCCCACAACCCCCCTCCCACCCCCGAGCACTCAACTCTAGACAATGGCTTTTCTCTCTCCATGGCAAGACATCACTGCATTTTTCCTTTGCTACTATGCTTACAAGACTTGTGTGCAGTGAGGGAGAAAAAACATCTGCCAGCAGTGACTTCCTAGACATAGTATATTTACAAACCTTGTTAGTTGCCATGAATGCGTCATGCCTCGTTGATGCCCTTATGGGCAAAGTAAAATTGTATGAAGGGTATTCTCTTTTCTGTTCCCCTAAGGAAGAAGGCCTCGTTTTGTAAAGATAGCACATAGGTGTGAGAGCCCCAGGGGATGGGGAAGAACATCCTGTAATTCACTTAAAACCAAAACCAACTGGCCATCTTTAAAAGTTCTGTCACAGGTAGGCAACTACAGTCTCTCTTCTGAGTCCCACAGCAGCATGGCACCTGACACATGCCAGTTTTGGTCTATGCTCCCGCCTAACAAAATGTGGTGCCAGACGAATGGTATTACTCTCTGTGGTAGACTTGTGCACCAGTTAGTTTTCACGCACAGAAGTGATTATCTGATGTCACCATTGCTGTTGGCCTCATCCACCCAAGAGGAGGTCCTCTCCACTGTTGTTTTCCAAGGCTCTGTCCCTGTGAAAGGCTCTGAGGGGTTCATCTGTACTGTTTCAAAACCCCAAATACCAGCTAATGATAGATACAGGAGGTGCGTGGCTCTCATAAGTATTCTTATGACTTCTGAAAAGGTATGTTCTTTTTCAGACAGCTTACTTTCAATGAGATCCATTTTACTGAGATCCTCTTTATCTACTGTTTCCAGGAACAATTTTCTTAATTTCCTTTAGCCTACTAATACCTCCCAAAAACACCTTTCTATTAACATTTGCGCTATACATTGCAGTCCAAAGCTCTGCTCAGCTTATAGCTTGGTTCTTAAGGACACGGCAGAGAAGTAGCTGAGCCCCAGGGTCTCTGCAAGGCTGGTTATTTTGTAACGAGGCAGTAGATTACCATTAGAAATTCATGTAAGCAATAGTTAAACCTTATGTAATAACTGACTCAGACCAAGCGAAACAGACACTCTAAACATGATGAACATGCAGACGCTGGTAGTCAGAGGGCTGGAATCCCTTTTCCATGCCAGCACCTATTTCTGTAACAAGACCTTTTATTAATCCTGATTAGTTTGGAAATGCTTACAATTGCTTGCATTGGCCAAATAATCCTCCTAACTAGACCCAAATAGTGAAATTTGGGATTCACCCAGATACAAAGCTAATTAAAGAATCACTCCATTGCTTTTCGTTGCGCTTTAAAATCAGAAAATCATACTATGCTAGTTTTTTCAGGTACATCTTTTCGTAAACAATTCCCTCCCACTTTACAAAAACCTTACTGTTGCCTCCTTGCTTTTGTAATATAACGATAACAGAGAACCATTTGTAAAGAACCATTTGTCATGGTCCTAAAAACATTTCAGAATCGTCTGCTGCTCATGGAACAGATAGCAGAGAGAGGCAGAGTATCAGACCATGGCCTTCAGCTTCCCTACAGGAGCACTTCCCTGATGCTGGCTCACATTTTTTCCCCTTGAACTGTGGAGCCGATCTTTGCATGCCCTCTTAGATGTGTAAGTTGCTCTTTCTTTGGCACACCACCTGAATGTCAATGGGCGCTTTACAATTCATCAGTACTGTCGGGCTCATCTGCACACGGTTATGTGCACTGTGCTCTCAGCTAGCTGTATTGTGGTTTGTCTCTAAACTTGCATTCCTTTTTCCTCTCATGATTGAGCTCTCAGGTTTGCAAATACTGTCACTTACCAGCTAAAGAGTGCTCGGTCAGAGACAGCTGCATGTGGGCTCTGACCCTGCCTACAGTGTGCAACACTGCGCAGCAGACACAGCAAGCTGAGCAAATGCACTTTCCTACGCTGTTTGCCTTTTAAAGGCATGCTAGGGAGCTGGCAGCTACAGCTCAAAGAAATCAAATGTAGGAAAATAGGAGTGCATTATGGGCCCTGTCCCACAAAGTAATGAGCACACTCAGTAATTCCATGTTCCTCAGATCCAGTTCCCAAGTACTTGCACAATTTAGCATTAGAGCTGCAATGTCTCACTGAAATAAAATGCCCTTTTCAGGGTTTGTAAGCGAGGAAAGGACCAGTTTTGGGAAACGTGGAGTGCAAACTGCCAAAGGTCTACGGGATGGCAAACAAAAGGCACAGAGCCAGCCGGGAGATAAAGGGTGTGATTAAAACAGCAGTTCCAGCAGGTGAAAGGCCGTAGTACAAGCAGTGGCAAGAGTGCACCTCAGTGCAGTTCAGTAGGAAAGAACGCCACCAGACAGACTGAAAAACTGGAAAGAGGCTGTTGGTGGCCAGAAGAGCAGATAAATCTGGAAGCAGCATGAACCTGTCTGTTATCTGGCTGAAGCAGTCAGGCAGCACGCCCTGATAGACAAATTCAGGAAGCAATGACATTAAATAGATGTAAACAAGCTGTCTCAGCACTAAAATTTTGTTACCAACCAATTAAATTTCATCTTCAACTCTTAGCTGGCGGCCCTGGCTCACAGCCCCTTCGCTCTTACTGTTTCACAAAGATAAAACATGTTGTATACTATTTCCATCAAAATTGGGAGATGGATGGAAAGCCCTTCCCTTCTCTAATGAGGCTGAAAGACTCCTTTACCCTATGTATCAGAGAAGCCTGTCACATTTACATTAATCGATGCTGAGATTTTTAGGGTTATTCAGAAAGTGTTCAGCGCCAAAGCAGGAATGGGAGGTCCCTGCAAACATGTGGTTAAAGTGGATCAGACTGTGCAATTTCCAAACCCAGTGCTCCTTCCTACGGTTTAGCATTCTTGCCACACCAAAGAGTGCAGTGTGGGGAGCCAGAGGTCCCCTGGCAAGTGTCTATTTCATCCTCCAAGTAGACTATAGTTACCAATGCTGGGAAAAAGTCCACAGAGCAGAAAAGTGCTGCTGCTGCTACAGCCATCGCCTGCCTCATTCTGACAATGATTTTGTCCATGCAAGACTTTTTGTAACCATCCTTTTGTAAATGACAATGCTGCTTATAATTCTTACGTTTCAGCTTATACCTCTTCAGTACTTTCAATGTTCTTGGAGCTAATGATTTCAGCACAACTTTCATTTTGCATCACCCTCACCATTTACTGAAACGGATCTGTCCTGGGGACAGTTTCTTCTTTACATAGCAGCTTCTACTTCTGGATGGAGCTCTTCATTTCCAGGCATGGTCTATTGCGTAACGACCAACAGTAAAGTTGAGAGAGAGGAAAAAAATAAATCATAGTTTAAAGAAAGCAGAAACTTCTGAAACAGTGCAAAGATTAAGCTGTTAGTGTCAGCGGGCCAAATGCTGATGACCTTTATGAACAACATACGTCTATAAACGCAGGGTGATTCCTGGCCACGGCTGAGCCCAGTGTGACCGACGCCTCTCCAGATACCTGCTGCGTCCTGCAAAAGGTTGCCTTTGAAACGCAGCCATGAGCCCTGTGACACGGCAGCGAGCTTCTCCTTCCTGACAGCCAATGCATTTAAAGCCAGACCTTAAAACGAGCGTTCCCTGGTCATGACGGTGCAGGGTGCTCTCCCATTGCTTTACCTCTGGAACGGCATTTACTGTGCAGCAGGCAGAGATGGGGAGGGGATTCGTCGTACTAGCATGAATCGCAGTAATAAAGCCGCCCAGAGAGCCCCCGGCTGCAGCTCATGATGAAGGCAAGGAGGGCTGCATGGCTGCTGCGCCGGGGCCCGAGGACCCGCACCCGCGCCTCCCAGCAGGCAGTGGCCCTGCGGCACTGAAACCTCTCCAGGTCTCGGCTGGGCCTCCGTGCTGCCCGGTGGAAGGCCGGCTGAGAGGAGGCACGGGCAGCGTGGCAGGCCGGTTTGGTAACGGTGGCCCCAGCCATTGGGGGAGGTGGCGGGGGGTCCTGTCAGGGCCGCCAGGGAGTCAACCCCCCACCCACAGCTCCTTGCCTTGCTCCACGCTCCCGGTGGTGGCTGTCCCTCAGGGCTGCACCAAGCCCCATCTGCTGAAAGGCTGGCGCGAGTGAGGAGGGGAAGCGAGCAGCCATGGCTTTGCTGCGCTAGGGGCTGTTTGTGAGAGCCCCTCTGCCCCTGGGCGCCCTGCGCTCCCCGAGCGACGGAGGTTGCCTTCCCTGCCGGAGGTGGTGGCCGCGGGTAGCCCTGCCGTTTGGACGTGGGTCGTTGCGGCGCGCTTCCCCAGAAATGATTTCACCTTGGCCATTCATCACCACCACAGGCAATCTAATTACAGCCCTGTCTGAAAAGGAGAGGCTCATTTATAATAGAGACTTTGTTATGAAAGTGCAATAGCTCGAACTACATTTTTGCAACATTTTTTAAAGGAAAATTAATTAATTGTCTGGTGCATTTTAAAATAACCAGCCTCCTGAGGTTGGCGCAGCGGCACCTCTCAGCGTATTCCCTCCCCACCCAGATCGCCTGCTGTGTGACAGTGAAATGCTAAAATTATTTTGGCAGGCAAATAGCCTCGGAGGCTGTTGTTTATTTTCTACAGCAGAGGAATATCTCAGAATGCAGCCTGCACCTCTGCCCTGTGGGACTGTCTCTAATTGCACGCGGTGCACGGTAGAAGCATTCAAAATGCACAGTTCGGAAAACAGAATTAAACATGGGGGGGGGGCACCCACATCTAGCAGGCGCCCAGCTTGGTCTTTAGAAGAGGTGAATGTAAGAATACACTTCTCTGAGAAGCACGAAAATGGACAGTGGAATAAGGCAGCTAATCTCCTGCTGGCATGCATGCAGCCCGACCACCAGTTAATCAGCGCAAGAGCTGAGATTCTGGGCCAGCATGCTCCCTTTCTCACACTTGCTTTTGTTCCTTTGTTTGAGCAGTCTCGGTGAAGGGACAGTTCAGGTGGGTGCTGCTCAGGAGCGGCTTCAGACAGAAGTGGGACCCACTACAAAATGGCACAAGGCAGAGAAAAGGCCTATGGACCTGTCATGCCGAGAATGCATGGCACGCACCTCGCCAGCTGAAAAGCCTGGAGCAGGCTGCAGCACCTCTTAATGTGAGGTAGGTTCTGTTCTGAGCTGCCGTTCTTGCCCAGGATAGACCATCTCAAGTCACTCTGGAAAAAAAAAATGAAAGCAGTGGATGGTTGGCCTTAACCCATCTCCTTTTGTGTTATCTCCAGGGCTCACTAGATAGTCGTATCTCATCCAACCACACTATTTCATGTGGAGAGGCCAAGCATTAGATGAGGCTTTGATAAAAGGAGTATTCTCAAAAATGGTAAGTCAGATCCCCAGGCAGTATGCAAGAGGAACAAACTGCAGTGGCATCTGTGATGAGGGATACTCCAGAAGCTCAGGAAGCAGCTGAGCTTGGAAGTGAACAGTACAAAGTAGGATGTGGAAGAAAGAGAAAGTCTTTGCAAGAAAGAAGGGACCTATATTGCAAGAGTGGGGGATGATTTGCCATTTTTCCTGTACAGGAGATGAGAAATGGACAACTGATATTCACAGCAGGTAAGAAGGGAAGAAGGTTTTCTGAGGAAAAGGCTAAGGACAGGGCAGGGATGATAAGACCACTTCTGAAATCCTGCTCACTGGATTTTACCTGTTGGTAGACTGCTAAAAAAAAAAGAAATGGAGCCAGAATAGGGACCATTTGGAACAGGACCTCCAGGAGACAGAAAATTTTGGTTGATTTTGCCAGCTGAAGCCTTCCTATAGATAGCATGCCATACAAAGCATGTGCTGTATTAAGGTTGTACACATCTTCGTACACAGTGGCACTCTTTACTGCACCATGAGTTCTCTGTTACCTTCATGCTCCCTCAGGTAAAGCTTTTAAGGCTATTCTGATGTTTGGCGTTGGACAGAGGCTCTTGTTCTCATTCCTTGGAAGAATAAATGACAAAACACATTAGAAACTACCCCATGGTTATTGAGAACAGGTTTTGTGAGCATTTTGCCACGCGTGCTGCTCTAAATTCTATCCAAAACCAAACACAGACAGATAGTCTCTGTGCAGAACAACCTGTCCTAGGTGCATGGATGAGTGCGGCAACCATGGGTTTTGTCTTCCCAGGCTCCATGCTAACCAGCGCAAGCCAGCTGGGGCTGGAAGCAGCGTAACCACATTCACGTGATGTCAACTCTGAGCTAACAAACCAGATCAGCATTTATCCTGAGAGGTCTGCCTCGAGTGTACTTTACATGCACGCACTCAGTTCAATTAAAAGACATGCAGATATCTTTTCAGGTTGGAATTCCACATCCCTACTAGGACAGGGAATAAATGCATGACTGGGAATGCATGGAGAAAAAGGAGGGCTGCAATGAAGAGATTAGAGTGGCTGCCCAACTAAGGCATGCCTTCATCTCTGCAGGATTTTTTTTACTTGACTGCTTAATGGTTCTTACTTCACAGGGTTTTCATTACACATTCTTGTCTGTATCTTTGCAGTACTAATCATGGAATGCTGCACGCTTTAACCCATAGCTTTGCTGTTTTGATGTCAAGCTACATGTCTGGTCTAATTAGGTATTCATACAGTGATACACATTCATTTCTTATACACATTATGCAGAACCTTACATGTTTTCCTGTATTTTCTTTTATTTCTTTTGTAGTGTTTAAAGCACGACATGATTTGTTTGAAAGAGAAAAAAAAAAGTGTTTATAAAAGGGCACTAGCAATAAAAATGCAAAGTGTAGTCCCCATAAAACTAGAGGCCAGCCCAGGGCTTGCAACATCTATACCTTTTGCTAAGATCTGGTGAAAAATGTCATGAAGGTCCACTAGTTTTCGCCAGGCTTATGGAGTAATTTTATGCAGGTCACTTCAGCAGGAATCTGTGCACTTGATCCACTGCAGCTCCAGATCTGCTAAACCAACCAGGTCCTTTGTTGTTGTCTCTATGGCAATGATGGCAGCTGCTGTCCAACAGTCCCCAAGAAATGAGGGATCTCCTTCAGCAATATGGGGAACAGCATATATTTGGGGTCTTACCAAAACTTGGACAAAATTTATTGACTCATTGAATTTCACAGAATCACAGAATCATTTTGGTTAGAAAAGACTTTTAATATCACCGAGTTCAACCTGCACTGCCAGGTCACAACTAAACCATGTTCGTCAGCACCACATCCACATGTCTTTTAAATACCTCCAGGGATGGGGAGTCATCCACTTCCCTGGACTACCTGTTCCAATGCTTCACAACCCCCTCTGTAAAGACATTTTTCCTAATAGCCAACCTAAAGCCGCCCTGGCACAGCTTGAGCCCTTTTCCTCTTGTCCTATCACTTGCCGCTTGGGAGAAGAGACCAACTCCTACCTCACTACAACCTCCTTTCAGGGAGTGGTAGAGCGCCACAAGGTCTCCCCTGAGCCTCCTTTTCTCCAGGCTAAACAACTCCAGTTCCCTCAGTTGCTCCTTATAAGACTTGTGCTCTAGACCTTTCACCAGCTTCTTTGCTCTTCTCTGGACACGCTCCAGCACCTCAAAGTCCTTCTTGTAGGGAGGAGCCCAAAACTGGACACAGGATTCGAGGTGAGGACTCACCAGTGCCGAGTACAGGGGGACAATCACTTTCCTACTCCTGCTGGCCACACTATTGCTGATATAGGCCAGGATGCCATTGGCCTTCTTGGCCATGTGGGCACACTGCTGGCTCATCTTCAGCCAGCTGTCAACCAACACCCCCAGGTCCTCTTCTGCTGGGCAGCTTTCCAGCCACTCCTCCCCCAGCCTGTAGCATTGCAGGGTGTTGTTGTGACCCAAGTGCAGGATCCGGCACTTGGCCTTATTCATCTGGATTGTAGTCTGCTGTTTGTATATCCCCATGTGTATCTGAAGAGTTAAGTTATGCCGTTCATGGTGTCCTCTTTCTGCTTGCCGTTCATTCGGAGTTAACTCTGCAGAAAGGTTAGCACTACAGCAGTTGGTTTCTCTGTTGTCCAGTGGAAATCTGAAGGGTGGCTGGTATGACTTTACAACTTCTGCTGTGTATCTCCAATTTTGGCCACCTTCATATGCATGTTTCCACTCTTGCCATGTGAGTTATGCCAGTCTTGTAATGGTACAGCCTTTGGACTTGATTTCAATCTCGCGTTTTCTGTTATTCATTGACAGTGTCTTCAATGACAAAATAAACCTGCAATAATATAAACATGGTATGAGCAAGAGGAAAGTCAATCCTACAGCTTTTAGAGGGGAAAAAAGTATGCCTGAACTTGACGAAAGCTTGAATCTCATTGTGGAAACTTACTATTTTCGTGCTTTATTTGATCAATTTGGTTCACTTTGAGGGAAGTCCACGGACACATACACATACACACACAAAACAGCTATGTTAACAGGTTTGTGTAATGAGAAATGGATTCATTTGAAAAAAATGGAATGTTACTGTTACTATATAACATGTAATACAGCCTAAAGCTATGTGTTATGCAAAATGAAAGAGCAAGCCAGAAATAGTTTGAAAAAACTATATGCTGTGCATTGCACCATTTGTTGTTGGGTTTTTCTGAGCTAGACGAAGGATACAGTGTCAAAATGTAATGTTCTGTACAAAGACAGTTTTATGGCTGTGTACATAAAAATGATAGAATTTACAAATCTATCTGCTGGTCAAATTCCACACTTCTTTACCCTTCATATTCAAGTAAGAAATTTCACATGATATACATTAATGCAAAGTCTAGCACTGCATGGATCATACACCTGGAAAGAAAGGAAGAGGATGATGAGAAGAGGGGCACAGAGCTCTTTCAATTTAGATTTGTACATTGTGGGGTACATGCATTTCTTTCTAAAACCACCATGAGAAACCAAAGCAACTACTATTAGAGCAACCCTGATCTCCAGACCTGTTTCAGCTTGCAAGCCTTCTCTGCCCAGTAGGCCAGTCTCTCCCTGTATGCCAAGCAGCCCAAAGATTAACTAGCACTTGGAAGGTTGCTAGTATTGCCAGATGCATTTTATAATACAAGCTTTGCAATATGTACTGTGCTTAAAGCTCCAGCTTCTGGATTCATGTGCTTCTATCAGCTTTAGTGAAAGGCTCTCAGGGTAAAGCTTGAATATGTAGCTTCAGAGATCCTAATGAGATCAAAAAGTTGAGGGACTCCTTATCACCTCCCCGATGTGTGAAGTTTGATGGTAAATCCCAGAAGCTGTGGGAGCTCTGCTTGTGCTATCATCCTCTCACATCACTGGGCAGACCATCAGTGGGTGGCATCCACCAGCCTCTTAGATGCTATGGAATAATGGGTGCTGCTGGGGGTACTCTGCTTGATGTCCCCTCCCTTCCCTTTATTTCACTGTTGTCCCCCCCATAATCAGTTCTTTTCCTCCTTTTCTTTCTTTTTTCTTTAGCCCTTCCCCATCTTGGGGAGCTTTGAGGTCTTGTAAGGGCCAGCCTGATCCTAAAAGGAGAATTGCAAAAAGGATTGGCTGGCTTTCAAGGACAGAAGCAATTGGTGAAGCTGCACAGCTGTAGTACCTACTTAGTGCTTCTACTGTCTTGTGCTTCACAGCACAGCCAGGAAGTTGCATGGAGAAGATAGTGAAATATTTCTTCTTCACAAGCAGTTCTCACTGTGCCGAGTTGTTCCTCAACACTCTCCCTTGGGCTTCCCCCAATGACTGATTTGAGATTCTACTTCATGCCACTGAAGTTGGAATTTTCCTTCCAGGTTATGTAAAACTGCCCCATGGCACTTTGTATTGCGGACTGACAGGTGCCAGAGGAGTAGAAGGTTTCTGTAGGCCAACAGAGCTTGAATGTTTCAAACCAGACGAACTGTATAATGCTGGTGGAAGAAGCAGAAATGTGGTTTAGAGTTACCTGGAGAAGTCAAGCTCTACTTGCTTTTTAACACGGTTCAGCTTTGGAATGCATTAATTTCTACATGAATTTTCAGGAAATTAGACTGTGCTTTAGCTCTGAAGCCTCTGAAAGGCTTTCATCCATCACAGAGATGACGCATCAGGTGTTTGGAAGCACAGAATGATGCTACACAACAGTTGGGGGGAAGCAGTGAAAAATGCTGTATTCTGTGGAAGCTGTAAGAAGGAATTAGGTAGACTGAAAGGATTTACTTAGTGGGAACTTGGCTGGGGCACGTGCACCCTTTGTGAAAAATGCTGTAGTATAGTCCAACAACAGAAGCAGCTAAAGCCCTAGTAAGGGGTCTCCTTCAGACGATAAGGAGAAGAGCACTCCTTTCCAAGACCCTGAAGGGAGAATGCTGTCCACCAAATACTTCTCACAGTCCATGACCACTTAGTATTGGTCTCCAATCTAGACTTTACAAAGCCTGAAACTTCTCAGGTGGTCCTTCAGGGGGTGTAAGCTTACACTGAGCTCTACCAGGTCTGCTTGCGGCCTGATGCATCGTGCATCTTCTGTTCTTTAGACAGATGACCTCCTTTGATTTTTCATCTTTATTGATGTGGAGAGTCAAGTAATGGAAATCATGTCATAGGAGTCCTTATAGCTACTCACTGGAGGAAAGAAGCAGAGAACAGCGCATCTTTTTTAACAGCGGAGGAGACACAGCATGGAGGAGTTCAGGGGAACTGAGTGCGGAACCAGTGTTTCACTGAGAGACCTGACATGAATCCAGGAATAAAAAAAATCACCTGCTTTAGTTTCAACTGCCATAGTTGAATTTTTAGTTTAGAAAATATGAGATCTGTCATAATCCGTGGGTAGGCTGATGACTTCGATTGTATGAGAATCTTATTTGGCTTGAAACAGATGAGCAGAGAAGAGACAGTGCTAAGGAAGCAGTCTAGAAATTCAAGGAAAGCAGCAGTTCTTGGGGAAGTGCACAGGTGTGGGAGAAGGCCGCAAAGATTTGCCTCATGCAGCATTCTTGTGGGAAGCTTTTTAGTAGAGCAGATTGAAAAAAAAATGAATCAGTGGAGTGGTCTTCTCTATGTAAAAGTGTTTTTGTCAAAATGCAATTATTTTGTGGAAAAGTGTCAAAATTTAAAATGGGAAAATGAGAAACAATTATCTTTTTGCTTTCTCATTTCACTGTGATAATGTCAAATCATTTCATTTGTGCAAGTGAAACTGTTTCATTCTGATTTCCTCATTTAGACCTGGACTTTTCTATTTCAACACTCGCTATCATATTTACATGCATCTATCTACATATTCCATATTTATATTGCCTCAGTGTTGCAGAAGTACAGAATTTCTGATTCTGCAAAAACACTTCTATCTTATTTTTTTGTTCTGATTTGAAAAGTTCATTTGTTTTTAAAATGGTGATCTTCCCCTCAAAAAACAGACATGCAGATTTTTGTGGCACCTCTCCTTCTAAATGAGAATAATTCATTTTGCCCTCAATTTTGTATGCAGAGCAAAACCTTCTGAGGCCAAGGAGGTGGTTTGTTTTGGATCATTTCCTGTTCTGAGCTCAGGTTTTGGTTCTGAGCACTTAAAGTGATGGAGTAGTAGTAACCAATACCTGAATAATATGTCTTCCTGGTGCTTTCCAGAGCAATTCGGATTACTTTCAGCTGCTTTCCATACTTTCTTTAGGAGTCCTTCCTCTCATGCTCCAGTGGTGCCACTCTCAGTTCCACCATGCAGTCAAGTCACTATCCCTGTGGAATGCACACCACAGAAAGAGACGCTGTCCAGAAAGTCTCCAATTACCTTCTTACCATTTCAGCACGGTTCCCTTCTTCTGAGGTGGGCCAGCGTGCTGTTCATGCGGCTCCTTTCGAAGCTTGCAATGCTTTTCTTCAGGTTTTCTGCACCACTGACTTGTATTTCGGGTTGGCATTTAAAATGACATTGAGAGGAATTAAACTGTGATCAGAAATGAACAGATTTTAGCACGGAACTGGTTGTGAATAGCAGTTCTTGTGCCTCGCTTCAAAATCCTCCAGCATCAGTCAACAGTTAGGGAAGGAACAAGATATTCCAGAGACGGGGATGTTTTTCCCAAGAGCGTATGTGCGTGTAGAGAGGGCGAGTGCTAATAGACCCCCTCTGCTCCTTGAGTCCAGGCCAACCTGTCAGAGAAATCAAGTGGGATTTAGGGCAGATGTAAACCAGAAAGGCAAGAGAAGCAGTGTCTTTCCCAGCTACCACCTTGTTTTCCCTCCCTCACTGGAGCCTTGGGAGGTTGCAGCTGCAATGGTGGAGGATGACAAAGACATGCATTCATAGCAGCAAAAGTCAGTTTTAAAAAATTTCCCAGGTAAGCATCAGTGTGCTGCTAATCAAATTGAGGGTTGGTTGCAAAACTAAACATGAAGTAAACACTTTGCATAATCTGGTAGACTGCTCTGTGTTTATACATCATCCTTAAGCATTGTGAACTGAATTAATCATGGAAAGGGCGCGCTCTGTGTCCATATTCCTGATGCACTTCCAGAGCTGTTTTGTCTGTTTCGGACCAGAGCAAGGGCTGGGTTAGGAGATATGGAAGAGACCGGGCCAACTGCTGTATTTGTGGGAAGATTTAAAGGCAGATGCATGTGTTTTGCATGACCTGAGAGATTTTAGATTACATTTGATATTTACTGTGTAGAAAGGGAAAGAGCTGTTTTATCTCAGCTTCTAGGAATGCTTAACTTAAATGTCTCTGGCTACTTGGGTAGCCACGGCTATTGAAATAAAGCACATGAAATCCCAGATCCAGTTGTAACACCGCCAAAATGCAGCTTAATGCTCTGAGAAGGCCCCACAAATTGCCTGTTCTCATCAATCAGTGCCCCTGAAGCCAGGCTTATTTACATGATCCCAGAGCCTAACATGTTAAATAAATACATGTTCTTTCTCTCACTAAGACCTCACAAATTCCCCAGCCCTACCTAAGCAGCTTTCTGTCTCATTTACATTGGTTTGAGTTGGAAGAGTTAAGACTAAGCTCAGTAAGAGTCAGGGGCCAGCCCTCCGATGCCTTTCAGTTGGCTGCAAGTTGACTGACCTAAGTCCCTTTCTCCCTGTGAAGACTTTACAACATAAAAAGCTTCCTGGCAGTGCAGATGGACTGCTCCGTTCAAGCCAGTCCTATTTTGTTCTGTGAGATGAAGCAAAATGACCACAACTTATTTGTCTAGTTCTATATTCATTGCTTTGAGGTGTTCTTTTCAGTAAATCCAAACCTAACCTGTGCTACTTACCTGGAGCATTAGACCGGATCCATCACTTCTAATTATTTTCTTTCTTTGAGGAAGGATGGAGTTTCTAACAGGTTCCTTAAGACCTCCTCATTTTCCCTCCCATACTAACCCTGCCCTTCGGGATTTCATTGTCCTTATGTGCTGGCAGGCTGCTGTGCAGAGCTTGTTGGCTTGCCAGGTCCTTATCCTTACATTTGTGTGCTCTCACAAAGAAGCATGTAGGTATGGACGCTTTGGCAATACAAAATGAAGGCTTTCCTAGCAGACACGGTGAAAGGACAAGGTACTGAAAAACACTAGTTTAAATCTATGTGCAGTGCTCACCCAGTGACTGTTAACTTAACCTTCAAGTGCCTCCACTTTCCTGTTAGTAGGAAGGGGTAAATAGGAAAAAATGAGGGAAATGGAATGAAGCTACTAATTAATACCTGTAAGCCCCCTAAATGATCAGCGCAAATCCTTGTGTGAGACAATCAAACAGTCTACTAAAGGGTCAGCTAATTCATGGTCCCTTGCCAGTGTAGGTACGGAAGTACTCTCCTCCTGCAGGAAGGGCTGGCTGCAGTTGGCTGAGGGGCTGAGGGAGCCTGGGCAGAAGCAGCAAGACGCTTGGGCAAAGAACCAGGAATTGCAAGGAGCAGGGAGAGATCTCAAAATCCCACCAAACTTACGGGTTCACTGCTGAGCTGGTGCTGTCTTGCTTTCTGTGCCTGACCTCGTTTAGCTGCCAGGGGTGTCTGGAACAGCACAGTCAGGAAAATAGAACAGGATAGGGACTTCTTCCCCAGTGCCATCAGCCTGGGGGGACTCATACTGGCATGGCCAGAGCCTCCAGTGACTGTGAGACAGCACATGGTGACAGTGAAGTGGGCTGAGGAGCAGCGAGAAGACAGAGAGAACACTATCGGCAGGTGTTTTGGATGATGAGAGATGCTTCGCTAGGGAGGCTGTGAGGCATACACTCGCAACATGGCCATAGGCTGGCAGTATCAAGCTGTAAAGGCAGAAAAGGCTGAGAAGAGTGCTGGTGCTTTTCTGCAGAGGTGGTCCATGGCAGGAACGCTTTGTTGTTCCATGAGAGAGAAAGGGGAGACCTCAGGGCTGCCTGAGAATGTCGAAGAGGGCACACTGAGCTGGTGCTTTCCATCTAGTTGTCATTCCCTCCTTGCTCAACCACCTCTCTTGTTCCCTGACCCAGTCCCCTGCTCCAGGCAGTACTTTGCATTGTTTCTTTTTTACCACTCTCAGCCTCTCATCAAGGTGTAAATAACCCCTCCCACTCCATGTGTACCTGCAGGGCTCTGTTATTCTCCTGCAGGGCTAAAATTGTCTACAGCAAAGCAGCTG
This sequence comes from Bucorvus abyssinicus, assembly GCA_009769605.1. NCBI lineage: Eukaryota > Metazoa > Chordata > Aves > Bucerotiformes > Bucorvidae > Bucorvus > Bucorvus abyssinicus. The sequence goes on from CM020030.1 coordinate 37,678,272, forward strand.
CTCTGTAGAATTTGGCTAGAAGATTAGAATGCCTGAAACGCATCGAAGGGCTAGATCCTCACGGCTGGTATAAATCCTCATTTACAACATAGATCACAGCTATAACCAACACGTAAATCACAATGCTCCCTTCCGACTTGCAAAATCTATGAATCCATGAAAATTGGCGTAATTGCATTGATTTCAGGAGGGCTGCTGTGATTTACGCTGGCTGGGGACGTGGCCCAGCGCACGCCCATCCTGTTAGAACAAATTAGAATTCTCTCTGTGGTGCGGCAGTTCAGCATCCAGGCAGGCCGGGTCAGCAGCAGCGTGCTGAGCCTGCCATCAGTTCCTCGGTTCTCCCATGGCACAGAGCGTAGCAGAGCTCTCAGCTCTGCCCTGAACACCAAGCCTGTGCCTTTGCCTCTCTGCTAGGCTTTGTCTGAAAAATACTCTTGCCCAGCAAAATGGTACGGTGTAGAAGTGTCGGAGAGGCAGTGCTCTGACCAAGAGAAGCTGTGGGTGTTTTCACAAGGTAACTTGTCCTGTCAGATGTGGTTCAGGAAATGCTTTCGCAGAATGCATCCTGCACTTTTGCCCATGGACCTCTCTGAAGCCCTCAGTGCCGGTTCCTCGGCATAGCAAAGGGTGCGTGCACCGTAAGCATCAAATCAGATTAACAGCCATTGAGTCTTTGTTGTGTGCAATGAAGGGATCTTGCTTTCTGGCTGCTGCATAAGTGAAGGCTGCTGCAAAATTAGAAGAGGGTAAACAAATAAGAAAGGGGAAATAGGAAAAGAATCCCAAACAAGGCATTTTGTTCTGTATGCAACCCATAAGAAAGCTCAGGATTGTTTACTATTAATTGGGTTTACAAGGGATTGTTTTCAGGTAGAAAAGCAATTCACCGTAAAGTCTCTGCAATAAGAATCAAAGTCGTTAGTCTCACATAGCATTCACTAAAGCCTTCGTTGATAGTGAAGCACTAGTTAAAGCTACGCTTGCACTTGTCTTACAATGGCTTGTTTTCTGGTGCTTACAATTTCCTGAAAAAAAAGTCATTCAATGCCTGGCTTCTGCTTGGGAGCAAAAGTGTATTGTTTTGGAGATAAACATGTTGATCAAGTTTCTAAGAAAAAATAGAAATCAAACTTTTATATTATGAAATTACATTTGAATTCTTTTGCAAACGATTTAATCCTGATGAAGTCTGCAAGTTAAAAATAGGTAGTTTGCCTAATTCTCACCCAGGACTGGAGTCAAGGTCAATTAATTTAGGACACATTCAATGAACATTTTCTACTGTGCTTAGAGTCATGAAAGTGCAAGTCACAACAAATAAATATTGACGGGACTGTGAAAGCACAGAATGTGGCCAAATTCTTCTTTTGACTACACGGTTGCACCTCTCTGGGGATTATTGATGTTGCTTTTGCCTATTATCATAATGCAGGCTTTAGAGGACTTTCAGGTTTGGAATTTGTTTTAAATTGTCTGGTTATGGTGCTCTGATGGGTGTTTAATTTCTCTAAAGATCTGTGTAAATAATAGATCTCATTTTGGTGGCCAACCTGAAACTTTCAACTTCTAGTGAATAAATAACAGAACCATAGAGTTTCGCCCAACCCTGTTGCAACAGCCACTTCCCGTCTAAAGCTGGAATAAAGTCCCGAGACTGTATCACGGTATGAGTCTGCCACTAGTTCCAGTCATTAGCAAGTAAAAGAGATGGAGGCACTAAATGCAGGGTGTGCACCCTCCCCCTCATCCATTCTTCCAAACATTGCTCTTTGGTGGGGAGGGAATGTTTCTTCTCCTTTCCCCTTGGTCCCCTGGGCTGCACCATGTCCATTAGGGTGTTCCTCCCCGTGCTGGACTGCCTAACATCTCAGCCACTGCCACAAACGACAGACCTGTGCTCTAAAATGGCCTGTAAAAAAATCAGCCTGCTTACATACTTCGCAGTCTCATCCTCTGATAGTTTGAAAGGAAAATCAGCCTGGACACATTTAGTATGAAAACTGCCACTGCTTGCGGGTTTTATGACACTTGCCACAGCTGGCTCCAACACAAGTTTCTGTGAGCTAGGTGTGGCCCTGGAAACCTCCAGCCCACTCACGCCAGACCGGTCCTGGCTTGCTTGTGTGAGGAAAAGAGCTCATACCTGGTGCACAAAAACCCTTTATGGGAAGAATCTCCTGACCTAGCTACAAATAGGAAGAGAATCATTTCTCAGGCAACACACTCTTCTGCCCTCCTCTTAATCTTGTACTGCTGTGCTTCCTCACCACCTCATTGCCAGGGAAACCCTTTTCCTCTGGCAAATGCTGCTCTGATGATGAAACTGTTTGTGTGGAACATCCCTGCCTTATCAGAAAATCTGGGTTTGGTGGCTTTTTTCTGGCTGGCTTGCCTGGGAGGGTGGCGACTCAAATCACCTCCGCATGTGTGAGTGAAAGGAGTGCCTGGCATCTGCAGCTCACCGTCTGATGAGTGGCCACGCCGCTCGACTTTACCTTCTACCCTCCCAGGGAGCTGGGGACCTATATAACAGGCAAGCGGGGCAGGTCTTTGGCTGCCTCATGAGTTTCCCTGCCAGCTGGCGGGAGGGTGGGCTGGTGCCTGCCACTGAAGCGGGTTGTTCCGTTCCTGCTTAGTGGATGTTTTTCTTGCGATGTGAAGCGAAGCAAAGTACTGAAGCTGGCTGAGACTGTGTTGTGAGGAAATCCTCTGATCTTGCTAGCTCTGCTCAGTGTTTAGCCTTTTATCAGGACATGAGCTCATTGCTGTTTCAGGCTAAAGACAGAGCTTTGTGTGGATGCTTTGCTTTCACTCTTGAAATTCTCTGTTCAACTTGCAGCTTGTGTCAGAAAGGGCCTGATTACAAAAAATGTTAATGCTTTTACCAGGAAAGTTAGCAGGCATTTACGTGTCACTCTTCCAAGGGATACAGGTGTGTAAGTAGAGAAGAGTCACACATCTCTCTTTGAAACAGGTTCTCAGAGCATCCATCTAGATACTAATTATCTTCTGCAGAAGATCCCCAATTTCTTTTATGTCACCGGGAGCTCTAGTTGCCTGGCAATACTCAGTAACATCCAAGTGCCTCAGAGGACTGGATGTGAACTGCAACATCGGTGCATTGCAAATGGAGGCAGGTCTATTTCGAGGTCTTTACGCAGGAAAAGGTACGCAGAAAAGTTTAAACAGACAGCTGAAATGATTTCTTTTTATTCGCATGATATTTTATTCCTTGTGATAACCAACTTTTGCTTTTATTAAATAAACTACAACAAAACCTCCCCCAGCCTTTGTCTGATGTTTTATTTTTCTGTTGCTGATCCATGCGTCATACTCACGATTCTCTTGCTGTCAAAATTTAGGCAAGGGGATGTCTGAGTTGGCTATCCAGAGCCTTGTCAGAATAGGCAGAGCGGGACTGAGGGACGTGGCTCTAGGTATCAGCTTGCCTTGGTGCTGGCTAGGCCATCTCAAGGGATGTTACAAGGCTTCTGACGCGAGCATGGGCTTATGTGCTCTGTGACAGTGAGCACGGGTTGTGTGAGCTGATGGGCAGCTTACCAGCAGGGTCAAATGGCCATTTCTTCAAGTTGTGACCATGCCTCTTTCCCCATGGCAAGCTTGTTAACAGCTCATTTAAAACAACCCAGCTGACTTAGTGATAGGTTTAGACTCAGCTTGCAGAGCTGGCACAACTGTGGCAGCTCCAGCATCATGTCTGGTCTATGGCAGAAGAGGCACTCGCCCTGCTCCATGCCTTTTCCCTCAACATAGCCCCTACTTAAGGAGCATCACTGCCTTCACCTGGCTTTCTAGGTCCTGCTTCCAGGCTGTACTGCACAGCAAGATCAGGTACTTGGAAGACCTCTGTTCTCTTACAGAAAGACTCAGACTTCACCAGTCACAGGACCACTCAGAGCATTTAAGTGAGAATTTATGGCTTAAATCCAGGCTCAGCAGTGGGTGGTCACGTGCATTAGTGCCTGCCTCACTATGGTAGCCCTCTGTTGCAGAAGCAAGAGAGAACTTCAGAAAAAGTTGGCAGAGTGTTGGCTTTGTTTTGTTTTCTGCTCGGTTTGGTATTTCATCTAACTGTCAGGAAAGGTGGGGCTTTTTTTTTTTCATAACAGACTTGTCTTCATAATGCCTCTGAGCACAGGACAGCAGATGAAAGCTGTGTTTGGGAAATGCATGTTTCCATTAGCTTAGTTTCCTTCCTTTAGCAGTGACAGAAATTAGTTTTAATAGAGCACTGCGGTGGAAGTTACCCCTGCTTAACTCTAAGATGTAGCCCGTTTGTTTGTATTGTAAACTCTAATTCAACAATTACTAGTTCAAGTTGTGATTTTGAATTCAAGGGTACATAAAGTGGTGGTGTCATGGACAGCTGATCTACTATTTAAGTATTTTTCTCACTCAGATTTCAGTTCCTCGTGTTCTGGAGTAACAGCTTTCCAGAAGACGTCTGATAAAATGATCTCAAGTTGTTTCCTAGAGGAAATGGGTTTCTTAACTGGATTTTTCCTTCTGCTCATAACAGAATTGAAGTGATGCATGTAGTAGGAAGAGGACCTGCCGTACCTCAACCCATTCTATGTGGGAAGAGGAGCTTGATGCTGCCTCTACCTGTCCACCAAGAGGCTTACTATTGTGTGCATATTCCATTGTGGGAAAATGACGGATAATGGGGAGGTGAGGGAAGCACTGTTCCCCAGATTTTAGCTTACACCTTGACATGAAAATAGCCATGAAGCTGCCATGAAGCCTTTTGCTGATCCCAAGAATGGAATGCGGTTACCATGGCTAAGGCCTACTGCAGCCGAGTGCAACGTACCGTACGTCCAAACGAGGACAGGAGTGATGCGGAGGCAATACGGTCTGTCCCTGTTCTCGGAGGTAACAATGGGCTGCTACAGTTAACTGCATCAACCGCTATCAAGAAAGATGGATTGCTACTGCTGTGCCAGCAAAAATGGTGAAATCGTGTCCTTGAGGTGAACTTTGCTCATTATAATGTCATTATAATACCAAAACACACCTCCATCCCAAAGGACACCCGCCTCCAAGGTGCGACCACTCCCCACGGGGCATGTGCCCTATGTTTTATCACCTGGACCTTTAAACGTGAAGCGAGAGATTTTTAATCCAATCAGAATAAAAAGAATGTATGACTAAAGTCACTCAAGCCCCACCTAAAAGTACAGAAACAATATAAAAAGTGGCAAATAAAAGGGGGATTTGGGGAACAGAAGACCACCACCGAAACTTTGGGATCGGTCGACGGGCTGAACCTATCTTCTCCCCCCCACAGGGACGCCTATTGGGTAAGAGCTCTGTGTTCTGTGCACTTAAATATTAACATCAGGCTAGCTATTAATAATCATTAGTGTTTAGGTTTGTATCTGTGTGTGTGTTTAGTGCTTGCTCTAAATCCATTTCGCAGTCAATACCCTCTCACTGGTATCATTCGAACCTGCATTTAGTCATGAATCTACACAATAAATTATTATTGTTGATTTTAATACTGAAGGGATTTGTCTTTGTGTGACTGCTAGCGAGGGTCCCTGAATAGGTTAGGCGAATATCCTCCAATCTTGTGGGCTACCAAGAGGGACTTTGGTTTCAGTGATGCTGCCAGCGTGCCTGGCAGGCTGGCCAAGGTGTAAAGAACCCGAGGAAGTTCCCCTTCTCCCTGACAGGAGTGTGGTGGGCAGGTTGGGTGACAGGATTTCCTCTTTCTTGGGAAGCTAGTGGGCTGGTCAAATTGTAAAGGGTTTGGGAAACCCCCCTTCTGGGCCAGGAATTTTAATAATCAGCTCTATCTATCTTCCCGGCCCTCTTTTCGTGACATCCATGACTGGGTAAAGAACAATTCGACACCCATTCACACTTTCCATCATCACAAAAGTGATGCTGGGGAAGGATGAACTATTGTATTCTGAATCAAGGAGAGCATGACGTAAAGGATGTGCTCACTCTGTCGTCTCTTGGACACTACAGTCAGCACTAGTTTCCCTGCTTTCCCCTTCTCTTCCTCAATATCAAAGAGTGGCTCTCAAGAAGACATTGTGCTCCGTGCCTCTGGGTGGTGCTTGGTACAAGTTGAAGAAAACTGAACTTTCCTGGCAGTATAATTCAGCGTCCTCTCATTGCACAGCTGTGTGGATACCAAGCTTCACCCATTCCCTTCAGCGTGAACGCTACGTCACTCTAGCCATTTCCTCTTGCAGTAACCTAAAGCGTGAATGCTGTTGGTCAACAAGCAGGTAATTAAATAACAGGAGAAATGTAGGAGAGGCGTGCCATTGACTAAAGATCGTAAGATTATTGTATTTTCCTAGTTTTAATTAATTACTTTTCCTGTTTATTTCCTACCTTCTAATTTAGTTCCTTTTTGTGATATGTGTCAAATGCAATTTACCACAAAATATTTGTCACATTAGGATTACAAGGAAAACAGTTCCTAGAAGTAATAAGGAAATAAAGCTAAATTTGTATTTCACTGAAGGCTTATATCCATGGGAATGCTATATGTAAATCTGCAGTGTTTCCTCTAGATCGTATTTAGTCCTACGTTTGGACTTTAACTCTCCGGTAAGTGCAAAGTATCTCTCCACAATAAAAATGGAGTAAGCTGCCTTGGAGTCAGTGAAGGTGTGCGAGATGAGCCACAAACTAGCTAATGTCTTGTATGTCCCACTCCATCTTGTCTCGCAGCAACTTGCGTATACCTTCAGTTAATATTTTTGCTGTTACCAGACTGTTGGATAAATTAGGATAGTTACAGTGTTAAAAAACAGGTGATGTAGTGGACAAAGCAGCGCTGTGCTGCTTTATGTGAAGTGTACATGCTACCTGCTGCAAACCACCTCCGCGCTTATCCCTTCCCCTTCCTGGCAAATCAGCGGTCCTGTCTAATCAGAGTAAACACTGATTGCAAAATTCTCGAGTACACAGGCCTACTGAAGTCTCCCTGACAGATGCACATACACCTGGCTACGGTGCCTAAGCCAGCTTCTTGATCCTTCATGCTTTGAAGCATTGCTTGCTCTGAACTTCTTTTGCTTCTCCTGGCACACCTTCTAGAAATGAGAACACAGAGCTCTACTGATGCCAGGAATCACGCTCACCTCCTTTTCCTGTGACAGAATTTTGCAGTGGCATAAGCTCATGCTTTCTCAGAATCTCCATTCAAGGATCTTATCATAAATACTAGAATCTAAATTCATCACCATGGCTTGGCTTCGCGGACGAAGATTTGGGAAGGGCTTTGCCCACGCTTATTGCAAGCGCGTTGATGGCTGAAAAGGCCTATGCGGGATAGGCAAGACCGGTTGCAAAGAGCACACCGGAGGGTCTCCTTGGGTGGTATAGTCGAGGCACGGTTCTTTCTGCGCTGTCTTTTCTCCTCGAGCCTGATTCTACGCGTGCTCTCAAAGGAGACAGCAGCGTTATGTATGGTGTGTCTCCAAATCTCCCGATTGGAGGCCAGGGTGGACCACTGATGGTGGTCAATATGGCCTAGGCTGAGGTGTTGTTTCAGGGAGTCCTTGTATCTCCTCTTTGGAGCTCTTCTCTTGCGGCAGCCGGTGGCAAGTTCACCATAGAACACGATCTTAGGGAGGCGGTGATCCGCCATCCTGGAGACGTGCCCTGCCCAACGCAGCTGCGTTTTCAGCAACATGGCCTCAATACTGGTGACGTCTGCCTGTTCAAGGACAGCAACGTTAGTCACGTAGTCAGTCCAGTGGATGTTTAGGATTGTGCGGAGGCAGCGCTGATGGAAGCGTTCGAGGAGTCGCAGATGGTGGCGGTAGATGACCCATGATTCAGACCCGTACAGAAGAGTAGGCAGTACCACGGCTCTGTAGACACTGATCTTTGTACTTTTCTTCAGGTGTTTATTGCACCAGACTCTTTCATGGAGTTTTCCGAAAGCTCTGTTTGCCTTTGCTATTCTGTTGTCTATCTCTTTGTCGATCGTGGCATCTGAGGAGATGATGCTCCCCAGATAGCTGAACTGCTGGACTGACTGAAGCTCTGACTCACCAATGGTGATGTGGGGATGATGGTAATCATCTTGTGGTGCTGGTTGGTAGAGAACTACTGTCTTCTTCAAGCTGACTTCCAGCCCAAAAAACTCAGCCGCCTCTGCAAACTAGAATCTAAATTATTCTTTCTTTTACTAGCATAAAAAATACACTAAGGTAGACAAAGCAGTGAATTATCAGTCCTATTTCCTGCCATGCTTTCTTTAGTGTTCTCAAGTGCTCTTTGGGTTAAGGTCAGTTCACAGAAACTGAAGATACAACCTTAGACCCAAAAAAATAATTATGGTAAAATGATTTTCTAATATACCCCTTTTTAATAGGCCACTTTTCAAAAAAAAAGACCTTTCCTTTTTTACACACTGTCACGACTGCAGTGTAAGAACTTGCATGGATGCAAATTTCCACAAGGAAGGATGCAATCTAATTCTACTGAACCTGATTCTATACTGTCCCATGCATTGTACAGTCATTTCTACTTTTATCATGTGGGGTGGGAGACACCCGTGGCTTAGAAGAGTAGAGAGATAAGTCACTTAGTGTTGGTCTGAATGACTATGTAAATTGCAAGAGGCAGAGAATCTGATTCCAAGCCTATAAATTTCATCAAACCAGCTGCTTGTCAAATTTCATTTTTGCTTTATTTAATCATTAGATATTACTGGAAGAAAATTGTACATTCTGCTGCTAGTTCTTCTGGTGTAAATCTGGAATAAGAGCCTAATTCTTATCTCCTTCAGTCTGGTATCAGTGGAAATCAATTCCAGTAAAATTTACTTTCGATTTAAGCTACCATATTCATAGTATAATATGGTCTCTGTGGTTCTTAAAACAGATGCATGGAAATGCCTGCAGTTGTAAAACATGATCCAAGCCAGCTGATTTCACAGAATTGCTTTGGTTGGAAGAGACCTTTAAGATCACTGAGTCCAACCGTTAACCCTGCACTGCCAGGTCACCACTAAACCATGTTCATCAGCACCACATCCACATGTCTTTTAAATACCTCCAGGGATGGGGAGTCATCCACTTCCCTGGACTACCTGTTCCAATGCTTCACAACCCCCTCTGTAAAGACATTTTTCCTAATAGCCAACCTAAAGCCGCCCTGGCACAGCTTGAGCCCTTTTCCTCTTGTCCTATCACTTGCTGCTTGGGAGAAGAGACCAACACCTACCTCACTACAACCTCCTTTCAGGGAGTGGTAGAGAGTGATAAGGTCTCCCCTGAGCCTCCTTTTCTCCAGGCTAAACAACCCCAGTTCCCTCAGCTGCTCCTCATAAGACTTGTGCTCTAGACCTTTCACCAGCTTCTTTGCTCTTCTCTGGACATGCTCCAGCACCTCAAAGTCCTTCTTGTAGGGAGGAGCCCAAAACTGGACACAGAATTCGAGGTGAGGACTCACCAGTGCCAAGTAGAGGGGGATAATCACTTTCCTACTCCTGCTGGCCACACTATTGCTGATATAGGCCAGGATGCCATTGGCCTTCTTGGCCATGTGGGCACACTGCTGGCTTATATGCAGCTGGCTGTCAACCAACACCCCAGGTCCTCTTCTGCTGGGCAGCTTTCCAGCCACTCCTCCCCAAGCCTGTAGCGTTGCAGGGGGTTATTGTGACCCAAGTGCAGGATCCGGCACTTGGACAGCACTCGGTTCCATTATAGAACCTCATACCATTGGCCTTGGCACATCAATCCAGCCTGTCCAGATCCCTCTGTTGAGCCTTTCTACCCTTAAGCGGATCAACACTCTTGCCCCACTTGGTGTCATCTGCAAACTTACTGAGGGTACACTTGATCCTTTCATCCAGATCATTGATAAAGAGGTTAAAGAGAACAGGCCCCAATACTGAGCCCTGGGGAACACCAGTTGTGACTGGCCACCAACTGGACTTAACACCATCACCCTCTGGACCTGGCCATCCAGCCAGTTTTTTACCCAGTGAAGGGTACACTCATCCGAGCCATGACCAGCCAATTTCTCCAGAAGAATGCTGCAGGAAACAGTGCCCAAAGCTTTACTAAAGTCCAGGAGACAACACCGATAGCCTTTCCTTCGCCCACTAAGTGGGTCACCTTGTCATAGTAGGAGATCAGGTCAGTCAAGCAGGACCTGTCTTTCATAATGATATTTCATATCATAGCATTTACTTTTGCATGCTGTACTGTATCCTGCTACACATTTTTGAGCATCAAACATTCAATTGATTGGCTGTTGAGCTAGCTATGGTTTAAAAAATAGCTACTTGCCCATACTGAGTCAGGTTTACAGGGAGAGGCAAAACTGCTAATTGTTGCTATAGTAGCTGAAGCAAAGGTGTGGCTAAGTTAGCAAGTATCTACCATTCAAACAGTGGTCAGCTTCAACCTTAACGTCTTGGAAAAACTCTTCAGGTGTTATATATAGTCCCTTCTGCACAGTTTTTCTGCAAGTTTATCCTGGGAACAGAGTGGGAAGATGGGGTGATGTGCCCTGGCCAATTTATCTTGCAAAACAGTAGAAGAGGTGCTTGAGATCAAATGTAAGAGCCTAAGTCAGCAGTTGCAAGCACTGGGGGCAGGAGTGGCTGTGGGAAATGCAGGAGTCAGGCTGGTTGTGTATACACTGAACCGAAGCCCTGGTTCTCCACAAGAAGGTACTTTGTGTAACAGGGGAGAGGTGTAAGACATCGTCAGTCTTAGAACAGACCTGTACTATGCACACATGGGGCACCGCCAGCACCTTTTGGCTAAAAAGATGTAATGCTACCATGGAGGAGGGGCAGAGGCTCTGCCTAACAGGGAATTTATCCGAACTGATGCCATTTGGCTTCTTCTTGGCAGTTCCATGTACAAAGTATTCAGCGAAGGACATATAGCTAAAGGGTGTTAGCTCTCCAATTACCCTTGCCTAGTATAATGGCCCTCAGAGGCCCATTCTCTGCTGCTATAAATTAGAATAACCCTTAAGGTTGTCTAATTTGTCCATGCCCTTTACTAGGGATGAGGGTGATGTGCAGGAGATGTAGAGCTGCCTTCTCCCCTCATAGCCTCAGGGCTCTCTTATCCACCTCAGCCCAGCCAGCAGGGGGGATCAGATACAGTCTTGACTTTCTGCTAACTGTAAGAAAGAAAACTGTAAGAAAACTGTAAAGCCGCTTAAGCAAGGTGTGACACGGGCCAAACTAAATCACTGGGGACACACACCGCCATTCTCTTCTGTGAAAAGCCTGTGCAGCAAGGCACTACCTTCAGCACGCTTCTGCCTCCCTTCCCCTCCCTCTCTCATTGCCACCCATGCTCCCTTACAGGTGCTCTCACTCCGGGTAAACCTGGCAGAATACCTGCTGATAGGTGTTGGTAGCTGGGCCCACGTGAGCAGAGAGCAGTGATGAGGCAAGTATTTGTTTGTGCAGGGCCACAGTGTGCAGTTGCAGGAGACTCCACTGATTCCACCGCATTCACAGGCAACGCATGCCAGGTGGCCCTGAGAAGGCAAAGCAAACACTTACAGTCCTCTGGCTACAGCAGCGCCAGCGTTGCATAGCCCAGTGGGTGCTTGCATATGCAGCAAGCATGGGTTGTCTGTTGTCTGTGACCTGGGGAAAATAAAAGATTGTTTTCTTTTTTGTAACCTATGGACCTTCTTCAGCTTCCCAGAAGTTGCATTTGCAGCGTGGAGAGAAGCTCCATGCTGTTAGCAACTCGAGTAGCTGATGATGTGCTGATCTGCATGTATAATTTAAAGAAAAGGGGAAAGACCTTGTGTGAGGAAACCTTCAGCTGAAAGGAACTGTTTTGTTCTGCTTTGATCCCTGTTGTTTGATTGACCCTTTCTGGTGACAAACCTGGTGCGCTGCTGCCGTACCTTTGAGGCCAGGCAGCAGAGGTCATTTCTATCCTGGAAATGGTACTTTGATAAAGTGCTAGAGGTGAATGTGCAAGGCAGGGATGTTAACCCAGCCTAAAAGTTCCTTTGGAGTGGCAGCTCAGATTTAAAAGAGGTTCCAGAGAGGCCCCCCAAGCCCCACCAGTGGCCGATGGAAGTCAGCACATCTATTTTGACAGTGCAAAGCTGGGAATGGAGGTGACTACATCAGATTTCATGGAGGCATTTCACTGTCCAGCCTTTGTTAAGCTGTGTTTAGGTATACCTCACACCCCTTGGTGTTCCCTGTCCCTTCCTTTGCACCCTCCCAGCAGCCTGGGGAGCTGATCCCCCTGAAGAGTAACCTTGGGAGTGTGGCAGGAAGCTGTGTTATTTTTCTGCCATGTCAGTTCCCTGAGCCTCTTCCTATACAATGGAGCAAATATTTGCCCCAGCACAGCAGATGGGTGGTGTGAGGAAGGAACCAGTGGTGAAGAGAGAAGAGATTAAGTCTTCTAAGCCAGCACTGACACCAAATAAATGTGCCTTGAATTGCAGCTGCTGGAAGCCCATCTATCAGTGGTACCTTTTCACACAGGGTGCCAGGGTACAGGAGCTGAGCCTAGGAACTAAGCTTTGAGAAGCAAATTTACTTCAGCTAAATCTAAAAGAAGCCAGATATTATTTTGTTTAAGTTTATCCAGCCAAATCACTGTCAGTTACCCCATTTCCCCTTGAATTATCTCCTCGGGGTTCACTGCAGTGCCTAGAGTTTGCTCTGGGGGGAATGGGAGCAGAACTGAGCTCATTTCCCTGCGTTTTCCTGAAGAAAATGACTGTTACAGGGGCATCCCTGTGTGTTACCTCCTGGCTTAGGCAGAAGGTGAGTGAAGGCATCTAAGTGCACCCAAATGCTTGCAGAGTGGCTGTCAGTCACAGACTGAAAGGACCAGCTCGATGGCGGGCAGGAAGAGCGTGTGGAGGAGGAGGAGACTGGCTCCCCTTTCGCTGACACGAGTGTTTATCAAGAGACTTATTTAGTGTTATTATTATTACTCTAGTGTAAACAGAGCAAACAGTGAAAAGAATCATGTCAAAGTTCAAATGAGCCTGGTTTTCCGTGCATTCACCCTATACGACTGCTCCCAGCCCTTGCTCAGCGTATAAAAAACGTTACTACTTTATTTGTTAAGGTCTTCGCTGCAGAATACCAGTTCTAACAGTACTGCACCCTGGTCAGACCCCAGCTGCCTCCTCTCCCCTCCCATGCCTCACACCTACTCTTTTTTAGAGCCTGCAAGTGCTGCAGATACTCAGCTGTTAGGGGGAACTGACTGACCAACACGAGGCTCAATTTTTTTCCTCTGAGCTGTACCCCAAAAAGCAAATCTTTTTTTTTTCCTTTGCTCTCAGCCTGTTTCCTTCTGTTTCTACATCAAAGCAGTAAGGAAGCCCCAGCCCTCACACTGATTTCACCCAAACTGGAGAGTATTTAGCTGCACTCAGACCTCATCCACAACCTCAGCAAGGTTTGGTGAGGTTTCACGGTGGGGAGACAGTCTGCTCCTGTCTCTGAACGTGTGGAATTGCACAGGGGAACCTGTTGAATGAGAATGAGTTTCTTTCTCAGCATTACCTGAGAAACTCTCCCATAATTCTGAGTGTGGTGGCCCATCCCAAATCTTATTTCACGTTAAAGGATTAAAGAGAATGTCAGTATTTCTCCACCAAAGGTTTAAAAGTATCCTGTGAAGAAAGCCTCTGCTTTTCTCACTCCTACTGGCTGGGAACCAGCGGGTTGGGCCAGTTCTCATTACTGCTCCTGCCTGGCCTGGGGTTGCCGCCACCTTCCCCAGGGTTGGCTCCATCCAGCCCTGCCTTGGGCATCTCTGGCCTGGATTCCCTGGTGCTCCTGATTTCTGGAGAGTGCTGCAGGCACTGAGGCTGATCTGCAGAAGCAGCCAGCAGAGGTGGCAGAGATCTGGAGTACCAGGGCTGCAAGTCGTGCAGGGTATCACTCTAGGAGAGTCTTCTTTTTTTTCCTTCTTGAAATTTAAAGGGAAAAAGAGAGACCACTGACCCCCCAAATGCCTACCAGCAGACAGAGTCTCAGCTGATGTACATCACGAGGATGTTACTGGACTGAATTCCAGCCAAGACCCTGGCCCCAGGTTCTTTAAATATAAGTGATACTCGAAGGCAGCATAGAAAATGAATGTCCGCTCTTTAGGTGTAACAAGTGATTTCCCCTTTGGAGGTTCTAATGTTGTTTAATTCTTTTGCTTAGTGTCCTGACAAGAGTTCCGTGCTGGATAATGCAAATAAAAACTATCCCCACCCTGAAGGGCTGACAACTCAAGAGACAGACGTACTGCAGACTGGTTTTTCCAGGGAATAATTAGGTGAGCATGGTTTCATGTTTAGCACTTTTACCAGTGATGAAGAGCAGGACAGATTCAGAAATGAGTCAGTCTGAGAGAGGTTGGTTTGGTTTTTTTTTTTTCCCCAGTTGATCTTGAGGGAAAAAAAATGACATCCAGTGAATTCAGGAGAGTTCAAATGGGGAAGTGTCTAGAGGGCAGTGTATGGTAAGGGAGAGGAAGACAAACTGTTCAGGACAAAATCTTCCTGCAGGAGAAAATTACCTTAAAATTCCCTCTTAAATAAATCAGCAGTTCTTTTCCAAATAATTCCATGCAATACACATGTACTGCAAAATGACTGTCTGATTCACTACCCGTGTAACCAAACTCACATAGTTAAACCACATTTTCTAATTTAACTGGAGTATCTGACAGCAAAGGGCCACTGAACAACTTAAGTACACTTCTCCAAAGGTCAGAGACATTCAACCAAACCTTACCTTGCTTTTCTGGCTACATGAAGGCTATATTTCTAGCCATACCTTACCTATAAAGAAAATTTTGGCTGCAAAGATAAGGAAAGTAGCAGCACCCTTATTTTGCCTGCATAGCTATATACACCTGCATGTAGCAGAATTCACACACACTCATGTGTAACTCTAGGTTGTGATTCTCCTAGGTGTTGATTATTGCTCTGTAAAGTTTTCAAGCTTGTATACAGATTTATAAATGCTTATATAAAACTTGGCTGCTTCCTGCACAGAAGTCAAACAACAGGGATTTACACCCGCCCTTCAGATGGTCCTGGAGGTGATGTATGTCTTTAGCTGCATGCTTTTGCCAACTTGTCTGCATGACTAGTTATACAATATTTGCAACATACATTTTCTTAAAATATAAATTACATTTGTTTATTCAGAGGTTTTCATGTGTCACAAAACATGCTTAACTGTGGCAAAGGAAGAGGGTAATAATTACATAGAAAGCTCTGTATTAAGAGGTTAAGCACTTCCACAGGTACAATCAACTACCAATGTGATTACCATGGGACTGAAGACTTAGTGTTTTGGTATTTCTAAAAGCCTTCAGGACCATCTGCACTTATAACACTCTAATACATTAACACACCTTTTATTTTAGAACTTGAAGTGTGAAACTCTCGCACATCGGTTTCCCGGGTTTGTATTCTTTATATGCCCTCATATCACACTGGCAGTCGTAGGAATTTACTATGAATGCAGGGTTGGGCCCTGCTACAAGTTTCTGGTTTTTAAGTGTGTTAGAGAAACATAAGAAGCAGCAGATACTACATGTGCAGATTTTTACTTTCATCTCTCAGTGGGTATGAATAGTTGGTCATTAGTTAATGGTGACGTAAGAGCTGGAATTCCTGATAAGGCCACCGTTCCTCTGGGCTTGCTGGAAGGCTGCAATCCTATCAGTCAGGTGCTGCAAAAGCTGGGGGTTTTTAATTACTTTCTAGTCAAGATAACTCTTCCCCTTCTGAGCTACTAGGAATTACTCACAGATACATGTCCAAGGGAAGGATTTTCGATGTTTTCATTAAGATCACATTTAAATTTAGAGTACATTTAAATTCAGAGTAAAATACAACCCTTTTTCTGTGGTACCCAACAAACATCCTTCCTACTTGACCTGTCTCCTAGCTATTTCTCATCATCCTTCATGATTAAGGCTTCACATTACTTCCTTCACATCCCACCCTCAGCCTCACACTTGCCACCACTGACAGTCTGATTACCTGCACCAGGGGACCTGGCAGCAGGCAGGGGACAGGTCTGCACCACAGTTCGATTGCATCAAAGTCAAAAAAGACTGTGAGAGGGGATCTCAGGACAACATGCTGGCAGACAACCAAGGGGAGCTTGTCAGCTGCTGTATTTTGTAATCTAGCAGCAATTTTGCCACTGCGGATTGCAAAAGCAGCAGTGCTGCCAATGTTTATATGCTTTTGGCGTCCTGGCTAAGAATCTTTTGAGTTACATCATAGGTATGTGCAACAGGATTTGGATTTTTGCTAGCTAGCAGTGAGATTTTTGGCTAGATGAAAGACGTGTGGTCAAGCTTGTACCTGAGCATCAGAGTTATATCTGGGGCTGCACCAGAACCAAAAGGAGATAGCCTTACTTTTTTTAGCAGTGATTGGGGTAGTAATGGGAGAAGAGGGACATTGCTCCTCTTAAGTCCTAAGCCTAACCAGTAGTACTGCATTGTTTTGAACTAGGTGTTACTCTACTATGTATAATTTGACTTTCTCTACATTGTACTGTGTCATAGAATTTTGTATCGCAACCCTCCTTTATTATGCTCCAGCTTGTAGCTGCTAGTATACCAAAAGTTTGATTTTGGTTTTGTTTGTTTTCCCTGTGGTCCGTATTCAGAGCTGCGAGGGTAAATGTGCGCTGGGTCTCTTCCTACTGGAGTTTGTGCTTCCTGAGTAAGGGCTAGTTGACAACAGGAACTTGATCTGAAGAGTATCAAGTAAAGTCTTAGTCTAATCTCTTACGGAAGTCCAGCAAACTTTTATCAAAGGCACAGGAAACTCCAAACTAGAAAGGCCACTAATTTCACATCTGGAGTACAAGGACAGGTGTAATCATTTAATTCTTCTATTGTTTGTCATTTTCTTGGTTTCTCCAGCAACATAAGCAGTTTTGTATCATCCTTCGCTAAGAAGTACTATATCCTAAGATGATAAAGACCCGAATTGAAGCCATCACTATGAAGGCAGCTGGTACAGGTAGCAAAGATGAACACTATTCAATGGAAATAGAAATGTGATCTTGAGACAGACAGGGTGGCAGGGCAGTGAGGAAAGCAGTCTCGTAAAATCCAGGCGCAGTTTCCTTCCCCGCCCTGGCTTCTTCACGACCTAGAGTGAGGGACTGAGAGCATCCATAACCATTCTTCCCCACCTTGTTGATTCTGCTTCCCTCTGAACAGGGGTTCAGAGAAAGCTCGGCTGTTTGTGTAGAAGCTGCAGAGCTATGAGGCCTGTGTGGTCCAAGATAGAGAGCAGCAGAGATTTTCTCGCTGCTACATAGACAAACCTCTCCTGCAGTGGAGAAGTTGCAACCCTGCGAGCAGCTGTAGCAAGTACAGGTACTCTGCTACTGCTGACCCAGGTAAACCCATCTTGCTCCTAAGCCAGAACCCTGCACTAGCTCTTAGTTCTTTCATCTGTAAAAGGGTGTAAGAGGATTGCTGTGCCTCACAGACATGAAGTTTAGATAATTACAGGTGTGAGACACTGAATTATTTGTGATGAAAAATGACTGCAAGGTTAAAGCAAACTACTCATCGAACTTCACTTACAGGTTTATTATGCCACTACTGTAGGTTTTCATGGATACAATGGAAGAATGAACTATTAATAATCAAAAGCAAGGTTACACTATAATGACCCAAAATGCACTAAAGATTACCCATACGTTAATTAATCACTTAAGTTCACGAACTTACAACATGCTAAATATTCAGTCACCCCGCCAGGTAAGGGTTCCAAGAGCGACCTTGGCCGGTCCTGGCCAAGTGAGAAGGGTCTCCATACGCTTCCAATTTTCCTACCCGAAATGCATGGTTTTCATCCCCTGTTGTACATGATGTTTGGCAGGGCTGTGCCTGAGCAAATTATACAATCTGGAATGCTCCACTTTGGTGGTGTGATAGCCCTTATCCTCCTGTGAGCAAGATTTAGCCTTTTGTTAGCTTTTTGTTCTTTTGCTAATTTGGTGATGTCTAATACCAAACAGTGGTTGAATGGAGCTCAGGACATTTTATTTGTTAAAGGATTTCAAGGCTTCACTTTGTTTCCATTCTTAGTATGATGCAGTATTCAGACATCTCCGGGCTAAGCTGTTTCTGCGGCTCCCCCAAAGTCATCTCGGCACAGATAAGGCAAAGTTTGAGATGAAGCTGAGTCAAATTAATGACCTGCAGCATTTCACCTTTGTTCTCAGAAACCTGTTCAGCCAGTTTGTCCCAAACATTATTACACTAGTAGAAGAACCTCAGATGAAGAATCGTTGCTCTGTCAAGGCTAATGTGATTTTTCTCCAGGTTGTCCTGTTCAGTTGGATTCTAAAGGGCAAGGATATGGTTTTCTTAAATTCCGTGGAATGGTGCTACAGTTCTGTTTGTTGACTTTTATTTTCTGTGATAATCTATAGGGCTTTTCCATAAGAGATCAAAGTAGCTCTATAGATCGTGCTCACCACATCTTCCCTTTCCTTCTCCTTTGAACTCAAATATACGCTCCGCTGAAGTGAATACTGATAAGCAGCAGAAAAATCCATCTGAGCTGGTACCAGTTTTATATAAATTAGATTACAGCATTGCATTGGACCACTTATAGGGGCGGGGGGAGGGGGGCGGTCGGTGCGGGCAGAAAAGAGGTAAATCATCCTGAGGTGAGCGCAATACCCTCAAGAGTAAGATCTTGGGTCCTAAACTGACAAGTTACTGCAGGCAAACTGAACTGCTTAGCTCCTATATCCTTCCCAATCATAATGTACAATAAAAGAAGGATCTTTTCTCAGGTTAATGTTTGAGCTTCTTCTCATCTTCTGTGCCACTTTTCTGAACTGGCTGCAATGTTAAATTAATCCTTTTGGATATGAGTTGATACTGCACATCAAATTTCTTTTGCATTCAATGAGGACCTAGTGGTTCTAGCAAACTTCAAAAGAGATTTCATATGCTGTAAAATACTTCAAATTTCTCTCTATCGAAGTTTGATATTTTTTTCCAGGGCTATACAAGCTCACACTACCTACCTAGTTTGTCTGTCTGCAACACTTCCATGCGCTTCTGAATTGTTAATGAAGGCTACATGGGCCTCAAAGCTTGGAAAGGGCTCCCTTTGACTGGGTTTGCACAACCTGCATTAATTCTCCTGTAGACAGCCCAAAGTGCCTTGTCCATTTTTTCCCCATTGCTTTCAAAGAGAATTTCCCTTGGTAGTGAGGGTGAGGTCTTAGAGGCCCAGCCACAGCATCAGTGACCAAAAGTTATCACTTTTGCTTTGTATATTATTTATAGGGAAGCAGAGAGGATGCAAAATCTGGGGAGATGTTTGCAGCTGAAATTCCTACTTTTGCTCTGCGGTACCTGAGCCTCAAGTCTTCTTGTAAAATACTGAGTGTTCACTTCGGAAACCTTGAGCACTGCTGCTGATAATGTAACATCCCATAACTTCAATACCTGACTGGAAAACTGCTGAAATCCCCAAATGTTCAACTTTACTTACAAACCCCTACAATTGTTGCAACAGTGGCGCAGCCATACTTCTCCTCACCTTTTCTTTTTCTTATTCAGGTTAAGTGTAGATCTACTAAACATATTTCTACAAAGGAGGAACAAGAGGCGTCTTCCCTTTTAAAGCCATCTCTGCTCCTGAGATGGTATCTGTACTGTTCCACTACATTGTACGTTCATGCTCCATCAGGGCACTTTCAGGCCTTACTGCGTACAGGAGATGTACAGCAGTCTGTTCGTAGCAGCAATCTGGTGTGTGTATACTCAGCCCTTCTGTTCAAGTTAAACTCTGTGTTCACCCCAACTAAAGGTTTTATCTGCTCCCATGTCTAGCCCTGCCACTCATGGTGTCTTCCTGCTCAGTATAAACGACTAAATTTTCTGTGCAGAACCACGCCTTCTTCCTGAAGAGCTGGTGACTGAAAGGACTGCCAGAAGGATCAGCTAGCAGTGGTTCAGGGTTGAGCAGAAATGAGCGTTTGACTCTCAGAAATCATCTTCTAACAGATAACAGCGGATTTGTTCTTTGTTCATTGTCTCTGTAAAAATATGGTAGATCCTGGTACTCACCTAGAAATGACCAAATTGCACCAGTGCCCTTGTCTGTGGTCTCGTTGTGGTACCTCAATGACCAGGAGAGACACTACTAAGCAAATAAAAAAGAAATTTAGTACTGGGAAATACACTGTTAGTAGAGATTTCTTCCTAGTCACAAGCAGTTGATTCTTGGCTTATATCCTAAAATGAAAGGTTAAAGAACACATTCATAGCCTGTGACTAGGAACTCTCCACATCGGTTAACATGTTGACGAGGGAAAGGGAGATTTGTCTTTATGATTTAAAATTCTGTAATGAGGACAGAAGGAAAGACTTAAAGTATTCTCAAAAGGCAATTAATTTTTTATGCAGGTTGTATCAGAAACATTCTTGAAACCCTTTGTCCTCTGTGAAAACAGAATGTGAAAGAAACCAAGAAGGTATGGAGGGCTGATCCCAAAAAGGATCTATACGCGTAATGTGGCGCATAGCTGAAATGCAGGTGCCGAAGTGCAAAGCTGCATACCTGAAGGTGTCCACCTCATCGTGTATGTCATAATCTTTTTATTTTAATACTCCTCAACCTGCTGAGGCTGTGCATCTGCTCGTGCCCAGAAACGCCTCTGTCCTGAGAAAGCTGAGGAGAGTGACACCTATCCAATCTTCAACCCAGCAACTATACACTCAGTGCTTATTTCCTCAGAGAGCTCTACGCTGCTAAGAATTGTCATGGCACATATGGCATGCAGGATGCAAACAGAATGGAAACCTTACTTTTCTTTTAAGACTTGGCAGGGGAAGTCGGCAGGGACAGGTGCCTTCTGCGCAATAGCCTACTGATTCAATAGCCTACCCTTCACTCACAAGGCTCTGCCAAAGTGACTCAAATCCACGCCTTCCCCAACAGTACCCAAACCACGAAGTCAGTCTGGGCAGAAAAAGGCACCTTAACATAGCTGTTAGCTTCTGAGAGCACGCTTAGCTGTGCCATGTCCTAAATTATACCGGTTTGGACAAGGAGTCCCAGGATCCATACACACGCACACAGGGTTGCCCTTATGGCAGTTTCTGTGGCAACTGGTGCTGTCATAGTCCAGGATCATCCACCACATACCTGCTCTGCACTGAGTCACACAGTGGTCCAAGGTGGCGTGGACCTCTGTACTGATGTGCTTTCAACAGCTTGGGATCCCCGACCTAGACCTTTATTTTTTCTTCAGATCAACATCAGCTCAGGGTGGTACAGTCAAAACAGCACAAATCAGAGGGAATTCTAGTCCACAAAATGTCTTAAGGATGCTCCAGTTTACCGACCAAATAAGAAAGCAGTGTACCGTTGGAATTAAAATCATAAATACCTATATAAATATATGACCCTATATGTTTTTCTTTCATTCTGCAGCCCTTTTCTTATGTTCTCCTGAAAATGGAGTAATTAATCACATGGGTGCCATGTGTTTGTTGCTACATGGTTATAGAAAAGGTGCTAGAGCTGTGTAATAAATTATTTCTCTGAAACATTAAATATCCAGACAGCTAACAGTCAAGGATTTTCCATGCACAGATAGGAGCTGCAGAAGAGCAGATCTGTGGGGTCTGAATCTCATGCAGCACAAAAGGAGTCCTTTCATGTTACGTGAAAACACCCTGCAGTGTTTGAAATTAATTCCTTTGGATCGGGGAGAATCAATTTTGGTCAAATTACCTTCAATCAAATGACTAATGGTTTTGTTAAAAATCTCATTGTCAGTCTTGAAGAGAGATGTTGATCTGGATAAGCTGTGCTGAGCTTCCCTTCACTCCCTCACTGCTCGTGGCTTGAGAAAACTCTTCAGAAAAATATCCCATGCAGCATATTATGATGTTATCATGTGTTAGCACATATCTTTCACAGAGCTATCCAATCTGATTTTAAAGTGCACGTAAATCTTCAACTAAATATAATACAGATTTCATACTGGGTTTTATTATTTTCTTCCTCTCTACCTGTTCCCAGGGTATGTTCAATAAGACCGTATTATTCCTTCCTCTGTCATGAATATGCATTATATTCATGTTTTCAATCTGGGATCTGGGATGGCCAAAGCTAGTGGGGTTTCTTTCTTGTGAAATCCAGTTGATCTGGGGAGTTGTGGTTTCTTAATTCTCTAAAATTCAGTATCAGGCCAATTCCACTTCTCTTTATCTGATCAGATTTTGGTATGGCATTAGATTAAAACAATGCCATTGTGGAGTGTAGCAACGGAAATTTAAAGGAAGAATTACTTCCATTCAGTTGTGATGAACATTATTTGCCCTTTGTTCGGGTCTTCTATTAGATGCAGCAGGTTTTGCCTTGGATAATAAGGAAGGGATTATGTGAGAGATAAGTTGATTATTCAATAATTCCCCAGGAAAAAATTCTGAAGCAAATTCAGGTGATAAACACCATCTGTGTAGGGAAGAACAGTCTGTGAATGGGTATGGTAAATCTCTTATATGTGTGTGCGCAATATGTTCTCCATATCCCAAAATGAGGTAGTCAGGTCCACTGCCTAAGAAAGAAATCTTCCATCCCCAGCCCACCCCCAGAGCACTTGACCATATCATGGACATGCTCTGCTTTATTTTCAAATCTTTCTTTGGGGTAAGCAGAGAAAAAGTAGTTCTCACAAAGAAATACTGTTCTCACTGCTGGTGAGCTCCAGTCTTGTTTACTAGCACAACATTCTTGAGGATTTCTTCTCCAGGTTTGCTTTGAGTCATTCAAGTGATTTTCTTGCTTCTCTGCATAGCCTCTCACATCTCTTTATTGATATCATCCTGGGTAAGGTTCTTTTGAAGACTTTTTGTATTATTTTCCTTCTTCACTTTTTTTCTAAATATACATATCCAATGGGAAGCTGGTGCCAGGTTTTAGCTACACATCATTTCTTCAGATGAACTACAACGAACTACAACGAACTATGCAACAGTCAGAAGATGCTCCAGACTGAGTTTTCCAATATGTCTTGATGTCCACTTGTGGCTTCACTGTTTCATTGCTGGGCTGTCACGTGGAAAATCTTCACTGCTTTGTTCCTTGGGAAATTTGGTTATTGGTGGCCTCCAAATTCTGCCCGTGATGGTTAGGGAAGCCAGACTATGTGATCTGGGGATTACACTAGGCTTGGTGCTTTGAAAGGCTCCATAAAGTGGTAAGCGTCCTGACTGCAGTGCAGCATAGCACTTTTTTAGCTCACCATTAGCCTTCACGGGACATGACAGGCTCTGCTGCTGCGCAACGCACAACATTCACAGAGAGAAATTTAGGAAAGCCTGATACACTCTTATGCAAAGTAGCTATAAAGAATGCAGGGAATGATGTAGTGAGATTTGCAGCATCATAACTGTACGAGAAGCAAACAATTGAGAATAGGGCCCTTGATGTTTCATGTAATGCCTTGTTGAGCCCAGACTTAGTACCACAATCAACTTCATACTGCACTTGTGTTTGTAGTGCATGAAACTGTTGACTGCTCTTTTAAATTTGCTTTCTCCAAGGTAAAATTTCTGTAGGAACCATAGGGTGTTGGGAAGCATATCTTTGGGTGTTTTTTCCAAATGTTACGGAAGTTGATATAAACTTTCTTTAAAGTTTGATTGCCTTCTGTCCTTTGATTGAAGCTAATAATTGTAGATAATGTTTCCAAAGGGCTGTGAAACTGATCCAGACTTGCTAGTAACACAGAGAATGGAAAAGATTTGGAAACTGAAATGTCATGACATTTTTTTTTTATCAGTGTGGCAAACTCTTTTTGAACCTATATATTTTGAATTACCTTATCAAAGGTTTAAAAAGCATAGCGATAACAAGCTCATTGCATAGACATTTTCAGGATTAATAAGTTATCTTAAAACTTCCTGCATTATCTCCACACTTCAGTTCACCAAGCTTCCTGCAACTAAACAATTCAGAGAGGCTTCAAATAATTTTCAAGGGGGATTACTTAAAATTCAGAGCGTGCTATGATGAAGGCTAGCTTTCCTGCAGTGGTTTTGAAGTGACCAAGTAACCTACTGACTTGCATTAAGGTATAGAGTTCATGACATACTGTCCTCATAAATGACTGAAGTTGCTCTTTCCAGTCACGCCCAAGGTGCTTCTCCTGCCTACCCTCACCCTCCTTTCTATACCTCTCACCAAGAGCTGCTTTTTATCACCCTGATTCACATAAGACACCATCTAATGAATGGTTTCCCACCATTTGGGGAGTGGTGGTTTCTCTCGTCCAGGGCAGTGGAATAAGAGCAGAGTATGCAGGGCTCATCATTTGCTATGCCAACACTTCTTTCCCCCTTTTCCTATCATTGTTTATTAGTGTTTTGTGTACTTCTCTTTGAACTCTAAGATTTTGAGGGAAGAAGAGGTGCTCTTACTGTGTGCTATCTGGAGTCTACCAGAGCGGGTCTGTGGCCTTTGTGGTAATTGTGATAGTGGACAGCTAGGTCTCTGAGGATATTTTACGGGTTGTAGCTAGGAGTTTGGGAGTATTTTACAGAATGTAGTAAACAAGGGTGCTGCACTAAATTTCCGCATGATAGAGGACTGGAGAAGCAGGGGCCATTGCAATACTTTCTCCTTCTTCCCAACACCCATTTTAGTTCAGTTTTTAATAAATGAGCTAGCCTGAGGGTAAGGGTCCACAGCCCCTATCTGCAGAGCTCTTGAAAAAGGGATAGCTTTTTTAACCTTGGTGAATATCCAAGACAAATTAATATGCCAAAGATTTTCTTTGGGATGGTCCAAGTTCTCCCAGTCCAAGCTGTGCTGTGTGGTCACCCAGTCTAAAGGAAATTAAGATCCTCCTGAACAGATTATGTTTAATTATGTTAATTAAACATAGTAGATTGCATTTAATATAAATGTCTAGTACATGAAAAAACTGATAACATCCTTTCTTTCTTCTCTACCTTGGTTTCAGGTAGATGTGAAATAATGAACCACACTGCACTCAAATGCTCTTTTTTTTTTTTCTTTCACCTGAAAATGGCTGGCTGTGTAATGGTGAGAACAGGGAGAACAGTTACCTCAGAGAAAGGTGTCTTCCCTTCAATATTCCTCTAGCTTGGTCTGTAGGCACATTGTGGGGTCCAGTGTCTCTGCCCACCTGCTGACCCAGCATGCCGCTCATGGCAGGCTGTGCATCCCATTTTCAATTAGAATGTTTTAACAAAATTAATAGCACTGACATAGCCACATGGTCAAGTGCCATTCAAGTGAAGCCTGTGAGTCCTTTCAGAGCAACAGAAAAGGGGAAAAGGCAGGTTTGATTCTAACCATGGAAAAGGTTGAGAAGACGACTAGAAGGGTGCTCTATACAGGCATGAAGAAACTAGCATGTGAAGTTTTCTGTGGATGCACATGGAGAAAGATGTTTGGACAGATACTACAAAAGCAGAGAACATCCCTAGCTGCTGGCCACAAGATGCTTTGAGGAATGGTGGGAGGAGGTGGTGTTGCCCTCAGGAGGCTCTGAGCCTTCGCAGCAATGGTTACTCAGGCTCTGGACTCAAGAAGTTACCACCTCTCTCTGGCTGGAGGAGGAGGACTTCTGTAGCTCTAGGCAAGAGAAGATTCAAAAAGCAGTGGCTGAGAGTTGGGGCTTTTCTCTGGTGTCTGAAGGCAATGTCTTAGTGATAAACCTAGACTTACTGCCGAACTCATGCTCAGAAAGCCTGTGCGATGTCTCCCGAACCTACCAAGAGAATTCTATCTCCTGTATTTGCTCTGGCTACCAGACATGTCAGAAACATTCAACTTCCATTCTCACCTGACATATAGGATGCAGGCTGTGTTCATATGTGGGGCTATCTCTGTTATGTAGCAGAACATTCAGCCCAGTCCTAGAACTTGTACAAGGACTTTCCATCTAGACCTTGCACTTCACAAGAATAGGCTGGCAATACTAACTCAGTTTTACAAAGGAGAAGCCGAACTGAAGCGCGGCAGTGTAATTTGCTAAGGGTTAACAGCAGTGGAAAGGCAGAGACCTCATCTCCCTCTTCTTGGGTTCAACTCTCTGCAGAGGTTTTCTTCTCCGGTATAACACAGAAGCAAACGAGAGAGAAACTGGTGAAGGCAGAATGGCTGAAGAAACAATGTTGGAGTTGCAACGAGGATTCTGGATTTGTCTAGCCTGTCAGCTGCATGGAGAGTGGAGAGCCCTGCCATGCTCTGTGCTGTAGCTCAGGCCTTGACACACCATTTGGATGGGTTGGAAATCGAGCTCAGCGTGCTGGCATCATTTCCCAGCAGAAACCCTGAGCACGGCCCTTGCTGAGCACAGTGTGGATGCTTTGAGCATGCGCTGCAGGTGAGCTGCCACCAGCCAGGTGTACAGAAAGGTGAGGGGCCAGATGGCTCCTGTCGCTTAACCCAGGGCTCAAAACCATGCTTCAATGAAAAGTGCAGAGAAGTGATTCAGAAGAGCTAAAGGCAAAGATGAGAATTTGGATGCACAGAATCACTACTCTGCTATCATCCCCCATTCACCAGCCCTACACTCTCTCTTAAAGTGGGGGGGCTTGTGGACACCTTGGAGGACATTTGCAAACACACACACTCACACCACTCCCCCCGCATTTCTTTTTATTGCCTCACTTTTACCTGTAATGAAAAAAGGTCCCCACTGTGGTCAGACTTTGTGGTGTTTGGTTTAAGCACAGATCGCAGCAATGAGGGCGTACCAAAGGCCGTTTGTGTGTGTTTAACACTACAGCTGCCGGGGTAAAGAAAAAACTCAACAGACTAAGCAAGGTAATCTAAATACTAAGAAAGTCTAAGGGTGATTGGAAAGAGTGGAAATGGGAAAGCCCGCAATCCAGGTAATTAAGTTGTAAAGCCTACAGGGGAAGGGCTGTCACCAAGCCATCTGATGTGGGATGAAGACCAAAGCACGGTGTGATTCTTTGTCTCTCAATCCCCTCCTCTGCTCCCCAGCATGTTCTTATTTCCCTGTAAAGTCTTCATACGAAAGGTGGAAAAAAATGATTTTAAAAAAATCCTGAAGGATAAATCTTGTAATTCAGAGCACTGAACAGCTGGTAGTTTAAAGCACAGAACAACAGTTTAGTGATTAATTTACCTCTTTAAAATGCTGAACAATACTATACAATGCTATAAAATATAAAATTTTATTTTGTGTGGCCTCCTTCAAACCGACTCTATCTTGGAGCTCTGTCTAAAGTTAAAGTGCAGCTACAGAGTTAAATAATCGGTAATAGCAGAAGGGAGAGGTATAAAGAGAGATGTGCAAGCAATGAAAAGACCAGCTCTTCAGGAATCCCCCTCCAGTCCATTTAATTTTACTGAAAGAAAGTATCCTTTGCGATAATTTTTACATATTGATGGATTTTTGCCTTGCATGCCCTTTCCCTTTCCTTCCATCTTACACAAGCATCTCTGCGCTGCTCCTGCTGCCACTTTCTCGTGGCACCAGTGTGCGGCTGATACCGCCACGGGCTATCTTACGCTGGATGTCTGCCAGTTCTCTGCTCTGCCTCTGCCCCCCACCTTGTGATTAAATGTTACCTTCAGCGGATGGTTGCCCTGGTACCACCACCAAAGGGGATGCTGCCTTTTTGTCCTATTGCCCCAGACAGATAATTCCAGCAACCTGCTATATATTTGCACCTGCCCCTAGTGACCTCTCCCGAGACACTAAGGAATGCAGTTCAGTCCTCTTGCATAGATAGCTGTGACTGACATGCGGGTGAGAAAGAGTGTGCATGTGTGTGTGCGTACACAGAGGGGAGAGATAAGAAAGGAGGGGAAATCAGGCGGATAATGATTTTGGTTATGGGGAGAATTGCATTAGTGTGAGGCGTTCGCGGGCAAATTCATCCCTGGCGTAACATCGCTGAGCTGCCGGAGACAACATCAGGGATTCATTTTACCCATGAAAATAAGAAGCCAGTCTACCCTCATTTCTCAAGCGCAGTACAAAGCAAGGATGTGAAGAGCCCTGTCTGGGGTGGGGGTGGAGGGTTCTGCATGTTCTGGGAACCTTTCGCGACTGCAGCGTTCAGGTGTCCTGAAGCATGCTCTGCCTGTCTGTGCTCTTCCTCTTCCACCGGGTAATGATAAGGGAGTGAGTTAACAGACAGATGCTAAACCTGCTCTTACTGCATTTAGCATTTCAGAATAATGAATAGATTTGCAAATGATGTTTCGAGGCTGCTTCTTTTTCAAACAATGACATCGCTAATGTTCCCAGATCCTTTGACTTTGCGACTGCCTTTTTCAAACCGTAAAACGTTACAATTAGCTTTCTGGGGAGAGCAGAGGGGAAATGTCATTTCTAAGTAATTTCAAGAAATGCCTTTTACAGGAAGAAGTATGTGCTGAGAAACCACTCGCCTAAACTCCCTGTTGAGTTGCACCGTGCTGGTGGCACTGCTCTGACTTTCCACCCGTGTTCCTTGGCAGGGGAAATCCCCTCATCTCCACTCCGCGCAGCGATTTCCTCCTTGGTGGGCTTCTACCCGAGCTCAGACCCTGGTCCTGAGACCACCGGGCGAGGCCATCGCCCGAGCACACAGCGCAGAATCTGCTTGAACTCCTAGGTATTCAGCCCCAAAGTCTGGACGAGTCTCGTCCCGCCGATGTGACGGTCACCCTCCCCCGAGCAAAGCCTACGCTACTGCAGCCAGCAGCTGAAAAGGCACCGTGCTCTTTCCCAAGCGGAGCGGCGCTCGCCCCTTTTGCGCTCTCTCCGCTAACCGGTCCTTAACACGGAGCTAACCCTGACTACACTGCAGTGCCGCGAAAGGAGACTCGCCGCCCCTTCAAGCATGATAAACTCTTGAGTGCTTCCCCGAAGCTCTAACGAGCCTGCGTGGGCTGGGCGTGATGGCGAGGGAGCTGCCCGCAGCCGGGGCTGCCCGCAGCCGGGGCTGCCCGCAGCCGGGGCTGCCCGCAGCCGGGGCTGCCCGCAGCCGGGGCTGCCCGCAGCCGGGGCTGCCCGCAGCCGGGGCTGCCCGCAGCCGGGGCGTGCGCTGAAGCGGCGGGGGGAGTGGGCTGCTCCTGCTCCTCTTCCGACCGCCGGCATCGAAACCCGCCGTCAGCCCGGGCTCGGTTGTTTTTCCAGCCGCATACTACGACCCTCATCAGTGCCCCAGCGACGACCCAAAAGGCGCCAAGGGCAGGAGAGCACGATTCCCCTGGCCGCCGGCGGAGCACCGGCTGGCCCCGGGCAGCGCTGCCCGCCCGCCCTTGCTCCCTTCTCCCCAGGGACATCCCCCCGCGCCCCGGCACTCCGGGGCTGCGCGAAACCGTGGTTTATCGCGCCTCTGCGTGAGGCAGACTGAAAGGTTGCGGCAAAGGTGGGACGTTTTAATGATTGGTTGGCACAAGGCAGTGCTTATCTCTTTAAGAAATGGAAATGAGGTCTAATTAGCATATAGTGTTTGCAATTAGCATATAAGTCCCGTTCGGGGAGTTGGAGGAAGGAAAAGGACCAGGCAGCAACTTAATGGGATTTTATTAGACAAAATTAGCCACCACTGAACAGTCATAAAAATCTCTAAATTATTAGTAGCCCTGCAGTTTATCGTGAGTGCTTCCCGGACATGCTAACATCTATTGGGTCTGCATCGTGCCTACTAATCACAAAAACAAACTGTGGGACAAGTGTAATCTATCTACTGTACGTTGTTATGCTATTGTAGGCACAATATGACAGCTTTATACAGATATATATGTGTGCGTGGCTTGGTTTGAGGGGTACGTTTTTGCTAATGCCCTTATGAGTTATGTAAACGAGATACGTTCAAGCAAAAATGACAAACTGGTCTCTAGCGAAACAATCTCACCTATATTATGGGGGGGGGGGGGGAGAAGAGAAGGCTTTTGTTGGTTCAGAATGAAATGCAAAAAACCCCATAGTCACGGCAATCCCACGGATTCAGAAGCTGGAGAAAAAGCCCTTCTGTGTAAGATGATGATCTCTAGAGACAAAAAGGATATAAACACCACCTCAAACCACCCACCCACACCCCCAAATGTATGTATTTTTAACAAATCCATGCTGTCCGTCATCCTCACACAGGTTAGATGCTCTTTTTAATGAACACCAACTACAATATCCACTTACATGGTATCCAGATAGTGTTTTTTTCCTCCAAATGTGGTCAGCTGGGGGTAGGTGCTATGAACATGAGGTGGTGAAGAATCAGAATTTCTAATTTATAGTGAGAGGTCAGGCAGACTGACCCAAGATAGGGTCTGAAGGAAAGTTTGCTATGAAGACAGGAAAACGAAATCCTAGTTATAAGAATCATCATACCATCCTAGCAAAGCTCCTTGTTCAGTGAAGAAAGAAGTTGTTCCTGCAAGCCTTTTCTGTTGAACACGTGCCAATGCAGGACTTCTGAGCTGGATCCATCAGAAACTTAGCTAACCAGTAGGTGCAGATGATGTGGTGCTGGGAGCAGGGTGACACCAAGGATTATCCTCCTTGTCTTTTCAAGAAACAAAGTGGAATTATCCTGAACATTGCCAGGACTAGCATGAGCTCTTGACTCCTGGTCATGGCTGTGTTTTCACTGCAAGAAGGACCAAAGGACAATCAGGGGAAATGCTGTAATGCACCTTTTAGGGGTCAGATTCCTTGTGTAATTTGTAAGTGGTGGTTTTTATCATATTATCGATGCAAGTAACTCTATAAGAAAGGTCAGGTTTGTCTCAGGTTGGCAAAAGAATTGTAGAGGCTAATTTAACACAAGCTAATAAGGTTTAAAAAAACCAAACAAAACAGATAAAAGTAATCTTAAATGGTTGGTATAGCTCACCTGGCCTCCCATTTTGGAGCAGGATTTGGAACAACTTCTGCATTTCATCTGTTTGATATGTTCAGAGCATGGTGAGTGTCTCTGAAATGTTGACTGTGGTGCCTGATGAGGAACCCAATTTACATATTCTCAATTTAATCTAAAGTAGGTGCTAATTGATTACTGCTGAATGTCAGCACGCTCTGATTATCTGTTCAAGATGCTCTGGAAAATAAAAAAAACTACAACCTTAAGCTGCAAGTGGGAAGGGAGGGGTGGGGGTGTTGAATTCAGCATGCCGTGGAAAGACTGCTTATTCTTTTACCTGGTATTATATAAAGGTTTTAATTTTCCAGGCCTGAGGCTCTTGAGTGACTGCTGCTTTGTCATGTTCTTCCAAGGCAAATGACACAGATGCAGAATTGTCCTTGCTTTCTGTCCTGGATGATTTTTCTCAAGCTAGACATCTACAGGATTGTCTTCATCTTCTCCCAACCCTGTCCTTAACAGCTTCAGACTTCAACCCTGAATTTCCTTTCCCTGACTTTGAAGGCGCAGTATGAGGTCAGAGAAGGAACGTCAGGCTTACATTTAATATACCATGCTGGATTTCAGGAGGTGAGCCGTGAATCTCAGCAGTGCTGTGATCTCTGGCTTTGGGACTGGGAGGAGAGCAGTCTGTAGCTGATCCTAGCTCTGCATGCAACTTGAGCCAAATCCTGTATCTTCTTTAAATCTCAGATTCCTCCTTCATGACTTCACTGCCTCTTCTTTGTAGGCAACAAGGACCGTCTTTCCCTAGGTAGTTGTATAGGGCTTATCATAAGGAAACCTTGATGCAGGCTGATGTAATACTACTAACCAGACATTTCCAGACAGGTGCATTACAGATTTTTTGCTCTCATACCTCATACATCATTTTGGGACTCCTTTCTTTTGCTGAAACCTGAGCTTTTGGGGTTGCTGTGTTTGTTTTTGTTGAGCTTTCTTACCTGGGCACTGAGCCCAGCTTTATTTTGATTACATTCTTTGTAGTATGCATGATTCTGTAACTGGAGGTAGGTATCTATCTTATTCAAATAAATACCTACAATTTGCATGGGGAATAAGTCACCATGAACAAAGATTTTAAAAAGCTGAGCTAGATGTCGTGAGGAAATGCTCTCTTACTGTTTCCTTTTTTCTTTTTCTTTCTTTTTTATGGCTGGCTACAATTAAGCAGCAAATTGCTGCTGCTTTGGATCACGGTAAGATTAATCAGCAACACTAGTGAGGCCATTTTTTCTTGGCTCAGTCTTGGTATGTGGGGCTATTTCCCCAGTAGAAGTACCTTCCAGTTTAAATCCTGTCATGCAGAAAGCTTTTTCTTCATGTATGCTCTCTCCTGTGGTTTCCACGGGAGCTCTGCCCTCCAGCTTTTCCAATTCAGCATTCACAGTATGAACTTGTGTGTTTGGGAAGCTGTCAGGGGACGGGGGGCTGAGGCAGCAGCCAGTGCCCTGTGGAAGTGTTGAGGTTTTTATTTCTTTTGAGTAGTTAATCTCCATTAGATTGCCCAGCTCCTGGTTACGCATCTCTGATACGGATAAACGACTGTGTGGTAAATGCTGTCATTAGGAAATTTTCCTTTCTGTTGGTACGGTTAAGGTCTGAATGCTTGAATGCTGTTTAGTGATGTCAAGTAGTTGCTCTAAAACTAAATTTTTTTTCTTCTAATCCTGCAGTACTTTGGATTCCTCCCATGCATGCTTTTCTGATACGCTTTGGTCTATCCCAAACACTTGCCTGCCTACTTCCAGCTCCTTGCAGTTTCCCCTAGATGGAACAACCCCTATCGTCTAGAGCTCAGCAAAAGTATTGCTGTATCCCAAAGTCCAGCCAAGTCAGCACTGATCCTGTCCAGAGCTGTCCCACAAATCTCCCCAGTGGCGGGTTCTCACACCCTGTCTCTACCTTATTGCCTGCTCATCCCCTTCTGTTTTGCTCACCAGTTCCCTGTCGCGCTGACATGCTTCCACGGTTCCTGTGCGCTGGGTGGCCTGGGGACCTGTTCCCTCTCACCCCGGGCCTGGCCAGCAGGGCTGGGCTTTTCCCAGGAGAAGTGAAATGCAGATATGCCTCCAATAGCTTTGTTCCCATCCCAGCTCTGCTCAGCAGATGAGGAGGATGGGCCAGCCCTCACAAGGAGGGTACACCTCCACCCCAGATGCAGCCTTTGGTCCTGCTCTGCTCTGTCTTCCAGTAACACAAAGCCAACAGCCGTCAGAGCTGGGACAGGTGAAGGAGGAGGGTTGAAGACTTGGTAGTGTTTCCCCAGCACTTCTTCCCTTCTCTTCCTATCCTCAGCTCTGTGCCGGCTGTCCTGGGTGTCCTACCCCCAGTTTGAGACCTGTCTCTTTAGAGGGACCCCGGAGAAGGAAGTGCTGACCTGACAGCCCTGGGCACAAGGGCATGATTGCTGGGTGGCCTGGAGGAACCCTTGTGCTTCCCCTGTACTCCCAACCGTGAGCAACAGGCTGTGAGGGTACGTGTCCCACGCCACTGGCCACTTTTCAAATACAGCAGGAAGGCGCAAGATGTTTTCTGAACTCATTTTCCTACTTTCCGTCTGGATCTTACTCCCCTTCAGCAGGGACATCTAACAAACCCTCCGGATCGGGGCTGAGCCTTGGCAGGCGTGGGAGTCGCTCCTCTTGGCTCGGCTGTTCCTTCATGCAGGCAGGTCATCCCGCCTCGCTCCGTTCTCTCCCTTTGGCAAGGCAATGAGACTCCCCGTGTCTCCACGCGCTGCCCCCGCCTTTCCTTGCTTTTAATTTTCCCCTTTATTTCCGTCCCTGTTCTCTGCCGTTCTCTCTCATTTGCCTTTTGCCCGCGCACAGCGCTGCCCTTCCGTCAGCCTCCTCATCCCTCCTGCCTCCCCTGCGGAGTCCCAGGCACCCCCTCCTCCCCCGTGCCCAGCACCTCCCCAGAGTCCCCGCTCCTGTTTAGGCCCCTTTGTTCTCACAGTTGTCTGTCAGCTGGGGCTTCGTTTTGAAAGCAAATCAAAGGCAGTCTGGTGTGAGAAAATGGAGAAGTGGTGAAATGACGGGGCAGGATTAGAAAACCCCATTTTTTTGTTCTCCGTTTCTCTATCTTTCCTTTTCTGGTTTTGGCGCCGGTAGTGCCAGAGTAGTAAGCTGCGTAAATTCTTCTTTGCTCATCCTAGGAAAGGCCAGTTCCTATTTTATCGCAGAGAAAAGCATTCCGGCAAAAAGGGGAGCACGCTGTATATTTCGATGGTAAAATGCTACATTAGGAGAATTAATACAAATCTCAATGCCGAGCTGAAGGTTTCAACAAAATACTAGGCAGAAATTGCTGGAAAACATAATTAATAATTAGTTATTATCCTATAACTATCACAGTAATTAATGTGCAGTGTTTCGCTTCACCGGTTTTTTTCAAAATATTTGATTATTTCTGCCTTCACGGTGTGAATTTCAGGTGGTGAAAATGAGTTGCTTTGCACTGGTAGATCTCCTGAATATGCAATGAAGAAACCCGCAGCAGCCAGGAGCCCCAGCCGAGGCGGAAGATGAGACGGTGAGCTGGGAAACAAAGGTGAAGGAGAGAGGCAATGAAAGCGAGGCGTTTCATACAATAGCTAAAATACAAATCTCTGGAGACTTAAAGATATTGCATGAACATCAATTTCACATGCCTATTGTCTGAGTGGTATTAGCGTGCGTAGGACTCGCCGCCCCCCTTTCCTCTGAGCGAGGGGAGCATCAAGGCAAATGAGGAAATAGCATAATTAAATCAGCTCCAGCACATGACAGGGCTTAAAACCCGCTTGGATGAGGCGCTGAAATGACCACATATCCCAAGGACCTGGGGCATCCCATCTTCACACACGCCCACCCCAAATCACTTCCGTGAGTAAAGCTGCAGCAGGAGACGGTCAAGTCATGGATATCATTAGGGGTCTCTTTGCCGTCTGTGAGACTTCATGGCGAAGAATCTGGATGAAACAGCTTTCTAGAAACTTTTTTAGAGAAAAGGCAGCTAAAAAAATGCGAGTCATGCTTACGCTGTTTACGGAGAACTCGTTTTGTCCTTAGGAGTAAAACAAAATGCCAGTAGTTTACCGCTGAGATAACACGTGAGGGCCAGAACATTCTGCCGCAGGTCAGAGAGGTACCGTTCCCGTCCTTCCCTCCCCTTTCGCCCCTACATAAAAGTTGACAATTAGTTTTTACAGCACATACATGAAGGGAGATACATGCTTTGGCCTCTATGTGAGAGCAATAATTCTCTTAAATTGATGTGTCAGCGAACTAAAACTCAATATTTTTTTCGCACAGTGTATTTTGCAGTCAGAGGACTTTCACTAATCGGAATAAAGCAATTTGGCTCCCTGTCATTGCTCACTGAAAACATATGAGCTGGCTGGCACGTATGGCCTCCTAGATTTATCAGTGTCTCCCATCTAGTGCATGGGAGGTTCAGGGCTGCAGCTCAGAGAGGAGTGAATTTTTATGAATGCTTTTTTTCCCCTCCCTGAGAATTCCCAGGGCTAGATTTATTCCTTAGTTTCAGAAATATTTTATTTATTGTTCACATCCCATATCTTCTTTAGGTCAAGTCAAAGTCATATTTTACCTTTTTTATTTGTATTACTATGTCTTTATTGCTTCGTTCATCAAAATAAAAAGCATAACAACCCAAAATTTAGGAGAAGTACTGTTCCCATAGCTGTCCTTTCCTTTTTTTGTGAGAGTGCTGTGATATGAACGTACGCAGCTGTCCTTTCAGTGAGACCTGTATCAAATGGATTTGCTCCATCTTGCATCAGGTTCACAAAAGGCCAGCTTTGGTGTCATGTCTTCGTCATGCTACCTCTAAGGAAGTCTTCACCTCCCTCCCAGCTGAACTGGTGCAGCTTACACTGGTGCTCTGCCAGGGTAGATGGGGTAGGCATGTTTTAACAGTCAGCCTTTATAGCTTAATTATACCAGAGTATGTCCTTTTCCTTCACTGACTCTGTACCCTGTAGTCCCTCTCTCCCTTGTGCAGCTCCAGGGATTGCTCTTTGCCAGCTCTTGAACTGCTTTTGCCTAGAGGAATGTTTCTCAGCCTTTGTATAACGTGCACCACAAAAATGCTCTGGGATCCCACTGCAACCGCCACATCACATCACTATTTACAAATAAAGAGATGATCTGCACGTTCTGCGTGGCAGACATTGGTTGTTAAGCAAATTACTTCAAAGTCATGCCAAGGAGAATGCCTGTTTGGGGAAGGTAAACTGTTTGAATGTCCATACACTCCTCCAACACTTCATCATGACAGAAGGGGCAGCCCGGTCAGGGGCAGCCTTCACTGGGGAGAAGGAGAGTGGTTGGCTTCCCATCCTGCGCTTGTGCACGGACTGCCGGACCAGTGCTGCTGATACCACCACAGTGACAGTCTTGTGTCTATGGTGATGGTATCCAAGGCTTTGTTCCTGTCCTTTGTAAATGACTTCGTATCAGATGGGACCCAAAACACAAGCAGTGCTTCAGTGAGAACGAGAAGATATTTTAATCATGGATGAAAAAACTTTTCCATGTATGCATTTGAGGAGTTGTTTTGTTGCCAACTACAGTCCTAAAACCTCGTTTTCTCTTAGCCACTCACCTAAAATTAGAAGTACTTTTAAGGCTGGCAGCCTAGCTGGCTAGGCAAGAGGCATGTGGGCATTGATGTCCTTCTGATTATGGATTTTAACTTGCCCACCTGCTTGTGAGATCATCAGCTGACTCCTGACCCATGCACAAGAATTAACCTAAGCCTTCAGCTAGGACATGCCAGTCTGGAAAGCGGCACCTGTAACAGCTTAGTCTTTTCCACAAAAGAGACATGACTTCTGTGCTCAAGATAGAAGGGGTCTGTTCTGTGCCTTCCTTTCAGCCTTTCCCTGGAGGTGACCTGCCGGTCTCAGCAGCCGGGGGAGGGCAGGCTATCTTTGGCTTCTCCTGCCTTTATTCTCATCTACCCTTGGCACATCGTGGGAGGAATGCTAAGAGTATTGGTTAATAACCAGAGAAAAATGTCCCAAGCCTTTGGAAGTCCATTTATCCTTTTAATCACACTCTTTCTAATGAGCTATATTTTTCTTACTTATAATTTCCTTTGTTCATGCCCATTACAGTGTTATTCACAATTTTAGCTCAGACAATACCTCTTAAATAAGAAGATAATATTAAGTGCATCAGCAGAAGGAGGGGAAGCTGCTTTTAAAACGGAAAGTACTGCTTGATTTCCACTTTCAAAGCATTTAATTTCACCTGGTCCACACTTTTAATATTTTCCAATAAAATAACTAGATGGGGGCACATTAAAATGGTCTCAGTTGAGCTGTTTTAATAAAAGGAGAAAGTTTAAAGAGCTCGGCCATGGATGAAAAGCTATTTAAAGCAAGCAGGTTGGATATTTCTGGCATGGATGCATGAGGTATCTGTCTCCACCTCTAATTAAAAGGTCTATATTGTTCAGTTCTACAACACTCCACATGATAGACATATTAAAGACCCAAGAGACCCTCATGTTGTCCTGTGTTGCGTCTGACTCTTACAGTGGCCCCGTAAATGTATCTATAACTGATCCTGCCTGCATTCCTGGGCGATTTGGTGATTCGATCTTTGTGCCTCACCATCCAGCCAGCCTGGCAGGGCAGTTGCAGCTTTTGAAAGCGAGTTACTGTAGGTAACAATCCTGGGAAAATGACACAGTCCTTCTGCAGCAATGGTGGAACTACAGAGTCCAGAACCAGAAGCAGTGTAAACAGTATGAAGAAAACTTGCTTAACTCTGCATCCTTCCATGCGAAATTTTCCCATTGGCATTTCAGGGGGGATTACACTGAGGAAACAGCAAATGGGTGCTTTTCCTGCAATTTTTGGCCTACCAGAACTATCAGGGAGCTGGGTTTGCTTGAATGGGGAGCAGGTATCACTCCTTATCTGTCTGAGCAATTCCCGGGCTCTGGGATTCTGCTAAAAATAAAGCCAAAAAGCTATCCAGTGGGCTAATAGAGTGAAAACCCACATAAATTAGTCACGCATCAACCTTGGAGCTAACTGTGACTTGCAACCCCACAATCTTTTGTAACATGATACCACATTTGTAAGCTGAACTTGGTCAGTGAGAGAGAAATTTGAGAGTGACTATAAACCTGCATGGAATTTCCTTACGGATTTGGCAGCAAATATGTCTTTCACCAAGGGTTTCTTGGTGAGGGAGAGTTTCAGAATGGCCCCCAAAAGAATCCCTCTTCTCCTGTGTAAACATTCAACGTGAACCATGACGCTGTCTGTAGGTGATGAGACATCCGTTGTGTAACTGTATAGAAACAGTATTAGTATTCTAATAAAATGCGGTTTCTGTCTAGAAGGAATACCCTGATGGCAATAGCAGCACTAGAATTCTTCATACACAAAGGAACTAATTAATTCTGGCATCAAATAAGAAGTGTGAGTAGTTAATTGTTTTAAACCCCATTTCACAGCTAGGTGTAGGAGACAGTAGGACGGTGTGTGTAAGTGAAATTATGGAAAGAGGGGTCAAGTGACTTTTGCGAGGTTAGACAACCAAGGGAGCTGCAGGGGTGAGGAGTTAGACAATCTGAGATTCCAGGTTGGTCTTCTGTTTATTGGATCGTATTAGATCATGAAGACTGCGTGGATATGGGCATGCTTTTATTGGCCATCTCAACTGTGTGTTATTTCCCCGTGATTTTTAATATCTTATCCTTTAAGACCAACATTTGCCATCAAAGTTTATAAGAATGTAGAACAGATTACATTGTAACGGAGGATTCCAAAGTAATGCCAAAGTCTCTAGTCTCATTGCTTCCGGTGCAATCTCATCCAGGATAAGGACACTGGAAATGTTAACAAACAAAATGCTGTTGGGATTTTAACCACACCATCAAGCAGCAGTGCCATGCACCTTTTTCTATGTTGACATCTCTGAGAAAAGCTGCACTAGCGTGGGAAGCTGTGAGACAGTACCTTTGAAAGGGGTACATGAGGGAGTGGAGGGAGAGGAAAGGCAGAATCACCAAACGGTTGAAGCAGGAAGGCAGCTCTGGAGTTTGTCTAGTGCCAGCCCCCTTGAGGAAAGCCGGATCACCTACAGCAGGTTGCTCAGCGCATGTCCAATCAGGTTTGGAATACCACCAGGGATGGATACTCCACAGACTCTCTGGACAACCCGCTGCAATGTTCAACCACCCTTGCAGTAAAAATGCTTTTTTCTTATGTTTAAATGGAATTTCTCTCTTGTCCACATTACCCTGCCTTACTTTGCTTGCCATCCTGTTCCTCCACTTCCTCACTTGATTGCAGGTAATCACCTCTCTCCTGTGCCAGTCCTAGTTTAAAGTGCTCTTCATCAGGTTGGATGGCCTGTAGGCAAAGTCACTTTGTCTCACCTGATCAGGTGGATCCCATCTCTTTCTGCAAGTCCCTGATCCTCAAAGAGGGCCCCCATGAGCACAAAAGCTTAATCTGTGTTGTTGGCATTAGCCATGTAACTACACGTTGACACACAGAATCTAACCATTCCTCCTCAAGCCCTTCCCCTTGCTGACAGGATTGAAAAGAAGTCAGGCTTAATGTGCTCTAGGTTTCCTCTGGCTGCACACTGGTGTCCATAGAGAAAAGTTGCAGGTGTAATAGTCAGAGGGTCTGAAAAGCCTTGAGAGTGTCTCCACAATGTCCTGTATCCAAGGCCTGAGCAGCCAACCTCCCTAGATGATGGTCAGGTTGGCAGGTGGGGACCTCTCTTCCCTGCAGCAGGGAGTCACCCACTACTATCACTCATAGTTTCTCTCTGGTGCTGCTGGCTAGTTCGGGCTCAGCCAGCTCAGCTGCTTCATTGGACACAACTTCCAGCCTCTCACTGCTACCAGTGCACTGACCCTGTTCTGAAGGTGCAGGTCAGTGGGTGGAGCAGGAGTCTTCCTCTTGGTAACAGCAGTCACCAGCTGCCAACCTTTGCTGTCACAGGGGTCTCTTATTTCCCAGACGCCTAAGAACAGACTCAGCCTGTGCCTCCTTTGGTACAATTTCAGGTTTGGGCTATTTGATCTGCAGGGTCTCAGAGAAGATCCAGTCACTCTCCTTTTTGTCATCTCCAAAGCTGCAGAGGACCTTCTGCTGCAGCTTCTTTACCTGGCAACACAGATCCTCTACTAGCGCACGTCTTCTGCAGGCAAGGAGACCATAACCCCAGCCCCAGCTTCAGCAGGAGGCTCCAGGCACCCCTGCAGCCCCAGGCCTGCAGAGCTGCATCGTCTTCATGAACTTGGTCTTGGTTGACACCTCTGATGTGCCAGAGGTAGCTGTTGCAGTGGGTGCTGCTCCTGTGGCATGGCACCACTGTTGCTGAGCAAGGAATGCTATCCCCAGAAGTTTCTGGCCTCCTTTCTGCATGCCCTTCTGCACAGACTGCTGCACAGACTGCTGGGCAAACACCTTCTTTGCTAAAATTCAGCTGATGGTGGGACACAGCACAGTTTAACTGAGTCTAGTGAGACTTGGTAGTGGACCTCAACGGTGTCCATTGTGAAACGGCAACTGCAATGGCAGAATGCTCTTCATGTTTTTCCTTCACACACTATGAAATAAATAATCTCATCAACTCCAGCAGACAGCCACTGAGTTTAGGAGTATTTTTTCTAGTGTCATCTAGCCTGCTGAAGAGAAACTACTGCAAAACAACCAACATCACTAGCCGTAGCCCTTGACTTTTCCAAGGCGGCCTCTCCTCCGCCTGGTGCCTGCGTCATGCTGCTTGGTTTGAGGTCTCATGAAATCACAGTCGCAGGCACTATGATTGTTTCTTGAGATGCAACTTCAACAGTAGGGAGGGTGCTATCCCCTCCTGTACACACTCCGTATTCCTGGTTGCACTAGTTCTTTGCTGCATTCAGCGATGTGTAAGGTAGGAATGGAAGGGCTTTGAACAAGTCCCAGGGGCTGTGGAACAGAAAAAGGAATATATCTGAGAAACAGGAGAGTGTCTGAGAAGAGAGGAGTTATCAGCATGAGAGACCTCAAGCTGAGTGACTGAGAGTTGACATTCCTTCTATTTATTTATAAAATTTGTAACTGTGGAAATTAGCCTTAGAAGCTGTAGACCCATTACTGTTAGTTTTATCGTCCTTCTAAGACATACCCTGAGGCATTCCTGGAGATTGAATCCTACTGTACTTTGCAATAAGCCCATAATTGATTATGCTATGGAGCTTTAATACGGGTTGAGAAATGGAATCCAGAGTAAATACATTCAGAATTTCGCTAGCAGGCCAGATTTAAAACTGGTTTTCTGAACCTACCAGGATTATTTCTTCTCAGCTAATGATTTAATTTGAACTAGCCGCCCTGAGAGGTGCAGAGTGTAAGTCCGGACTATCTGCTTGCTGGGATTCTCTAAATAAGTTTATCCTGTCTACGTCCCCTGTAAGTTTTTAAAGATAAAATTATATTCTAACATTATTCATTATAGGACATATTAGGTCCTGTCTGGTGCTTCCTCCAGTAGTGCTTCAGATGCCTGTCAACAACGCCATCACATACAAATTTGCTGATTTCTTTCGTTTCTGAGAAACAAATATATTACAGCATATTCTCAAAAATTAGGGAGAACTGAATTAGGTAGTGGTGGGAGTTTGAATTTATATTTCTCAGTTTGAAATATAGTCCGTGTAGCTGCCTAGTCTTCCTTAAATTCTTTCTTTTTCCTGGCTCACTCATTTGGTGAAAATCTGTCCTTTCTAAAAGAAGCCTGCTCAT
The DNA here is from genome assembly GCA_009769605.1 of Bucorvus abyssinicus. Taxonomy (NCBI): domain Eukaryota; kingdom Metazoa; phylum Chordata; class Aves; order Bucerotiformes; family Bucorvidae; genus Bucorvus; species Bucorvus abyssinicus. The sequence continues at coordinate 37,719,957 of CM020030.1, forward strand.
TTAGCTCATTAATGAGGAATGAGAGGGATTGGTCTCTCCCCTTCATTAGAAAGGTTCCTCTTTCCTTTTCTCGGTTTCTAAGGACCATGTTATTTCCTTTGATACTCAGGTGGCTCCTGCTGATTGTGCTAATTCCAGGGTTTAAAGTGGACTAACTTACGGGTCTGGTAGAAATTGAAGTTTCTTAAAGCACATCTAGGAGGCATCCAAAACAAGCAAGCCCAATGATGTCGGTACAAGCAAAAGAAATTTTGTTCAGAAATTACAGAATTAGCACAGTTTTCTGACCATTTTAAATTCTGGATTTGTTTCTGGACCTGAAATCTCTAAAGGAAAATTTGTGAGATTCGTTCTTCAGAGTTGGTTTGAGGTGGAGGGGTTTTGATTCACGATATGTATTTATTTGGAAAGGCTCCTCATGAAACATTGTTATTGTCTGTGCATGGTCTTAAGGGCAAAAATAATTAGTTTGGTATTTCCCACTGGAAAACTCTCTTTCTCACTTTCTCTCCTGTTCTCATCAATAGCTAAAATTGTGGTTATTTCCCCAGAACTACTACACCACTGGGTCTGCTCCGTTAAAAAGTGATCCACAAGGATTGAGTCTTTCTGTGGGCAATGTGCTAATTCTGGTAAAGTCTGCTTTCACATGTTCTTACCATATGTGATGATACTGTATTTTTGTTTTCTGTGACCAGGTAAGAGGAACAGATGCAAAGCAAAGAGACAAAAATCTGACATGTGAAATTCAAGAGAGCTGCAATGAAAGAACAACTTTATTACATGGTTTGAGCTCTTCCTTACTTAGCTCCACTGTAAAAGGACACGTGGTATCTTTGGCACGTAATGTTTGCAGCCACACGTGGGTCAAGATGCAGCAACAGACATATGTCGGAAGACAACACACAGGTCATGAGGAGTGTGTAAACAAACCCCCCTTTAACATAAGCTTCTTTAGCAAGCATAGCAACATTGCATTTCAATCAAGCTTTGGATCATCTGGCAAGTTAAATTGAAAGAAAAGTGAGTATTTGGTAAATTTTGTAAGAAAGACCTGTTCCTCCTAACACTGAACTTGGTCAAAGTCTGGAAATGCATAATTAGTGTTATGCGATAAACTTAAACTTTAATGCTATCCTTTCTCACTTTTTATCTGCACTTTAATTGCTTCTGGGAGACCTTGCATGTAAACTACCTAATTTTTGCTCTGCCACGGGAGGTTCCCTACCTCTACATACAATAACTCTCTGCAAAGCTTTTCCATACAAGAATATTCTTCCCATATGAAAACACCGACTAGAGCTGTTTGAAACAGGAGTAGATGAAGTGATCATTACAATCTGAGGGTTTCATGTCTGTTAAGGGAGATTTTGCTTCTGCTGCCATGGAGGATTGACTGCAGAGATTCTAGCAGAAAAGGCTTGGTGGTGTGAGCAGATCAAAAATGTGAAATCGTTGCCATCTGGTTTGTATGAAGGAAGAACTAGGATTTGGAGGGCAGAGTTTAGCAAAACTTTTCCTTCTAAACCATATGGCTTTGCTGGATGGAGAGACAAAACACTGCATGGACATCAGGCACTGGAAACATGCGACTGGGCTGAGCACCACTTGAGAAATGGGGCTGGCATCCCCTAGGCCAGGTCCCTCCTGGTTTCTTTCATACAGACCCATTTTAACTTTCCAAAAAGTCTATATACAACCCCCTGCAGTGATCGTGTTGCTTGATGATGTTGGTGCCTATTACCAAAGTGGATGATTTTCGCCTTCCCTCATCATCCAGCAGTTAGTGTCTTGGCATCCTGCTTGTGTAGGGCAGTGATTCCCTACCTCGCAACAACTCATACAGGGGAAAGAAACTATTAATAGGCTGATAGATGGTACTGCTCTTCCCTGTGGGAAGCACCAACTCTCAGACCTCAGGAGTTACCTGCACGCTCACACAGAGACTCACAGGGGTATCTGTGTGCAAGTATGTACGTCTGTACCTAAAATGCACAAATTTGGAGGGACAGTGAGTAACTTCTACTCCTTGATATGTTTTTATGTGCATCTCCAAGGATGCTCAACGACGTTCTTCAGCATCGAAGAGGAGGTTTCTTGATTTTGAAAGAGGGGACTTACTGCTAAGAACTTTGATTCTCATTCTCATTTGTAACCTGGCATATTCCCCCCCTCCCCTTATTTGTTTGAAGTGGGAAAGCATCACTGACGAAAAAATGATAGAATGGTATCTCCCCCCCCCCAATATATCTCATTGTAATTCATCAGTGTATTTGTGAGGTCTTTATTAAGACAGGCCAGATTTATTTTTCATTTGTGCTAAATTGTTTATGCCCTTTTAAAAGTGCACTCTATCCTCAGCATTGGGCTTTCGGTTATCTGCCTGACAGTGATGAAGTGCTATGTTCTAACAAGTGCGCTAAGATCTTGTCCCAGTGCATATTCTGTGCTATTTGTGAAGTGATCGTGATAAGGAGAGACAGACAGATGTGGAACGGATCAGGTGTGCATATATCTTCAATTTCTGGAAAACTGCTCAAACCAGTCCAAGTTGGTGGTGACCAGTGATTACCGGTGATTGTTCTTTGATAAACCAGACTTCCCAAAGGAGTTTCCTCCTGTTTAGATTATTAAATCAGGGTCATATTTGCAAAAGAACTCATTGCCATTTTGCAAAGAGTGCTTATGAAGATCCGCTTGCTTATTTTGATGCCTGAATGACAGCTCATTGATCCAATGAGAGGGCTGCCTCCAAGCCTATTTCCAGTGAAGTTATTACTTTACTAGTAAGTGGCTTCTAGTTAGTATGCAGAATCTGGAATTAATTTACTCATTTTAAACGTGATGGTCAGGCTTCTGGACCTGTGTGTTCTGACTAGCCTCTGGCTAGCCTGGGAGTCCGATGTTAGGTACCTTGCTGGCATGCTGCAGCTTTTCCAGGGAAATATGTAAGAGTAATTAACAAAAGCCTCTGACCACCTCTCTGCCCAGGCCTCTCGTGGTTGATGAAAAATCACTCACCACAGAGACCAGCAGCCTCAGCAATGAGGGCAAAGTGTGGCTAGGGCTGGGGTCTGTGGTACGTCTTGCTGGGCAGGAAGGGACAGTTGCAGCCTAACTCTGCCCACGCCTTAGAGCCCAAGCCAGCTGCGGCAGGTGAGCTCCTGAGGAATGGGCAGGGCTGTATCTGAGCTCTCAAGTCATGAGAGGCATTGTGCAACACGGGTGGGAAAAACAAAACTGATTTGTGCTCGTGTCGCAGTGTCAGCCCTGCAAACGCTGCTCATGAGCATTTCCTCCTTAGGGAAGAAGAGGAAAAGTTCTGTGCCTCCTGGGTGAACTTCCTCTATGTCTCCCTCAGGAAAACGAGCCTATTAATTCAGTGACAATGTGGCAGCAAAAAGAGTCTCTCCTGGAGGTTCTCCTCCCTCTCTACTCTGCTCTAGGGAGGCCACATCTTGAGTACTGTGTTCTGGGCTCCCTGGTTCAAGAGAGACAAGGAACTACTGAAGAGAGTCTATCACCAGGCTACAAGGAAGATGAGGGGACTGAACTTCCTCTCTTATGAGGGAAGGCTGAGAGACCTGGGTCTGTTTAGCCTGGAGAAGTGAAGACAGAGGGGGTCTTATCAATGCTTATAAATATCTGAAGGGCAGGTGTCAAGAGGATGGGGCCAGGGTCTGTTCAGTGGTGTCCAGTGACAGGACAAGGGGCAACAGGCACAACCTGGAACACAGGAAATTCCACCTAAACCTAAGGAAAATCTTCTTGCCTTTGAGAGTGACAGAGCACTGGAACAGGCTGCCCAGAGAGGTTGTGGAGTCACCTTCTCTGGAGATATTCTGGACGTGATCCTGCGCAACCTACGCTGGTTGAACCTGCTTTAGCAGAGGGGTTGAACTAGATGCTCCCCAGACATGTCTTCCAACCCCTACCATTCTGTGATTCTGTGATTCTGTGGTTCTGTGAATCTGTTATTCTATGATTCTGTGACTGTAGCCCTATGGCCACTTGAAGTTCTCAGCTTAGCTGGTCTTCATGGATTGATCAGATCTGATTTAAAACAAGAGAATAAGTGCTGTTGATGTTTCTCTACTATTGTGGGGTGGTTTGGTTTTTTTTCTCTCAATCTTTCCAAGAAACAAGGTTATTCTGAATCTTTTCTCCATGTTAATGAAAACGGCCTCAGGATTTTTCTCACCCAGTTCCACGCTTTGCCTTGCCATCATATGAGATAGCAGCATAGCATGGAGAAGAAGTAGAAGAAACCTCACCATGTGAAGAACATGAAGAGAGGGTGACACAGGTTTAGATGATGTCTATCAAATCAGCTCATTGCCATGGAAGGGGAAAGGAGGCACAGGACCATTAGTTTGGGGAAAGAGAAGATGTGATTTCCCACTCTGTTAGAATGATTTTTTGCAGCATACGCTGCATCGTTTCAGGAAAGTTGGTTTTGATGTACAGCAGAGAAAGGAAGAGAAGAGTGAAGGCCATTGTGTTTAAACCTCATCTGATTAGCAAGTACAGCCATTGATCAGTTACTTATTTCGGCACTGGATTTTGCCTTTTCCTTTTCTATGTGTGATCTTCCCTGGAAACGAGCCAAAAGAAACTGTCTGGACAGCTAAGAAGATAGAGTCATGCATAGCCAGATCACTTTCCTTGGGCCCATATTACATGGAGTCTGTGCTATTCAGGATGCTGCAGGTGAAGAGAGTCAGCACTATCCTTCCTTCCTTCTCAGGTCTTGCATCCAAACTATGGAGGAAAAACAGCAGCAAAAGAGGGGCCTCTTCCAAGCCACTGGACAGAGATCCAGCTTTTTATAGCCATCAGCCTGGTGGGGAGTTAATGCCAGCTTGTGATTACTTAGGGTATCATATTTATGGCAAAGTGACACATGAAGCAGTGTGTGACACCTCTTAGTTTGTCACTAAGACAACTGAGAATCCTAAGCTAAGCTGCGGAGTCATCATCCTCCTTCTGATCACCTATGGAGAGCTGGGATGGGTAGCTAACACACTAAAGAGGACACCTTGCGTCTTTACTATGTTGCAGTTTGGAAATTCTGTGCTTAAGCTGCTTTTGCAGAACCTCACGTGGCCACAGCATAATTGAATAATTTGGTTCCAGGGCAAATTTGAAAATTAAACAAGGACTTGAGGGAGTGGCCCCTATGGAAACCACGTCAACGAACAAACAACATCGGAGGATTTCAGTGATGTTTGTATAAGGAGGATAATGTTTGCTTGATTCGTGCGGGCTTTAACTGGCTGTCATCCTTCTACAGCAGAGCATCAGAAACTAATTGAAGGAAACCAAAACCAAATAGAGGTGTGATAAGTTATTTGGAATTTGAAATTCAAGTTGCATTGCACAGTTTTGATAGGATGCGTCATGTCACATGGAAGATTTCTGTTTGTTATTGGAGCAGTGTAATTTTTAGAAGGTAATTTCCATTGCAGACACTTTTTTTTGCCTATTGAGCACTCACTGTTGGAACTGAAGTATATTAAAAATGAGCAAAAATGGTAGATTCCTATTCTAAGATTTGTAATTCCTTTTTAACTCAAGCCACTAGCAAAGGTTTGGGGTGATTCTGTTAAAAGAATTCATGACAATTTCTTCCCGGATGCAGTTCCTTTAATTGAGAGGAACTGCCCAAAGACCTTGTTCCCAAGGGAATCACACAACAGTCAGTAGCCCTCTTTGCCAAAATTCCGAGCTCTTTTCAGACCCTAAACATCCATCCTCTCAGATATTTCTCAGGGTCCTGCCACCAGCAATTTTCTATCCATCTCTGAGATTTTCTTTCTGCTTCCTTCTTTTCTTTCTGCATTTGCATTTTTTTCTTTCTCTTATGCATTTGTGTACATATGGACACAGAGCCCTCTCTTAAAACTATACCTGGCAAGCCTCATCCTTCCATGCAATTCAGATTCCTTAGAAGCTTCACGCATTTTCATCTGGGCCTGGACATGAACCCATGTTTTGGCTGGAGGGTGCTATTTCTTCAGCAAGCTAACTTAATAAAAGACCTTAAGGCTTCTTTCTCTTTAAATGAAGGGTAGATGTTTCGCCCATATATGTTTAGTCCAATCAGAATGCCATCGAGAGTTTTAATATATTTTCCAATACTGAAACTGTAAGGTTGAAAATGGAGATTACCTTTCATTCCTTGGAAGTACAGTGTCTGGGACAGAGGGGCCTTAGCCCCATTTTGGGTACACGTGTGCTATCTGTACCACTGCACAATAATGAATAGTGATAATACAGGATAAAATGTTTTTCCAAGTAGAGACTGGAACTCACAGCCCTTGCCAAGGAGAAAGCATTTGTGTCTGTACTTCATGCCTGTCCTCCATGAGCCTGAATTCAGAAGACAGATGGAAAAATGTCAAAAATTCCCAACAGAGAAAATCTTACATGAAGAAGAGCAAGGTGTTAACGATGCAGCATGAGAAGCTTCATAGCGGCAGCCCTCGCTTCTACTCAGGCAACCCTGAGGGCTGACCCTCACCCCAAAATTTAACTGCGATTTCTCCTAGTCCTTTCTGAGCACATCACTAGCAATACTGTTCTGCCTTTGCATGGCTGTGCGTCACTGAGCTAAAGTGAGCATTTTCCAGGATTAACTCTGCTCTGCTCCTCAATTGGTTTCAACGGGTTTAGCAAGCCTTTTTTTAGGCAGCGTGGAGAAGCTAATGCTCTTAGTTCTCAAGCTTTTTAGAAAGTGCATGAAGCCAGATCATCCCCTCCCAGTTTTGCCACAGAAGGGATGTAGCTAGCTGAAAGCCCCCAAAGATAGTTTGAAATCTCTTGGAGGAAATGAAATAGAGCTTAAGAGACCTCAGCCTTCAACCTCCTTGTCCTCTGAAGACTGCACTGCACAGCAAAGACTGTGCGGTACTGATGAAGGGGTCTGTCAAATCCCAAAAAACTGCACAGAACAGTCCCATTCCCAGAAAAACTGGGGGGAAATAACTGAGGAAAGAAAACTCGTGATGCGCAGTAAGACAAATTCCTGATGATGACCCTCTTAAATTCAAGGCTGACCCAGATAATTAATCTTCTTGTTCCAAGAAGAAAAGGGTTGAGCAGAAAGCCCAAGAGACTGGCTATATGCATAAAGCCCCCCAGGAACTTCACCTAGTTGATGCTGAACCTCTTAGCCCAATAGGGAACAGTAGTAATGCTGGACAGGTCTGGTTTTTGCTCTGCAAAGAAATATCTCCCTCCTTTCCTTCCTCACAACCTCTCTGACCAGAAACTTATTCAGTCACCACCAGGGATTCTCTGCAATTTAGCAGGAATCTCTTCAGCCTCAGCTCCCTGACTGTGATGCAGCCTCCGGGAGTAGCCTCTGCAGACCTCCCGCACTGCATGTGAGGAACACTGCAGCAGAACAGGTTCCCTTCTCTGTGTCTTTTATTGTTGGTGATATATTGGTTATTACCGACCGCACGTCAGAGCAGCAGTGCTGTGGCATTGAGCAGAGCCGTCCTGTCACACCCAGGCTGAGCAAGGGAAAATCAGAGTAGCTTCAGTCTTCCAAATATTAGTATGTCAAGGTTTGGACTGGCACAACAATTATTTGGATGCAGATCCTGCTATATGGGGCTTGGTGATAAGTGGTGTCCCTTAGGGGTCCGTACTCGTACCAGCGCTGTTTAATACCTTCATCGATGACATAATGGGATTGAGTGCACCTTCAGCAAGTTTGTAGATGACACCAAGCTGAGTGGTGCAGTTGACATGCCTGAGGGATGGGATGCCACCCGGAGGGACCTGGACAAGCTGGAGAAGTGGGCCCATGATGTTTGACAAGGCCAAGCACATAGGTCAAGGCAGCCACCAGTATCAATAGAGGCTGGAGGATGAAGGGATTGAGAGCAGCCCTGTGGAGAAGGACTTGGGTGTGCTGGTGGAGGAAAAGATGGACATATGCACACATGGCAATATGCACTCACAGCCCAGAAGGCCAACCGTATCCTGGGCTGAATCAAAAGAAGTGTGGCCAGCGGGTCAAGGGAGGTGATTCTCCTCCCCCTCTACTCTGCTCTGATGGGACCTCACCTGGAGTAGTACTGTGTCCAGCTCTGGGGCATCCAGCCTAAGAAAGACATGGACCTGTTGGTCCAGAGGAGAGCCACAGAAATTATCAGAGGGATGGAGCACCTCTGCTATGAGGACAGGCTTATAGAGAGTTGGGGCTGTTCAGCCTGAAGAAGAGAAGGCTCCACTTTATTGCGGCCTTTCAGTACTTAAAGGGGACCTATAAGAAAGATGGGGACAATCTTTTTAGTAGGGCCTGTTGTGACAGGACAAGGGATAATGGTTTTAAACTAAAAGAGGGGAGTTTTAGACTAGATACCAGGAAGAAATTTTTTACCATGAGGATGGTGAAACACTGGAACAGTTTGCCCAGAAAGATGGGAGATGCACCATCTCTGGAAACATTCACAGTCGGTTGGATGGGGCTTTGAGCAATCTGATCTAGTTGAAGATGTCCCTGCTCACTGCAAGGGGGATTGGCCTAGGTGATCTTTGAAGGTCCCTTCCAACCCAAAGCATTCTATGATTCTATATTGAAACACCAAAGAGCAAGGAACAGGAGAGAGGTTTGAATTCCTTCCAACTTTCTGTAAAGAAGACAAGGCAAAACTTCACAAACTTCTTTGGAGAGTTTTTGAGGCTTTTCATTTTTGCAAACAGAGCCTGTACATGCTGTACTTATCCTTGCTTACTATTTCTACAAGGCATTTAGGTAGACCTTCCCCAGAGCAGAGTGTAAGTCAGCCCCAACCTTCTCACAAAGATCTGAGCTTCCTGGTAGCTCATGTGAATGACATTCATGGATTGTGATTGACATAAGTGGTTCGTGCTAAAGTCGGTACAGAAGGACAAGCCTCCAGCTATGAAGCTGAGCAGCAATATTTTACTGTAATAAGGTGATGGATATTTGGCATTTTTTTCTGTTTCTGCCTCTCTCAGATGACCACTTGAAGATAGGGGTGAGAGAGGAGAAGCCCTCCTGGCTCCTGTTCTGGTGCTTTATTCATGGATAAGGTGGGTTTCGTGTTTGGATGGCTTCAGCGATACTGTTACTAAACACATTTTATTTCTTAAAGAGTTGAAAAAGGGCAGGCAGGATGCCTTTCGCTAGGCACTGTACAAGGTCCCTCAAGTGTTGCCCTGAAAAGTTTACAAGATAAATGAGCTTCATATAAGGCTAGGGGGTGGTTTTTTGGTTCTGAGTATTTTGTGAATGGGTTCCCAGGCTCTTGAAGAGTAACAAGTAGTGTGTGTCCTCTCACAGAAGACAGAGTAAAAGCACGTTCAGAGGGGGGAAAAATGGTTTTGTTTCCAAAGCCATACAACTCCTGCTCACCAGGAGCAGTCCTGAACTGAGTAGTCTGAAAGGAAAGGAAGGAAATCACAACTGGCTGTGGCCAATCATCAATAGAAATAATTTTCTGATGACAGCTTGGCTTCCATGTAATTTTGACTGGCACAAAGATTTGGAAGGAGATTGTTTGGTATTTGTGTATGGCTCATCTCTCCCACTCTCTACCCCCTTTTAAGAAAAAAAAATTAGTGGCTAGTTTAAGAGCAAACTAATGACTGGTTATATAATCTTGTTAAGTACATGACAGAGCTATGGAAAACGGCTTTTCATCTTGGCTTTCCACTGACTCAGAGATTTTGTGTTTGTTAAATCACACTATCACATAGCAGCAATGGAAGAACTAATGTAACCTAATTGAGTTTGGACTGCCTGAGCAGCTGTCCTTCCTCTTTCTTTGCTGCAGCCTGGTCACACTCAGTACACAATGCTGCCACGTTCTAGAGGGATTAGGATTGTGGTTTTGTGAGTGCTAGGCTAGGCTAATCTCAGATGGAGGTCTGAAATCACGTGAACAGTTCAACATGTACAGCAGTACAGCACCTGATGGGTCTGCAAAATGAATAGGGCAGAATTCTCCAGATGCAATTTTGTTAGAAAACATCTGCTGAAAGCATTTGCTGTTCGTTATTTTTTCATATCTGACCTATGGACATTTTTTAAATGTTTTCCTAGTTAATTCTGTTGTCTGTGGTTTTGGTGGTTGTGGTCTCTTGACATTCAGGTGTAAGTTTATCTTTTCCATCATCCCAACAGGAGGACCAGCAAGACACGTGAACTGGATGAAACTGTGCCAAGAAACCCAGAGAGCTCAGAGAATTCAGTTGGTCCCCCTGAAGTCTGGATATTTGGCTTAGGACTGTAGAAGTGTTTGCTGGAGTGTTTGCAATCTCAGGATGTTCCAGGTTGCAACTTGACAGAGAGGGCCAAATCTGAGCATGGAGCAGCTTTGCATCCTGGAAGTCCTTTGGCAGAATTGTGGGTGTCTGAGTACACGGGATGCTGGAGGGAAGCCGGTGTGATCTTCCAGATGTGAAACTGCCTCAGGCCTTCCTGCTCCAGGGCAGAGCCTCATGGATTCTTTTATCTTTTTACTGTGAGTTTCTGAGTACTTTTTTTTTTTTAAACATACACACACAGAAACATACACAAACATATATAATGTTCTTGCTACGCATTCAAAAGAAGACATTCCTGTCACTTGCTAACTGATAAAAGACTAAACAGCCTCCTTAGAAAACATACTGTCCTACACTTGGCTGTAAGTAACAGCCTGGTAACAAGGGACCCATCAGCCTCACACCTGCAGAGCATGATTTTATCTACAGCCCTCCCACTGCTGGGGTCTCATAGCTGGGGTCTCCTCCTTGCCCAGATTTTCTTCTTGAACACTGTGTGGCAAAGCCAGCATTCATACGAGTGAGGGAGAGGAGTCAGAAGCAGGGCACACGGGTTCTGTTCGCCTGCATGTAGGATTCCTGGTAAAACTATTGAACTTAGCCTAGAGGGTGTCAGTGACATTTTTTGCCCTCAGTACTGTCAGCAGCAGGAGAGGTGGTGTAGCTACTACCTCTCCTACTGCTACTATAAATAGTAGCAGCTCCCAAGTCTTTATTGGGCCGTTTAGCACCGTAAAGTGGTTTGGCTATACTTATTGGAAGTTTGAAGCCCCTCAGTTCCAATGCTGGTGGGTTTTTTTCCCGGTTAGTACCTTAGAAAATCCCCCAAGCTGCTTCTCTTTCAATATGTGGACGCCTTTCCTTGCTCCATGGATGGTCCATGAAAGATCCACAGCAGCCCCAGCAGCACTGGGGTATCTAGGAGAGTACAGCTGGAGAGAGATAACTTAAGATGAATTTGTATGGGGTGTGGACTTGTGTCTGTGGGAGGAAGGGAGGCAGGACACCACCATGTCCCCTTTGAGACACTGCTGGTCACCGTGATGCACCATGGAGATACCTGATGGCATGGAACACAATAGGTGTGACACCAGCAGCCCACAGGCTTGCTGGCCATCAGTAAAGTGGCATGGCTGGAGGTGCCTCACAATGGGGTAGCAACATGCCCAACATTTGCTTACACAGGGACTAATGGGAATGTGTAGGTGGAGGAAGAATAGTCTCCCTTGACTTTCTCTGTGGGCTCACATCCTCTTGATGGAAAACAAGCCTCTGACACGGCACCATGCAGCTGGATCGCTGTCCTAAGGGACAGCTGTTTTTTAAACAAAGCAATCTAAGTCTTCATTTCGTCTCATTTTCATTTTAATTTTGAGACTGGAATTGAACCAATTTATGCATGAAACCTAATGTGTTCATCATGATTATTCCAACAATATATTTTTTTATTATTAATTTCAAGGCACTTTCATATTCCTATATTATTAAAAAAATCAGAGTTTAAATAAAATTAATTGTCAGACTTTAAATAAAATTAATTGCCTATTAGAAAGTGAAAGAGGCTAAGGAATTCCGTTGTTCATTCTTCCCCTCTTTCAACTGTTTCAGCCTCAAATGGCATGGTGCTTAAGGTTTTCCCTAGCCTTCCCTTCCCCAGTACACATTTTAACTGCCTTACTGTAACTAAGACTAAAAAGTATTCCATAACTTTAATAAAACTCTTTTCCTTCAGTTAAATTCTTAGTTTTGCATCGTCAGTGGTTTCTGAGCTTGGGTTCCCCTTTACCCCTAGTAAGTTTATAAATTAATATGTCTTACATGGGGGTCATTCATCCATGCAATCCATAGCAAAGAGTTATTTGGAAAAAGACTTTTGGTGTAACTTCATCATAGAAATGATGAGGACAAAATTTCAGTTCTTTTTAAATCTCCCACAGTTTTGAGAAGGCAGGGAAAGGTAATTTAGCAGTATAAGATCAATTTTTGTTTGATCTCCTCCTGCTTTCTGCAATATTTGCCTATATAGCAGCATGTTTGTCATGGATCTTAGCTAAAAAGCAATGTGAATTTTGTATGCACTGTATTTTTCACCGATGTGCGATGGCTCTAAGTCCAGGCAGGTGCCTTTATTTTGCCCTCCTGCACCAAGGTAAATCTGGAGGACTCTGTTTCCCTGAAACACCTCTGGATTTAGATGAGCATGGTTGAATATTGACTCTGCCCCACTGTCTTCTCAGTGCAAACACTCCGAAATGGATTTGTGAGTCTCAACTCAGACCCTGGGGCATCCTAGTCCACACCGTAAAAACTCCGTATGTAAATTGTTGCTGTTAAATAAGTTGCTCAGGAGGGAGGGAAAACAGGATGGGAATTGGAAGCGACTCAGTGCTCATGCTGGGTCTCAGACGAGGTTGCCCTTCCAGTTCAGAGGTTGGTGGAACGAAGGCGAGGAGATTGTATGGCTGCCATATGGACTGCATGTGGCAGATGGGGACGTTGTCTCCGTTACTCCCACATTGTGCAGAAAAGGAAAAATAAAAAATGAAACATAAAAACCAAGCCCTTTTCCATTCAGCCATAGGAATGAGGTCTAAGAGGAGAGCAGACCCTGCTTTCAGAGTATTTCTGTGTTGATTCATTAGCTGATGTCCCCCGTTTTTCATCTCTTCAAGGAAGCCTGCTGAGAATTTATTGCTGAGCCATTAATGAATTTTTAAACTGTCAGGGAGTAATGTAAATAAGTGGGATCCCAGATTGTTACACAGCCATTATCGGGTCAAAACGCATGCACAGGAACTGTTGCTTCAAGCAGAGGACAGATCTTCCCATAGAGATGCGCCAGGCACAGAGCCCCTCACAGAGACACCTGCATGGCCCCGTTTAGCAAGAGACCGGCTGTTGCCTGAACCCTCTCCCTGATGAGGGGTGAAACAACGTTCCCCAAGGAGAACATTTTGGTTTTCCAGCTAGGCCTCAATAGTTTTTCATGGCTTCATTGCGGCAGAAGGAAAAGCATAATTTAATGCCCTTAGCCTTGGCTTTTCCTTCCACTGACCAGGAAGGCAAGGTTTAATTCTGTGGCAGTCAGATTTGGCTCAGAGACCTCTGGAGCTTCAGTGCCCACAGTCAGTGCTGGCCACTGCCGCTAGCATGGGACAGATTTTTGGAAGGGGGGGCTCTCAATTGTTGGCAGGAGGACCAGGGGAAGGAGGAAACAGCATGTTTACAGGGCAGGAGCGAGGACTCACAGCAGAAGAAAATGTTTTGACAGACATTTGCAACTCCCTGCCCTCCCACCCGCACAGTAGGTGAGTTTCATAAGTACCATGGTGCTGAAGCCTAGTGAGCGTACTCCTACTGAGACAGCCATGTACTCGAGCAATTGCCCCAGTGCTGTAGCCCTGAAAGAACCCTCCTTCTGCCTAAGATCAGGGACAGCAACTCGGTGTGCTCTGGCTGCTGGAGTAACTCATCAAATGCATCTGCTACACCTATGGCTTCGTTTTGTCCCTGTGGATTGGCTGTAGTGAATAGGAACAGCATTAGTGACAGCTGCAACAGCCAAGTAGGAAGGTTTTTAGTGACTGTTAAAAATTTCTGAATTTTAATTTCATTAAAAACCTGGGCCCTTTCAACAGAATCAGTTACTGCCTTTATAAGAAAAAAAATTAAAGCAGCAGATTTAATGACAGGACCAATTCTAGGAATACTTGTCTGCAGTGCTAGGGCTTGATTTGTCCAGCACAAGGGGTTTATTTGTTTGCCTTCTACACTACAGAGGAGAAAAAACCCTTTCCCATGTCCAAATGAATAATCATGCATGAAAACCAGACATGTTAAATGTCACAAGCAAGGACTCATGCCCAGGTGCCTGAAGTCCAAAGAAAAGAGTCACATTGATGTCAATGTGCTTTGGATCATTAGCTCTTATGCCTCTAATGATGTTCCCTAATGACCCTACTGTTCTTCCTCCTTCATCAGACTCTCTCTAACCTGCAGGAGCTGTGCTAACTTTTCAAGAGTTAGCTGTAAGAGAGCCTTAGAAAAAAACATCTAAGTATCCCAGTAATATATAAGAGGCATTACCCATTGGGAATCTGGAATGTAATTTATAGGAGCATGTATTCACAATATTCATTATGTGAAGGCTCAAGTTCTTACTCATTTTTTATTTCATTCATTTATTCTGCTACAGGGACAAGAAGAAAAAAGAACACCTGTCCCAAGATTAAGACAACTTGCCATTAATTTAAAACTGTATAATAGATGCTGGTTACAAAAGCAGCACCTCCCTCCTCCCCTCACACACAGACTTCCATATACTAACCAGCAGTCAACATTTCCTCCTGGCCGGGTCCAAGGCTGGGGCAGACCACTATCGTGATATTTCCTTCAGCTTTCCCTGGGTGAGGTTTTGCACCCACGCACTTTGGTCTGCAGTGATAGAAAGCTCCCATCTCTGCAAAGCCAGAGTACAGTCTTTGTTCTGAGTCTTTCAACACATCTTCCAGTACCCTTCTCGAGGTCCAGGGAAGGATGCACTGGGTGATCCCAGCAGCTGTTCTCCCTCCACGGGGACTACAAAGTCTTTTGCAGCATCAGCACAAAGTAGATTTAAAACACCCACTCTGTATTTATAGGCTTTGTGAACGCCATTCGCTTGTTTATAGTTCTCTCTGAAATTAAGAGTGAGCAGGGCACCCAACTTGCATCCCCAGTACAGCAATTAGAGTTAACCCTGTCCACATCCTCCAGGCAAGGATACAGCCCAAGGGGTTCCTGGTCAGCCACTTTCCACTTGTACCAGGGTGATGTGAACTACCTCTTGGAGAAATTGTTCTCGGTTTAAGAGTGAGCAGAACTTGACCCTCCAGGCTGGCTGTTATTACAAGAACATGGGGAAAACTCGTAAGTCACATGCAGGATGTAGGAAATGAGTACTTTCCATCAAAGTCATTTGCTTTGGAGCCGTCAAGCTATTTGGAGGGTTCATAACTTAACTTACTGTTTTCTGATAGATCCTGATAGTACAGAGCTTGCCAGATCTTTAACATTTGGGCATAATCTCTGGCCTCATCACTGCCCATCTGATCTCTTCATACCCTTTAGTCACACAGAGAGCATCAGAAGCATCACAGGTATTTTAGCAGATAGGTCTTGTTGCCTTCTGACACTGCTAATGCTCAGTCTTAGATACCCAGGGAACAAGACTTTCTCAGCCCATGTCTTGAAGAAAGCACATAACATGGCAGCACCAAGGAAGACCAAGGGAATCCTCCAAATCCTTGGACTGACCAGAAGAGGCACAAGAAAAGTCTTCCTTGGGAAAAACCTGGAGGAAAACACTGGTAAGTGAGTCAGCAGAAACCGTTTTGCTGACTGACTGCATGGCAATGCGGCATCCTACGCGCAGTCTGAGCACCTGCAGCCAGGACAGTCACCTTGAGGAGGCTTGGCTCCAGCCAGCTCCAGGCACCTGAAGGGTGGCAGGCACCCGAGCTCCCTGCGCCAGAGGCGGCTGCAATACGTGGAATGAATTGCCCGCTAGAGGTGCTTTTCTCTCTTTCTCTGCTGAACGTACTGGAAGCCTGGACAACTAGGTTGGACTTGGGCCTTTAAAGAGCCATTAAACAGCCACGTTTCAGCGAGGTGACTCCTCCGCAAACCTCCAGAGCTCAGCCTGAAAAATGCATGGGAATTCACCCTCTTAGGATCATCTGTCCTCCCTCTCTGAGGTCCTGGTTGGGCACTGCAGGAATCATTGTGCAATCAGTATTATTAATACTAGCAAACCAACTGGTTCTAAATATGCACATACCACACGCGTGTGTGTGGTAACACAACTTCAAAACTGAGGTTGTAAACCTTACCGAAGCTGAGGAATGCAAATGTGTAGTAATCAGAGTACCGTAACTCATCTGTCCAAATGTTAATAGTATTTTCTCACCATATATTACATTAGCATTAATGGCTTAGGTTCAAATTCGGCACTGTTTTCTACAATTATGACTCATTTTTCAGCTAAGGAGACTATCCATGGTAATCAGCATAGCAGGAGCAGGATTTTTAAAGGCTTATGTAAGCATGCCATGTGTGTGTGTGATTCTCCCTGCAACAACTTTTGAAACCCTCTGGCCAAAGCCAACAAAATGCAAAAGCACGGTAGATGTTGCTTAGGTAATTCAGTTCCTACAAGGTCTGTGAAAACAGGCAGTTGTGAAGAGAAGAGACCTGCCACTGGACAGGATGCCGTGCTGCTGAATGAGCTCAGTCACTATCGGATGCTGAAGACCTCATCCTGAAGAGAGAGAGTGCCTTTCTAAACCAAGGAAGAAACACTCCCAAAGCCAGCCATGCCTAAAACACAAATCCATCATTTTGCTCCTCTCAGTGCCAACGTCCACAGAACTACTTGTTAATTGAACAGTGTCTTAAAGCAAGTGAGAGAACACATCACAGCGTGTATTTTACTGTGCCGTATTCTGTAACTATCCTGAAAGAAGGTAAAATAAGCACATAGGTTGCTTTGTGTATATAACCTGGCTGCTGCCCTTCCAGAGACGTCATCACAATGCCGCACAGCTCTGGTGCCCCCAGACTCCCACATTCCTGCCCTCACGGGGAATTATCTGAATATTAATAGTAACAATAATTTATAATAACAGCAATGCCCAGATAAAATACATTCATATGGAAAGCAGTGGGCTAGGCAGCCCCTTGGCCTTCCCTCATGCCGGGAAAGCTTGCTTGATCATGCTTTCCCCACCTGCTTTGGGTTCTGGTCTTCCTCAGGTATGGGTAAAGCGCATGCAAAAGTAAACTCCTAAGCCAATATGATTTTCTTTACCTGAAAACTCAACAACAAATATAATGGATTTCTGTTCTAAGGGTTGCTTGAATAGACTTGTTTTTCCTTAGTTAAAAAAGGAGTACATAATAAAATCATGAATGATTCTGTATCACAGCTACAGTGATTAGTGAGGTGCTGTAAGACAGAGAGAGTTGTCTTTTTTTTTACTAGAAACAGTTCTAGAAAGGAAGTTTATTCCTAGCCGGATAAAACTAAGTCTATCTCCAATCCCTCTCCTTCTCTTTCTACATCAAGCTCAGGAGTGGTTGTGCTGGACAGTTTGGTTGATACTTGTTCCTAATTCTCTTTGCAGTCCTGCTGCACCTTGCATTTTTAAATCCCCAAGCACTCAGAGCAAACACCCGCAACACTGAGAAGACCTCCATGAGAAAATTTTAGTATCTTCACTTCAGGAGTGGCTGAAATGAAGTATGCCAAGAAGAAGTGGTGTGGCTTGTCCCTGAGCCTGCTGGTCACGAACTGAGAACAGAGCATAGAAGTCCCTGTGCCAGGTACCTTGGTCTAGGCTGGACCCTTCCTTTATCGCTCTAATCTGCACCCTCAACAGAATGACCCAGCCCGTGAGGGCTCAGCATAGGCTTATGGAGGGAAAACACAGACCCACTCTGGTTTTGATATTCATGGGGTTTTTTTCAATGACATTGAACTTTGAGCTGAACTTCACCTGTTCTTCTCCCTAATCATCAGCTTCTCTTTGCTTATGTTCTTAGGTATGGATGAGAGCGGGTGGCAGTTCGCTGGGTTAATCTGCATCTAATCCATAGCACAGTCACGATGCCAAGCAGAAACCCTGTTTAGCTCCCTGCTGTGAGTAGCTAGCCTACCTGCTGCGGGTGGGAAGTCCAGCCCCTTGATGCACTTCCACCGCTTTTCCACTACAGAGCAAAGTTTCAGGTCTGAATGGGACCAGATTTTTGCCCTAGACGGGGGGCAAGCTTACATAGTCTTTTGTGGGCTGACAAGAATGTTTTCTTCTTGAATTTTTTAGTCAACTGTACCCCAAGAAACACTTTACATCCTACTGCTTTTTCAGAACATTTGGAAAAGAGTACAAGGTAGGTGAACCTGCTCATAAGATTTACTCTCATTTTTCTGATCTCAGGCTTGTTATTCTTTCCACCATGAGTCACTCCTGTAAGAGTGTCCCAGTTTACCCACCCTCACCTTCTGCGTTATTAGTGACGAGAACGGCAGTGCGATGGCAATGCTTGCATGCCGCAGGATGTTCTCTTTGTGCAAGCCTTCTTTTGTATTTTGACATTTGTGAGCGTTCTCATCCTTTAACAAGCAGGCAGAGCCTGAATTTCAAAGGTACCTACTGCCTGCAGTGACAACATCACATGAAGTATGTGTGCTGTGTTTTATACAATCAGGCCCACAGGTAAATAGCGTGGGGGTGGCATGCATCTTCACTCAGCCAGCCACATAACCCAGGCTTCAACCTCTTTTTTAGCCTGCCTTCCAAAGGAGGGAAGGTTTCTACAACCTTGTGTTCGTTCATTTGACCTTCCCATAACTTAATGAGCCCATTAGCAGATTTCCACTGAATTTGAAAGAGAGAGGTATCCCAAATATAACAAGACCCCCAAGTCTTTTTAGACCAGGCAACTGAAGAGAGACTTTACTAATTCCCCAGTGAGGTAGAGGCCACCGCATGATTCCATCCATCACAGATGCTAGCGAATCCACAGGGCTTTGCTCGCTCTTGAGACCCAAGCTGATAGCAAACCAGAACTCATCGATTCACTTACAAAAAACCCCCTGTGCCCTAAGTTCATGAAGACCCTCTCCCATGAACTTTTATACGTGTGAGTGATTTTGTTCTCACAGGTAGTCCTACCCCTGGACAAAAGGGCAAGGAGCGCTCAGTTCTGCTTGTGGCTTGCACAATTTCATTATTTGGGTAAGGCCCAGCCTGGAGAGTTGCAACTGATAAAGTTCTCAGGCTCCC
Organism: Bucorvus abyssinicus; assembly: GCA_009769605.1. Lineage (NCBI taxonomy): Eukaryota > Metazoa > Chordata > Aves > Bucerotiformes > Bucorvidae > Bucorvus > Bucorvus abyssinicus. The sequence continues at coordinate 37,739,087 of CM020030.1, forward strand.
ACAGAAAGGGAAAGATGATACACAGTTCTGCCAGTTTTTGGAGGGGCGGGGAGCAGAAACACCTCAGTATTGAATCAATCTTAAAAAAAAAATTAAAAAAAAACCCCTGGATTCACTGATTCACTGAAGGTGGCCAGGGAGACATGGAAATTATTGAAAAAGATCCCTTAGGTCAATAACCAGTCACCCTTTGGAGAGACAAAAGGGTTCAGTGGGTGTAAGTTTAATTAAGCCAGCCAAAAACTGAAGGGAAAATTAGAAACCACTTCCAACAATACTTGCCAAAGCCTTCCCATCGAAACAGACACATTAATTGAACAGGAGCTGAGCTGTGCTTTGATACATGAGCCCCAGCCCAGGGTGCCTCTCACTGCAGAAAGCAGCATTGTGAGGTTTCATTTAGAAGCAGCAATCTCTCACCGTTATCCTTTCCTTGTTGGTAAACAGCAGTTCCCTCCCTTCCTCCCTCTTTTTTTTTTTTCCTCCCTTCAATTAAATGTTTAATTAAACTAGCATGACTCCCTTTCATTTGGAGAAGTAATTGAGGACCCTAGTGTGTAAAGAACAGGCTGAAGAGTGAGATGGAGTACACAGAGCACAGAGCGTCAGGAAGACCTACAAAAATGTAACTCTTAATTTGCTTTGGTGCCACATCAAATCGTGGTGATGGTGAGGTGATACAGCTGCAGGAACATCTGGAGGAGGCTGGTAAACATGGGTTTGGTTGGGTCTGAAGCATGCGTGCGGTGCAGCTTGCTTTTTTTTTTCAATCCTGTACGGTCAGCTCAGCAGAGCTGGGAGAGGAAAGCAGCGTTCACAACGGTACACTTTTTGTTAAGTTTTCATACAGTGATGCGGAGGAGATTGTTGAGATTCTCGATACGCAGATGGGTGCCTAATAAGGATTTTCTGCAGTATCTTGTAGATCAGTCTTTGTCAGGTTACAGGATGGCTCATCACCCTGACACATTCCAGGGCCAGCAAATGCCTCTGCTCTGACTTCATGGCCTTTTTTCCCCAAAATCTTTATGAGACCTTAGCAGAGACTTTTAGTTATGCAGGCTGGCTGTGCAGCCCATTCCTGGCTATTGGCTCAAAGGTGCCCTAGTTAACTCTGACAGGTTTGGTTTTTTTTTCTCAAGCAGGTTTAGAAGAGTGCAGGGATTCCTGCTTTTCAGTAAATGGGTGGAATTTCCCAGAGTTTGACCTTCTAATGCATTTTGAATTTTCTATGCCAATAGTATTACATCTTTCTTCACACATTTTTAATAGAAAATATTTGAGTTTTTTTCTTTTTCTTTGCCGTCTTTATCTGTTGACCAGTGTCTCTGACTTACCTGTGCACATCGAAAGATCTCCACCCTCTGAAGAACTGCTGCAATCAGGAGTTACTCATCATAGTCTGTGCTTAGGGCTGTTTTCACCTGTTATTTGCAACCTATATGAAAGTTTGTGTAGTACACAGGCTTGATTGATTGAGGTCAAGCACAAGCCAGCGTGATTCATTACTGGAACAGTATACATGCGTATCTGACTGATAGGGGAAGGCTTGGAAATGAACCCAGGCCAACAGTCAGGCCCAGGAGCTATCTAGAAGAACAGGCATAAAGCAAAGACTGACAGCCCACATCCCTCTCTGCACACCTTGCCCTGAAGTCCAGCCTTCTGACACCATCACTGGCTTCCCATGTGCACCAGTGTTGCGATGTCCATGTCTGAAGAAGTCGATGCTGAATGCTGTGGGAACGTTGCTATCGAGGTGGGTGAGTTTGCTCCGCATGTTTCTCTGGCTCCTCATTGGAAAGATGGACAGGGATAAAGCTGATAGTTTTTAGCACTGTGTTCACAGTACAGCTGGTCAGAAATTTTCTGGCATGCTTTTCTGGCATAGCAAAATCTAATACACCAGCATGGAAATGCACTGGAAATGTCAATTTTTATGAGATCCTCCCACAAACCAGACAGATGCAAGATGACATCATCCCTGCCAAGCAAGTTTTGAAAGCTTCCCTACCTTCCACCGTGGCAGCACACCTGGCAGGCTGGTGGGGAGATGGCAGTCAGAGTATGGCGGCTGCCGAGCCCCTGGCTCCTGGCTCCCTGGCAGTGGGACTTCCCAGGGCTTCCCGGCTGCTGGGCTTCCTGGCTGGCCATTGAGCCCTGAGAGTGCGCTGGAGAGAGCAAGTGGATAGCCAGCCTACGCTGTGAAGTCTTGGGGACTTCAGCCTTGCAGGAGAGACACAGATTCCTATCTTTATCCATTTTCCTTCTCTTTTGGAATCAAATTTGATTGAGGCTTGTTTCCTTGCCTGGGTTTTCTGCTTCCTTGCTTCCTTGGGTTTTTAATTCAAATTTCCCAGGGCACAGAAAGAACAGTTTCTAGTTATCCCTTAAACAATAACTTTTTGTAAGAGGAGATTAGACTTCTTACAGGCTTTTTTGGCCTCCTGTGAGACTTCTCCTCCTTGGGTCAAGCAGAAGAGAGGACTGGAATCAAAGATACAAGGTGGCAGTGGGTGGAACATGTAGTTTGGTGTTTCTTTCCCAGTAGCCTCCAACTTTTCAGAAAATCAGTTGGTAAGGTACATAACAATCCTTCCTTCCTTCCTTCCTTCCCTTCTTTCTTTCTTCCTTCCTTCCTTTCTTTTTTTCTTTTTCTTTTTCCAGCTATCACTAAAATGACTTGGTCTCAAAAGTACAGGTGGAAATCGAACAGTCGGTGGGACAACAAAGTCCCCATGCGACAGACCCTTGCCCTGCCTCTGCCAGGCAGTGCCATGCGGGAGCACCCGGCCACCCTAGCTCCAGCGCACAAGTGGCTGCAACCACAGGGTTCTGCACAGGCTGTGAAGAGGCACAAGCAAGCCTGTGGTGAGGTGTCGGCTTTCCCGCATCTCAACCTCTCCAGGGACCTGAAGTGAGATGGCTATCCTTGTGCCACTCCAATCAGCATGGCAGACCCACTCCCAGCCTAGTGTTGCTTGGGGCAAGGTCACACTTGCGTCACCATTGAGTCCTGCCCAGAACAATGAGCTTCTCGCAGGCAGTGCTCCAAAATACTGCTCATACGTACTTTTTTCCAGGCTATTTGTTCCAGATCAGTTAGTGGATTTTGAGAATTTTAGATCGGAGGTGGGGGGTGGGGGAGGTAATATTTAAAGGCAGCTCTGAGGCATTCCCGGGTCAGACGCACACGTGGTTCAAGGGTCTGGAGTGTGCGTCCGTATCCCCTGGCTGCTTTGCCCCAAGGGATTGAAAGGGAGGACGAAGAGGGAATGAAAGGCCAGCTTCCCGAGGCTAAGCTGGGAGAGGAGCATCTTGGAATAGTGTCAAGACCCGCTGGAGATATCAGCGGGATCTCCTCTTCAGTAAACCCTCTGGGTCATTAGGTGATGTTTTTTTCTTGGCACAGCTGCAAATATGGTCTGTTGCCTCTGTTTTGCTCTGCTAGTGTTGTTTTCCCACTGGCTTTAGTGTTGATCTAACATAACCATTGCATCTCATTCCCATCCTAGAATGAGGTACGGTTTGAGGGAGGTCTGTTTTTCATTAGTGTTGAACTTGTAGCACAGGAACTTTCTCTGACGCAGTTCACAAGGTGAGGAGGTGGGAGGGAGAGTTAGTTATTACCTCTGTTTCCTCTACTGGATCATGGGCTTCTCTGCTGAGCTCTGTTGTCTCTCCCAGGGGCCAGCAACTAATTCCTCCATACCCCTGCACACTGGAGCCTCTCTTTAGAGAAGATTTCCAATCATGACAAATTATCTGTGCTGATTTTGTGACATGAACTGTTACCCATTAGGGAATGAACTGACACCTATAAATTAATTTCACTTACAACTTTACACTGTGCATGAATTGAAGTTCTAGAGGTGAAAGACATAAATTTACCAGGTGGGCAGACACTCAGCTTCCCCCTAAGACTGTGCATTTCACCTTTGCTACATGCGCTGCTTTTGCCGGGCCAGCCCAACATTAATTTTGCATAGAGTAGATTTCTCCTGTACTGTGCAGAGTCAGTATGATTTATACTTGCCTCGAGTAGCTGTGTGAATAGCCTTATTGCAGAACAAACTACAGGTTGTGCCTTCACCAAAATAAAAACTTCAAACCCAAACGCAGCCTTTTGCTTTACAAGGTAAGAACAGTTAGTATTTGCAAAGCATCTTCTGACTTCCAGGCTATGTGGAGTCGGTAATAAATGAGTTGTCCCTAAGCCCTGGTGGGGCAAGTGATCGTTATTTATTAGGCAGAATGGAGTTCCCATATGTGCAAATCTACATCTTAGTCATTCTGATAGTAAATTCATCAAATCATGCCAGCAGATAAGGCTCTCCTCCCCAAACACTCTGTCAGTCAAGTGGCTGAAAGTTTCACTCATTTACCCAAATGAAAATCTCAGTCCCCTAGCTAAATAGAGACTGCCAAGCATTTTCATTAAAAACCTCTTGTCATGTAATTCTGCAGAGGAAGGACAGGGAAAAAAGCAAAGAAAAGGCTCTTCCAAAAGGGGCAGACACAAGTACATACAGAGGCGGAGAAGAATGTAGTTGTCTTTGTGTCTCGACATTCCTGAGAGCTCCTGATCAAGACGGGGATCCTGTTAGGTTGTGCGGTGTGGACACCAGGTGAAGGCGGTCAGTATAGTGGAGCACTTGCTGATCTTGTCCATCCTGCCCTCATGTTTTGAAATACAGCTTACTGGACATAATATGAAATAAGGTGTCTGAGGATGAGGTCTCTCCTCTCCTCTTATAAACAGCTGCAGAAAGTTATTGGACATGGACATGGGTGACAGGGCCATAAACAGTTATTACAGGAAAAGAAGAGACAGGGATGTGCCCTTCAGCATCCTTAACACACCTAGAAGTGTGGGTGTTGGGAAATGAATGAAGGGAACGGGGTCACAGAGGGTGGCTGGGCTCACAAGCTCTCCTTAAATTTCTTCTCTTAAGACAGAGCACTGGGCATGATGGACTGCTCATCTGACCCAGCAGGGCATTCTTCGAGTTCTTATGTTAAAAGGAAAGGCTAGAAACAGCCTCCAGAAGCCGTAAGAGGGAAGACAGGGCTTTGCTGGATCTTCCAAATACAGTAGGCACTGGAAACACCTCCAGGGTTGCTGCTGGCTGAGCCACTTCCTTTTTGCTTTCATCCAGCAATCACATATTTTCTCGTCCCTCTGAGGAGCCAGACCTACAGCCAGCAACAGCATACAAAGGTCATATTTCTTGTGAACGTGGAGGAGAACCTGAAAAGAGCCAGTGTTTTTTCTAAGTTTGGTCAGAAAATGGTCTTTTTAATGGTCTTTTTTTTTTTTTCCTGCTTTCTTGTTTTCTTTTTTTTTTTTTACCTTTTGGCAAAAACATCAAGTACCATGATTTGGGAATACTGTCTAAATGCATCACAGCAGTTGTTGCTTAAAAGCTTTATTCCTCTCCTCACCTGCATATTCTGTGCTCGCTGCTTGAACTTCATTAATTCAATGAACTGAACCTTATTTTTGGTAAGCATCCTGTTGACCTCTCTGTAACTGCAGGAAGCTCTTCACCATCAACATTGTCTCTCTCTGTAGTCATAGCTTGTCAGCTCCACAGAAGAGAGATTGTGGTCACCTCTCTGCCTGGAAAGTGTTTATCCTGCTGTCGTAAATAAATGGGACAGGCTGGGAATGAATAAGGTGCCCAGGAGGATCTCTGGGGGAGAGATCAAACCCCAGACACACCTCTGAATACCAATTTCCCCATAGTCTTTCCATTGCATATGAGAAGGAGAACCACATTTCAGCTCCTTCCATGCTTGCCCCCCACGGAGAGTGGCAGGATCCCAGCCCTTGCTTTGGGTTGATGTGACGCTCTCCCCTCCAGCCATCCCTAATGCAGTCACATGCGAAGGCAAAGGTGAAGGCGTGGTAGCAGGGGGTTTGTATACCCTTACCCCCTATAGCGTGGCAAAATTTGTCTTGGGCAGCCCTGTACCGCATAAGCAGCAACAGCAGTCCTGCCAGCCTCCTCTGCTGCTGCTTCACTGGCACCAAAGGCATGGCTATAGAGAGAGCTTCATGCCCATTAAAAACCAAGGCAAGCCAGGGGGAAAATGCCTTCCCTACCCTCCCTAGCACTCAAGCTGGGAAGGCAGGGCTGCTGTTAAAGGCAGGGGCCTTTCCTGGAGCAAACTGGTGCTCTGAACAGAGGCCACATGGGGTGAGCAGGAAATCCCTCCTGGGGACACCATGCCTTGACCAGTCCCACTGCTGCTTCCTCCTCTGTCCTCCCACCTGCATCGCCCCTCCTCACTGCTGACCACCCCTTCCCCAGCCCATCCACCGTGGCCAAAGTGGTCAGGAAGTGCTCCTGTGCCTTTGGGGTCAGACCGAGGCACCCTGGACACGAGAGAGGTCACTTGGAGGGAAAAGGCAGGGAAACCCACGCTCCTTCATAACATCAGCAGCAGGCAGGACCTGTTTATATTGAAGTTCCAGCGCATGAAGAATTACACTCCAGTCTGATTATTTTATAAAAATCTGTTCCGGCACCTGTCCAGAGCCGTGATCACATCTTCAGTCATGTGGCCAAATGTCTTTTAGTTTTAATCATTCGATCAAATGCCCTAGTGAAACAGCCATTTGTTCAAATGATTGAAAGTTTGTCATTTGACCAAATTACTAGTGTGGCAGGATGACTAACGGGTTATGCCACAATGTCAAGTTCTATTAATGTCACCCAAGAGAGACAGGTGAGGAAAGTAAGGGTTAAGGGAGGAAGTTTGGAGAAGTGTGTATTCCCTCGCCATGTACCCCACACACACAGACAAGTGTGGTCCCAAGAAACAGGGTATGAAATCACTACGATGGCTCCATACCACCTGAGTAGGTAGGTAACTGCAGGGCTCCACGTGGACGTCCCTCAAAACTTGTGGAGAACAATTTATATCACTGAAGGACACAAAGCTGCTGGATTAGAGGAGAAGACTGGAGCTGGAATGTCCACTTCAGATGAGGGCTGCCACTGCTGGGACTAGGTGGAGAGGAAAACTTGGTCATACCATGAGTCAGGAACCATGGCTCGTTGAGTGCAGTTCCAGACATTTCTAGTGCCGCTGGTGTTATCACTCTTTCACTGTCCGGATCAGCTGGAGACATTGGTGTGTTTCCTCACTCCTTCCCTTTCGTGTTCCTGGAGCTGCATTTCTTAGATGGAAGGAAAGGAGGGTCTGGAGGAAGAAAGACTAAAACATAGCCGCTGGAAGAAGTGAGAAGTGACAGCAGCCGTGTAAGGGGGTATTAACCTTTCATAAACCTGCTCTCTGGCCTGTGACTGGCACCAAGGAATAAATATCATTCTGGTGGTAAGTCTCCTGCGTGCAGCACAGCCGTTCTGGCACACACAGTTTTCCTGTGAATTGCACTTACATTTACAGGGCGGTAGTATAGAGGTGAGACGGCTTTTGCTGAGATTAAAAAAGCAGCAGAAGTCAAGCAAGAGGCCAGCATTGAGGAAACAACTTCCCTCTTGTTTCAGGAAGGGATTGCCATGGACATTCCTGGTGAGTGATGCCCGTACGGAGCTCCCACACCCCCTGTGGCCCTGTCTGCACGTGGGTGCTGCAGTGCCACCAACAGTCCCAGGACTCTGAGGCTCCTGGCGGTAGGAAGAAGTGCTGGATCTGATTTCTGCCCCTTCCCTCTCAGCGGCCCATGTTTCTCTTCAAGCAAGACATACAAGGTGATGATGTGCCACCACCTCTCATCTATATGTACAGTTAAGTACTTGTTTGTCCTGATACCAGCGCCCTGCCACATGGGCTGAGCCAGTGAACCCTGCATTAATTCAAACACAATAATAACAGTCTGATTACCAGACTTGAACTCTTGACCTGCAGATGTGACGTTCCTTAGGCCAGGAAACAGCATGAGCAAAAGCGCGTGTGTACATATGCATGAGCATGTGCACGCACACACACACACATGTGAGCACGTCTGCCTCCTCAGGCCAGCTCCGCTGCTGCTCTCTGCAGCATCTGGCCCAGGCAGAGCCCTCTCCATCTCAGGACGAGCCATCTCACTGGGAAGGCAAATGATGAGACGGGTGATTGCTGCTGTCGGTTTCAGGACAGCTTCTTTCTCTTTGTGCCTCGGATTGGGTCAGCACACCTGATCAGCGTATCAGTGCAGTACGCCCCGGAGCCTGCTGCCCCGGCAGTGGAGGTGACAGCTTGGAACCAGGACAGCCTCTTCATTTAATGTGCTGCTTTCTGCCTACAGGCTCTGCCCCCTTAGACTACATGAGCCAGTTTCCACAGCTGACTCCAGAGTTTATCATGTTAGAGAGGCCTTATATACACTTTGCACACCTACATGTACTTGAGGACCATCTATACCGAGCCTGTATCATATCTACACAATCATATATACACAAGCATGGAGAAAGCTGGTCTTGCAAAGACCAATGTCAGTCAGAAAAAGATTGCCAGGTTGGCGTCAGCTTGAGGTAAATGTCTCAAGCAAACCCATTACATATTCTGTGTATACACAATGGGTTTGATTTGAGATGTATTTATGCTTAAGAATATTATGTATTCTCTTTATACACCATGCAAGGTTAAATTTTTTTGAAAATCTGTATTTGCTTTTTATCATACAGACATACAAACGATTTATGGCCAGACCTGCTGAATCTATTTGAAAATGCCAATTTATTCTTGATTAACTCCAGAAGTGCTGGAGATCACTAATTCACTTACTGCTACTAATGTATTTTAGGAGCTAGACTTGGAAAAGTTTAGTTAAACTGTTCTGGAGGAGACTGAGAATCCATATTTGGCCTATTACAGATGTTGAAGTCCAACTTTACATTGCAACCTCGGATTGGGGGCATTTAGATTTATAGATGTGATTTGGACTGGTCCCTAATCAATTCCTAGATAGTACTTTTTCATCAGCTGATCTGACAGCAAGAAGAAGGTCAGGATCATAAATTCCCCCTTCCAGAGCGCGGGGAGTGGAGGTGGGAAGTGCCTCCCCTAGGTGAGCAGCAGAGCTGGGAGCAGGGGCCAGGGCTGCCTGGGTGTCGAGGCCAGCCACCCGTCCAACTCCCCAGGGACACTGGGAGGCTGCCATCCCATTCTCAGCTTCTCAGCTGCAAAGGAGCCCAGCGTGCCTGAGGGCGCTCAGAAGGGGTGACCGCACGCTTTCCAGAGATGGCTGGGTCAGCAGGGAGCAGGGTGTCATCCTGGGACATCAGCACGAATCTTCCTCACCCAATATATATCTCCTCCTGCTCTTGCCCGTTCCCATATTCAGTACCATGGCCTCTCGTGCTCCCAGAACATTTGAGGTATGCTGTGCAAGCCAGGCCAAGTTGTCCTTTGAGGGAGAAAATGAGCATAGAGAATGCTGCCTTTGGCGAGCGAGGCATAAGGTCCTCAGCAAGGTGCTCTGAACTTAGACACTCACCACTATATTTAGCCGTTTGCATAAGCCATCTGATTTTCACCACTGTGGATTTTGTTTCTAACTTTACACAAGCTTAGCTAGCACTGTGCAGGTGAGTCTGAGCTGCAAAGTGCTAGGGTTTGGACTCAGTCCAAAAAAGACACTAAGCAATGAAGAGGTGAATGCATTTTGTTCCTGGGACACCTCTGAGGCTCTTTCCCCTGCACCAGGTGCTGTGTAGCCTTCAGACCTAAGCCTCACACCTGCCTCTAGCTCCTGAAGCTAAAGTCCTCCTGGTCCTTCCCATCTCCTTCAGCTGCTCAGAGCCATTTTTCTCCTCTACATCCTTGTGCTTGCTCCCACCATGCTCCTGCAGCCCACTTGTATGCTGCACCATCAACCCCCACCCACCCCACAAATAGGCAACAGAGGCATTGAGGATGATGGCGTATTTGTTTGCCCCCCTCAGAAGGGGTGCCCAGACCCTCCCTCACCACCCTTAGAAAGCCCTTGCCGGAGAGAAACATCAGCAAGTAAGTGTGGGATCACATCAAAAATACCTGAAGTACTTGTGGCCAGCATCATTGGCAATGACTTCTGCTTGACTTGGTGCAAGCTGCTGAGCTCATGCAATGGTGATTTGATTTACTCTGCTCTGCCATGGCAGCCTCCATTCGCCCACTAAGCGTAGAAGAGCAATAAGAAGCCAAATCCACTCATTCCCCAGAGGCTGGAATGAACGTGAAATGATATATGCATACCTGTATGTGTTATGATATTGCAAGCCTTTAAGCACCGCTGCCCAATGACTATGGGGCAAAATCATCTGACTCGGATAGGGACTGTTCCAAATAACGTACAATTTGTGCTCTCAAATTAAGTTCTGACGTGCAGTCTATTGCTTCCAGAGGTAGCAAACCAGCTGGTTTGGACTTTGTAATATCTTCATGGCAGCATGGTACAATTCTGCCCAGCTTATCAAAAATGAAACTAGTATTTGATGTAACAATAGTATTTATCTATCACATCCAGCTATATGAAATATATTCGTCAAGGAGAGTTCCCACAGAAGAGCTCAGCACTTAGCTCCGTGCAAAAGCTGCAGGAGAGTATGAGTTATTACGAGTATTTTTAATCAAGTACCAGGTTCGGTTGGTGCAGTCTGGGTTTTCAGAAAAGCTCAAGCTCCTGATAAATATGTCACAATCTATGATAACTTTGCCAAGTCCTTTAATTCTCTACAGCTCCAGTCACTGCCATCTCACTCCTGCAAAACGTGGGAAAGAAAAGCAAATTCAGTAAAATCACTTTGTTTCAGACCAGCATATCACCTGCCTCAAGGGTAAATCCATGATGTCTCCTTCCCCTCTGCTGGATGCAGAAAAGGCTGTTTGTTTACCTTATTCTTGTCAGAAAGTTTTACCCAAGAAAAAGGCCTCTTCTATCTGATTTTTGGAAGTGGTTTAGAATCCACCCACTCTGGGTGGCAAGGCTCCCACATCCACTGGTGATAAAGCTTGCATCTTCTCAGCTTCATTGGTGTAACTTTTTGCCACTTTGCCGAGTCTGCATCGCATCTCGAACGCTTACCTCCCAAAATAGTGGTACATCATCTCATTTCTTCAGACTGAGCTGAAAAGGACAAAGGAAAGCACCTGAGGGTCACTGAGCCCTGCGACACCAGGAGGTGACCACCCCGCACCAGGAAGGCGAAGAGAGGGGGTTGTGGAAAGGAAAGAGCAGAGCCCACACGGACAAGAGCTTGGGGAGAAAAGAGCTTGGGCGAAATGGGGGTGAGGTGTTTGTGGCTGTAGGAATCAAGACCTTTTCTTCAGTGCAAAATCTTAAATTGTTGAGAGAGATTTTAATTGAGTCTTGGCTCAGAGCGCTTTTCTGGATCGGCATTACAGGCATCTCTGGGAAGTATTGCAACACATGGCTTTTAGCTGGCAAACGACCACTGCTTGGTCCCTGAAAGCATGGGGAAGCGCTCACAGTTTTGGTTTTTACAATTTTCTCTTTTTGCTCTTGGCTCCTCTCTTTCCACATGTCTGCTATTACACTACAGGTGAGCAGCAGTCTGTATGGCCTGTAGGAGTAATGCAGGACTTGGGGAGGGGGAATAAGGTGTTAGAAGTCATGTAATCAGTCTAGGAGATCAACTGGGAAATGCACAAATATCAGCTTAGTTGTACCTAATATTAATTTTAAAGGATATGGAGAAGATGGGAAACTGAGGAAATCTCCTCCAAGGCATTGCAAATCTGTACTAGAGAACGGCTGTTCAATGAAATCCATAGCAAATAGAAATACAAATCCTAAAACACAATGTAAAACTCCATACAGCCCCAGGACTGAGAAAGGTCACCATTTCAGGAACAGCAAAGTCTTCCAAGTAATCGAGGCAAGGTGGATCCCTAGTGTGTGGGTAAGCGCTTACTGCGTCCCCGCAAGAATCTTGTCAGCGTGAAAACCCCAAAGGTGCTTCTGGGCAGAAAGGCTGGGACTGGGGGGAGAACTGCATGCTAAATATTAGCCTAAACAAACACGATATTGAGACTAGAATCAACACAGAAACTGCCCACACCCCTTGACAGAGAAAGTAGATCCAAAATGCAAATACAAGACCCCATTGCCACATGATCTACCTAACCACAGTCTCACTGTCCCTGTTCTTTTCCCTTCGGCGCATGCCGTGGAGATGCCCAGTGCTCCCTCAAGACTTCCTGAGTGAAGTCAGTGAAATGGCTTTGTCCCGAGCTTCCCCGAGCACCCCAAGGCGATGGGAAGGGTGAGGAGCAAGGCACCCATGCTGTCTACAGCACTGTGAGGCACAGCTGAGCACACGCCTGAGCTGGGATCAGGATCCGTCCTGCCCATCATTCACACAGCGAGTCCTCTGGCTGGTGCTGGTGGTCACGCGCCCAGCCTCCTCCATGAGTGTTCTTGGGCCGGATTGGGCACAGGCGGGAGGATGTTACAACCCCATCCATCAGCTAGCTGCTCCCTTAAAGTCTGACCTGGTTTCAGAATAATCTTTTAAGTCTCTCTTTTCACCTTTTTATCTGCGACTGTGATGAACAGTCCCAAAATGTCTGAGCTTTCTGCTCCCCCTCTGTTTGTTCAGTGCACTGACCTAATCCTCTTTCAGGGGCTCCTGAGGCACAGCAGCCCAGACCCTTCAGCTGCTGTCCCAAGGATCTTCCTCCGCAAGATCAGTCCTGCAACGTGAAACCCGCCAGAGTCCTCCGCTTGGCATGTTCCCAGCTGATTTTGCACGGCTGGCAACCTTGTCAAGGGGAATTTCCTTTGACGCTTCCACCAGGGGAGAAAGCGCTGTCAAGAGGGCTTTAAAAGGAAAGCTGCTGCTGGCTGATTCACTTGCAGTAATCCAAGCCAGCAGAGGAGCTCACAAGCACGGCAGCAAATAGGCTGTTGGACCGGGGGTGCTCACATGGCACAGGAGGTGGGCACGGGAGGCACGCTCAGGATGGGGCTCAGCAGCCTGGCGGTGCAGGGCTCGGGTCCTGAAATTAGACCGTGGATAGCCGGTGAGTGGGAGCTGACCTGGGGTTTCCTGAGTGTCATTTGTTGCCTGGGAGAGAGACTGAAGAGAGGACAGCCCGAAACACCCCCAGGCTGGCAGCGACAGGGAAGACACCTGGCACCCTGGGCTTGAAGCGTCAGCGTGGTGGCTGCGTGGGAACAGGGGACACAGGTTGCTGGGACGCAGTTGAGACAGGCGAGGAGAAAAGATGCTTGTGTGCGAAACAGAAGCTCAAAGTGCAAAAGTAAAACAAGGAAATATTTCACATCTTTTATTAACCCACCTGAAACAGCAGGACAGAGAACTGTATTGAGAAATAGTCACACGGGGAAAATTTGCAGACCTTTCCTTCTGGCATCGCTCCACTGCTGGCAGCAGTGCAGATGAGTTAACAACTCCAGTATCTAACCCCAGTGATTGCTGTAGTGATTCAGAAAACAAAACTCCAGGTATCCTGGCTGCCTCGCAGTGGTGCAGTAGCCCACTGCATCACGGACCTGGCACCTACTCCTTTAGCTTACCTTTGTTTTAAAAGGAGAAAAGGTCAGTGGCCAGGCCTTTGCGGTGCTATCCCCACTGCTTTTCCAGCTGCTGTGGCTCTCTGGAGAGATTACAAGGGACAGGGGCAGTGGTGGTGGGTTTAGGGGAAAAGCTCAGACACTCCTGTGCCTGATTTTTCCTTCTCTGCCTGTTCCCACCAAGGCTGCTGCAGTAGGGTACCGGAGTGCCTCATGTCATATAGGGCAACTTTTCAGAATAAAAAGTTTTTTGGATGAACAGAAGCAGTGGGTGAGCCCATCTCTTGGGGAGTGAATGCAGCGTATGTCTGCAAGGTTACTGCTCCGCTTGTCAGGGATGGGCTGGTTTGGATGACCATTCCCCTTCGTGGTGGCCAGCACCATTCCTGTGTCATGCAGTGCCCATAAGTCACAGAAATAAAGCATGTCCAACAGCCCTCCGAGACATGTATTCTATATGAAAATTTGGTTTATTACTGTCAGACCCACAAATCTGGATCCACTGTGTAATTCTACCAGCGTCCATCAGTCAGTCAGACACATTTAATGAGAACGAGAATTTATACCGCTACTTCCTATATTGGCTGCTGCCGAAGTGCAATTGACAGTCAAGATCTTCCCCTGCCAAGAAAATTGTCCCTGAAAGAGTGCCGGCGTATCAACATTTCAGGAGAGCAAACCCACGGATATAGGGCTGCCTCTCTGGTAGATGCAGTTCTCCTGTGCTTCATACAGAAACCGTCTGCCCTGCGTAGGCAGGCAGGGGATACACAGACAGTCAGCAGAACAGATAGAAATGTATAATAAATGATCTTGCCTAGCGCTTAGCAATGTATATTCCCCGATCTTCTCATGAAGCAACATGTTTGATTTCCTCCAGCTATTTTTTTGAAGTGCTCTGTTGTGAATATTGACACGTTTAGGTGTATTTGCATCAGCTGTAGCTGTGGAGCAGGGGAGACTTCTCCAGATGCATGTGGTAAAGTCAGGTGCCTGGCACTCGCAGAGCAATACTGGTGAAAATCCCTTTTTCATTCCATCCCCCCTGCCCATTCTTCAAAAGCTTTTGCCGCCCTCCTGGCTGTTGCAAGGAAGTCAGTAAGGGTTAGAAGGAAGAGGTGTCGTGGTATTTCAGGGCTTGAAAAGGTCTCCTGTTCATCAGAGAAGCATCCATATCCCAGGTGCCCACTGCACAGGGTGCCCCTGGTGTACCTTGCATTACATTTGTCCCCTTGTGATTGCCCCAAGTCAACTAAAGCCATCAGCTCCCTGTGACTGCACACTCTAATGTATGACTTCCAGCCGTGACCAGGACAACCGCCTTCATGCTTTGGTTTTCCTTTTGAAATTATCCCAGTTTTGCTCATTGGCTGAACTTAGAAACAGTTACTCTGGAGTAAAGAAATTTTGGCTGCCTGGATTTTGAGCCAGACAAGAGACTGAGAAAACAACCCTTCTGCCCAAAGTCAATTTGGACGAGGGTCGTTTTCTTTCTGCTGATAGCCACTACCCTACATGTAATGTTACTGGCAAAACCCACACATATATGGCCCCTGCAAAAAAACAACGGTGTTGCATTTTCTACAACTCAGGAAGTATACCTTGTGGGTGGTACCTAGCCTAAGTCATCTTCTGCATAGCATCAGATCCTCACCACGGGAGACCAGTCAACTATCTCTGATGACTCTGTGTTGGCGGTTCTCAGGCAACGTCACTGCTAAAATGCTGAAATGCCAAAAACGCAGCCTTGAAAGTGCTCAGCATCCTCATTTCCCTTTGATTTAAATGGGAGCTGAAGGCACAGAGCACCTTGCAGGATTTGGCCCTGTGTCAGCAGCTACTGGCTGATCTTCTCTGATGGGCTGTCAAGACTGTCCTTTTTTCCTGCTTTTTTTCCCCAAGAGATTTGCCTATGATTTCAACTTTGCAAAGGCAAACTGAGGCAAAAGCTATTCTTCTGGAGACAGGGAAGAGAAACTGCAGTTACCTTTCTGTCTGTGTTTTCAGTATTTACAGCTCTAAGGGTCCATATTAAGTTACTAGGAAAAAAAACCCTGGGATGCCATTCCAACAGTAGAGCAAATTATTCTTCACAAATCAGCTAATTGAGGCTGTGGGGTGGCAATCATTCATTACAGATGGGCATCAGAGGAGAATAAAATGTGTCTTCTAGCCTACTGCTAATTCCAAAATTAGAGGAGCCAGGGAAGTACAAAAACTGAAGCTGCCTGTCTCCTGAAAAAGGGTTCTGGTTCAGTGGGACAGGAAGATTCCTGCCCTCCGGGACCCTTTTACAGCTCAGCAGCCGTCCTGTCAAGTTCTCACTATCATAATATATGCTTAGCAGCACGATCCTGGTCGGGCTTTGTCTGCTGGCAAACAGAAATCAGACGCATGCAGATCAGAGGTGGGCGTGAAGATGGCAATGCTACAGCATCCCTGAATTGTTAAAGCACCAGGCTCCGAAATGTGAAGCTTCCAGGGGTCCACCAGCATTTTTCGAACCTCTGAGTTGCTCTCATCGGACGATAGAGGCTGGTTACATTGCTTTCCCCTGGGAAATTCCCTGAGGCAAAAAAGGCCGTTGAACTACCATGGTTATAACTTTGATATCCGAATGAATATCTGCTAGCCTCAGGCAACCGGGCTTCTCTTAATTTTGACCAGGGAGCGTGATACACTGTGGCAAGCCGTGTCACTTAGGATTGTGTCTGCTTAGACATGATGCCTCTGAGTAATGTAATTTATATTTCATGCACAATTGAAGCAGCTAATGGTATAATTCTCCAAGGGGGAGACAAGTTGTTACGGCATTAATTACATTGCAGTTGCCTTTTTTTTTTTTTCCCCACCCTGCGACGAGCGCTTTGTAGCCACCAGCTCGACGCCAGCAATAGCTGGTATCACATAAAAGGGTCTCTGCCCCCGCAGCCCCGGGAGAGGCTCGGGTCCCCTCCCTTCGGGGCTGGCGGCATTGACGCCCGGGGCTGAGGGCCGCCGTGGCCCCGGCCCGGCCGGCCGGCGCGGGCAGGCTGCCTCTTGCGTGTGCAGCCCGCAACTGCAGCCCGGCGCTGGGAGACCGCGTTTGGGGAAGCAGCCAGGAATAGCGTCGCAGAGGTCGGGAGAGGGTGTCGGTCCTGCGCACCCCAAGAGGCGGTGAATGCTTAAGTACCCGGGATGTGGAGGAGGGATAGCTGAGCGCCTGTGCGTCCGCCTCCTCGGCGGCTCTCCGTGACCGCTGGGGAGCCGGGATAATGCGAGCAGCGTGGGAAGTGTGGGCAGGAGCGATCAAAACCCCTGTGCTGTCTCTGCTAGCCCGGCTTTCCCCTCTGTGCTGCAGTCAGGGAGGGGGTGCCCTGCCTTCAGCCGCTCAGCTGAGGGGAGCAGCAGCAGCGACGAGAGAGCACCCGCAGAGGAGATGGGGGAGCGCAGCTCCCCGGTGCCACGGGTGTTTCTGGGGAAGAGCAAGCGGCGGTTTGGCAGGGGGCAGCCTCGGGGTCTCACCCGGTCTCAGAGGTCGGGTGGCAAAGGGTGCTGGGGGCTCCCAGGCACTGGGAGCGGAGCTGGGGGAGGCGTCACGGAGAAGGCTGCCCTAGCCGGAGGGCAGCAGTGCGGGGAGGGGAAAGCCCTCCCGGCCCGAGCTGAGCCATGGCGGCAGCCTCAGGCAGGCAGAGCGGCCGAGGCAGCCCCAGGCAGGGATTTGGGAAGTGCTGGCTGCGTGTGGCTCTGGGCTGCAGCGGGTGTTTCTTTTTCCAGTTTGCCTACGGCATCAAAAACCACGGAGCCCGCAGCAGAGCGAGGAGAAGGTGTAAAAATAGAGTCACGTACGGCGATGTGCCCAGGCTGGACGTAACCCGAGTGTGCACCGTCGTCAAAAAGAGAGGAGAGAAGGGGAAAGGAAAGGGCGAGAATTACACAACGTGGTTTGCTATGAAAAGCGCTGAATTAAAAATAAAGCTCTGTGTGTGTGTTTTGGCCCAGCGGCACGTCTGGGAGGGAGTGCAGCGCACTGTGCTGCCAAGCATGAGGCTGGGATCAAGAGGAACAACTGTGTTCAGGCTTCCCACACTGTCAGGAGACCGGCAGGGTGGTACAGATGACATCTCTCATCAGGAGGAGGAGGAGGGCAGTGTGATGGGGTGGACGAGCGAGGTGGCCTTTGCCTACCCTGAGAGCACTGTCCCTAGCAGCAAGCATCGTACACACTGAGAGCCAGCGACTCCGTGGTGAGAAGGTGGTGGCCCAGATCACAGTGCTACTGAGTCCCAGGGAGGATGCTAAGGAACATTCGTGCTCCCTGTACTCATGCACTAATTTTGTGCAATTGTTTCTATCAAACTATAAAGGAAGTGAGTACAGACCCATATGGAAAATCGTGCCGTGCTTGTATGCAGAGATATTCCAAGCATACCATGGGACATAAGATCTGAAGGAGGGAGAACTGGAAAATTATTTATTCACAGAAAAATGCAGCTTGTAGGAAGCCAAGATTATTCAGTTCAGCTGAAGTTTAAACTGGAAAGCAGCTTTGGCAGGAAAAATATGAAGAAATTGTTTCTAAAAATTCATTAATATCTAACTGTTCCATATCATCACTTTCTAAAGGAGATATTTCTATGGCGAAGAGAAATTCAAGTATCATTCGCTAGGGAACTCAAGGACCGTTCTCCAAGGGAAGGATCACAAATGCATATATATAGTGTGCCCTAAAGTGGTTAAATATAAATCAGTGATTAAATAATATTAGCATTTTAACTATTCATTGATGTGGGGACTCCACCTTCCCAAGAGCATGTTCTTCCCCCAAGACTATCGTGTCCCTCATGCTCTGTCCCTGACTCTCTGGGACGCTGCTATTTGCACAGGTGCTGGTGAGGAGACACAGTAACGTCCATGCCTCTGGGCTGTGCTGCTGGCTAATAGCTGGGCACTGTCCAGCAGGATGAAATACTTTGTGTCTGTCTCTTCCTGCAGCAAAACCACAATTCAACTCCACTCTGTAGTATTTCAGCTGCGAACCTTAATCCACCATTTTTAGATCCTGAGGTATTTGGGGTGTCTTTGCACTGTTCTGGTGGCAGCAGCAGAGACATATCTTTAGTTCCTTGTGAACCTAGCTCTGGATCCCTTATCTGAGGAGCAGGACCCTTTTTCCTTGGTTTCCATATAAATCTGAAAAACACAACGATCCAGGGGGAGATTTGAAATAGCTGTACTCCTGTGGGGTAAGTCCTTTTGGCTGGTAGAAACATTTCATGGCACAGCCAGGAGGATAAGTACAGAAAGACCCGTGCTTGCTCCAGCCGTGCTCGGGGATGGCTAGATGCAGGCCACCTCCAGCCTGAGAGACAGATAGCCACAGATGAGCTCAGGTCCAGCTCAGGAGGGATCTGGCCTCTACAGCAGTGTCAGAGCCAGCTCCAAGCATCCGCCCAGCAAGCCTGGATCTGGTTGCAGACCCTTGCAGCCCCAGTACTGACCCAAAGAGCTGGTCACCTGCTGAGATTCACTGGACTCATTGCTGAGTAAAAGTTCCAGCGGAAGCCAAGGCTCCGGGTCCTGACTGAACACTGCTTTTTTCCTTTTTTTTTTTTTTTTCTTTTTTTTCCCTAATACACATAATTCTTGTCAGGTTTAGGGGGCCTCCTGCAGCTCATCACCTTGGGAAATCAGGGCTAGTGTTGTAGGGAACATCCACATGTTCTGAGGTTGCTGGCTTTAGGCATTGGGGATTTCTTTAGCTGTTTGTTTAAAATCAGAGCTGGGAGCTACGCAGTCTAGGTCTGGAGCTGAATTTCTGCTTAATCTCTGCTTGCAAGAAAAGTGTGTCAATTTTTTTTTCCTTAAGCAGTGAGGTAATTAAAGGAAGAACAAGGCAGATTTGCTGTTCTGGGAGCTGCTGCTGTGTATCTGGTCTTCCACAGAGAAGGCTGGGTATTGCTATGAAGCTATTCCAGGAGAAACGTCAGAAATACGCTTTTACTGATGAATAGGCAGAAGCCACACTTTCAGATAGGAATATTTACCTGCCCTGCCATACACTCCAGCTGCTTCTCTGTCCAATATAAATAATCCAATCCATTTTAATATCCTACTGCTCTGCAATAGCCAGGAATCTCTCAGTTTGGAAGAAAAGGGATGCATTAACATTCAGACTGTAATCCACACATCCTAAGCACATTTATAGCTGCTGCCATACACCCATGGACCTGGATCAGGGCTGGACTCTACATTCCCTCCAGCTCCCCCAAAATTCAGAGGTGTTTGGTTTCAGGATCTTCCAGGGCTCCATTTTTCAAATCTCATGTGCTGATCTCAGCCAAGCCTCTGCAACGTGCTTCTTGACCCCGATGATGCAGCCTGCCCACTGTGCTGAGAGTATCCTGTGAGCCACAGTCATGCTGCCTTGGCTGCAGCTGGCCAACAAGCTGAGCAAGTTGTGCTTGTGCAAAATGGTCCGAGAGAAGGGGACAGGGCTGTGGCACTGCCCTTGGAGCATGAGCTGCAGGAGGGGATCACAGACCCACCAGGGGTGCTAGTGATGGACACTACTGCATGGCTTGGCATCCCCTGCCCATCCTCACACAAGAAGCCACAGGGAAGGTTGGTCCATTCCAAATAGACTCAGAGGAATGTGCACTGGCTGATGCTGTATGTAGGACTGCAGCAACCTGTCTTTTCCCTTTACGGTCCTGAGTCAAGTGAGGTGCAGCCTGGTCTTTGCAACTCCCATGCCAGGGTATAAAGGCATCCCGGGCATTTAAATCCAGCCCCAGCAGCAAGCCGGGTCCCTTTGTCCCTTGTCTCAACTTGTGACACCGCTCCATCTTCAGGCAGCACAGCAGTGCCAGCGTCCTGCTTGGAGAGGTGCCAGGAGCGTGCAGGCAGCTCTGCTCACATCTGGGAAGGATGGAAAGAAGCAGCCAGAAATAGCCAGGGTTTGGTAAGAAACCTCACGAGCTTTGACGCCACGGCCCCACTCTGCAAACCAGCAGAGTTCAGATAAGCTTTGACGAAGCATCCAAATTCTCTTTTAATTTCATCCTTTTCTCATTTTTGGCTCAGCACCAGCCTGTCAAGAGATGCAGCAGAGGGGATGGAAAAGAAGGCGGGAGTGTACCTGGCAAAGAGAAACCCTAAACCTTTACACATGCTGAAATGATTTTTGCCCCAGCCTTGGGCCCCGTTTCGAAACAAAGCATCCACACGTGCAAATGCTCCCTGGAAAGTAAATGGTGACAGTTTTGTGTTTAACTAGCAAAAAACTTCCACGCAGACTGTCTCTCAAAATTAAAGCATGTTTTGTTTTGCTTGCAAGTGTTAGACCCCAGGAATGGGGGACTGACCCTCTCAGTTGGTGTGTAGGTTAGTCCTGCTGCCCTCAATGACAACTTGATCCTGAAACTCATCTTTCCTTGACCCAATGGCCTCAGTTGCTTTTTGTTAAAAGCTACGGTGTGGAAAAGGAAGGAGTTAATAAATTTTTGCTTTATATCCCAGGGCAAGAATGGGATTGAACCAAAACACGCAGGAGTTCAAGGAGTGCACCATCTTGGACATCACAAGAGTGAAGGCCAGGGGCAAACGTCCTTTGGCAGCTACTGGATGTGGATTCACCAGGCACGTAGGAGAAACACTCAGCTTGCACGTCTGTTCAGTACCAAGCCTATCCATAATGGTTGGCTTGCAAGTAAAAGCTGTTCATCAAAAAGTACCCTAAAACCACATAGTAATTTCACAAGGAACACCACAGCTTTCGGATGGTCTTTTAATCCTTGCTAGATATATGAGCACTCTTTCTTGTGGCTCAAATGGAAGTTAGGCTTTGGACTGGTTACCCACAGACACTGACATACGATCGTCTGCTGGAGTAAATACCTCAGCAGAGAAAGAAAAGCGAGACTCTAGCAGCGGGTTTCTGCAGCTCTGGCCAAGCCTCCATCCGCGTTGAACTGGGTGGACACGTAAATGTAGCAGCAGAGCCCTGGCCAATTCAGAGCCGCATCCATGCCATACCACCCAACTGTGAGGCATGTGCAAGAGGGCTTGGGGCTCCTCTGCGAATCTGGGAGAGGTCTGAGACCTGACAGCCATTCCAGACCAGCAATTTGCAGGACTCTTTAGAAGGGAAAATAGGCAAGTGCCAAGAAAAAAAAATAAAATCCCTCCTGTGCCCCAAAATTGATCCCAGATGAGTCCACTTTATACAGAAATCACCTTGTATTGTATCACCAAAGCAGCAGCCCTGGCTGCCGCACAGACGACAATCCTTTCAGATTTAATGCAACAGCCATGTGTAATGACACCCACAGTTCATCACAGAGGCAGGTAGCAGGGCCCTTCGCTCTCATTCATATGAATATAATGCCCACAGCAATGCAACACATCAACATTTTTAGAGCCAACAGTTTGACTTTCATTGCTCTGGTTTTTTTAATCATTTTAATCTGCTTTCTTAGCATTCTACTTCTTTTTCCATTTTACTTCAAAACAAGACAAAAAGTATTCAGCAGCTAATACCTCTGTTTTTAATGGCTTGAAAAATAATGAAGGAACATTAAGCAGTTCCCGAGCCTTCCGGAGCATTGGTATTTTTAAAGATGAGATTGATCAAAGAGGCTGTGAACTCTAATGGAGATGGATTGGCTCAGCACGGTAATGCCAGCACGGAGGCTGGTTCAGTGCGGATCCCAGCCTCTTCCTTTCATCTGCTATGCACTCCAGCAGCCAAAATCTCTTTGCTGAAGCAAGATCCTGCCAAGTATTAAAAATCCCACCTTTCTTGTGAAGGTCCAGGAAAGGGGAGTTCATTTTTACATCAGCTGATTGTTTGCGCCACTGCTACGCGGCAAGTAAGGGACAGAAAAATCCCCTCCCGAGGCTGCTCTCGTGTGTCTGAGCTATCCCAGTACGAGACCACACTGTGTCTGTATTGCAATTCAGGCAGCTTGGCGGTGTGTGAGGGAGGCAGGAGAGGAGGTTTTAGTCCACTGATTGCGACGTCAAGCACACACCTACTTCTGCTGTGAATCTGGCAGGCCTCCCAGTGAAGCGGGACTTGGCAGACAGTGCTGTGGGGATGGCAAAGACCCACGCAAGAGGCAGCGTGGCTCCTGACCCCACCTCTGTGTGGGTGTGAGGAGAGCCCAGCGAGGACCCTGCCCTGCCACCAGCACCCAGGGAGCTCTTGGCACCTTGCTGCTGCTGCCGCCTCCTCAGCCAGGGCCTGTGCTTGCAGCTGGTTATAGAGTGATGCCTTGGCTTGCCTTTTTTTCTGGCTCATCACTGAGTCCCTGAGAGGAGCACAAGCACCCTAAAGGGAATTTTTTGTTTTCCCTTCTTTTTTTGTGGGAGGGACCCACCAGTTTTATAGCAGCCTATAAACCTTTGTGATACGGGAGGGACCTGATCTCAGGCACTCTACATTTGCCAGAGCCAAAGGCATGATCCCTAGCTGTTAAATGAGGTGAAAACCACCCATTCCCTACTTCCAGGCAGTGCTGGGTCTTTGACAGGGACAATCGCTTTGGCACGGGACCCAGACTTGCGTCTGTTGCCTCTTTAAAAGGCTCTCTGCTATCTTTCCCTGTGGCAGTGCTGTTGCTTTCTCCTCCGTAGGTAAATCTCTCTGAGCTTTTGAACGGGGAGAAGGATGATGAGGTTTGGAGCAGCGAGGTGAGGAAACAACAGGAAAAAAGATCTTAATTAGGTGGGAGAGGAGCCAAAGGAGTGGCTCATGGCATATGCACAGCACCCTGCATGCACATTGCATATACGTTCTGTAGCAGGAGCCTGGACCTGAGGGCTCGAAGAAGAGGCCCAGAGATGGGCTGAGACACCGGGTGCTGAGCGCAGCCACCAGCCCCAGCTCAGCTGCAGGCAGCTCTGCAGGACACCAAACCCTGAAGTCCAAGGTCTTCTGTATCCACCAAGAAGGGCTGTCTGAGAACCCACTCTCCAGATCTTACCTGCTGGCAAAGCCCCGGCACGAAAGTAGAGCTGCAAAGCCTCCACAACCTGTCCCCTGGAAATGAGCTGCTGCTTCTTTATAGCCCCCGAGTCTGTAAACCTTGTCAGGGGGTAGCCTTTAACACCCTAGATTTAAGGCGATGTAGTGACTATAAATATTGTGCTTTGAATAAAAGAGCTGTGAATACTAGATGAGTCCATTTATTGTTAAATGTCATATTTAAATGTTTAACACTCGGTGTCCCAGGTGCTGCACCAGCAGGTGACAGCGCACAGCCCCGCCGCCCCCCAGCACACAGCCGTTTCCTTGTCAGTGGGCTGGCAGTACGCACAGGTAGGACGAGGACACCACAGAATGAGGTGGCTGTACTTTAAAGTTTTGCCAGCACAACCATGTCACATATGAACGCAAGGAAAACACCTCCCCAGCCCAGCACTGTGCTGCCATGGTCCTCTGCACAGGTCCACACCCTTTTGACAGACCAAACCCTGCGCTGGCACAGCCTGGTATGGAGCCCTGGCTGGTCCGAGGTCTCATCACGCTGATGCTCGCTCTGCCCTAATGCCCGCTAATTATGGTGGTGGTGATGGGGCCATAGCTGCTCACCTAATTAAGGTATAGCAGAGAATTCTTCAGCTACCCTGCTCCTGCTCCTTCATTTTATATTAGTACCTTGTTATCACAATCGTAGCGCTTTATAAACAAGCGAGGTGTGTGCAGATTAGTGTGCCTTTTATTCGTGCCATCATTATATTCCATTTTGGAGGCTGGTATTTATTTGTGCTGTTTTTATAACTCCTGCTCTTTTCTTCCCTGGCTGCTTTAAGACTGTGGAAGGCAAGATTTAATGCACCTGAAACATCCCAATTAGCCTTGTCGTGCTAATAACTTAAAGGAAACAAATAAATACTAGAAACTGTGGCACTTTGGAAATTCCCCTGCGCTGCGGAAAGGCAGCCTGCTGGTCAGGGCACATCGATTTTTTTTCTGAATCCATCCACGCAGGATTCAAGGACAGGACAAAACACTATTAAGTCAGCAAGCAGAATGCTGTAAATAATGAGTGAGCTGGAGTGGGCTGAGGCTCTCTGCTGACTGAGTCCAGATATAAATTGTGGTGAGCTATGCGTCCCGGCATCACGGTGACACTGTCTCTTAAGCGCAAGGGAAACCCAGACAGGTAGCAGGAGCTGGAAAAGCCATTTGAGACTCCAGAAGTTTTGCATGTTGCTTTGGTTGAGGAGGCAAAAATAAACTCCTTTCCCTTCTCCACAAGAAGCCCTGCTGCTCTGGAAACCTACGTGGCTAAACTCCAGCACTGCTGCTGGAGTGCCGTATGACTGTGCCAGGCGAAGGCTTTAGCACGGGGCAAGTTTTGCTAGGGAAGCAGTGTTTAACAGTTACGGTTGTGTCAAGCACTTTGCCATCGTAGTACTGCTGCTCTACCTCTGCTGGTGAAGCACTTTTCCTTGTGAAGAAGTGCTCTCTGGCCTAAGGCTTGTTTGTGAAGGAAGGAGAGGGGAGAGTCCAACAGATAAAAGCCTTCCACAGAGCAGCAGGAGGGAGAAGGCAACCCATTAGCTTTTCCACTCCTTTGTTTGCTTTTGCCGTCTCCAACCCTCCATGTACTTCAGCACATCAGCTTCCTCCAGAGTTCAGGGGAACTAATCAAGTACGTAAAATGCTTTGTGTGATCAAGTATTTGCAGGGCGGGGGTCCTGTTTAAGTGACACAGGGAAACTGGAGAAGAGAGGAGGCCCCTGCCTGAAGACTCACCCTCCGTCTGAGGACTCGGCTGATTCTGGTACTTTGGCCCACACAGAGCTGCAACACTGGCATCCCTTCGGGAGAGAGCTTCAGAGCATCCCTGCAGAGCACCAGGCACCTCTTGTGCCTCCCGGTTGCCAATTCATGTTATTTAAACACCAGCCTTACACTTCACTGTGGTTTTCTTCCAAAAAAAAGCAAGTGCAGTGAAACCACCTGCAGCAAGAATCTCAGCTTTCCTTTTCTGGAGAAGAAATGTCTTTTGCCTTCCCTGTTATAAAGAAAACCCCAAAAGAGTTGAATTCTCCTAGGCCAGCAACCTAAGGGTGCCAAAGAACTGGTGATCACAGAAAACACCTTTCTGGAAAAGTCTCATGATGTGTTAACTGATTTGATGGTTTGGGACACTGATGTATGACACTTGGGCCCTGGAACAGACCGGTGACATTGAAAGAACATAGTGTCTAATACATTCGAAAGAAAGCCGTGTCTCTTCACATTGAAAAGATAAAAAGGGGAATGTCTGGAAGTAAATTAGAAAAATGTGATCTCAGTTTACATTAGCTCTGGGAAACAGTGGCAGTTACTGGACTTGCAGATAGGCAAAAGGCTCTTCAGTGTTACCACTCAGATTACCTCCGTACCGGTGTAACAAGGCAGCTTGAGACGAGCTTTTCCTCTGAGATAATCCTACAGCAACTGGTCTCAGCATCCAGCTCTGCTCCTGCCTTGAATTCATCCTTATTCACTTCTTGGTCCTTCCTTTCTTCCTCCCCACCTTACCCTCTTCAGCAGCTTTAGCAGAGTGCACAGCCCCCCCAGGGTTGTGGTCAGCCTGGTACATGGTGGGGAGGGGAAGTTGGATTCAATGCAACCTTCTCTGACACCTGGAGCACCTCTGACAGCCGTTCACCCTTTAGCCTGCCCTGCCTCTGCCCCTTGCACTCTTCAGGCTGCCTGGGAGCATTCAGGGAGCGTGGCTGATCTTTTGGCCAAAGGGGGAACAGGGCAGGCTCCCCCTGACCTGAACCCAGGGCGCATCTTCCTCCTTGCAGTGGGGTGCCACTGACACCAGTGTCAGATGCCCTGACTCCCAACATTGCCTTGGGGTGGTTTAACACTCTTTTCTCCTTTGGTGGAAACAGAGAAAGGCATCAACAAGGACCGGCAGATGCCATTTGTCTTTGGTCCATCTGTTATAGAGAGCAAGAAGCCGTGCTCTTCCGTGACAATTATGTCTTGTGTCAGTCCTAAGAGCATTGCCAAGCAGTGCCCAGTAGTTTCACTTCCTTTCATTTAGGGGAATTCTCTCTTAATCTTTCTGCTTAGCACTTGGCATGTTTGCAAGCTGGCCACTAACTCAGTACCTGGGATGAGGTGCAATAGGTACACCCCATGCGCTACACTTTGAGAATTAAGTTGTGGAGGTCAAATCCCAACTCATCTACTACAGTGTACTGCAGCCAAATGTGTTTCTTCAGGCTTTTGTACTTTAAAATTTGAAGCTAAAATGAAAGAGCAGCAGCATGTAAAAATAAAGCCCAAAAGAGCATATGATGCAAAATAACCTACACCATAAAGTGGCCATGACAAGCCTTGAGAGGGCAACTTTAGGTGTGTTAAAGTGAAGGTGCAGTACTTCGAAACCCAATCTCATCTCCCACACTCATCTTACACCCAACAGTCAGGAAGGACTCTTTACGAGACACTACTGAGCTCTTGCCCTGTGATACCCATGGCTACAGGCTCTAACCTTCCCAGGCAGAGCACCCAGTGAAGAGTTAAGTGACATGTCATCGGGCTGCCACCTCACCCATGGAGGGGGATGGAGTTGCCATGCTAAAAGAAGGCCAGTCTTGGACTTCAGAGCTGTGAATATCCCTGTTTCGCAGGAAGCTGCGGAAACAGCCCCTCTTGTCTCAGCGTTACTGTCACTGTTTCCAGATGCTACTGCTTGAGACTTGTGTATGTCAGTGTTTCTGTCTGCCTGGCCCCTAGCCAGGCTTCACTCCCTGACTAGACTCTAGTCCTTGCTTCTCAAGTATTTCTGAGCAGAAAAAGTCAGTTCCTACCCCATGGAGACTACAACAGCGTGGCAGCAGGCATTTGGGCTCGGAGGACATTATTTGTTTGTCCATTCCAACACCAAACCCAGGTGAGTTGCAGCTGGGCTGTCGTGGTGATAACGGGCAGTGACACTGGCAGTGACACTGGCAGTGACACTGGCATTTGCAAAACCAGCTTCTGCCACGTAAAGAGGAGCACATGACCCACATCAGCCTACATGTCAGACATGTTCTAGACCAGGAGATTTCCCCACTGACCAACCAGGGCTCTATTTCCAGGCATCTGTTGCATCACTGTTATCCTCATGCGCATTCAGCCATCTTTGCTTGCACTGTCTATGCTTTCCTTGGTGCTGGCTTGCCACAAGCTTGCCTTTTTTCATTTAATTCTCAGAAATGCAAATGATTGCCAGAACCCTTCCACACCCCGATGTTTAAGGGTATAATTATTAAACAGCATTTGGAAAAAGTAGTGTGACAATTCTCCCTTTCGCTCTAGCAAAGGGGGCATGTTGTGGGGCTGTCACTGAGGCAGGAATAGGATTAAGGAACATCTTGTTTATCCAGTTAGAAATCCCTCTATGAAAGAGAGCAGGTAGGAATGCTGAGGGAGTCTAGAGCAGGCTCCAACTAGGAGCAGCAGAGGAATGAGGAAATGGGCTCTTTTCCAATGGAGGTTGAGCCATAAATGAAATGGTTTACGTGCTCTGCAACAGAAGGATGTTGCAGATAGGAAAGCCCCTTCTCCCCTGAATGAGTGGTGTTTGTCAAGAGACAGGAGGCACTAAAATCTGAAAATTCCCCAGAGGATTTACCAGCTCAAGATTAAATTTTTTTATCAGAAAGAAGTCTCATGGATCTAGGCTGAATGTGAGGATTCTGCCTCAAAACAAGATAGGCATGGCCATACCCTCATGGATTTGAGCCTTTGGTCTGAGCTGGGAAAACAGACTTCAAGCCATTTTCTTAATACCAGCTGGGTCTGCGACTCTTCTCCAGACCTTTCTCTTCTTTCCTTGCTGAGAAAAAGAAAAGGAAAGGTTTGAGACATCAATATTTTCAGGCCCAAAATAATCCCATCCTGTTCTGTGCCTGGCTCCAAATCCTGGAGGTGAGACTGGTAGCATCGTAACCTTCAAAACAGTCCCTGATTTTGGATGCTCTGTGGGCTGTGTGCAAGGAATTAGCTGACTGTGCACCTCCTGTCACACACAGCACGTTTCCTGGCAATTCCCACATAACCCTGGCCAGCACCTCCCCTTGCTTCAGTCACCCTTTTCCTAGAGGTAACTGTCATGGACCTGTGCACAGAAAACCATTGCTGGCTTTGTCCCTCACAGAGGCTCAACCCCTTAATCCCTGCTCTTGGCTTAACCTGGGTTAAGTAGATTAAATACCAAGTTAAATAACTCCTTGAAGAGGTGTTTAACCTGGCAGTAAAACAGCTCCCTGTCCCCTGCTGTCAGCGGGGGAGCAAAGCTCCCCTGCCCTGGGAGAAGGCAGCACCTACAGAGTACCGTGAGTCCCTGCTCAGTTGCATCAGCGGAGCACTCTCCACCCCAAGCTACAGGGAGCATCAGCCTCTTGCTGTGCTTGCCCTGGTCCTGTGATTGCAAGCCTGAGCTCCAGCTGGTCCCCTGCATCCCCTCCTGTTCCCAAACCCCAGTCGCTGCCCTTGGCAACCCTCTGGGGACCGCTGCCTTGGCAAAGACAGCTGATGCACCCACAAGGAGGGCAGTGGAAAGAGGGAACAGGAACTGGGCGCAACGCAAACCTCTCTGCAGGAGCGCAGGGCCACCAGAGGAGCTCTCCTGGCACACAGCAGCCTGTTGCAGCAGAACAAATGGCCTGGTGCAGACCCAAGGGCACAGTGCCATGGCCTTGCACACCGGGCAGCTTAGGGCGCACCATGTTATCAGCACAACCCCTTTTTCGCCACTCCCTCTGGAGCCCTGGCTGGCGGGGAAGCCCTCTGCCTGGCTGCTAACACCGCTGCACATGCATTTTGGGTTTTAAGCAGTTGCTCACAAACAGAAGTGTTCAGATGAAAAATAAACCTCTGAAAAATCCCAGCCTATTCACTCCTGGCAGTCTGGTATTCCTTCAAACTGTCAGACTTAGCAGATTGTTTACTGGAAACGGTTCAATTGGCAGGACCTTCTGCTGTGCAGATGAAATTTTAAAATCCTGTTTCTTGTTGCGCTCAAAGTCTCTCTTTCTACTACATGGCTTCACAGAATTATTATTCACTTGTTTCCCATTGAATCGAAAAATACTCTCTCTCTTTCATTTCTGTGGTAAAAATGTGCAAGGGATATTTGCCCTCATCCTTCAGGACCCAAGCCAATATCTAAGTGCTTGGGCTGTACAGAAAGCTTTCACCAATGGGCACAGTAATGCAGAATGGTGAATTTTCCCGAAGCGTCCCAGCTGGTCGAAAAGGGGAGTCACGCTGTTTGGTGAGATGGACAAGTGGTGCACAGCATGGCACTCTCTGTGGACCGCTCAAGGGTCTCCTCAGCTGGAGAGGTGTTGCTGTAATAAAGAAAAGTTCTTGCACCTCCTGGTCCCACCGATTTTGACATTTCACTTCCTGTGTGCAAGTGCGGTGGGAGAAAGAACCTTAACCTGCTTTGTCAGGTTCCCTTCCACTGCCACCTTTGCAGTGTGTCCCGCAAGCAGCTAAACTTGTGGGGTCAAAGCCTCCTGTGGTGTTGGCCTCTTGGGGTCAAATGCCCCTTTTCCACCTGGTTAGACAAATGCCTGCCAGTCGCCAGCAGGAAAGGCTACTTCAGTCAACTTCATGAAGTTTGTTGGGGCTTAAGGCAGAAAAATCTCCTGCGGATCTGGGGTCCTTCCCGTCCTGTCTCTGCAGTTAGGTCCCAAATCCTACCCTTCTGTCCTCTGCACCTTTGGCTGCTTTGTCCTCTAAGGAAAGTGCTGAAAAGATAGTGCCCCTCTGCTGCAGTGGTGCCTTTGTTAGCTGCCTGTTAGGGGGTTCAGGGCTGCACACGCCTGCTGGGTAAGATATCTTCCTCTCTATCCTGCTCTGCTTTCTCCTGACAATGTTGGTGTCCAGCAAAGCTTGGAGGTGGGGGAGCAATTGTGTCCTGAGCAATACATGGTAGGATGGCAAGTCTGACCCAGAAGACACTGCTCGGGCCTCTCTGAGCCGATACAGAAGCACAGAATCACAGAATCACAGAATCATCTGGTTGGAAGAGACCTTTAAGATCATCGAGTCCAGCCGTTCACCTTGCACTGCCAGGGTCCCTAAACCATGTCCCTCAGTGTCACATCCGCACGACTTGTAAACACCTCTGGGGATGGGGACTCCACCACCTCCTTGGGCAGCCTGTTCCAATGCTTAATGACCCTCTGCGTAAAGAAATTTTTCCTGATATCCAACCTAAATTTCCCCTGCCGCAACTTAAGGCCATTTCCTCTCGTCCTGTCATTTGTAACATGGGAGAAGAGACCGATCCCCACCTCCCTACAACCTCCTTTCAGGTAGTTGTAGAGAGTGATAAGGTCTCCCCTGAGCCTCCTCTTCTCCAGACTAAACAATGCCAGTTCCCTCATCCAGTCCTCATAAGAAAAGTTCTCTAAACCCTTCACTAGTTTTTTTCCCTTCTCTGAACCCACTCCAGCACCTTCAACGTCCTTCTTGAAGTGAAGGGCCAAAAACTGGACACAGAACTCAAGGTGTGACCTCACCAGTGCCGAGTACAGGGGGACAATCACTTCCCTGCTCCTGCTGGTCACACTATTGCTGATACAAGCCAGGATGCCGTTGGCCTTCTTGGCCACCTGGGCACACTGCTGGCTCATGTTCAATCGGCTGTCAACCAGCACCCGAGGTCCTTTTATGCTGTGCAGCTTTCCAGCCACTCCTCCCCAAACCTGTAACATTGTGACCCAAGTGCAGGACCCAGCCCTGTGTCTTGTTGAATTTCATACACACTTCCTTTAAGGATGCCAGAATTTCTAGGAGGTTACCGAAGCTGTCTACTCTGCCACTGTTTCTTCCACTCATCCCTGGTTGTCAGCCTGCTACTGACAACTTTCCTTATGATGGTGAACTTTAAATAATTCTGTTTCCAAATGGCATTGCCTCTGCAGCAGTTCCTGAGGAGCCAGACCTGCCCACAGCTCTCCCTTGCCAGGAGAAGGAGGTGCCATAGGCTTTCCATCAACACCCACTGGTCACATCTCACTAACCTGAAAGTTGTGCCGGTGTCAAAACAAATTGTTCCAAGAAGCAGTTGCTCATGCAGTCAATGAAATGACCTCCAGAGATGGGCCTGATGTGCCATTCCTAGTCATGGGGGGATATTATGATGTCCCTTAACCACACTGTCAGCTGATGGAGCAACATTCTTTATCCTCGGGCAGACTCCTCACCATTAACTCAACCACAGATCCTGTTCCTACTCGCAGCTGCATTTCATAACTGCACGCCGCAGCCTCACCCACACTGTGGTGGTCCTTCATGGGCACGTACGGTCCCTGTGCACTGTATGATTCATGCTGTTGTTGTCCCAGCCTCATGGGAAACCTGTCCCAAAGCTGGCCTCTCTATTTGTTGATCTCTTTCTCATGTTAATAAAACAAAAAATGCAGCAATGCAAACATGGGGGATTAACAGGGCAAAACCACCTGAAGGACAATTAGCACATCCAGCCCTGAGCCTCTGACTTTACTTCTCCCTCCTGTCACCTTCCTGCTCCCTGTGCCCCGCCGCTGGGGGACACTGAGGTTCACTGAGGGAGTGTTTGGGTTGCTTGGAAAATACCGTGTCCCTTGGTACAGGAGAGAGTGCTTAAAATGAAGATGGGGTCCGACAAGCATAAATCATCAAGTTTTGCAACTTCTAGCCTCTGTGCTTTGGTAGGATGAAGCCAGAGAGCTTCAATGTGTCCCACTGAACCAGCAATGTTGGGGATGGAGCTAAAGTGGTTTGTGGTGGTCCATTTCTTGCACTGCAGAGGGGAAGGTGATCCTCTCTGCAGTGGGGGACAGATAAAAAAGAGTTGGAAAAGCATCACTAGCAATACTGCCTGCTGCCAGGAAAAGACACAGGGCGGGGAAGGCCCCGGGGAGCTGCCTGCTTGGGGCTGGATCTGAGGACGGCTGGGCTTGCTCTGAGGCGGGCTCCACCAGAACTATGCAGGCACACCTCTTATTCTTGCTAAAATAGCAGACATTTATTTTTTTTCTTAGGCTGGGCTTTGGGGTGGGAATGCTCTGTGAACCAGCAATTTGTATTTCTGCTTGAATACAAGGAGTTCTTATTTTAGCTCCCACACAAAGGGCTCCCCACTGACTTGAGCATCGCTCCCCTCTTCCCCATTCAGGCTTCCCCAAACATCTCTGGGGCAGACAAGAAGTGCTGGTACCAGGACCTTACCCCCGGCTCTCTCTGGGTGTGGGCAGGGGGAACAGGCACCACACCCAGGTGCTGCATTTACAAGTTCAGGGTCTCCTTTCTCCCAGAAAATCAAGTTGTTTGGTAACGAAAGTCCCCAGTCATGACAATGCTTGTGTCACAATCTGATAGATGTAGCTGTGTCCGGAGGTCACTGCCGTGGGCTTTTCCCTTAGCGGTGTAGATGGTCCTGCCCCTCTTCTGCCGCTCCATACCAGTGGGGTAAGCCAGACCTGGGCGTCACGCATGATGTACATCACAACTGCTTGTAGGATAGCTGTCTTGCTCTGAAATAACAGCTGATTCCCAGCTAATAGATTCAGTAATCTGACACCCGGGCTGTAATAATTGTATCTGAACAAGGCAGGCTCCAGCCTCTGCCAGCCTTATTAGAATGACTGATTGTTTCCATCAGGAGTGTAGCTCTGGTGCATTCGCCTTTCCTGGGCTCCGAAATACAAATTGAGCTTCTGACCTTGCTGGATACGACAGCTGACCTATTTCCTCCTTTTTAAATAAGGAGAAAACAGACTTTGGAAGGAAAGCGCCTGCTTTCTGCAGGGCTGCTTCTGCCAAGCTCCTCGCTATCGTCAGATCTTAGTTAAATATTTGACCTGCCGTTATTAGCCAGGATGACAATCTACTTCAACCGCCATGCTCCTTGTGTGGGGCGCAGAGTCGCAATCCTCTCTTCCCACTGGGTTTGGGTTTATTCCTAATTTCCCCTCTTCCTGGCATGGAACAGCTGTCGAAGGCAGCCCCTTTTTGCCACGGCTGGGTGGACAAGCAGTCCCAGCAGCTGTGTCCCAGGGGTGTTTGTACCACAAAACAGGGGGGCAGGGCTCAAAGCTGCACTACGGCTGAGCAGTGTCCCTGCCACCGCTTCCCTGCTCCCGGTCTCAGGCAGCGCAGGAGGTGCTCCCCGGGGCTAGGGGTCAATGAGCCCCTCTGGCACCAATGGGGGAACGCTGAGACCGATGCTGATGGGTTTGCAGAAGCGCCCAGGCTTGCTCTGTCTGGAGAAGGAAATGCTGACCATCGTGCTTGCAGCAATGGCTTGGGAAATGCAAGACCAGGGAGGGAATGACACCCAGGAGACTTTGCCTGGGAGCTGCAGGGCCATCCATTGAAATAAAACCATCTCCTGCCCTCAGCCAGGAGCTCTCCCGCTGCCTCTTTCAGTTAGCAAGTCAACAGGCCTCAGTCACTAATCCTAAATTTCCCTGGTGATGTGCCATGCAAGGCAGGTTTTCCAATGAGCTGCAAGCTCCATTCCATGCTGTGGCTGTAAATATAACTGGGAGAGAGATTTAGCCACGGTCCACCCCCCTCCCCTCCACGTATTGCTTTTCCTGAGGTTAAACGTCAAACATCTCTAAAATATCACCCGGGTCTGCAACCCGCACGCGCTTCGGGAGGCGGCCAGCCGGGCTGCCCCCAGGGCTCTGCCCTGATTTATGGAGGTGTGCGGCACAGCGCTATAAATCGGGACATACATCAGACAACGTCATGGGAGGACGACATGCACTTTGTCAGAGCCGGGACGCTAACACAGGGAGGGTAGGAACAGGGACAGGCTCGGGGTGTGCAGCTTGCTTTTCTTTCTCCATCAAAGATGGTAAAAAAAAAAGCTGTCCCACGTTGGTGGCCACGTGGAAAACTGTGCCTGAGCTCAGCAGTGGAGTCACCAGTAACATCGTGGGAAATTGCTGCTGCTTCGCCTTGCTGATCCCTTTTAAGTGAAGGGGAGGGCTGACTTACGGACCACGGGCAAGTCCTATTGGGCTGGTGGTTCAGCACAAAAGAAGGGAGCCAAGCAGGGCGTTAGAGTGGTGGGAAGGAGATGGATGTCTTTTACTGTCCATCTGCAAAGCAAAACAAAAATAGCTGAAACACTGGTTTTCTGCTTTATCGGCTCTGTGAATAAGCATATAAATTTCTATGACATTTCTGGATGCTTGCTGAAGGGAAAAAAAATTCATCCCTTAGGACCTGGCCAGCAGCAGTGGCAGCATATGGTCTGCTGAAATCAGTGGCTGAGCGCATTTTGTGTGTGTTAGCATTAAAAAGGTGACTTTGGGAGTAATTTCAGAGGAGGAAGGGTTTTTCTCTTTTTTCCTATTCTTTTTTTTTTTCTTTTTAAATCCTGCCTAAGCTGATGCAGCTGTCATAGCCAATAACTCTTGAGTAAGAAAGCTGGACTGCGTTTTCTTGATTGGGAAGCACGAAGGGTGCAGACTTCGTTGCTGGTGTTTAGCGGCCTTCTGGGAGCAGGTTTGACCTCTTCCTGGGAGACGGAGGGGAGAAAGGCAATGTCCCTGGCACAGGCGAAGAGAGGAGTCAGGAATATTTTGGTGTTTTTTTTTCCCAGCAGCTGCAGCTACCTCAGAGAAGGAGTCGGGGCTCTCTAAGTCCGTGGGAAAGCGGCTTCAGTCCCCCGGCTGCACAGGAATGGCAGGGCAGCGCTGTTTCAAAGATGGAACTCACTAGGGGAAAAACAAATACAAATAGGCAACTGTTTACCGTAGATAAAGTGTGGCTTTTTCTCTTTCATCGTTGACTAAAACCTCATGTTCTTTCCGGTGAGGGAAGCAGAAGATATAATGCGCTGTCAGAAAGATGTCTTTCAGCAAGCTGCACCTCTGGATGTTTATCTCCCTGCCATTGTGCTCTGGCGCTTTGAAATGTAAAGGGAAGATGGTGCTAATCACACTGTTGCTTAAAGATCAACAGCCAGGCGAGATGTACTTTGTCACATTTTTTCTTTGGTCTCTCTTTTGCCCGTAATGAAAACAGTGACATTCATTCAGGCTTGCACACCAGTGCATGGCGGTGGGTTTTTAATGAATTGCTCCTGCCCCTTCCCTGGGCTCTGACTCAGGAGTGCAGCCAGAGCCACCCCCGGAGCATTTATTGCCACTGGAGCCGCGGATCGAGCCGCTTGGGGAGCGCACCTAGGTATCGCATCTGGTTTCCTCTGGTTCGGACCAAATCTGTCCCAGGTTATGTTTGAGTCATATTGTTGAAGGCGGAGAGGATACGAGAGGTAACCAAAGGCTGAAAGGCAAAAGTTTGATGTGGTGTTTCTTATTAGGGAGAACAGAGAGCTTTAGGAGTATAGAAAAAAGGAGGAGTGTGGAATAAAGGAGGGAAATGCTTATCTATGCAAAGAAATGAACCTCAATATATGACACCTCTTCCTCCCATGCTGTTCTAGGCCAGTAGGTAACAGAGCAGAAAGAAGTAGACACGGAAAGCTGGAGCAGTAATTTATTGAAATGATGTGGCTGAAGGGAGAGGGGTTTTTAAGACATTTTAAGAGAGGAATTTCTTGTGCTCCTATCTTCTTCACTGTAGCATAGAGGTCTTCACTTCCACTTTCCACTATATCCTGCATGTGGGGAAAATGCAGCAACTCAAAGTCGTACGAGGAGCGTAGGGAGAGAAATTTAGCTCCTCTCCTAATGCCAATTAAGTCGAGCAAACAAAGAAGAGAACAGAAATGTGAACCACCAGTTCTTCCTCAGCAAAGGCTCCACTGAATCCTATTATAGGGATATATCAAAAGCAATAAGACAATTTTCATCTTTCGCCTGCCTGATGGCCAAGGGAGGGTATCATCAGTCGGCAATGAGAAGGCTGGGATGCTCAGCAGATAATGCCAAGTAACAGAAGAAATGCAACAGCAGCGTATGTGACAGGCATCGAAATACCACCCCCCTCATGCCAATTGTACTGCTTTCCCCAAGCCTTTTTTGCCCCATTCCTGTTCTCCTCTGGGAGCAGCTCTCTGCCTCACAGACTAAAGGTGGTTAAGCGCTTCCTTGGAGCACAGTCAGTGGGGAGTAATGGCTCATGCATAAGCCACGGTCCCTGTGCAGCCTAGGAAATGCCATGCATTTTTGAGCAGCATCAACCAGCTTTTCCTCCATGGACAGTTTGTATCGCTGCCACAGATGTGGTGTGCCCAGTGCTGGGCAGGAGCAGTTTTGCAGTCAACTTCAGGTTCCCAGCAAAGCCCTCAGTACTTTGACACACAGGACTCACAGGGAGAGCAGGTCTGTGGATGGCTACTAAACTGATGGATGTGTGTCCCTGGCAAAGACCACTCACCAGCCCGTCCGTAGCAATGTAAAATTGAGGTGTGAGCTCGTGACCGTCAGGCTGCCTGTGTGCAGCTGACTTAAGGATGAGGGGCTACATGGTACTAAGCACACCACTTGCCTTCCGGGCCCCTTCCGACGTGATAAATACTTATTTAGTTGGTGCCCTGCAATGTGCAGTTGGATACGACCCATAAATCCTGGTGTTAAATCGGTAAAATAAAAATCCAGTGCTGCGTCAGCTCGGCCTCTGAGAAGCCAAAGCTGATAAATAGGGTTTGATTGGCTCTTTCTACACCGATGCCCCAGAGCAACACCCTCTGCACGAGTGTGATATTGCTGCAAGCTGACAGTACAAAAGACAGACGCGTACCCGTGCCAGCCATTGAGCCGGCTGCCTGGATTAACCCTGATTTCCTTTCCTGACACTCCTTTCTTCTGCCGAGGAGGGAAACCAGGCGTAAGACCAAGTCCCTTCGCCTGTCATGCTGAGAGCGTTGTGCTGGCAGTGTAATTCAGTGTGCTAAGCCCGGTTCTCCCCTCCCCAGTCCCTGCTCTGTGGCGGTCTAACTCCATAAGAGCAGAGGATTTACACCACCTTACACAAGTGGCATGAGAAGGATCATGCTGTGGCAGTCTCGACTCCCAGCTTCCTGGGAAAGGCAGAGATCAGCTGCCTCCCAGCTCTCCTTGCATCCATTGGGATCTTTCTAGCAATAAGGATTTCCTAGGAAGTGGGTGTAGGGAGAGCATGTGGGACAGCATCTCGCACACACCTTTTCAGTTTTAGCCTAAATGCCTATGGGAGGAGTGCCACTGCCTCTGACGGCAGAGCAGCCAACTCACACGACCCTGCACCGCTGCTGAGATGACAAAGTGGCAATAAATATAAATCTTATCTGTCTAATAAGGTGAGTTCCCTGTGGGCAGCAAGGAGCCTCTCCATCGAGATGGTATCTGCAGCAGCTGAGACAACACCCTGAATTTGGCAACAGTCCATCCTCATTGGGGAAGGGAAGAGCAAGAGGCAACTGTGCTTTTCCCACTGACTTTTGGTGTGTCCCCAAGCGAGCCTGGCTTGTGGCAGCACCAGGAGTGGTACCTGCCCAAAAGGAACCTAAGCTCCCAGAGGATGCTCTGCTCCTCACTGCCGTCTGTGTGCCTGCTTTTGGCTGAGCTGACGAGAGGCCAGGAATCTGGTGCCAGAACAGAGCCAGTACACTGCTTTTCTGCTGATCCCCACTCACCACCAGCTGGCCCAGAGCTTGCAAGAAATCAGCCCTGGGAGGGAGGCCAGCAGCCCATAGATGAGCAGGAACAAGGGGGAAGATGCTGGCTGCTAGAGGGAGGCACCTCTGGTGCCTTTGGGCATCCCCCACGGGCAGGCATGCCAGAAAGCAGCAATGCCACGTTCTGAAACTCTGGGTTGCATCCCGCGGCTGGCTGGCTGGGGGCTGCTTTCCACAATCTCCAGCTGGCTCGAGGACACTGCTGCACCCCAGCAGGGGATGATCTGTTTCATGTCTTCATCAGCCCTAAGTGACAGAGATGTGATTTTCCTGGGTGAGAATGCATTGGAAATGGTGGGTAGGTCAGAAACAGGCACTCTCAAACCTGTCTTCTGGTCCTGATGCCAGGCGCCCAAAACATGCCAAGTGCAGACCAGTGGTTACTCCCACTGCCAACAGGAGATGGGATGGCAAACAACGTACAACTGCTCACTGATTGTGGAACCACAGTGCAGAGCTATATCACAGGCCAGGCATCTGCATTTCAGCATATATCACATGGAAGCTAGTTTAGAGCTGTAGGAACATTTTGGGTTTTACTGATTCACCATCCACAATGAAAAAATGAAGGTGAGGGAAGGGATATATCCTTCAGGCTCAACCCAGCAAGCAGGGCTTTTTACTCAACTCCTTCATGGGGGAGGAGGTACAAGCAAGTTTGGAAGCAAGACAACATTTAAAATGAAGAGGCAAAATATTTGTAATTACAAAACATTTTGATTTTTTAAAACTGTCTCCTCTTGGCTGACCCTTGGTTAAAATCAACACAAGCGGGCAAACTTCAGTTTGCAAAAATTGCAGCCAGGGCTAAGATGCTGTGTAATAGATGAGAGCCGAGCAGGTGTGGGACCAAATGTCTCTGCTAAATGAGAGGGCTGTGCAGGCAATGCTCTTGTTAAAGCATCTGCCAGTAAATAGGCTCTCTCTTGCTATTTGTCCATCTAAGATAATATTGCAGAAAACCTGTACAGATTACCCTCAAATAAGTAACTCTCCCTATGCCTGTATGCTTTTTTTTATATAAAGAAAATGAGCTGCATCTCATACCCAAACTTTTCTGACTACTCAGTAAGAGCAGAACATTGGAGTTTTCTGATAAATTTTCTCCCTTATTGCTGAAATTTTAGCTGAGGAAAAAAACCATCTTGTGGTCCTTTCTCACACATCTGAATTCTGAAGCATCAGCTGTTTTGGGGGGAAGGGATAATAACTCCCTGTTTTTAACATCCAACTCAATAAATTTGTGAAAGAGATTATACGGCACCTAGTCTGCCCATAGCAAGGGATTGAATGTTATGACTAGGGAGGGCACCGCCACTCTCATGTTTAATTCAGGCATTGTTTTCTGTCTTAAAGGCAGGGAAAGCTACCGAGACATTTGCTTCCGTTGGAACGGGATGTCAAAACTAAGTCTGAGTTAGCTTGACTCGGCCACCCGTGGTGT
This sequence comes from Bucorvus abyssinicus, assembly GCA_009769605.1. Lineage (NCBI taxonomy): Eukaryota > Metazoa > Chordata > Aves > Bucerotiformes > Bucorvidae > Bucorvus > Bucorvus abyssinicus. Next base: position 37,778,652 of record CM020030.1, read on the forward strand.
TATCCTGATCACCACTAGAGAAGAGCTTGGCAAGTGCGCTCTGCCCTCAGAGTTTCTTCCTACCCTCAAACACTGAGTCCAAGCAGTCAGTAGCACTGTCTCCATTTTACAGAAGGCAAGAACAAGGTACTGGGGACAAAGACCCTTGTCAAAAGCCACCAGCACAGTAGGAGCAGGCTAGGGGTTCAAACAGCCTTCTGCTTCCTAATCACAGTCTGCTTCTGCGACGGTGGGTAGAACCTCCTGTGTGTGACCACACCTGGCTGGCTTTGCTTCCATATGCCTTTAGTTTGAAGCAGCGTACGAAGGGCACTGCCTGAAGGAAGAAGTCCCAGGTGCTGGTGAGACCTGGGACAGCTCAAGGTTTCTCCTACCAGTACACCACCACCTGGGCTGGTAGCAGGAGCCAGCAATCCTAGTACTGGACACAGAGAAGATAGAGGGTAAAGGGGTGGCAGCACGGTGGGAATAGGGGGAGAGGAAGGCAGTCATGGGGGGGGAATGGAAGCAAGATGAAAGGGATTAAGGAATAGGATAAGGAAAGAGAGGAGAGAAGATTTGCTGGTGACATGGGAGACAAAGGCAAATACTGGTAGTGGTGGTGGTGATGGTGAGCAGAAAGGAAACAAAGGGGAATGAAAAGCAATGGGAGAGAATCTGAATAAAGCTAGGAAAGGAGCGATGGCTGGTATTTGTAGATAGGAAGTGCTGCCTGCAGAAAAGCTGATTGAGGCTGATTGAGGGAAAAAATGAGCCACATGTGACAGATGCTAGTCACTTCGCGTAATGCCCTACTGGAAGGCACTTGGATGCTGCGGGGATGACAGCACTCGAAGAAACTGCGTGGAGCATGGCAGCCCTGGGAGCAGGCGGGAGGGAAGATGAATGGCAGGAGCGCACGAGTCCCCTGATCTCAAAACGGGGAGAAAAGAAGAGAGAGACAAGCAGCGGGCTCTGCCTTTTACATATTTCCCGCCTCCCTTTGTGCTCAGTCGCTCCCTCATCCAAAACCAGACGAAGGACCGAAGCAGATGGCAGCTCCCACTCCTTCCTGCAGGGAGCGGGGCTGCCTCCATGCCCTTGGCCTGCCTGCCACAGCCCAACGCAACTGTGACCCGTGCCCAGGAACGGCCTGGGGACTGGTCCGAAGGATGCTGTCCTCTGACCTCATCCACATAGACCCCCAGGCACGGGCATGTGGTCCCTGCATGTGCTGCGGGGCACCTTCTTGCCGGTGTAACCCACCTGCCCGCTTTGTGCCCTGGGCAGATGAGACCCTGCCACGGCGTGGACTCCTTGGGCCTGCAGCCTCTGCCTGCCGAGGCGGTGCGTTCAGCTCCTGGTCCCGTTTGCAGCCCTCACTTAACGAGCTGGCTGACGAGGGAGCACTCGTGGGCAGCGTGTGGTTCATGCTGTGCGTTCAGCTCCATTCCGATGCTGGAAATGAGAGCGATTGCAGCCCGGAAAGCAGCAGCTCGAAGGGAGGGATGTATGGAGCAACACTGCTATCAGCACCCGTTCAAACGGTTTCTAAAACAATGTCTCAAGCATATAAATTACTCGCGTGTTTTGGAAAGCAACCTTTAGGAAGGAAAAAGAGCCAGGAGAGCTTAACTGTGCTTTTGTACCTTTAATGTCTAATGTAGACTAGTTTCCCTTACCTTCAGTATTTAACAAAAAAATCACCAAGCAGCAAATAGCACATAGCCCTTCACGTGTCATGCCCTCACGACTGCAAGTCCTTTTTTCACTCTTCTGCCTCACCTCTGAAAAACGCAAGAGAAAAGCAAAACTTCTCAGGGAGTACTTCACTTTCAGCATCTCCGGTCACGCAGCTGCCATATTACATGATATTCAAATACGGCCCCAAAGAGGTCAGGAGCAGCGTATTAGCTGAACTGTTTATCTGCAGCCGGCCGAGGGGGGATGGTGCTGCTCAAATCAATTTTCTATGCTCTGACTGGCCCATCTTCTTGACACTTAGATGTCAGTGTACTACTGGTGATAAAAAGGCCTGCCAAAAAAGGATGGATTTGGATTCACGCAGGGTCCTACAGAGCCAAATGAGAATTGACAATATTAGTCTTTAGGACAATTTTACAGATAACATTAATCAGAAGAATACATTTTCAACAATTTGCTGAATCTAATCTGCTTTCTATTGCACTGAATCTTGGTCCCATCCACTGTTTCCATTTTAATACTTGCAAGCAATACTGGCTTCTTTTTTCTATTTTGTATCATGGAATGAAGATCAGGCACATAAACTAGGATTCAGTTTGCCATAAAATGCCAGCCGGAAAAGGATTCACACCTGGTTTCTGTAAAGAGGAGGAGGAAGTCCCTCACACAGATTACAAGGAAGGAGAAAAAGTATCAGCGTGTTAAATTTGGGCCTGAGGTGTAGTCTTTGATATAATCTGAACCTTAACTTTCCCTAACTTCATCTGGCTTTGCTCATAATTTTATTATTTGGATAACTAAAGAGCAAAGGCTGAACCTCTGTTCCAGATCTGGTTTTGAATTAAAAATAGCTGATAGAAAGTTCAAGACCATCCTTATTCTAGCCTACCTCTGTTATAAACTATGCAGACCCTTGTACATCTGTGACTATCGTTCATGGTACTAGAAATCAGAAACTCTCTGACTTCATAATAATACATAACATGTGTAACACTTTCCATCTGTCAGCGCTACACAAATGACTGAGTGTCACAATGAGTCAGTGAAGTGTTTTCTTCGTGGCAGAGATAACGACATTTCATCCAGAGGTTGACTGTGTTGGTCAAGGACACCCAGATTATACAAAAGCAGAGGTTAGGGCTGCGTGGCAGAGCCAGAGCAGGTGGGGATAGCTGCACCTAACCTTCTCTAATATACTGCATTACACATCGGAGTCCTCATGTGCTTTTCTTTTGCATATTTGTACAGAAGTTTTCCACATCTCTGGCTGAATATTGAAAAATGATTGACCTGGATCTCCGAAAGGAGCTGGAAGAAAATACTTGGTTTTGGTCTATGCTAAAAACATTCTGCCAGCACCTCTTTGGAGTGTTTTCAAAGCTTGGATCGGGGATCTTGGCACTTGCTAGGGAAAAGGGAATCATTTGTTGCTGGCCCTGTGCAGATTTACCCCAACGTGGGTCTGCTCTAACCATCTGAAGGACAACCTTTATTCCTGCCTCAACGCAGCTTGGGGCAAGCAGCGGCCGCAGTCGCTGCAGGTCCAACACTGCTCTGCCAGGGCTGGCCCCAGGGCAGCCCTGGCAGAGCCAGATTTTCCCTGTACTTGCTCCACTGGGCTCTCAAAGGCAGCAAAGGATCTGCATGCTGGAAATATAAATATTGACGGGACGACACGGGTTCGCAGTGCTCCTCCTGGCACTGCCTGGATAGAAATGGGAAGTGTCCAGCATTAGGATGCAGAAGAGGCAAAGGGAGCCACAAGCTGGGAATGCATGAAGAAAGGCATTAAAGCAGGGAGCAGGAGCAGATGGGGTTGAAAGCCACACAAGTCACCCCAGGGGACAGAGGTTTGGTTGCCACCTGCTAAGAGTGGCAATGCTAAGAGGCCATGTTCATCTTCAAATCCTGGCAGTGTGCATACCTCCCATCCCTCTAGATGCCTGGGGAAGAATGGTTTGCTGCAGCTACCAGACACACCATTAACTCAGCTGGTGGAGATCACTGCCGGAAGCTCTGCTGGGCCAAAGCATCATTTAGAGGTGGGCAGCCTTCCTTCTGGTTGTATCTTTGCTTGCAGAGGGATTTCTCCCTTTTGCTTTTCAAAAGCTGCTGAAAATACTATTGGAAAAAGCAGCAACTTACGCTGTGTTGAGGATGCAAAAGGGAGAGCTGCCATCAAATGACCTATGTGGCTGGATTTGGTGCCTCTAGGTACAAGCACACCACTAAACAAGCAGCAAGGGAGTGAGGTGGAGCAGGGGCATGGGATCGCATTCACTGCTGAATTTTACCTCTGCTCCTTGACTCTGACCCAGAGCAGACAACAAATGCTACACCAGCCTGGGTTTCTCCTGCTACTCCCACTATCTCTACCGCTACCCCAGCAAACTTTGCACCTTCAGCCACCCCTTAAGCCTTTAAGCTGTACCTCATGCTATGCCATAAATTTTCATACCATAAAAGTCAGCTCCGGTGGGCTGCAGCACAGCCCTCCTCTTACTTCATTTGCTTTAAAGTGGAAAAAAAAATGTGCAAAGAGTCATAATCACATTTCAGGACCACAAAGGCTCATTCCTCCAGGGTCAGAGAAGCCCCAAGGCTGTATTATTTAGGCAAGGCCACTCTCCTTTACAGGAAATACCAATGTACAAGCTATTTAGTGTCCCTTGTCTTGGGGCATGAATCAACCCCTACAGTTTTATTTAACAATACCAGTGTAGGCTTCATTTCCAGGTTATGAAACTGGGAAAGCAGGAAAGCCAGCCAGACCTGCTCAGCCCCTGTGGCTGGGTACAACACCCCGAGCCTGGGCTGGAGGCTGAACAGAGTTCATGTTCTTCCCCGGCATCAGGCAGAGAGGCAGGAGGCAGGAAAACTGAGGGAGATTGGACACTGCTGTCTGAATCCCCTTTACTGGGCCAGCAGTCAAACCAAAGCAAAAGCTTACATTTTGAACTGAACACGTGTCCACTTCTGCACCCAAAAAAAAAAAAAAAAAAAAAAAAAAAAGCAGCTGATTTCATTCCACAACAGAGGGACAAAAGTCTTAAAAGCTGCTGGCAAACAGATGCCATCCCCTGGTACCCAAAAGGACAGTGCTGGGGGAGGCAGGAGGGTTTGCACAGAAAATTAGGCTGTTGTGATCAGGACTGCTGTATCCTTCAGTGCCCAAAATGGCCATTGGTAGTGAGGATGACAGAAGGAGACATCCCAGTCATGGGATTAAGGCAAAACACTTGTCACGCTGGTTTGTACCCCTCGCCACCACAGAGCTCAGACTAGGAATACTAGGAAAGTGGCTTAACCCAAAATTTGTGCAGGTTGCCAGGACCTGGGCGATGAAGTCTCCATTTGTGGAATATCCAGTTTGCAAGATAAGGGGTTACATCTGCGCTCCGTGCTGTGGCAGGAAGCAGGGGAGCCCATACTCTGGACATACAAAGCGTGAAATATAAGGGAAAACCAAGGGTTCAGATTGGCCGCCTGAAATTAGGGAAAAAATTTGCTGTAGTTTTGTCTCCTCTCTGCTGTACTCAGCCCTTTCCGAAGACAGGCAATAATCCATGTGGGGCTCAGCCCCTGGCTGTTAGTAAAATGCTTGGGAGCTATTGTGGTGAGCAGCCCGACATTCAGCAGGGACAAAGAGAGATGCTGAGCAGCTGCCCACCAAGTGACCATCCCATGGCCATTCCCAGCAACAGGGGTGGCAGCACCCACTGAACACAGGCACCTTCACATTGTGGAAAGATATGTGATAAGGGATCAAACCAGGAAGCGGGAAGAGCTGAAATCTAGAGACGCACTTGACAATGTGGAAGGAAAAGGAGGAAAATACTCTTGGCGGTAGATGGAAGAGATTGCGGTGCCAGGACAGGCTCGTGCTCACTGCCAGCTCCAGCCAAATTGATTTCCCTGCCTCCGCTCCATCAAGCACTGAGCTCCTGGGCCTTTGAACTGAGAAGCGTGCTTGTCATGGATTGTTTTTTCGGGTGCTTTCTGTCCCTTCCTCTTCCAGCATGCTTTTCCCCTAAGCTGTAGTTCCTCCCGGGTTTCAGCAGCCCGAATCACCCCTGGAGGACATCACCTCTCCTGGTAGGAGCAACCAGAGGCTCCCTGGGGTGGCAGCAGTCTCTGGGTGCCAGCACTTTTGGCGGGGCTTAGCTGGCAGCCAGCAGCTCCCTTCCCTTTATTAAACTTTCAGCCTTCAGCTCCTGATGCAATTTCCACCTCTGCCTCCACAGAGCTAGAACCAGGACGGACAAAAATCAAGCCTGGGAGCATCATCTCGCTTCAGCAGCTTGGCATCTGTGTCCCCCAGCTTGGGAATTGAGGCAGGACCCTGCCGCAGGCATCCCAGGTGCTGGATCACTTGCTTGCTTTGGTTACCAGCTCCCCAGCACCGCTTTCCAAAAGACACCTGCATGTCCAAGGTGCCAACGGGCAGCATCTGCACGTGGTCTGAGTTCGGAATAAATTGCAGTAGAAATGCATTTGGGCTGGAATAGGTCCCTTACACTTTGAAAAGGTCAGCTGGGGACGCGGCCTCTTTATTTCACTCTCCTGCAGCCCACTCTAATGCTCAGGTAAAGTCAGAGCCTGCCCTCAGATAAATCCCTGTGTGGCTCGTTGATTTGAAATACATCAGCATTTCCTCAGGGACAGGAGGGGAAGAGCTGCCACGCAGCCGTAATTTTTTAGCGCAATTTTTCTATTCTCTCCTTCCCAAAAGAGATTTTCTGTCTGCCAGAATAACCCCAAAGTGCTTAAACTCAGCAGTCCTGACAGGGAAGTTAATCAGAGCTCTCACCCCCACACTTTGCCCCAGTTACTGTTTTCCAGCTGGTCTCCAGGCTGAGTCAGTGCCCCATGACAGTGGACGGGGTGTCATTGCTGAACTGGCTCTGTGCCCCGGGCATGGACTGCAGAGGCAACAAGGACATGAAGGGATGCACAAAGAGGAATCAAGAGGGGGGCACACCTGGCTGCTCAGGGAGAACTCGGTGTTGGTGAAAAATGTTCAGCCAGAAACCTAACTGTCCACTGACGTCCAGATCTGCCAACGGATTCCCACCAATCCTGACCCAGTGTTGGGGTTTTTAGTGAGTTTTCAGGAAATTTCAGGAAAATTCCAGACCATTTTCATTAGAACACGTGGGCCTGGCTGCTCAGGCTATGCTAAGGAATTCTCAGACCTTGCTGCATGCATCCCTCCATAGAACTAGCTTGTGAAGAAGCCAGAAACTTCGCATCCCCACAGGTGACTAAGCCTTTGTTTTAAACCAGGGAAATCTGCATTGTGGTAGGTGCTCTTGGGGGCTCAAATCCTTGCCAGGATTATCGTCGAGGAGGGGATGTTAAGATGAAGGAGTCCTTTGCCTCTCTTCATGAAAGATGTGGTGTTAAATAAGACACACTGTGCTGCCAACATGAAAGATTAATGACAGCAATGTGGCATATTTAAAAAAAAAAATCTAAGCAGATTTCTTTTTCTTCTTAGCTCTTAATTATAGGAATGCTGTTAAAAAAGCTTGGGTAGAAGCTATTACGGAGTGGCGTGACCTGGAAAGGAAAAATCTTTAGGCAGTGGAAGGAGCATTAGATATCCTGTTAAAGTTGAAAGAGAAGACAAAATAAAGCGATGATCACAGAAGGGAAGAAAAAGCAGAAAAGAGGAATGATGCAGGGGAAAAACAAAGACCAGGCAGTGTTGCAAGGCTGGAAGCTGGTCCGGAGGCACTGCAGTTCCAGCCTGATTTATGCAGGCTTTTTGACAGGGCACCACCAGGTAATGGCTCACCTTCGAAGCCTGGCTTGACCCATTACTGTCATAGGCAGTGGCAGAATTACAATCAAAACCTAGATCCAATTCCCAATTTTGGAGGTGTTCGGATGTGAGAGTTTTATTTAAGGCTCCCTTTTAATAAAAAAGTGGGCAAACTGTGATCAAGGGTAAGGAATTGTCTCCATTTTCATGATTCACATCTCCTGGCACCCACAAGATATGCATTTCCATGCTCTGATCTGCGCCGCTCTGAAGGACACAGCTGAGAACAGAGCAGGGAGCTGCCGACTAAATGGCAAAAGAAAGAAAGAAAAACGCAGTTACATTTTATTCTTCCTAACGTTTTGCTAAATTGGTTCAGCGAGCTTCCCTGAGTCTGGGGAGCCAGGAAGGGGAGGGAGAGAAACTTCATTAAGCGAAAGATTCTCGGAGATAATTGGGAGGCCAGGGATAATAGTGGCAGCCTGCATTGTGCTGGGAAAGGAGGGCGCTTGCCTCATATTTGTTAATTGAAGAAGCCGAGAGCGGATTCCTGAGCCAGGACTCCGGCTGGAAGGCTGAAGGGAATGTATATTTTTACTGGTTTAAATAGACATTAGGGGGCTCCATTTTTTAAAAAATAAGTCTCCGAGTTGCGTTGGCAGCCTATGCAAACAAGAGCAACGGAACGGTCTGCAGCCTCCCCCACCCTTCTCGCTCTCAGTCGGGTCCACGGATTGCTCTGCAAAACGCTTCAGCCAGGAGAGGTGCCACTGGCCGTGGCAGGGGGACATAGACAGGACCCAGCAGCTCCTGGGGAAGGGCGGATGGAGAGGGGGCTACACGGCTAGACAGAGGCACATGAAAGAGAGATGCAGAGCCTGCCCTGTGCAACATGCTGGTCACTGCTTGCAGACTTTGAAAATTAAATTCTCCCCACAGTGCAAGTTTGCAGCTCTATCATGTAGACATTGAGGGTTTGTTAAATAGGATTGCAGCTCTGCTCACCGTGGAATAGATGGAGATCAGTCACCTTTCTAAAGACGATCTTTTTTTGCAAATAACTCCAAAGTGCTGTGCCTGGTGATACTGTTTGCACAGCTATCCACTTGGCCCCTAAAAGTATCCAAATTTTAAAAAAAAATCTGTATCTGACTAATTAAAAATCATTAACATCACAATGTCTTATCACTTTCATGAGTACTGTCTTGTCTTTCTTGGCTGATCCATGCGAATCAGAAACATTTTGGGTCTGATTCTCATTGGCCCTAATGCCCATTTACTCCATGCAGGAAAAGTCAATCAGCCTCAGAAGGAAAGTGAGCAAGGACTGCAGCCACTGCAAGCCTTTTCTGCTCCCAGCTTGGCATAGAGAAATTTCAGCATAAAAGGAAACCCCAATTATTGAATGTGTGATGCTGTGCAATAGGCTGGGTCCTGCAAACTGCCCAGGAAAGTGTTTTTGCCAACGTCAGTTATTGTTTCCCCTGCAAACTGCTTGCAGCTCTAGGTCCGTTGCGACAATTAGTGATAAATCACTGCTGGGAGTTTGGGCCGTTCATTGGAAAAGCTCCCAATAGCCGGTTACCAGGAGAGTGCCAGGGCACACGGCAACGTCATGGTTCATATTGTCTCTATTTTTAATGGTGGGGGGAGGAGGGTTACGATTTAGTTCTGCATATACTATATCAGGGTAAAATAACGTTATTTTCTGGCAGCCCTGAATCAGCACGCATCCAAAATTTGCCTTCTTCCGCTGCACATGCTGCCTCCATGGAAATCAGTGAAAGCTTCATGCAGGCATATGAGGGCAGAATTTAGCCCATAAATCACAACCCAGATCATAAATACATGCTTGAACCCTCTCTTAATATGATTCATTAAGAAGGAGCTTTTACGGTTGGGGTGGTTTTAATTATCGTTGTGTAATTTTATTGTTATTGTTTCCATTAAACATTAACAAACATTCCTTATTTTTGGTTAACTAAGATCTTTCTTAGATTGCACAGTAGTTAATGAAAACCACATAAACACATGCAGAAAGATACCAGGACTCTCATTCAACTAAATATAAAACTTAAAGTAGAAGATCTATAAAAATCCAGATTGTAATGAATCATAAATAAATACGGAAAACTAACAACTGCCTTGGGTAGAGTAGTAGATTTATAGCCCAAAGATTTGCATTTTTAAGGTCTGCATCATTGTCTGCATTGAATTCGTTTTCACCCACAGAAGATGCACATTTGCAATGTCAGAGCCCCCGGCCTCAGCTCATTTTCTCAGCTTCTCTAGACGAGCCCCACAATTGCCACCATGCCCCAAGTTAAGTCTGCCTTTGCCCAGTGTGATCTCCAAGTCTCTGAAGCCACTTTCTAATCAAGGAGTGAGAAGTCATGTGCACAGCAGATTTCCCAGGTGTTTGGCCACTGTGGGCTGGAGACATGTCCAGCGAAGTTGCCCCCACACACACTATGGAGGGTGCAGCTGGCACCCCTAGGCAAGAGCTCTCCTCCCAGACGTGTTGGAGGAGGAGAAATATGGAGTGAGCAGCTGGTTCCTCGCTCTTGACTTCCCCTACACCAAAAGGGGAGTCTGCAGCCATTTGTTAGGCTGAGGTTGCCCGTATTTTCCAAATCGATCTGGAAACCAAGTGGCTGTAACTTCCAGCCAGTGATTGGCACCGGTGTGAAAAGTGATGGATAAAAGGCTGCTTTGGCCACTGATACACAGTCCCTGATCCCATCGTACATCCAAATGAGGTTTTGTTGAGCGGTATGAAGTAAGAAGAGTTTAGCTGTATGAAAAACAAACCTACTAGGATGCAACAGTTCAGCAATCCCCCAAGGAGCAGCTCATGTGCTCTTGAGATATTTATCAGATGCGTAGCTAGCACACGCACAGACTCCTGCCTATTGTCAATCCACCAGCCACCATCCTCAAAACTTACGTTCCATTCCGTCCTCTTTCAAGATTAACACTGATATTTTAGCTTCACAAGCGCAATAAAAAGTTTGGAAACTCTTCCAAGTACTTCTCCTAGTGAAAGCAAAGCAAACTGATGTCCAGACCAGAGGCTTCGCTGGAAACACAGGAATGTTAGCATTGAAAGGGTTAATGGGCAAGAGAAGTGGAAGGATTTGATAATGGCAAGAACTCTGAGGCATCTGCTCCAGTGTTATGGGTGTGTGTCAGTCTGTCTGACACAGCCGTTGCCATGGTGGCAGAGTTCTCCCAAAAATCACAAAAAGCAGACAAGATGGATAAGTGCCCGAGCAAGGCACAGGAGAGGGGAGATGTCTGCAGATGGGGATGACTTGGCCTTTGTAGGTGGGGCTTGGTGCTGGCACTGGGGGCCAGCTAATGAAAAAATTATTCTCGTGAGCCCCATGGTCTTTTCCAGCTGGACAGATGTTTCCAGGGCTGGAGCCAGCTGTTACAAAAATTGGAAATCCCTAGAAGTTTCACCCAACCTAACCTCCTCTCCATTGCTCCAAGGAATGCAGCATGGAGCAGAGAGCCACTGCCTGCAGTATTCACAGGAATGACTGTAGAGAACATTGAGAATCCAGGTTTTCCCGGGCAGCCCAAGGTACTGAAAAATGTGTCCGTGTGTCTGGTGCAGCTGTTTGGACAGGCAGGAGGCTAGATGTGACTATTAAAGCGAGAAAGCCCTTCAGTTTCTGGCAGCCAGCAGCCCTGGGAGGGAAGGGCTGGGAGCCCTAAGCACGCCGGGAGCTGGAACCAGATGAGGCTTGCAAAGCACAAGGGGGAATGAGGATGGACATGCTGGGCAAGCAGGAAGGGATGTGCATGCTGTTGGGCCTGGAGGGGCTTGGAGGGATGGGGGGGGCGGATGGGGATGGTGCAAAAGAAGTTGGGATAGGAGCACTGGGAGCCTGGTGGAGAGAATTTGGGGTATTTGTACCCTGGAGCAGGAGAGGGAGGAACGGGCGGGACTGTGAGTCATGAGTTGCTGGAGTACCTGAGGACAATTGCTACTTGGGCCCTTGTCACCATGCCCCATGCAAGCATGCAAGGAAGTCCTAAGTTGGGGCTACTGCAGCTCTAATGCAGCACTGATGGTGCGGGAGCTGATGACCAGGAGCTGATGCTGGGATGGGGAGGCTGTAGAGTCAGACCAGGGATTTGTAGCCCTGGAGCAGGACAAGATCCTGGAGCCGGAGGAGATCCTGGAGCAGGATCACCAACAGGCCAGCAAGAGAGTTTTGAGGAAGGGTCAACACATACAAGCAAGGCAACAACCAAAGCAGTGGGTCTAACTGCTCTGGGGTTTGCACTTCCTGTAGCATGCAGCTTTCAGTATGTTTGTCTTTCCCTCCGTCTTGCCCCTCTGATAAGAGGAACTCACAGTTCAGTTCTCCCTAAGGAGCAGGCTGCTGCAAACAGAGAATGACAAGCTGCACGTGTGACCAAAGAGGTTATCTTTGAGCTCAGCAGCAGGAGTGTGCCTTTGATGGCCCGAGCCACGTGAACTTCCGTAGGCTGAAGCTGGCTGGGCTATAGCTACTGGCACCAGCACATGGGATGCATCGTTCCAGCGCGGCTAGCGAGTATTACAGAACAAGTCATAAGTATGCTCAACAAACCACAAGCTTAAAAATAAGGGAAAACACATTTCCTTTCCTCGCCAAGGTGGGAGAACATAGCACTTTCTCAAGCATTGCTTTGCTAGTACACTGAGAAGGGGTCTTAGCTGGTAATTGTTTAAAAGTGAAGCCAAAACCAAACAGCTGTATTTGGGAGTGTGAGCTGGGGGGACCCATGTGAAGAAACCTCTGTGTTCCTACACAATACGAGCAGAAAGTCGTGGTCAGGTCAGAGATATGGGTGGGTATTTTCATAGGTCTGATGCACACCTGACATTTAATGTTTCTGTACCGCTCTTTTTGAAGTGGACAGAAACATTTCCCATTCTTCTAGCCTTTGTAGTCTTTGATCAGGTGAAATCATTTTCTAGTCCTGTTACTTTCCTATTGTTCGTGGAGCTAATAAAAGTTACTTTGGATAATATTATGGTAGGAGTGTTTTAACTCTATGTTTTCTGGTTTTAATCTAGACCTCTAACATCAAAAGGAGACATCGTTAAGTAGATACGTGAATTATATGCCAAGAGTCTTTTTTTTTTTTTTAATTGATAGACTATTCGGTTTTGAAGGATCATTTACAGATTATTTATCGTGGTCTCCCGTGTCCAACTCCAATATCAAGAAGATGGACTGCAAACCCTTAATTATACTTGCATGTCCTGTATGTGTTAAGAACCCATAAAACAAAGCACACGCACGCTTCAGGCTTGTAATAGTTTGATGAAGATTTCTAAATTTTTCAAGCTGCCAGTTCATTGCAAAAGACGGATTACTTCTCTTAGGATTTCATCTACCTAATTATTTCTGTCCTGATTACGTAACTGCCCCATATTTTTCCTCCTCCTGCTGCCCCTGAGTCGCATCCAGAGTTCAAGTGAAATGGTGCTGCTGCTTAGCATATAGGTGACAGGCAGTAACGGCTGGGCTGTATTTGTGGGGAGATGCTGTTGGGAACGTATATGGTATACGAAGCGCGGGGACACCATCTTAGCCCCATTGCTTCTACACATGGCAGGCAGAAAGAGCACAGAAAAAGCATGTGTCAGTCAAGTGTGCTTGTACCCGAGCTCTTTGCAACCCGAAGCTATCACGTGGAAGGAAGCACAAAACCATAATATGACAGAGGCTGTCACTGTGCTCTGTGTGTCTACACGAGGAGACCCATGAACATCTAGCCGGAGGAAAGTCACCTATTGACTGACAACCTGCTGGGGTCCTGGTGCCCTTACTTCCCAGCTGGACTCTACAGGAATGATGGGTGGCATTTCAAATGAGACTTGGAAGCGGAAAGCTGCATAACAGTTTCAAACTGGCTGAGTGAGCTCTGGGACTGTCCAAGAGAGACCTACTCGCAGTGCAGCACGGCTACGGTTCAAACAAAGCAGCAGTGTGATCGGAGCAGGTCTTGCAGGGGACAGCCTTCTGCTCAAGGCTTGAGAACACATGGGTGTATGTATCCACAAGGAAGTTTTTGTCCAAGCAAAGGGGAGGATGAGTGCTTTCTCCTCCGGAACCTCAGAGGTCTGTGTGGCAAAGGGTTGGGAATCCCTGTCTCCAGGCTCCAGCTATTAACAACACTCCCCAGATACAGAGTTCCATGCCACGTCCGAAGTTTCCATGTCATAAAGGAAAATATAATAGCAAGCAAAATTTTTTAATAGTATGATGCTGCAGCTGAGATTTCAACCCTTGATAAACAAAGGCAGGGCTCTTAACAGTTTTTGCAGGAAGAAAAATTATCCCTAGCTGCAGCGCTTTCCTTCTGAAGCCATGGATCGAACACAACAAGACGGTGTTTTCTTTTCTTCTCCTTCCCCTCCCCACCAGCGTATGGCCTTTATTAGCATTATGGTTGTGTAATTCCTCTGTAGCTATCACAGTTCAATGAGAGCACCTGTCATTCATTTTCAGTGGAAGGAGAAGTTACAGGGTGGGTTTGAAGACCCCTGGCTGGCGATGTGCTCCCTTGCTGCTCTCCCCCCGCCTTCATGGCAGGGAATCTGGGGAGGGGTCCCCATTGCACCAGCACCAGCACAAGCTTCCCACGGGTGGGAGACTGAAGTGCCCACGCTTAGGAGAAGGGGCGATGGGTGCTTCTCTCAGCCATCAGGGCACAGTGGGATGCAGAAAGCCAGGGGAGCATCTTGGGGACTGGGATAAGCAGGCACATCCTCACGTGGGCTTAATGTGCCAAGATCCAGGCCAGTCCTAGTGTCAGAGCCAGTCTGGGCAACGAGCAAGTTCAGACAGACACACGTGCCCCAGCTGGTGCTTGGTGCTAGGGCAGGAGGGAGTAGAACTCTGCAGCTTTTGGGGGCTGGTGGCTGGGGGTACCTGGCTTGACCCTACACCTGCCCTGCCCCGGCACCCCGCACCGCCTATGCGCTGCCCTTTGGCTGATCCCGCAGCCTGGAGGGGAGCCAGGACCTCCTCTGCAGGGCCTTTGAAACCGCTCCCCTCCCAGCGCAAGCGGCCTTTTTGTAAGCGGTCGGCGGGGTCTGTGAACGGGGCTGCGGGGGAGCAGGGAGGGAGCAGGAGGGGAGCAGGAGGGGAGCACTCCCCGCTCGCCAGGCCGTAGGATTCCCCCCTTTCCTCTTACACCCCTCCAGAAAGAGTCATTTGTTTCCACTGAATGAATTGCAGCCCCTGCACCTGCGGTTATCAGCGTCAATAAATTTTAAATTTAACCTGCATCGTCTATTTATACACCCAGTGCTGAAATACGTTTTTCTCCTGCCTTGGGGCTGGGGCAGCAGCCCAGGAGAGGGGAGCAGGGCTGGCTGGGGAAGCTTTACAGCCAGGCTGATGATCCAATTAAGTCAACAAAGAGCCCCAGTGATATGATCTAAGGGTTCAGGAGCTGGGAGTAAGCAGGGAACCGGGCAGAAGGCAAAGCCAAGCAAACATATGGAATAAGTTACGGGGGAGACGGTTGAGGCAAAGTGCAGAAATGAGTTCAAGAGATGCCTGGGCTTTTCTCAAGAGAAGGAAGAGGACTCGAGGGGGTCTGCTTGAAAAAGCAGGAAGGGGGGATTAAGATAAAGCTAAAAGATGGAGGCCTGCTGTGCTGACTGGCCTTTGCTTGTTCCTGGAGCTTTTGTTTTGCCTTTTTTTTTTTGTTCCATCTGACTGTCACAGATATTAACGTAATTAAAGGATGCGGGAACTACTGGAGAGATAGGCAGTAAGTTAAGGGGGAACAGAAAGGAGTAGGAGTGGGAGCTACCTAGCAACCAATGCACAGGAGCCAATAAAATGTACAGACAGGCAAAATCGGGGCGGGGTGGGGGGGGAAGGCTGTGCATTGCGCGGTGCAGAAATAAAGCCCAGGACCGTGAAAAACAAGCTCAGACTTGGCATTCCCCAAGTCCTGCAGTGGCATAAGCAGGAGAGTTGATGGCCATGCAGCGAGCTGGGGGATGTGATACCGGTCCCAGGGTCCTGGGACCAATTCCCTCCTGTCCCCATCTGTCTGTCACCGTGACTTTATGCTATGGCTTGGTTATCTCTGAGTCCTGGGCAGCACTTTGGTAGCTCCTGGGGTCTATGACCTGGGAGGTGTTGGCAGGTGGGTGGAGAAGTCAAGAAGCACAGCTTCTTGCTCCGGGCAGCCGAGGCCAACAGAGGCAGCAGGAGCGAGACCTGGGAGCCCAGAGGAGCCTGCCTTTGAGTAACGGGACTGTTTTGGCTGCTCTCTGTCACCCCCAGGGATGGCAACGTCCCTCAAATCCCCACCTCGGTGCGGGTGAGCTGCACTCCTCACCCAAGGAGGGCGGAGCGGGGAAACTGGTCCACAAAGAGTCTCCCTGCTATGCTTTGACCTGCTTAAGAGCTTTTTATAAAATCTATTTGCAGCTAAAGCTGTGCTACTGCTTCTTTCAGGCAAGTCCTCACATTTGATCCTGTAATTGCAGCATGATTTATTTGGAAAATGACACCCAAGAAGAGCTTGTCCTCGGTCTCACTGTGCTTTCGGGAAAGACAGTAGCCTTTCTCCAGCATGCAAATGCAGAGCTTCCATTTTGAACCTTACCTCCACATTATTACTGGATACACAACTTGTTTGTCTTCAAACTGTAGAGGGTTGTCCCAGAAGGTCAAGCAAAATTGGACAAGCTGTCTTTTAAATTGCTAGGCTTTAAAAAAGAAAAAAAATCATTTACCTAAGGTTTGAAAATTTGCCCTGTGCTTCCTTTCTTTGATGTGGGACTTTATTTACTAAACTGCCATTACTACACCACCAGCTTTCCACCCAGGTGAAAAGTGTTGACAAGCTTTTTCTAAGAAAATATGGCGTAATTAGGGAGTTGAGGGAGAAAGAGGGTGAAAGAAGTTTTTGCCTTCCTGTGGCTGGTTGCAGCTGATGCCTCCACCCGTGTCACGCGTGCCAACTTGCCATGGGCTTTCTCTCAGGCGCTGGGCAGGAGCAGCCACGAGACTGAAGAGGAGGGCTAGAGCTCCACTGCATGCTTCAGGGCTTCAGGGCTCAGCTCCATCCTTCTTTTAATTTGGGCCCCACTCTTGCATGCTCCTCCATATTAATGCCAGTAGCTTCTGCCGCGGCTTCCCTTGGTACACTTGCATCTTTAAAAGTAAGCACATTCATGCTTCCAGGATCAGGGACTTGTTTTGCAGTAATGGATTTGTTGCAGAATTATAGCTAACTAGCTGTGTCTTCTGTAAAAAAGAAAAAAATTGGTTATGCTGTTTTTTGAGTTTCAGGCCATTAAAAATTACCCAGAATGTACAGTCACTCAGTAGCAGCTTCGTAGATAAGGATTTAATTATAAGCCCTGCACTCACTTATACTCTTTGAATACCAAATGTATTTTGTGATTGCTTTCAGAGCACACTATTTTTTTTCCCAAGAAATTTGAAGGCAATTGAGCAATTTTACAGTCTGGAGTCCTGATTCAGCAGCCTTCCCTGTTCAGCAAAGAAATGATGTGCTTAACTCCAATGGGACTTGGGCATATGCCTAATTGGGACCAACGTTTAAGATCACATTAAAATTAAAATCTTAATTTTCGTACCATTTTTGCGCCTCCATGCGGAACACAATTTGGTTCCATGACTAACTTTTATACAAAGAGGACTTCGTAAAATCTCCACTTTGCTGTGGGTGCTTTTACGTGTACTGTACAAAGCCCAGAAGGCTTAATGGGAAGTTTACATGCAGTTTGTATGCAAAATACTTAGAATATGTTGCATTTATTACAATGTATGTACGTATGGCATTTGAATACAATATATGTATTCAAAGAAAGAGGAAGAGGAAAGTCTGGAGATGCCCCTGGGGGTTCAGCCGAGCAGTTCAGAGTAAGGATAGCAGAGAATAGGCTTGTAGGTGGAAATATTCCCTGGCCGAAGGCAGCTTCCATTTTTTCTCTCTTGTGGGGGTTTTTGCTTTTGTTTTTGCAGCATTTCTTGCTTTAGTTTGCCTTCCCCATCCCAAATCCTGAGTCTTGGAGGATTAGATAATTCAAGACAGCTTTGTAATGCTGAGCTGGCCGAAGGCACTCACTGACCATGTTGGAGACCCAGGTTCAAATGCAAGCTCTGCTCGGAGAAAAGATTTGTACTCAGTCTTCCCTTGTCCTAATCATTTGGCTACTGGCCAGGCAGGCCTGATATTATATCCTCCTCCACATTCTGGCTTTAAGGAGAAATTCCATCCTTTTCTCCGTGAAAGTTTATAGCAGCTGCTTTGCTCCTGGGGAACAAATCAGCTCTGATGAGCTTGCATTGTCTCATGGAAAAGCCATTCTATTCAAAAATTTCTAAGCAAGCTGTAGCCAGCATGCTGGGCTTTGTCCCCATGCTCTGAATGATATGTGATCTGCAGGCACCAGAGACCAAGCTGGGTTGCCAAACCCCAGCGACCTGGAGGTGATTGGAGAGCAGGAGCCCTGTGGTAGGATCTGTCCTCTCCCCTGCCTTCTCATCCAGCAGGATAGGAAAAGGAAAAGGTGTTTGTAAGTAGTGCCTGGAGAACATGTGGGGAACACTGCGGTCACTTAGCCAGGGTGGGTTAAACTTATACAAGTACTCTGAGCCCCCAGGGCTGTTGGTGTGGGTTTAGGGTCACTAATGGAAATGTGGGAGTATGCACATGGGAAACAGTGGTTCAGCAGCTTGGTCCTGTGTCCATCAGCACCTTGGCTTCACCAGAGAAAGTAATGACACACCCAGGGAGTGGGACTTGGGTTACATATACGTTCAAGAGGGAGAATGCATCATGTAAGAGGACCTCCAGTTTGGACTGGAGCTGTGATCTTCACACCTGAACATTAAAGGGCAAATAAGCTTCATCTGAGTTTTCCCCAACAGGACTTTCTATGACCTGTTACACCAGCGTGAGAAACAATTCCCTCCGACAGTTGACTTCATTACAGTGAAACACTTAATGGCTGTTTCGAATTGAAGCGCCCTTTGTGCCTCTGTTGTCTGCGGCAGATCTGTCAAGGAGAGGAGGATGAGGAAGATAGGACTCAGGGAGAGCTGTACCCCTCCACCTTTGCAGCAGTCCCCAACTTCACAGCTTTGCTCTGCTCATCCTCGTCCTGCCTCTTCCCCACTGTTTGTGACACCAGCAAAGCCCTGCAAACCTTCCCAGGTGGGAACCATGGTGCTGAACCCACACAGCACCGCAGAGCCATGGTGTCCTTGCACGGCAGCCTGCGTGCTGTGAATAATTGGCAATACGTAGCCTGACACATCTCATGTGCAAGCATGCCATGCGCTGGGTCTTGGGACCTTCCAGAACTCCCTGCTCACTAAAGACCATGCCATCAAGACCCTAAATCACAGAGGGTCTCCCCAGCATCTGCTCAGACCAGAAGAGTCCACTGCTTCTGGGCTCGTTTTAATGTCCCTTTCCCTGAAGGACATCAAGCTTTGAGGAGCCGGACTGGTCTATAGGGCACGTGACAAGCACGGTGGAAGTGTCCGAGGGAAACGCATCTCCCTTCCAGCCCCTTTGGGACAGCACAGCTGGAAACAATAATAGGTCACGGAGCAGTTTTGCTTTAGGAAATTTACTGCCAGCACGTTGTATTCTACTGTACGGCAAGGTAGTATCTAGATATTAAATAAGGAGCGTGGAGGTTTTTCTCACCATTATAATAACACTGCAAACTGCTATGTTATTTATTGTCATATCACTTTTGCCAAAGGCTTTAGCTTGTCTATTGGTTGTTAGAAGCAGAAGCGTTTGCAAAACAGTTTAAAAAAACATCTTGCGCTGTTATTCCTCAGCTTCCATTTTCAAGTGCTCTACCTCAGGAAAACGGCAAAACTGCCTGCACACAAAACGCTGCCAGACGTAGAAAGTAAACGAGCTGAGAAAACAAAATGCTTTTTATCATTTCTTTCAGCTCCAGTAATTGTACCTGCTACTCGGAACAATTGCAGGAATGAAATTTTCAGAGGGAAGTGTGATTTAGTTGAATTTCAAGTCCTTTTTGCCTGCTTGGGATTTTTTTTGGTTTATTTGTTTTTTTAACACTAGCTGGAACTTGTGCTTATGGCCAGTTGTCCTGGAGGGTCTGTTGGGCTTTCCATGATGTGAGCAACCTTGCAATACAGGCTCTGCCTGTCACCCATCCTCTTCTTCAGCAGCAGCCTGTGCCACAGCCGCTACGCCACACACCGTGGCCGAGAGCGAACAACAGCAGCGCGCCGGCGTTTGCAGCGTGTTTGCTTTCCTCCCCACCCCCGCCCCAAGCAGTCGACATGTAATTGCAGAATATTTGGCGGAAGGGCAGAAATGAAGGTCAAGACCCCACAGCCCACGCCTGCTGCCGCCACGCCAATCAGCCGTCCCCGCCGGCTTTACGTGATGTGAATCGGCAGCAAGCCCGGCCTCACCCTGGCCATGAATTGCGTGGGATACGGAGCGGAAAGTGCTGGAGTGATCTCCTCGGATGGTGTTTTAGTGAGAGGCACGGTGTTCCCAGGGCAATGCCACCGGCTCCAGGGGCCGGCGGGGATGTCCACCGCTGATGTCCGCTGCTGAGCGAGGCAGGAGCAAGCCTGCCTGTCCCTCTACCAGTAACCACTGGCTACCGCCTTTTGTCATTCAGATGATGATGTCTCTGTGCCTGCACCGTTATTGGGCTCTTAATATTTAGCAGCATGTCGGGCAGCTTTAATTAGTTTCTCTCTAGAGCAGGCTATGGTTTGGGGGGCACTGCAAAAGGCATTTGCAGAGGTTCAAATGCAAGGCAGTTCAGGCTTAAATGCTCAGGATCGTGGGATTAAAAGGAGTCTTAAAAATGTGCCCTTTGTGATACGCCTTCCAGCTCCAGGGGCCGGCGTGCACAGCAGTTATGAATATACGCAGCTGATTTAGGGCTGCAGCCTGCCAGCAGAGCCACCGCAGCCCACACAGCCAAGCAGAGGACGGCCGCTCCGGCCCCCTGTGTCCCCACACTGATGGGAGCCCCCAAGCTCTCCCTTCACGCAGGCACCCCTCCCCTCCCGAAATCACCCTCCAGCCCCAGCAGAAGTTTGATCCCCGTAGCTCAGACTCCAGACCAGCACCTTGGCATTGCTCTACCCCTTTACTTGCTCTCCCTTGCCCACCCACCAGCTTCCTCACCGCACTCCGTGGACCTTCTCCTCCCCAGTCCTCCAGCCCAGTCCCTCTTTGAGGGGAACCAGGAATGCCCAGGACAACACCTTAAGGTCCATTTGACTTAATTCCTGCGTCCCCAGTTAACCAAAAAGTTTGCACTCTCGCCCACCATCACACCCCTGGTATGTCTTACATGTCCTATTTATTTCAGACCACCAGCACTGGAGAGCTTGTGCACAACCTGGGAATAATCCTGCCATGACCTAGGGTGGACCCACGAGCCAGAAATAATAATTCCAAATATTTTAAACAGCCAGAGGAGACTGGCTGAGATAAAACGCCGCGGGGAATTCCCTGCCAGCACAAACAATATGAATTACAGAATTAGTAACACAAAGTATCATTAACTGTACTGGCTCTACAAAAATAGGCTGTGTCTCAGCAGTCTGAAGGCAGCATAGGGTGGTTTGAGAAGGGCGAGAGTGACGGCACAGAGGTATGGCTGAAAAGAAGCCAATTAGTGGTTTTGTTTCATGGGTTTTGTGGTATTTCACGACCTCCCTGGTTGTGCGTATTCTCCAAAGGTCGGTGTAACCTGGACTGCTGGGATTCAGATGTTAATTTTTTTTCAGTGTGATAGAAGTAAAAGTGGCCAGCCTGGCATTTGGGACATAACGCGTTGCTCCACAGCAGGTCAGAAAGGCAGTTTGGCTCTCAAAGCAGCACGTGGCCTGGCTCAGCTGTTTGTAAAATGAAGGCAAGCCTATAGTGGTCAGAGCAGCTCATTACACCAGATTTTGATTATTTGAAGAAAAAAATCCCTGATATGGAGCAACTCTGGCTTTCCTTGTGTTTGTCAGCCCATGTTCACTGGTGCACCATGAGATTCCCACTCTGCTTGACAGCGTGTTGCAGGGATTGTTCTACTGGCTTGCTTCTCCGTGCAGCAGAGGTGAGAGCTCCACAGATATTTAACAGTAATAACCCTCACGTTCAAGCACTTTGCAGACATTTACTGCAGGCAGCAATATCTCTGTTCTACAGATAGGGATTTTAAGAGAGACAGGGATAACCTGAATTGCCCAAGGTCCCAAAGGAGAAGCGTGGTATGATATCAGAGCTGCAAGTCTAGTATCCTTACCTTGCAGACCTGTGCAAAGCCTGTTAGACAAAACCTTTCTGTATTAAAAGAAGTCTCCCTTTGGGGATACCACTGACCCGACTCCCATCCTGTGTCCACTTCACAAATTGCTTCTCACAGCACATGCACTGATTTGAAACCTATCCTGAACCCCCACGATTCCAAATACCTCTTGTCTGCTCCAAGCGACCCCCAAAACCCTTCTTCGCAAAAAAGTGTTTTAAAAACTATAAGAAATTAGTGGTTTATTTTAAACTGCTGTAATGTTCAACAAGATAAAAAACATTTGCTTACAGAGATTTTCTTGTGGAGCTAATCAGCTCAGTAATGCATCGTTTTGCTCAAAAGCTCTCCCCTCTTTGTTTGGTAAACACAGCATACATTATTCCTTTCTGCACGATGACGTTAAATAAGGGAAACGTGCTGCGGACAGGGTGGTTTCCTGTGCTTCTGGTTTGATTCAGGCAGTTTCCAGACAACAAGATCTCAGATCCTGGAGGGACGCAGCGGCTGCCTTTGTGGGCTGAAACCAGCTCTGCCACTGACTGCCTTTATGTCCTTGGGCTTACCACTTAGCCCGAGAGATTCTCAAGTTCATTAATTTTAGGCTTCAGAGAGGGCTGTGGGGTTTACAGATTACTGAGCTTTGCCAGAGCTTTACACATGACTCCCTGTAACTCCCTTGCACGGAAAATCGTCGACAACGACAAAATCTTGGGTGGGCCCACCAAGCTGCCTGGATTCCTAACTCGGAGGCAAGCAGAGGGGACCCAAGCAGGTGGCATTAGCCAGGAAACACACCGGGTCATGATGCAGGCAGAGGCAGCGGGCAGGCGTTTGAGGGTGTACGTGCTGGCACCACTTAATCGGATTTTAGTTCCAGGGAGGGAAGGAGCTGGCTGGAGCCTGCGAAGGGTGCTGGCAGCAAGGAAAGGCACAGATACGCTCCCCAATCTGCTCTGCAGAGAGCCAGAATGTGATTTGGGGTGTAAAGCTGTATTAACGTCCAAAGTGCTCCTTGGCTCACACAGGAATCCTTTGTGTTCTTAATGAAGGGAAAAAACAGGGCTTTATTCTGAAGCTTTGTGTATAATCAGATGCCATGTTGTAAGGCTCTGGAAAACACACCAGAAATAATAATTGGGAGGAAATAAAAGGTTTAGTTCAAAACAGTGTGTGATTTAAATAAGAAGTGAAAAAGAAAGTGCGCAGGATTTGAGCATCGGAAGAATGAACTTTTAGTCCATTTGCATTGAGACTACAGGGGGAGGGGCAGCATTTAAACTGGTATGAAAAACTAGTTTAGATGTAAATGAGAGATAATGGTCTTTGGTAAGGAAATAAGCAGGGGGATGAACTTTGTCCATCAGGAGCCCTCGCAAGTCCTGGCATTGTCCTGGCATTGTCGCTGGAGCTGGAAGCCCCAGATGCAGTAATTAGCAATGAGTTTGCAGATCTCAGCACCAGCGGAACAAAAGGGCATCGCTGCCGAGCTAGGCTGTCAGCTGGGAGAAGGGGAGGTGAGCTGGCATGCCACAAGGGATCATTACCCAGCAGTTTGCAGAGGGGAAAAGAAAAGATCCGAGGCTGCAGCCTGGGGCAGGCATAAAAGCAATCTAGGGTGTGCAGGGTTTAATAGTTCCCAGAGCCGTGGCATTTTCAGCTGCAAAATTCCCTCAGCAACTGAGCCAGAGGGGTCGAGGTTTTTATATAGGTCCTGCAACGCCCATGGAGACAAGTGCTGCTGTGCTTTAACCCTTGAAGGCTCAGCTGATTAGTTTGGATCAGGGAGGCACGCTGCTGGAGAGATGCAATTTGGTTTATAATCATCCAGTACGCCTGTGCTCAACCCCTCGAGAAGGACAGGGGAGCGCAAGGCAGATCACAAGCCCCTGCCTGCTGCAGCCATGCTGCTGCTCTCCCCTGCCCCACTCGCAGCCAGGGACGAAGTCCTCTGTACAGGCAAGTCACAGCTGCACACATACAGCCCATATGCATCCCTTATCCTGCAAGGGTATCATTCGCCAAAGTTTGGCCAGAGATCTGAAGTTTGTTACTGGTATTATCTGTATTTATTGGAGAAGAGTTGGACCCCGCTTACTCTGGGAAAAGCCCAGCTCTCTCCTCAGGGTCCCTCAGCTCATGGAGGGTTTGATTGATCTGCTTATTACTATCATGTTATTTTTTTTCAATTGCTCACAAGGAATGGCCTCCCTGGAATGCGGCGTTTGTTTCTGCTGAGACCAACATGGCCCAAATCCTCCAACACAGGACGACAGTTTCTGGCTTAGCAACCCCCCTGCTCATGAAAGAATGTGCCTCCACTCCCTTCCCTGCGTGTAGTGCAGAGCCATTCGCTACAGGCACATCTGATGAATACCGTCTGTTGCCACCTCTCAGTGGCCCACCTAATCCCAGGCAGATTTGTTATAGATTTACATGCAGAGTGACCTGGTTTCTGGGTCCTGCCAGAAAAAAAATAACTCTGCTGTCATCCGAGTGATGCATGAGGCAGGCAGCCTTTGGGTCAGGCCCAGGGTTTTTGTTCCCAGGACTGGCAGAAGAATGTCATTTGGCCTCCTGCTCTTGTGCCACTGCACTTAATGCCCTGTATGGTACCTAAATATTGCTGGGGTGCCGCCAGCCGAGGGTCTCAACCTCTCACAGGATCGCTGAGCAGGTCTTCATCCCTCGCTCTGGCCTTTCACTCATGCTGTGCAGGTGCCAGCTTTACACACTGTGAGATGTGGTCCCAGAAGAGAGCCCCCAAACCCTTCCCAGAAGTTCCCAAGCAGCATTTGAAGCAGAGGAGGTTGAAGCCTGAAAGCTGGGAGAAAGAGAAGTTTCCACTTCAGAGCCGTGGAGAGGAAGGTGAAGAGCCAGCCGTTTTGGTTTCCCAGTGACCTCCAGGTTAGCAGCCAACAGCCCAGTGCCAGGGCTCCGGGCAGGGGGACAGGAGGTGAATCCCTGTTCCCCGCATCCAGGCACACTGGAGCAACCTCGCTCTTCTACCCAAGTCTCCCACACAGAAACATCAGGGGGCCTGTGAAGGATGCACAGGGAGGAAAGCACCCAGCCTCTGATAGCCCTCACACTGCCTGGGCTGCAGCGACACAGAAAGCAGGTGGCAAGTCTGTTCCTGCTATGCTCAGGCCCTGGTTTTATTAGGTTCTTACCAGTGTGTCAGGGAAAATCCTGAAGCTCACCACGAGGACCATTTATTCCACTCCCTTTCTCCCCCAAGCCAATCCCATTTCACCCCAGCACTGTCCAGCAGCTCCCCTGCCTGTGTGCTCCCTGCGCTGCTCTCTCCTGCTGCCACACTACTCGAAGGTCACTGCTCCTGCCTCGCAGAACATCCATGTGCTTGTGTGTACACGTGTAAGCACACAAGTGCGTGCGTGCAGGAAAAGCAGGAAGGGAAGTGAAATAGCCTTGGGCTTTTCATCTTCTTCTGTGGCTGCCCACCCCTGCAGGCAGCTCTAGCTTTGCAGCGTGGGTGCCAGAGTCCCATCTCTCACTGAAGCATTACTCTGTCACTGCGAAAGGCATAGAGTGTCCTGGCGTGGGTGGCCCCGAGGGGAGGAGGAGCAAAGATGATGCAGGTCTCTCCTCCCTCCCTTATGCCTTCCAAAACCTGAGCTATGTCACCACTCACTGTGAGCCAGGGGCTGCAGCCTGGGCCCCCAAGGTCACGTCTTGCGGAAGGGCTCTCCATGATGATGGCTTCAGGAGAGTCCAGCCCTGGAGAACCATGGGCTTCACCACTGTGTTTTCTGTCAAGTGAGCAAAGGAGGCATGAGCCTGTAACCCTTTGACAGCAGAGCTGAGCACTGCTCCCCAGGTAGCCAGTCCCTGCCCTGATAGCCATGCCCCACTGTGGTCTCCAAGGCTGGAAGAATGCCCCTGGCCTTTGTGGAGAGAGGTGCCTCTGGTTCGGTCCGAAGCTTCCTAGCAGGCTGTGCAATATCTGAATACATAGAAGTGTATGGAGGTTCTATATTTGAAATGCAGAAGTGGATGGAGGGAAAATCAAGAGTGCGTCCTCAAAATAGCGATGTGCTAGCATGGGCAGCAACCATCTATCCGCTGCGCTGGCTGGCCTGCGCCAAGCAGCACGCAGGTGGCATTGCCAGGGGGGCACGGCTTCACTGCGCTGCGCCAGGCTGGGAGGGATTTTTAACCTGCCTTTTATTGAACAAACAACAGAAATTCCCAGCCAGATTCACCACTGGCGTTGCCCCAACCACATGGCTAGAGCAATGCAAGGAGCAGATTCTGCTTTGGGACTTGATTGTCATCCAAAATGTGAACCAGCACTGGGAAAAGCCACTAAGGTCAGGATCCTCCCAGTGCGGAGCAGTGCTGAGCCAGAGCTGCCCACAGCCAGCAGAAGCGAAAGGCCACAGAGTGGGAGGAGAGACCAGGCTGGATGGGGCTTTGAGCAACCTGGTCTAGTGGAAGATGTCCCTGTCCATGGCAGAGTGGTTGGAACTAGATGATCTTTAAGGTCCCTTCCAACCCAAACCTTCTATGATTCTATGAGAGGGGAGCACAGGCAAGGAAGGGCTGTGTGTCCTACAGAGCCGTTTGTAATAACTGCTTTTAAAATGCTGTGCTGAACAGACTGGGATTGCAGGTGTTCCCCATACCTGTCGTGTCAAGCCCTGCTAATTCGGCAGCACTGTGTTCAGCTTTTTCTGCCCTGCTCCCCCCACATTTTCCCACCAAGAGAAGCCTGGATCCACAGTCCCAGTTTACTTGACACTTCGCACCCTTCCCTGTGTGCATTCGGGAAGAGCAGGAAAGCTTTGGTTTGTGAGCCAGAGCATGCTTGGGAGCCACCTCTCTAAATCCCAGAGCTCCAAAGCTGAGCACCCACCCAAGCTCAGGGGAAGCTTACCCCGAGATGGGACATGCTACTGCGTTTTTTAACCACCATCCTCCTCCTAGTCCTCTCTCACACAGTTTTTCTTTTTGTTCTTTATTTTTTTTCTTTATTTTTTTAGGAAATTGAGAAATGCTACCCAGCGGGTCAGAGGACCCTAGTCCTTCCCGGTTGGAAAATCTCAGAGCTCTTGGTACTCTGGGAAAAGCTTCCCTCTTCGTTCCAGTACAGCTTTTGTCTCTCAGTGCTAAGGGGACAGTGAGTCACACAGATGCGGCCAGCACGGGGCCAGGGGCATCCCCTGCATCCCGCCACCCTCTTTGTCCATCACTGATTTTTATTTCCAAGCTGTCTCTTGATCATCAGTTTAAAAAATCCCCATACCCGTTTCTGATGCGCCTCAGGTACAAGCTTCCCAGGGAGGCTGCGCCACGTGCTCCCTGCGCTCCTGCAAAGGCCGGGCTGATTGCATTCATGCATCACTGTGCAAACCTATGGTCACTTCACTCCCCGGAGGATTTGTCTGTATGGAGAGGATCCCTGCAGAGAGGAGGGCAGGGAGGGGATGTGCAGGGGAACAGCAGTGGCACGCCTAGCCCTGGCTGTTGCAGACGTGCAGGGCTGGTGCGGCAGGGGCAGAGGACAGGCAGAGAGAGAAGAGATAAAAAGATAAAGAGGAAACAGCTCAGGTCCTTCCTCCATGTCCCAGGTGGGTTGCATCGCTTCTCCGTAGCCTGGGCTAGTGCACAACTGGCCCCACCAGCTATCCCACTTTGCTACTGAGAAAAACTAAGGCAAATCTCTTGCACGCTCCTACCCCATCTGAGGGCAACAACACATGTGCCAACACACAGGGTTTCTAGAGAGGCTGGGGCAGAAAGGGAGCCTGCGGCAGTCCTTGGTTGTGGGCACAGTGGGGCAGCAAGGCAACGCATAACCTCCCGAACCTGGGACGTCATGGCAAGTCCCCCTCCTGTCCCAGCACTGAGTGTGCTGGCTCCAAGGGCAGCATTGGCACAGCTTGGAGACTCTCCAGCAACCCCTGGCATAACTGCAAGGTCGCCCCACCTGGCACGGCCACACTCCTGTCTCCACCACCAGCATGGGAGCACACTCCGGCTGCTCCCATCCTACTTCTCAATTTTTATCCAATGTTGACAGCTGCTGCGCCACACAGGAGCAAGCTGGTGGAACTGCTGGCTATAAAGTGGCTCCTGGAGAGGCCTCCTGACTAGTAAATTTCCCAGTTAATCGTGTCCCTGTAGAGGGGACATTCGCAAATCAGCAGCACCCGGTGCTCCAGAGCAGCACTCCCTCCTGTGGGTACGAGTAATCATTCAGAAGAGCATCCAGGGGAGAGGGGCTGTTTTTTCCTTGTGTTCTCAGTTTGCTAACCGTGGGCCTGTGACGGCTCTTCCAGCATAGCTGTTATCACCACTTCTCTTCCAGAGGCAATTAGCCCGCTTCCCCTGCTGTTCGCACAGGCCTCACAGGCAGCAATGGGGGAGACAGAAAGATGGGAAGTTAAACCTGATTGAAGAGCCACAAACTCAACAGGACAACAGCAGGGGATGGGTATTGCCTGAAATGGGATGTAAAGCTCGCTTTCTTTCATTCAGCGATGGATTCACTCCCAGCTCAGGGAGAGGGGCTGGCTGTAGGTAAGATGACACATCGTCTGCTCAGCATCACGCTTTTGCCGTGCCAAAACCAGACCAGCAGGATGCTTTTATCAGGAGTGATAACTTGAGTCTGGAAAGCCACAATCCTGTGATACTATCCCCCTCCAGGATGCAGGTGACGATAGCCCATGCCTATGTCGAACATGGGACAGTGGTGACCGTCCCCTGCCAATGTGCTGTTGAGCTGCGTGGCACAGGGCTGTGCCATCAGACTGCAGCACAAGATTTCCCACAGAAGTTCACATTTCCTCATTCGAAAAGTCTCCCCTGTCCCTCTGTTCTTCCTCTCTGCCTCTGGTGGGATGTGGGTGGGTTTGGAGTGCGTGGCACTGGACCAGGAGATGGCCAGCACGGTGCTGAGGTGACTCTTTGCACTTTTGTTTTCTGTTGCAGCCAGGATGCATTATTCAAATGCCTAAAATGAATGAAAAGACCCAAATCCAAACTGACTCTGTCGCAGTCCTGCTCCTGCTGTAAGCAGCAGCAGGATGTAAATGCTAAGTTTCTGCATTTTTAACATTTTTCTTGGTTTTGTCAGGCTCTTCTAGCCTTGTGGCATTTCCCAGGGAAAGCTCCTCACTCCTCCCAGCACCCTAGGGGCACTTGAGAGCCAGACTGGGACAGTTCTGCCACTCATCCCCTCTCAGAAGCCCTCAGTGAGACTCCTGCAAGGGACGTGGAGATGCCAGCTGCCCTTGCACAGGGATGCCCGCTCCTGCCCTGTGCTGTCTCCTCTGACAGATGGCTGTAGAGGAGGGCAGCTCCCTGCCCTTGCTGCCACAAGAAAGAAACGCCAGAAGGGAAGATACATGGCAACCTTTGCATTAACCCAGCGCGCATCCACCACAGCTGGCTGGGAAAGCCCAGCCTGACACTCCCTGTGCTGGTCTAGGAGGGGCACAGCCTAAGGCGAGTGCCTCAGGCTTGGTCCTTGCTGTAATCCAAGCTTGGGTTCCTATGCCGTTCTTCCCCACTGAGACCTCAGGCACTGCTTATCCTTGCTTGAACCCCTTTAGGAATCAAGCCCTTATGCCAGGATGCTGCTGCCTCCCACCGCAAAAGGACTTCATAATTTCTTCTGGTGCAAAGGCTGTGGAGAGAGTCAGCAGACCATTGCAGAGAGGACAGCTCTTCTCCGCTGGCCTCTTGCTCCCTGTGTCCAGGCAGGCAGAGGAAGATGCACATGTGATCACGCCTGAGCCCATGCTTGCCTGCTGCCTTTTGGAAATGTCCCTTGGCAGGGGGAGGCAAGTCTCCTCCTGCTCTGCAAGGTTAGAGCTGCCGGGACATTCCCACCTCCTCCTGCCAAAAGTGCTGCTGCTGAAATCACATTGCTGCAAATAAAACCGTCTCCTGGCTAATTACTAGGGAACGGTTCGCCTTCTATTTTTAGACAAGCTTGCAAGCTTGCGATGAAGATTACCCTGCTCCTGTTTCTCTCCCTGTCTCTTTGCTGTGTGTGGTTTTTTTCTTTTCTCTCCCTTGCTGCGAGTCCTGCTGAACAGAGCTCAGCTTCCCTTGGGGGCGGGAAGCAGAGAACAGCCACACACTTCCGTGCCAAAAACAGTGATTCCAAAGCCATTGAGAGCAATTGCTTTAGCATTAGGTGGAGCGGGAGCAGTGTTTTGCGGAGCCAAGAGCCACTTCTCGGCTTGCCATATCCAGCCTCTGCCTGCTGAGTGCTCCCTCCACCTGGCCACAGCCAGGGACCTGCTTCCATCTGCTTCACACGCTGTTCAAATCATCCTGTCCAAGTTCTACACTCTTCCAAGACAAGGGGGAATAATAATGACAGAAAGAAAGACAAAGAAGAGATTCTTTCAAAGCCCTGGACTGTGGAGTGGTCAGCATGTAACATGGAAGCAGAGGGCAGCTGGATAGAGAGAAGGGAGGGCAGGGATGGCCACACGCATTGTAAATCCTGCACTGACCTGTGCAGCAGCCGTGGGAAGGCACGATAGGGCGCTGCTGCTCGGCACGGAGCTGCATGCTGAGCTCTGCCTGCCATGCCCACGGCTGCAGCAAAGAGCGGAGGCTGTTCCACCTGGCTGCTGAGGGGGACTGGCCGATGTCACAGTGGTCCTGGTGCTGCCTCGGGATGGCAGTCCTCCCTGTCAGGAGACCTGAGATTGCATGGCCTCAGAAGAGCATGGGTAACACATTCAAAGCATCTCTGGAGCCTGTGGGCATCCCCTCTATGTGCACGGATGCAGGAGGCAGAGCTCCAGCCAGAAGGAGTGCATCCAAGCCTGCTTGGCGGGCTTAACCTTGGTCCCAAAAGCCGGTTAGGCAAATTAGCACGGCGTTTTCCCCGAGCTAATTAACTTCCCTCACAGCAGGGCTAATGAGCTCCAGTGAAGCATTTGGCTGTGGCAGCTAGCCGGCTCCCAGGCAAGGGGCTGGCTTCGAGGGCTCACCACAAGCCTGCAGCATCGGCAGGCACTATCTCCCTCCAGGAAAACCCGAGCACCCACGACGCAGCACTGATGGCCTGGGGAAGGGGGGTTCAGGTTTTCCCACTGGCCCTGGAGGTCATCTGCAGTTTGGAGAGTGTGTGAGAGTCCCCATCTCACACCAGGCAGGTCCGGGATGCTCCCTCAGAGCAAGGCAGTACCAAGCACAAGCCTTGGCACCTCCAGGCAGCTCTGGAGGGACACTGGTGGGATTCTCTCCACCACGGGCTGACAGTGTTTGGGAGCTGCCTTTCAGCACATCTCTTGCGGTTTTTGGCGAGCACGGGTGTAGTCCAGCCCTGCATCTGCTGAGATCAGTGGCCGGTTTTCCGTTGATTTCAGTGGCCAGTGAACCAAAATGTCTTCAGCATTCTCCTCCTCTCCTCCCATCCCAGCAAACCATATTTCTTTTACCCTCCACTCGACTCTTCTGGGGATCGATGGGTCGTCAAGATGATGAGTTAGTGCCTGTAGTGACAGTGGCACTTTCCATTACTACTGATATACCTGCAGGACACATGTCTCCCAAAGACTCATCAAGGCTGAGAAATTCAACAAAGAGGCTAAAACTGTCATTTGTAATGAAGCCACCCCAAAGCCCCAGCCCTGTAGTACAGGAAGGACCTTCCCAGACCCGAAAAGAGCCCCCTGGACTCCCAGAGAGCTCCAGGGACACCAGCACAGGCACTGCAAACGTGGAGCAGAGTGCAGGTTTGCACCTAGCCTACTGCTGCACTGGGGGCTTTTCCCTCTCCCTTTTCACCAACCGATTGTCTCATGGAGAGCCATTTGGATAAACACCTCTAGCTGGTGAATGGTTTATTTTCCTGCATATCTTTCATAACTAGCAGACACCATTGCAGGGGCTTTTCTGAGGTTGCATTATTATGATGTTTTAATTGGCTCAGGATTACGCAAGTCTCAAAGCCAAATTGGCCCTGGCGTTTTCAGGCAGAACTGTTTTCTGTCTCCATTTCGATAGATACTTTACACTGGCCAAAATGGCCTCACGTTAAATAAAACAAAACCGCCCCTTATTTTACAGCTCATGGGCAACCCAGTTCCTTCCCTTCCCTTCCCACTTTAATTTCAGCTTGAAACATGAACCATACCTGTTCCCCCCATCGTCGAGCTGCCTGCCCGGGGATGGCTGCAGGGCAAGAGGCAGCTGGGCTGCCGGTTCCCACTCGCCTTTGTTTTGCTACCATGCAGAAGCCGAGTCTGAGCCAGCACGCCGAGTAATTGCAGGATTTCCAGCGAAGCGGAGGCTGTAAGTCGTGAACCGCTAATGAGCGGGTGTAGCTGGAAGGGCTAACAGGGGCTGGCGAGGGAGGCTCGGGGCCTGCGGGGCTACAACCGGCTGTGTGCCGTGGCAAGGGCACTGGCTGCGCCGCTCCAGAGATGCCGGAGGACGTGTCAGAAACGTGCCACACGTCGTGACGGCAGCATCAGCCAGCAGAGAGAGAAAGCCCCGGCGGCTGCAAAGCCTGCGTGGAGCATCCCCATGCGCGACTGTGCTAATCTTTAATTTGTCACACCTGCACGGCTCCCCCAGCCGCCTTCCTCCCTGCCTTTTTTTTCCCAAGACGCTGGCTTTGATGCTGCTGCCTGACATCCCGATGCTCCCGCTGCTGCTCCAACACCGTCCCACTTCCCCCAGGCTGCCCTCCTCCCTTCCCATGCTACCTGTCCGCGGGTGCTGCCACCCAGAGACCCCACTGCCCCCCGGGAGATACTCTGCTGCCCCGTGCCTCCCTCCCACCCTTTCCTGTCGGGGTTTCCCTTCAGAGCAAAGCTGCTAATTGTTGGGTGTTACCAGCAGCCCAGGAGGGGCTCCAGCAAAGCCGGAGGAGACTGCCCGAATGCTGGGTAGGGTGCTCACCCTCCTCCCCATCCTGCCCTCTGCAGCGAGAGCAGCAAGTGCCCCCAGCCCCCAGAGTGCTGTCTGGCTCCTTAGGGTCGCCACCAAAGGGCTTTTAATTAGCGATGGCAAAAACATTTGGCTCAAACCACTGTAACAGCCCGCACAGGGCTCTAATCCAGGGACACAGCACACACAGGTACCAGTTCAGGGACGAGCATCAAGGCCGGGCTTGGTGCCTTGCTTGCTTGCAATAGCAAGGTTGCGGCAGCTTACCAAGCATCAGAGGTGAAGGGGGCAGAGCTGCCAACTAATACCACAGTGCTACCTATACAGTCTGACGCAGTCGTCCTTGGACTGGAAATCTTTTGGGTTAAAAAAACCCACCAGTTCATGCCATGTCTCAGAATCTTTTGCATTTTGGCTCGTTCTGAGCTAAGCTGCTTTTTCGGGAGGAAAGAAAAAGTGTAGGATTCCATGTCAGGCAGCAGAGATGGGTGTCAGCCCTGCAGCTGGAGGGCTGGATAAGCCCTGCCCTGGGCTTGGGTGTGACCTACATGTTGATGTCTGTTATGTATCACCCCAGGATCTTGTGTCAACAGCTTTCCTAACATTTCTTCCTGATTTTTTAACCAACCTGGCAGGTGTTGCTGCAGTTTGTGACCCGACATCCATTTTTTTTTCTTCTGACTTCATGCTTTCAATATGATTTACAAAAATTGCTTATAATGAGGCTCATTCAGCAGCTGGATAATGGTTGTCGGGAGTTAAGAGACACTGTGGCATGTTTAGCAGAGAAGCATATTGTGTATCTGCGTCCCAAAGCTCTGTGGTTTTTGGATAGTTTCTGTTGAGGGTAGGATGTGCAAAGGTACCTATGGGGTGCCAACAAAGGCGTTTCTTGCAAGGGACATGAGGGTTGCAAGACGGAGGAGGGACAGTAAATGGCCTCAGCCGTGAATTCACAGCTGTAAATCCAGATTAGGAGAAGCGTTCAAGGTCTTGCAAAGGCTGTGTTAATCCCTTCCTAACCTTGGCCTTAAATACTTGAACAAGCACCTCTCTCCCCGCCGTGTCCCTGGTTGGCAGCTGTGACCTGCCTGCTGGGTGCTGAGCAAGGCCGGGGAGGGATGTGCATTGCAGCCACCCACAAGTTCTGACAAAGCAGGTCACCATTCCTGGGAAATATCCTTTGGTTCCAGCGTTATCTTCACACCCAGGGCGTGGGCACTCAGAGCATGGTGCTTACAAAGCTGCCCCACGGGCAGGGAGCCCCTCCTGGGCAGGAGGGACTGTCCCAGCAGAGGGGCTCCTTCCACTCCATCGACCTGTTCCTCCGCAGGACCTGCTCTTCTGCTCCCACTTTCTTCCCAGCGTCACCTCAACCAGCCCTGCTCATTTTGGGATTTTTTTTGTTTGTTTCAGAGTAAGCGGGAGTGATGCTTTTGTGGCTAGTGGCTCTTTGGTTTGCCCTTCCTTCCGCCAGGCTAGCTCCATATAAGCCAGCACTAAGTCTGTGGGCTAATTGGCCTTATTTATCGTCTCTTTTAAGGCTTTGGATCGTGCAAAGGGTTATTTGCTGTTGCTGCAGCTTTGATTATTTGTTTGGGGCAGGGGTTTTGTTTTTCTTTTTGCCTTCCTCCCAAGGGCCTCTGTAATTGTCACCTCAGGCATCAATTACAGCTCAGCGGTGCTTTTGGGTACTGTCTGAGTCTGGGAATTGCACAGCCCTGGGGAGG
The DNA here is from genome assembly GCA_009769605.1 of Bucorvus abyssinicus. Lineage (NCBI taxonomy): Eukaryota > Metazoa > Chordata > Aves > Bucerotiformes > Bucorvidae > Bucorvus > Bucorvus abyssinicus. The sequence continues at coordinate 37,813,051 of CM020030.1, forward strand.
AGGAGGCTGGGCGCGGAGGCAGCCCAGGTGCAAGGACATCACTGGGCGATGCTGAAGGGAGGGGGTCGGGTGCACCACAGGCATGAATTCTGGGGTTTCATAACTGGGGCTGTTGGGAGGTTTGCTGTCGTAAAATTCTTCCCGCTGAAGCTGAGCTGCATAAACTGTTGGATAATCTGTGTTAGAGGCTTTTCCTCCCTGGCAGGAGAGCTGCTGGATGCCAGCCACATGAGTGTTTCATACTTCAAATCTCTACTCTGCTTCCCAAATTCAGCCACTCAGAATTCTGCCAGTTGTGCAAAGAAATAACTGGGGAGGTTTTTTGCATGGTTCACTTACTAGCAAAATACTCTTGCCTTTTTTTTTCTTCTTTTTTTTAATTTCCAAAAAGTGCAAAGAATGTTTCATTTCTCCTGAAACAAGCAGAAAACATCCTTTTGGGGTTTGTTTGTTGGGTTTTTCTAGCATGTTTCCCCCTAAATAGGGGATTTCCATTGCAGCTGTCCCATGACTTATTTTTCTCTCCAGGGGACAGAGGCTGGGATGGAGCTCACTTTCCAAAAGGTTGTCTGAGGATCAGCACACCCAGCTCCTTTACACTCCCACAGAAGTATCACTGGAGACCTTTTCGAAGCGTCACTCAGCAGAAAGTAAGAAATGTGGTCATGTCAGCTGTCTTCCTTTCGTCCTCCACCACAGCATCTCTTCAGAAAATCAGGATAATTAACGTAGCTCTGTCTCACTGCCTAACACTTTGCATTGTGCTTGCCACATGCTAAGAGCCTTCTGCCTCCTTTCTGGTTAGTGTAGAAGGAGGGGAATAGAGGGAAGCAAGACAGACCAAAAGCAGAGTGATGTTGTGCAAGAGACCTGAAGCTGCATCCGGGCTTCCCACCACAGCCCCACAGAAAGGCACAGCCACATGCATGCGGGGGCCAGCCGCGGGAATACTTGGGGCCCTTCTGCCTTCAAAGCCAAGTCCCAGGAGTCAAGCGATGGGATTAAGAAGTCAGCCATGGACATGCTGTCCACCGGGTAGGATTAGTCCCTGCTAAAGCGTTTCTTAATCCTAGGCGCAATTGAGATAATCTAAGCACAGATTAACCAGGTCCAGCTGGAGTTAAACTCTCTGCTCCCCATTTATTTTTGGCAGGAAGAGACTTCTACTGCTCTGGTGCCTCGTCAGACATCCACATACCAGACTCCACTCGGGAAAACAAGATGTGGAAACTCAGTGTAGTAGATTCACCTTGCTACAGAGGTTTCAAATCCTATGGGTTTTGTCACAAGTTTTGTGATATAGGGTGGCATTTTGTTTCCAAGGCCCCATGTCTCAGATTTCTCTGATTGTATAATAAACCATTTTTTCACTTCCAGGAAAAAAAAAAGAATTTGGCCCTCAAAATTCAAAGAAAACAATATCAGTGTAAAATTGTCTTCGAGAAAGCCCTTCCCTAGGGCTTTTCTGTGGGATAAATCAGTGACTAGCTCAGGGAACGAGCTCCATCAGCTTTCCACGCAGCAATATTTGAAAAGCTACAGGGTTTAGGGAGAAAAAGTACTACTTCATTTCAAGAGTCTCCTTTTTACTTTCTCAGCTGAAGGCTTGCATGTGGCTTGGGCTGGACACGGGAGCTGAAGGCTGTTCTGCTCTCAGGATCCTCCTGCTTCAATGTCTGGATTTCTTTAAGTGAAGCTATCAGCGAAGGCCCATTGGGTTTGTAAAGCTTTGAGAATGCTTCTATTATTCTTAGGTATTACAAAAGCTTGTTTTTCAAAATAAAGTAATCCCTTTGCCAAAATTTCATAGTCTGCCTTTAAGTGAAAAACAGAAAGGAAGAGCATAGAGAATGTTTAAAGTTTACACTGGTATTCCCAGACCCCTAAAACAGCTCTGTTTCTTCTTCTTCTTTTTTTTTTTAAGAAGAAACATCTGAATTTCAGTCTCGTGAACATTTCTGGATCAATTTAAGGTAGCAAGAGCACCGTGGCAATGACTCACATTACTGCATTTCAATACATCCCTTTGTCATCTCCAATATAAGACGCTTTGCCTTTTGGCTGAAATGCAGCTTTCTCACAGGCACACACGTATGCACGCATGTATCTGTGTCTCTGCACAGAAATCATGTACTGTGAGAAAAAGCTGAGTGCAGGATTCTCTTGGAGCTGGTGGCTCTGATATGCTGTGTCAGGGGCTGGAGGGAGCTGCTGGCACCCCAGGCAGCCGAAGGGTTCATGGTGGGGAGTGGTGCTGGGTGTCTGGAGCACTCCTTGGAGGCTGCAGGATGCCCTCTCCACTCTCATTGTGTATGGGGTTGCTCTGCAAGAAACCGTTGGCTCTGAGAGGGGACTCCCTGCAGAGATACGGGGCAGCTCAGTCCTATCTTCAAAGGAGGCACTTGCCTGGAGAGGGCAGGAGTCGGGGCTGAAAATCCTTCGGGGCTACCAGTGAACCTCATGTCTAACCCAACAGGAGCCTTGTCCTGCCTCTACTGCCATGCTTTCCTGCTGCTGGCAGCCCTCCAGGCTTGTTTTATTGCTTCGGTCTTAATTTCTCATGGCAACAGGCTCGTTGGGTGAGTGGGCACCTTACTGTTTAATAAAGAGCTGCATCTCTGTCCTGCATCCTGGAAACTTCTGCATAGGTTTGAAAAACAGGGACTGGTTAAAGAGATTGATTTATTTTTCCCTACAAAGGCCACCATGCCACTAGACTGCAAGATGATTGATCAAATGGCCTTTTTTCCCATTTACTGCCCTTCCCAGAAACCTGTCGTATCCGTGCACTGCAAACATCTCCAATGGGATCAAACAGCCGTGCAACGCACACACTGCAAATGCTGCACGCCTCAAGTTTGTGATGCCTTTTACCACCCCTTTTAAGCAAAGATCTGGAAATAAACACACGCCGTCACCCCAGTTTTTTGCAGCCGTGGGAGCCTCTTGCGTGCCAGCAACCCTCCGCAGCACCCCGAAGGCGGAGCAGCAGGTCCCACTGAGGCTACGGGAGGAGGAAGGATTGCTGTCACCTTGTCCTCCCACCATCCTGCTTCCTTTGGATGCACACTTCCCTTCCGCAGTCTCCAGTGGGATGAAGCAAAGGGCATCCAATCCAAGGGAAAAAACCCACAGATTTCCCAGGAAGTGCCTTTTCCTCCTTGGGGAGTGCGGCACCGAGAAGCATGGTTATTAACCAGGCAGTCCAGAAGGACACTTTAAAATAAATTAAGAGGGCTGTTCCACTCCTGCAGCTGATTACAGGCATGCCTGGTTTTTTTGGTTTGGGGTTTTTTTTCCAGAGAGTGGAAAAGAATGCTCGGAAAATATTCTCTAATTTTCCCTTTTGCCAGATCAGGCCTCTGTGTAATAACAAAACCACGGTGCTCGCCGTTCGCTGCTCTCTTTGGGACACCCGGGCTAAGCGAAAGCGCGTAAATCTGCGGGAGCCTGGGGCCAGAGCGCAGCTGTCCTGACATGCTATCCGCCCCTCGCTTTCCTGCTACAGCTCTAGCGTTTGAAACACAGGAGACATGCAGATCTGGAGGTAAGCCCTGGTGGGAAGGAGTCCTGCAGGTCACCAGTTAAGCATTTCAGCCCAGAGCAGATCTCCCTTAAGCCACTTTTAGGAGATAAGCTTATCTAGACCCGACAGCTGAATTTAACCCTGAACTTTTGATCTTTATTTTTCAGTTTCAGCAAGCTTCTCCGTTTCCTTGAAATTATACACACTACATTTCAGCTCCCCCGCTACAACGGTTCCACCGCTCCCTTGAAATGGACCTGCACGGCTATGCATGACAGCATCATCCAGTAATGCCCTTGGTTTCACAGCCAGCCCTGCAAGTTAGACAGGCCCCCAGCTGGGGAAAGCCTTCGATTAATGACAGTGGGGCTCCAGTGGGAGAGGAGCCGGGGTTTTACACTTCCAGTGATAACGCATTTGAAGGTAATACTGCACAGGAGTGGATTATAACCCCGTCGCTTTGCTATGTGGGCTTTTGGAAATTTGTTTTCAGTGCATAGTAGCAGCTAGAAACGCTCTTGCTCGCTGCATGAAAAATGCATTTGGTAATAGTCTTTCTATGGCTGGACAAGCTGACTGCGTTGGGGCTGTCAGCGCCGTAACAGACTAGCCAGGAAGGGGTTTGCTAATCGGTTTTCCTAGCATCAAATCAGCATCTGCTATATACGATCAAGGAAATTGAAGAATCTCAATGTTTTTGCAATACTGCTTAGTTGGCCATGAAATATGGGTAGTTCTGAGAGGAACGGCTTATTTCTTCCTTACGAAGATAAAGCAACTTTGGCTAATGATGAAGCATCGCTGCACGGTGAAGGCTGCTCATAGCGGCGCTCTGATGAGGGCAGATTCACAGCAGCATCCTGGCAGAAGGGAAGGGAGGCGTAAACAGCTTTGCAAATAAGACATTATTAATATGTTTGAACTACAGAGGGCAGAAGGGATTTCTTTTCTCCTCTTTCACTCCAAAAACAATATTCAGAAAATGCTTAGATTCCCATGTTTAGCCTAGAAATTCAATTAATAGAAATTTAACTGGATGTTTTCTAGCTTTATTTTTGTTCAGTAGCACACAAGACCAGTCTTCGTGGGCAAGGCAGTTGTCTGGCATCGGGCTGAGGAAACCACTCTCCTGGCCAAAGGGTGGATAAACAGTATTTAAACAAAGTCAAAGTCCCACTTCTGGAAATTATTTGGGGCTCTACTTGCCCACGTTACTCCTGACACTAGGGTCTGAGCTCTGCAGGCTCTCTATTGCTTCTGAAAATGTACCTTCTTCGTGTGCCTAAATATGTCTAGCACTCCCATGTTTAAACCTATGACATTGCCACAGCAACAAAAATCTGCTGGGGTCAGTGTGAAGTCGTATGACTGTGGAGTTCATGGAGACCAAGAGGCTCCCAGCAGCTGAGGGCCAAGCCCTTCACCCTGGAGGCAGGGCAGATATTCACACTACCGTGTACCTCCCAGCCCACCTCCGCAATGGGAGCACCCAGCTCACATGCAGCTTTTCCTGGCCAAAGTGCTTTCTCGGTTTCTGCTTTGGCAAGAGAGCTGTGGTAGCGAAGAGGAAGGAATTTGCTTCCTTCCTCCCCAGCGCTAGCATTTTATCTAAGGGTAAAAAAAACCGCCAGACCCTGCTGCATGCCTCCTCTCCCTCTCCACCCAGCCCGGGGCTGGGGGAGCAATAGTGGGGCTAGACACGGCGAGAAGGATTCCAGGGCCAGCCTGGCAGAACTTGGCACTTGGATGGCTCAGAAGGGCAGGGACAGCCTGGTTTTTGTGGCTCTTTTAGGCCAACTGCAGGCTGATCAGTTGAGATCCATGCCAAAAAGTACAAACCTGTTCCTGGACCAAAGCACGTAAGCCCTTTTTACGTAAGAGACCTGTGATACAAGCGCCAGCCAGGAATTTATGCTGTCTTTGATGTAAACTGTATCCTGGTGCACTATAGCATGAAAGTTAAGATTTACCATTGCCAGGACACTGAAGATCCCAGTGCAAGCAAGGGAATAAGTAGCACGGTGCTGTTTTCGCTGCCTTCTGCTGCACGACTCCGCTTCACAGACCTTCCTCCCCTCTCCGCCCCTGTTTCCACTTGCATTGTGTCAGGGAAGCAAATTGGTCACATCTGCATCTGGCCAGAGAGGAACAAATGTGCTGGCTAGGCAGCAATGAGCTTTCTAAGGGGGGATACCTCAAAGTAAAATGAAAGGCTGGCCATCAAAGGTAGAAAACAGACCAGCAGATGAAAGGGATTCTTCGCTTCGCTTTGGTAAGGCGACTAGGTATTAATAAAAAAATAAAAAAGCACAAGAAAACTGGGGCATCCAGAGCAGCACATTTTTTCCCCCTCCCCTTTTCCTTTGCTCATCCTCTCTGTCATCAGCAGAGGGGAGGGATCTGCGTCCCCCCATGCTGCGGCAAGCACTGTTTATCTTCACTCCTCAGGACGCTGCCATTAGCAGGGCTTCAGTGTGCCGTGATGCTTCATCATTAGCTGGAAGTGCTTGATCTGGCTGGAGAAGAAATGAACCGTTCCCCCCAAAGAAACCCTCATGTTTCGTGGCCAGCTGAGCAAATATTTTGAAAGATTCCAGCTCTGCAATTTCAGCAGTCACATAAAACAAAGGGGGATCTGATACAAAAGGGCTGAATTCTTCCGTTCGCTCTCTGGCAACCCCACCAAAGTTGGTAGCGGTAACAGGGAACCGAGTTCAGCACAGCAGGGAAGCACATGCCTAAGTCCCATGGAAAATCCCTGCGGTCTTTACAGTTAATCATGTCCAGTTAATCATGTCCAGGGGTGGATGAGCGCTCAACTGATGCGCTGAATCATGACATACAGGCAATTACCCTAAATCAGAGCGGTATCTTCCAGTCCCAAAAGGCTCCATTATGCTTCTACCAACTCCTGAAGGGAAGGCACAAACCCCAAGCGGCAGCACTGCAGTGTAGGGAGGATGAAACGGCCAGGTGTTCCTCTGCCGCCTCCCCAGCACTTTTCTAAGTTCTGGCAGCTCTTTAAATCCTGGCTGTTGAGATTTACAGTTCCAGACCCTCCAGGCAGCTTGCTGAGTTTACTCTGGGTTTCTCACAGCCGGCTGTGTCAAGCCCCACAGACGAAGTTTCACAGGGGCTGAGACTTACGGGCTGGGCAGTGTTTGGCCTCCTCCTCTCTGGCTACAAGTATGCGTCTTCCCCTCATCTTAGCATCCCAGCCCCCTTTTCAGCACTCCACGGCATTAAAGCCCTCTTGCCACCCTTTCATTGCCTGAGCCCAGTGTGGCAGAGGGATGCTCTCCTATGTAGACTGACAGAGATCCAGAAGTTGCTGCCTGCTGGGAATAGCCCTAACCCTGCCCTGTGCCACCACCAGCAGCTCAAGCAGCTGCCGGGGATTCAGCTCTCAGGGCACCCCAGCTTGTGCTTGCTCGGCATCAGCGAGGAAAACGCCTCTGAAGAAGTATGCTCGTTAGCTACAGCATCTCTCCTGCTGGCCAGGGTCCCAAGGCTGCGCAGCCCGAGACCTCGGCAAGCTCAGTTTGCCTGCCCAGGGGCAGCAGTACTTCGATTGCCTCCAGGCATTCAGCTCAGCAGGGTCCCTCGCCACACCATTCTGCGATTGGAAGCATTTTCCAGCCCACTGCTTGCTAGGAAAAGAGAAATGCCCCAAAAGGAGAGGTTTTGTGGGGAGGGGATGTAATGCTGGGGTGGATGGATCAATGTCTGGGCAAAACCAAAGGAGAGCCCTTCCCTTGACGATTACACTGTCTCTAAAACAGGTGCTCCTATCCCAGGCACAGCTTTGGCATCCATTTATAGGATTATGGTATTATCACACATTAAGACTCAAGCTAAGCCCTATTCTTCATGTGTGCACAAGGGAAAAGGCAAGACAGGAGAAGGGCCTGCGTATTCTTGTTTAGGAGCCAAAGACTAATGTGTCCAGCAAAGCAAAATTAAACCAAATACCAAGATTATGCAGAAAAAAATATCTGCTGGAGAATGTCATTTCACCAACGATATCCTGCAGGTTTCTGCCAGCGAGAGCTGGAGAGGTGGCATAGTAACAGAGTACATCAGGGCAGGCATTTGACTGGAAGCATTAAATACCTCAGAAAGGTGAATGGCCAAGGTCTTCCCGATAATTAAAATGTGTGCAGTCTTCATAGACCAAGGAAGGGACAGAGCCATTGTTTAAACAGGTAATTAGAGCTGTATTTTAAGCAAACTTGAGGTGGTAATGAGCTCTCTCAGATGGGTAGAGCAGCTTTCCTGCTCCTGGTTCCAGCTATTGCCCCCCCCACCTGCTGCCAGGGGATGGCCACAGTGTTCCCAGCCCCAATCCCCGGTGACTGCAGCTGGTGGGGAAAAAAACCTCCTATTTGATTTCACATTTTTCACTCCCTGTCTCCTTCCTTCTGCATTCAGGTTCAAGAGAATTGGCTGTGCCACTGTTTTTTTATTAGAGGAGCAGCAGAAAAAAAAAATGGGACCCAGTCAAGCCCCAAGGGAAGGAAGGAAATAGAATGAGACACCGCTTGCTCACACAGACACACAGAGGAACAGAGAAAGGGCAGCAATTTGGTGGAGCTGGCATAGAGGCAAGATCAGTCACCCCAACAACACAATCCAACCCCAGAAGAACATCACGTCTCCTCACCAGCAAAACCCATGCAGAGAAGCCCTGGGGATGTGCCGTAATCTCTTTTCAGACAGCCAGGGATGCAAGTTCTTCTGCTGGGGGGTCCATATTGGAGCTAGACAATGAGCAACCCAAGCCCTCCTTGGTGCTGAGTATGGGGCCAGGGATCCCTGCTCCCCTTGCTCTGCCTCCCGCAAAGAGCTGATCCCTTCCTCACCTCCCTCTCGTTGCTGGCTCCTGATCAGGTTTCCACATTAGCTGGGGAGTGGAGATGCCGACTCCTAATTAACCCCGTTGTATGCAAAACCCGAGAAAACAATCAGACCTGGGGGAAGGCAAGGAGGCACTTTTGCACCATCCACACAGTCTTCCATGAAAAATATATAAGGGCTAGACATCAGCGATGAGGAAACAGGAGAATACGAAGAACTGTGCTCGGCTGCGTGGCTTTGCAGCTTGCATTATCTCAGTTGCTCTGATAGGCAAAAAAAAAAGCCTAAAACAAAACACTTCAAACTGCAAAGGGCTTTGGGAGCAGCCTGAAAACCAGGCTTGTGGGGAGCGGCAGGGTGAGGGCACGCTGCTCTGATATAGCACAGGGTGAGGCAAAACCCCCTGGAAAGCAAAGGGCAGGTTGTGTCTGGAAACAGCCCACGGTTGTGTGCCGGCCACAGCAGCAGTCCTACACTCTGGTTTGTTTGCAGACTGGCCTCAGCAGCCAGGGCCAAAGTTTTTTACAGAAAACTCAGGATGAATTTTTGCTCTGGAGTATTGCACCAGAGGAGAAGAATGATGCCAGCAAGTGTGGAAGGGTCAGCCTGTTTCAAACTTGGCATCTCTCACCGCTTTGGGAGGAGAGCTGGAAGACAAGGCACAACACAATGAAGAAGAACATCCTCACCCCTTGAACAAGTCACCACCCTCAGTCACCGCTTTGACAGTCAAAGAGGGCTTTGGCCGGTTCCCTGAAGTACACTTGCTTGCTTAAATTTTTTTCTTGAATGCCAGGTTAACTTATAATAAAGACAATACCTCCCACACACAGAAATATTCTTTCTCCTTTCCACTAGAAATGGGGGGAAAGAAGATGAGTGAGAGTATCTTATTCCTGGTTTTGACTGCACGCACAGTGCTGCATGAGCTTCAGAAATCACTTCTATTTGCTGTGAGTCTTGGGATATCAGGAGGTTTTGTTGCAGCCCCAGCTCCAGAAGTTCTGTGATGATGTGAAATTCTTGCTGCTCTCTTGTCTTCTCTAGCTCTACTTCCTGCAAGAAAGCTGTTAAAATGTTGATGATAGAGGGAAAGCAGAGGGGAAACAAATCTCTGTATGGACTTCTAAGAGCAACTAAGGTCAGATTTCCTGTCCTCCATGGCTGGAGGTGCTCAGCATTGCTGACTGGCCGGGGCTGTTCAGGGTGCTCACAGGACCCGCAGTGCTAGTGAGAGCTTACAGCGCTCTGACTGCTTCCACAGCAAGAATAATAGAATCATAGAATACCAGGTTGGAAGAGACCTCAAGGATCATCTGATCCAACCTTTCTTGTCAGAGGCACAGTTTTGACAGATGGCCCAGCACCCTGTCCAGCTGAAGAAGCAGGAGAGAACGCGAGGTTAGCCCAGGTCTGGAGGAAAGTCCCCCCTCCTTGCTTCTTGACTAAAGCATCCCTTCGGGAGATGTCTTATAGGTGCCAGTGTGTCAGAAGCTGTGAGTATCTGCAGCAACTGCCAACAGTCTCGCCCCCAGCCCATGGGATCTGAGGGCTGAGCACCTGGTCAGAAGGGGAGATGAGTTTCTCGGGGCTGGGTTGCACCACCGGAGCATCCTGTAGCTCTGCCCTGGCACGGCCAGGCAAAACCTGGGCTTTTCCCAGGAGAGGGGGCAGCCTTGGAAGAGTGGAGAAAAAACCAGCTCCATCCGCTGACCTCCCCAGTAGGCTGACTTTTAAACAGCTCGGAGCAGAGATGCCCTGCTGATTCACACTGTGAAACCGGCGGGGTTTTGGGGTTTGGGTTGGTTGGTTTTGGTTTTGTTGTTGGGTTTGTTTGGTTTTTTGTTGTTGTTGAGTGGGAGCACTGCTCCATCAGTCAATTACTTGAAGAGCCGCTCTAATTTGGCACCCAATTGTTTCCCCAGCTGCTGCTGTGTCTGATCTCTGCTGTGGGCGGCAGGAGCAGGCTGCCTGCGCAAGGGAAGGGGCACAGGCACCCAAGGGAGGAGGAGACCACAGAGGAGGGACAGGTCTCCCAGCCAAACAGCCCCGTGCTTGCAGAACGGCAGCACTCAAAATGCAGGCATTGAAAATATCTCAGGGTCACGGGTGATTGCTCGATAATAAAAATGACTTTGGGAGGCAGTAATGGGAGGGACAGGTCTCAGCAGCAGGAGAGCAGCCTGCCAAGGCTGGCCAGGCCACGGCGGCTCTCTGCGAGCCATGGTCACAGTCGCTGCTGCTCAGTAATGAATGTGTGACATTTACGGCTTTTTCCACTGTGGATTTTAAATCGCTTCACAAAGGTTGCTTAATAGCACTGTCCCCTTCCTTTCTTCCTCTCTCTTCCCTCCTCCTATTTAATATAAAAAATAAGTGACTGGCCTCCCATCGTGCGAGAAGTCAGCGGCTGAGCCAGCAGCAGTGCGCAAGTCCCTGATCTCTGTCTCCTGCCCTTTACCCCCTACGAGCACTCCCTTTTTTCGAAGAAATTCAAGATAGGAGCTGTACCACAGCAGCTATTTTTAAGTCTGTGAGGACTTTTGACCGAAAAAGAGGAGACTTATTTTCAGCGAGGATGTCTTGATTAAAACTGCACTGTCTCCCAGGCACTGGGAAGGACTGCAGGTGTTGTGGTGAGAGAAGCGGCTGCGATGCTCCCTGCTCCAGGATGGAGGTGCCCAGAAGCAGAAAGAGGCTTTGGTGTAGCACCAGTCAAATACGTGTCTCCGGGCTGTAGCTCTTCCTTCACACTTTTAACACAAGTATTTCCATATTCTGTTGCATGCACGCATGCATGCGTTCACACACACACATGCAAACGCCTGCCTCAGCCTGTGATGCTGCCACCAAAGTGCTCCTCCAGCTGCACCCACAGGCAGGCTCCCCACGTACCCCCAGCAGAGAGCAGCCCCTGCCCACACAGCCCCTCAGCTGTGCTCCTGCCTCTCTGCTTTGCCTCCTGAGACCTGTTCAAGGTGCACAGCAACACTTTCAACCAAGGGCAAAGAAGCAGCACACTCATTTTGGAGCAAGCCCATTCACGCTGTGTGCCTGTGGAAGGGGAGGCTGCAGCAGGGAGGCAGAGGACAGGTACAATATTCTTGCCCCTTTCTAGTCCAAGAATTGGACCGGACTCTGCGAGTATTTTTGGCATGTCCTCACAGTGCATAAACTGACTTACAGCACATGGTCCTCTTTTCCTTCTTTGTGGGAAAACTAGGATTACTCAAGGCACTCGCATGCACCTATGCACTCACATATGCATATATATACACATGTATGCACTGGTGCTGCCTGTAGCAATGTATTGTGTTCTCAAAAGTCATTCCCACAAGTTTGCTCCAACAGGATGGAGCTTTTCGCCTTACCTTGCCAGAACATTGTCTGCTGAAACAGGTGGCATCCTCCAGACAACAGACAAGCCATTGCACCCCAGCCACAGGATCTCTCCAGGAGCTCCAGGTGAACCTTATGCAGTCTCCTGGATTTGGGCCACTGCGTCTGCAGGTGATGAGACTTGAGACCCAGGACTTCCTTTGATGTGCTCACAACAGCTCCTGCTCAAGGGCACAAGTGCTCCCCATCAGCTGGCATCTCCTGGGGGTAGGTGGCTCCATGCCAGAGGGGAGGAGACACAGATCCCTGCCGATGGCACCAGGTCACTCTCCATCAGGCCAGGTGAGAGAGTCCCAGCCAGATGGAGCCTGTAGAAAGCACTACCAAGTTGTTGGCCAACTTAGGATGTGATGTTGGCTTCACAGGAAGCTACTTGGCTGCCTCTCCCTGAATCAAGATTCAGTGATGCCAGGAGACAGGCACAGCGGGGAAACTGAAAGCAAAAAATGGCAGAGTGGATGGCAACTCGACATTAATTCATTTTTACCATATGTCTGACTATTCATTACACTCTACCATTCTGTTCTACAAGACTCCTGGGGGTCTTCTGCGCCATTTTATGGCTAGCAGTGCTCCTCTTCGCTTGCGGCACCGCTTTACCACGTGCCCAGGCTAATGGCTCACAAGGTCCTGCAGCAGGAGCAGCACCATCCCATGCATGGGCAGCCACAGGCAGCGACATGCTCCAGCACTCACAGGCATCCCCAGCACACCGTGAGCCTGCCAGGTCACTTGGCACAGGGGTGTGTCCCCCAGGAGCACGCATGGGTGGGTGACACCTGTTACAAACGTGCTCTGGCACCTGCCAATAGACCCCCACTGAGAAACAACGGGGTGTTTTATGGATTTGCAAATTATTCTGTATTTCTCTGCGGTATCCCTTCAGAGCGTGTTCCTGGCACAGGACCAAGCCCCGGCTCCAGCAGCAAGCGTGACTCGTCCTGGCAGGCAGCAGTCCGAGATGGGGAGGAGCACCCACACTGGGACGCGAACACCATGGCTCTTCTGCGTGCACTGACCGCAGTGGCAGCAGGCAGTTGTTTCTCCTTGTAGGTGGGAGGGTTGAATTAGCAGCTTCCTTGTCTGGATCCAGCTGTGCAGCCCCCTGTGTGCTGTCGTGGCTTCTCACCCTCTCTCCCAACATACGCACACAAAGCTGCGTGGCTGCCTGCCCTCTGCCCTCTATGCCTCCCAGGCTGAGATCCTGTACAGAGTGTGAGCAGACCCCTGTCTTCTTTAAGCTGCAAGACCCTGCACCAACTCCTTGTGGATCAGCTCCTGTGGGGGAATACAAAGGGAATCAGAAGGCATTCTGCATGAGGAGGGTCTCTCTGGATGTCAATAAGAAAGGCATAACAGCAAGCACCATGATAATAAAATTGCTTTATTAATAAGATAAAATAAGAAGAAGAATGGATAGCTGAAGTAATTCTTATGTCCCTTTAGATGCTGGGAACCCCACTTACATGCAGTATCAGATGGCCTCCAGATGAAAAGCCACAGCACGGATTGCACATCCCATCATTGAGGGGTTGGGTCACCCTCCTATACCACGACGCCTTTAATCTCATGGGGCAAACAAAATTACGTATCTTCTTCTGACAGGTAGGTAGGGACATTCTCTCTTTCAGGATCTCCACTGGAGCACAACATCGACAGCATGAGGCATCTCAGCATGTTCTTTTATGCTGCTGCATGCATGGCTCTGCAGCTCCCCCAGTACAGGGCCCAATAGAGCAGACACAGTTTGCCCGATGTCACTAGCTCTTCAAATATAACATCTTCTACAAGGGTCCCAATAGGGAGAAGACCCTTATTTTAATTTCTATCATGTATGTCCTTTTCCTCTAAGTTTTTATGCCTACTAGTGACCACAGACTGAAACCAGATCAATGGCTGTTTTCACTGCTTCCGCCACTGGGACATACATGTAAAATCATCAGTTGCTCTGCCTAAAACACAAGGGCAAACTTTGCCTTCACAGTTTAACTTCATCCCTTAAAATTAGAGCATCAAAATCCTCTTACAGGAGGGCTTTAGTTTCCCCATGTAATACTGATAATAAAAAATTGCTCCAATGTGCTTTTTCTCTTTTAAGGGGTGCCAGGTGGATATACTTGCAGAATGACTAGCACAGACTCAGTACAGCAGTGACCTGTGAAGCACATATTTCCTGGAGCATCCTGGGGATACTAAGGTGGTGTCTGATGTGAATCACCACTCACTGACAACTGTTATCAGGACATTCAAGGTTTCCTGCTTTTGCTTCCTTTGCCATCAGGGACAAAACACAGCTTCCCTAGGTCTGACACTCCTCAGACCTGCAGAAGCACCTGAGCAGATGTGTGGAAGAAGTCCCAGAGGCTGCATGGGGAGATCTCACTCCCAATCCTATGGTTTCAAGCCATTCAAAGCCCAAAACACATTCTCGAGTGAAAACCTGATGCTTTTGGTGTTCATCCCTAAGGCCACTTGGTAACCGGCTCCTGGAAGACTTGCATATCCTGCTTCTACTCTGCTGAAGTGTCTGGTCCCTAGTAGCTGTACTCCTTCACATCCAGTTTTCCAAACAGTCAGAGTTTTGCTGCAGACTGCCTTCGTTTGAGAACGCCTTCTGCGCCAAAACCAGAAACTGGGGCAGGATTGAGGGGAGAAGAGGATTTTAAAAACAATATTTATATCATGCACTCAGATGCAGCCTTCTGTGGCACTAGGACAATCTCCAGAAAAGGGGAAAAAGGCTGCAGATACTCCTCTTAGTTTACCTGGGAACACAGAGGCAGATATTCCCTAGTGCTGTGTTTGATTTTTGCAATATTGCCTCCCCGTAGGAATGGCTTTTTCTTCTGTGGGAAAGAAAGTGTCCCTGTCAAACACTTCAGGAACCTGACTTTATTTTTTTTCTGGGTTTTTTTACACTCATCTCCAGCAAGTTCCTTGTGGCTCCGTGCCTCACGATGGCAGGCAAACCTTTCGGCGGCACATCAGTGGTACCAACCAGCAGCTAGAGCCAGGAAATCACCACTGCGGCTTGTGGTGCTGGGAGACTGGCTGCTGCCCGCAATGAGGCATGGCTCTCCCCGCCCTTCCTGCTGGTGAGGTGGGAGCTGCTGATATGCCCAAGGAGGGATTTACTGATCCAGTGTTCTCCCTCTTCCAGTTCACACAATGTGCATCAGCAGCCTGCAACCATCTCACATTTATTTAATTTAGTGAATGAGTTTCACCGAGAGGCACTGCAAAAATTCCACATCTAGATGGGTATTTGAGTTTGTATTGGCACATTTCCTAAGGAACCTGAGGTCGATTATGTCGCTTTGTTGACTGCCTGCTATAGCTAATTAACGACATGAATTAGCATGGAACAATCCCTAATTAAGTTTTTGGGAAAGCACCTAGGTTTTGTCCCTGAGATTAGAACATATCAAATCATATACACAGCACCATGTGCATGATACATATAATACATGTGTGTGTGATACATATATATCAAACACAAACCTAAGCAATCAGAGATAAGAGCTTACTGACAGTAATCCACTTCAAATCATTGTTCAAACTACTTGAGAGACGAAGATGTGTTCAGTGACTTTGCAGAGCATGCGGTTCCGCAGCTGATGCGACACAGAAAGCTCCTGAAATAAATGATGACTACATTCTTGCCAAAGAGAAGTGCAAAAAGGGTGGGTTAGAGAGGTACCCAGTTGAATCCCAATAGCCACCAAGAATATAGGAAAGGATAATACCGCTTACGTCTTCCGGTGGGATAATGGTAGGAAAACTAATAAACAAACGTCTGAGCCAAGCTTTCATGAAAGGTCTGTTCCCAAGGAAGATTTCTGCTCCTGGAGGAGCCATTGAGGAGCAACCTGAAGCCAGGTGGGGGATTTGGAGGACGACCTCATGGCTACAGCCAGATGAAGCTCGTGTGAGCAAGAGGGAGACCTGCAGTCCCAGCAGGAGACCTTGCCAGAGGGAGGAAGAGCACCTAAGGGAGGGCCAGGAGGGTGAACATGGTGGCCAGTGTCATACAGTGCTGGGCCAGGCTCTTGTGTTAAAAGTGTCTCTGCCAGTTCCTTGGAAACGACCAAGAACTGAAAGCATCAAAGAAATGAAGCTGTTGCCAGCTGGAGGAACAATAGGCAAGCCAGAGCTATCTTTAGCTCATGGGATTAAATTCAAATTGCAAACGCAAAGGCCTCTCTGGAAGAAAAGACCTTCTCGCACTACCGAGCGCCAGCAGAAGCGCACAGCACAGCCTGGCACCGGCAAGCATCCACAGCCCCTCTGTCATCCCCTGTCATACCCTCACCCGAAGGAAGCGTAAAGGGAGAGCCAGAGGGAAGGGGGAGCCCGTCCCTGCCTCTCCCAAATGACAGAATTTTTCCCTGGGAGGGATGCTCCCGGGAGGGTGCTGCCTCAGCGACAACCCCGCAGACTCCGGCACCGGTGGCTGTCAGCTGCAGCCACGCAGAGCTCAGCACAGGCCGGTTTTTCCTGCTTCTTCCTCAGGGATTAGGGAGCAGGCAGCAGCTGGATGTTGACGAGCAGTCAGCACAGCCTCCTGCAAAATCCTCAAGGGACTTGTCATGGCTCCAGGACAGCAGCGTGGGGCCTGGCTCACAGGTTCGTCTGGGTTTGATGAGAGATGATGTGAAGTGACCTGGTGTACTGCTTTCCTCTGACACCTCCAGGCTGGGTGGTAGCTCATGCTTCCTCAGTCTACAGGCAGCGGTTCTGAATCCCTGGCCTACTGACAGCTCCTGAGGGTACCTCACAGCACAGCAGAGGAAAGCAAGTCCTCAGCCACAGCTTTCAGGCTCTTCCCCTTCACCAGGAAATCTGTACAGGCTCAAAATTAAAAAACGGACCAGCACCGATCTGTGGCAACCAGGACGCAGAGGAGGACTAGTGCGAACACATCTTTGCTGTTACCTTCTGAAAGGGGATGTTCATGTGCAAGCCTAAGCCAGATTGGGCCGGTTTTGGTTACATTAAGGCACATATTGTCTTGCTCTTAAGACGCTTTGAGATGTTGTCTTAAAGCTTTGTCTCAGTTTAAGACCTTAGCTAGGGTGTGCTAGCTAAGGGGCTGACAGCTTACTTAGCTCCGACAGCTCACATCAGGCTGGCTGACCACAGGGTACATCTGCACCATGCCCTCCAGATAGCTAAACTTGCTCTCAGCCGGGTCCTGCTGCTCCTAGCTGCCGGCTTGGCTGATAACCCCACCATGGAGCACGGGACACAGTCCCGGCAAAGCTCTGGGCTGCCACGGCTGCACTGCTACCTGACTTCGTTAATTTGAACATGTTACCTTGGGAGATGATCCATGAAAGAGCCCACTGCTCCTTTTCATAGTTCTTGGTATGCATTGGGTTTAGTGACCTTTAAAGAATTGTTAAGAGTAGAAGATTTAGGGAAAAAACACTAAAAGTTGACCAATAATTGCATAAGAAATTGAGCACAAGCTTGACTTTCTTGTGTACTTGTGTTATAAAACAGTTACAGGTAGGTTATGTCAGTCTCTTTTCCCAAGTAATCAGTAATAGGATGAGAGGAAATGGCCTCAAGTTGCGCCAGAGGAGATTTAGGTTGGATATTAGGAAAAATTGCTTCACCAAAAGGGTTGTCAAGCATTGGAACAGGCTGCCCGGGGAAGTGGTGGAGTCCCCATCCCTGGAGGTATTTAGAAGATGCCTAGATGTGGTGCATCGGGACATGGTTTAGTGATGGACTTGGCAGTGTTAAGTTTATGGTTGGATTCCATGATCTTAAAGGTCTTCTCCAACCTAAATGATTGTATGGTTCTATGATTTCTAGCTGTCCCTGGTGGCTGCAGAGAGCTGGGTAGGAGGGGCTGAACCTGCAAGGCTGCTCCCCACTCACGCAGTGTCTCTCACTCAACTAAGGGAGGTACCAGGGCACTGTGGCTCCAAATAAAGAGACTCTGAATCTGGCTCCTGCAGTACCAAGTTGGAAAAGAACCAAGCTGCAATTTAGGGATCACAGGCACGGCAAAGAGAGAGCAGGGAAGGCTGTTGCCTGATAACTTGCTTAATGAATTGCAGGCTTCTGAGCTAGTTTGTTTGGCCGGGGAAATCCAACAAACACCTCACACCCTAGCGCTAGGAAATGGGTTTAATAGTCTCAATGCCCATAATGAAACACCACTGGGAAGCAGAAGTCCCAGCTCTCACCTTCATGTGCAGTTTTCAGTGTTACAAAAACACAACTTCTCTCTCATTCCACCAAGTGTTTCAAGGTGTTGTTTTAGAGTCACTACAACGGCTTTTAATGACAGCGTAAATGACAGTCACAGAAGATCAAGCGTGCAGCTGTCCAGCTAGGACTATGTGCAAAGCCTGCCAGCAGTGCAGCAATTTTTAACTCCGAACTGCAGACATCTACGTTGTTATATTTGTTGTTTTGTTTATAAGCAACCACTTAGTGGTATCTGGAGGGCATCCGCTACCCTAATACTCCGGCTGAATGTGCGAGAGAGGAAGGACTTGAACAAGTGTCTGAGCTCTTTTAGGACGAAAAAAAAAAAAAGAATTCCTGATGGCTGCTGCAGCACTGGAGCTGGGGGAGAAAGCAGGGAGCACTGCACCTCCACCCTAGCCCTGCTCACCAAAGGACGAAGGCGATGTAAGGAAAGCCTCGCTGCAGCTGTGGTGGCATGCTGACACAGCCTCCGTCCTCGGACCGCCAAGGCAGATGTGCTGGCGCACAGGGGGTTAACTTCAGCTGTTAAAATTCATGAGGTGTAAAATACAAATTGCACCTGGTG
Organism: Bucorvus abyssinicus; assembly: GCA_009769605.1. Taxonomy (NCBI): domain Eukaryota; kingdom Metazoa; phylum Chordata; class Aves; order Bucerotiformes; family Bucorvidae; genus Bucorvus; species Bucorvus abyssinicus. Next base: position 37,831,626 of record CM020030.1, read on the forward strand.
GATGAGCTGTCTTTAAAGTTTATATATTACTTTCCCCCACCCGCTTTGGTTCAAACCTCTGTTGGCACAAGCTAATTAGAACTCACCAAAGGGGGAAGCGCAGCCTTGGTGGGGAGGCACAGATTAGGCAGGGGGTCAGCCAGGGCCAGTCCAGACCGTGTTTAATAGATGTTTGGCTACAGGGAGCCAGGGGAAACCCGTGTTCTATGGATGCATGAACAATCACAGATCACAATTAATTTTTTACTCTCGTTTCTTCCTCTTTTCAAACTTCTCAATTTGGAAGATATGAAGCACTGCCTTTGAAGTTTATGCTCTTTTGTTTGATTATTCCCACAGCTCAATTAAAGTATTTTTTCTATAAAAAAACTCCCAACAAAACAATTTTACCAACAAAACAGTTCCCACAACAGTAAAGGTTTTGCTTTTTTTTATATATACAACTAATTCCCATCTCATTTTTTTATGTGCACAGTATGACTTGGGACACACCCACTTTCCAGAACAAAGCTTCTTGTAATTTTTGCTCGTGCTGTTCCCTTCTCCTCAGTACCACTACTTTCACCATCCACTGACATCCATACGGGAGCTCCATCCCTGTCTGTAAGGGTTTCCCCATGCCCTCGGTGACCCTATGAATTCTCAGGCAGGATTCAGTCCCTGAGAGGATTTTAGTTACGTAGTTCTTTCCCCACCCAAGAAAGACTTAGAGATCAGAGATTCAGTACAGAAAAAAATATGTAAATATCCAGAGCAAGGAGAATGAGCTTCAGCTTATGCATAGCTGACTGAATTGAACACAAACAATGATTGAGAATAGGATGGGCTGGAAGAGGAAATTTAAATATTTATCCTAAATGCTCTTTCTTTGCATTTCTTGAAATAAATTACTCCCAGCAATTGCAGGCAGAGATTGTTGATTAATTCCAGCAAAGGCAGGAAGACGGGAAAAATTACTGTACATCGTCTATTTCTGAGTTTCAGACGGTGCTTTTCATTTTTCTTTGTAGTCTTTGTGATTGGGCTTTTTGACTCCAGGGTGATTTGTGGGCGGTTTGCAGAGGAGTTTGCTGCTCACGTCATATGTACAGATATAGATAGAGAAGCACCGTAACACGTACTGTATGAGTAGGAAGCACTTTTCATCCAGGGGGGTGGAAACACAAGATATAACCTGGCCAGAAGATACTGGTGTGAGTAGCACAGATGCCCTGAAGAGCTGTCTGCTGAGAGGGACCTGAGCCGGCACTGCTTGCACCCCAATCCCTCTCAGCCACCAGCAAAAGCAGTGAGCACCAGGAGAAGAAGCTGAAACCAGGATGGTGCTACAGCTGGTTGAGCCTAGGCTGACAGAAATGCCCCAGGAGCTGCTGGCAATCGGACATAAATTAGAGCCATTGTGAAGATTCTTTAGTTTATACTTGGGCATCGGTCCAGCCCCAGCTGCCTCCTCAGTGGTGGAGGAAGATCTTAAAGCAGTCTATCCTTCCTTGCACACCTGGCCCAGCGCCATGCACAGGCTGCCTGAGCAAAGGGGCCTCCCCATTGTGCATGACTGTTTCTTCTCCCTTGGCCGAAACTGGTCCACTTGTGTTATGGTAGCAAACTACAGACTGTTCGTGCTGGTATCTCAGTGGCTTTAAGGAGGCTGCAGCAGCTAGCCTGGTCTAAGGTATAAGGGATGTCCCAAGTCAGGCACTGTGCTTCACTCTGTGTGAATTCAATGAGGGAAATTGTCCACACAGCTATGGGAAAAGGTGCTTTCTAATTTTTTTCCAGCCTCAGGAGTCAGAATTTATCTTTGGGCACCCTCTGAAACGCCACGAGCAGCTGCACTGCGATGCACATAATGAAAGACTGAAACAGCTTAAAAAACGCTGCCATGTGGGCTAATCCTTCTGAAACCTGGAGAAAGTCTGAGGTGAGATCTCACCTGGCCGCTCCCTCTGCGCTCCATCCCCAGTCGCTCGCTGTCCCAAGCACATGTCGGTCCAGCCGCAGCTGTACTGCAGCGTGCTCAGCAAAGGCAGGCAGTGCTGCCTGCGCTGCTTCCAAAAGCAGATCCCCCGTACAGCCAGCGCGTGCAATCCCCGCTCCCTCTGCGAGGGGTTTTCTCACGTACGAGCTCAAACAGCCCCTTGCATGACCTGCAGCAGGACCTCCACCTGCATCCGTGTCAGACATGAATGCTGAGTGACGTCTTCGAAAGCAGCCAAAAAAGGTGTCCTGTCCCTGAAGTGCCTCTGCCCTGGGGGACGCCTTGCAGCCCACTGCCAGAGCATCACACTGGGGCTCGCACAGGCTGGGCAGCTCTTGGCTGGGCCAAGGTGAGAGTCACCACACTGAGAGTGCTGCTGCATCTCACTTCTGCCTCCCTCCTCGGGGTTTGGCCAAAGCCCTGGGATCGCAGCTGAGCCCCAGCGGGTTCATACGCTGCCTGCAAGGGAGAAGAGCCGGAGGCTGAATTTCACTGCTGTGAGATCTGAGGCTCCAGCAGAGGACATCAGAGGGACTCTGCAAATTCAGAAATCCACTGCGAACCAAAGGCACAGGCAACAGAGCAGGTACATTTTGCTGTCACCTCTGCTGGACGGCTTGTAAGTAAGTGGCAGCACATACCGTAACCATCCCAGAGGATGGCTGGAAGGGAAACCGAGCACCTTCCTTTTCTCCGTTGTCGCTGGGATTCATCAAAAGCCACACTGCCATTTGCAGCCAAGCCTTGGTAGGCAGTGCCGTTGCACACGGGGTGTCTGCAGGAGGTCACACGGCGCAATGACACGAATAAAATCACGTCCCAGTAGCTGAGACTTTGCAGTGTGAAACAGATCCCCCATGCTCTCACGAAACATTACTGCCTCTCCAGTGAATGTCTCACTGGTTTCTCCTTTTAAAGGCATTTCTAATGTTTCCCTCTGATGTAGTTTTCTTTCCTGTAACAAGTGAGAGTGAGACCCTGGGGTTTTTCTGGAAATGCAGCCAGAGACGTCTCTGCATCTGTGGATACCCTGTGAGGTGCGGAAGGCCACCCTGGCCACTTACACCGAATGCTGTCCGGGGAGCAGGGATTCCTTGCAAAGTTGCCGACAGTACCTAGCCGAAGGAAAGTCTGTTTATTTTGTTCACAGCTTTGAACTACTGTGGTAACATTACCAGCACATTAGGGCCGGGGCGTTACTTTCCTCGCTCTTCAGTCATTATCCTGATGCTTTTAATAAACAGATGGACAGATTGGAGAGACAATCAAACCATCCCTGCACTGGATGATGGCACCATCACTTGACATCAGGCAGCACTAATGTATAATAAGGCAGTCTTCCTCGCCTCTGCTTCCGTTCAAAAACCTAGGACTGCTTTTCTACACCAATGCTACGTGTTGAGTTAGCCACATGGATGGCCTGCTGTCAGTACAGTCTGAGCACTTTCACACCCCTCAGCCTGGCTCACAGCCATTGCCTCCTCCAGCGGAGCAAGTATTAGTCACCAAGTATTAGGAAATTAAAGCATAAAGCATTAGGAAGTCCCCCTAAAAATCTCCATAAAGGGAGCTCTGTCCACAGCAGCTGTCTGGTTAATAGGTCAGAAAGGAAATCTACTTTTCTGGCCAGAGTGACCTCCATTACCACATCAGGATAAGACCGTGCTAGCTGCGCCTTTAGGGTGGCAGGCAGCAGGTGCCAGGCATGTCTGGGCTCCGGCACCACGTGCGCTCAGGCGAGTGGAACCAAGCACAGGGTTTTGAGAAAACAGCCCTGGTTGCCCAGGCTGTCAGGTTCCCAGCACAGCTGGGGAGCCAGCAGCCACTGCTCTCCATGAGCGCAGTTCGCACATCCAGCTCCGGTAAGGCTTAGTCCTGTTAGCATCAGCACGTAAGAGAAACACGAAGCTATTAAACTGCTAGCAGAGCCTTGGGGGGAAGAGTCTTGCTGGTTCAAGATACACAGAGGGATTTTAAAACCCAGGCTTAGGAATAAAAAGCAAAAAGGGGTTGCTCGGAGGCAGCGCTTTTCAAGAAGCGTGCAATGTAGTGACCACCTGAGGTTAATCCAGGCAGAGTGGGTGGCAGGCATAAGGAATAACTCGGTTGTGGGGGATGGACCAGCTGAATAAGGGATTTACTTGTGAGAAGGGCAGAAAAGGAAGGTTGGAGGAGTAAGCAAGTTGGTGGTGAGCCTTTTCACGGCAAGTGATTAACTGCAGTTTCTAATGAGCAGAGGGGGACTAAAGCTGACTGCTTTTTTAAAGCCATTTTGATAACATTGGCCCCGATGTAATAAGCTATTTGTTTGTGCCTACTGGCAGGGACAGCAAGTCGCTACTGAACATAATCCTCTAGACCCGGCGCCGTCAGCTTGTTTAAAAGTGTCAGCAACAGCATCCAAAAGGGCCCAGACCCCATCACAACAACCGGCCCAAGTGCTATTTAAATGCCTCGCACCCTTTTGTGCTCTTTCTGCCCTCTCTTTACCCTATTCTTCTCTCTCCCCAAGCGGCGGTGGGGCTGCTTCCCAGCCCTGTGTCGCTGGGCTGGCCTGGAGGCTCAGGGCAGGCTGGCCCGCAGCCGGGGATCCCCAGATGACCTTTGAATCACGTCCCTGCCAGTTCACTGAGCTGCCCTTTCTGGTAAGCATCACTGCCAGCAAAAGCAGGCAGATTATTGATGGGGGGACAAGGATGGGGGCGGGGGCAGTGTCCAAAGGGACGGGATGCTTGTGGGAGACGGAGGTGGCTCAGCCTGCCCACACTGGATATTAGAGGAGGCTTGCCCACTTCTTTGTGATGAGGGATACTTCTAGGAATCTGCATTTCTCTGGTAGTTGTGATGAGTACACACGCTTTCTTAAAATAGCAGGAAAACATCACACAACAGCGCAATTAAATGCAACCCAAAGAACAGGCTGAAAACAACGCTGACCTTGCAGCCCCAGCAGAGCCCTTTCAACAAACCAGGAATGCAAAGCTCCTTTAAAGCCACAGATTCACAAATTAAAAACCACATTTTTTATAAACACCACTTGCTGCTTCAATGCCAAATCATTCCCTTTTGACAGGTACTCAAGATCACCCACAAACTCAAAAATCCCAAAGCCCCGCCTGGTTTCCCAGCATGTCAGAGCCTCTACAGTCATGGTGTGTGCGAGGAGCCTGGCATCACGCAGAGCTGCTGGTGGGACAGGGGTGCCTGGGCCAACGCCCTGGCAAGCAGAGGACCACTTTTATCCCTCTTTCAGGGGCACAGGTGACAAGGCTGCTTGTGTTTTGCCTGAAACGTTGATGCTGGGTGATGTGAGAGGCTGGATGGCTTTTGAGTGGGTGAATACCGGGAGTGGCAGTAGATTATTTTTATTAATTATTATTAAGAGTACTGCAATTCCTTCTCCCAGCAGTTGCTGCAGACCTCGGCGTTGGATATGCGCCATCTCTGGCAGGCAGGTGTGACAAAACTCATAGAAGATGGAGGTCTTTGTATGAGAAGGAGCACACTCAATTTTCTTCATTGAATTTGATACCTGGATTCACTGTTGCAAAACAGGAAGCCAATTGGTTGTGTGCCTCTCAGTTCAAGATCTGCTATAGGCATGCAAAATACACCATGTCACTATCTGTACGCTTGAATACACGGGGCCTGATTTGCCTGGAGATTGGGACACACTCACACATCATCTCTGCCTCTGTAAAGAATTGCCCACAGGTCCTGCTCGTGCTCTAGCTCTCTGATGGTTCCTGGAATAACCCTCTGTTTTCAAGGGCTCACCCTTTTTTTGTCTGAGTTCCCCTACACTTCATTCCCTGTCCTTTTGGGATGAAGGATCACTTCATCTGAGAGTAGTTCCGGCTTCCCAGCGCTGGTGGGTCCCTGATCTGCCGGCCCTCTGTCAAGAAGCGTGACTGCAAAACGACCTGCTGAGTGCCACTTGCTCAGGGCAAGTTGACTGAACCTGCCCCCCAGGATTGCGTCAGGGCGGTAGACGGGAGGCTTTGTGCTTTTAAAGTCAGTTTTGTCTAAACGTTTGGCTCAGATGTAGTGCTGTTTAATGCAGAGCCTGTGTCCAGAGACAACAGCTCAGCCGATGCCGCACTGGGCAAGAGACCTCACGGGGAAGTTACCCACGTCGCGCAGCGCCAGCAGCCTGGATATAGATAGGCCTGCCCCACAGCTGCTGGGTCTCCACCCTCTTTTCCTTGCATGAACTTGTGGTTCCTGTTCAAGTTGCAGGATTATTTGAGGTCTGGCTGGAAAGGAGCAGGTGTTCTGCAAACGACACCGAAAGCCCCGTGCCGTACGGCGGCAGGGACCTCCCAGGGCTCCTGCCTTGCACGCGGCGGCTAGCAGGGAAGATTTGCCATAGAGACGGGCTTCCCTCTCCCAAAAAAAAAAAATTCCACAACGTGTTCTCATTAACAAAGCCCCGCTCCTATGGTTATTTTCAAAACGAGGCGGAAAAAACAGGCTGAAGTTACATGTTTATCCGTACAGCTGTGGAGAATAACGTTGTAAAATAACAAGCAAGCTTGTTTCTCTGGCTATGCCTCCCTCCCTCTCAGCAAAAGATCCTCACTTCAAAGGGAAAATGTAAGCCTCCCCCCACCTTCCTGCGTTATTTCTTTCCCCCGAAAATCTTTTTCCTCCCCATTTCCAAAGCATTACCCAGTTAATTACTTCTAGATGGCATCTCGCAGCGCGGCTGAGCAATAATGAATGAATGCTTGTGGCTCACATGCTGGTAGCTTTAAAAAAAAAAATTGCTTTTAATCAGCTGAATGAGCACAGGGGCAAACCCTATCGAACTCGAGTGTAAGCAGAGAGCCCAGAGCAGCACCAAGAGCAGAGCGTGGCTGTGGTCTGCTCGCTCTGGCCCGCGGCAGGAGCTTTCTCCAGAGCAGGTCCCCGGGGAAGAACGGGCAGGAAGCTACCTCCTGCACATTGCAGCCGATCCTAGGCTGCTCGTCAGGCAGGTGAAATGGTTTGTAAAACATTACAGTTTTCTCTCTCTCCCACTCTCTCCTCTTTAAAGCCCCATTTTTCAAGCTGAGTGATTCCAATGAAAGTAGTTCTCTTATGTTTCTCCTCCTCCGCCAGTGCAAGGAAAGGTGCAGCAAAACTTCAGCTCTGCCTACAAAAACATGAAGCAAAAGTTGTGCTTTCCCTCCAATGTCATTATTCCTTTTTTATTACAAATATTTTGGGACCAGCACTCTCTTTTACTCTCTGTACAGCATTAACCAGCAAGATCATCAGTGTGCTTTCTAACTCTTACTGCAGTCTGAATAACAAGGAGTAACAGCAATTCCTGCTCCATTTTCTGGTCCTGTTTCTGAGCAGGATGGATGCAGGGAAGCGCGCAGCTGTTTGTTTCTAACTTCCCTTGAGGTCTCTAACAATAAGATCCTTTAACATCACCTTGCTACACACTTCAGGTGCCTTTTCTTTTAACCAGAACCAGCAACTGGGAACAACCTCCCACCTCTGTGTACCTGTCTCACTCCTGTAACACTTTTTTTGTTGTTTTAATTACTTAATTGTATACTATCAAGGCAAAATTTACTAATATTTGACAGTTAGCAACACGCCTCTCACCCACTAAATGCCTCAAAGCTCTGTACAATTGTACTTACAGATAGCATCTTCCTTAATCTAATCACTGAAATAATATTTACTATATCATATTAGTAGGAATTCTACATTTGGGGTGAATACTGTGGATTTTTTAGCTAAGTAATTGCCCAATCCTTGCTAAAATTTCAGCACTCTGCAAATATTGACAGGTGTGTATGGGTTGAAGATGACCAGCTTGTGAAGATGTCGTCATATTTTTCCTCTTCTCAAAATTTCAGTAAACTTTTCTGTCAGCTTTAAAAAAAAACGCAGCCAGCTCCTCTGATCACTAGTGAATCACCTGGCCCACACACCAAGCATTGCTTCCTCCAGGGTGGAATGCAGCGTAAGACATTATGCAAAATTAATTAGTATTGCACAGGCTGATTAAAAGCACTTCCTAGGGCAACAGACTGCTTCTGTCTTTCCCTTTTTTTTTTTTTTGTTACAGAAAAGAAAGGACAAGGTTCCCCCAAAACGGAACAATACAAAGCAAACCTGTGACTTTTGTTGAGAGATTTGTACCAGCTGCTGTTCAAGTTGATCTCCACCTGACAAATGATAGCCCTCCTAAAAGCCATAGCCATTTTACCCTGAGAACTAGCTGTGAGCCTTCCCATGTTTCTTGCACGAGCTGGGCATGCTCGTACAAAGCCTTGGACCTCCAGTTTGAGAAATTGCTCGTATTGTCTGCGAGTGTCACAATCACATTATCTCCCATAATTGGCGGTGTACAGAGGAACTTCTTGGGGCCCTTCTAGCTCGCCACGGTCTGTCCCTTCTGCTTTGGCCATGCTTGACGCTGTATAGGGAGTACAAATGTGGCTTGATTGGATTAAGGCCTTTATTTCTCTGAGGTCTGCTACTATTCACCGAGGTTTAATTAAATTTGTGACCTCCAAGTGGTCAGGGAATGTGTGTCAAGTCAGGCACATAGGAAAACTGATTCATTCTGCAAAAGCTTTGGAGGTGTACAATGCCATTTGAATCTTTCATGATACCGAAACCAGGAGAAGAGCCACAGTATCGTCGAGTATTATGCTTTTGCTGAGCCTCTGGGACAAAGGTTTGAGCTGGAAAGGTTCAGAAGTCCAGGTGAAGGCAAGTTTCTCTTTTTAGCCCTCTCTAGTTCCTACTGCTTAGTTGGTCCAGTTACACTGGGCCAGTGAAACCCTTCCTGAGAGACCGCATCCCCTGGCAAAACCTGTGGTGTGTTTGGCACTGGAGGGTGTGGTACAGCCTCTCCTTTCCCTCACACCCCAGCCCTCAGACACTGGCAACTCGCTTCCTCGAGGCAATCCCTCCCTCACCCACTCTCCTCTCCACCTGCCCATGGGCTCTTCCCTTCTCTGCTTTGTGGAGAAAAACAGGAGCGGCACAGGCCATGCTCCATGCAAATAAGGTCTCCCTATTGATGGAGGCAGAGGCGTAGCAGTGTCTATGGTGGAGAGACAAAGCAGAGCACAAAATGAGTCTGGTGGACTTTGTGGCCTCAACACCCAGTAATTTTGCTTGCATTGGGTAGGGCACACTTTTCAGATTGTAAGCCTGCTGTGGTCTAAGTGCATTGACCATCACTACTCCAAACCCTGTGGGAGCACTGGGATGAGTTTGGCAGTAATATCACCCAGTCAACGACTTTGGAAGAAGTCTCCTACTTTGGCAGCAGGTAGTCCCCATATCTCAGCTGGAAGGAGACTCTGCCTGGTTTTCTAGAGAGCTGGTGGGTGACCTGTTGCTGTTCATGACAGTGTGGTAGAGGCTCTTCTAGCAACATGAATTTCACTAGTGGCAGAGACAGAACAGGGATGTTGCTTCAAGGAAGATGGCAAGAAGCCTGTCCTTTCTGAGAAAGCATCCCTTTGAACGAAGAGAGGAGACAAAACAGATGTGTCTCAGGGATGAAGGGAGGGAGGGAGATTGTACCTCAGGATGACTTCTCCTAAAAGGGTGGGAGGGATGTAGGCAGAGTTAGCATCTTCCATTAAATAAAATAGTATATCTAAGAAAAACAATACAGATTTCGGGAATGTATGTACTTCTACAGGTCTGAAATAGAAACACAATCTCACCAAGGTAAACATGGGCGAGGGCAGTCTGGTGTATGATAATCTGCTGGACAATCTGAGAGAATTGATAGCTGGTATCTACAGGGCCAGCTGGGGAAGGCGAGGAAGGTGAGGAACGTTAACAAGGCAGAGGTGACAAGCCTGAAAGGAGGCAGCTCATCTTCTATTTCTCTCCTTCTCCTCAGGGTTCAAGGACAGGAAGGCCCTTCCTCACCATGGGTCCACATCCTCCCCTCCAGCCCGTAGCTCTCTCCCACAGCAGCTCACACATGGGGAGGATTGGGGGATGCTGGAGTGGCTTTGCCTTTGATCCAAAGAAAAAATAGGTATTTCAGACAAGGACCAAGTGAAGACAAGAAGACCTGTCTTGACACACCGTAGTAAGTCATTCAGTACTGGGTCATAATCACAGTGTGGGGAGTAAAGGAGGAGACAGAGGGACATCTGTTATAAGAGGGTGCCATGATGGTGAAGGAGGGAAACAGAAGATAAGGAAACAGGAACAGAGATGGGGAAGACAAGGTCTGACTGACAAAAGCACAGTGGAGGGGCATGAGAGAGAACAGAGGGAGGTGTAAATGGCTGACAGATCGGGAAATGCGCTGTAGGTGGCGAAAGCAAATTATAGAAAAGAGGACACATGTTTCTAGGAGAGAGGGAAAGATACTGCAGCTAAGAGAGAGCTCATAAATACTGAAATGGTTGAGGGAAAGACACCTAAGCAATGATCCCACAAAAACAAGGCTCCTCTCTGGTCTGCCACAGCAGAGGTGCTTTCTGTGGCAGCACTGGTTCAGGCATCCAGAAGGAGCAGCTTAATCACCAAGAAACATCTAAAAATCCATAAACATTTTTTAGTCTAAAATGAAAGGCTGAGAACCCTGAAAAGAAGCCCTTAGACGCTCTGACTGAAGTATTTCTGAACAGGGTAGGATTGGATCATCAAGAGGACTTTTTTCCAGATGTAAATAAATATACTGAAAGTACACCACCCACAGCAATAACACATCCTGCAAAACAGTAAAAGAATCTGTATGGTTTCAAAACACTGTCTTATATCTGCAGGCAGCCCCTGGGCAGATTTCTTGTTCCAGCTTCTTTGAACAGCTATGGAATTACAGGAAGAGAACCTGGACAAATGTCATCTCATTAAAAGACATTTAGGATATGCATCTGTCATTTAGGATGAATTAAAGCCTTGGAGATGAAATTGCCCACTATCCCCAGGCACACACTGAGAAACATCTCAGCAGAGTTTTCACTCTGGTGAGGTACGCTAGAGCTGTTTGCTTGTTTGGAGAGTCAACAAAAAAAATTGGTCTTAACCATGGAAAAATTGTAAAATAGCTGTATTCTGAGGTCTTGTTCTAATATGCGTGCCTCTTCTCAAGCTTTGGCTTTGTGTCTGGGGTTGGGTTGGAGTTTTTTTAACTATGACCCTAAATCTTACTGTTCTTACCTCTTAAATACAATAATCATACTTAACGTGAAGAAGTATACTCACCAAATGATCCTAGAGCTTTAAGATTTCTCTTCAAGGGCATTATCAATAGTCTCTTGGCAAAAGAGCTCATGGCTTTCCTTCTGTCTAATGGTGCCCAAGTGACTCTGTAGTTTAAGCAAATAGCTTAGTAAATGTATTTCTAGGCAATCATCCTCTACACCATTCTCTGAGCATCAGTGTCAGAGAAACATACCAAGCGGGCCAGTGCTCAAAGGATCCAATATATCCTCCTTTTTCCTCCAAAGCCTGCAGTTTGTAGGAAACGGCCAGTGCTATCCATTCAGTACCTGCCCTTTTCCCCTCTCTGTGTTGCTGAGGGATTCTCAGGGAATCCTGGAGGATGGCGATCAAGGCTTTATGGATAAACTCATTTGTATATACCAGGAAGCCCGGCATTGCCCCCTCCCAGATAAGCAGTGAAAGTGTTTCCATGACTTATGGCAGTGAGCTCTGTAGTTCGCATTAGCAGCCAGCTTGGCTTTGGGTCATTAAAAGAAGGGTCAAGATGGTGCTTGGTCCTCTGATCTAGTGTCCTGTCCAATTTGTGAAGCGTCTTGTCTGGGTCACCCAATAGCTTTGTCTCCATCACATCCTGGGGCCACAGACAAAACTCCTTGCCTGAGCAATGCCATGGTCTCCCGGGGCCATCTGTGCTGAACCTGTGGACCCTCCTCGCTCTTTGAGGGTCCAGCCGGCCACCAGCCTGTTTGCCAGCTGGGCCTCCACACAGCTACCCTGAGTCTGTGGCAGATGGCCGGATCCACAGCCCACATGGTAGCTGCCAGCACCTTCCCGTGAGCAGGAGATCAGATGGACTCTCACATGTTGCCTTTCCTGGCTCTGATTCACACTGGACACTTCAAGGTCAGGGATGGCTGAACAGAAATCACAGAGGCACCTGTCTTTTGAGCTGGTTGCTGTGGTCTTTTCTTTTCCAGCATCCTTGCTGCAGGGGCTCTCTCCAACCAAAAAGCAGGAAAAAAGCAACCAAAAAGCTGCCTTTTGCCAGCGCATCATTTGGGAGGGAGCATGAGAAGGCATCAGAGAGTCTCATGATGAAGCCAACCCCCTCTTCTTCGTGGCGCCTTGCACGCGCTGCTCTTATCATTGCATTTTACCACAGCGTGCCCTTTTGCCTGGCTGAAAATTCATTCTTTAGTAAACTTAATATTAAAAGCCACTTAATGACAGATAGTAAGAGGGTCATCAGGATGGAGTGTGAGAGTGACCTCTGGTTGCTGACCTTACAGGATTACAGCGCCCCTCATGTGATCCATTACCCTCTGTGAGAGGGTACATGAGGGGCAGACGCAGGCTGTGCTGTCATTTTGCACATTTCTTGTAGCCACATGTGGTTTTTCATCACTGTTTCTGGATAACGTTAAGATGGATGTTAATACGTTGCTTACCTGAGGTTTTCAAGGACCTGTTTGGCTTTCAGCAAGGAAAGGGCTCCCTATGCCTGTGCTATGTTTTGTAACATGGCAGACAAGGGTAACCTCTCCCTCGGTGCTCTTCTCATATTTCTCCCCACTGAACAATCCTTAATGTCTTCCTTTTTCTGATTTTATTTCTGAGAAAGTTTGGAGGTTGCATTTTCCTTAACAACACTTTGAAGTCTGAGGCCTTCACTCCATACTTACTAAATTTCACCAAACTTGAAAGGACCTCCCTCAAGTGAAACCAAAATAAAAACTGAGAAGAGTCTTTGGGATTTACTTTTTTTTTCCTATTTTTCCTATGACCGTCTATGCCATTTCCCCTTTGACGTATTTTTCCATCTGGTAGGTGTGGTAGGAACTTTTGCTTTCATCCTACAACAGGTCCACATGAAGAAGTCTAACCAAAAGCCTAAGAAGTCTAGTAAAGTGCACTCTTGACTGCTTTTGAGAACTCTTATAGCTGTATTGCTCATCTAATATCTTGAGCCCAGACATACTAAGGTTAGCTACAGAGGTATGGTGACGCGGCTTCTTAATCCCTGGCAAGATCATCTTGCAACCTTAAACGGAGGCAGGGGCTGGTAGCAGGTCTTGTCCTTGCGTTAGCGATCCTCCCCTTCAGATTGGCTGGTGCTGTGCAAGGTGACCCTAGCGGGATCAGCTCCTGTACAGGGTACAAAAAAGGGAACAGTAATGTTGCTCTTTTAGCTGTCCCTTATCCTGGTGAAATTGTTACGCAATTTCGGTAACAAAATCTGCCAGATGCACAGTTGCCAGGGGTGTGGTAGATAGTCCTCTGCTGGGAGGTGTGGTGTTGAACACCTGCAAGACTGACAGCCATCTCCAGGCTTTCACTGCTGATGAACGTTGTCAATGCCCTTCATATAATGATGACTTACCTCTTCCAAGATTGGAAGAGGAGGACAATGAAAAGCACCGTTGCTTATAAGTAACTGCTACTTTCAACCTCAGTGACATGTCACATCCATCCTTGAGCTCTTCCAAAAGATCCCTCCTGGGACTGTGCTTTCCCTGTAACTTGGAGTGACATGCGTCAGCAAGGAGGGAGATGAGGGTCTTGCTCAGCCTCAGTCCTGATGTTCGTAAATAAAAAGGCTGGGCAGCAGAGGGGGAAGGATAGGGCTGTGGCAGAGTAAATAAATTGCACCCTGAGTGTGTTATGCCAGCGGGACTCCAGAATGGTTCTACAGGCTTTCATAAATAGGAATTTGCCTCCTCGATTGTTCAGGGCAGTGCTGTCAAACAGTGTTGCCAGCCTTGTGCCTCATCCAGAGGTCTCAAATATTTCCCAGGTTGCCCCACTTCAATTTACTGTCATGAAATGATGTTTCCCTTTGGGGGAGGGAGAAAACAAAGTGGAAAAGCAAGCCCAAAAGCCCACCGGGAGGCCGTGGGAGGAGGGGAGTCAGCAGGTGAGTGTGGGAAGGGACTTGAGGCTGGGCAGGAGAAGGGCTTTCACAACACAGGAATTCAGGCTCTTCCCCCCGCGCCCCTCCTCACACCCTTGTTTGAATTTAGCATGCGTCCTCCTACGGCGTCGTAATTACTAAGATTACCAAATGAATCTTTTGCTTCTGTACACACCGGGCATTCAGCGGAGCTCTAATAGTTGTCATTAAGTTTTCAGGGAGGTGGGAGAAGATAGATTGAATGCATGCACTCCAGCGCTGCGCAGAGCCCATTGATGGCTGCTGAGTAATGATTTTTTTCTAATTGGTGGAGAGCAGCGGCCCTAATGGATGGAGCCTCTCTGTGCATTTACACTGTCTCCTCAATCAATAACCCTCGCTGTGCCTGGCACGGAGGAGTTCCTGAAAGCCCCTTTGTAATAATGGATTGCTGGAGGTTACACAAACTGCTGCCTCCCGCTGAGTCAGCCCTCTGTCAGGCACCTCGCGCTTCCCCGGGGCCCCAGCTTTCCAGACGGGACACCCGCAGGGGGGCCCTCGCCTCAGGTCTCTGCCCCTGTCCTGCGACCACCGGCACCCCGCAGGCTCCCCGGCTGCTGGAAGGGGTTTGTTGCCTGCAGAGCCCGTGCCGACTCCAAGGAGCGGTGACAGCTGGGAAGGTTTTTATTGGCTTTGACTTGGGAAGTTTGGCTTTTTATAGGAGGCTTTGTGGGTTTTTTCCCCCCTCTCATCTTCTTAAAGAAAAATCCACGGGTCAGATGCCAAGTTGAGGCCAAAATCGTTGAGAGGTCAGGCCACGCCAAGCAGGGCTCTCCACTTGGCCAGGCTGCGTAGAGCACAAGCCCAGCTTGGGGAAAGCAAGCTTTGAGCGCTCGTTAACCATCTTCCTGCACCACGCGTGCACAGGATGTTTGTACCTTATCCCTCAACGTCTCCCTGTTTACTGCTTTCCTCTCTGAGGAATGACATGCAAGAAACAGTCGCAAGACAGCTGTTGAAATTCAGCATTTCCAGGAGGCAGGCAGGTCTGACTGGTCAGGGGGAGACATGAGAAAAGGGATGTTATAGGGTATCTTAAAAAGGGGATTTCCATGGTTTGCTGAGATTTACAGATGTCTGAAACTTGTTTTCTTCACTGTTACTCTGTTTCTGAGGGAAATGTGTCCACAGAGCCCACTGTGGAGCATTTCCAAGTGCCAGCACCTTGTCATTGTAAACTTTAAGTCCCCCAGGAAAGGTGTCCATTGCTGGGACCTTTTAGAAGTGAACCTGCCCTAGTTATGTGGTCCAGACCCCCATAACTCAGAGGTTCCAAGTGCCCTATACTGTGTCTGCTCTTGTTGGTTTGCTAGTGAGGTTTTTACATCTCATTGTGTACCTGGGCTTTACCCAGCTGCATAATTCCAGCTCAGTCTCTGGAAGGAACATTACTGTGGGAAGGGTAGGGAGGGCTTGGGATTGTCCCACTGACATGGATGTCTGTGGTCAGTCCTCCTATGAAGGCAGATGGTCTGGACCTCCACCGGCATTGAGGCGATCAGCATTTTCTGTTGTCTGCTCTGATGCTTGGGGTCCTCAGAACTTGTAATGACCTCTGATCATTCCCCCTGAGATTGAATGTGAGTTTAAGGTCTGCCCCTGGCTTGCCTTGGTTAAAAGCTGCAAACACAGAAGGGTAATGCATGTGAGTTAATTTTGCTGGTGGGGGCAGGATCTAGCCTCAAAAATTCACACTAAGCCCCAGGCCTAGACCCAAGCAAGTGGCTGTTCAGGGCTGGATGGCAGAGGACATCTCACAATACGGGTAGCATGGTCCGTTGATTCCTCCAGGGCTAGGGGCTTAGCAGAGAGCTGGTCCCAGCATCCCATCACTCCCAGTAGCCTGGGAACATGGCTGGGAACAGGAGGACAATCTGGGATTCTGCAGTAGCATGCCTGTCCTTATTTGGCACATTATCACTGGAAAGCATCTCCCAGGATGGACTCCAGCAGAGGTTATTTCTACACTGCTGGGTTCACACCTTAGTTTCGGTTGAAGATGTGGCAAGTACAAGTGTTGTCGAAGAAGAAATATTTTTTCTTGGCTCATGCCATAGCAAGGGAAAGGAGGTGTAAATCTGATTCATCCTCATTGTCACTCCTGACTCTCCTGAGTGATTTTCTCTCTCTTTCACAGGGGGAATCATTCATACATAAGCTACTTTCTCACTGAGCAAGGAATGTCAGAGGGAGAGGGAGGCAGGTGGCCTTGATCCTCTGTTTTTCAGCAGTGCCTTTCACAAGGATGGGCAGAGGTCCTGACAAGAGGAAGGTGGATTCTTCCAGGATCTCTGTCCACCCCAATCTGCCATGGTCTACGGGCCATGACTCTCCCCACCCTCCGTGAGATTATCCCTCAGATCCTCCTGATCCCCGATTGCTTGAGATCATCCCTGAGATCATTATGTTGCAGGAGGAACCAGCCTGGTTTAGGGGCCTGGGGCTTCTCTTTGCAGGTGCCCGTGTGCCCAAGGTGACAGTGTGGACCAGGAGGGCAGGGTGGCAGAAACCCAAGCCTGGTGAAGAAGGCACAAGCAGCATGCCAGCAGGCAGGGAGGGCATCTTAATAAAGAAGAAGGGGCCAAGAAGGCCCTTTTGTACAGCAACCAGGACAGAGTGTCTTCGAAGGGAAACTAGAGTAGTAGTGACGCAGAGGTGCAATAGCTGAGGTGTCCCAGAGAGAGATCAGCAGCAGAGGACCGCATATTTCCCCACTGCTCCTGCCTTGTGAATGGGAGAAATTCCCTGGCCATTAGCGGGGAGGGACTGGCTGATCAGAGACCAAGGACAGCAAGATAGACTGAGGCAGGCTTACAGAAAATCTGAGTGGAAAATTTAGAGGAAAGTGTAGGGCAAGAGGAATTTTTTTTTTCTTTTATGAAGATGTTTTATAACCCTTTTGTAAGGATTGTTATCACTTAATCAAAGGGGCAGGCCACTTCAGCAGTGTAATTTGTGCTGGAGAAGAAAGCTCTGCCTGGGCAAGGGGAACTGGAGCCACAGATGGGCCTGAAGCCAAACCAGGGAGGACCTGGAGATGACGGCAGGTCTGCCTAGAGGAGCCCTCCTGCGCGGTAAGGGACTGCTGCAGGTTGCCCTCCTGCAGGATGGGCAGCAGCAGGAAGAGGCACAGAGGCCTCTTTAGAGCAGCGCTGGCCCCATGTCTCATCACAGCAAGAGTGATCCTTGCAGTGGGACTGCTGATGGTCTCGCAGTACATCTTTGCGAACACAGAGCACAAGATCATGGGAGCGACAGTGCAGCCTGAAGGCATCCAGCCGTTCATTTATGCGGTTGCTTCTTCACAACCCACTTACTAGCAGGCAGCTTAGATAAATCAAACTGGAAATATTTTCATAAATTGTACTTCCTGCATAGTTTTTGGAACCAGAGAAAACCTGTGGACTCTATCCAGGAGCTCAAGTGAGGAGGATTATGACAGCTCCTGCAGAAGTGTTCATGCCACTCTTCCCCTGCCTCTGTTTTCCTGCAGACCGCTCTTTGAATGCAAGGGACCTGCCTGCCTACCTGAGAGGCAAGTCAGCGCTGTGAAGCAATGCAAGATGCCCTCTCTTGCTTGTGGTGATAAACTTTTATTCTTTGTTCGTTTGCAACCCTCCTTAATCTAGAGAAAACAATCTTTACTTGAGAAGCACAGCTTGCTCTTGTTTATAAAAAGCACAACCTTCTCAACTGCATTTGTGATTTCTTCCCTGCTCCTCAGGGCCTCCAGACCTGTCCTCTGCAGCTTCTTTTCTTTACTTTCCTCCATGCTTTAGAAAAACCGTGTCTGCTTTAGTCTTTATTATCAGGCAAATCAGACAAGGCAGGATCTTTCCAAACTGTCCCTCAGAACAAGCCCATATTCTCATAATTTCCATAAAGGAGCTTACAATGAATGACATGAGGATACCCATTTCTATAATGAAAAAAAAAAGAGAAAAAAAGAGAAAAGGGGTAAAAAAAAAAGAAAAAAATCCAGGAGCTGTCTGAAAGAAAATTGCCACAAAGGAAAGGAGTGAGGGCTCAGTTTCTCTGACAATCAGATGCAGCTTGCATGAGAATTTATTTCAGTATGCTTCTTCAGCACACACCAGTCTCCCAGGAGGGTGTTTCAGATCTCATTTCCTAACTTTCCTGATTAGAACTGAGGCTTGCATTTACTAAGCTTTTTGCTTTCACACTATTGTTCAGGGTCTTGCTTGATTTGTTACAACCTCCTGCCCTATGTGCCTCACCTCTTCCCCAGTCCCCTCACCTCAGCCCAGAGAGATAAGGAAATGCTGAGGATGTGCCAGTGACCACAGCTCCTGCAAACTTCAGCTCCTTTCTGCCCCTCTCCCAGCAGGAAGCACTCCTTTCTCAGAGGCATTACCCAGCCCATGGCTATTTACAGCAGTCAAGAGTTCAACTCGTTTTCCCAAAGCAAGTTCTCATTATAGCTCAGGGTAAAGGCTCCCCAAGAAAAGCAGAAACATCTCTTCCTTACTTTCCAGCTCTGGAAAAAACAGCTGAACTGGCCCCTCTGATGGTCTCCAGAGCCTCCTAGAAGAACATGGAGTTAGCCAGTCTTAAAAGGAGCCAAGTTGTAAATATCCTGGGTGAGTTTTGGATGCGCTGCCTTGTCATGTGCAGCAGCTTGCAGTCCCACTGACCACAGAACAGAGCATCTGAGGCTCACAGCTGGCCTGAGGGTCTAGGTCCTGGCATCTCATCCTGCTTTCTCCCTGTGGTACTTTAATTTGACACAAGAAAATTTCTTCTTCCAAGTGCCATTTCAGTTCAATCTCGCTCTTTTCAGGCTTTTTTTCAGCTGATGTAGGAATACCTCCTGTTTGGAGCTGGAGATACGTGCATTTGATTACACATCTTGGGGCAGAAGACCTAAGTGGTATTAAATAAACCATCACCTTTGCCAAAAGCAGCAACATCAAATCCTGTGAAACGGGCAATTGCTGGAATGGAGATATCTTGAGCTGGTGTGATGGCAGGGCGATGGCTGATTGTCTCTTGGCTACTGCTGAGCCAGATTCAAGAGCTTGAACATGGCTTCAAGCTCTGGCAGTGAATCTTGGAGCACTGCATGCCCAAGCATCCCAAGGGCAGCAAACCCCCTTTGCATCAGTGTCTGCCACCCAGTCTGTGAAGTGGTGTTGCATCAGCTCCAAGAGCAAGAGGGGAAAGAGCGAGTGAGAGAGAGAGATGTTCACTCAAACTGGCAGCTGCCTTTTGTTTCGCGATGGCAGCTGCCAGCAAGAGACAGGCAGGGCAAAGGGAAAACACACAAGAGCAACACGCTGGATGCAAAGCATATTACACGCTAGATTTAAAATAAAATAGCATGCATGAGGGGTAAATATTCAGAATAATGCATGACGACTCAGCCCTGCCGTTCTCCTTCCAGTTCCTAGGAGCTGTGGGACTGGATCTCCCAGGGCTGCACTGGAAAGAATTACTGGAAGACAAGACAGGGACAACACTCAAATTTTATAAGCGAAGGAAGCAAGTGCCTAAACGTTGACTTTCTTCACCCACTTGAGAGAGGTGACAGGAGAAATAACACTTCGGTGGAGAAGGGTGGTCTGTAGATGATCCAGTACAGTGGGCTCGTTGTTCCTCTCTCAATTCTGACAGCTCACTTGCTTCCTTTCCTTGTGGGACTGTATTTCAAATGGTTTAATGCTTTTGGCAGGGCGACTGCTCTGGAGCCTGAGCCCTCTCCTTCTGCAGAAGAGGTATTGGTGGCAGTGCCACACTTCCCTCTCCTCCTCCTCTTCCTCCACCTCAGCCTCCCCAAAAACCTGGCCCCAGCACAGCACATCCAGCACCACCTCCAGCCCCAGTGGAAGTCCTTTGCCAAGGCAGGATCCAGCTTGCAATAGCTGCCGGGGCCTGGGCAATGCCGGACAAGGTCTGTATCTACCACGTTGAACATTCCTGGCCCTTCACCTCCCCATCCCCCCCAGTGTCGGTCCTCAGAGAGGCATGCCAGCGAGGGCAGACACACATTTCCCATCCCTTTCCCACAGAGTTTGACAGCACAGTACATCTGGCTCTGGGCTCCCTGGTACCGCAGTGAGAACACTTTGGCCACGTGGCATTCACTCTGCTGGTTTGAATTTATTTTAATGGTTCTGACAGGCCAGCTTTGTACCAGCAGCTTCTTCTGCCAGATCAGATATTGTTCACCCGCCCCACTTTAACTTTATGCCATGTTCAATATCTTCTCTCCACACCGAGATCACTTTATGCCAGATCAGGTATCATCTGTCCTCCCTCGGCCAGCACAGAGCATAAAGCTGGCACATGTTCCCTGCCGTGCGCTCTGGCTAATTCAGCAGAAATGCGAGCACACGCCTGCACCTGATCCAGACCGTGTTCCTCCTGCAGAGCAGACTGGTTGGTGGTGCACGGCTCTGGCAGTCGCTGCTGGGGGGGCACAGCCTAGGCACTCTCCAGCAGCTGCCAGGAACACCGGACACATCATGGGAGCAGACCTCCAGCTGCCCTCACCCCGGGCTAGAGCAGCGGGAGTACCTGGAGGCTGTGAAGATGATGCTGGGACACCGGAAAGCCATAAACATACCGGTGTGTCAATGTGGGGAGGGGAGCAGGAAGAGGAGGGGAAAGCTGTGCTTTTCGTACTTCGGCTTAAAAGAGCAGGGAGATAGATTCACCTGAGGCTGAATCCAAGCTTCCAGCCCTCTTTAAAAAAATACATAAATAAAACCAGGTTACTGGGTTTTTCCTCTGCCTCTGCCTACCTGAGCTAAGTCAGGTTGGTCAAGACACACTAAAAGAAAAACTTCCCTTTATTTACTTGTTCTGATGGGGGGGTGTAAACATACCTGAAGCAGGTCTGAGCTCCTTTTTATGCAAGGAAATGTTTCAGAGGAATCCAAGGAACTGGGACTTTTTTACATGCGAGGCGGAGAAAGAAACATATTGTCTGAAAGCAAAGTGACTCTGAATGTGGCTGCGGAGATAAAATGGGTTTTTCAGCTCGTGCATGCAAGAGCAGCATTTCTCAAAGACAGCTTTTTTCTATTTCATCTTCTTTCTGTTTATTTTAAGTGAAGCCCTTTTTTATCTCCTTTTTTGGGTTTTAATCTTTGCATAGAACATACTCTATGACCCTGACAGAGGAAAAGCCACAAAGCCCTTCCTCTATGAATGTGTTTAGAAAGCCCAACTGATCAAAGTCAACGCTGCTCGTGTGAGCAGCGACTGAGCTACTCCTGTTGCCACGCGTTCCTGGGTTTGACAGACTGCATCATTCGCTGAGTTGATGTATCAGGATTTCAAACACTATGAATATTCACCGCGCGTAATAAATTAGCCAGGTGAGAAAATACAGGTTTGTTTTGCATGTTAACTCCGTGTTAACGCTGCCCCTAAGTGGTTAAGTTGGTTTATTGCAAGTTAATTAGCCCCCATTTCGGGCAGTTATTTATTTATTTGTGGAAGACTGTCGTGGTTTTTTCTCTTCCAGCTTCGTGACTAGGGCCTTGCATCTCTTTCCAGTCTGTGTTTGCGTCCTGCTCTGTGTGGGTTTCATACAACCGCAACATTTACAGTCAACTCAGCTTGGAAAACACGCATACAAGGAAGTGTGGGTGCCTACTACACGTTTATTACTCAACCCAAGTGAGGCTGTGATCCTGTTATCAGGGTCCTCTCCCTCAGCTCATTTTAATTAGCATTTCAAGGGATGCTGGGTACAGCAAGCTGGTGAAGTTTGAAGTTATGATGGGCTACTTTTTGCATCTTTCCTCCTGAATTAACCTGCCGTTTCACGACCACTTCATCGCCCAGGCAAGGTTTTTCCCAGCTGCTTTGGTATTTATCCTCACGCTCCCATCCTCCTGCGCAAACCCATGCAACACACCATGATCGCACCTTCTCCTCTCGGGGCGGCTGTTGGAGGGGTACTTCGGTGTGGGGACGCCAAGCAGGGCAGTTAGACTTTGCTGTGGGGCCTCGAGTTTCCCTTCTTCTCAGTGTGTGCCCCTCCACCTGCCCCACAGCAAGAGGCGGGTGAGGAAGGAAGGCAGCTGCATGCAGCTCGCTGGCTCTGAGGGGCCTCAGGCCAACTGAGGGGACTCAACGAAACCTCCAGCCAAATGACTGTAGAGCTTACTGACGTGCTGGGCTCCGAGGTGCCTTTTAAAATCACCCACCACAGACCTCTTTGTTTTAGTTGCTTCCAGGCTGCGGCTGGGGAGCCTGGGACTGCTTCCCAGTTCAGTTTTCAGCAACTGAACTGCCTCCCAGAGTGCATTACATAGGTAACCATCATGACCCCCTTCAAGCTCCAAACTTCTTCAGCTCCTCGCTTTATTAGAACACTAAGTCACTCAGGTCAAAGCAGATTTTCATTTCTGAAGTGCTTCACCTCCCTTTGGGATGGTGTGTAGCAGAAGTGCACCTTTGTGCTGACCCTGCTTCATCCTCCTCAAGGGTCAGGGTCCAAATAGGCAGGGTTAAACCAGCAGCAGGCAGACCACTTGCACACTGGGCTTGCACCTCCAGACACCTGCATTCAAATTCGCAGTAGAGACTCTAGCTGAGGAAAGCAAACATGGTCAATATTGCAGCAGCAGATGCCTGCATGCCTGCACTGCGCCAGGCAGCACAGCTATCCATCCCTGCTCAGGCTGTGTCGGCAGCACAGGGAGAGGAAGGAGAGGAAGAGCAGGGGCAGTGCAGATCAGGATACGTGGATATATTGGCAGAATCTCTTTCGATAATTAGCCGCCTCTTTCCACAAGCTCTTAAATTCATATCCACAAGCTCTGAAATGCCTATCTAAGACACCATAAAAACTGAACAGCGGTGAATCTTCAGGAAGGTCTCCAGGTTTCGGCACAGAGGACAGACTGCTTTTCCTTCATGTCACCACCGTCCTTCACCTTGAACAAGCAACATTTGTCTCCTGTCCCCTTTGCTGGCAAGCGTGCAGACCAGAGTCCGGTGAGGCGTCTTGCTGACTGGAGCTCTGTGCAGCCATACGCTACCTCCTTGCCGTGCATCCCAGTGCCGAGGCTCGGAGGGAGATGTCTGGCCTTGCGAAGCGCCTTGGGAAGCGTGATGGTGGTGAGCAGACATCCATCCTTTCCCCGATGCCCTTCTCCAGCCGCAGAGGGCTGCCTACATCCTGGCCCTGCGCAGCACGGTTGGACGTGGAGTTAAGGAGTCCAGACACACTGGGATGCAAAGGAGCCGTGACAGTGTCAGAGGAGGTCGCTCATCTGAAAGGGACATGGGGAGGGCATCAAGGGTGGCACCCTTACAGGGTCCCTGCTTCTCCGCTTCTTAAAAATTTGCTGCTGCATCTGTTCTGTGCTATTTTTAATCAGGGTTGAGGAAGTCTGCATAAAAGCTTAGGGACTACCTTAAATACCCCTAACCAAGCCTTCTTAAAATACTCCTATTAAAATACAAACACCACAGTCAAGACAGCAGGCTGGAGATTTGCCCAGTGACCAAATAAATCAGAATATTCCAAAGATCCTGTTTGCAAGTGCCCATTAAATTCTGACAACTGGCTAATACCGAAGGCAGCGTGGATCTGAAAGACAGAAACAACATGACCCTTCTCGCAAAGCAGCCTCGGTTTATTTCTTGTCCTTTCAAAGCAAGGCTTCACTGCTTTAATGTCATCTTCTTCCCAGGGGCTGCAGAAAAGGGTTGCCAGTGGCCCAGCGAACCACTCAGGGCAGCCAGGCCACAGGGGCTGGGGGATGCGCAGCTGCATCTCCTCACACCCTCAGCCCCATAGCCAGCATCGGACACCCACCAGCCTCTGCCAGGGACCCCCCCGCCCAGGACTGTGGATCAAAGCCTAGTGCCAGGATTCAGGCCAGCGTGAAAAACAGCCATTTATCTGCATTTGATGACGTCCGCAGGCACTTTTCCTGCTCTTTATCTGTTTTCTCAAATAAATTAATAAATAAAAGAGGGAGATGCTGGGGGAAAAAAGGGGCAGAGAAAATGAGCAGATTTTGATCTAGTAAGCAATTTAAATCTGGGCTGGCAAGCTGCATTCGTTCATTCATTAATTCAGCCGTGTGCTCAGAAAACCCCAGCAGGACTCCCTTCCAGCGCAAGAACTTCCGACTGTGAAATAAACCCCGCGTAACCAGATTAACTATGAGGTATGTATCAGCCGGGTCTTAGGCATTAATTCAAGCATACGCTCCCTGCGCTGCACATTGCCAGAGCCTGATTTCTGGATCAGGTGTTGCTCACTGGCAGGCATAAACTCTCTGAAGTTTCCTGTCTTCCACCTCCTCCTGTATTGCTGTTCCTTGCTCAATAAATAAAAAAATATTATTATATGTGCTGTCAGGGAGTCCTGATTCGGCTGTTAATAGCAACATTATCAATACCTTGTCTTTCAGTCTCACATAATTCAAAAGTGGCTGAACGGTTTTGTTCTGGCATTACGAAAATGAATCACTTCTGGGTTTAGCCCAAGCATAGAAAATCTCACCTTAAAACTTCAACATTCGTAAATTCAGAATATATTTAGCGTGCAGAAACTGATGGGCGAGATAGAAATCTCTGCATAAGCTCAGTGCAGTCTTCCACCTAGCAAGTCTATGCTATACTGAATCACCAGATGATTACACTCTGTATGAGTGACTTCAATTATAGTACTATTACGTTATTTATCATTTGATGAATGAAGCAGGACAGCGGCCCGTTTGCGTCAGGTGCTGTACAAACATTCAGATGTGCTCAGACAAGATCCCGAGGACTATCCGTAAAGTCAATGGGACATGAGTGGGAATCTCCAGACAAGGACCCCTTTTCACAGGCAGGTTGATCTAATACCACCATGGCAAATGCTGTGGTCTGGCTTGCCAGCAAACTCACAGTTTTCTATATGTGCTCCCCTGTGGACTGCACATAGGTGGTCAAAGTCAACATCAAGTCTGCTTGCACAGACCTGTGCTATGAATACATTTGTTTTAAAAGTGGAAAGTGAGAGGGCTTGGGTTGTTTGGGATTTTATTTTTTAAAAAAAAAAAAAAAAAGACAAAATCTTCATCCGTTCTGGCTCTCAAACACTTTTATTATTATAGCCATCTAAAGTATGGTTTATGACGTAGTTAAAATTCATGTATAGCCTCTACTGCAATTTCAATACTTCATTTCAATTTCAATTCTTTATCTGCTATGTGGAAATCTAATACATGATAATGGTAAAGCTTCAGTCATGAAGTGAGCTGGGATCATCCAGTTGATACCAAATTGTCCCTTCCCTCTTCATGGAGACAAATGCTAAAACAAAACTCGGTCGCTGAGTTCAGGCTGCCAGGACCTTTGGCATACCTGTTCTGCAGATGAAAGTCTTGACTTCCCATTTTTAGCAGTCTGGCAGCTTTCAGAGATATTAGCCCTAGTTTTTTCAGCGAGTGCCTTTGCACAGAGTGTAGGGGTGTGTTCCTGCTATCACTCTCAAGTATGGAGAAGTCACTCTCTACCTGGCCCAAAGAATCCCCAAGCTTTCACTGAACTGGAATTTGGAAACACGATGTATTCTTTTAGTGTGGCCTGCAAATCCCCCTTTTTAAATTGGATCTTTCTACACAAAGTCCTCAACAAGTCGTCATTTTTTCTGATGACATTCGGCCATTCAAGAGCCACCTTATAGATAGCAGAGATGGAAACCTGCAAAAAGTACTATTTTGTTTTCTCTCATCTGTCCCAGTCAGAGAAGAAGGTTCACAGGTTGGAGAATTTATCCTCGTCAGAGACCTCCAGAGTTATTTATCAAGTTTTAGTCCAAATAATATCTGTGAATGTGTTTAGCTGGTTAGCAATGAAAATGCTTCTCTGACATTGATTCTGGAGCGACATGTTGCTGAATGAAAACTGGTGCTTTTGCTCCTGAGCCATGGGATAAAATGCAAGAGCATGCTCAGACGCCGGCTGAGATGAGAGTTGCCGAAGTGCGTGTTTTAACATTGCAGTGAGAAAAAGCAGCCTCATCTCACAGATTTTAGAGAAGGTGTGTGGCTTTCGGGTTCTTAGGCAACCGTGAGCATCACCTTTTCTCATACTAATATAATCTGTTTTCTGTTTTCGCAAGACTCCAAGGGACAGTGAAATTGATTCAAACTGATTTCATTATCTGAAAAAACGATTAACAATGTTTCCAGGAGAGGAACATTCTAGGTATTCATCATGGCTTCTGCAGTCACACACAGACCACAGGCACTTTTCCCTCTATCAATAGTATTTAGAATTATATATTGTATAATATTCTCTAATTGTAACTGTAATTTACAAATCTTTATAAATTCCATGGGCGAGGGACACAATAGTGGCTTTTTCCTCTGGGGTATGTACACACTTGGTAGATAGAAGACAAAGGACCTCCTAGCATCAGAAATACTGTCCCTTTGCCTGTGCTGAACTCAAGTCATACTTCAAGATTTTTTTCTTAAGTTTCATAGAATGAGCTTCTGCAGCTTGTCCTTCTAGAGCAGGTTTGATGGATTGCAAATCATTGTTCCAGACATTTTCAAATCCCGTCCACTTTCACAACAGCCTTTGCAAAGCAGACAAAGAGGAGAGAAGGAACTAAACCTTTCCATTGTCTACCTTATCTCCTCCCACAAGCAGGGTCCAGCACAGTGCAACAGCTTCCATCTGCATGATTCTCAACAGCCACTTAGAGCTCCCTGCATCAATGGTGCTCATCTTATGAGAGGACATTTGCTCTCATTCACATCAAAATAATTTTCTTGGAAGTTGTTGATAGTTACAACTTGTTTTGAATTCATAGCCCATGTGTCCCTCTCAGAGCTTCTACTTTTCAAAGATACAGTCTCCCTTACTCTGGAAATGCGACCAAACTCTTTCCACCCAGTCTCTGTAAACTCAAGGAATCCAGATGCTCTGTAGGTCTCACTGATACCTCCATTCATTGTGCCAGCTGCAAACTGCATCACAGTGATTTTTTCCCTGACACACAAGTCAAAGTTCACCAACTCCAGTAGTCAAATTGACACAAAGAACATGGTTTTGTCCTTATAGGCAGGTGAACTTAAAAGGCTTCTTGTTTCTTCTGCTTCAAGGCTCCATGGCTTCTGCTTCTGCAAGGGTAATGTGTCTCATGCAATCCAAATCCACCACTTCAGCTCTGCAGCCCACTGGACTTCAATCCTCAGATGCAAACACAGCAATGAAGAACCAGGTTACAACTTCCTTTATGACTTCTCTTCAGAATATGGCTTAAAATGTGGGGTCCAGATTAACTGTTATTTTCATTATTAAGGCTGATTTCTTGAGTTCCCCACAAACAGCAGAGACCTTGAGTTTAATGCCTAGGATCTCTGATGCAAACCCAAACTCTCATTTCAGCTCATACCTGAGGACCAGATTAACTCAAATCTGTGTCTCAAGACCGCTAACACATCCCACAGACAGCAGTCCTCATCCACACCCCTGGCCTCAAGAAAGGCTCTGTGCGCCATTTCCTTGAAGGGTAGACGGAGACAAAGTGTATAGGGTGCATCTGCACGGTACCAGGTTTACTGTGATTGTGCAATGGCATGAAATGCCTCAGAGCCATTAACGTATTTCAAAATACATTATAAGGAACAGAATAGACATAATTTTTTTTTTTTTTTACTGGATCAGAACAATGGAAAATGGATATTTCAGTTGCTTTTACGGACCAAAACCACAAAGATATGCACCAGAACTGTTTATATATCACTACGCTTTATCCACAAAGCCTGACAACATTTCAAGTTCTGAAGAACTCCAAAGAATGCAGATAGACCTCACCTGTTGATATAAGGGTTTCCTTGTGAAAACTTCACTTGGGAGCCGAGAGAGATAGCCAGACATGTCCTGCATCCTAGGCTAATTGTACGAGACTATTATTTATTCCACTCAGTAAATGCGCATCTGTTAGTGATGATTGCAAAGCCTATAAGAAGGCTGATACTTCCTAGCAAGTGACATTTTTATGGTTAATAGAAACTGTCATAGAAACTACTTGGAAGGGGATATGTACAGGCTTGATTTTCAACTTAACAGTAAATCACTTCAGATTAGAACTAGATCTCATGACAAAATCCTTCATCCTGTAAATTTCCAGAATGCAAGTAGCAGCGGCTCTGGGAGAAACTGTGATAAAACTAGAAGAAAAGTTCCTCATTTGGTTTTGACAACCAGTGTGCCTGAGATCATGTCTTCTCCAAAATGATACTGCGTTACAAATGTGCCTGCTCTTTCATTTCTTGCTATTGTATTAATAATAGGAAATAGTCCTTCTTGTAGGCCACAACTCCTTGGGCAAGAGGCAGTTCAAAGATGGAAGAGAAAGACGGGCATCATGCCAGAGACAGCACAGACAGCATCAGACCTACAGTGCTGCAAGAGTCTGAGTCATCCCACGTCCCTGCAAATACAAAGGAGTCACAAGCACTTAGTGGGGCTCATACCATCAGTCGGTTGAGATGAGGACATAAGGGCTGATGCTGTAGGGGAGGTGAAGGTGTCTCTACCTGAATATTCTTATTCCTGGTTTGGGGCAGCTGCAGACTTCTGTAGTGTTTGTGGCACTGTTCTCCTGCCAAATGCCCTAGCAACTTCAAAGCAGTTTTGTGGTGATTGTAATGGTCAAAGGACATAGGTAAGGCAAAGTCTGTGTATTGAGACAGTATCTTTTGTTAGATCAACCGGTTATAGATGGGAAAATTAGAAAAGCTTCTGGGCACAGAAGTCCTTCTTCAGGACTCTAAAAGCCATGATTTGAAGTGCTTCCAAAGAAAAAACAATCAGCACAAATGACCATTCTCCTGACTATCAGAGCTCAACTATGCCCTTCCAGCAAGGGATTGAGTCAGGGTAGGTTTTGCACCACCCACCTCACCAAGGAGCCCATTGGCCCCCAGCAAATGCTGGGGCACTTCCAGAGCCCCATAGCAGTTGTGTCTCTGAGCCACAGGTCTCCATTCCTCCTCCCTCTGTTAGTAGGTGCTCCTGGCCTGCCTGACATCGCTCTCCTGCCTGCCTCACATTACCCTCCTGCCTGCCTGGCTATAAGGTCTTATTCCTTTCAGGCTTGCCCCATACATGTCATGGAGATACAGTCTTCTTTTTGCCTAGCTTTGTCTTTTTCATGGAGCTGGAAAAGCTTCATAGGGCCATAGGGCAGCTCCTCAGGATGGTGTGCAGTGTTCAGCATGGGACAGTGGGGCCACCATCTTCAGTCTGTGCTTCTGCAATTGTAATAATAACATTCCCACACCCAAGAACCAGGACAACTTCACCAGGGAAACCCTAAATCTGCACAGTCAGGAGAAAGCCCCATGAGAAAATCGGGTATGAAACCAATGGAAGATAGAAACTTAGATGTGAAAATGTTTGGGATGGAACGTAGCCGTAGAGCCAAATTATGTTCCAACTTGCAAGGTTCTTGGTACCACCCTCCCATGGTGGAGGGACGTTCCCCTCTGCTCTCTTTCAACTGTGCTCTGCTTCTAGCAGCGAGAACAAATAACTGTTTCAACAGAAGTGGCACTCTACTGTACAACATCTCTGCAGCCCTCGCCAAAGCACCAGTCACACGCTATTTACCACAAGCTGGAGAATTCACTAAATCTGGCCTATTTTGAGTCAAATGGGGACAGTTCCAACCCTCATGAGGACAGCCCTGCCAGCTGCCCTCCCTCTTGCACAATAGGGAGAGGAAGGGGACATCCATCTCCAGTACCCAGGCTGAAAGCAGCTGTGGCAGTGCACGCAAGGAGATAGGTGGCCGGTGGGGAGCCACAATGGAAAGGCAATTGCACGGCACCTCTCGCAGAGTACAGGCATGTGTAAAAGGCTGCGAGCAGCCTGAGCCAATTAATTTCCATATTCCCTTTCCATCAGATCTAGAAATGAAGTGCGTTGCATTCAGCGCAGGACACTCGGTCCAGGGGGAAGACAAAAAATGATTCAGCAATCAGCAAATTCAGAGAAGGGGCAGGGGGAACGGATCTGAAGAGATGAATCAGCATTGGCTTCAGGTGATGGAGGGAAGGAGGCATTTCTGCTCCGTTGATTTGCGCAACCTGATTGAAGTCAGCCCGGGCACCGGCATTGCATCGGAACAGAAACTGCCTGATAGGCTGTGAATGCTATGAGGGGAAAAATCCAGCAGTCATGCAGACAACGTCTTTATTAAGAACATTTTGTGACTTCCCAGCTGATT
Source organism: Bucorvus abyssinicus (assembly GCA_009769605.1). Taxonomy (NCBI): domain Eukaryota; kingdom Metazoa; phylum Chordata; class Aves; order Bucerotiformes; family Bucorvidae; genus Bucorvus; species Bucorvus abyssinicus. The sequence continues at coordinate 37,861,932 of CM020030.1, forward strand.
GGACATTTTTTTGCAGATTTATAGTAGATGTTATAGATGCTGGAGGAAGGAGGGGGGCTATTGGGGATGGGGGGCTATGCATATGGTGACAGTGTGTGGGGTAGTGAATTTTAAGCAAGACTGCATGAAATTCAATCACTTAATCTTAAATTACAAGCCACTGGCTGCCAAAGCAATTTTTGAGATGGAAATTCTTCTGATTCACAGATTCCTTTGCCTCTTTTGAGGAACAAATGAGTAAACAAACTATGAAAATATTATTTGCTTTTTCAGAATTTGCTAGCAGGGCAAGATTAAATTTTTTTCTGTGGCATTTGGCAGGACCTCCTTTCCCCTCCATAGCAGGTATCTAGGAGAATATGTTTCACGATGAACAGATATCATTTCCAACGTTTCTCTATTGTATAACCAAAAGCTGAGCCAATTGTTTAAAATGTCACAGGGATGTTAATTAAGGTATACCAGAGATTACAAAATCTATCTCGGTCCCCTTGAAAGTCCTAGAGGAAGCAATGGGCCAAAAATATTTTAGAGGACCTATCCAAGGGTTTGGTAATATTCTGAGAGTCCTTAGTCAGCCAGGTAAAACCTCTCGGGATTACCCAAGGATTACTCACACAAGTAATTGTTGCAGACTCAAACTCTTCTGTGCCCACTCTCTGGCAATCAAGTCGTTGTAGGAAGAGCACTCTTCAAAGGAGATAAATAGCACAGTGTGAGTGCTCAAGTGGGTGCCAAGAGGAATTAGACCTTCTGAAAACCCGGCCTTGGGTCTCATGCCAGCACAAGGCACCCAAAATGAGTAAACGGGTTTGGAGATACTGTCTCTCATTCTGACTCTGGTCTCACTCCAGTACAAACTGGGAGCCTATGGTTCTAGTTTCATAGATGTGCAAATGACAGGCAGTTCAGATCTGAATCCTGCCTGCAACTGTCCCTCCCACCGCACGCAGCAGCAGCTCTGAGAGAACAGCAGGGCTCATCCTCACGCAGAGCCAGCAGACTGCGTTGGGAAGTATTGCTCCCGCAGCGTTGCCTCTTTTATGGCATTCCCCATGTCTCGCTCTGACAGGATGAGTTGGGGAGAGGAAGGGCGAACCTGGAGCAATGGTGCTGACCACAGATGGAGCTTCAGATCTCAGACCTTGGAGGCCTGGCCTCAACCCCAGCCTCACAGCACCCATTAGGGGGTTAGGGCCAAGCAGGGACAGGTGCCGGACTATGACCAAGGAACGTGGGCACAAAAGTGGGGAAGGGACACTTGCTCCTCCCTGGGATTTGTGCCTCTGGGAGCAGCACACTTTCCTACTTCACTTCATGGGGCTGTGATGAGGCCAAACAATGCTCCAAGGACTGCAGGGCACTCAGGTGCCCTGCTAATGGGGTTGTCACTGGACAGTGCCATTGGACCAGGCGATCTTTCAAATGAGTACCTGCAGAGGAGATGAGAGAAGGTGTTAATCATCAGCACACGCGTTCCCTCACATTAAGTCCCCACAAGCTACCCAGTTTCGGACTTTCGCCATTGAAAGAAAAGAAAAAAACCAGCATTCTGAGGAATAAACATCGCAAATCAAGTCATTACAGGAGATTTTTGTGCGTTTGTTTATTTTCTAGGTACATCAGACCTGCCTGAGACAGTCATACGTGGTCATTGTACTGTAAAATTTTTCCCAGAGAAATAATTACCAAGCGGGTAATCTTCTCTTAATATATGGTACGTATGTGATCATGCACTTCCCTACATTTTATTCAACCCAGAAAAAGGGCTGTAAAACAAACTTGGCTCTCCTATTCGCCCCCCTTTATTTTGTGCATCAGGCCGTCTGTGCACTATTGAGACCTGCTCAAACTGGAGCCGCTGTTGAAGCAGACTCTCTGTCTTGAGGATTAGGTGTGGATTATTGCTGAGAGATCATTCAGTGTCGGAGCTGAGCATTTACCCAGAAATCATTTGTAATTCCAGTTGCCCCTTATTTTGGCTAATAACAGCTGTAAGGACAATTGGATCAGCGCTGTGTACCTGTCAGCCGCGCCGAAATTCCCCGTGCAGTCCCGAATTGTGTGCTGCACGATTACCAGGGGGAGCTCAGCGCTGCGCCTTATCTCTCTTATAAATCCTCTTAATGCTGCTGCTGCCGGATCCCCCGCACACCACTGAATCAGCATCTCCCGCCTGTCACCCGCAGCGGGGCTCTGCCTTCGGAGGAACTGATTCGGCAGGGCTGGGGACCACCGCGCCGGCAGCCTCCTCGGGAAGGAGGATCCGCCTGTGGGTGAATGGGCATGTGGGAGGCGTGAGGGAGGCGGGAAAGAGCGGGAGGGCAAAGGAAGGGCTGCCTGGCGTCGGCTGGTCCCTTCCCATGCCGTTCCTGAGAGAGGCTTGCTGCAGCCCCGGGCACAGATCCTCCCCACAGGCAGCAGAAGCCATCCTACCCCACTCTGCCCGTCCCCGTCCCCTCCTCACCCAGGGCAAAGGGGACAGGCTTTCCAGTCAGGACAGGGGGCCCAGCTCGCCCACCCACACCGTGGATCCCCTCACCACGAGCAGGCGACGTGCCAAGCCTGCTTTTCGGGAAAAAACCCAACCTTTCCCAAGCCTCAAAAAAAGATTACTAAAAACCTCAAGCCACCGCATGTCCTCGCTGCAGCAGCGGGGTTTTTTCAAACAAATCCCCGCCTGACTGCGAGAAGGGAGGAAGAGAAAAAAGTTCCTTGGTTTTTATCCATTTTGCATGCACGTAAAAGATGAACTTCCCTTTGGAAACAAAACACACAGAGTTGCGGTTTGAAAGGGGCCTCCATTTGGCTTCGACCGGGTGCAAGTAATTGCGGCTGCGAGCGCCGGCGGGTGCGAGCAGGCAGCTGAGGAGCCCTGCGCCGCCCCAGCCCTGCCGGCCCTGCCTGCTCCTGGCAGAGGGCATGCCCAGGCCTCGCTGGAGACACAGCCGAGAGACGTGGGGGACGGAACCCTGGGGCGAACGGCAGGTTTGCAGCATCCACTCAGCTACCTCATCTCTAAGAGGGCTGTATTCAGCATCAGCAGGGCTGGAGAAGGTCCTGGCAGGTTCTGAAATGCCCCAGAAGGTTCTAGAAGGCCCGGGAAGGCTCCGAAAGGCTGGTGGGGCCACCCTGGGCCAAGGTGACACTGCACTTTGCCTGAGAGAGCCCCCCCTAGTCCCTCTGTCCCCCAGCTGCTGTTGCACCCTGCCTGGGCCCTGGGTCCTGCCACAGGGCCAACACCACCACCACGTCAGGAGGGAGAATTGCTGCTAAAGCAAAACTGCAAATGCCGCCGGTCCTTCCTTCATGTCACCTGTTTCACAGCTGGGAAGAGGCTGTCTACACCATTTCTCGCGCGCTGACCTTCCCTGCGTCTGCCCTGAGTGTAGCTGAAGGGTTGATGTAGCCAGGAGGCCACAGTCTCCCAGCAGCAGGCAGCTGGAGCTGGGGCACAGCAGGGATTTCACCAGGTACTGTGCAAGTCCTGGCCAGGGTTCCATCCACCACAGGCCCCCAAGCCAGCCGGTATGCCTCCTTCTTGGCAGCTACACCTGAGGTTTGGGGTCTCTGTTTTCTTAGATCGAATGCCCGTGTGGACCTGACGGTGGATGGCGGCAGTTCTGCTGCCTGTAACTGGAGGGCCAGGAGCCATGCATTGGTTCACTGCTGTTCCCCAGGATGACTTCACACCAGACAGGGACTGCTTCCTCCTTTGCAGATTTTTAGGATGCTCCTTGGCCTGGCCAAATTCATCATAGCCGCAGCAAGAGGAACGCAAAATGTACTTTATTAGTATCTTTCATGAAAGCTCATTTTGTCTGCAATGCTTTTAGCAGGGCAGACAATTACATTTGCCATCTTAATTCTTTCATTCTCTTTATGTCTTTTAAGAAGTAACTGAATCACTGAGGTAATGCACAGGCTTTCAAGAAGGGGATCTATGATCCCATCGCCCACACCCTTCTCCTCCCACTCGTAGCCATTTGTCCCCTTACTTAACAGACTAGGGTATGAAATGAAGAGCGTGAGCAGTTTGGGCAGGTGTTGCGGGTTTTCTGCGCATGTCTAGGTACTCTGAGGGCCAGTGAATCGCAGGGGTGCACATTGCAAAGGCAGAGCAAGCTGACTTGATTACCTGTCCCGAGCTCCTGAATAGCACACAGTGAAGGACCTCTCTGAATTCATTCCTGAATGAACTAGAGCACATCTTCGGAGGGGTGGGGAAAGGAAGCCTAATCCTGATTTAAAGTTGCTGGTGACAGTCCCCATAGTCCTTGGTAATTAGTTCCACTCGTTGATTACCCTCACTGTTAAACATCTGCACCTTATTTGTAGTCAAAATTTGTCTGGCTTCCAAGTTCCAGTTAGATCATATAGTAGTTGCGTCAGCTAGATTGAAAAGCCTTCTATTATCACATTTCTGTTCTCTATGTCAGTGCTTAGACACTGTGATCAAGTCATCCTCTCAACTTTGTCTTCGTTAAGCTAAACAGATGGAGTGTCTTCTCCAGTCTGTCACTTCAAGCCTCATTTTTCCAGTACTTAGTCATTTTGTTCTGTGGCCTTTCTTGGATTCATCGTCACCTCATCCACAACCTTCTTGAACTGTTAGACACACTCATCTTTTTCAGGGTCAATCCTCCCTAGATCTGGAGTTCCCTGCAGTCCTATGACTGTGGTCTGTATTCTGTTTCTGTATGTGTGTCAAACACCCTAGTGTTTGACTACATAGAAAGATACATTTTGGGGTTCGTACCCTTCTTATTGAGTGATCCAGACCACACTGCCTTGGTGATCTCTCTGTTTCACACTTCAGCCACTGTTAAAGTGTTTTCCTCATACACGGTGTGGCTGGATATGCCGCCTTCTCTCCCCTCTGCTGAACTTTCCCATTACAGCACTTTGCAAGGACTTAGGTGGGGAATAAGAACTAGCGTGAGAGTGGGACAGTCTAGCACTCAGCTTTCTCCTCTGATGAAAACAGAGGCCTTATCTCTGCCAGTGCAGTCCATAATGCTGGTTGGTTTATTTTAATGATAAAAGACATTATCCTTAGGGGTGCAGCAGGTTCTGACTTCACTCACCACAGTGTATGGCAAATACCCTGCCTAGCTTTAAACAAGCTGTGTATCAAAAGCACCACTGCATCGCAAAACCTAGCCAGAGCACATGATGCTGTTTCTCAGCAGATCAGCCCACACAGAGGTGGATGCTATTTCTCCTTAAACTGTCCTTGATGAGGAATCAACATCTCTCCCATGGATTCCCAGTCAGTGGTAGACATGCTGCTTAAGGCAATCAAACTGCTTCAAAGAAGGCCACCAAAAAAAATCTGGACCGTTGTTTTTTCCCTAAGGAGACACCGAGCAGCTTTTCTTGTACCTGCATGCAGCACAGTGCCAAGACTGTGGCTCCACAACACAGGCTGCTTTTGGTTGCATAGCCACACACAGGACTCAGAGGCACGCACAGCTCCAAAGCCTGGAAAAACAGGGCAGTTGCGGGCGGTCCATGGGCATCTCTGCCCGTTTTCTGGCTCAGGGAACATGACTGCAGTGTGATTTCCCTGTGATTCCCAGAGGCTAAGCACTGAATCCAGGACCCGCACCACCGGTGAAACCCCACACAGCGTCTCCAGTCCCCAGGCATCTGGTAGGCAGTCAGTGGGAAGCTGAAAGTTAATGCAGTGCCAGCTCTCCTTCTTTCCCTTTGAATATTAAACTGCCTCAAAACTAGCTAAACATTTGCTTGCCCACTACAGTTTGTTCTGTAGGTGTCACATGGATGGTGAAGGATGGCAGAAGTGGTGGGCAGAATTGTTTCTGTGGCCATTGCCCCGGGATTTGCCCGCCATGTGCAAGTGCCTGAGGACACCAATTACAGGAGCACACCCAGATGCTGTATACGCTGCTGCTTTCTGATCATCTTGTCCCTGGGTGGGGGAAACAGCCATGTTGTAACTGGGGGTGACCTGAGTTTTGGATATTGCACATGGAGGGTAAATTGTGCTGAGCAAAGCCTTGGGAATATTTAAATGAACGGGAGATTTGCCAGTGACTTCAATGAATCTATGATTTCACCACGACATCTGTCGTGCATTAGCTACATCAGTATTGATGTAACAGGCAGAAAACCAAGACCTGGCCTATGCCAGTTTAGAGTCAGCAGAGGGGTGCTGATACCAGTATTTGGGGGACAGCCAGACCCAGATGCAGTACTTTCATTTTCGGTATAACTGCAGCCAGGCTTGGGGGTTGTGAAGCTTTTGTTATCCTAGTAAAAATGATCCCCCCCTCATCAAAACAGTTATACTAGTGCAAAACCATTTGGGAGGGAGACCTCATTTTCATGTCACTGTGATCGGGATGTACTGCCTAATTCACAAGTGCACCCTGACATTCGTTTCACTAATGCTTACAGAGCACTCTGAACAAAATAGAAGTACTATATTGTTTCACTACCACATGGTCTGAAATATTATACCATGAAATACCACTTTCAAACCATAAAATAATTTTTAAAAAGCAATGTCAATAACTGATCATGGAGATATAAGTAAAATTAACCACACACAAAAATCTGGACGAGTCACTGCACAACTCTAATAAATACCCCAAATATCTGGATTTAACAGCAGAAGCCTGATAAACATTTCAGTTTTTGAAACAGAAAAAAAAGTCCTGGCTTGAAAATAGCTGCTTCTTTTTGCGAATGTTTTTTCTCACAGTCCAAATAACAGAGTGAAAAAGAACCCATCCAATTCCCATAGGTCTCATTAATGAACCTGCAAAGGGAATGTGTTGGAATAGCTGAGGGCTCTCACTCCATTTAAAATGTGTAACAAACCCAAAAATTACTTATCTTCACTATTTCGAGGATATACAAGGTTTGTGTTCAGAACTGTGCAGCTGGAGATTTCTGGCACAGACAATACAGTAAATCTTCTGGGCTTCCCGCTGTGCCCCTTGCCAAGCTCTTGATGCAAAGCCAGAGGCAGGTCCTGCCTGCCCGCAGAAGGTGGGGAACCTCCTCCAGGATTAGCCCCACTCGTTCCAGCGAGACCGCTCGTAGCCAGGCCGTGTTCGGAGGTTGGTGCCAGCTACCCAAGGGGCTGAACTTCCCAGCTATTCTGTGCTTCTTAATTGTGCATTTCTACCTCGGGCTTGCTTTTCTGAAGCAAATTGATGAGGTTTTCCATATCCCTGCTTAGTTTAGGCACAGAGCCAAGAACCAAACAATGTGAGGCACTAGTTTCTCTGCCCCAGCGACTGGCAGAAGATGCTGGGCCTGAGGCACACCTTGGTTTTCCCCTTGCTGTGGAGGGAGTGGGAAGCAGCTGCTGGATGCAGCAGTGCTGCTCAGTGCTTTGGGAACGGCAACCATTCATTCTCGGCTGCGTGAATTCAAGATCCAGTTAATCCACCCGCATGTGAGCCTCACCCTTCCTTGCAGCACGGCACCTAAGGCACAGCCTAGCTCTACAAGCTATTGCATTCTTCCGTCTGTATCAATCTGGCTCTTACATCCCATACAACACCAACATGGTTGATCCGAAATGAGTTATCTGGGTTGGGAATCCTGGCTCAGCGCAGCACAAATAGAGGACCAGATGCAAACCTTTACTTTGGGTTCCTGCCATCTCAAATATACACGAGTGGAGCTAATTTCCAAAGAAAATGAAAATTGTCTGGTTTTTTCCTCCCATGTCCTTCACGTCTGTTTTTGTTTATTGAGAGTGGGGTTACTCAGGCTTTTATCTAGGTCTTATTCAGGAAGACTGAGTTGCTAGGTCCCTCCTGCTTCATCAGACCCAGTCCCCTGCTCTTGTAGACAATCACGTCTTACAATGCCGTTCATAAACTGATAAAGTGCTGTCTAAAAACTAGTTACATTTTTTTGTTGCTGTTCCTGCTGCTCATACAGAAAAGGTGCTCCAGAACCTCCTATTTCAGTCACGCTTTTTTGCTCAGCATGATGGCAGCTCCAAATAAGAGACGGCAGTCCAAAAGGAATAAATAATACTGTGTGGGGAAGAAAAGCAACTAACCTACACATTATCATTAAACAACAGGACGTGACAGGCAGTGTAATGTTTCTGGTTTTGTTGTGAGTCAGGAAGATGAAGGTCATGTGATATCAGCTCTCTCTGCAGCACAATAAACCTTATTAACATTATAAGATAAAAATAAATATTCAACAATTAAGGGGGAAAAGGGTCACACGTTTGCATCTGCTGGGGATTATTGACAGCAATCTGACATTACCGTCAGCTAAACCCACTGCTCTATTTTGTCCGGAGTTTCTAAAGCCATTATATAATGATCAGTCTAATAAAGTCTAGATTAGAGGCATTTCTCTTGTGTACAAAGAGATTGGCTTTTGGGCTGCCTCGTGGAAAAGCAACATTATTCTTAAGGAGAGAAAGTGTTAGTTGTCTCTAACAGCGATCCTGATGAAAAATGTAAACTGTCTGAGGCCATTTCAGACCTCCGGCAATATTTTATGCTAACAGGTTTATGTCTGAATTAACAAAGTTCTCTAACCACTTAGTCTGTTAAAATGCAGTTATTTTTTCCGCCTTGCCAGGAAAACATGTGCCAACCTAAATTTGGATTGTGTTTATTACTATTTGCAATCACCTGGTGTCAGCGACCACGTGAATCCTGTGAGTTTATCTGATTTGAGTCTGGAGCATCCAAATGTACCTTTCAACTCGTTTCTTCATGCTGTGCATGTCTAGAGTGTTTTGCAGTAATACCATAAGCCCCTACAAGTGCACAGAGTGATAGGAAGGAGCAGAGTAAGATACTGTCCCTTGGGTACCACATAGCTTGGAGGAAGGTGCTGAATTTGAATTATCCCATATCCACTGACCCAGCATCAAAATGCAAGCTTCCTTTCTTTCTTCTTTTTTCCCTTAAAAAGGAGAGGGGGTGAGAGTGAGGGGATTGGGAGAGGAATGTCACTTAACTCAAAGTTGCTATTAAGCCAGGTAGCGCTGAGGTATGGTTCCATTTTACACCATTTTACAGTGCACGTGAAGATTAGCAACACGGCATTGGCATTTACCAGGTACCGCCTGCCACACACCTGCTGCTGCTCCAAGGCTCGGGACCACAGAGTGAGGGGTGAAGGGCCTTGAACCAGCTTCAGCCATGCTGGCTCAGGACCTTGGTGGGTGAGTAGGTGGCTGGCCCAGTCCCTGGGCTGCAAGTGCTGTCCTGGTGTCCTCAAAGGCAGGAGTCACCAGCAGACACAGGGCACTGCACTGACACAGCTGCATCACTTCCTCAGTCTGAGCTGGCTCAGCACGATGCTTTGCATTTCTCTGTTGTTCGTTCCCAGCTAACTAAAATCTTCTGAAAACTTCAGCCAGCTGGAACATCCATCCTATTTCTGCTATTTTTTAAGAAAACACAGGGCTGATTTCAACCCTGGGGGACTGTCTACACTGGCCTGCAAAATCAGGTTAGTACTTTTCAAAAACTTTGCCTATAAACACTTCTCTTGCCTGAGAGGCAATAGCAGTTTTGCTTGGCTACCAGAGGTAGGACTCAACTATTCTTTCAAACTGGTTTCTGTAAGGCGGTTTTACAAACCATTTTAAAGAGAAGCTAAACCCCATTTGCATTATCACCTTTGTCAAAGAGATTGTGTTTAGCTCCAGATCATACGAGAAATTAGAAGACATTTTTCCTCTTGCCAGCTCAAGCCAAGCTTGAGATTTGCACCACAGGTTTTGGGTGAAAAGCTGATACTGGAAAACTTCAGTCCTGAAAGCAGCTCAACTCGGCTCCACCAGGTGCCTGTCTGCAAGGGGCTGGCCCTTGCAATGGCTTTAGAAAGCTGGTTTGGCTGGCAAAGACTTCCAGACAAAAACATATCCCACTCCATTCCAGGCAGCTGGTAAAACACAGTCCCAGTCAGATTTTCTCCAAAGGCTCTGTCTGCACTCAGGACATTTTGCAGACAATGTTCCGGACCACAGCTAGCACAGTCACAGTTCCAGAAAGGCTGTGAGTCCTGCTGCAACACCCAAGACCCTCAGCCACTCTCTTGGTGGGAACTGGCTGCATTCAGGACCACTTATCATCCAAGGCAGATGGGGTTGGGTGACTTCAGTCAGACATGGCTGTGAGCATCTGGAATTGTTTTAAGCTCTTTGCCAACCAGATGAGGACACAGGCAGGGCAGGGGTTCCCAGCGTTTAGAACAGTCCCTCTACTTGCTGCTGCTCCACCTTAGGGTTCCTGCTTTTGCTAAGATGAATACTACTTGGTAGGCAGGGAATAGATTAAAAGCAAATTTTGTGAAGCTCTGCAGAGTAATCATGGTCCAAATAAGCTTTTGCTTACCTACGTTAGCAATAAAGTGACTAATTGTGTGAGCCTTTTGTGAGCCAGTTTTGTATATCTGCCCATAGATGCCTCACTGTCACTGCTTTTAAGAGCTGGGGCACTTGTTTCCAGGAGTAACTCTCTAGAACAGTGGCACAACAAGAAAGATGTCCAGGTAGGGGCACAAATCCTGCCCAAACTTAAATGTGTAATGTATGTCTGTATGCTTCTGTATCATATGGGAGTTCAGAGACATGTGGAAGCATATGGACCTTAGTCTTGGTCATTAGCAAATGCTGGATATGCCTTTTAAACCCTAGTAGAATATGATGTGGCTGGAAATACCTAATTACATACCCTGTTTAATTTTACTTTCTGTCTCCTATAGAAATGCACACATGTAGTGTAAGGTTCAGAGTTTGCTGCTGTGCAAAATTCATGAGGACTCTATGACAATAGTCTAACATGCTGTGGAAGAGGGCCTGGAGTCACCAAGCTGAGCACTGCTCTCTACATGGCAGAACAGAGAGCTAAAAGACTGAGCCAGGATCCAGCTGTGCTGCTGTCATGTGCTGTATGGGTGACTTTTTGATTGCTTTTGATTCCATCCCTTATGGAAGGAGATAACATTTGTTTTATTTTCCTTGGAGGAAGGGTACATATTTGCCTTGATATTTCTAAAGAATGAAGTCCTCCTTTGTGTCCCAATGAGCTTTTAGCACGTTTAGACTGTGCCTGCGTAGCACTTTTCTATACTGCTTCTAAATCCAGGAACAGATAGAGGTTGAGCTTGTGCCTGGAGACTGGACGTGCCCAGGGATTCTTCCACACAACCCTGACAGGTTTCTCTCACCTTTGCCTGACACAGTGCAGACCCTGTGCAAGGTACTAGCCCCCAACAATTAGTACTGGAGTCCTAAGTGGCTTCAAAATGGGGAGGGAAAGCGGATACTTATGGGGCAAAAGTTGCCTTTTTTTTTCTTTATGCAAAATTCGTTCAGTGCTTAAGCATTCAAGCATGCTTTTCTTTGCTGTATGACAGAGAGGTCTTCTAGTCAGTGCTAATCAGTGGAAAAGACATCTTCCTGCCCTACCCTTCTGATACTTGCTCTCAACCTGAGCTGCCCTGCTTTAGAAGGGCACGTTCTTTTAATTTTAGATCAGCGATGTTTTGCTCTTAGCCAGTTACCTTGAAATCACTCTTGCATCAGGTGAAAATAAAATGCAAATGCAAGTGCTTATTTACAACTCCCAAAACAGACCACACAGTATAAAAAGATACATAGAAATAGAAATGCTGAAGTCTTTCTGTAACCATTCTGGTAGGTCCAGAGAGAGTCAAAGATTCCCATAAAAATGTATTAACTTATTTTCCTCCAAAAGCTTAATTACCTTTAAATGTTTCAAAAGGCAGTCGTTCTGCTCTGCCAGTGAAAACAAGCAGTCTTACTTGGAGATGCAAATGTCAATGCACTAGACCAATGTGTGGCATCCTATTCTTGACTTGACTAAATCAGCAACTCCTTTGTTCAGTGAGGGTTAAATCCTTACACACACACATATACACCTCCAAAAAAAATGCAGCGTGACTCATTTTCACTGAAAGCATATCTGTCCGTTAAATGGTGTATTTTATTTCACTCCAAACCTCAGCCAACACGTTTATTACAAGCATCTGCTAGGGACAAACACGGGTAGTTCATTAATCACTCTTGACTGAGACCAGACACTGCAGTCATTGACCAGTGCATGGTAACAAAGGGATGAGGAGGTTCCACCATGACATCTTCTCCTTTTGGGACTACAGGAACAGTCTTATTTCCTATTTGCTCCCGGCTTAGACCTTTGGGTACCTGTGCACCTCCCACTCCCTGCCAGCAAGAAAAGAGTGAGCAAATAATTAGTGCATGGGAAAGCTGCTCTGAGAGACTGTTGTCCATTTGCAGGGTAGGTGCCTGGCTACCAGGAAAGTAGCCAAGGCATATAGGAAGGGAAAAGAGAGGATAGTGATACTTACTGAAGGGGATGATGCTCGTTCATCAGGCTACCTGCGAGCAGACTCTTCTAGCTAAGACTGCATCTCCTTCATTTGCGGGGATCTGTGAGCTCTGAACACCATTGCAACTCAGTTTCTCCTCTGTTTTGGAAAGTTACCTATGGGAGGTTTTGTTCTTTTTTTTTTTTTTTTGGGAGAAGCAGATACTCCCAAGCCCTTTCTTAAAGGGTTGGTTAACTTACTTTCATGCAAAGAAGGGAAAACACTTGATATTAAGCAGAGTGCTCTCAAATGTGGCATTTAGAAGGGAGACTGGCAGAAGAAGTCCTGGACCAAGTTACTTGCTCACCCTGACCGCATGTTTGTAACTGGTTGATCTTTGTCATTTAGAGAATCACTTTACCCCCTTTCTCTAGACCTGTGTTGGGCATGAAAGTGCTCCAGTTGCTAATCCCCTCCCCAGAATGCTGGATGCCTCTTGCCAAATTTTTTTCCACTCAGCACAAACTTCCTCCCAGTGAAGACACATATCCTAATCTGACCATCGACTTACTCCCCCTTTCGTTCTGCCTACAAATGCCAGTTTCAAGCATAATAGGGGTGCCTTGACAGACCTCCTTTCAATTTCTTCTGTCTTTCAAGAAGCACAGCCTTTTTTAAAAGCCCCTCTCAAGTCTCATGGAAGAATCAGCAGCTCTCTTCATCCCTGGAGCAGGTAAGGGTGTTTTCCAGGACAAGGCTGTCTAGCCAGCATGCATAAATTGCAAGAGACTCTCCAAAACCTCTCATCAGAGATAAATTAATTTGCTGTATTCTTCTCCAAGGTCATTTTTTAAATTGCCTGCTGGAGGGAGACCTTGATATCAAGTTACTCTTATCTCCTGCCAGAACCAAATCTCCATGTTTTCCTTTAGCAGTCCCTCACTGATTGCTCTCCCTGTACAAATTACACCTCTTTATGTGTAAATGGCCCAGCATGCTCTGCTTTCTCAAGCCTAAGTCAACCAAGCTTGTGGGGCCTGAGTAGCTCCCCTGTGGAATCAGTAGGGCTGCATGCAGATGCAGGAGTTCCTCTCGGCATTCCCATCTCTTCCCTAGTCAGATGGATGAAACAAGGACCATTTATGAGCCACCTGTTACAATTCTGCAATGCAGGGAAGGTCGGAGTTACTTGTCTTGGATGAAATTCACATCTCCTCTGGCCTTTGTCTACAGAAAAGCTGTTTCGAAAGGCAAGTTCTTGATTTGGAATGATGAGGTGGTATCAAACAGCACCTGAAAAACAGTCTGTTGTCCTGAATCGCTTCACTCTTATGCTCCATGCTTACACTCTTATGCTGTTTCTCCAGCTGTGTTCTCTTTGTGACTATAATAGTTCTCCCTAATTTGTACCAGGAAAAGAAAGACACACAGATTCCAAAAGGAAAGGGATAGCATTTCTGGCAAAATGCAGCACAAATGTGGTCTTGATCCCACAGGGACACCTTTAAGGGAGCATTTCCTTATGTGTTTGTGGTGCTCCTCAGACCACAGGTTCCTCCTTCACCTAGGGCCATGAGGGAATGAAGTTGTTAAAAGCAAAATACTATGTTTACTGGTACCTCTGACTACCTGGTGTCTCTGTAAAGGAAGGACAGTGGGTTGACCACTTGAGTATGAGGATGTAAGAGGCTTAGCAAGCCACAGCAGATTTTTCCATCTTCTGGTGTTGGGCAGCGGGTTGGAATTTGATGCAGTCCGTGCTTTTCCTTTATCTTTCTGCCACAGTTAACCAGATAGGCCAGAAGTGAGCTCCCTGTGTGTGTGTGTTTCAGGAAGAGTCTAATCCGTACTCTAGCCAGAGAAAGATTTTAAGAAAAAACATCCAACAACAGAGGAAAAAAAAAAAAGCCAGATCTTAGCATGAGAAGAAAGCTGAGACAAAATTCCCCATAACAGGCCATTGACTGCTCACACCCACTGCTCCTTTGACAGGAAACCTCCGCCGATTCTGGCTCTTTGAGGCTCCGTAGATGTACGTATATGCATGTGAAGCAGAGAGAGAGGAGAGGCATGTTAAAGTGTTGCTTTCTCTCTGCTGACGGTTGCAGACAGACCCGACACTTAGAGCATGAGATAGCATCATGCCCGATTTACATCAAAGCTAATGCTACCACTTCTTCACAAAGGAAAAAAAGGCAGAATCCATTTCACTTACTTAATTCCCAGCTGTATGTACAGAGAAAAGCAGAATTGAAATCAAGGATAATTGTTTCCAGAGAACTCCCATGGAGTGACCTGTAGGTACCTACTGTTCAGAATGACTCTCCATTTTATGATCTCCTGTTACCCCACAAGGCCTTCTGACAGAAGGTAGAAGGTGTATTTACAGCCTTGCGCACATTCCTCCTACATTTTGATCATGTTACTGCATCATTCCTAAACCTCCCTGAGGTTCTTAAGTACTAGCAAAGACCTAGTTCCATCCAGGGGTAGAAGATGGTGAACATCCCACACCTGCTTATGTTACAGCAGTGATGCTACTTCGCCAGTACTAAGCCTCAGGTAGAGGAAGGATGCAGCACCACCGCACAGCACATGCCTCCCTCACATGTCACATCTTCTGAGCTCATTCTAAGTTAACCTGTGCATTCCTGGACCTTCACTGTTGTTGTAACATTGACGCTTATTTTTCTGAGCCATAAAGGGAGATTACAACTTTCTCCTTTTCAAAAAAAGCAGGTTTTCTTGGTTCATTTCCATAAAGCTCAATGCATTATGCATTATCTCATTCAAAGGTAAATAGTGGATACACACATGGATGAAAGATTAAATCCTGGAAATTCTAAACAATTGGCAGGAGGCATAACCATGGCAAATTGATTCTGTTCCCCCTCTGCAAAAAAAAAAGAAATGAAAGAATATTTGTGCATTTTTTAAATTACATGTAAGATTTAAAGACATTTGGGGGTTGGCTGCTTTGATTTTTTTTTTTTTTTTTAAATGAAAGCACATAGTGATTATTGGAAAGTTCCTTGAGTTCAAAAGATTATTTTAAAACAAAACCTCTGGCAACCTTGCTCATTGTTCGTCTACGGTATTACAGGCCTAAGTACCTGAATACCAATGCCTGCATCTATCACGGCAATGATGTGCAGAGGCAAACAGAGCCACACAGAGCTCCATGCAGAAAATAAAAAAAAAAACCTTAAAGAAAATTGTATTGCCCTGAAGAAAAAAGGTTAATTTAAATATGTAGGTGGTCTTGCTTGATTGGTTGGTTTTATGTCAACCCTGACCCTACAGTAACCCCAGTCTTGCTGATCAAAGGGATTATGCTACAGGCTCCAGGGCTGGGTTTGTAGTCTATAAGACTTTGCTGTATCTCTGTGTATTGTCTCTCATAGAGCTGCAGTTTTCTATTTGAGGGCATCAGCGAGCAATCTGGCTGTCCTTACTGACCTTCATTTGGACTCAAAGCACCTTAAGGTGTTGATGTACAGTCTGATCACAGACTTTCTTTCCTGTCCTGTGTCCCAGCCTGGCAGAGGGAGAAGCAGGGACAGCACCATCCACAGAGAAGGTAAGGGGCTCTCAGCACATCAAGCATCATTAGTGCTGTACCTGCACAGATTTGAAGCCAAGTTAATCAAGCACACACTTTCAGCGAATCTTTGCACCTTCTCTAGCCAGAACAGTTAGTGCACCTTGTGTACAGCACTAAGAGCACACATGGTACAGAAAGCCTCACTGCCATTGCCCTTGTTGGCCAGTACAGTAGCAATTCTATTTTATGGCCACTGGGGCCAGACAAGCCTCTTCATTCTGTCCTTGTCCATTCCTTATTACATCTGATTTTACGTGAGCATGTATGTGCGTACAGGTGTATATATGAGCTCATGTTGGCTGGAGGGGAAGGTGTCTGACAGAGCAAACATGCAGCCTCGATGCTAGCCTTTACATCCATTACCCTTTGCTGAGGACCACCTTGCTTTCCCACAGTCAGGTGCATGCTCTTGCACAACAGCCTGACCGTCTGCAGTCTAATTTACTTTGCATCTCACCTGATGAAGCCCCTTACTTCCCTAAAATAAAGGAGCTATGAAGCAGTGTGGCATTTAGAACAAGTTCCAGGTAACGGATCAGAGGAGCTTATGTTTGCATTGTCATATTAGATGTGCTTGTTATGTAGGCTAAGACCAATAGAAAGTGTCCCACTTCCAGCCACACATTTCCTTTGCTCCTTCATGCTGGTGGTATCATCTGGGTGGCCTAGCAGGAAGCTAGAATGGGGAACTCCTCTGGCTGAAAACCAAACATTTTTTTTTTCACTGATTTAACCCATTTCCAGACAACCGTTTATGCTTCTTCTCCCCCATGGTCTCCCATGGTGTCCCATCTCCACAGGCTGGCGCCTCTTTTCTGTATATTACACCTCAGTGACACTGCTGATGCATTCAACAACCAGCCATGGCTCTATACATCTCCAGATAGCCGCTGGAAAGACAGAATGCCAGGGAAACAACCCACAGTTGTTTGACATTTGGTTTTGTTTGTACAGGTAACTTTTCTGTGATAGCGGAGTATCACACTACTCAAATTTTGACTTCTATCTGTTCCTAGTGTCCATGTTGGACATGGCCACCAGTAAACAGAGTTCTGAGTTCAATAATGAAGCCCAGAGAAATAAAGAACCCTTTTTTTTTTACCCAGAGAAGTAAAGAACCCTATCTCCTTTTTCTAATCTGACAGTTGCCAGCAAGGCGTCGTATAGACCTCTCTTCGAACTCTTTCTTACAAACACAGAGTTTGAACAGTCTCAAGACTTTAGTGTTTAATTAGAACTGGGACCTTGGTCACATCTCAGCAAATAGAGTGGTCTTTCCTCACAAGTTGTTCTGTACACTACTGAAGCTGTGTCAGGACTCAGAGCAGTCCCACCAGTGTTCAGGATTCATCTGCCATTCCCAGAGGATTTCATTACTCACTCAAAACGTTCTTTTCCTACCAAGATTTCACATTACCAGGTTAAGTTCCTCCATTGCCTGTGAGCATTAGAGCCTTCTCCTCCCACAGCTATGGGATATAACTTGTCAGAGCGGTGGGGTCTGTCTGGTTGTTTTATTGTCACTATGTTCCAGAGAATTTTTTTTAAAGTCAGTATTCTTCTCACTGAAAAATGCTTTTTCCATTGTCCTGAAACCATTGTTGAATTCAGTGTGGACTTACCAAATTGCTTTCCTGGAAAAAAATGTCAGGATTATATTCACAAGGCTGAGAGGAAGACAGCCACTTTTTATTCACTCATAAAGGATGTGGAGTCCTGGGTTTAATTTCCTCCTCTGCCTGGGGGAACTTGAACCAGCATCACTTATCTCTCAGGAGAATACCATCAGGTTGTGCTGTGCTGCATACTAAGGTGGGTTGTTCTTACTCCCAGCCATTGATGTGTCCTGGTCTGCACAGAAAGTCTTTCTAGACCCTCAGCTGAGATCCTCACATGGAAATAGTTCACCTGGCTTTCCACAATCTGTGCTAATGAGTATTGGACTATTAAGGAACATGAAAGTGCCGTTGACAAAGTGTCTCTACTAGGATCCCCCTGGTTGTGGCACTTTCCTGGGAAATCAGAAGGGCAGATACAACAGAAGAAGAGGACATTGCACATCCTGCACAAGCACTGCATCAGTTAGACACATAGTGAAGCTCAGAAGGTAAAAAAATACAGTTCAGTCTACTAAAGAAAATTACTTGTACAGTCAGCACAAGTTAAAGATAGGAAGACCAAATTAGTTCAAACAGAAAGTCTTCCTAATACCACCCAAAGACTGCTGAGGTCAGGGCTGATGTACAAGTTGAGCGCCAAAATCAATGGACCAAAACTGGCGTGCCATGAGCTAAACCTCACCGGTGGCTGCTGTCTTGCTCATCATCCTCTGGTGACATCCATTTTGATACTGATGATAGGATAGGTGGACAGAAAGTAGAAATCCTGACAGTTGCCATTGCCAACTTTGAGACCTAAGTCAACACCGTGGCATTTAGTTGCTTGATGTGATCAGACCTTCTGACCAGTTTCCGGCCAGGAGACACACAGATGTCATTGCTAGCTCCACCAACTTCAACTCAGTCCTGGAAACCCACTTGGAAGATGAGATTTGGGGTCCTGATATCACCCCTTTCTTAGTTGCTTTGTCATTTCCTCACATGCTTCTCTCCTTGTTCTCCCTCCTTCACCTTCTCTCCTTCAGCCTCTCTAGACAGGAGGGGTACAACAGTTATGCAACACAGCTGTGAACTTCAGTCAAGGAGACACCTAAAAACAATGTCTGAAAGAGGCAGACACATTTCCTAGATCTCAGAGGGGTTAAGGTCATGTATTGCGCTTGCCTTTTTCTAGCAGAGAGGCTGCAAGCAAAAATCAACACCAGAAAAGGAAGTCTCTCTTTTTCTTTTTTTTTTGTCTTTGCTGTCTTTTCCTCTCCCCTTGCACATATGTGTGTCTTCAAGTGAGCAGAGCAGAGTCCAAAAATGAGTAGTAACAACAGACCCAGTCTATCTCAATGAGTATCTCTCTTTCCTCCAGAACGACTACTGCTGCTAAGTACTACTGAACTTAAGGGAGGGAAGCATTGCTATAAAAACTGGCTATGGCTAAAGGAAGAGGAATAATGGATGCTTTTAAAAAAGGAAGTCTTATATTTTATTTTTCATGTGCTCAAACTGTTATTCCTCCTTTTTGTGTATCCTTAATTAAAGGTTAAAAGACTTCTACCAGTGATTGTTTGCCATGGTAACCAAGTAGGTTGAGGTCTCTGAATTGAAGACCCAAAACCTTTTTTTAAGTGTTTAGTGTTGTACAGTGATGAGGTCACGTTAGCCTCTTCAACTCGCTGAGCCTACTTTTTCCCCTGAAATGAACATGGCTGTGCCCTAATGGTCAGGCCACTAGACTAGAGAGGGACAGCCCTCTCACCTCCACGTTTCTCTTTGAATCTAACCCTTTCCTCTCACTTTTCCTTTGGATGCTTGAATGATTCATTTTTAATTAAATGAAATTTTCATTATGAAACAAAGCTTTTTCTTGGCAGTTAGTCAGTGAGTGAAACAAAACCAAGCTCCTCTGTTGCTACTTGAGGTGATATTTTCTTCTTTCCTGATGAAGCAAACTGCACTTATTCATACCTTGCCACTATTTGTAAGAGCGGGGCCCAACTCTACGTCATTCGTGGACACCACTGAGGCTTCAGTGGCACAGTATGCATCATAGTATTTTCTAGTTAGTTAAGAGAAATGACTGGCAGTCGTTTTTGCAAAGCGTACCGTCTGTATCCATGCACGTGTGTGTATTTATTACATTAGTCACCACAGCTACTAGAATGACTTGCAGTTAAGATTGCAGAAGTACCAGAAATGCCACATTGTTTGTCTCTGTTCTGAAAGGGGCACTGTCTAACCAGATAAGGCAAAGAAAGACATATGAGGGCACGACCAGACTTATCCTAACTACGCTGCAGTGGCTAAAAATCCTACCACACCTAGTAAAGAAATACCTTTTACCTGAGGCAGAGTCACTGGCCATGTGCAAGCTCTCTATCTGTTTTGCTGCAAAGTAAGATGAGTTTCAGACGTGGAGGACACTAACCCATTTCACTTTGTCTTTGAAACAGGCCAGGAGTACATGCCCATACAGTTCTTGCATCTCTCCTGTGAGACAGCCACCTCCAGCCACAGACATACATGTTTCTTAAGTGACTGTGGCAGAACACACAGCATCATCTGAATGCAGGCTGAGTTTGAATGAGCAGCAAGCCAGGCAATTAACATAGGAGTACCCACACAGCTGATGCATTGCATCAGTTTTGCCGGTAGATAGAGGTTGGTGTGAGTTTACATTTATCTCACACGAAATGCAGAACCGGCTCCTGCCCCTCCAGCAGGATGTGAGTGGGCGGCCCCTGCTTGGATGCCCTCTAAATTCCACACTGCCCTCAGAGCAGGTCTTTATCAATCACAGCCCAAGGCACCCAATGCTCCCTCTCTCTGCCTCTCTTGTGCATCCTCCATCGCTATCTCACCTGTAGAACATTCCCCATCTTTGTTTCCAGGACTCTTTCCTTCATACAGCATAGATGAACAATTTGATTTGCTACTGTAAGCAGATGAAACAATGAAATTAGGCAAGAGCAATAGCACCAATAACTGAACGTTAGGATGGATATGCCGTGTACACAAGTCATCCAACATTCCTCTCATGCTCTTCTAAACTAACTAACACAGGTGATCAAACTGTGGCAAAAAAATCCCACCCGTATGTGTTTTTTCATAAGACTTGCTTGCTTAAATCAGCAGCTTAAAACAAAATTAAGAACAGGTTTCTCCGGGAGAAGAAAAGGCAGAGAGCTTATGCTTGCTTCTATCCTTTCTTCTTCAAAGCTTTTATATTTCATAAATTACTCTCACCACAAATGTTCTCATATTACATGTAGAGAAAAGATCAAGATTATCTGCTTTTAATATCAGCGGCCAGACTAATTTGGGCAGATTCACATCAGCCAGATGCTGGAAGAACTTCTTTCTGCGTAGCTATGTTGAAGTAACTAATACAAAGTTTTGGACTTCTGTTTTTGAAAAAAGTTCTTGTGGTGACTTATGTGCTAGTTCAGGCTGCTGTGTTGATTTTGGACGAGACACAAACCTCTTTTAAGGGTTTTTTCCAAAAAAAAGAAAACTTGTCCTGTCAGTTCCCCAAAGACCTGCTCGGCAGGGCTTTATAGCCACCTGCCTTTTTTTTTTTTTTAACAATTCTCTAATTGCTGCCTTTCCTAAGCCTTTTAATTTGTATGTCATAGTGTAAAGTTTTCTGTGGTTGCAGAAGTCCCTATTGAATGTCAGTGGTACGCCATGAAAACACCTGACTAAGTAGGAACCATCTAACCCTTGGGTGTTATTGACTGCTGCCTCCAAGGGCGTAATTAACAAGTGGCAGAACTTGCCATGTGGGTCATGTTTTACAAGATCCCACAGTATCGGTATTGATTATGATTAGATTAGATTAGGTTGATGTTAAATGCTTATGTAAGTTACGAGGTTTTCAGGCAAATAGTGAATATCCTGTCATGAGCACCACCAAGCACATTTTGAACACTTAAACACTTTTAAATGATCGTGATAATCATCATATATGCGATACCTTGAGGCATGTGTATATGCAAGACGCTGAGCGTGTCAGAGAAAAGCCAGATTCCTGTATTTAGCACTTTACAAGCTAAAGGCACAAATGAGTTCAACACACCAAGAGGTAATTTTACATAAAAAGAACGGCTTATGGAAATCTCTGTTCCGTGCATGCCTGTCAACTAATGGCATATATATAGAAGACGGCAGCAAAAACAGCTGGGCTGGCACACCATGCATTATTACCTTGACACTGATTCTAAGGAGACTTTCATAAACTTGTACAAGGAAGAATGATATTTCTCAATCCCTCAAAATATGCAGGTGTTTTTTTGAATCCTGGAAATTCCATGCATCTGTCAGGAAAATTCTGTTTTATTCAACAAACACAGAAGCAGCCAAGATGATTTTGCTGTCCAAGCCAGGGTGTCTGTTGCCCTTTCGATGTGCTAGAGCATCCGAGACATCTGCACGCAGGTGCAGACATGACAGAGGACCTAACAGAGACCATGCCTTGCAAAGCTGCAGCTGAGGGAAATCCTGAAGTATCTCATATATCTCTTGTTGCCTAAGGTTAGGCAGCTGAATCTCACTCATTTTTTATTTTCATGTGCCACTTGCATTTTCTAATGTCTTCTGACCCTTTTATTCTCTTACCCTGTCTTACCCTTACTTCCTCAGTTACAAAGTGGAAAAAGTCTAACAGGAGGAGAGATAAAAAAGAAGAAAGAGGGGGAAAAAAGGAAAAGAAAGAACATTTCTTAATTTTAAATAGTCCAAACAAAAGAAATCAGAACTGTAAAAAGATTTACAACAAAACATTTTCCTTGGTTTAAAGTGAGTTGTAGTTTTTTCTGATTCACTCTACCTACTAACGCCTGTAAAACCCTCCACCTCATCTGCAAATGCTTTTTTCGCAAGTATAAATAACTGGCAGATTAATTCAAAAGTCTTGTTGTGCCTCAAGCGATCAGAAGATGGAAATAGTGCAGAGAAACTTCTCACGTCAACCCAGGTTAGATCCTCCTGCATGGTCTGGAAGACAAGTTAGAGGGCCACAAATGGTGATCCTGTTGCTGACCTCTTGAATGACCTCGGTTGCCCCACTTCGTCTTCACTGGGATAGCAGGAAAGAGTAATGAACCCCAATGCAATGTCATGAAGATTCATGGCAAGTATTATAACTGCAAGTCCTCTTAGCTGCCTGCAAGAATAATTTCAATCTCATCTGAGAGAAGAGCTGGTTTTACTGGCAAATGAGCATAGAAAATGAGAGTAGAAATTGCCCTTCTAGCAGGAAAGACAGCAGATCTTCAGACTGTGAAGTCTGTGGGTGTTTGTGTGTGTATGTGCAGCAGGGAAAGAAGAAATAATTTACTACTTTCCAAAAAGCAGCAGATGGATCTAACTCCCTTGATATGGGAAGTGCTTGGTCCTAGAGTTGTTGATTTGACTCAGCTCTCTTTTCAACCAAGGCTCAATGAGATGCTATGGCCACAGTCAGCCCTACCCCTGCAGGTAGCTCTGGAGAAGCAGTGGGTCTCTATGGCCAAGGATCTGGGGCTCACCACTGTCCAAGGCCGGTGTGCCTCTTCCTCGGAAGGCTCCAAGAGATGTCATCATACTGCCTTGAGTAGTCAGGCCACAGAAAAAGAAGGAAGCTGGGCTCCCACTAGCCTTTCAAACCTGTGCGCATCCTGAAACATAACAGGCTCCAGAAAGCAGGTATATGCAGTTCGCTCAGGTACAGAAAGCTGTGTTACAAAACTTCTGTGGCTACTTTCATACTAGACCTTTAAATTTTTTTCCTCAAAGCTTTTATCTTCTCCTGGGCACAAGGTACCGCCAAGTTTCAGGTGCTCTGCCATTAGGGTTGCCAAGCTTTGATGGCAACACCATCACCCTGATAAACCCCACATTGAGGGCCCTCCCCTGCCCTTTGGGCAAACGTAATAGCACTTTATTTGATGCACAGTTGGCAACTGAGATCTGATGAGAGAGTCTGACAAAGAAAGGCTCTGTGGCCCAGGTGCAGATGACAGGCCAACTGTCAAGGGCAACATGGTGACCTCAGCAGCTTTGAAGATCTTGGTAGGTGGGAAATAGCAGGGAGTTTTGCACTCATCTCTGTGACCATCACCTTCCTCACTCAACCCTCCTGTTGTCTTGCCCAGCTCTCACGGACACATGGATCCAGGCAGAGCAGAGCAGGCAGCTGAATTTCTTCTGCAGCACTGAAATTTTCAGCCAGCATGGCCTGATGTGTCCACAGTAATTCCGCCTCTGCCAGCACGCTCTCATGCTGTTTGCAGCCTGGGATGAAGCAGGGAAAACCCAGACCCAGCTGTGCCGTAATCTGTACAGCTGCAGCCAGCCATGGACTGCTGCTACTGCTCAGGAGCAAGAAAAAATGGCACAGCCACTCCTTATCAGCATCTTTGTGACGTAGCCTCCACACATGGTCTACCAGGCCAATTACCAAAGCAGAGCTGTGAGTGTCAGCAAAGACTCTCCAGTATCCTTGGGTGATAACGTTCAGTTGTTTTCACAGACTTTACTGGAGCCAAGTTTATAAAAGCAGGCAGAGAGCAGTCCAAAAGCAAGCACAAGAGAAACACATAAATCAGAGGGTGCAGACAGATTGTCTCTCACCCAACTCTTCTGCCACCAGCAAACTACAGTGAAGGCAGTGTACTTTCACTCCTGCCATTCCCTGAGAAATGTCTCTACTTGTATTCCCCCCAACTCCTCTCTTTCTCCCTGGCAGCAGCAAGATCCTCTTTTTCTTCCATCACAGACTCTTGATGCCAGCTATGTCCCGCCACCAAAAGGCTGGGATCTAGCCCCACCACTGAGACCTGTTCAGCCCAGGGTGAGGCATACATGTGCCAACACTGCAAGTTCATGCTGGGGCAATTCAAGAGGTTATATTAAAGCAGGCGGCTGCACGCTCTCCTTGGGACTTCTCCTCTGACAGTCACTGACTCTGTCTGCCAACAGCAGAAAAGGAGGCTGTGCCTTGTCTTTGCTGCAGCAGCTCATAGCCAAGGTGCTAATTTGTGCCACAGAGAAATCACCAGCCACATCTCCCTCTTAACTGCACACCTGCAGAGGCGATACCCTCCATCAATGCGTCGAGGCACGTTCTCTTCAAAATCATCACAGTGTGACTTGGCAGGGCTTTATGAGCTAGGACCCTTGGAGCAAGGCTTAACAGCCCCACCATGGGCTGGCTGGTCATGAGATGGCCACCAGCAGACCTGCCGCATCTTTCCTGCCATGGAGGTGATCTGGAAAGAGTGGTTGTCACCATGCGATTGTAAACTTCTCATGGCAGGGCGCATCTTTCATCCCTCTGACAGCACCAAGCATGACAGGGGGAAGCAGGGAGACAGTGCCTAACTGACCCCTTTTGGCACTCCCCAAACATAAATGTTTATTAATAATAATAACACAATAAAGAGACCTAAAAAAGAGCAGACCCTGCAAAACTGTGCAACAGTTACCTGCCAACTGAACCCTAGCAGCAGCAACGATAAACACAGTACAAGTAGAAATTATCAAAGACAACTTGGGAGGAAACCACAAGAAATGGCAGTTGAGCCTTATTAGTGCTATAAATCATAGAACTGGTTTCAGTTCCTGCAGCTCCTCACAAGCCATATGACGCTGTCTCTCGCACAGCAAGCAATAGGGGTCTGCACAGCCTGGAGGCACAAAACAAAGCAGGCAGGGAAAAGCGTTGCTTTTTACCAAAGTAATTCTTAATTTAATTGTAAATCAAAGGTGGGGGGGTTTCTGTTGCTGTCTGTGAGCGATGAAGAGCAGAGCGAGACGTGTGTGAGGAGGGAGAAACATGGACTATCTAGGATTCAGAAACTTCTTTAAGTTCATGTTCCAGACAGACATTCTCACAAGGGTATCTGTTTGTTTAATTAGTTATTTAACTGAAAATTTGCCATCTCTGCACTCTGCATTTGTCTGGTTGTCCTTAAGTCCATTGTACACCTTGAGGTCTTTTTCTCCAGGGGTGATTTTGACAAAGAGAGCTATAACGTCTGATTCTTCCTGTGGCTCTCCTCTGAAGTGGAGGGGGCAGAGGGAAGGGTTAGTCCACCCCACCCCTAATTTTAACAGTGTTTGAAGCTTCTTGAAGCACACGATCATTTTTTAGCTGGGACCCCCCCATCTCCAGCCATCGATGTGTGTCATTGATTATCCTTCTTTTCCTGCATAGAAAATTCATTCTATACTGAATTCTCTCAACAGCACTTTAGACTCACCAATAACCACTGTTATCTACCTTGTTCAGGGAAGCAATGAACCTAGGAATTAATAATAATCATTACTTATTTTTAGTATTATTTAAGAGCCAGCAACGTGCTCAGCATGGTAAGAGACCAAAGACAGAGACAGCCATGGCCTCAAGACAAATGCTTTCCCCTGCCATTAGGGACAACTCTGGCTCCCAGGAGTAGCTCCAGAGACTTTAAAAGGGAGTCCCCAACCCAGAGAGAAATTCCAAGCATTAAACTGTATTTTCAAAGCACACCTAAACAACAACACCCTGATGCCCCGTGCACTACTGCATCACAAGGAATACCTAGTAAAAACATAATCCCAGCAGGGAGCATAGTGTGGAGCAGCAAAGCACATGACAAAGTCTCAGACCAGAGCGCTCTAAGTTCAAAGGAGGAACAAATCAAGTTCTGTGTCTTACTGGGTTTGCTTGAAGTTTGAATTATTGATTATCTTCGCCTGGACAGTAAGAAGACAGGAGTCACACAAGCAAAAGCGATTGCTTTTGTTCTGAGAAAACAATCCTTAACCATCTCTCAGGAAATACAGTAAAAGCTTTCACATCCTCAGGCTCAGGCTAGATGAAAGGATTGTGTCTGGGACTGCAGATTAGGAGAGGAAGCACCACCAGGATGGTGAAGTTCAGTTACAAGGCACCCGTGTATCTTGCTTGTGTCCTCTGCATGTCTGATCATCATCATCATCATGGCTTGGCTTCGCGGATGAAGATTTGGGAAGGGCTTTGCCCACGCTTATTGCAAGCGCGTTGATGGCTGAAAAGGCCAATGTGGGATAGGCAAGACCGGTTGCAAAGAGCACACCGGAGGGTCTCCTTGGGTGGTACTGCCGTTTCGTCCCTTGCCTGTCGCTACAGGGCTTTGCAAACGTGAGTACACCCTTCAAGCCTGCGCGGTGGATTTTTTAGGTGAGGCGCAGCGTGCGCGAGACTGGCCCCACCCTTTACACCTGAGGTTCATCTGCCAGGGCCGAGCCAGCTTGGACGGTGACAGCGAAGTCCTCAGGTCGTAGGTTTGGTTAGAGTATCCTTCTCTTAGATGGATGGCCTTACAGGGCTAAACGAGCTCCATCTGCCCGGGTTTGGAGTTAGAGTTGTCCTTCTCCTAGGATGGTTGCCCGAAGGCTAGTGAGCCCATCCTGCCCGTGGACACACTTTGTCTGACCCTTCAGTTGAGACCTGTCTGGCTTGGGAGACCCTACCGGAGGCATATGCCACCACCAGCATAGCTCTCAACTTCGCAAGGGCACGCAAGCTCTTTCCCCACGGCAAGGGGGTGCCCATGAAAGAGGCATGTCTGAAATGCCCTAATAAATGAGGTACTGTTGCTGGAAAATTATAAATGCAAGGCAGCACTTTTATCCTGTCGTGTGTTATTTCCCTGCAGCAGCCCTGAGCATTTGGGGCAGATTCTGTCAGCCAACTGAGCTGTGCTTTGCAATAGCATAACCTCAGAGGATAATGCTACGGTGGCTTCAACCTGCTGCACAACCCTCATTTGGTCCTTGAAGCAACCACTTCATCTAGAGACATCTTAAAAAGGCTAGAGTAACCCACTCTTCCAGTCAGACGGGAGACTGTCTGCATTGCTAGCAGCTGCCCAGAGGGAAAGGTATGGCCCAGATGGACCATTTCCAGACCACAGGTACCTCACGTGGCTGGGGCAGCAGCAGAAGGCGGGTTGTTCATGCTCCTGAGTGCTAAGCGACCAGCAGCTAATGGTTCGTGTAGAGACACTTCTCTGTATTCATTGAGCTGAAGTTCAGTCTGTGGGCTTCTGTGAGATTAGGGGGAGAAGATTTGCAGCCTGGTCCTGGCAGGGGACAGCAGCTTACACTGTGGCTTGGTGATCACAGGCTAAGCCAGCCCCTGCCAGACAAAGCTGTCATAGCCTCCTCTGCCTCCTGCCACTAGTTCTCACCCTGAGGTCATCTTCATCCTCTGCTCCATGAGAACTGATTCCTTACACACACTTTTTTCCCTTAGTTAATTTGTGGCCTCGTGTGTTCTTGTATCTAGCAAGGGAGTGAGCTCTAGAAAGCAGGACCAGGCAGCCAGCAGGAGAGCTTTTTTCTGCTTAATATAGCAACTGCTTACTATAGCAACTGCTTACTACTACTGTGGCTTTTGGGGTTTGTTTGGGTTTTTCAAAGGAGAACACTCAATTATGGGGCAGAACATTCAAACTCAGGCTCTCTGCTTATGGCTCTAACACATTCATAGTGATATTCTGCTCCTGAGTAAGAAAAACTCATATGAACTCTTCTCAGACATGGACCAACCCCAGGCCCTGCTAATATGCTTCTGTGTTATAGGCAACTTCTTAAAACTTTAGGGCATATGATATGAGCTCCACAGTTTCGCTGGGCACACACCTCATGCTGCCTCTGGTGCCTTGCCAAGTTTCTGCGTGTAAAGATAACCTATCCCATTGTCTGAAGTCCAAAATAGCCTGAACTTCTTGCAGTCATGCTGTAGGACAGTCCACAGCACTACATCAGGTACTGCTGGTGACTGGCAGAGCAAAGAGTAATAGGATACTTGGCTTTGTTCTGACTCAGTCTGGTTGATCTTTTGTGTGTGCGATCATTGTTTTCCGTACCAGTACCTGTATATGCCTGCTGGAAATGACTGTGAAGCTCAGGCTTGATCAGTCACTCTCCTGCTCAGGGAACAAGGCTTTATGCAGTTTCTGAAAATAAACTAATCACACCGAGAGTTACCCAAAAGCACATCACTTCCTCCTCATCAACAAGACCATGAAGCCCAAAAAGTCATCAGCTTCTTCCAATATCGTCATCTGATCCCTCCAGTACCAAGCTGGGACCCTGGAGACAGCATTGTGCCAGGCAATCTGCCAGACTGCAAGGACATTCCGGAAGCGTGAGCATCCAGGAGTTGTAAGTGGTTTTGCAGGGGTCAGGGAGCAGGTGACACAGGGAGCCACCACGAGAAGCAGCTGCTCCTGACCTGTTCTGCTGCACAGCATGGGAAGTCTCCCTTCAGGATGGAGGAAGCTGCCCCGTTCCCTCCCACGCAAGACTGCCACTTGCCGTGTTTCTGGTGGGGGTGGGGGTTTGGTATGTCCCCTCATTACACAACTATTTTAATCTGCCAAGACTTGCATGGCTTGTCTGAGGATGAGTCAGTCCACAGGAAGTGAAGAGAAGCATACGCAGGTGAAAGAGGAGGGCTTTGACCCTCTCAGATAGGACGGTTGCTGGAAAGGAAGGATTGAGTGGTAATATCCAGTAGTCCTGGACCAAGCAGATAGTTGATCCATACCAGCATCCCTTCCATCCTCCAGGCAGTACCACAAAAATATCCACTGTACTAAGGACTTTTTAAACAATTAATCTGTAGGAGTCTTCAGGAACTTACTTCAAACTTTCAGGCCTTTCTCCTCAGTCTTATCAGCACTGAAAAATAAAAAAAGAGAGAAGAACAGGATGTTTTACTTAACAGAGCAAAACCACGCGAACTAAGCTAAGGGTCTGGGATACTGGGTTTGTAGCAGTGATGCCGGCTAGGGCCTTGACGTGTCACTGATACATCCAGGACCCCATTTCCCAACTCATGATGTGTGGTGTTTGTCTAAGGGTGTGAAACGCCTGAGACAGAGCCAATTTGTGTATGCCACCAGTCACCTTGCCAGATCCGAACAAAACTTATCCCAACGTCAGGCTGTGATCCTAGAAACGGAAATGGCCTTGACGTATGATGATGAGTGTGGTCCCTCTTGCCTTGATATTGCTTCTGTCTCTGCTAGTTGCCTTCGCTGTCTGTAGCCTTTGCCTTGTGCTAGAAGTTTCTTCTACCCAGGCTGTGCCCTGCTCCTCTCTGTGCCATACTAAGCCAGCTTTCTACTTAAAATCAACTCTAAAAGCCCATTTCTGCTGTCCTGGCTCCCTCCATCACTGCATTCCCTTCTGAAGTGTAACCAGGCTCCAGATGTTGATACAGCTTGGTTACAGGGAAACAGTGTCCGATTAGACTCTCCAAATAGCATTATCTTCCCACCCCTCTCATTACTTAGAGCTATTCTGAAGACAGTAGATGATCAGATGTGCCCAGGTAAACAGCTGGGGTAAACACAGGGATAGAAAAGCTAACTTAGGAGAGAAGGCACCAAGAGAAAACCGGTGAACTGCACTTTCAAGTTTTGCCAGCCTAGCAAAGAGTGTGGGAACAAATTACAACCGTCAGTGAGATACCTCTGGCAATGAAAGCCCCAGTTTCTTCAGGAAACTGGTGTAAGTTATACTGGCAAAAGCTGTATCTCCAGTAGGAGTTTGTCAGAAAACCCTTCCCAGGGTAGGCAGAGACAGCAATATTAAAAAGGCAATAACGTAGTCCAGCTGTAGGAAGCCTCTTTTCATAGGGAGAAATATTTTCCTGTGACAAGTCTCAAGCAGTTAAGCTCCAGAGAGCTTCGCAGTACAGGCAGAAGCTTTGTACGTGTTCTATATGAATATGTATTTAATTACAGCTCAAATGCAAAACACATTAACATAAATAAAGAGGAGAAATAGAAAGCAGAAAAGGAGGCGGGGGAAAGGTCTGGTTTTCACCTGTCTCCGTTAGCAGCAGCCCTGACTCCTCATCATTCCAGGGAGGGCACAGTGCTGTGTTTGGAGGTTACAGCTTACTCATCTGCTCCCAGCAGCTAGGATCAGCCTCCTCAGGCCCGCTGCTCTTGCTTAGGTATTAGTACACATAGGACCATGGTCAGATAACCAGGAACCAGTGTGATAAAGAGACATAGTATGTTGAGGAGCAAGGTAAGAAGAGGGTAGTTGTTGGGAGGTTTTTTTGAGGCCATATGCAGACCCACAGAGAAGGAGAAAAGTTCACCACAGGAAACCCTCTGCCCTCACGTTTCCAGAACGTTTACATTAGGGGAGGCATGCCTTCAGGCCAGCAGGGCTTTCTTCTGACTGCAGGCACCTGCCACAGGCCCAGTGTCTGAGGGCAAAGTAGGGCTCTGTCTCCGACCCCAGCCCTCCAGCCCTGTGACTCCAGTACAGCCTGGACACGAGGCCTTCCCTGCGCCTTTCAGGGATCTGTCCTCATATGGTAGCTTTCCACTGCTCTATTAACCCTCCACCTCTTTTGCTACCCACGGGCAAGAGAGCATACAGCTCCATGCCTCAGCTCTCCTACTGCCGTTCCTCCTTCCCCTGCCCGGGACACGGTCCCTCCCACAACAAGAGCACTTTACATTGCCAAATAATGGGCAAAAGGACAGATGAGTAAGAACGGTGGTGCAGAAGGAAGGCTTTGCCTGAAGATCAAGGCAGAAACGTCCCACTTCCTCTGCTCCTCAGTCCTGCAAGTTCATCCCCACACATTTGCATGAACATCCAGCTCCCCTGCCCAGTACATGGTGATGACTTGTGGCCCATCAGCTTTCAGAAATAAATAAATCACGCCCTTTGCAGAGGATAGCAGAGGGTTCCTCCTGCTGAGACTCTGCCCTGACTCCTCTGGACCAGAAATAAAGAGCTCACATGCCTTTTTTATTTTTTAAAGCAGGGGCCTTTGCCAGAGGCCAAGTATTCTCTCATTTCTGTACCAACACTCTCATGTGCCCATTTTCAACTGGGGCTTACAGCAGCATTCTCAAGGACATGATTAACTTCCAAATGTGAGAGACTGCTTGATCTTTCATCACTGTGCTTCCAAAACGCACTCTGAGGGAAATACAAATCCGAACCATTGACAGAAATCCTTCCCCTTTGTTTGCACTAAAGGTGTTTTGCAATCCAGTCCCAGCATCGCTAGCAGCAGTTGAATTCTACCTCAATGCTAAAAGTCAGAGCAGAAACCAGCTGTGCCCAGTTTGTTTCTAGGAAGCACCCTCATATGAAACGCTGCTCAAAGCAAGCCAAACCCAAACAGCTCTTTCAAAGCACATGGCTACTTGGCATCCCATCTGCTGTAAAAGTCTGCTGGTGCCGCTGGAGTTGTCAGGGTTAATACTAAAAGGACTTTTTTTCTTTGGAAAAAAAATACATGCTGTAAATGGGGTAGAAAGTTTAAGCCTTTTGTGGTCTGGTCTGACCACGGGCTGGCTGATCCCGGTATATACATTCAGGGCTGCCTCAACAAGTGCAGAGTTGTTTAATTATTGACAAAGAAGAAAGTTCTCCAACCAGGCTGTGCTTCATTTTAGGAAGTAAAAACAACTCCATCCAACTGGCAGATCTTGAAAGTTTTGCTTCTTTTTATTTTTAACATCAGAGCACATAAAGAAAATACAAGGCCCAGCCTGAACAGTAGCAATGAGTGCTTAATATTCTCTTTGCATAACCCTAACAAATCAGTGCATGATTTAAAAATGTCACTGCACATCTGTGTTTGGTGTGTGTTGCTGCAAAGTGGGGCAGGAGGAGGGGGAACGTGAAGAAGAAAAGCAGTAGAGATTCGGCAAGCTATTTACCTCCCTGCTGAATAATTTCCCTGGCACTCACTGCGAAGCAGGGATGAGAGCCGAACTCCTGCATGGCTAGGAGGGTGTCTCTGCAGGAAGGCTCCAGGTCCTGTTGCAGCCCTTGGCCTCTGAGAGAGCACTGCCGTCAGGTGCTGGCAGGGGCTGCCCATAACCTCTGCTGCTTCACATGCAGATAGTATCTGTGAGATCTTGCCTTTCCATGGGTTTAAAGCAGTAACGGCTAATGTTTGCAATGAAGGGTGCTCAAAAGCAATCTTCTGATTCTTCTTTTGGTGGCAGAAGAAAAGCTCCAGAGTTTTCTGCAGCAAATCTACTGCATTTATTGCTTTAATGGGGAAGCATGGGGTCTACTCCCTCCATACATCCCCAGATGACAATTCACAGCCCATTAAGCAGCACTTCCACAGATCGTAACTGACTTTGGATGAGAACTGTCTTGCCAGAAAAGACAGGAGCAGACGCAGCTTCACACACCAAATCAAGCTCAGCCCTCTGGGAGGGCAGTTGTTTTCATGGCGAGGCTCTCTGGGGCTTCCCCAGCTGCTCCCACGAGCAACCTGATGTACTTCACTCGTGTCCCAGGCACTGAACAAATACTCAGTGGGTTCCACAGAAACTACCATCATCTCATGGTGCTAGGCCACCATGTGGCTTTCAAAATGTGAGCAGAGAGACATTCCAGAGAAATGTGTACTGCTTGTGCCATCCAGCTCTAGAGATAAATAGAGGACAAATCTCCATGGCTGCCAGTCTGGCACCTTTCATGGGTAATAAAATATGCTCAATGTTTTTCAAGCTTTTCTGCAAATAATCAGAACTGTTTGTCACTATGTTGAAGGAATTAGGGTTTTTTGACACTACTGGAATGATTAAATAGAGGCCTTTCTTTCAGAAGGGCATGAAATTTAGCTGAAAAGCAGGGTTTGTGAGTTTTCCGCTGAGCAGATAAACTAGC
Source organism: Bucorvus abyssinicus (assembly GCA_009769605.1). Taxonomy (NCBI): domain Eukaryota; kingdom Metazoa; phylum Chordata; class Aves; order Bucerotiformes; family Bucorvidae; genus Bucorvus; species Bucorvus abyssinicus. Next base: position 37,895,148 of record CM020030.1, read on the forward strand.
CAGGACAAGCTGGCAGGAAGAATGGCAGGCTCTCCAAGTGAGAGGTTTCCCCAAGCAGCATAGGGGCATAAACTCCACTGACCTTGAGCATGGTGGCTGCTCCTAAACTTGCCTGTGTTGCTGTGTGGGATGAAGGGGACAGAGAAAGCATGTTACAGTGAGTCAGTCAGCCTTTGGGTTACGTAGGAGGGTTTGTAACTCCCATGGTGGCATGCAAGCAGGGAGAGGACTGAGGGCCAACCTGGGAAGAGACATTAAATTCTTAGCAAGGGGGATGGTGGTGGGACATGAAGGAGAAGGTGCTGCAGGATCTGCTGGAGAACAGACTGAGTGAGTAGTGCTGCGGAAATAGATCTGTGAGTTGTCAGCACAGAAAGGATCACTGAAGTGTGCTGCAGAAAAAGGCTACCTAGGGACAAAGCGAGGCGCGGGGAGAGCGACTTAGGCAACGTCCTAAGGAAGGCTGGTAGAAGGGAGGAGAAAAGCGCTGAAAGCAGACAATGCAGGAACACCTAGAGAGGTGGGATGAAAACCAGGAGTGCAAAAGGCTCTGGAGCACTTTGGGAAGAAAGCTGTTCAGTAAAGGAGGAACAATCCACATCAGAGGCAGGCAACAGACTGGGAAGGAGGCTTCAGAGTGTGCCAGGAATAACAACTGTGCCTCAGCTCATGTTGTGTTCCCTGCCCCCCTGCAGCACCATCCTCTTTATAGTTCATCTGTAAACTCTTCAGGGCAGGGACCTGGCCCTCCTCTCTGTCTAGCAGTTCAAGCAATCATTTGCTGTTCATAACAAGAATATTAATTGGATGAACGTGCATGTGTGCTTTTAAATACAAGAGGTGATATATCCCTGAAACCACACTGCCATTGATTTACTCACTGTACTGCCACCCCAAGAGTTCAAAACCCTGCATCAGGTCCTTGCCCTCCTTGCCCTCTACGGAAGTTGGGAGGCTGTATCAGAGAAGAAAAGGATACATCACAGGAAAAAAGAGGGAATTGTTTCAGCTTCCGCTTTTTCAGTTTCCCAGGATCACCCCCAACATAGATGCAACAATCTCAGTACAAACAAAAATTCTGCAAACTCTGGCTACCTTCTTTTCACTCACTGCTGCTCTCCTGCTGCCCCAGAAAGCCCCCTTCCCATGCTGGCTGGCTGTCTCCAGCACCTACTGATCACCTCAACTTGCAATGGAAACTTGCAAAATCCCGATTCTTCCAACCCCTGTCTATGCAGTAAGAGCTGTGTTCAGCGCAGAGAGTCTTTAAATATATTCCTAAATATTTATACTGTAGTTAACAGTGATCCAGGAAGGAATTTAAGTGTTTCTTTGTGTGTCTCTAGCAGTGGCACTTAAAGCATGTACGTAAGGGCTTTACTGTGCCTTAATGCACACTTAATTACTTCGCGGGCTGGGCCTGTATGTTTGCTTATATTGCAGTGATCAAGCTCTGTCTCTCGATTTCCTGTCTGCAGTACAGGGATAAAGAGAACAGATGATGATGTGTGATGGGGACTCCATTGGCCTGACCTTGGGACTGCTGAATAACTCATGACTGGCAAAATTCTGGATTAATTTCAGTTGGATTTTTCGAGGCATGGAGCTAGAAATCCTGATTTTTTGCCTAACTTATTACATGGCAATGACTAGCCCAGCCATGGCTCCTCATTCTGCATTCAGTATTCCCCATGTCTGCTGGACGACCAGTACTTTCTTTCTCCTGTTCCTCATGCCCTGAGGTTTGACATTTTTTAATTTGTAGACCCAGCATATTTACTCAGGTATAAGTGTGCCCCTTTAGAAATTCAGTAGCCATGGGGCTGTCCACACATGACAGAATTTACGACATACTGAAACTAGTTTTCCTTGCTGCTTTCCAGAGACCCTTACAGGTCCATAGAGAGCAGACCGCCGATCACTGCCCCTGGCTCCTACAAAGGCTTTTGTCTGCTCCCAGTTGCATGTGCCACCAATGACCACCAGTATGTGAAAAGCATTGTTTGGATTTAGAATGGGACAAAGTCCCTGTAAACCAAAACTCCCTATCATTTCACCTTCCCAGTTCCAGTGAATCTATTCTCTGCTCTCAGTAAATTCAGCTTTTAACACTAGAGATTATCTGCAATGGAACACTGCCTTGATAATCATTTAGTATTTAGACTAGGAAACCATTAATAGAGAGCAACAAAGAGGAAAGAAGATTACTGCCTTTTAATCTTTCGTTTATTTTGTGGGTAGCTAATAATTGCTTAGACGTTATGGCCAGTTACTATTACTTGCGAAGTTTCACAAAGCCCTGTTTCTATAGTCATCTTTGAAAAGATAAAGGAAACCACTTCTATAGAAATAAACAAGTTCTGAGGGTATCGTCCAGAAAACCTGGACCAGATAGTTCAGGTATGTGCCACTCACTAAACTAAATAAAAGTTAGACACTGTTAACGCCCTTCCAAATCTGGATCCTCGTGACTACAGCACTTGCTGACAAGTGTTATGATGGTAGAAACCTGAGATGAAATTAAAGCCTGCGTCTACTCACAAGGGGCACAAGCTGTGTCTCTGTAGTTGTTTTTATTTTTATTTTTAAACCAGACCTGATGGACAAGCCTTTTCTTCCTATTGACGCAGTGTTAATAGAAGCCGTATTTTCAGCTCTGATAACAATTTAAAAAAAAAAGTGTGGCAAACCAGTTTTGCCTTATTTGCTTAGTATCAAAAGCCATGGAATAAAATATAGAACATTTATGTCTTCAGCTGCCATTTCAGGGAGCAGATCTCTCCTTCCTCCAGCCAGCAAGAGAGGCTACAGCAACAAACTGGCATGTACAGCAAGAGATGGAGAGCGACCACAAACCGGAGGCAAGAGATGGGTGCCAGGCCCCAGCAGCCCAGCCTGTTTCTGGCTTTGCTGCTGGCTGGGTGAGCACGAGCGAGCCGCTCACAGTGGCAAGGATGAAAGTCTGCTGGCACAAATCACCTGCTTTACATTCTGCAAGGGGTTTGCTGTGGCTTCGCAGAACGTTTGCATGGCAGGTGGTGCCCGATCCTCCTCTGCTCTGCAGGCTTAGCTGGAGTAGCCTGGGCATGCAGGTGAGTTCAGAAGAGCTCAGACCTGCTGGTCTTCCAGGTAAGCCGCAAAAATCTTCCCCTTCTCCTTGGGTATTGACAAGGGAGGGAAAATACAAGAGTAGTGATTGGCAGAAGGCAAACTGCTGCCGGGTTAGAACTTTATGTCATTGTCTCCTTTAATTTCACCATCACTAGCTATGTCAGTGAGTTTAAATGTGAGCAATGGTGTTGCTCAGTATTGTCAAGGGCACGCAGAGTCCCAGCCCAGTATCTAAATGAAATGCACTGAAAAATGACTAACAGGATTAGCACAACCTGAGTGCATTTACAACACACACGCATGCTCATGAATCATCCTACGCCTATGTGCAGAGGTGCAACAACCCCCCTCAGAGACAGCAGAAGAAACTGGTGTTTCTGAGCAACCTGGGGTGTATGGCAGGGCTGGTGTGGTGTGGGAGGCTGACCTTCCATCCGCTCACCCCTATCACAGGCTCTCTGCTGGGGCTGGCTGCAAACATCCCGAGGGCTCCTGCACCTCAAAGCAATCATGTAAGTGTGGATGAAATGCCTCTCAGTGAGAACACCTGGAAGCCAAGGAGGGAGGAAGGAAACTCTCACAAGCTCAGGGTCCTGCTGCAGGCGTATGCCCTCGATGTGGTTCCCTCAGGCTGCAGGCGAGCCCGTGTCATTCACACAGGAGCAAGGCTACCTCAGGGTAGGGCCCTGAATTCTGTAATTTGTTTCCCTTTTCGATCTGACAGAGCAGAGACAGATTTTATTGAGCTGCTGAGCAACTCGTGAGGCCTGTCTACTCACCGAGCATTTTCCGAGAGCAGGGGTTGAGAGGTTTATTGGATCAGGGGATAATTTAGTATCCATTTTTCACAGCATGTCCATTCATATTAACAGGCTGTTTCCCTCCCTGCCACCCCTGGGTACTGGAGGAACAGAAGGGGAGGGAGCACCTTGTCTCCGGCTGTTTGCTTGTGGTGGGACAGCTGGGTCCCTGGAAGCATGGTGCTTATGGGGCATGGGCAGGAGCATGGGGCTGGATTACCTTATTGGCACCACCGCTCCCTTTTTACAGGGTGGAAGGAATGGGGCCCTGATGAGGTCTGCCAGCCCACCCCCCAAATGCTGCTCTGCTATCCTGTGCCATCTCCTCCCAGCAGACATGAGGGGGTATTTCTAGAAGACACATTAACTGTAAGGGAACCCATGCCTCCCAAAGCCAACCATCCCACCAGCCCAGAGGCACACAAACATGTCTCTCCTCCTGCCTGGCTGCTGAGGAAGACCCACAGGGAGACAGGCAGGTTGCTGGCAGAGCTGCTCTGAGTTCAACATTGGATGCACCAGGTTTCCCCTGCATGAAAGCTTTCACTGCTGCACACCTGCTACTTTAGCCAGCAGTACAAGTTCTCCCTAGGGGTCCTTTGAAACAACACCCTACTTCATCAGCCCACCTCCAGACGGGACTGGAAACCCAGCTTTTTGAATGCAATGAGCTGGTTGCCTTTTGGAGGGTCCTCCACAGCTACCTTTGATCCAAAGCTCCCCTCAATTTGTGACTTGGAGGGAGCATCAAAGACGACAAGAAGAGCTTCTACTGCTACATTAGCAATAAAGGCTGAACGGAGAAAATGTAGCCCCCTTGCTGAATAGGGGAAGTTATTTAGCAATACAGGGCTATCACTAAGGTACTCTATCTCTTCTGTCTCAGTCTTCATTAGCAAGGTCTTCCAGGTCTCTGGGCTCAGAGGAAAACTACTAGCAAGTGGATAGACATGGACTCAGGGATTGCCTGGAAGATCTTGGTCTCTTCAAGTCCATGAGAACAAACAGCTGCATCTAAGCGTGCCAAGAGAGCTGGTCCATGGCCTTGCAAGGCCAAAAGACTGTGCAGGTCCAGGGTTTTCCCTGACAACTAACGAAAGGCTAATGTGAGATCTGCCCATACCTATAGGAAAGTCATCAAGGAAAGGGAACTGGGAACTGCATCAGTGCATGTGGCAGAAAAAAAAAAAAGAGACAACGGGCATAAATTGAAACAAAAGAGATTTAGACTATATGGGAGGAAAAAAGTTTCCCCATGAAGACAGCCTAGCAGTGGGGCAAGCAGCCCGGGAGGCTGCACAGGCTCTGTCCTGGGACATTTCAAGCCCTGACCAGACACAGTCCTGAGCAGCCTGGGCTGGCCTGGGGCTGACCCTGCTCTGAGCCTCCCAGGGTCCCATCCAGCCTGAATTATGCTGTGATCCCATGCTGAGTTGAATTGGACAGCAACAGTAGGAAATTAAAAATACAGAAATATAATCCTACTGTTGACACAGACTGCTTTCGCTCTCAGTTTGCTCTGACTTACGCAGGAAACCAGACTAGCTCTCAGCCAGTACAGATCTGTCCTCACTATTCCTTTGCCAGTCTGACGGTTTGAGGCTGCTACTGCTAAGAAGAGTCAGATGTGTACAAAGCAACTGCAGAGGCTGGCTGCTTCTGTGAGGAACCAGTTACCATCACTTCCACTCCTTTTCCCAGCTCCCTTTCTCTCTCTTCCCTCTCCCATTGCTCCTTCAGCAAAAACCCAAACAAGAAAGCGAGCCCCAGGACTCATCTTACAGGCTCTGTGTCCTGTCTCTCCCTTCCACCCTCCACTCCCTAAACCCAGAGGAACATCTACCAGGCCACAGTCCCTCTCTTGGGGGATAACAGCAGTGCCCTTCAGCAACCACAAGCTGAGCAGCCTAACAATGTTAATGTTCCTTTTTCACCCCGCTTTCTAGTTGCAGCTGAGGTTAAGTGCAGCTCAGAGAGGCATTAGGAGCAGGAACTTCATCACAAGCAGCCCTGGCCAGAGACATCATTTTGAGGGAAGGCTACAGCAACCTCATGTTTAGAAAAATGCTTGAACTCCCCTCCTAAGCAGTCATGGCAGCTATTTTCATCTTCAGCTGCTGCAGATTTGTTCCTGGGATAGTGACTGCACCGAGTGGCTGACACAGACCTGAGAATCAATCAAAAGTAATTGAAACAGAAGAGGCTCAGCAATCAACCTATTAGGTTGCTGGAGCCAGAAAAATGCCGCTATGAAGAGCCAGAGGAAGGGGAACTAACTTCCCTTCTGAAAACTTAATGCAAGGAAGAAGCTTTGTCTTCACCACCTTTTCTTACAAGAAGAATTAAAATCTGCAGTATTCTCTTTCTGTGTATTTTTGTCCCATTTAATGGGAAGAGGAGAAAGGAAAGAAACTATTAAACCATTAGCTATGAAAAATGCCATCTCATTCCCTTTTCTTTCCTTCATTCCTCCCCTCCATATGCAATAAAATGATTCTTTGCTCTCAATTGTTGTCTGCCGTGGCACCGGTTGGATTGGACTTTGTTTTCCTTCACTGCTCCTCACCGAAGGACTTCGCTGGCTGCAGCAACCTATTAAGCTGGTTGCTGGCTCTCTTCTGTCAGAGTGGGAGTTGCTGCCAGAGTCCGGTTATTTCCAAACGCCTGCATGAATCGGCTTCTGCAAAACCAGACCTTGGAGCCATCAACAAGAGCGTGAGCTGAAGTGTTAGGCGGTTGCCAACCTACGCTAATTAACAGTGTACGGCCCTCCACCATCCCTCACCCAGGTTTCACAACATTCTGGCAGGTGCCCCAAGGGGATTTACATCGGTGAGCTTAAATATTTCATCTGAAGCAAAAAAGAAAAGTTAAACCTGATCTTTAAAAAGGAGGAGGAAGGCTTAACCACTTGCATTCATGATAAGGCATATGCAAAGAGAAAATGTAGCACTGAGAATTCAAATTGCAAAGGACTGCTGTGTGTGTTGGTAAGCAATATCTTACCAGCCTTCTCAGAGGGCTGGAGCCTGAAAGGCCACCCAGCCCTCTCTCCTACACAGGTAGCGTGCTGAGCTGAATTACTTTGGTTACAGAGGATGTACTGACTTGACCCTGATACCAGAGACTCTTGTTGACTCCGAATTCTGCGCAGCACATCCTCGGTTAGATGCAGTTATGAAACAAAATACCCCCTGTTGCTGTCTGGATGAGTCCTCCCCCCACATCAATTTCTAATGAACTTGAAGGGAATGAAAACAAAGTTCCCCTTTTCCTCCCCACCTACACAGTACAGCATGACGGGGGAGGGTGTACATTTAATCTTATGATTGAGGCTTGTATTTTGATCTGTGCAGTGGCAACAAACTAGCTGATCAAGGGGATTTGGCTTCAGTTTTGGGGTGATCAGAGCAGTTCTGCCTTGTTCACGCCATCTGTGAAGAGCCTGGGCGCGCAATGTTGCACGAACTCCTGGCAGTTCCCTGCACCAGGGACTTTTCCATGGCCTGGGCAGGTTGTGGAGAGGGCACTTAAAACAGTGGTTTTACTACCTGACAGTGGTTTTACAGAGTCAAAGTTATGTCCTGGGCTCTACAGAGCAGTGCTCCAAGTTTTATCAGTACTTACTACCTTCTGAGGGTACCACTGAAAATGTCTGGGCAAACTGCAGGTTTGGGGACCTTAGCAATTCGCACCTGCATCTAGCCAGCGTCTGTGCAATGGTACAAGCACTGTCCATATTCACCATCAACAACGATTTATGTGAGGGATGTGCTCTCCCTGTGGGCTTAAGCAATAACACTCCAAACACACCTTCAGGAAGACGATCGTTTTCGTGAGAAGTTTACATGATATAATAGTAGGGTGAGGGAAGGGGTGTGAGAAATCGGAGGCTGAAATTGTATCCTAACACTGCTAAGAGAAAAAAAAACCCAATTTTTTCCCACTAACCCCCCATAGGAGTGCTCCCTCCTAGGGAGCAAAGACAGTGATGCCATGCACCACTCAGGAGTAACGTTAGCATAATATGGGAGCTCACCATTGCAGGAGAGCTATGTCCTAAAGCAAGCCTCCCCTGCAAATGCTGAGTCATCAGAAATGTGATGCCCTTCTGCCATCGTCTGCAAACAGCATCTGAAAGAGGTGCAATTACACCATGGTTTGAAGCTGGGACCATCCGAATTGTGATGCTGGTTCTGATACGTCCCTCACATGCACCTAGGGTGCGTTTAATAGGGCTCAGATGTTCGGATGTCCTTAACATCTGTCACTCAAAGACCTCAAATGCACTGTGGGTACTTAAATCCTCAAAAAAAAATTTATATATAACCTTCTGAAAACAGGCAGAGGAGGAATTAAGGTTAGTATTTGTAATCTGCTTTTAAGGAGAAAAAGGACTGAGTATTACTTTTAGTTCTTCGTTACTTCATGCAGTAGAAAGCTGGAAGATATAAAGGCAAACAGCAGGTTAGGACTGATATTAGTGCTGGGAGTGTTGTTGGGTCATTTCTGCGTTTTTATAGGTAGCTGTATCAAATAAATGAGTGGATTATATGCACCAGGAAGAAATAATTCCGGACAGGTGATGTTTGTTCCATCAAAGGAACACTCTCAAAGGACATGCAAACTCCCCTAAACTTTCCAGGATTAGCAATGAGTGACCTAATATCTCCTCCCACCACTGGTGCCTAACACTTCACAGAAATTTATGCACAGAATGTGACAACTTGTCATGAAATGCTCAGCTTCGTGTATCCCATTTTCCTGTAGAGTTCTCTGCATAATATATAAACAGAGGGGGGTGGGGGAAATCTCTCTGAAAGCTCCTGCCAACTCACATCTATTTCATTCTTTTCTATTGAAAAGAAACCTATTCCAGATGGTTTATCATTAGAACTTTTTAAATCTCCGATGTTATGAAAAAACAGCATAAAGATATGTACGGTCAGTTCTAGCACAGCCTGGATTCCCTCCGGAGAACTTCTCATACTGAACAATGACCTGTAGATGCGTATCCACTGCAGGAACCACTGGACTGCCCCAGGTCAATACAGCCAGCCATCGGATATTGCTGACGAGGCAGGATTTGGGCCAGCCTGTGACTGAGCAATCTGTTTTCCTGTCCTCAAAGATCTTACTCTTCCCAGGGCTTGGGCACCCACTGTACCACATGAGCAAATACGCTCAGACCGATGCCAGCAAGGTCATCCTTGCTGTGACCTGACCTGTCCTGTTGCCTGTGGGCAAGCTGCCCACGTTTATATCGAGGCTCCCATGACACTCTACAAACAATACAGTGAACAGGAGCTGTAGTATCTCCCTCTGAACTGCATGCCCTCCTGGGTGTCAGGACAGCAGCCGGGCAGACAGCCAGCACGCTGAGGGATGTTTAAAGCAAGGCCTCTGAGACAAACCTCTGCTTTCAATAAAGTGCCACAGGATTTTTAATGCCCATGCAGAGCAGGCAGCTGTTACCCAAAGGACATTCTCCACCCTAAAATTACATGGAAATTATTTGCCTCTGAAGCTATGTTTAGCCTACAGAGATTCAAACATGTAATTCTAGGATATCTAGTTATTTGATTAAAATGCTAATATAGCCACCTAACTGCTAATGCTGCCATCCAACCGGACTCCCTAGGGCAGCGCTGTATGTTTGCTCTTCGTGTCTCACTCTAAGCCAGAGTCTCACCCTAAATTGGGGGATCGTGATCACTGCTTTAAGCTCAGGGGTTCAACCTCCCCAGCACAGTGACTCGGAAGAGCAGCCAGCTCGAAGGCTAGAGAGGACGCACAGAGATTTGCCCGCTGTTTCATTTCAGGCAATTTCCCCTCCTATGAACTCCCGAGCAGCAGCAGTTGTGGCCGGTTCCCAAGGAAGGTATGCCTGCCGAGGAGGCACCCCTTCTACGGAGAAACTGCGATTTTTTTAAAAGGAGCAGCTAACTGTGTGTGAATGGGTGCCACAAGCTTTCCCCCAGAACTTTTCTTAATGACCTTTTGCTCACTGGGAATTGTGCCTTCAACGTTTTCCCTATAAAGAACAGCTCTCATTTTATCCAAAATTACCTCTGTCCAACTTGATTTAAAACTCATACTTTGTCGTAGTTAATTATTTCCACTGAAAATCCCAGAACCAAGATGCTCAAAACCACTATTAAGAATGAAGAAACTCACTGCACATCATTTTAAGCTCCTGCTATGAACAAACAGCCCTTCATCCTACATCCTTCTCCTGCCTCAGGGTCTCAGCAAAGAACTACGTCTCAGCAATACTACGTGATTTTATGATAAAAAGGTCTAAGTTCTTCTTCTAATGATTCCTGGGGTTTGTCACAGCTGTTTTTCATTTTTCAATAGCCCCTTTTGCTGAGAGGCCACAGAAATGACGACCATCCTGCTGGTACTAGTCCTAGTGCTCCAGCCTCACAGCCGAGACGGAGCACGAGGCTGGTGATGCTCTGCGCTTCACAGTGTCCATGTCCAAATAAGCTGCCTCATCGCTGGCTCGGCAGGAGTCCGGAGAAAGTCTGAGAGAGTACTTTTTCAGAAGGAGGGGAAGGATGAGTGTACATGCCTGATTAGTTACAGGCAATTAAACACGTCTAGGTTCCCCTTGCCTCTCATCCCTAACCTCCAGCCAGTGGAACAGCTCGCCTAGCAGAAATCCAGCACAGCCATCTCCCGACGCATGAACCCTGTATTGCCTCGCCTTTATTACGTGGTGCCTCTGGGCACCAAGGCATTTATACCCAGAGCGCACAGGAGAGTCAAGCGCCTCAGGACTGAAAGGAAGGAGGCCACCACCTCCCTGCTGACCAATCCTGCCTCCAACCATAGGGCAACACCCTCTGACCAGCTCCCTGAAGCTGCTGTTGCCCATCTTGAACCAGAGCAGAGGCAGCTTTCAGAGACACAGGGTTGCAAGAAACTCCTGTCACCTTCTGGTCTGCACGCCTTTGGGCTTCCCTGGCCTCACAATGATTTGACCTACGGCACTTCCCTTAGAGAAACATTCTGTCTCGACCTAAATTTAAAAGCTGCTATCCTAGGCTGGAAAGGATCAGGCTTGTCCCCTTGCTCCTATCCTCCCCCAGGGACTGCCATGTAGCCTCCTAGGACCCCATCATCCCCTCCATTCCAGGGTTTCTAGTTCTGTGGCCAAGCTCTCCAACAAAAGTCTCAGCAGGGGTGGGTATCATCCTCACCCACGCTTCCCATCCTGCTTCTTCTGCCACTTCCACCTCCAGGGAACAGGCTCTAGACTGCTCCTGACAGCAAAGAACACAGCCTCTTGCTGTTTAAGGAAAGAGGTGAGTGGGGAGAGAGTCCCTCGAGCTAAGTGGAGAGGCAAAATCTGCAGTCAGAACTGCAAAAGCTGTTACTCCGCAGCGTTCTTGTCCCTTCCAGGCCACAGCCTTGGCTTTCTCTGCAGAATACTTTTGACCCTGCTGCATTAGACCCTTCCCACCTGAGACTCTCAGACCACCTGGTCCAATGACACTGACAGAAGGAAAGGAAAAATGTCCAGTAAGTACTTCAGTGGCATTACCCACCACCTGTTCTGTCCATTGAATACCTGTGCACCCTTTCACATCCCACAGATGGGCAGAAGAGAGCCACAGCTCAGCCTCCCCTGCCAATCCCTGGGCTATTTTTGCATTAGGAGCCCTCTCTTAGTCTGACAGAAAAGTCCATGTACCACAGATGAGATTTTTCTCCTTCCAGCCACCACTGTTCCTTCCACTGCTGAATCTGTAGCGAGAGCTGGCGAGGCCAGTGCTTATTTCATTACAGCCGGTACCTCTTCCAAACAGGGTGCAGGTACATGGATGGAAAACACAGGAGAAAAAAGTTCATAGGATCAGTCTTACTATAGCACATAGCTGTGTTTGAACATGGTCACCACCAAAAAAATCGCTACAACTGAACACATTTTAGCTTTAAGTGCAAGAAAGAGCAAATTGGGATCAATTTTAACCTCTGTGTTGCCAAGTCTTGTCATTTTACCAAAGACCTCGTGATATCCAATAATCTTTAAAGCCTGTCTTCCAAGATCCGATGTACACGAGAGTCTCGCCTCGGTCTCTTTTCCACATATACTTCTTGGTGTCTTCTTTTTGTCCCCCTCATATAGCTTTCTGACTTTGTGAACCTCAAAGTTTAAGAAAACAGACAGACACGCTCTTCCTTGCTGAGATTATTTTATCGTATGACCAAGGGAGGAGCTGGACTTTTGATTTTACGCTAGATGGACTTGGCAGTACTATAAGCACTGCAACAGGCAACAGGTAAATTTCCAAAATGCCTTTTCCTCACTGACTCTAGCCCAAAAGCCATGTCTAACATTGTGACAAATAACACAGCAAACATAACTCAGAAAATACTGAAATGAAGGCAGACCTTAGCACACAGAAGAGGGTTAAAAAGAAGAGGCAAGAAGCTGAAAGCATCTTCACCTTTTTCTAAGGTCTCTCTTTATGCCCAGCATCTCACATCATGTCAAAGACTTACCGCATGCAGCCCAAACCTTCTGCCTTGCTCTCCCTGCGTGTCTTTTTAGCCATCTGCCGTAAGTTACTTTTACTCAGAATAAAACCAAGTTTTACTCCATGTACTGTCAATCCAAAGTATTGTCTCACTCTAACATACGGGCATGGGGAACATTAGAAACTATTTCCATAAAAGGGTACTAGGCTGTTATTTGATACAAGAGTTAGAGTGGAGGACGTGGTCTAGATTTGACCAAGACAGAGTTTAAAAGTTGTCTGGATAAATGGAGTTTCACTGTAGAGTAGACAGGGTTAGAGGTCAGCCTTTGCAGAGAAAGGAGTACTGATCCAACTAGGTAATTTCTGTAAAAAGCAGACTTATTTATCAAAAACTGAATTGATCTAGCTTGCACAACATTAAAGCCAAAGAATAAATAATAAAGAGCACCTCCATTTGTCACATAGTAAAAAGAACAAAAGTGCACAACTGGGAAAATGTAATTTGGAGAAAAGTCCAATATGGAAAAAAATAAGTCACACCAGCGAAATAAAACCAACCCGTGATTTATTAGCAACTATTGTGTGCTCTGTGCTGTATTTCTTTATTCAAATAAAGCCCTGTTCAAATTCCTCTGAGATGACGTTTCAGCAACATTTAGCACATTGCAAGAAAGGGCTTGCGGGTCACGAGTTCAAGAAAGGACTTGTGTTCCTCTGTCCTCCAGCCACCTGATCTGAGCTTATTCAGCTGTGGTGATGCTGCTGGTGGGAGGGAATAGCCTGCCCTGTGCATTAGTGTCTTCTGTAAATTATCTTAGGAACAAGACTGATACAACTACAGGCTGAAGCAGCATTTCAGCTGTCCTAGGCTGGAGGGAAGCTACAGCTGATGACAAGAAAAGGAAAGAAGCAAGGAAGAGAGAAAAATGTAATTTTGGAGGGCGTAGCATAAAAATTTTAACTGCATTATTTGCACAGGCCAAGCAGCAATAATCCACAAACGTGTTGGAATAGCTTATTCTCCTCCGGCTTCAAGCAATGCAGGAAGATCTGCTGTTAGGTCTCCTGATGCCACTTTTTCCCCCCCGTTTTATTATTAGCCTCCTACATTTTCTCTGCCTTTAACGGTAAATTGCTTTCCAATCAGCATGCTGTGACAAGGCAAACCAGAGGCAGCCAGAGCCCGTGCAGTGCAGGGCCCAGGCGGGCGGCCACGACTCCTATTCACTGCAGTGACACCTCAGTGTTATTTTTCTTACCTTTCCCAACCCTTTGAGATCAGGGGGCCCTGACCATAATGCTCAGGCAGTGAAAAAACACAAATCCTGCTGGACTTGCAGCTGGGGGAGAAACAGCCTTGGGAACTGGGAAAGGAGCTGTCAGCCTTCATTATTAATATCCAGCTGTTAATATTTAATGTCATAAAACCGCGGCTCCCTCCGCAGCCTAGTCATCAGACATGCAGGGGTCACACCAGCCAGAATCCTTTAGACAGACGATTCAATGTCCCTGTGCTTTAGCTTCATGCCAGGACTGCTAAAGGTATTCTAAATATATTGGAGATGAAACACTAGAAGCTTTAATAAAGCCTGAGATTTAAACAAAAAAAAAAAAAAAAAAAAAAAGAGAGAGAAAAGGAAACGAAACAGTGGTTACGCTCCCACCTTCCCAGCCAGCTCTGCTCTTCAGTGCTGACTCTGTCCACTAAGCCAAAGCGCACCTGCAGCTGGCAAAAAATAAAGAGCCCTGGCCAAAGCAAGAGCAGCATTAGCACAGCACGGATGTCACCCACCGCTGCAGCTGAATCTCCCCTAGGCTTGGTGTCCTAGCATACAGGAAAGGTTTGAACATGAGATAAAGAGAGGGTCAAGATTTAAATCCGATAGACTACTAAAGCCAGATGATTCTATGTTAAGAAAAAGACCATCTAGTCCGCCCCAGTTGGTGGTTCCGGGCACTGTGGCACAAGGCAAAGCACACTAGGAAATGCTGCTGAATGTCTGACCTCTTAGCAGATGAAGGGAGGCAGAGAGAGGGCCTCTATCACAGGGGGCAGGCAAGGAATATTTTAGTGGTTATTTTCAGAGCCTTCATCCTTACAGCTTCACAGAAGGGTCAAACACCAGTGTTGCTAACAGGCAGTTTCCCTCTCGGCAGGAGCAGTAGTGCGTCACCTCTGCTGGCACGGAGCCACGGGTCCTGTTCTCCCCTGCAGGTCCCGGGCTCTCCCTGCTAGCAGTTCCACTTGCTCTGCCAACGTTGCCGCTAAAGCTGCCTCGCAGTATTAATTTTTAAAGACTCCTTCCTCCTCCCAGGCATAGATTTAGAGACAGCTCCAGAAGCCCACACATACACACCAGCGCAGCATAGCAGCCAAACACGTCAAACGAGATTTTAAGGGAGAATGGAGGAATAAAAAGCACAGCCGGAATGTTTCAGCACGCAGTGCAAAGATAAGCGTGGCACCCCATGCTACGTGTGCTACTCCTTGGCCTTCCCGGCCTCTTCTGTTTCCACCTGTAAGCTCAAGATTGATTTCTTTCTTTTTTTCACAGAGCGGTGTAGTCAGAGGGGCTGGAGCACCCCAGGCAATGAAGAAACATAAGCAATGAGAATACCCCAAGTATGTTAGTCAGCATGACATGTCCACATGTCAGCCAAGACGGTCCACAAAGCATCAATCAGATCCAGCAGAGCTCATTAGCTCTGGCTTGGGGCTACTTCTGCCAGGCTTGGGGTAGCACAAGGTCCCAGGTGTCTCCGAGCTGCGCTCTGGGCTCTAAGCTGCCGCACCAGTCCAGCGCTGGCCTTCACTGGCACTGTGGCTTAATATAGCGCAGCCCCTCAGCGAGGTGCAGTGCTGCAGAGCACCGCAGCGCACCATGCAGAGACATGCGAGCAGCTCTTCAGGAGACAACCTGGATGCAACATCGCCCATACTGAGCCGGAGCTGGGCTTGAGCTGGCTTTAGGCAGTGCCCTCAGGTGTCTCTATCCTCCAGCCCTAACTTGTGGTTTTGGAAACACAGTGCAGAGACACCCCAACGGCCCTGCCTGTGAAGCCACCTTGGGTTTACGGGGATTAGTAGTGCAGAGTCAGCACTCTGGGAACACACAGAGTCCAGACCCATTTTGTTCTGGAAGCAGATAGCTGCGTCCTCGCAGCCCTGTGCCAGAGTCCAGCTCAGGCTATTATGCAGCTTCGTACACTTGCTATGGATAATCCGCAATCCAAATTAAACTGCCTACAGCCGATGAGGAACTGACTGCAAGTGGATACTAAAATGGGTGATTGTAACTGTAGTGGTCATATGTGACAAGCGGGACAAGGCAAACCTCCCCTTCCACCACACCCGGTCATGGTAAAAGCGACTGTTTACAGATAATGCCTCCCTGTCTGTGGGTAACAGTAACTTCAGACAACTCTTGCAAACTAGGACAACAAGTGAACTCCAGCAGTTAATTATAGTAAATATTTACATAACGGCTGGGCCCTTCAAATTTAGAAGGAATAGTTAATGCAAGGACATGCCCTTTAACCATCCCATTTTATTACACAAACCACTAGGGAGCCCAGCACACTAAGATTTGCAAATGAAGTGTTTGATATTGGCTGAGACATTAAACTACTTACCTAGTGCTATAAAATGCATAGGTACAGTATATCATTCTTTTTGTAGAAATTTCAACCCCATTTACTGGAGTTAACTCTTCCTCTGCACTTAATGTTTTGAGTGCTACAAAGAAACACATAACCCTGAATAGACCTGGTGCCACAGCTTAGTGGAGTCTGACTTAAAATAAAACTGTTTTCCCCTTCGCTGTTGCTAAATTTGGCATCACTTATGTAGATTCTATTGATGTGTCTAATCTACTTAACACCCTTGATGTTCTCCTATTAGCTGGTTTCTTGGGAATTTGCCTGACACGAAAGATTCTGCCTTTGTGTCCCATCCCCTTCTTACTCCATACACGCACTGTGTAATTAAACCAGGTTCTGTAAGTGGGGTAATATTTTATTATCCAAAATGACTTGGTTCTCATGAGCATTGTAGCGAGTCCTGTAAAAGCAAATGCTGTGGATGCTGGAACTGAAGGTGCTGTATGGTTTCTGACCAGGACATAGTTTTAAAAGGATCGCAGTCTAAGTTTGGGAATTCAAGTCAGTCACAAGCACCCTTGACTGGCAGGATTCAGATGTGCCTTGGTTCAGGTGTGATCTACACTAGAAGCAAGATGAGACACTGGCGACTCTCAGGATATACCAGTTGTGGCCAGTGGCTGGAGTAACTCCAGAAATACCTGAAGACAAAGCACAATGACCTGATCCTCTTCAGGAGCCCAGCGTGGAAGAAAAAGGGAAGGAATGAAATGCAAAAAAAATCCCAGAAGACATTTTCTTTTCCCCACTACAAAAAATTGCATTCCCAGCTGTACAAATCAAATATGGGAAAGGGTTGCCCATGGTTGCATTAGACATAGTTTTAGGTGGTCCATAAAAGAGCTCTTCTTACTGAAATGTTATCCCAGGTAGTATTTACTACTCTACAACTTCCTTTCTAGAGGATTTTTGTGTTACCTTGGGGAGGAAAATGCTGAAAGGTATCATAAGTCAAGGTGCCAAAGTGTGTGGTGTAAAATTAGCTGAGAAGAGAGGATGAAGCAGCCGAAGAAATGGTCAAGTTTAGCCAAGGGACAACTGCTGCAAAATCAGGAACGCAAAGCACTTAATGAATGGGGTTTTTGCATGCGTCAGAAACCTTCTGCCAGGCTGGCTGATTTATGTGACTGAGAAGGCGCAGATGAACCCTCCCTCCTGAGCTTGCTCATAACATTATGGGGTAGGCTAAGAGGGTTACTCAATGTTATTGCTGCTGTTGCTGTTGTTTATTTATTAATGCATCTGTATCAGAGACTGTGGCTGATCCTGGGAGTCTCGCTGTGCTACGTGCACAGGATGCAGAGCAAGAAAGAGCAGCCCCTGCCCATGAGCACTCCAGGTGCTCCCTTTCTCCAGAACTAGAGCAAGGTCCCGAAGCTGTCCCCAGAGACACAGATCCCCCTTTGCACTGCCATGTTAGCCACTTACTATTTCCCAGCATAAATATGTTTTATAGAGAAATAAAGTCTGCAATTCTGAAAAGGGAGTGTTTTCACACACCCGCTTCTCATCTATAAAGGCCCATGATTTGGCATCTCAGGTTAGAGTATGAAATTATGACACCAGAATTGACTTTAGGAGTTTCTGATGCTTCCTTGGATGATTGCTTCTATAACTTACAGAGACAGGGGAGCGTTTGTATTCGACTGAACATATAAATTAATATCCATACATGAAAACGATGTGGAGAGAGCGGGCTGGGGCAGGGATGAGTCTTCTATAGCGTGCAAAACCAAAGGAGGGCTTGTCAGCAGTAGCTTCTGTTGTATTTGGAGTGTTGTGGTGAGAGTCTGCAAGTGTAATAAAATAAAATAAAAAAGTTTTATATTTGACTTTTTGAAGCAGCTGAGAAATTCATGGTTTTTTCCATCACCACACCATTTTGGGGCGGCGGGGAGGGAAGTACTACTACTAATAAATATATATTTGGATTCTCGCTGGTAGGTACAAACCAGATTTTCACATTTTCACATGAGCTCTGTATACTTTACACCATGAGCAGGGCAGGTTATTTTGTGGACTGAAGAACAGATGTAAGGCTATTGGAGACTGGCCTTAAAATGCATAGGAGATAAGGTTCTACAGTGTTCATGCTTGCTAAAAGCTTTATTGTAGTCTGTCATGACAGAGACAAAATTATTTGGTTTTGCCGCTTCCCTGCAATTCTAAGAGCAGCAATATTATATCTGTTGAAAAGAAATTAGACTAAAATAGACAACAGAATATCCCATCCCCTGCACAACCTGTGGAGCTCAAAGCTTGCTAAGCCCATGTCAGCAAAGCTTTAAAAGCAGAGGGGATGAAAACCCCACTGAAGTCAATGGAAAGCTCTCAGTGGGGAACAGGAAACAGGGGGGCTAGATTTCACCACGTTCCCTCTCACTGTCTTACATTAGAAACAGCAACCAGGATGTTTCTGTTTCTCTCACCTCTGACCCAAATCTTTTAAAAATTTAAAATAAAATGTTATTGATGCAGCATCAAAGAGTTAGAGGCACAAAGGAAACCTTGGGCTGCTTCTGGCCCCACATACTGGTGAAAATGTAAGGCTGCATGAGCAGAGACAGCAGGTAAGATGCTCCCACCGGCACGGCACACTGCCTGTCGGGTGTCACTGCCGTTAGAAGCAAGAGAAGAGCTACACGACACGCACCGGTGGCTGGACCAGATGGAGGCTTTGGACTCCACTGCAACATTCCAGTTCTCCCCAGATCTGATGGCAAAGTCATATGCCAGTTCGTTAGTCTGGAGAGCTCAAAGCGATCCTGAGAGAAACCCTTATTTCACACAAATCGTCTGGAGCTGATGGATGGCAGGAGTCTCAACTATAAAAATCTCAGCCAGAAACATGATAAATAGTTGCATCCTGTTAAAAATAGGCAGCAGAGCAGCAGTCACATACATTGGCTGAGTAGGAATGCCAGTCAATGAC
This sequence comes from Bucorvus abyssinicus, assembly GCA_009769605.1. Taxonomy (NCBI): domain Eukaryota; kingdom Metazoa; phylum Chordata; class Aves; order Bucerotiformes; family Bucorvidae; genus Bucorvus; species Bucorvus abyssinicus. The sequence continues at coordinate 37,914,143 of CM020030.1, forward strand.
TGAACTGCCAAGGCATTCTGGCATTCAGATTCAGAACAGGATTTCAGGCTATTCTTGCAGGCGAACAACCTCTGTAGTAACCTGGTTTTCAGTCCACATTGAATTTCCTCTGGATACCTTAGTAGCTGGCAGAAGCAAGCCCAGAGCAATGTTTTGGTTGACTCTGGCTTTTATATACAGCAGGTACTGAAGCCAGCTTCTCCTGGCCAAAACCAAGTTTTTCCCTGTGGGCATCATTTAAATTTGTTTGTTTTACCACCAAATCTTTATTTTGTATAAAGTAAAGGGAAAAAGTTACCTCCCTACCTCCTCCACCGGTGCCTCTGTATTTACTGTAACAGTAGCATATTTGCATGGCGCCTGCTGCATTGGAGGCTCAGACTCCCATAGTGCAGGTAATAAACACATATTACTGTGAGCTTTCTGGAGCAATTCTCTCCCTCATGAGATCTTCTATAAAACAACAGTCACTAGGTTACAGACAGAGCAGCAAACCTTTTAAAAAATTCCTCTCAACACTTAAAACTCCAAACTAAGTGCATTGGTCACCTGGTTTGCTCTATATGCAGGGAACTTATGAAATCTTGCAAATCTGGGTCATGCACCCCAAAAATTCCTCCCTGTGACCTTTAAAACTTTATTTCAGTATGAAATTTCCATTGTAGCATCCCAAATCCTTCCCAAGCCCATAGTTTCCAGCCTGTTATAGCTTCAGGTCTCTTCCATGTTCCTTAAACACCCAAACTAGGTCATCTTTTCCATCTCCACAGTGTCTGCCTACTGTCCTGTGTGACTCCTACCATGCCCACATATGCCCTCACACCACTTTTCCAGCCTGTCAGCTTGGCAAGAGACAGCACATTCTGTGACTCAACCAGAAATACAGAGATTTGGGCAGGGGAGCTGTCAGATGCCAAACAGCATGGTTAACATCTTTTCCCCAGCTTTTCTTTGGTGGGAGTACTAACTGGTGTCTTTCTCCTCTAAGTACTGCCATCACCACTGCCCTCTGCCAAATTTGGTTCCATGCTGACCAGTGAAGCTCAAAAGCTCGCAGTTGGGGACTAACAGATAAACAGTGTGTTTGTGTAACTTTTGTGTCCCTAGGAAATGAGGCTGAAAACAGAAATATGAATTATGTCCTGTTAGCATGTTTACATATATCTGTCTTGCTAATGTTTCTGTTGAACTTGCCCCTGAGCGACTCAACGCTAAGCATTGTATAAACAGATAGTAAGGCATGGTCCCTACTCCAATTAAAGCAGGCAAGTAAAGTATGAAAAGCTATACTGTTCGACTATTAAAAATAATGGCTCTTGTAAATATGCAGTGAGGAATAAATTGCGCACGAGCATGGCACACAAACACAGGGGCAGCTTCAGTCTGGGTTCGTCCCTATCTGATCAGCTGAAATCAAAGACAGATCCAAACTTGTCCTATCTGAACCCAGCTTTGAAAACATACATGGTTTATAAAAGGCATTCACAGTAGCTCAAACGCTAAATACAAAGCCCCATGCACTAGTCAGGAGAAGATGATAATTAAAGGGGCAAGACTTAAACCACATACCTGGTATGGCATCAGCCTCCCAACTTCAGACTGGTGACAGAATCTTGTACTATCTAGAGACTCACTGCTCCGCTCTGCTGCCTCATCATTAACCATCCATCGTATTTTCCTCAATAGCCGTGGGTTCCGGACACTTGTTGGCAGGGGTAACACTTGACCCAAAATTCCACTTGACCCAGACTTGAACCTCTATGGGCACAGCCTCTCCTCATGTGGCTGTTTCATTTCATGTTTCCTTGGAGCAGAGACTGGCATCTTGCTCAGCTATAGCTCAGGAAGATGCCCCAGCCACGTGATCACAAAGTTAGCAGCAACCTTAGCTTTAACATTTAGTCTACGAAGTCATGATGGGGGTCTGGTTGGGATAGTCAACAGCTTGATGGCCAGGCCACTTTGCTAGGGGAAGTTTTTAAATCTGTCCATATTAGGCAGAATGAGGCTCTGAAAACAGATTTTCCATCTGTTAAGAGATTGCTCTAACCAATAGATTATGGGTGGAACTTGCCCACCAGCTCAGGAAGTAGCTAAGTGGGGAACACGGGCCTCCCAGCGTACCTAACTAGATGCCTGAATGCCTTAGCTGATTTGGGCCTGATCTCAAAACTTTGCTACATACGTGAACCAAATCAGACCAGAGATGTTCTCCATCAAGGCTCTGCAGATAAGCAGGACGCTCAACCATCATCTTTCTTTTTCTTTGCTGCTACTTTAAACTGTGCTGATTAGGACATAAAAAAACCAAACTGAGTCCTTTCCACAGAGTGTCCCTTGGCCATCCGAGAAAGCTCTAGCATGCATGCTTGGCTCAGCGTCAAGCCCCTAGAAGAGCTCATGTCGGTTACCAACATCAGTGGACATGACTCGAGAACTAGGATTCCCGCTTTGCAAAATACTGCCATGATGCCATCCAGCAAGTAGCTACAAGTTAACTACAAACATTGCAATGAAAACGGACATGTAAAGGTCCCCCTCACTGGTTAATACAGTTTGGTTTTTGGTTTGGGGTTTGGTTTTTTTGGTGGTTTTTTTTTTTTCTTTTGAAAGGGAAGAAGTTTTGGGTGGGTGTAGAAGACTTGGCAGCAAAGTATCAGGAAAACAAGTCAAATAAAGAAGCAGTAAGGACTTTAGGTTTTACATCTCTTGTCTTGAATACCATCTTTCGTGCAACTAAATTTATGGGAAGGGATGTGGGGAGGGAAATCTGCACGTTTATTTCTGGAAGTTAAGATGAAGTCATTAAAGCTTGCACAGTATGTTTGCTATTATAAAGCTGCAAACAGAGCTACAGAAAGGGCATTTAGTGGGAAATATTGTCAGCTGGCAGTCTCGGGCACTTGAGTACCCTCCATAACATGCATAACGGAATCAATTTAAACCTAGTGAAAGGGACATTGTCTGATAAAGTAATTCCTCTTTGAACACAAGATGGCAGCCTTAAATAAATGCAACCCCGCACAGCTTTTAATCTTACACATCATTAAATTCCTAATTTACACATTATGTTTTCATGGGCCAACCCATAACTCATTAGTGTTGAACTCATGAGTTGTAAAGACCAACACACTAGACAAATGCTGGTTTCTTTATCCGCTTTTCTTTGGGTGGCAGTTGTCTTTTAAATTTACCACAGAGCCAAGCTTCAAATCCAACATTAAGAAAGCTTTCTGATCTTGTATGCTTTCTGCACCCTCTACCCCAACGAAAAACCTCTCTGATTACTGCTCTATACCCACAGACTTTACTGACAGAGGGTGGAGTAAGGAATGGGGAATACCAAGGTTTGTCTCCTTGTTCAAGATACTGGAGTTCCTTGGAAGATAAATCTTTCTGCGGGAGGATTTCAAACAGACCTTGAAGTCAAAACCAAAACAGATTACAAAAAGCGTATGGTTTGGAGCTGGGCTTCCAGCTTTTCCACAAAACTTAACACACCAAGTAATGTTTTGAACTCTTGTCTTTCCATTCTCTTGTCCGGGTGTTGCCTGAAAGAAGACAAGTCACAAACACCATCTGAAGAGGAGGGGCTCCATAGTGTTCCAGTACCATGACACTAGAAATTACTATACCAGAACGGGTGGTAATGGCAAGAAAAAGACTATGATTGCTTTCTCTGCCTTGGAAACTATCGGTCAAAAAATGTCGAGCATAGAAGAAGTCTTTGCAAGAGACCTGGTACCACTGCTTTAATATCGCTTGTAAGAACATAAATGGCTATTGGAGCAGGTCAGGCCAAAGGCCCTTTCAAGCCAGGCCCTGATCTCAGTTTCCCTGTGCAGGCAGTGGCCGTGGCGAAGTGCGAGTCATCACGTGGAGCCGTGGAAAGCAGAGCAGCAAAGCAAGGCTTGAGGCTATGTTTGTTCTTCCTGGGCTGGGCTGCAGTTTATCATGGCCACAGAGTCATCAGTCTGCAAGAGCAGCTACTTTGAGCAAGCCAAGGTCTGGCAGCCCAGGGCTTTGTGTGCCCTACTGGAACTGGGCTGAGGTTCATAGATGGCTGGAAACACTGCTCATGACAAGAAGAACTTTAGGATCATCCCCTTCCACCACAGTTGAGCAAGCTGCTGGGGAAAGTCAGTAGTCCTCAGGGGAATGTTCTGCTGTGCTACTGCCCAAGAAAAGCCACAAACCTAAGAGCAAGTAACACTGATGAGGACAGAGGAGGAATATTCCCACCTCAAGCCTAAACAATTGCAGGATCTCATCTCCATCCTCTACTAAGCCAAGTGGAGGCCATCCATAACTCCAGCAGAAGAAATCTTGATGAAAGTCCCCATCTATTCTCTTGCTAGGCATGTCTGTCTTCAGCAGCTCGCAGCACTTGTACCACTGGGCACCTTACAGACTCTTCAGCTGTTTTAGACAATGACAGTGCTGATACAAGTCATCTGCTCGGCATCCCCCTGCAGCTAACTTCTTATTCTTATAGCATGGATGTTTCACCCTCACCCAGTCCCTTTTTCTGTTTGTTTTATTACATAAGCATTCATTCTTCTCCAGTTTTCCTTATCCCTTCTTTCTCTTTTCTTTTGGTTGAGGAGAACATACAATTCTGTTAATGGCTACCTGAAGGGAGAAAGTCAGTAGAGAAAGACATATCAACCAGTCGAAGTATCTTTCTACTGACACCACTTTCCCAGTGCAAACTCCCAAGAAGCTTGTGGATAGTGAGGGACAGTCAGTGTGTTATCAGTGGGGGTCATTCTTGTGTGGCAGATAAAGGGATTGTGTCTCTTTACAGAGAGTAAACTACCTGGGGAAGAAGGTGGGCTTGTGATGTTCGACTGAGCATCAGCACCAGCAGGTTTTGCTTTAATCTCTGGCACAGGTTTTCACTATTTCTTAAAATCGTACTGGGCTTATAACTATGCCTTAGTTTCCTCCTAGGGGAAAAGGGTCTAGCACTTCACGCTCCTGCAAACATATTGGGACTTGGAAAGTCAAGTTGCATCCTGTTCGTTCTCCACATCTTCCCCATTAGTAATCATTCTAGAGGTCTAATGCAACCCCCAGCAGCATCTGTGCAACCTCATAAGGACATAATTTTAAAACAATGGATTGCACAAGCATATCGAGAAGCAATGGATTCCTTTTGTGGTTAAAGCACAGCAGGAGGCCCTCAAAGATTTGGGTTCCAGTCTCAGCTCTGCTCAACAGTTTGAACAAATCATTCCATCTTTCCAAGCTTACAGTGCCCCTTTATGAAAGGGGAACAGCATTTGGTGGGGATGGCTAAGAGGATTAATGCACACAACAAGAAGGAGGTGAGCGTTCTATTCCTAGACATTTAACAGTGAGTATTCTCCTTGGCTTGCCAAGTCTCCTACACTCCTGCCAGAGATGGGACACGGCCTTCAGAGGTGGCAATTACAGCACCGCCAAGTATTGCCGTGATGTGTGGCGCAGGGCACAGCCACCTCTCCTTGGCAGGGCGCCTCTCCAAACAGGGCTGAGCAGCACAACTGCTCCGGGGTAGGGCAGTGCCCCTGAAGGCAACTCAACCCTGCCCACGAAGCTCTGGGCAACTGCAGAGCCAGGGTGGCTGGCAGGCTCAGTGCCTGCTGCCCAGCTGCCGTCTCTGCTGCAGTAAGCACAGTGGTGGGGCTCGGTGCAGCCTGGACTAGTCCGTGCGCTGCCTGCACTGCCCCACTGCTTGTCCCACCTGCACCTTGTCTCTGCTGCCCACACTCTGCCTGGCCACCCCATGCTGTGCTGCTGCCCACAGTGCCCCACTGCCTGCCCTGCCCAGGCTGCCCACACACTGCTCACACTGCCCTGCTCCCTGTGCCCTGCCTGTGGCACTGCTTGCTCTGGCAGTGCTGCTCCTCTGTCTCCCCAGAGGCTCACAGAAAGCCCCCCACAGCCTGCTGTTCCCCTACACTCCGTAGTTCTGCACAGCCCTTCTCCCACCAACTCCTTCAAAGACAACACTTCCCAAGTGCCTGCCCCTGCTGCTGATAACCACGCACAGACTGTTGGGGTTATACACCTTTCCATGCACCCCACCATGGCTCGCTCCCGTGGGCACACCCCACCTGTCCATACTGCCCCCCACCTGCCCCCACATCTCCAGACTTCTTCCCTCATCCACAGCACCTCTGCATCCTCCCATGTGCCCTCTTTCCTTCTCTCACAGGGCTCAGGCAACCCTTTACACAAGGGCCAGCCCCTGCAAGCCTCACCAGAATATAAACAAGACATACCCTTCAGCTACACACTGCCAAAGACAGCACCTCACACCATGCAAAGGGTTCCATCTCTTCTGGCCTCCTTTGCATACCAGATTTACTCCACACCCTACAGACACCCCTTTGCTCCTGAAAACAGCCACACACAGCTGAAGGGCGAACACACCTGTAGATGCACAAGCACCACCAACAAAGGAACATATATTCCATCTCTTACAGTCAGGACACTGAGAGGAAAGGACAGCAAGGCGGTGTGATAGGACCATTAGTGGAGGGAAGCCTAAAAAGCCAGCCATGAGCCAGCGTGCTACCATTTACAAAATGTTGTTACCACTCTTGCAACTGCATTGACCTCAGTCACAGGTCAGCTCCCTTATACACTGTGTCACAAGGTCTTCACCTGTACTCACCGCTTGTCCATACCCCACTGACATTTACCATCCAGGCTGTTCCCAAACAATGCTATAAGGAGCAAACCCTATGGCAGAAACTCATGCTCTGAATCAAATGTATCACTTCACCAGTCTTGCTCCACATATGCAAACACACAAGTCCTGGCTCCAGGGCTGTGCTGCATATCTCCCAAGCACTCCCTACCTAGCTCTATACCCATATACTTTACAGACAGTACATACTTCATAGTCCCTACGCTTCCACAGGAGTGACTTCCCAAGCTCTCTGCACAACTCAGGCACCATGAGTACGTCCGCACATCCCATATGGATTTTCATGCTATCCAAGTCAATAGTGCTCTCCTGGCAGGGCAAGTCACATTGTGGTTGCCAAATCAAGAAACAGATCCCTTAGATGTAGATGCAGTCTGTCCAGAATGGAGACTCAGATTGCTTAGGACATTATTCACCTTATCCATTGTCCACTTGTATTTAATGAAATAGCAAAAAAACCCTTGTAATATTTATTACTATTTTTGTAGCAAACCATACATCAGGATCCCATTGTGTCTGATGCTGTATGAAAATAGATCAAGAGCTGACCCTCACGCCTTAGAATATATCCTAAACGAGAAGACACAACAATCAGGAAGTACTAGAGATGATGGCATTACGCAGAGCTGTTCTGTTCTCTCCTCCTTCCTTACCACATGAATTTACTTTCAAAATCTCTTATCATTCTTAACACTGCAATGGGCTCCTTTATGCCTTCATGCACTGTGGACACTGGAAAAAAACAGGGTTTTTTTTCTCTCTGCCACACTGGTGGCACGCCTTGGTTTTCCCTGGCTTCCATCTCCAGTTTCTGGCCATGGGTAGTGCCTTTGGTGAGATTTCCCCCCACTTCATGTCCTTTCCGTTGTCACAAGGTCAAGTCACTTCCTTACAAGTGACCTGCTGTGGTCAAGGTTGTTTTCCTTGTCCTGGATTATGGCCTTTTAAATGTTTTAGTGTTTTGACTGCTTCTCAGGATGTTTGTTGCACTGGTAAGAGGTTAGTACTGTGAAGCCTAGGGAGTGATATATGGATGGCTCATGCTTTCTTTTGGATTTAATTTTTCATCCTCTAGTGCTCTGTGGTGAAAGGAGTGTTTGCTGCTTGCCTAGGGAGACATCTGACATTTAGACTTTATCTTCTGTAAAGGCTTGGGCCAAAATTCTCTTGTCTGACTTTGGGAGTGGCAGAAAAGGACACACAGTTGAAGTGAGGGAGAGGACAAAAAAGGGTTTGCACCCTTCTGATACCAGGCTGCAGTAAGGCACCGCACAGCCCTCGGACAAAAATCGGTTGTTCCAATATAAAGGGGGCTTTCATGCCCCAGGCACCTCGCAGTTTGCCCTGCAGAAACTCCTCAGTCCCATAGTACTCCTGGGCCTTGTGAAGGAAGACGAGAAAAGAGAGCAACTTGGGTTATAATGTCCTAACCAGGGGAGTATCCAATGTCTGTTTTGAGAGCTTTCACAGACCCTGCACACCCTAGTAGAATACAAGGGCTGAAGAAATGGGAATAATCCTCCCCTTGAATATTTTGTGCTGAAATGCACAGGGTTTCCTTTCTTTTTCTCTCTCGCTCTCTTTTTTTTTTTTGGCTGAGACCTAATTTTGCATTGTTCTAACCTGATTTGGCTGCTCCTGCCTCTGGCTGTAGCTCATGTCCTGAGCCAGTAATGCTGATTTAACAGAGACAGATATGACAGAAGCAGAAAGAACAGGGAAAGGACACCTTTCTGGAGATAACTGTCCAGTGTAAAATAAATAGGTGTGTGAATCTTTCCATCTCCACGAGCACCAGGGAGCAATGATCTCTCCCTCCAGAGCACTTGCATTCCAAGAACTAAGCACGCTGGCTTACAGAAACTCTCCTTAGCTGCTTACAGCTGGTTTGCTAGATGGGACTAACACCAAAAGATGCTGTGGGTATAGCTGGTCTTCCCATACCATTTTATTCCTGACTTTCCCTACCGTGACCAGCCACAGCAGCAAAGAACAGTTTTGGAGGTGAGTGCAGCTCTGTGGAGCATATGAATGGTTGATCACAGGTCAAAGATGCCAGGAGAGGTTTCTTCTGTGAATGAAAAGTTGAAGGTTTGTGTTCCCCACTCCTAAGACACAACCATCTTGTAAGGTTAGTTTGCACTGTCCGTGCCCATACTTGCGCCATCCAAATCATTCAGATATCTGAGCTGCAATGAGAGATGGTCCATTAATAGCTAAAAAGCCCCCTTGGCATAGTTGCTAAAAGAGATATGATCTTTCTGTAAAGGGCACTGTTTTATAGTTGTTGGAATAAATGCTACTTACCTGGTTTCGCAATTTTAGATAAGGATTGTGTGTCTTCCTTGATGTGTTCAGCGTGAGAAAAGATCAGTATGGCAGTGTTTTGTGGTCGCCACTGCTGGCCTCCCTGTGGATAAGCAGTAATTGCTGGCAGAACTCTAGGTGAAGATCTTCTGCATAAAGCTTTAATTTCATCAAGTATGATTGACTGTAAAAGTTAGACCTGCAGCTTTTACTTCTATGCAAGAAAGACAGAGTTATGCTCTGTCCAATTATTTTTTATCAGAACTTTCACTGGTGGGTTATGTCTATCATGTGGATTCTTCACAGTACAGAAAGGCTGATGAGCTTTCCTTGCCATGCTTTGAAAGGAGGCCTGAATGTCCCTGGTCTGATAGAATTTAGAGTGTATTTAATTTCCATGCAGCTGAAATAAAATAGTATTTGTTTTAGAGATCCTGTGAAATACTGTTGTTGTTTTCTAGGCTGACCTTTAGAGGCTCTGTATTGCCGCGGCAGTATGTTGCTATGGGGATCACCTCACATGGGTGAGAGCACCAACCAGTACATAAAGATATACTGGGCGCTTTATGCCGCACCGACTCAATGGTGCTGTACAATTGGAAATGGCTTCCAGAAATCTGGTACGCTGGCTCGTAAACCTATACATATACATATGCTTCAACTTACAACCCCTTTTTCCTATATTTTCCTGCATTGTTTGGTGAGGATAACTTTTTCGTAAGTTACTTGCTTATTTTCAGTGATGCCACACATTTTGGTTTCTTCTCGCAAATACAACTTGCAGCAAACTGAGCATCAGTCCTGGAGGAGTCAGATAAAGTCAAGGGTTTAAGCTATACATGACTATGATGTAATCAAGTACTTTCTTCTTTTTTCTTTTTGTTAGATTTTTATATCACCTGTAAGGTAGAATTATGTCAGTGGTTAATTCCTCCTGGAGAAAAACAATACAAATTCAGAAATACTTTGCTGTTGGACAGATGGCTGAAAGGAAACGACTGATCTACTAACCTTGGATTTAGGAGATATGGATTTGAGTCCCTGCTTGCTGCAGATTTTTCATGTGACACTGATGCATAAATATCCTAGAATATGGCCACTAGATTCTGTGCTTGAGTTTGCAGACTGTAAAATAGCATTACCCTACTTCTCAGGGCAAGGTAAGAAGAATGAAGGCACAGGGCATCAGCTGGGTAATCCTGGCTTCTCTATAAAGGAGGCTGCATGCCCACGGCAGCAGGGTGAGCAAAAGATGACTGGGACAGTATCTGAAGTGTGCATGGGAGAGAAGATGATGGCAAAATATTTTGCTTCAGTTCTGGGGTGGTGTAGAAATATATTACAAACCAAGGCTGTTGGGCATTGTGGGGATGGGCACCAGAAATTTGTCTGGCAAAAGCAAGGCTATTTTCAGGAAGCTAGACCATAATTTGCAATGGCTCATGCTGACACAGATTTTTTCTATAGTTTCATGTCTTGAGAACACTTCTGTTCTGAACGGGCATGATTAGCGCCAGTGACCACCTCCCAAGGGACTGTCTGAACTGGAATACAGCCATCCTGAAGACACAACACCATGAGAGGGTTAATCTGAAGAAAACAGGCACATCTTCCTAATCCCTCTACCTGTTCTCTTTCACCATCCCCATATTCCATATGCAATTTCTTTTATAAGACCCAAGAACTTATTAGTTCCTCAACTGTTCTGAAGGACAGACCTGATATTTGCCAAAAAGCTCTCTTCTTCTTTGGCACCCTGCACATAACACGAGACGCACCATAGGCTGGCTACAGGCACCACATCCCTCTTCAGACACCACCATACAAGTCAAATGCACAAGTCCCGCAAAAGGTGTCTTTGCATGCAGAGCGTACTTGTCAAACCTGTGTGATGGCTTCTCTAGTGACTAATCTACAGGGGAGAGCGTTCAAGTTTGTTGTTACACATGCTATCTTCGGACCATCCGAAAAAGCAGAAACAAAGGCACACAAACACTGTGTCCACACAGTCCCTCACATATCTTCTGCAACAGGCTTCTCCCCCCGAGACTGGGCTTCTCTCCACCTTTTTGATGAAAAATCCATCATCAAAAGTATTTATTTGTTTTAAGTGAATCCAGAAACTAAGTCTCCAAGCTGCTGTCTTTTGCAATTTCCTGAGCCGACCCCACTTCGCTACACAGTCATTGCTTTCTTTGTGCTCTGCCCGCTCTACCCCCAAGAAACATTCAAAGACATTGAGTACAGGCCTTAAAAGTTCACATGCCTGCACATGGCTGTCTCTACACATCCTGAGGCTGTATAGACTGAATTCTCTAGGATTTGGAGCTTGGGGGAGGAATGCATCCAGCAGACATGTCGTGGGCAGGATGTGGGAAAGATATTGCCAGGGTTGAGTGTAATGGTTGATAGGTTGGAGAGAAAAATCACAAACATTCCCCAGCAACTGGGATCATGGTCCATCTTCAGGAAGGCCCTCACATCTGGGAAGAAACTGCCTGCAGGTAATTGGGTTTGCTAGAGTTGCCTCTCTAATTAATAAGTGATTTGACTTGGAGATTGGAAATCATAGTTGAAATGATGGCATAAGCACAGGGGCATTGGGGCTGCTGCTGCTGCACTATTAAGAGAGGACTTTCCTGCAGAGTCTAATGACACTATATGGCAGTTTGAGGAATGTGAAGTTGTTTGCCCAGGAGACCAACAATGTGATAATATTGGCATATAACCTTCTAGTATTTGAGTAATTAGTTGCTTAGCTACTTTGGATAGGTCATTATTTTGCAAACTGGAAACATTTGCAAGGGCTGATATTTTCCTCAGTATGGTGAAAGAGCTAAACCTATTCTGGCAGTGTTCAACTCCTAGAAATATATATGCATAAATTGTTTCTAATGAGACCATCTGCCTTTTATAGCCCCTTTGGAACTAAATAGTACCCAAAGACCACTCTGTCTTTTAGATATCTATGGTCAGAAAGGCAGCTCCTGGCAACAACAGTATATAGTTTTTTTGCAGATAGAGAAGCTTTTTGATTCCTACATTTCAAGGCGTGTGTTTGTATGTCTGTGTGTGTGCATGCATGCATGATACTGCTTGTATTTGTTAAAATTATTAGAAATCACTGGCCCAAATCTCATAAGAGGCAGCATCTGGTAACTCACCTGCTAAATTAATATTTTTAAAGATAACAGGAAGTCCGATCTTTCATTTACAGGGCTGGGGGAAGATTTGCAAAGCTTCTTCACCATGTCAGTTTCTTCCTGTATTCTCAAACGAATAGTATTATTTTAAAGGAACACCCTCGACCTAAAATTACAGCTGGGTTGCTCAGATTGAGCAGCTCACATTAAAGCACGTGCATTTTGACGTCGGTTTGAAAACAGTGCGATGCGCAGGGCGCTCACAGCTCCCGCTGAGCTCTGCCTGCTGCCCTGCAGGAACGGGACGCGCAGGAGCTCAGCACCTCTCCATCTCCAAGCAGCTGTGGTCCTGGTGCCCACATGAGACCTAGAACAAGTTTCTTCTTTTACTTCTGTTTATAGCCATACACCAATTAGTACAAAACCATACATCAATTACTACAAAAATAATGCAGCAACCTATAATTCAGCGCTTGCCTCCTCCTTGCCCTGCCTCCTTGCCTTGGCTAGAGTTGACCAAGTGAGAATAGAGGAGTCAGGTGATTTTTTTCTTGGCTACTATTCAGCCAAACCCCCTTTCAAGATCTTCTGTGGCAAGACAGACTTTTAAAAAGCCTCCACCAAATGTTTGGTTGGTTGTTGTTTTACTCTGCGACCACGTGGATGCATTGGCATTAGTCCGAGGCTTCCTAAGTCATACTCTGTGTGGTTTCTCTTTAAATACTCCCTGCGGTTTGTGTCTGAGGAGAGGGCCTGGCTCTGTCTGGGAGGGAAGGTCTGCGCAGGGGAGAGCAAAACAGTCCCACAGCGTTACAGGCAGCAGCCCGCTAATGTCGGTGCGACAGGGCTGCACACAGCACCGTCACCTGGGGATGGCAAAATATGCTTTTCTTTCTTTTTTCCTCATGACTTGATCGTGTACAACGCCAGCTCTGCTTGTCTCTCTCCTCCCGCACAGCCCCATGCCCGCAGCATGCCACCTAGGCTGCCGTCCCAAACCCTGCTCCCATCATGGCGGCGAGCCCTGCCACACACACAGGCACCTGGCGGCACTGCCATCCAATCACAGTGCACACGCTGCCCAGCCAGCCAATCACAACACGCACCTGCCTCAAGGTGGACCAATCAGGTGGGGCAGGCAGAGGAGTCAAGGGTGGCAGGTGTGTTGTCACGGTGTCTGCCCCGGGGTGGCAGGGCCTGTGCCCGGGGCTGTGTTCCCTGGTGGCTCACGATGGAGGCCTGGCCGCTGGCCCCGAGCTGACTGCAGCTGGGCGCACTGAGTGTGCTGTGTATACTGGGCACACTGGGCACAGTGAAACGTCTGGCCAAGGAGGAGTCGTGCTGGGCCTGTGCGAGGGAGAAGGGAGAGGAGGAGGCCAGGTGCACCAGCCTTGGAGCAGGGACACAGTGCTCCTCCTGCTGCTGAGGCGCCTGGCTGTTGAACGGGGAGGTCACCCGGGGACTGGCTGTCTTGAGGCAGCTCAGGACAAACCTCTCCTCCCTGAGGAGGCCCTTCCCCTCAGCATGTGGCTCCTGTCCCTCCAGAGCCCTCAGGCAGACACACGGCCTGGACAAGCCCACCACCAGGGCCTCCTGGGTTGGAAGTTCTGGTGACCAGCAACAGGCGAAGCTGGGCAGCTAACCCACACCCTACCCCAGAGAGACCAGCAGCAAGGGCAAAAGGAACCTGAAAACCTCGTGTAGGCACAGCCTTGAGCCTGTTTCTGGATTAGCTCAACTAAAAGACGTCAGTGCCCCTAGGATGGCGCACAGGAGGAGTTTCTCAGGGCATACCTGGTAGGTGACCAGCCCTGAGGCAGTCAGGTGTTTCCATGATACTCTGTCTTGAATTAAATATTATCTGCCAGGCCATCTTAATTAACATTCCATCTGTCATAACACAGCAGGGTAGTGAGCTGAGGGGGGGAGGATAAACACTTTCCTATTCACTACCTGCTGTTAATTAGTGGAGGAATTAAATAATAATAAAAAAAAAAAGCCAGCACTCTTTTAAGAGGTTGGTGAATCAGTGCTTTGTGGCAACTCATCTGCTTTGGGTGAACCTAGGGTCTCAACTATATCCAAGATTAATACAGAACTTTAGTCAGTGAACCTAGTGCATATTCTTGTCTTAATTACAGCCTGACAGTAGCCATGCTATGTACCGCTCAGGACAAATGTACACTCAGGAGACTTAGAGTTGGAGTTTTTTCAGTCATCATCTCTGCACCCCAGGAAAAAAATCTCTCCCTTTGAAATCTCTCTTGCCCTATTTCTTTTCAGACAATAGTTTTTCTGGGAAGTTTGATAAAACTCCTTTGGTGTTTTCAGAGCTCTAGCACTTTGAAATGTATCTGAACTTTCCTTTAGAAAACTTTTTTTTCCTTTCTCAAACACACTCCACAATTGCTGGCCTTATTGAGTACCTGTCTGAGGTAGGTTAACTAGCATTATAAGAATATCTATGAGTCAGTGGCTTGTCCTCTTGTTTTTTTAATGCACTGAAATCCTATTTTCTCTTCTCCAGTCAAGTGTCTGGTAGCCACCACAGAATTTTTGTTTTTCACTTACTTTACAGGTAAGTATTTGTATGCAGCAATGCAAGGGATAACACAACACATGTGAGTTCTTACGAGGTAGATAGCTCTGCAGCCACTGTTCCTCTATCACAGCCATGCCAGCTGTAAGAGAGCGTTAGTTTGGTCCTCCCTCACTCAGGCATGTTCACACCAAGCTAACAATTTACGGTTAGCTTGATGGCTGCCAAAGCTACTTATTTTGCTCTTTGGCAGGACTGGTTTTGTAGTTTTAGCTAGCCAGTTTTACTGCTATATCTGAACTCACAGTAAAACCACTTTGCTAGTACAGAACAGCGATATTCCCGTACCTACAAAGCACCCCAATGTAGATACGGTATGACTTAGCCCTAAGAGCACATCTCTGACAAAAAGCTTGGTCCCTGTTAGTCTTTGTTCCTGAGATAATGGAATTTTCAAGATATGGTGAGTGGGGAGACAGTTTACATGTTTTTTGAATATAATGGTTGGACTTGGTTTTGGTATTGTTTCCAAAGCAGAACTTTGGAGGTTTTTTCTTGACTTGCTTGTTTGTTTGCAAATACAAGTCTCTATCAGCAGGCCAGGTCTTCTGCAAATATGTGTCTTAGTGTGGTTAAAGGCCATCCATACACAAAAGTTACCATCTGGTTTGTAAACCACAGCTCCAGGGATCAGAGAGGGATTTCCCTTGCAGCTTTTGTCAGAGTTTCGAGACGTCTCTCTCTGGACTGAGTCACATCTCTGAGCTGTAGTAACATCGTTACTTGTCTTCGTGCGTTTCAGTAAAAATGAGCAAAAGTTCACATCTTGGTCAAGAAAACAACACAGCCCTTACAGTAAATTAACATCAGCAAATTGCTTCTGTTGCACTGAGAATGGTGCATCCAGCATCACTGCTATGTACATGAGTGAAATGTTATATACATGAAAGGACGTTCGACCACAGGCAGGAAAAATAAAAGTTCAAAAGAAAATGCAAGACATAGGCAGAGCAAGGTCCACAGACTTGGACCATCAGAGATGGGCAGCAGGTGAGGATCAGGGATCAGTCTGTGGGAAGTCCAAGGGCGTGCAGGGTTTAGTCCTTTCCATTGTAATTGAAATTTGCTTATGTGACAAATTCTCTGGAGAAGGAGAGGAAGTGACAAGACAAATGGCTACATTCATTTTCATAGGTTCAGGCTCTGAAGGGTGGAATCCAAATTTGCAGAGTAGTTACTGTCTTGTGGTATTCAGCAGGGTAGGAGTGCCAGTAGGAATTTTTTCTCCTTACCATCTCCAACATGACGTGGACTCACCAGAAAATCCTTATCAGGGTATGACTAATACCAGAGGTGAACAAAGTGGTTACATTTGAGAAATGCCCTCTTTGTGCTGTCGTGTACCTCATCTGTAATCAGTCTGAAAGTTTGAGAGGGAGAGGTGTACATGAACGCCCTTGACTAATGGGTTGGTTCTGGACATACACTTCTAGCCGTGCTTGTGACACAGGCCCGCTGCTCCACCTGCAAGTGCTGAATGCATCCTTGCCTGGTCAGTCTCACACCGGGCAACAGAACACTGACAGGTGGATTTTGGTCATCAGACAGGGCAAGATCCTAATCCACTGGGCTGTCTTCAACACCTCTCTTAGCAAGACCTACATTTCAGGCAGCAAGAGAAGCAAAGTGTTTTTACACGAGTGCACCTACAGAGTTCAGCTTTGCTTGTCAGCCGATTGCAGCTATCTTAGACAATGCAATCACAGTCTCACTAACAGCATTAATGGGAAAACATTCTTGCCATCAGCTTTCTGAAGGTTACAACAGTAATCTTCTGTTCTTTACCCAGCCATGGGTAAGCTGTGAGAGGGAGGGTGGAAATCTATTGTGCTGCTGTATCTGCACATGGGCATAGGGCTTTCCTTTAGCTTTTCTTCCTCGAGTACCCCCTTTTGGACAAGCAGAACTTACCAGAATCTTTTCCAGAGAAAAATATTTATTCCTGGCATCATTTCTATAATGAAGTCATGAGGGAAAGTGTCTTTACCCCCACCTGCCAGGGCATACAACACTCACAGATTGCTAGAAATAGCAATACCTCCTGGTGTTAAAATGTTAAAATGTTACATAAAGTGCAGTGATTGGCAGGATCCTCTCTTTGTGTTTCCCTTCTGCCTTTTCTCCCTGGTCTTCAGTTTCAGCTCTTTCTCAGTAGTGCTGCTCCAGCTCGCCTTTTCTGATTTTATCTTATTTTATCCTCTTTGCACAGAAACTGTTTTCTTTTAGGATTTGTCCCTGTTCCCCAAACTATTTTTACCAGTTCCACCTCAGTCTCTTACCCCTCTGACTCACTGCTGGGAATCCTCTCTTGGATCATTCCTCCTTCCCTTGTCCTCACAGAGTCATTCCTCCTCTACTAGAGGTCAGAGCATGCTTCTTGATTCCTGGCTATAAAAAAAGGGACATCTTGGAAATCCAATGCCTGGGGGTGGATCAGCAGTTGCTCCTTCCAAAAGCAGAGCAAACAGGCTTCCCTGACTTTCGCAGGACTTAGCCAAAGTTCCCATCACTCATGAGGTTTCTACACTGAAAGGGAAAGAAGTGTCCTTAGTGTTCCTCCTTGGTCCCCCTGCATTGTTCTTCAGATGCTAGGCATCTGCCAAAAGGGTCTGGGCACCAGTGGAAGCTGGCATGTTGTTGACTCCTGCATGGTCAGAGACAGCTTTTCCCTGGAACCGACCGCCTTCAAAGGCAAAACTCCATTTCTTGCCCCTGCCTCCTGACATTGCTCATGCAAAAAGTTGTTCTCCTTGTCCTGTGTAATAAATTTTTAAAAGGCAATAAATCTTCACTTCTTTTAATAATTAATTTTCATCTGACCAGATTCCAGGTGGGTGTTTAGGCTCTGCTTTCTCCTAGGACTTGGTGGATGACAAGAAGCCTTTAAACTGCGCCATTTAAAAACACCTATGCTCACGCACCTGCCCTCAGCCTCCCTTGCTGACCAAGAATTGCTCGTTTGGCTGCCTGGCTCCCGCTGCCTGTCAGCAGAGGTGCTCAGCACAGCTGTGTCTTTAAGAGCTGGAACCTTTCCCAAAGTCATGTCTTCGGGGTTGTACTCTCCCTCCCCTAGACCTTAGATTCCCTCTCTGCAGGATGTCAGCTGTCCTCCTTGTCTCCTCCCTTCAGTGGGATGGCTTCCTCTGCTCTTACTGTGATAAGAGTTTGTTTTCTTCTCAAACGTACCCTGGGCTTCTACTGCGCTCCGCATTTTTCTGCTTTGATACCTGCATTTATGTTCTGATTTTTCTCTCTCTCCTGGGACCATATTGCTTTTCTTTTCTCACCCAAAGCTGTAAAGACAGGTATAACTAATAGCACGGGGCTCCATCAATGAAGCAGAGTTCAATTTACCCTTTGCAGAGATCGTACGGAATCGGGCACAGGCAAGAAATGTCGCGTGAAGATTTATGTGGGACTGTTTGTCTAAATGGGTTCCCTACTTCCTTATTTCCACGGAGCAAGGAAGCTGCCGACATCTGCTCTGTGCCTGATACCGCCTCCAATTCCACTGGTAGAAACTTTTCCCAAGAGACAGGAGCAGGTAATTTCCCAGGCTGGCAGGGTTTTCTGTATCAAGTGCTCCTGTTCCACCAGGGAGATAGATAGTTGCAGGGTGTGGGTTTGCTCTGCAGCTCCTGGCCACAGGCAGCCTACATGAGCAATGGAAGTGCTTTGCTTCAGGCAGCATGTATACCACTTGCTCCCCAAAGGGAAGAGGAGACACAGAGCTTGAAGTAAGCCTTATCAGAGGCGGCAAACGGTGGGCATGAGGGCAGAGGAGCTCTGGCTTTGCTCAGGCGAAGTTGTGTTTCAACAGCCCTCCCCAGAGAGAAACTCCACTTCCATTGCTACTGTTGTGCAGGTCTGATGTGAGATTTGATGCTTCTCTTAGCCAAGCTGTGGCAGCTCTGTCCGCTATGGGACAGTGTGCAGCTACTGGAAAACAAGCAGCAGGTCCAGGGCAGGCTGCCCACTGCTGGGCACTCCCTGGGCTGGGGGCTGAAGGAAGACTCCAGCGATCCGCAGACCCACAAAGACTCTTCTACACTTGGGCTTCAAGTAGAGAGAAATCCCATTTTATACCTAAAAGTTATGTGTTTTATGGCTTCTGAAATGTGTGCTAAAGCTCTTGTGGGTCATATGTGGCCCCCTGCATGGCTGTCCAAGCATCCCAGGATTTTACTGTGCAGATATTCCTGCCTTCAGATGGAAGGGGATGTTGAAACTAATGAAAAATAGGCTGACTTTATACTAGCCCTATAACAAAATAAATTGAGGGGAATGTGTTAACTTTTGTTTTATTTAACTTTGCCAACTTTCAAGTCAGTTCTCAAGCACCCAGAAGGTTTTAAAAAATGTTTAATCTAGCTCAGACAATTTCCTGAACTCCCTAACTGGACCACCCCATTTTCTGAAACACTGCCAAAAGGCCTTAGTTACTCACAGGCTCTGGCCTGCTGCTCTTTCACAACTTCTTGCTGTCCTCTCACCGCCACCCTCAAAAGCCGTTGTGCATGCCTTAATATAGTCCAGAAAGAGGAACCTCCTAAACCTCGCTGTCAGTGCCTGATGAAGCAAGCCCAGCCGATAGCCACTGACGTGCCTGGCAAGTGACTGCCCCAGCAGGCCTTGAGGCTGCGCGCTGCGTGAGCATGAGCACGCAGCCTGCCTGCGCTGGCCTGCCTGCTCCAGGTGAGCCTTGCACACCCTCCTGGCTCCCCCTGACCGTGAGGAGAGTCTCTGAGCTCTTCATCTGTCCCTAAAGAGCCCCGGGACACTCCCTGTCATGGGCATACGGGAAAGTAGTGTAGCCTTTCTTCACCCTGGTTCATATGCCAGGTTTGCTCTCCTGAAGCCCCTGATGCCACGTTCTGTGTTTGGTAAAAAGGAGCAGAGAGTGTATCTGAGGGTCACAGGACAGATAAGATGGTAAGTGTCACCTCTCTTCTCTCACCTCCCTCACCACTGCATGCTATCTATGCAGCTGCCCAGGGCAGGGAACAAGAAGGAGCACACATGACACATAAGGATGTTGTACTGATGCCAGAGCCCTCAAAGATGCAGCTTTCAGAACTTACCAATTATTTATTTTTCCAACAAAGCCAGAGCATAACACAGTTTTAACAGAGCTGCAGCTCACTGGGGTTTTAGTCACTCTCCCACTGAGCGATGCTTGCTGTTTGGGGGCTTATCACCATGTGATTAAAGTTTCCTCCTGAAACTTATTTTCCTGTACTTCTCCTGTGCTTCCCTCTGTTGTCGACCCACACAGCTGGCTCCAAATAAGGGCAGAGAGCTCCCTAGAGCTCTCCACCACCTACTCATCACCCTACTGTCCTTCCTCCCCTGCCTGCTTGCCCTGTCCCCTCCCGGTCACAAAGAAGGCAGGAGAACAGGAAAAACTGGTGAGACTTTTCCAGGATTTCTGGAGGGATCTTCTCTCTTTCTCTCCCCAGACCTGACTAGCCCATCTGTAGGATCTTTACTGGAAGAGATGTCATTTAGCCACAAACCCAAATGAAATAAGAAGTCAGTGGGAAGAAGATAAAGACAGCAGTAAGAAAGGTGATGAATTAAACTGCTGGGATCTCACATCTGTCTGCTGCTTCTTGCTGGCTAAAACTGTCACAGAGCTCATCAGATGCCACCTGAAGCCCACAGAGTCTGAGCTAGCCCTGCAGCACAGCCCTGCCGTGGGATGCTTGGTCCCAGCATGTGCACGAAGGGGGCCGGCATAGCCAGCTAGTTCCCCAGCCGGGGCTAGGGGAAGCGATGAAGCCTCCAGAGTGGAGGACTTTCCCCACCTCTCCCCCAGGAAACAGCTCTGCTGCAGGAAGACATTGCTGGCAGGGAACAGCAATTTTCTAGAGGCAAAATTTTGCCAAAGGCAAGGCTTTTCCTGGGGCCCAGTCGGGACTGACGGGGCTGAGTTTCCCATACTCAAGATGTCTGGCTTTCCTTGGGTCTTGTAGATGATGTGCAGCTCTTAGGAGGTTAAACCTCCTGCTTCCACTTGCTAGGAGTCTCTGCTCTGAGCATGATGGCACACAGGGTCTTCCACAGCTTCTGAGTCAAGGAGTTATTGCTCAGATATGATTTCCCTATCCTTCACAGAATTATTGCAGGAGGGAGAGGATTAGCAGATATGCAAATCACAGTGGGTGGGGGAGGGAGAGCTGTGCTAAAAAATTAATAAATGCCATGGTGGTATTGCTGTTTAAGCTCTCCAGTGCCTTTTTAGGAAAGCTAATGGGTTTGCAGGGTGACTGCAGGCCTGATGGGAAGAGGGAGACAACCTTCCCCTTCCTGGCTCCTGCACTGGGTCAGATGACAGGATCTCCTGCACAGCTGGGGCTAGGGACAAGCAGCCAGCACCCCCCTGCACACGCACACACACCCACTGTGCAGAACTGCAGCGTCTCCCCGCTCAGGGCTGCTGCATGCTGAGGAGTGGAGATGGCAGATGACAGCAGGAGCACAGCAAAGGCTCGCTATTAAGCCAGCATCTGACTGAGTGAGGGAAGGAACTTCCCAGCATGTCCATCACTGCTGGGACTAACTGTGGTCCTTGACACACTGGGCTGCATTGAGACCTCATGTCATGCTGCAGTCACACTGCACGCCTGCTCCTGCCATCTGGCTGGCATTTGTGAGTGGCCAGCGCCAGGCAGCAACCCAGAGCGAGCAGGTAGCTGAGTCCCCCCTTCACCCTGGGTACCTCCCCAGTCATGCTGTCCCAGCTCCCAGTCACCTGCCCAGGTCTGATTTAAATGGGCGGCAGAGCATCTGCAGCCGCACCTCACCTCACCCAACCGAGTACGCATTGTTGGGGAAGGGGGCTAATGACAAGCGAGAGTGATTTGAATAAGCCCCTTAGTGCGCGATCTCAATTTCTAAATAAATCTGCTTTAAATTACATTTATTTATAATTCAAGTATTTTTATTTGATCAGTCAGCGGTGCTGCAAAACCTTCAGGCGCTTAAGGTGTTTCTAATCTCCCCATCCTGTCGGATGGAGGCATCAATTGCAAGAGTCTTGGTTTTAACCCCTGAATCCACCAACCATTCAGCCAGGACCAGCCAGAAGCACGTTTTCTGTCCTCTCACTGGGGCCTTCTCTTTTCCTGGCTTTTATACATCATGGTAGCCCAGAGTGATCACTGTGTAGATTACTCGGCACCTCCGGGGTCCCCAGCTGTCATGCCAGGACACAAGTGAAACTGGGGTGAGGTTATTTTGGACATTGGCTGTGACAGTACACGTCTCTGTGAGTTTACATTTTAACATTTGTACCAGGAAATCAGCTCGGTGTCACAGGGTTAGACAAATACCTGATAAAGAAATAAACCTGTCAAATAAATTTACTTTACAAAAAGACCGAGCCCTGCAGAAGTCTCTATTGTGTGTTTTTAAAAAAATGCCTTACGCCTTCACAAACAGACTGCCTGGGATACTGCATTCCTCTGTGCCCGGGAGCCACCAGCAGCAGAAGAGGGGTGCACATACAGGAACATCCTTGGGGCTGTTTTGCTTCAATTTGGCACCAGCTGCTGAGCAGACCCGCTCTCCTTCTCCCCCTCCTCCTCCTTCCCCTCCTCCTCCTCCTCATCCGGGGCTGGCTTACCTTGCCCGGCCTCCAAAGTACCTCCAAGGTCCTCACCGAGCACCAAGTTTACTCAAGAGTTACCACAGGTGAAGTTAAGGCAAATACTGAGTGGGAAAGACTATAATGTTGTTAGAAACTTTGTTTGAAGCCCTGGCAAGTCAAACAGGTCGAGCACAAGGCTGCATTTTCAAGGTGATTTGTAGCTGCAGAAATAAGCCTGGGAAGGGGCTTTCTGGATTTCTCCAGCTTGCGCTGGCCCCGCCACAGCTCCTGCTGTGCTCACAAAGTAGCCCAAGCCCAAGTGTTTGGGCAGCGGTGGATTGCTTTCCTCCTGACGGCTCTTGTTTACTATTAAATAACCTTGAAGGCAGAGACGCTGCTTTCTGTCCACAGAGCCGTGAGCCGGTCTGAGCCACTGGTTTCTCCAGAATAACACACCCTCCCTTCTCTCATGTCTCCCAACAGCAAGAGCTGTTGCTAGCTGCTACCCAGGGCACTGACTCCCAGACTAACAAGGCACCTTTTTGCTGTGGTGTATTTGCATCTCTTTGTTGACTTTGCTAATCAAGCTCACTCCTGAGTCTTTGAAAACAGTAGTAATCAAAGGCACGCTGGCTCTTCAGGCATGGCAGCCGTTTCAGCAGAGGTAACCCCTTGGGGACCAGGCGCTTTTGGTCACTAGACTGTTAACAGCTGCATGGGAAGCTGGTGGATGGGCTGAGCATCCAGGCTGCGGAGGCACACACTCAACCATCTCTCTGAGCCAAGGTAATGCCACAGTGCCACCAAAAGGGCAACGCTTCATTGCCCGTCCCTGACCCCTTGCCCTGCTCCCACAGCCAGGCAGCACTGCTTCCTCTCCTCTCCTCGCAGGGTACTGAGGTGCTCTCCCACCTCATACAACCCCACACTCATGGTCTCCTGGGTCTGCTTTCTGCTGGGTTAGTGAGTGCAACCAGTTCATGGGGGTCCCAGCTGAGACCACCCCGTCTAGCAGCAGCGATCCTCGAGATGGGCCCCGCTGTATGGCGTAGCTGTGGCAGTCGCTGCCCTGCTGGGCTGGCCCTGCAGCAAGACTGCCCAAATCCTCAGGGGCTCACAGCAGCCGGAGGGTAGCAGGGGGAGTCCCTGGGCTGGGGAAGCCGAGTTGGCCAGGGCAGCCGGGCAGCTACAAAGCCACCCTTGTGACATGGAGCTCCACTCTGTGTCCAGTGTGGGCTGGCATAGGCCTATGGGTTGGGCCAGTTCAGAAGGGAGATGTTTTTTTTTTTTTGGTAGACTGGCATGTCACAAAGATACTCAAACCTGGTATTTCTCCTAAGATGTCATGGAGGAGGGGAGGAAAGATATCCAGCTTCAAACTATTTGTTTCAGTTCCCTCAGTGTTTTATCCCACCAGTATCAGCGTCTCAGCAAGAGAGCCTGAGTCTGGCCCCACTGAGCTGTCAGACACAAATGTCCATTAGATTCCTGTGGTGATGGAGGAACTTCTCCTCAATAAGCACCCACAGACCGCTGATCTAACACATGGCAGCTGCAGTCCAGGTCTCCCCACTCGCAGTGCTGGGCTCTGTGATTGACAGCGGCGGTTTGAGAGCAGCCAGGACAGGCTGTTAGAGAAGAGTCCCTTCGGCACATTTTGGCTCCAGTGCTAAATTTGCATACTGTATTTGCCAAGGGTTATTAGTGTTGATCAGCTGTTAAATAATCTGCCCTTTTCATTTCAGGAGGCCTGTCAGGACTTGCCTTCACGTAGGCTTTACTTAAACAGGAGGTTTATGGCATATTGGAAAAGGGTTTTCATTAGGGAGCCTTTTCCTTGAAATTTCGACAGCTACAAATACTAAACGCTGTCTCTGACATCATGAGCGTCTGCCACACGT
Source organism: Bucorvus abyssinicus (assembly GCA_009769605.1). Classification (NCBI taxonomy): domain Eukaryota; kingdom Metazoa; phylum Chordata; class Aves; order Bucerotiformes; family Bucorvidae; genus Bucorvus; species Bucorvus abyssinicus. Next base: position 37,938,384 of record CM020030.1, read on the forward strand.
GTTGCCTAACTCTCCACATCCTCAGTGTGTGAAAATGGCTGCAGCCATGGAGCAGTGGAAACCAGGATACGGCCCCGCTGTCACCCCTCATTGTACCAGGGAAGGACCTGAGAGAGGAGATGAAGATAAGGACAGTTGCCACACCAGAACTCAAAATTACCCTCTGTTGGAGAAGGGCACTGGGAGGTTGCTGTAGACAGGTTTTAAAAACAGCCTCACCCTGCTCTGCACCTGCAGGGATATAGTCTTTGAGGTGGCTTACGGGTGCGTTTCACCATCCTCAGCTTTACCTGTGTCTCCTCAGGGCTATACACGCTTTTCAATTAGCCAGCAACAGGAACTTGGGATGCTGGGAGCACGGACCAGCGGTTCAAAGGGGGTGGCTTGTGACTCAGAAGGAAACAGCAGGATGGGGTAAGCACTCTATTTGCCTCCCGGTTAGGCAATGCCGTCAAAGGCCTCCAGAAAGTCGAGCCAGGGAAAAAAATAACTTGAGGACTGAGGGGAACTTTGCAATGATCAGCTGGTTCCCACACATGTAATTACGTGCAGTACTCTACAAATTGTTAAAAGAGCCAGAAAGGAATGAAAAATATGGATGCAGCAGCGAGCTGAAGAGGGTTTTGGTATGCATACTGGCTCCTCTTGAATAGCCCGATAGAAAAAAGTTTTGCTACTTTGTGGGTGAAAGACCTTCCCTGTTACCAGCAAGTGAACTAAAAAACCTGCCTGCAGAACAGGCCCACACTCCACAGCTCCCATTCCTCCTGCCTGGAGATTTTGAGCAGCTGTTGAACTCCAAGGGCTTTGCCCCCCACCCTGGTTTGTTTAGCACAGGGATACATCTTTCCCACGGCGCCGGGGCCCAAGTGCTGCCCTCCTCCTCCCCAGGGCTGAGCCATAGCTGGTGTCAAGGCAGTACCCACAGGGAGCGCCTGCCAGCGGAGATAAGGGCGGGGGGTGCCCTGCAGAGCTGCGATGGCCGTGATGGAGAGGCATGAGTAGGACAAGAGGGCGGCAGCGGGTACCACACCGGGCATAGTCTTCACTTTCTCTCCCACCACTGATCTGGGAGGAAGAATCAAAAGCAACTATGAAAACCAAACAATTTAACTGTAATGAACCATAAAACACGGGATCAGCTGTCTGCCCCTCGCTCACCTTAGACTTAGTTGTGACTTGCCAGCACTGCCTGCGTTACTGTCATCAGGCGACAAAGCCGGCAGTTAGAATTGATTAATTGATTCGTACATTAAATAGGTATTCCTGCTCAATTATTGGCAGGTTTGTTAACGGATTACTACTTAAACGATTCTGATATTTTAAATCACTTGTTATTTTATAGATGCACATTTACTTAAAAAAAGAGCACCCCTTGCATCTATTAACATATTAAAGAGAAAATAAAACATCCAGGCTGATATAATGCACAATGTGGCATTACTCTGGGTGCTTCCTAAGCTAGGGAAATCTTATTTGTTTAATAATAAGTTGGTCATGAATATGCAAATCTGCATCAGTGCAGTACCTCACTGCTGTCACTATTAATGAGTTGCAAATTAATGTGACAACAAAAGGAAAATCTATTTAGTGGCAGATTTGCGGTTCATACCTGGCTCAAGAGAGCAACCGTCCACAGTCACGTCGATCTGCTCAAGCAAAATGCGCACGTGGTGTGGACAAGGTTTGCTTCGGGGCTGCCAAACCAGAAACAAGCAACGCGCTACTTGCACCCCCAAGGGTAGAAGGCAGCGTTCCTCCTAATGATCCATCATGCTCAACTTGCAGGAAAATACAATTTCTTCACTCCGCAATCACGGCGAACCCATGCAATACACTCTAGCGAGTGAAATGCAGAAATAGTAAGACTGACGTAGGTAGGAAGATGGTGTGGATATCTAGGCACAGTATTTAAAGAGAACTTCTTCTTCAGATCTGTTTAGGGATATTTTTTTTTCTCCTGATAACGCCACAAGCTCACAAAGTGAAACTTGTTAGATTCCAGACACTTTCTTCTCCCATCCCTCCTTCTAGCAGAAATGCAATGGTGAATAAGCACATTGAGAAAAGACCTAATACATGTCTTCACGACTGTGGCATTCAGCATTTCTGTCTTGCGTAGTGGTGCCAAGCCCTCTCTTACCAACACTGGTCTCATACCGAAATGAAAGTATGACATTCTGCAAACAATTTTAAACAGATATGATACTATTTTTTCAGTTAGTTTGCATCTGCACAAGTTTAAAGTAGCAATGCGTGCCTTTTTCCTATACAAACTGAAGCAATGATGCTGAATGCAGCCCCGCAGAGCCTGGGAATGGCAACTGCCTGCATTTACCACTCCCTGACACCTTGTTCATATTAAAACACAAATGATGGGCCTCATCTATAGTTTTGTTCTTTAACACAGAAATGAAGGGAGGAGTCAGCTTCAAACTCTTTGATTCATGGAGCGGGCTTGGCCCCTGGGAGCAGTTTTTAAGACAGTTTCAATTCCACTCCTGTGATCCTGCAAAGTAGAAGCTGGGTCAGGCTTCCAGCAGACATCTGGGCTCCCCCTTTAGCAGATTGCTCCCCAAAGAGCACAAACAAGGATCAAACACCTCTGGGCCTTACTTGCCACTCATTTTATCAGTGTCTTTGGCCCTTGTCTCCAACTAGGCCACCAGAGCAAAAAGGGGAGACAACAGCAAAGCAGAAGAAACAAGCAAAGTGTCCAGAGGGAGAAATAACCCAAATGGGGAACTCGCAGGACTGACCCCACTACGCAGAACGCAGTCCTCTTGGATAAGACAAGGCAGCAAAGGAGTAGTTCAGTATTTTGCAGTCCTCAGCACCATCGTTTAACTCAGGGGAAACCTCCCAGCATTGCTCATGCTGTGGCTTCTTTCCCCTACCAGGCAGCCAGCCTAGAACCGGATATTTCCTGGGATTTCCCAGCCAGTGCCAAGTAACAGTTTGACAAAGGAAACTCCCTTCGGTGAGGCTCACCTGCCTGCTCTAGCTGGGGGTTTTCCCTATTGCACCAGTGGTTCTCCAACACCTCCCACCTCCATAGGTCAGCACAACCTCCTAGCCAGGCAAATTCAAGTGATAAGCAGGGGAAATTCAAGGAAACACCTTGGCTTGGGCCCCAACAGCATCAGCGCTGCACTTTCACCTTGCAGAAGGCAGGACACAGGATCAGCAGGGTTTTACCACCCCCAAAGGGTGCGTTTCTGTTTCCTTACTTTTTTATTAACCTGGAGCAATGTGAAGCGAGTATCTTTGGCCCAAGGAAGATGAACAGAAAGGTTCTTTAAAGCAGAGCATCACGAGTCCAGAAGCCGAAGTGCTGAACATCAGCCCCAGCCCAACCCTGCCCTGCCCTGCCCTGCAGGTTGGAGCTAGTTCAGTCCCCAGCTCTGTGCCATGCAGGATCCAGCCAGCCCCAGTGTTGGCAAGGTGGCCAGCATTTCAACTCCCTGACTATGCTCGCTCCCTGCTGGCACATTGCCATCTCTCCTACCCCCAAGGTAACTATCCCCTGGGCTTGCCTACTGCAAAACTACATGTGCAGCCAGCCTCTCCCACAACAGCCCCTCCCAAACCGCCCAGAATAGAGTCAGCCAAGCCAGTCTCGTGTCTCGCAACCCAGCAGCATGGGATGCTGCCCTCCTTCTCTGCTGAACCCTCCATGCTCTCTCAAGCACCCTCATACAGCAAAGCCACTTTAAAAAAGTACATCCTAGAAGATAAAATGGTTGCGCTATGTCAAGGGACAGCACTGTGATCAGGTGTTCCCTGCCACAGCCCTATTTTTAAGAGTGCAGAGGGGCCCCAGGACAGGCACATGCTTGCGTTAAAACAGCATGAGGCTGTTACTGTATTTGAGCACGGATGCAAGCGCCAGCATGGAGAAGGCCCAACTGTACTCGGTGGAGATAGTGTAAAGCTGACTAAGCGGAAACGTTTGGACAGCACGTGCTCCAGATCATTTGAGGAGGAGCTGGCCAAAAGAGGAAGCCACGTCAGTCTTCTGTTTGCCTGCAGGGCACAGCAAGAAGTGAGGTGTCTGCTGCGCACCCCTGGAAGTGGCAAAAAGCTAATTTATGCTCAGCTCAAACCATCCAAGCATTATGCAGCTGATCAGATAAACGTGTCTGCAACAATTGCTTATAACATTCTCCCTTGCTTTTAAGGTTTTTTTGGTCCACCTCTGCTTTCCAGGAAAATCAGGGGGTAAAAGCAGCTGGCACTGGACAGTAGGGATGTCTGTTTTTCAGTTCCTTGCAAAGCTGGAGGCTGGCTTAAAAGGAAACTCAGGGTGTGCGTGTAAATTGTACTGAAGAGACCATCATTATCCAAAACCTGGAGAAAGATGTCAGTGGTTTGTATTAGGACCAAAAATTCCCTGTCCTGTGCAGAAATGGGACTTCAGCCACCAGGAGCAGACAGCTGTCACAGCCCTCTCTCGCCTCTTGGCTCAGCCACAAAACCACCTTAGCCCCAGAAGTCCCACTGTAAGCCAGACAGTACAAACATCTGGCAAAAGACTCAATGGCAACACACCACAAGAGACATCAGCTTTGGGTCTTTCCCTCTGGGACACCTTCAGGAGCAAAGCGTCATTCTCCCTTACCTTCAGGGTGAGGGTAACTTGGACCCTTTCTTAAGCTCCACCAAGAGCAAAGATCTAAGCTGCAGTACACTGTCCATTAATCAAAAACTCTGAGCCTCACTGCTCAGATGATTTCTCAGATGGACCAGGAGCTCTGCTGGAGACCCTTTTGGTGAGTGTCCTGGCTCTCATCAGAAAAGCAGCACCGTATAAACATCTCAGCTGAAGTGCCTGGTTATCACAGGACATACTACTGCTAAAAACAGCCCCAAAGCAAAACTGAAGAGTTTGGGTTCACAGCAAGAACTTCTTTCCACAAGGGGAAGGGCAGACCCAGACCCTTAAGAGAGGGCCTGCCCAAGCCCAAGGAGCCCAGCCTCTCAGATGCAAGTTCCCGATATCTGTGTAAGAGTGCTGTTCTGGTCACTGTCCCTTTAGATCCTCCCAAAAGCATGCTCGTAGCTTTAATGCTCCACATTAAAACTTAAGCATTTACCCTGGTACTATTTTCCTCCACTCACCAGTCACCACTGAAAAGATAATGCCATCAATTCAACTTAAAATGATGACAAAGGAGGGAAAATAGTTGAACCTATTCACAATTCTTCAACGAAAAGGCGATGCAGAAAGTATTGTGAACACTGCTTTTAAACCTCTGTCCCACAAAAGGCACTCACCAGATGTTTTCTTGTAACCTTGACATTAGAAAGCCGATGCAGATTCTACCTCAGATTTCATCAGCCGCTCGCCCTACCTGTGCCAGCTCTGCTCCGCTTCAGGAACCGCACGCGAAGCCTCCTTTCATAAACGTTAATGAGTCGGAGCTCATTTCGCAACCAGGCATAAAATTAATAGGAGTCACTTTAGCCTCCTCATTTCTCAACAGTTTTATTGCCTTTAAGAAAATTTTTGTAAAATATAAATACAAAGGCAGGAGATTTACTTACAAAGTTAAAACACAGATCTCAAACATAAACACACAATTCAGAAAATTTAGTTTATGTACAGTTTCAAGCAACTTCAACATATGTTAGTTTTTCAATATTTTACAAGGTACAGAAAAAATAGTTCAAAGTCTTCTTTAAATAAAGAGCATAAAATGTTTAAACATATATAAACAATCCGGTTTGATGTGTGAAAACTAAATTTCACAGCTTTTAAATTAGGATATAAAAGTTCTTACAATTAGTTGATGCGTATGGATATGGTTTAATTTATATTACAAACTATTGAATTATATTCAATAGTGCTTACCTGGCCAAAGCAGGTAATTCTGTAAACAAAAAAACAAAAATAATATCACCAAGTGCCTTACCGAATTCTATCTCCCAAACAAGCCACACGACTTTGATCACATCACCTAGAAAAAGTATGTTCTGTGTAATCAGTGCTTTGTATGAAACAAAGTCAAAGTGTGGGTGTGTTCTTTAAAAAAAAAATGTGTTCCAAGTAATAACAAACTTATCCCAAAGCCTGTGTGCATTTAAAGAAACACTATATAACAATTTTGTAAAAACTGATTGAAGTTAAAAAAAAAGTCTTCCAAAATCCATCCAACTGGAATTCAGATCTCTTATATAAAGGAAAGATATTTTCATATTTAATAGTGTCCTTTCTTTACAGAAACAATTGCTTTTGAACACATATACATAAAGAAGTAACTGTATAGAGCACTGTACATTAAACGGCCTGATGGTTCACCAGAGGATGTCGAAGGGAGGGTCCTCGTGCGGATGCAACCAGTGAAGCGAGGAGCCGAGCAAAGTCTTGAGTTCGCTTGTAAACTCTACCAAGTCCAACAGCTCTTTGCTCTCTGGGTTAAAAGCTTCAAGGTCCGTAGCACAAGAGAACAACTGGCTGAGGGAAGTCTGTTTATAAAACTCTGCCTCCGTGATGGTGACGACTTCCAGATTGGGGAAGTTGCAGCGGAAGATGCGAGATGACATTTTTAGCCTCTTCACCACGTCCGAGAGCAAAAGCCAGTTTCGTGGTCTGTGGAAACAAAGAAGAAAGAGGCTCCAATACCCAGTATCAAGTCACGGGCTTCTTGACTCTTCACCATATCGCTGTGCGACAAATCCTCCCCGACCGTACTGGCACAAACAACCCCCCTGAAATGAAGGCCATTGCCCAGAGGGTTGAATATAAGAGACGTGCAGGTGTGTACGTATTTAGTCACAGTACTGCTGCCCGTAGCTTTGGGGAAGGAGGGGAACCAGGCACACAGGGCACTGGAGCCTATAAAGCCAGGGCTCGTGAGCGCACATGTGAGTCAGCGGCCATCCCAACGGCCGCACACACGGTTAAAGGTTCACCTGGCTGACACCAGCTCCCATTTAGCAAGATAGAAAATGACCTAGACTTACAATCAGAAATTTCAGCACCTCCGACTTCCAGAGATGCCAGTATTAAATACGAAACAACAGAGGGTTTTTTCCCAGATTAAGAATACAATATTTAATTCAATCTTTGTACTTGTCCACTCCAGAGAACTTCAGTTATATCCATCACACAAATAATAAAAACATACTAAAACCCACACTCCTGCATGATTAGTATTTAAAACTTTTCCCACGGCTGTCATCAAAACCGGTGCAATGACAATCAGTAGCTCTTTATGAAGCTAATTTATATCTTGAATACAACAGATGATAAAATTTTCCAGGATTCTGTTTATTATTAAGTATTATAGTACCTTCTGCAAGACGTTTATCTGTTCGATATGGTTCAGGGCTTTAAACCAGTTTTGCTGCAAAGTCTAGAACAGCAGCAACAGTGTCATTTCATCGACCACAAAAGTGTGTCCACTCAGCAAAACAGAAAAGCCCATTAAACACAATTAAGAACACTTTGCAAACATGATATCCAAAATCAAGTGCTAGAAGCACATCTATCTTGGGATGTTATACCAAGATGCCTGCCTGGGATGAGGGAAGCTATCTTGTGTTCAAACATCATTCAGCTCAGGGCTACGGCATTCAAAACACAGCCCCAACAAGGCAGCCTTTCCCCCTCTCACCTCCTATTAGCTTCTTTCTAAAAAGCCTGGCAGTTTCAGTATTGCGCTCTCATTTATGTTCGATAAATGCAAACGCATTTCCCCACGGACACAAACTGCTGCCACCCCAAGCAGATCACCTCAGCTATTTTTACCCCAAACTCTCTATTTGTTCTTACCCCTGAGAGAGACACACTTGAATGTTGTAACACGGCAAGGGAGGCTCATCCGAAAATTCAAATTCAAACACATCACTAAAGCCGTCTTTATCTTCATCACCTGGGCCGGGAGGATTTGCCAAGATGTCAAATCCAGATTCATCTTTTGGATCTAAATAAAATTGAATAAAGGTGCCAAGTCAGCACTGAAGAGAATGTTGCAGGTCTTGCTTTTTCTTCCAATAACGTGATCTGTAAATAAAATCAGTTTGCTTCCTTCCTAGCTTCCTCCACCACAAAAACAAAACAGCCCCCGCCCCCACGTGCTGCATGTTTTGAAAGTCTCTGCATACGAAGAAATAAAGGGTAACATTTGCTCACCACACACAGAGCTGCCGTAGAAATCCCAGTACAAACCAGGGTCATCAACACTTCGACCTTGCAGGTCAGTTAAATACTCTGGAGAGGAAAAAATAACAACAAAAACATACCGATGAGAACAAAAAGCTGGCAAGTGTGTCATACAGTCTCACTGTGCACGCTCCATACCTTCCATCAAAAAAACCCACACCGTATTCCTGATGCACGTGCCACAACCAGGATACACACACCATTCTTGCAAGTATTTCTGGAATTTGATCTTCTCCTTCATGCTTTCTCCCATCTTATCAAGTAATGCCCCAACATATCAAACAACATCCAAGGTCTAACAGGGACAGACCCAACCTTAAGCTTCAGAAACTGAGAGCGTCATTTTATTTTTGTGAAAGATAGGATGTATCACGCTTTTTAGCCCGCGCAGTTACTCTGGACACCAACTTGGGGGTGAAACAGTGGCCCCAAATAAACTGATGGGAAAGGTTTTTCCACACAGATACGTTCAGAAGATTTAATTATTTTCTACAGTCATAACTTGGGAGATTTGCTAGCTGGAAAAGATACTGGGATTCAAGAAGTTAAGAAGTCCAAGACACTAGACTTTACTGGAGTCCTGATACACCTTTCTACACTGCACCATTTAAACAGGTAAGTGGATGAGTACTTAAACTCGTTGACTGTGAACATTGCAAGCATTTTCAGAAGTAAGTTATTAGGGAATACAAGTGTCTTTACCAAAACTAACAGAAAAAAAAAGCCAAAACCGTGTTAGAACACGGACATGTTTAAAGCCAAGAGCCTTTACGTAGTTTTACAGCATTTCAGATACAAAAGGAGGCAGAACTCGCAAAAACGCAAGTACTAGGAAGATAAAAAGCAAGACCACAGGAAAACATGATTGTGTTTAACAAACAGCTATTGGATTTGGCAAGTTTCTTATTTTCATTTCAAACAGAAAACTGAAGGCACTGAAACAGCCTGCTGATCTCCTACCAACCTATCAAATCTGATAGTGGCATAATCCTTATGACTTATTAAAAGTTTCAATTAGAAGGAGCCCCCATGCATGGCTACGCTTCCCACCAGCAGCCTGGAGGTTTTGAAGGCAGAGAGGGAGCTACTGCAGCCTACCCTAACGCTTCCTGGCTTGGAGCCATGCCCAGCAAGCAGCAGGGACTTTGAGGGGACAGGGAACTGGTCTCATTTGCCACAACCATCAAAGCTCCAGGCAAGGTGGTCACACACCTGTAAGAAAGGTCTCCATGAGCTCACTGTGGGTCATTTTCACAATGGTCCTCCCAGAGTAGGTCGCAAGCGTTGGATCAGCACCGTAAGACAGTAACAGGCGGACAATTTCCAAGTGATCGTTTTCGACCGCATCGTGGATTGGTCTACGGGGAAATAGAAAAGATCATTTTGACTCAATAGTATTACGCAAATGTCTTTGACAAGAAACTTTTGACTTCAGATCAAAGTTATTTATAGCAAATAGCACTATTAATACACCTGTCAATCATCTTATTGTCGGTTTTACTTGCATATCATCCCTTCTCCTCTTGTCTTTTTCACAGTCAGACTGCTCAGGGCTGACATTTCCGTTACGTCTCTTCATTGCCTCGAATATTCTGAGGGCCAGTAAAATAATTACACCGCCACTAACAGAAAGCAGGAGTCTGCACGAAGCCTCAGAAACATAATTTTGCTGCAAGTCACTCTAGCGTTCCAAATCTCTGCCAATTTAACAGCGTGTTGTGGAGCAAGGGCTCGTTCAGCCTGCCTCTGGGCAAGCACGGAAATCAGTTACCCAAAGCTCCTAAATAATGTACACAGAAATAAGTTATGAAAATTTGCTGGGAATTAAACTTCCGTGCTATATCCTCTTTAAATAGTACTTGCAAAGATATTTGCAGCACAATTCAACCCTTCTACTCGGAGAATAAGAAAACATGTTATTTTAAGTTTAGTCCACCCAAAAGTTAACACATTTCACGCAGCATGAACAATCTATACAAGCTCAGACACAGATTTTGTGAGCTCACAGAAGGATTATTCATTAATAGACATGCCTGCAATTCCAGGTTTAGAATTCCTTATCGCTAATTATAAATTGCATTAACTTTTGCCTTTAAAATTGATTATACGTAACGGGTAAGTTGTCTGGAAGTAGAACATATTACTCTTCAGACTAATGAAGATGTGTTAAAACTTCGTCTTTCCCTTAGACGGCGATGAGCAGATGAGCCACCAGAGTGATCATGGCAGTTCAACTCAAGTCTACACACCTCCTCCTTTAGGCTGTCAACACCGCTGCCTCCCCCCCCAACAAGGTTTTCAAGCTCTCAAACAGATTTATTAAAAGGCAAGAGAAGTAAGGAAGGACTTTAACTAGGATCACGTACTGCCTTCCTGGAAAGCTTTCAGAATGACGCTACAAGGAGAAGTCATCTGGAAGCATAGACAAGCAAACCCCTCAACTCCATCTGCCAATATGCCAAGCAACGCTCAGCTAACAACCACAGCCGAAATTCCCTCTGCGAGGAGGCCACATCCCACCACTCCTGCCACATGAAGCAACGTCCCCTCTACATCACCATCGCTTTGGTATGGGCTGGCATCCACATGAGCTCAGGGCAGAGGAGAGACAGATCAAACCAGTCAGAAGAGGAAGGTACACCACTGTTCTCCTACGTATCACATAGCACTGCTGGTAAGCGAGGGACTCTGACCCATATCCAAAAGAAGTATGTTCCAGGCGTGTTTACTCCTGGTACTTTCCAGTAGGCTGTGACTGAGGGTTATTAACATCCGTCACATGTGAAGCACTCTCACTTGTCCCCACCTTGCTGGAAAGCTGTATGCAGTTCTGGTTTTGGTATGTGCATGCTATATTGACATGAGGAGGTGCACTTGGAGAGTCTGCGGCTCATTCCCTATGGAGAAAGGGCTTATTCCAAGCTGCCTGCCTTCTGCACGCCTCAGGCCACCAACACAGCAAACAAGCAGGTGATCCTCAATCTGCTGAACACAGTCCTCAATCCAGCTCATGCTACCCCTCAGACACTCAGCACCAGAGAGCACAACTCATGCAAGCCTTCAAAGCCCAATGTGCTGCTGCTTGGAAAATCGCTTTCAAATTTTAAGACCGGAGAGGTCCATGAGGATCACTTGCAAAGGGTCGGGATATCCCTTCTCCATTTCTCAGGGAACTCTAACGTAACACTGAAACAATCTGACACCCTTGAAACAGACGGTGCTGGAGAAACCAGCATTCCCAGAGTCCCCTGCAAGCCTCAGCCTCCCACCTCCACCTACTGACTCAGTGCTTCCGCACAGGGACTGTCACAGCATCGCCTGCCTACGCTGCACCCAGCACATCCCAGGATCTGGACACCGCTAAGCATCCCAGGCGATACAACACAAGAGGTAACAAATAACAGGGGTGCTGACACGGAGGCTGAAGAAGTATCGGGTGTTTCTGGCTGTCAGCAAGGATCTGAGCCTGAGCTGTCTGGTCACAACGCTCCGAGCACCTACAGCAGAACTTGCTGCAAACCCTCCTGGCCCCCACTGGGCATGAAGCACCCCCGGCTGCAAGTCTGGCAACAGGCACCAGGAACAGATGAGAGTTACGGCTTCCGTCAAATGCTGGGGACGCTTTTTCTCCCTCACTCCCTCACTCTACTGGAGTCTTTAATTTTGAACTGTTTTCCATTTTATTTTAGAACTGGGATTTTCTGGGGTTTGGGGGGGGGGGGTGGAGAGTGTTGTGGGTTTATTGGTTTGTGGGTTCTCTTGTTTGGTTTTTTTTTTTTTTTAAACTGACTTACCTAAGTGGCTTTTGAAGCAATAATGAATTCAAGATGATCCCTTAACTTATTAAAAACAGCATCTAAATCACCGCCCAGTGTTTCAATCGATTTAACGACACCCGGACGAGTTTATTAAAAGGTGCCTGGGCATTGCCTGGGAATGAAAAATTGCAGCGCATGGGCTGTAACCCCAGGATGGGACCCCCTCTCCCTTTCTGCAGGTCACCCAGCCCAGTGCAGTGGTGCAGACAGGGCCAGAGGCAACAGGGCAGCTAGCAGGGCAAGCAGCAGGGTGGCAGACCTGTCTTTGTTGCTTGCTGGAGCACAGGGAGGCTGCCCTGGGCACAAGAGGGAACTTACGAAAGGCAAGGGAAGGAAAGGTGCCGTAAAGCCGTGCAAGAGGAGGAAGAACAATAAATAGAGGGAAGCGAAGGAAGGAAAGAAAACACTGGCAGGGAGGGGAAAAAAAAAAGAGATTCCCCATAGATAAGGCAGGGGAAAAAAGGCAATAACAGAGTGCTGACAGATTCTTATACTGGCTAGCACAGCTTCTTGGCAAGCTCACAAGCGGGACCATGCAAAGGCACAGCTACCCGTTTGCTTCTCCCACCAGGGCCGGCAGAGGAGGGAGTATTTTTCAGTCTTGGCAGAGTTTAACCATCCTCTTTGTAGGATGCAAGAGTGACTACTGCAGTCGGCAACTTTTTCAGATGTGAAAAAAAGATCCCTGGGAGTCCTCTCCTGGGCTGCTTTGCCCATATAATCTCTTCCGCCCTGAGCATCGTGGAAATAAACACACTCCATCCCTAACGGTACAGTTAACGGTAGTACAGCTCGTTTCTAAAACAAACCCTTCAAAAGGCCCCAGAAGGATATGGGGACATTCGAGAGCTGCAATATGCTACAGGAGACACACAGCTCAACCCTCTCTTGTGTACTGTCGAATACTTCCTACTATTTTTACCGCTACTAGAGCTAGGAAAAAATTTCACTGGGGGTTTATCATTCCACCACCAAAATTATAAACTATTTAGACCAGTCAGGGTTTGCTCTCAGCCCTTCAGGCACCATCAGAATTTTCCTTGCTGCAATAAGAGGTCTTGTAACACCGAGCAATACCATATCTCGGGGTTTTATTCTGACTTCCATCTACTCTATTACGCAACGCTGCCCCACGGAAGCGGCAAGGCACAAGTTGGAGGAGGGCAGCTACGCCGGCTGCCTCTTCTTTAACACAATTAGCTGCTGGAGGGTATTGCTCTGCCAAGACCAGCTGAAAGGAGGCAGGAAGAGAGCCATCTTGGCATGGTCCTCCCAGGGAAAAAATAAAAAAGGCTGAGCTCATCAGCCGCCAGCGAGAAGGATAAAGCAAAACTGGCTGTGGAGAGCGAATCTAGCGAGCGAACTCTGAAGCAACGAGAGAGGCCTCGGTAACAGGCAGGAGATGCCGGCATCTTTGGCACGCGGCTTTGTTTTCAAAGCAGCGCCGGTTCAGCTAGGGCATGCTGCAGGAGGTAAGAGGAGGAGAACAAGGAAATAAGGCCAACTACACCGACAAACATCCTTGCTGATGTCAGGCACTGGTCGTCTAACGCCCCTTGTTAAGCTACTGCACTTACTGGGGTCCTGTCAGGGAAGGAAAGCACTCACCTCTTAAGCACCGTCTATTATTATTTATAGGTAAGACGATTAAGAGCCCTTAGTGACTGTGGCACCTCTGAGACAGGTCTTAAAGATCTCACCCCGTTCTACAAAAATCCTTGATGAGCCACTAATTCAGCAGCACAGTACTTGTGTATTCAGGGTCTGCAGGCGCTGCATTCGGAGATCCACGATCAGCACAGTTTAAGGGGGAAAACACCAAAGGTTGCCGTATTTAGCCCGGCCAGATGTGCTGCGAATGGGGCGGACAGAGGGACAGGCAGCAGCAGCTGTGCAGGCAGAGCCCCAGCGCTGAGCTGAGAGTGAAGGGAAGGGCTCCACCATACCTAAATCCCCAAACCCCACCACCTCCTTGCCCTGCCACTTCAGTCTGATGCTCCGTTTGGTTTTGGTTTCACCAAAATTCAGGAACCGGGAGGCCAAAAAACCTTGTCTACTGAACTCGAGACAGACTGGCTGTGTAGGTACGTAAAAGGCAACACCAAACAAAGAGGCTCAGGTCTTTGCTTCACTTTCAAAACTTAAACACACGCAAGCAAAAGCACCGTATTGATGGAGCATCTGCAGCACTTCAGACAGGACTGAAAGGAGAGATGTACGGAATCTGCAGAACTTTCCTCCATCCTTCTCGTTCACATGGACATTTTGTTCCATCTGAAGCCATATCCTCACTTGTCACAACTTTTCAGAGCGTCCTCCAAAAAGCTGACCACAGAGGTGGGAGGCAGCAAGTAACGCAGACCGAAGCTTCAGGCAGCTGGGATCGAAGTGACACCCCAGGCTGTCACACCAGCAAACGCAGCGTATGCAGTTACATCACAGCTCATGCAGTTACACCACTCCTCTGTGCGGATTTACGTCAACTGGCAGAACAGAACTATACACATCCACTGTTGTGGTCTGGAGACTCGAGAGAGCTTCCAGCACAACCAAAAATATCTTCGGATAGTGGGTTTGTGAGGTGGCTGAGGCGGCAATAAGGCATATTCAGTGTAATTAAAAAAGCAGGGGAGGGCTCGGGGGAAGTCTTTGATGGTAGGTTGGGTGAATGTGTTCAGGAATTTGAATTTAGAAAGCAACGCAGCTAAGAAAGACTGACACTACTTTCCTCCTAAGAGTTAAAGCAGAAAAACTTATTGAGGCTTCATGGAATTTGTCTTACGCATGTCATGATTTACTCCACAGAGACAGAGAAGTCTGGCCCTACCAAAAGGCAGTGGATAACACCGAACAGAAGTTCCTTACAGAAGCTTCTGTTCTCTGTCCTGCCCAACTCAGGGCAGCTAGACCATCTTTCATCCGTATATTAGACGTGGTTTGGATTCACACCGTCTGTTGGGCAGCTTTTCAAACAAAAAATAAGTCTGCCATCAGAAAAGAAAGCGAACCGCAAGCTGAGTTCTGACATTACCGTCTATGATGAGATCATTACTATGTTCAATGCTAAAATGCATCCTCCCCATAACAACTTTTCAGGGTACACAAGCAGTTTCTTTCTTGAAAATCAGTTCCATCTGTGAATCAAAATCAAAGGTGGACTCTCGACTGCTGGGTGATTAAGACTGGTCAGAAAGTTCCTGGGGTTAATTTTTTATATAGGTTACTCCAGAAAGCGAAACAAAAAGAATTTAGGATTCTTTTTAAAGCAACTTGCCACTGTTGCATAGGTCACATATTAAAAGTGGAGACAGCAGAAAATACGGGGCTGTGTGTCAGCCTAGAGGGCTGAGACTTCTTACAAAGAAGTGGGAGCTGGAGATGGAATCTGACAATCGAGTCAGAGTTTTAATGTTTCTCCAGAAACATCTCCTTTGGGCCACGATGGGCCGGTAACGACTGACCATCGTGAACCATCTTCACCGGCCCTCTTGGGACTTTTGTTTTCCTGACTCCTCCCTTCCCAAGCTAATAAATAAAGAGCTTAAAAACAAAAGAGGCAGACTCTTAGTTATGCTAATTTTACCTCCCTGGCTATTTGGATGGTGATAGTGAATTCGATAAACCATTTAAGATAACAAGCTGCAGGAGCTTCGTAGAATACAAAGCGACCTGTCCCCAAAATGCATAGACTGGATCCCAAAATGCATACACCGGGTAATCTTCTGCATATGCTGAGGACAAGTCACCCCAGGGTCAGCCGTGCAGAGGTGGTCAAAGAGGTACTTTAGGAGATGCACAAGGAGCTTAAAAAAGGTGCAGAGCAGCATTTCTATCTCCACGGAGCAAAAAAGAAAAGCTCGCTTATCTATTCTGCAAGCATAAGAACTAAGCACCCCTACTATTCTGCGAAGGAAACTAAAAAAGGCTAATTCGGGATTAAGAGAAAAAAAACTGAATCAAAAATATCAAACGAGCAGATAGTTTAACAGTTCAGAAAAACAACGTTTTTATATAGCACATATAGGACTCACACACCCAATAGCCGCAAAAGCCTGAAGTGCTCTTAAAAGTAACCCTGCTAACAAGGCAAAGCCCACTCTTTTGGCACAGCTCAAAGGACCCGAAGCACACACGAGCAGAGCTGCTGCTCAAGTATCGCTCCTTCCTGCCCTGCAGCTGGCAGCTTCACAAACTCTTTAAGTCAAAATAAAGCACAACTTATTAAAATTCCCAGAAGAAAAAAATTACGCTGAACTCCAATCACAACAGAAGTGTGCCCCTGCCACTTTATTAACCAGGGGAGGTCACCGAGTCCTGCGTGCTCCTGCCCAAGGACCAGCAACAACAAGGAGGACATCATGCAGGAGGACCATGGCAGCGTTACTGCTTTGAGGGTTTCATGCAGGATGGGGTGCGGGGGACAAGGGGAGGATAAAGGAGAGGCATAAAGACAGAGGGCAAGGGCGCTTCCTTCCACCAGCACAGCCGAAGAAACCACCGTCTAGTGGTGGTGACCACCCGATGCTGGGCCAGGGTTGCTGCTAACCTGGTTCCATCCTGAGCGCTGCAGTTCACGTCAGCCCCGTACTCGAGGAGATGCCGCACGATGCTCAGCCAGCCTCTGGCACAGGCCTCATGCAGGGCACAGTAACCCGCGTTGTCACGATGATTCACATCACACACCTTGTTTTCCAAACAATACAGAACCACTTCCTGGAAACAGGAGGAAAAACACATACATTGAGTTATTTCTTGCTGCAGAGATGCACAGATTTCCCTTCTTGAAGGAAAAGGGTAGCTGAGGGAAAGGCAAAAACACAAAATCCCTACCATACACCTAAGTCACCCTCTTTGAGATGGGTCACTCAAGAGGACAATCAAAGAGGGAACTGTTGAAAGTCATGTTTATTCAGCAGACATAACATGAGACTTTCCACAAGCAGAGTAGCTTGTGCGAAGCAGAGCCAAGAGCTCCGTGCCCCGCAGGGACCTTCCCGCAGCCCCCAACGTCAGGAATTGTTGCAGAGGGAGAACGTGCAAATTTCACAGTCAAAACTCACAGCTTTCCACTTCTCAAAACTTCCACATACGAAGCTAGCAGGAATGTTTTTACTCTTGCATCTGCATTTTTTAGCAGAAAATTCTGCAAGCACAACAGCAGCACAGCCGATGTCAGTTTGATTTTAAAAAGAAAAAGCACATGACCCAAAACAAAACACATTTAAGACACACAAAGGATGGTTTACTATCAGCAAACAAAAAAAAAACCTCTAGGTCTATCAAGATCAGGGAAATCCCATTTTCACCCACCCTGGTTTTCTGCATGCAGAACTAAAGCCAGGTGCCAGGTTCCAGTAACGAGCCCAGCGCCGTGGGAAGCCATGTGAATTTAATATAATCCATCTTACAGTCAAATACACCACGGTCGAGAGCCTAGGCCAGACTCAGCTCTATGCCGCCGTGTGGCCTTGAAACAATGACTGCTCCATCACTCAACCAAAAATTTAGGATGGTGTGAGTCTTCCTCGATTTGTGTCAGATGCAAAACAGAAAAAATCCCACATTTCTAAGTGACGCTGTATGCATAAAATAGCCCCCATGTTCCCAGATTAGTGGCAAGCCATTAATTTTGCATTTTTTCCTCTCAAAGGCTGAGCGACATCCCCGCAAAGCAAGACACGATGTGGAGGGGGCGAGTGTTTGCTTTGCCAAAACAAGAGAATAAAACAACTGTCGGGTGCGATGCATTTATTCTTCCCGTTTCAAAATCTACCGGAAAGCCCGCAATAATCTGTGCTCTGGGTATACCTGACCCAAGAGCTGGTATCCAGGATACAGCATGAAGCTGCTCTTTTAGCAGGCCCTCGCTAACCATTCTAAAGTGGGGAGCTGCCCGTTCCAGGCACCAGAGCATTCACCTCACCTGCTGCCAGGACGGAGTGGTCCACCACCTACGCCCAATGCACCCACCAGTTTAACCTGGGATCCCCACAGTCCTGCCTCTCGCTAATAAGTCCAAAGGCCAAAAATCAGTCCAGAACAGATGATCTTCACCCTGCACTCGCTCAAGCCCATAAGAAAGGGCTGTGCAAAATTATACCCCAGAGGAATGAATTTTCCTTCAAAACCAGACCACCCTGCCAGGCAAATTAGCAGATGGATATAGGTAGTAAAAGCAGCTGCCACATTCGGCTCCACTTTTAGCATGCAGTTACCATTTAAAATAGATTCTGCAACTCAAAATAAAAGATCTTTCATCTATTTTTGTAAAAATGAAAGGCTCGTCCTAGGGCGGAATACCTACTACTGGACGAAAAGGGTAATTTTGTCGGGCAATTCTGTGTTAAGAGGCTATAAGAAGAATGTCATTAACCACAAAATGTAACCATAAAGACCATAAAACTCTACATTGTTAATTAATTAAATGCCTCATTAACTTTTTTTAACATGATTTATTCAATTTACAAAAAAATTAGCCATAACTGCCAAATACAGGAACATGTGGTGTCACAAACACACTTTTGGTTTCATAAGCATCCCTCACTAACATTAGAGAAAGGCTGTGAAAGTGCCACGGGGCAATTTAATGTTTGTTCAGGTATTCTGTTTAAACCAGCAACCTGAAAATCACTCGCAGTTAATCCAGAGAGTCAAGCTAGCACATCACCAGCCAAGACATGTGCCACCATCGCTTCTGCTGCCTGCAGTTTGTAAGCCAAATTGCAAACAGCGATGTTAAAAGGTGCATGCAAATATGCATGCTTCATCCTCACCTACAAAGAGGTGCCCTTAGCTTTAGTCCCTCCCACCCGTGCTCTGCAGCAGCTCCTGCCCCTTTTCCAAGGGAAGGTGTCAGCATCCCCCTGCGCATCCACCATGCCCTGGTCACTCATGCTGCCACCAAGAAGCACTATTCCCCTCCATCCAACCTCGAAATAGGGCCCTTGGGTGAGGTGTTGTAAGTTGAGCTGTAACGCTTCCCCACAGCACCGTGCCAAACCCCAGAAGCAATGTTCATTCCTGGGCAGGGTGCAGGAGCACTAGGGGAGCTGTGCAAGTACAGAAAGATGCTCAGGAGCTCCCGTTCCTGTGCCACCAGGAACCCAGGGCCAGATCCTCGTGTGAGACATCCCCAGGGCACATCCTGTCCCCCTGCCTGGATACGCCCTGTCTTCATGAGTATCTAAAACCCCCGGGGAAACAAACACCATCTTTCTCGCATCCCTATCACACATCACACATTCCTCTAATTTCACTGCCTTCCCAGGCAGGATTTAATCCCAAATTCACCAGAGAACTTTCCAAGTCCAGACACACAACAAAAAACAAGCGGCACAAAGACAGCCAGTGTTTCCTCTCCCATCAAATTCATTACGCAAGCCTTTTGTGATTTTTTACACTCCCTATAATTCCCCCTTCACAAAAAGTAAATTACCATTTTAAGACTACTATTATCTCAAGTCATTTGTTTCAAATGGGGAAACAGAATGGATGTGACAGTGTCCCTACACTGGGATGGGTTGCTAATATCCTGATGAAGCAAGGCCTGGTGCAGAAGCCCAGCAAAGAAAAGGCAAAGCTTCCCACCAGCTTTGGCAGGGTTTTGCTCAGACCGTATGGATTTCCAGAGCTGAAGACCATTTGCCGCACCGTCTTTAAGAAACCTTGCTGGCTGCAGCCCTGCAATTTATCTGACCAGACACAAGCCACATTTGTACATCGACACTTCACTCTCACGTCCGCTTTTATACACAAAATTGTAATTGCTTCTGTCCTCCTTCCCGCAACTATCTGGGGCACATCAGTACTGTGCAATTGAGAGCGGGGCAGAGGCACCTGAGCTAGCAGCATCTGGGCTCCCTGTGGGTCCAGGAGTGATACACACAGCTCGACAGCACCTTTGCATGCCAAAGGTGCCAGTGCTGCCTCTGGGTTTGGGGTGGGATGTCTGCACAGCCACAGGGCATCCCTGCTGTGAAGGCAGGCAGGCTGCCAAGGGCAGACACGAGCTCATCCACTCTCAGGGCAGAGCTGCTGGTGCTGATCTGCCCCTATACAACATCCCTGCCACCATGAGGGCTCCATGGTGACCCACAGTGCCAGTCAGTTCCAGCTCTGAGTCCTGCATCAGCACACAGTGTCCCTTTGCAAGTTGTGACCCTGGTGACACAAACTTGCCTGCATTCCCTGCCACCAAGCTGGCAAGGGGCCGCAGGGCTGCCCGCTGCCACTGCAGCAGCTATGAGAAGCCTCCATGTGCCCATGACCATCCAGTGCTCCCACTTCAGCATCAGCCTCTGGCCATTGTACTGCAGCCACAAAAGGTTGCTGTCCCACTAATGAGGATGGCAGAAAACAGATGCGTGCAGCTGCCACAGGTCACAGACCAGCAAATTACCTTGACTCATCCAGACTTTTTTTTTTAAACAGAGGAATTTGTAACTTCTTGACCATTCTAATTTTTCCAGAGACAGAAGAAATTCAGCTTTCTACTAACTGTGGTAGGCTGGTTGCTAGCAAGAAAACCATCACAGCTACAGAGTTTCCACAGCTGACCAAACCATCACAGCTCACCAGAGGCCAAATGAGCCCCGACAGGGCGGTGCAGCCACCTACCGCTCCGAGCGATGCCGGATCCCGGCAGCAGCTTGGGCACACGGACCGGGCTCTCTTCCCTGCCCCACTCAGCTCTCCTGCCCCATGCTCCAACAACAACAGGACCTGCTGCTGTGCTGTCAAAGTCAGTCGAACGATCAAGTCAAACAACTGGAATACTTAAGCCTATTAAAAACACTCTGTTTGCTTGAACTTTTGGGTGAATTCAAGTCAGAAAATCAAAACCACCAATCAGCTGATGATGGGAAGGCATGGTGAGCACACAAGGTTACCCCAGGATCCCAGGACACCCACCTTGGTAAGCCCGGGCATCCTCAGCTTTCTGCAACCAGCCTGCTAACAGCCAATGCTGCAGAGAGCTCCCACTAGCAGCAAAGCAAACTGAGAGCCCTCAACCCCTGCTTGAGCAAAACCTCAGCCCATCACCAAGTTTTGGAGCTCCTCCCGTTGAGCTGTGCTCAGCAGACCACACCAGGCACAGAAAGTAAAGTGCCGAAGTGTACTCACTCCAACAGACACCGTGCACAGATGTCATGCAGGAAGAAAATACCCACCAATAGCTTGGAGCACATGCTACAACACATTTTGATTTTGGATCCATAGGAAATTTTAGGTCCATAGGAAATTAAATCATTTAAATTACGGAGAATACCATAGCAATGTTCTAACAACCACTTCTCCTCTGCCTAGCTAGAGCTAAAGTGCCCTGGGTTAGAAGAAGCTTTTGGCTAGGGTAAATAAAACGTTTCCAACAAACCTTGCCTTCCAGAGCTGGAGAAGGCCAGCTATATAAAGGGCATTTTGAGGTTTCAACAAATCACTGTGGCTGGGCAAGCCCCACCTCAGCTCACGCTGATGCCACCTTCCAGTGCAGGGCTCAAGCCCAGTTCTGAGGTCCAAGCAGTCCTCTCACAGCCAACGTGAACCCTGCAGCCGCACCAAAGGCAGCAATTGCTCTCTGCAATGAAATACCTCTTTGCAAGATCTGAATTTGAGCAACAATGACGCTCATACCTACATGCCTGTATTTCCCCAATAAAAGAGTGCTTCAAAACAGCAGAGCTAGGGGAATCATCAGTTTCTGATTTTTGTAGCAGCAGGGTGGCTGTTTCATTAGACAACATTGTTCCAGCTATGCCAAGTAGCTCCAGACTCCTCCAGACTCCAAGCATAAAGCATGCAGAGTGCTCCTGCGATGCATCTGATCATGCAAGAGGACACTCTAAGTGCTACATCCTATGTCACCAGATACTCCTTGGAGAAAAGAACAAAAAATAAACCCCTTCTCCTGAACTACAAGCTCTTCGCAAATAGCAAAAGCAAAAATCATACAGCTCATTAGAGATCAACATAAAGACTAGAAGAAAAAAGAAAAAAAACCCACAATCATTCTGTTTGCAGCTGCCTTATATTTAAATGGAAGCAAGAGTTACCAATAAACCTTTGCTGTTTGCTCATTCACACAGGATGCTGCTTACCCTGCGTCCCACCAGCTGACCCATTCCCACAGCGATCTGCCCCCAGACCCTGCACGCCGGGAAAGGGAATGCAGCAGGGGAGGGGAAAATTTCAACGACCAAACTCAGAGCTGCTGCTTCGCAATATTTCCATCTATAAAACTGGAACGAGGGTTTTTAACTTCTTATATAAAAAAACCATCATCCCGCAGGGCGCTGAGGGACCCTTACCTCATATCCCAGGCGTGCTGCCCGCTGCAGCAGCGTTTCCCCTGCGTTCTTATTGACGATAAGCCTCCGTGCTTCAGGCGGCATGGGCCGGCTCGGGGTGGTCTCCTGAGGAGG
Organism: Bucorvus abyssinicus; assembly: GCA_009769605.1. Taxonomy (NCBI): domain Eukaryota; kingdom Metazoa; phylum Chordata; class Aves; order Bucerotiformes; family Bucorvidae; genus Bucorvus; species Bucorvus abyssinicus. Next base: position 37,960,787 of record CM020030.1, read on the forward strand.
GCTTGTGATTGGCAGCTGCGAGGGCTGTGAGACGGGTAGCAATGAAGGAGTCTGTTGCAGTCGATCATACAGCTTCTGCTCGTAGGACTTGGCTGGTGAGGAGTCACAGTCTGAAGTAGGCTCTGGTCGCTTCCTGACTTTCCTCGTTACCGTGACCTGTCAAAACCATTATTGTGGGGCTTTTTTTAACCCTCGTTTTTACAATACAGCGATGGGATTATGTTTTGCCAGCAAAAAAATTACACTTTTCTACTCCTATTTAATTTTTTAAGAAAGACCTGCTACAGCTTTTAAATGCAAGGTGCCTCCGCCCCCTCCCCCCCTGCCCGCAATAGTGCTTTTAACTCAGGTTAAGAAAAGCAAATAAGAAACGTACAAAGCATCCACAGACGAACGTGAATGCAGTCCCTGCTCCCCTGCATGTGTATGACAGCACGTTAGTTTTAAGCAAGCTGGCTCTGCCTTCTGAGAGGCTGGTGGACAATTAAGTCTAAATAAAGATACCTTATCTTCAGCATTTTCGATATCTGTGGTGTCATCCCCTGTCAGAGATGACCTCCTTCTCCTCTCCTGCAGTGCCAAGTGTTTTGTTTTACACTGACGTTTCCCTGATGGCTTCTCACACTCGCTGTATTTCTGCAGCAGAGATGCATGTTGGAAATCCTCCTCTTCGTCTGTGTACAGCCCATCTGTCTTCCGGCTTTCTTTAATTTTCTGTTGTTTGGCAGCCAACCTCGAGGCTGGAGTACAGCTTGGCTGAGCCTGCCTTTTGCTGTTTGCATTGGTGGATGAAAGGCTCTTCATGTGCGGAGACACTGGGAATACGGGCAAGCCTAAATGGGAAGGAAAGGCATTACACGTTGCATGGTGTGTTAAAAGGAAAACACATTGCTAGCACTTCATAGAAGCTCCTTGACTGCTTAAGAGATCTACCAATCACGTTTTCAAATCATTAATATTTTAAGCGATCCACATTCAAATTGTAAACGGCATCTTGTCAGTTAACGTTATGTTAACAGTGATAATGCTCTGATAAAAACTGCTAAATGAAATGCCTCGCACCAGGTGCTGGGGCACCACGAAGGCTGTACCATGCCATGCCAGCTTGGTGCTGCTGCAGCCCAGTCACCACAGGCAGAGTGGAAAGCTGCCACTGCACTGCCTTGCTGGGGGAAAAACCCACCTCCTTACCTGGAACTGCTTTATCTGAAGGGGAACCAACTCCTTCAGCAGCCTGGGCCCGGCTGGGCTGTCTGCATTTTGCTAGGTGTGGTCACAGGGCAGACACATGGATGGAGGAGGAGGAGGGGAAAGCAAGAGAGGCAGAAGCGTGGATGAGGTCTTGACAGGACAGCACGAGTGGGAATGTTGAGCTTAGCCCTAAGACGGCAATAAGACGAGGAACATCTCTTTGGTAGCATTTTTACTTCAAAAACATACCAAGAGAAGAAAGGCTACACTCAAGGAGCCACCCCTACCAAAGCCCTGTGTGAACTCTCTATCACAAAAGCACAGGTATTTTGCAGAAAAAGCAATCAGCTGTGTTTTCCCAAAGACTCCATCCAGAAGTGAGTCTTTCTGGGAGACCAGAAATCCCTCGGACATCGGGGAACTAAGGCCAGTGCTCTGCCACCCATGGCAGGATACCAACAAGAACGGGTTTTCTCCAGGGGTTAGCTCTAACAAGCCCACAATCTGGGCCACATGCAAAAAGCATGGTTACTTTTTTCTTTTTTTTTTCCCCCCAAAGTGCAAGCAGGTTTACAAAACAAGGACAGGAAAGTTGACTTTTTATAGTCTGAATTTCCCTTGGGAAGAGAATTGAGGTGACCTCAGAACCAACTCCTCTGCAGAAAAATTAAAGGTTGCTGGAAAGGAAGGGATGCTTCAGCCAAACAATACCACACCACTGAGGGAAGGTGTGGAAAAAACCCTGAAAACTTGAAAGAGGCTTCTTTGCTCCAAGAAGTCTCTGAAGTGATGCCACTTTCAGAACAGAAGAGATGGCAGGAGCAAATAAGGCAGCTGCTCAGGGAGACCTTTATTTAAAGAGACTCGATCCAGAGCCAGTCAGTAAAAGAGAAAATAAAATCTAGAATCCTTTCGGTGGGCAGCTTCACACTTTTGATTTCCCTTAAATAGATCTGCGAAAGCAACTTGCAGAAGGCTTTCTAGATTAAAAGATGAAAACAGAAATCCCTCAGTTCTTTTGAGCCGCTTTCAAGAAAAAGATGCATATTGCGGCTTGCCAAGCAGATGTCAGGGAATTTACAGGACGCGCGATGTGCAGATTGTTCAGCAAAAATCCACTAAGTTGTTTAGTCTTTGCAATCCTGAAGGAAAGCACCTAGTTGCAGGCTGAGCCTAACGATGCAGGTTTGTCATTCCAACTTTGCAGACAGCATGAAGCAAGGAGCGTTTAATTCTCCTGTTCCCAACTAACCTAATTGGAGTAGCATGTAAAAAGCTCAATTCCAATACAGAAGTATCGTCATTATCTACTTAATCACTTACCAAAAAAATTGTGAAGATGGAAAGCAGCAGCAATGAGGTCTAGTGAGTGCAAAGGGAAGTAAGAAACTGCTGCATGTAGAAAAAGTAGAATAGACAGGAAAAAAAACCCCACAGGTCTGGAGAAGGACAGAAATACCAAAAGGATGGAGGGAAAAAAACCACAGGAAGAGAAGCCTATCTCAAAGAACTGCAGGGTTTCCCACGCAGCAGTGCTGAGGCATTAAAAGCAGAAGTTTAATCACCACAAAAAAATGGGTATTCCAGCCTGCAAGCTCCATGTAAACTGTGTGCTCCACTGTGACTCTCTACAGTGGTGACAGCAGGCACCAGGTTAAATGGGCTGCAGTCAAGAGATGGAAAGTACCAACGCTGTGCCCAGGACCTTCGGGATCGATAACGTTGCAAGAGGCCAATAAGAGGCCAGCGCTATCCAGAAAAAGCCAAGCATCAGTCTGGGAAATATAAGCCACACACGGGCAGAAAAAAGGCAAGCGATTAATCCTGGAATCCCACCCCATCTTTCTCACCACTACATATGTGAAGGGAGAAGAAAAACAAGAGTGGGCAGGAATATCCCCAAATATCCATAAAAAAAAAAACCTAAACCAAAAACCCCTAAAAACCCAGGCTTCCGACTGATGTGGGTTGTGGCAAGTCTGACTCAGAGGAGGACCTGCCTCCCTTCCCGCAGGAGCAGGCTGCAGAGATGTCCGCACGGAAAAGCAGCTGCTGCCACATCACCTGAATTCTCACTTGTTCAGCTTCCACCTTGGCAGCTGCCTCCTCCTGCCTGCCAAGCCAATGGCCACCACACTGCTGGCAACTCGAGGTGGCTCTGAGGGGCAGGCACGAGCTTTCCCGGTGGGTGAGATCCTCCGCACTCCTACCCTCCGGGCTTTTGTTTCCCTGCTGTACAGTTTTCTCCTCACACTGGGTGAGCAGCTGCAGCTCCCTGGGGCACTGTCAGAAGAGCTGGCTACCGCACTGCCAGCAGCACCAGGAGGTTACTGTTCAGCTGGGACCCCAGCAGAAACCATGGCTCCCACCTCGGCCACAGGTCTGGGTGAACGGCAAGATGCCCTGAACTTACAGGCATCCCCACACTCGCGGACCTGCTGTGTCCTGGAGAGTCAGCATGGGCAATGTCACCTTGCAAGCAGGATGAGGCAGGGTCATGAAATCATTTCGAGCAAGCCACATCCTGGTTCTCAGGGTTCTGACCCGCAAGTGAGGCTGCAAGAAGGCAACAGCCAGAAGAGGCACCAGGGAAACATTTCCAGTGACCACCACTTGGTCCCCCAGCCAGCAGACAATGACCAGGGGACAGAGGGGTGACAGCCCGGAGGCCACTTGAATTGCAGTGCATGACTTCGCCCACACTAAACTCCTCGGCTGAACAGGACTAGAACATCAAGCTTCAAGCTCAGAAGCCAGCACCCTCAGTCTTCCCGGAGATTTGCAGGCACAGGAGGCAAATCATCCTGCTGTTAGGCTAAGGTTTCAGAGGTGCAGGGGCATATCTCGATGCCCTATTAGAGCTCACTTCCTGGGATAAAACCAGCTTCCCAGAAGCAGAGACTGCCACATTCACAGGCAATGTCTGGGCACTGGGAACAGATGTTCCCAAGCCCCAAAGTTAAAAAAAAAAGCTGCAAGCAGCAGGTTATTTTATCATATTCACAGAATCTGCTTGTTTAAGAAAAGTTTGAGGATTAGTCCCAGGTACTACAGACAAGCTGGAAGTCTCCATCCCCATGCCACTGTCACACAGAGGATGCTCGGTTGCACAACGGGGGAAAATGTCCTCATCTTAGTGAACTAAAAAAAGGAGATTCAAAGGTTTACACTTCAGCAGGGCTGGAGGAGTGCCAGCAAAGTGATCTGAATGATCTCCAGTGCCTTGGCACAATGAAGGGTGAGGCATAATTTAGCCAAGTTTATGGTTTTATAGCCACTTCCAAAACCAAGAGGTTTTTCACAGCTATGAGGCGACTGAATCTTAATGTCTTCGGGACCGGTGCATAAATAGGGAGCCACCTCTTTTTCTTTCCTGAGGTCATGCGTTAGAGAAGGCTTTCGCTGCCACAGGAGGCATTGCAGGGGAAAGCTAGAGCATCCTTACACAATGCGGCTTCTTGTTAGTGACCCTCGTTTAATCTCTACAAGGTATCTCTTTCTAAAAGTACAAAGGGGAGCAGGTGATGGGCAGGGACGTTTGAGCTGATACCACGCTCAACGAGGCAGCACATAAAGCAAGGGAGTAAGAGTCAAAGCTCCTTTTAAACTACGTTTTTATCTCCTGCTCCACAAATCCCTTTGGAGAACCTTCCCCATCAATAAGCATCAAAGTTTGGGGTTTTCTTCCCTCAGATAATCCTACTGAGGGGAAAGATGGGTGAGGAGCTTTAGGACAGAAAGGAAGCCAATACTTATGCCTGTGACTGTTTCAAAGATGCTACCCAGGAAAAATCTCACCGATACGGGATGACCTGGTCTCAGTCCTTTCCATGGCATGGGACAAGAGAATCAACTCTCCTCGTGCTTCTCTCTTTTGAGGGAATCTCAGCGAAATTAAAGGTTAGGCCAGCTGGAGGGTGAATGTCTACAAGTTTGATGAAGCTCCCAGGTCTGTGAAGGAGGAAGGTGCCCCAGCGTCCAACTCAAAGCTCCAATTCCCAGAAACAGCCTTTCCTCGAAAGCAGGCAGAGGACTTGGAGAAGTAAGATGCGGAGAGGAAGAAAGAAAAGTATTTGCAACCTTTTACCTAAAAAGTCAAAATTTTGAGACAAGGGCTCCCTGCTGTGCCCAGAGGAGATGGGGATTCATAACGAGGTGCACGTGGCCTGTGTGCTGCCATTCCCCACCTCGAACCAAGCTACGGCAGCAAATGTCGCAGGAAAGGGGAAAAGCAGCAGTGCAGACACTGTGTCCTGGGTGCTGATGACAGGAGACAGTGACCTGTCCATCTGAAAGAAAATCTGGCATATTGCCTCCTTGGCTCTTCTGCAACATAGGGAATGGGCAGAAAAAGGTGAGAGGATGGGGAAAAGGAGGAAGCAGAGTGAGGAGGAAAAAAGCCACCAGAAACAAGTCAAGGAAAGCTGATGTGCTTTGAGGAAGCAATCCTTTGTAGAGAGCTGCTGGAAAGATCTCTGCCAAGGGGCCACAGGAGTTTACAGGACATGCCCAGGATGAACAATCAAAGCACCCTCCTCAGGAGGAGGATGAGCTTTGCTCTTGAGCGTATGCCCTGGGCAAGGCAGGGAAACCCAGCAGTGCTGAGGGTGCTGGAGGCGTTGAGTTCCCGAGATTAAGAGCTGCTAGCTGTGCTGATGCTGTTTCAGAGGGTCACAGTTCCTCAAATCCTACGTGTGGTTAAACACTCTTACACCAACTAGCAGCCTGTTTGCTCCCTCCCTCGCCCAGAAGCATGCCCGCGTTGTATGCCCCACCCAGTTCTCCTCTAGAGACATGAACTTCATCTTCACGTTATCTATGAAAGAGTATTTAAATCCAAAACATACACACACACACATGCACAAACACATAGTTACACTCACATACACAAACATATTTTCTTGTCTGCCAAACATCAGCTACAGTGCAATTCTTAAAGAGGAGGTGTCAGTCCTTACACAAATGGACATCTACAGAAATAGATATATAATCTTTTTTTAAAAAAAGAAAAAAAAGCTCTCGACAATTCCTTAACATCGGTGGCAGCATGCGTCACTGTAAATGCTAAAGCCGTCTGGTTTCCCTAGTAGTCTCTGCATACCTTGTTCATTGTCACTTGTTTTGAGGGACTCTTCAGACCAACTTCTATTGCTTTTGGCCTCTGACCTTTTCTTGGTGTGCCTTTCTTCTGTGAAGTCTTTGACCTTTGCAGTGGCCTCTGGCTGAACAGCCTCAGCTAAATCTTTCCTGCTTTGCCGGCCCAACTTGCCGGACGGGGATCTCTCTGGTGACACCTGCTGCTCCCATAGTTCCCTAAGATGCTGCAGGTGACGCTGCTTTTTGGGATGGAGCCCTGTTAATTCAATGCACACCTTCAGGTTGGTCACCTCATTACAATTGGGCTCTTCTAAGTGGTTAGAGGAATTGTTTGTCATTTCCCTCTCAGGCCAGTCATCTAATGGAAAAATAACTAAAAATTAATCAAAAAGCCCCCTCAACTTAAAACAAAAGCTACATTTCACTTTCGGGGCATATACTCTCAGCTTTTACCACCACACTATGCATTTTAAAGGTTCGCTCATTAAGGGTTACATGCACTACAGTAACTCGCACTGCTGTGGCTACAGTGTCCAATGACTAGTGCTTTACCCTTATATACCAAGTTTTAATATATACATATATATATATACACATATATATACATACATATATATACATATATATAATTTTAACTGAAATGACAGTGCTCACATTAGTAACTATCAAGTTCAAAAAATGGAAACACATTAAGGTAAAGGGACGTTCCTTTCACAAGACATTCCTTGAGAGAGACCAAAGCAAAATGCTGTCTTACCTTTAGAGTTCTTCTTCTTTTTTGCTTTTGATATAAGTTCATCCTGCAGTTCATCCACAAAGTTTTCATTTTGGCTGCCATCATTTTGCACTCTCTCACCAGAGTGTTTACGCTTCCTGTCCAGACGTGGACATGGATGTTGGCCAATATCTTCTGTTGGCTGGTCTTCCGCTCTTTCATATATAGAATGCCTCTCTAAATAACATCTCTCATTTGAGAGATCTTTTTCCTCTGGAGTTTCAAGAAAGTGACCTTGGTTGTTTTCTGTACTAGTAAAGTTACCTAAAAATAAAAAAAAAAACAAAAACCCAAGACCTAATAAATACAAAACAATTCATTGTGTGAAAGCAATGCTCTCTGATCTCTTCAATGTCATGTCCGTCACAACTTGTGGCTCATGAGGCATGCAAATAAACACAAAATTGTACATCAGAACAAACCTGCCTCTTCCTAAGGCAGCAGTTAAGTACAAAACCCCCAAAAGCGCGATACCTTGTGTTGTTTTTACATCAGTTTAAGAAGTATGATATTCACCATACTTGTATCCATAGAAACATCGAAATACACCTTTTAAATAAAGAAACATCTTTAGATATCAAAGGCACAGACCCTTTTCAGAAAGCAACCCCAAAACTGTGGTAAGTAATAAGCCAAGCTCCACTTGTATTAGCCTTTCGTTAATTCCTAATCCTTCCCTACTTTCTTACATCAAATTGCACAGACTGACCTAAAAGCGTTCATCCCTTCTTCTGGAGATATAAATGGGATACAGAGCACACACACACATACACGAGAACACCGCTAAGAACAGCTGTGATATTTTGCAAAAAGCACTACTTGAATGCAAGGTTATAAAAAGGCTTCCTCACTTCAAGAAACCCGCCAGTCACTGTACATAACATGATTTTTGTCACCTCCTTTTAAAAAAGCTATCACTTTTTTCAGTGAATATTTCCAGTAGCAGCAAGCAGGTGAGCTTTGAAAAGCTTACTAGAAACTAGTCTGACAAATTAGCCACAAAAACATCCACATTGCCATGCTTACCATAACTTCAGTCTCCCCTCTCCAATAACTGTTCCCCCAAATTTAGAGACAGCTTAAGCAATTTTAAATGGATGCTTGACTTAAAATGAGACTTAATTGTCACCTTGAATAGGTATTTTTCCTTGGGTTTAACCAAACTAGCGGAGGCATGCTTAGGCAGACATGCAGCACAGATTGCAGCATGGTTAATCAGCTTCCTATTTACAATTCTCACAAACAAGTTGGTTTTCTCACGCGTTTTAGCCCTCCTGGCTGACCAATGCTCTTTCTGCACATCCGCCACTCTTTGACAAACTGTAAGCTCTGTCCTACTTTCCCGTGGCTCACTGTCCCTTTTCCTCTTCCTCTTCCTTGCTTTTCCTCCTTCTCCCAATTCCCTTCCCACAAAAACATCTGCTGGTTTCCTAGCTGGACTCCTGACAGCTCCACTTCCTTTCCTTCCCCTTGATCCTCCCCATCTTTGCTCAGACTCCCACCCTGTACAGCCTGGCGTTCACCCTTCCCCCGCCTCGCTACGGTAGACATTGCTCCCCTGCAGCCTCCTCTCCCCTCCTGTCCCCTCTGAGACCTACCATACTAGCATCCAGGCACTGGCAGGCCCTGGATGCAGCCCAACTCTGCCCCATCTTGCGAGCACCTTCCTACAGCTCCACCAACACCTTCTGGTTTCACAATTGTCCTTGAAATACCTGCTGTCAGCAATGGAAGGCTCTGGAGGGAAACTTCCCTGATGAGGTTTTTCTTTACCACAACTTGGAAATGGCTCCAAGTAGCAGTAGGGTTCTGGAGATGTTTGCAGGCACCAGAAGAAACCCCAGCGTCATTTTTACGCTGCTTGGGAAGCTGGCTACAGGGCTGCTTTATAAAACAGCAGAAGATATTTGGCCAAGAAAAATCAAAACAAAAGTTGACTTTTTCCAGGCAAGTGGGACGCTCGGGCCATTCTGCTATTTGGCGATGCTCCTCTCCACAAGGCCGTCTGGCCAACACCTGCTCCCTTCAAGACTTTCAAATGCAGTTTTTGTCACACTTCCAGCCAGCAATGCTGATGTGTTCCAGAAAACGGGTATCTCAGCTTACTATGACTGCACCTCTAAATCACCAGTGTCCCCTCAAACCACAATGAAACTGGCAACGCCCTGTGCTTGCACATCTGACTTGAAGATGCTGCCCTACAGCTGTACCCTATAACCACACCAACAGCAGCAGCAGTCCTGTTTCACACAGCATAAAAGAAGCTGGATCAGCCACGTTTTAAGTATCACTTTAGAAATGCTTCCATCTGATTTCATTTTACATTTTTAAAGCAATCTGCTATTTTTCATAAGGAAACATTATAACTTATATGCTCAGCTTCCCCAAACAGATCAGGCAGGGGCACTCTCCGCCACACTCCTGCTGTTTGTAGCCTTTGCATCTCCAGCAGTACCAGCAGCTGCACACCGTGGTTCACGCTGAGACTTGCTAGGTAGGGAGAGCTTTCCTGCTCCTAACACGGTCTGCCCTGAGAAAAGGCAGGCACATCCTGATCAATTCCCAGAGAAGTTTTCGCAGGGTCAGAGGAAGTAGTAGGCTGTAGAGAGGAGGGTTGATGGTCTTAATCTTTGGGGCTAACAGAAAACAGCAAGCTAATTCCAGCCTGCCGCCACCAACAGCAACCTGCTGCAGATTAATTCTTTCTCTGACAGAGGACTCAGCATAGGGATGCCAAGTGCCACTCTCTCAGAATGTCCGTTTTTGCTAAAAAACAAAAAGGAGGGGAGAGATTTGCTGTAATCTCACTAACAGCTCATCACTGACAGTGTTTCTCCCGGGCTCCACGTGCTGAGAACTGCACACGACTACTGAAGTTTATCCAAAAAGCTCTCACTGCCAGCAGATCGGCGACACCTTTGCCTCTGCTCTCCAGTCACATCCGAGAGAGACCCCTCAGGAGACCAGAGCTATGTCTCCTCGGCTGCTGAGCCAGAAATCCCTCTCGAGAACAGCTCACTGCACACACGTCTCTAAAATCCGTCCCGCTAGATGCAGTTAAGACCATTAGAGAAGCGACATCTCCGCACATTAATCCAGGTTGTGTAATCATCCTGCATCGACACAGGAGGACAGCGACAGCAAAGCCAGGGAGCCATGCAGGACACGTCCTTCCCTATCTGCTCTGCCGCCAATGCTCCCCGCCTCTTCTACAGCCAGATTGTCACCACGAAAGAACAAAGGTCAGTCGCTGTTTGGGACGCAGCATAAGCCACAGGCTGTCAGGCTCTCCACATAGCTTGCATGGACACGCTGCATGCCCAGAAGTTTCTCCCCTTGGCACAGTGGCAACCGCCTCACGGGGCACTGGCTTTATTAATATTTTACCACCGGATTTCACTATGTCTTCGAACTGTTTTGCAAGCAACCCAGATCAGATGTGATGTCTCCCCAAATTAAGACATAAATGTCAACATGTGGCACAGTAACATAAGCGTATCATGCACGCCCAGCGAGGACAAGGAGAATTTATTTGCTTTTGATCCCCCCCACCATGTATCTACAACATCCCTTTCTCCACTGGAGGAAGAAAAGAAAAACAAAATACTTGGGAGTTTTCATATCATCATTATTCAAACAGTGACGAGGTAGCCAGAAACACAGGATAAATGCTGACTTCTCACAGCAACACACCTCTATGAGTAAGGAGATTAAACACTTAAACGTGTTCCTTCCTCAAGCCTCCAGTATTTGCCAGTCTCACACCAGCTGTGAGAACCAGCACCAGCAATTCAAACCACTTCTCACTGTCCTACCCAACAAGAAACAAGGAAGAATTAAGAAGATGCTTCTTCCCACATGGTTTCGTCCTGAAGCAGTATCTCCTTAGTGCACGGGTTACAATCTCATGAGAAACAGTCACACACACACACGCACGCACGCGCACACACACACGCTACCCAAAATAAAACTTTCTTTTTTCCATCTTCCTGTTGCTGTCAGCTGCTTGAGACCAGGCTCTCCCATGCGATGCAAACAGGGAAATACATGTTAGTCTTTACGCTGCGATTCTTTAGTTCAAATAACATGGCAGTTAAAAAGTATTTCCTCTTCCCCGCAGCAACCTCTCACTGCACTCACTTATGCAAGGCACCCTTTATTCATCCAAGGACCGCAATGACTATCCAAATACTAAAACCTGGTATTCAACACGGAGATCACAACAGCAGTAAGAAATTCCGTAAGTCACCTTCAGCATCCAGTTCTGAGTATCCCAGGGGGCAGAGGGAACCCAGACGATTTCATTTTTCCCTCCAAGCACCTCTGCTTGGGAAGCTTCCCACATTTGTTTCCTTCTGCCCAAGCCTACTGCTCCGCACAAACAAGCAACTGCCACTCTCCCTGCAGAGACTTCTGTCCTCCGTCCATCCCCCAGCCCTCTCCTTTTTTTTTTTTTTGCACTATGTCCTGCAGCAAGAAGGTAATAACTGACCAGGTCAAAGGACATGTTTACTGTCTCCATCTTTCATTTGCGCAGGTATACACACCACCCAGCCAGAAAAGCAAAGCAGGGGATTACCAAGCTAAGGGACACCGGCACCTCGCTCTGACGCTGAAGATCAGCTCTAAAGGCTTTAGCACATTACACCATTTACTTTCACACACAGAAACGGCTTTAACTTTTTCCCCATGATCTGAGGCCTTAAGATCAGGCTTTTAACATATCAGATTTTATTCTTCCCAGCTAAATCTTAAACAGGCAGTGTCTTCATCCTAGAAAATTAGATAAATGGGTAAAATCACACTCCTCGATCAAGAAATTCACAGCTTGTAGAATTTATTCAATCTTTCACACTTGGGTATGATTTTCAATGCTGCTAGAAGAGCTTTGTTATGAACCGACATGCGATCATCACATGCCCATATTGATGCGCGTGTCCGTGCCAATAGTTTAAATCACTTGATCTCTGAACAATCCTATGACTCATGACATATGCATCCCATAATTTATCACGTTTGTGCTATGGAAATGCACCGGAGCAGCATCGCCTCAGCAACATTTACAAGTCACCTTGGCAACAAAGCAGCTTCGTGGCTGCTCTCAGAATGCCGAGGGAAACCTAAATGAGATGGGAGAGAATTAAAGCACTTCTACTTTACTCCTTGGCTTTAATTGCTCATTAATTAGCTAACACGGCTACCTCCCTTAAATCGGGCCTTTAAAAAAAGAACAAAAACAAACAAACACAATAACAACAAAAAAAAAAAAACCAACACCTTTTTTACCCTTCTCCAGAAGGCACAATGAAGCTTAAGAAGACTCTCAATACAGCAAAGCCATGCACAGCCAAGTCAGAAGAAAAGTTTAAGGAATCAGATATTGTGCCTTCGTTTGCTTCCAAAAAAGTCTGTACACATGTTATACAGCTAGGAAAACGAGCAAGTCCCAAAGCAAACTAAAAAAAGGGAGTTTCCATCCCATCAGATCCCTCTGTAAGCATCACCTGCCTGTGTTATTTAGCCTTTTGTTGTTGTTGTCGTCACACTGGTAGATTTAGAGGAGCCGAGGGGGCGAGCAGCTGCTAGGGCCCTGTTTGGCTCCTGCGCTCCATGCCAGGCACGGCTGCAGCCACGCCGAGGCAGCAGTGGAGGAGCCCTGTGAGTCGGCCCCGTGCCACGATCACAGTTTCGGTTGCGGTTTTCCTCTTCCCCACCAACGACGGGCAGGTGAAGTGCTCGCGGCAGGAGTCGTGCCTTACAGCTCGCCGGTTTTGCTCCTAAATTCCCCGCTGACACACGTAAAGGCACGCCACTTTGCTTTTAGCCAGAGCTGTACAAATGCTACAGAAAACGAGGTGAAACATCTTCTCAGCAGCGAGATCGCTTGCAGGAGGCAGAAAGGAAAACGGAAGAGGTTGCAAACCACCAGCTAGTTCCCGTTTGAGAGCTTTAAAGCCAAACGCACTAACAGCGTGGTTAGAAATTGGAGGGAAAGGTAAGGTAAGAGATAAGCAGCTTTGGCTCTCGTTGGTGATAAACGAAGGGCAAGGGCAGGCAGAGCACATTACCCCTTTGCCAGTTGCTCCATGAGAGATGCATCAAGACCACCGGTGGCTCAGCTCCCACCAGAGCCCAAGCCACTACACTAGAGGCGAGTCAAGAAGCGTGGCACTCAGCTTCCTGATTTATCAGCTGCTGTCCCAAGGGGCAGGAGGTGAACCACCACGATAAAAAACTTGTACTGAGACCTGATTCTGCATCGCTAAGTGTTTGCTGCTGTACAGAGAGACATAGAGAAGAGAAGCTCCCTCAGTAGAACACGTCTGCACTTTCAGGAGTTTAGACATTCGGCCGGACTCTGAAATAGCCTGTTAAGTCAGAGCTAATTAGTAGTGGAGAGGAACAAGTTAACATAAGACTGAACATACTTTCCCTGCTTGCAACACTTGGCTAATAGTCTCAAACACATTTTAGCCAGCAGATTCAAGTGCTGGAGACCTCACTAAATGATGAATTTAGGGACGCACCGTATTATTAGCCTTTTGCAAGGATGGAAGGGTGGGCGTTTCAGCAAACAACAATGCTCTAACACTCTTCCTCTCCACAGCCCCCACCCTCTCCCAGCAACAGCATGCCCCATGCAAACAGGATCTCCGTCCCTGCCCTGCACCCCTCCCTGACCCTGCAGACCATCTCCCTCCTGCCCTGCTAGACCTGACTTGCCCTGCAGACAGAACAAACTGACAGGACCCTGCTGCTCCTCTTCACGCTTTCCAGCACACCCAGGGTGGGATTTAACAGAGGACATCACCAGGGCACCCTGAGCCCTCTGAGGAGGAAGGGAGGCTGTACAGGGGAGAACTGGGGCGGCAGCCGGCCAAGCTCTCAGCTTTAGCACGGGGACTGCAAAGGGAACAGCGCCTTCCTCCCTAAAGCTGCCTTGATACTGCTTGGATAATGGAAAGACCACTCAGCTTCCAGGTGCTCAGCCTGCCTCTCCCCACCCTGGTACCTCCTCCATTTCCACAATTTAAACTTTGCCTCACTATTTTGCCAGGCCAGTTTTTGTTGAGGCTGTTATTTCAGTGACAGCAATACTAAGGTAACTTGATTTAGGTGAGTAACCGAGCAAGTACGAATGACCAGCATGCTTTTTGCCAAAAGCATTATCCAAAGACCAGAACAATAATTCAGAGTCATTAAATTGCCTGAATGAAATTTTCTACTAGCCCTACTCATGAACATCCACCTACAGATGAGCACACTTAACCACACATACACACAACAACAGTCTACAGCATGTTTTCTCTTGTTTTGCAGTATTTTCAGCGTAGACTTCTTTTTCTGAGGAGTTAAAAACAAAGTAGCAACGGGAGAAACTGATCCATTCCTTAATTATATGGGTAAAGGGAAAAAAAGAAAATTGATAAAGCCACATGCTTACCAAGAGTTCAAAAAAAAAAGTTATTTTTCTTGCATATAGTAAACAATCCCCTAATACCATTTACTTATTTAAGTTTCTCTTACTTTTAAGACAATGCTGCTAGCACACATTTTCCATAACCCTCCGACATCTTGCTACAGCCTAAACGGAGCAGCCAGCTCCGTGAGAAATTTCATGGCCCCCCACCAGCCCACAAAGACCTGTGCCAGCCAGCCACATGCAACCCCCTGGCCGCTGCAGCAAGAAGTCACCCAGGCAAATTAGCTTCTTGTCTTTTGGAGTTTTACAGCTTTTATGGATAAGCCAGCATGGCAGATCACATCTCTTCCCGCTCCCCACTACCCTTCTGACCTCCACCCTTGCCTTGCCTGAAAACTGCAATATTCCCACCTCCCAGCGCCACAGCAACTTCAGGATGCTAAATTCCTCCTTGCCCCTCTCTCCCCCACCGCGTTTCTGCATTTCAAATAGAACCTTGGACCTTTGCTTTCACTGGTTGATGTGATGTCCCACCAATTAAAAGGACAATCTCTTTAAGACAGTAACTTCTGTAACAGTTAACCGTCTCCTGAAAAGCAGGTACAACTGTAACCAGTAACTTGCAGATCCCAAAACAAGCACAGAGAGCACCAGCCGTGGCAGCTCCGTACCTGCAGAGGCTGAGGTCAGTGACTTTAACCAGTAACACCATGAAAACACAAAAGATTACAGTGCCTGCGAAGCTTTGCTGCAAGCTGCTGAGGCACAGAGACATATACGCACTTCAGAAAGCCATCTAAATTTGCTTACATCTGTCATTGTCATTTTGGTCAGCAATGGCATCTTCCAGAGCGACAGACTTTGGCTTCTTTTCACTGTTTCCTTTCAAGTTTTCCCAGTCTGCCTGGCTGAATCTGCAGACCTCTGAGTCTTTGGTAGCTGTTTGGCCTTCTCTCTCTTTCATCTCCAACTCTGAGAAGCGCATCATTGCACGCTAGAAAGAGAAATGATATGAAAAAAAAGTCTTGCGATAAAAGCTACTTCATTTACCTTACCTTATATGAAAGCATTTCCAAAGCAAAATCGGCTCAAAACCAAGGTTTCAGATAGATAGCTAGGGTAAGAGTTTAACACACCTGACTTGTAAAACAGTGTTCTAGCATCTATACGCAAATAGCCACAGAATTCTTTCAAATATAAATGTGTGCGTGTATATATGTATATAAGACATATATAAATGTATACTGTATATGAAACAAAAACATTCCATTTCGGACGTAAAAAGAGACAAAAACAAAAAGAAAGAAGAAAAAAAGAACAACACAAAACCATACAATGAATAAAGACGACTATGGCCCACAAACTTCCCTTTGTGTATTTGGAAATGAAATTTAACTCAAAGGTTTATGTAAGAGTCTAGTAATAAAAATTTGAAGAACTGACCTCACAGTAAGCAGCAGGTAGACATAAAATACTGTCCTCTTGTAATCCTTCCATCTATGTAATTAAAATGGGCACTCAATGGATCATTTAGATAATTTCATCCATTTTTATAAGCATAAACCAATTCTTTTCTTAACAATGCAAAACAATTTGGCTTAACTCATCCCTTCATTAAACGTAAAACTCCTTAAGGATATTCCTATACAATATCTGTCTGTCATCCCTCAGCATCAACCTCAACACCGCTCCTACTCTTTCCTACGCGTTCACTTGGCGCAAATGTTGCCTGAGACCCGCTAATACATGGCCGTGACTCCTCTCCATCACACGGCATGTTTGGCATACCAATCACAACTTCTGGGTACGTTTAGCTAGCTGGCACTACAGGCCAGCTGGGAAATTACAGCCATCGCTAGCGCCAAGGTAACATGCATGCCTGTCCGACTCCCCGCCGTAACTGCACAAACATTTCACACGTACATTAACATTTTTATCAGATCTTAGTAAAAGCCCTTTAAAGCTTACTAGCACGTACATATGTAATAGCCATACATACTATTCTTTACGTCACCTCGCTCTCACTAACAAACTTAACTTTGCTATTTAAAGCTGTTTCTGGCAAGTATGCCCTAACAAAAAAGTTTCTGATTTCCCCACCTGTGCTGCTCCTCTCAACTTTAATACTTGACTGTGAACTTGCAACAGAAAAATAACGACAAAAAGCGCGGGGGTCATTGGACCGCGCAGACTCACCTGCAATGCCCGCTGCTCCCGGCTGAGCTGACTGGAGTCTGCGTACAGTTCAGTCGTCACACACTTGAATCGATCACCTACATAACCGGCAGAGTTTGCGATCCTCTTGGCCAACTTGGATGGCTTGGGTTTCAATATTTTGCCATCCGCAGATTCTGTGTCGTCGGCTCCGTCTTTGGTATAGGTCTGGCTGGTGTCGATGCTTGGCGGCGCGGTCCCCATGCAGAACGGCTTTGCATCCTCCTGCACCTTTCCAAAAGCCAGAGCCGGAGCATCGCTCTCGTGAGCACTTTCCAAGAAAGAGGGCGAAGGCTGGACCGTCACTCTCTCTTTAGACTGGCTCACAGATAAATCTTCTTTCCTTAAGCCAAAAACCGATGAACTCTGGGCTTGCTTGAAATTATAGGTTTCATGAAGATCATTATTTCTTCCAAACTCCTCTCTCATTACAATAAAATCTCTGTGCTGCGACGCCTGCTCTACCTTGTGCTTTGTAGGGTCATTAGCCTGATTACTGCTTTCCACAGCAAAGTTAGCTTTCGTCACGTTTGCTTCGCTTTTAGCCTCTTGCTCATCTCGTGGAAGGTCTGGGAAGAGTTGTTTGTCACTTTTGGTCAAGTTTTTACCATGGCCAGAGCTCTGGTGCAATTTCACGCTCTTGTCACCAGGTACTTCAAAATGCATCTTCCCGCTGCTCTCCAGGAGCTCCGGCAACCGGCCCCGCAGAGCCGGGTCCTCGTAGCGGACCCTCTCATGAGACCGTGACCTCCTTTCCGCCTTCTCCTCTTTATTGATTTCCAAAGCCGAATGCTGCAGAAGCATAGGGTGCACCATCCCCATGCCCAGCGCATCCTGGTAGGTCATGAATTCCCCCCGCCCTGCCGGCAGGCTGTAGGGGAGGCCGGGTTTGGGCGCCAGGTGGCCGGGGTAGAGGCTGCCGTTGGGCAGCAAGACGGGGTGCGGATACACATGACCTTTCCCATGAAGGGATAGAGGGCTGATGGCTATCCCCTCCGGCACTGGGTACGGGAGGTAACTCCTGGGGTAGGGCAGAGGCGGGGAGCGAAACGCCTCGTTGGGTGGCAGGAAGATGGGGCTGGAGGCCAGGGCGGTCTCACTTGCCTTGAAGTTGGCTTCCTGGCTGCAGGATTTGGCCACCTTATTGCTGTGTTTTGCAGGGGTGGCGATGGACTGCCCGACATGCTGTATAACGGAGGCAGTGCTCTCTGCAGAGCTCCTGGCCGTCTTGGCGCAATCCACATTGGCGTTGGGAGCTGGCGATGCTGATGCCGGACGCCCCCCCACTGACACCGCCCCTGAAATGCTGCCAACGACCGTCTCTGTGCCGCCCATCCTGGGGCAGGAGGAGCTCCGCTGCTGTGGGATCACCCAGTCCAGCGCCTTGTTTTTCAGCTGGACAGTCTTCCCGCTCTCCTCACCAGGGGTGGGACCAGGAACAATCCAGGAGGATGGCGCCGTGCTGATAATTTCAGGCCTGTAGATGGGGCAGCCGTTCCCAGGAGAAATGGTTTCTTTCTGAACGATGTCACTGCTGGGCAAGTGCGTCCCACCTCCCGTCCTGCTGTGCACCAGCACCGTCGGCGTCATTTTCTTACCGTGGTCCAACTTGCTGGTGGTTTCCACGTCGGCAACTTTCGCCGACAAGTCCAGCGGTTTGTCGGTGACGTCTTTGGTCGGGGTCTGTTTTTCCAGGAGTGGGGGAGACCTGCTGTCTTTCCGGTCATGGCCAGCTTTCCGGGAATGGGGGGCAGCCAGCGGGGGCACCTCCCCAGCTTCACTGCCTTTGGGAAGCTTCCCGTTGGAGAGGCGGGAGGGTGGAAATTCACCACCAACATTCACGTAGGGCTTTGGGAGGGTAACGGCAGAAGAGGGAGAGGTGGTAATTCTAGGGAAATGTTTGTGGAAATCAGTGTAGGCCTCACCCACCGGGGCAGACAGGGGGAGGCGGGGGGATGGCCGGGGCGAGTGCGGCAGCAGGAGCGCAGGGTCTGCTGGCATGTTGGTGGGGGCTGGCTTGGCAGCAGGGACCCGGGGCTGCTTGCTGCTCTGGATGTGGGGGTAAGCGTGTGCGTCGACAGGGTTGCCAGGGCTGACAGCCATCTTCCACGACAAGCTCTTATCTGGACAGTGCACCAAAGGTGGGATCGCTGGAGAAGCCGAAGCTGTCGAGAGCCTCATGGGCGACGCCAGTGACGAAGGGATGTGGGGGGCGACGTAGTGGGAGGGTGGCAGGTATAAAAAACGTTCACCGTTCGTACATACGGGCGAATAAGCCAGGTGCTGTGGTAAGCTGTAGGTGGACTGCTGAGGTAGCAATGCCTTGTACATGTTCAACGAATACTTATTTGGTGAGTCAAGGAAAGGGTATATGGTGGGCGTCGCACCCTCCATATAGGGGTTTACCCAGGGGAGCCTTAGGTAACTAGCACCATTGACACCAAGGGGACTCTGCTTGTCACCCGCAGCTCGGTCCAAACCCAGTGTCTCCCCTGTCGGGACAGTGTTTTTTTGTATTCCAGGTGGCGTTTTGTATATAGCGCTGAAGCCATTTGGGGCTTTTCCGGAGACAGCTGTGTTTTCTACTGCTTCAGGGGGATTAGATTTAAACTGAATCTCTGGATTTCTTTCAGGAGTAAATCCAAGCCCAGCTATTGAACTCGTAGCATCCCGTGATTTTTCCGAGCCGAGTCCGCACAAGCTGGAATAGACAATACTACTGGGGACTCGGAGTCCTTCTCGCATGAGTCCAGACCTGTCCATACTCAGAGCTGCGAGACTGTCAATGCGATGTGCGGTAGTTGCATCCACCTTTACAGAACAAGAAGTATGTTACTTTCACACTTCACTAACATGACTACAGCTCAAGCTACAGATACATGAGCATTTTGGAAGAGAAACAATACCAATGCAAACACAGTGTGCATCATGAAAACATACAGAGGCTGTATGGAAAAAAAACCTACAGAGCAATATATATCACTGCAAATGTCAGTACAAATCTCTCCACACTGAAAATTCATCAGGTAGAAACAAAGGCGTGAGGACCCATAGCCCAAGCATCCAGAAGTGGGCCAAAGACGATGCTCGGTGGCACCGCTCTCATGCGGCAACTGGCTCCTCAGCCCTAGCCCTGCCAGAGCAAGAGGATGTGGGCTGTGGCAGGAAGGGGAAAGGGGAAAGGGGAAAGGGGAAAGGGGAAAGGGGAAAGGGGAAAGGGGAAAGGGGAAAGGGGAAAGGGCAAAGGGCAAAGGGCAAAGGGCAAAGGGGAAAGGGGAAAGGGGAAAGGGGAAAGGGGAAAGGGGAAAGGGGAAGGCTCTCCCCCTCCAGGACCTCTCCCTCCACCACAGCTCTGCTCCAGGGCTCGCCACCACCACACGATTCACGGGGCAAGTCATCTGAGGACGCAGTACGAAGAAAAGTGCGCCATCAAATTTCTTCCCCATCGCTGCTCCTCATGTATGCTCAAAGAAGGAGAAAACCACCAACTTTGTCGAAACATTGCTGTACTTAACACTTAGACGAACCACTCTTGTTAGCGTATGCTGCATGACACTCTTCATAACAGAGCGAAAGTAAGAATATGATGTCACAGGTCAACACAACACCACAGAGGCAGCGTCAAGAGATTAACAAGATAAATGAACAAAGCCCCACTCCACAGTTTCACAGAAACAACTTGCATGTGCCCAAGCCCAGCTAGAGCTGAGGCAGAAAGGTGTTTTAATCACTTCTCCAAATGGATCATGTAATAACACCCGGAGGAGTGGGTAGGAGTCAGGGTGGGGAGGACAGGCACGGACTCAGCTGCAGCATTAAGCAATTAACTTCTTACCACACTGTGATTCAGGTGATTTTCTTCCCTCAACTCCAGCCTGCTTTTTGGTGCATCTCCATCGTTAACGGGAATTTTCCTATTAAAAAACAGAGGCTTACTATTTGAAAACATCCTGTGCATCTCAGATCAGTACTTGATTCCCCTAGAGAAGTCCCATATGATACCATATTTATCCTTCTGCATACCCACGCACAGCAACTGCTTTGGAAGCAACAATTGTTTGAAAATAAGCATAAAGGGTTTAGACACCGAGAACACATTAAGCACATCTCAGAGCAGCCTCTTCCAATGCAAGTGATTTTTGTCAAGGTCTTCTCTTTTGCTCCTTGTGCTTTTCTTTTTCCAAAGAGAGACTATCCCATTTTTAACATATCCTGCTCATGTACCATCCATAAATACTGCTGAGGAGAAAATTAAAACACACACACTAATATCATACAAACATCAGGTGTTCCATGCTAAAGAGGGAGCCGCACATCTGTGCCATACCAGTGTTGCAGCACTGGGACTTGTTATCACAAAAAGCACCGATAAAGAATATACCTTTGTGCCAAATTTCAAATCCCAGGGATAAAAATCACTGACATGCAGCAGAAGGAAAGTTTCAGCATTACCCAAAAGAACTCTTTTCAATCAAAGTGCTTAAAGGCACACCATCACCTTAAAGCCAATTCTAATCTATCTGTTTTTAAAAGATTCACCTTTCCTGCAAGTAGCACATAAAATTACTATCCCTAAATAACTTGAAGGGAAGTGGGGAGGGAGGGTGCAAAAGCCAAGCGAGACGTTTGGCCATTTTCATTCAGCGTATGTTTGCAAATAGCATTCCCTACAAAGACCAAAAACTTTCCCCAGCTTCTCAGAGGCTTTTCACACAACCCTAAGACGACAGGCTCAAAGAGAAGACAAAAAATACTAAAACCACACAAAATGGGAACAGAGAACCGCAGGCATACCTGCAGCTTCTGTTCAGTGTCGTCTTGATTTTTAAAAAACTGGGGTTTAAGGGAAGAGGACACCAGCCAGTGCCTGCATCACCCCACTGATTAAAGACTGTAACTTTAGTCACCAAATTAATTATATTCAGCAGGAAAAAGGGGGGAGGGAGAGAGAAATTCGTTTGTGAGAGATGGAAAGGCCACTGTTCCTGTTTCACTGGACAAGCTGCTGGTCCGAAGGCAGGGAACGCCAAGTCGCAGGCCGGAGCCCCTCTGCCATAGAGTCACTGCAAGAACACAAGCACTATTTGGTTTAACTCCTCTTCACAAATACGAAATAATAAATTAATTGTAAAAGCACATTTAAAGGCTGCTTTGGGGAGTAATCTCTTTAAAGGGCGTCCCCGCTTCACTGACCCAGGTTGCCTGTTAAATAGTACATCAGTGGCTGCTCTCAGGCATGTCTTGTTTCTCCCCTCCACCCTCCTCCAAGCTAGACTGATCTCGATGCAAGGCAGCATCTATCTGCCCCAGTATTAGGGAAGCAAGCAAACTCTGAGACCTCACGCTGCAGAATTGCAGTGTGATTTAACGTGCCAGAAGCTTAAATATTTACCTGTCTTCATTAATTCCACACATGCGGACTCTTTCATTGCTCATCCAGCTATGAACATTGCCATACAGGGGAGTTGCAGAAAGCATGACGTCTTCTTAAAAATTGCCGCTTTTCTTCAAGGTTTTATATTCTATTAAAAAAAAAAAAAAAGTTGAGCAGATTTGTCTAGGAGGAAGTGCAAACATCACGGCGAAGCAGCCAGCCTCCCTCCGGGTAATTAATAATGAATGCAGGATTGGTGCGGGGAGTGAGCTGCCTACGTTAACCACTAAGGGAGATACCCTGCAATAAAGGAGCAAATTGAGGGCATTTATAGGTCAGAGGAGATGGATCTTTTCCCCAGCACACATCCAGAAAATTAAGAATCATTCCAAGCTATCGACAAATAAAAGTTTCTCCGCTGCCATTTCATTTCCACAAGAAATGACTCAGCTGGCCAAGACCACACCAGTCCCCAAACCTTCATCTCACACAGGCTGAACCAAGGAAGGAGACCCCACAGGCTGGGGGAACATTCAGGACTTCCCGCAGGTGCTTGGGAAAGCCCTGCGTTAGGAACACACAGGAGCAGGAGGGCATCGCAAGAACAGCCACGTACGGTGTGTATTAGCTATGCTGATTGCTGATAAAGCTTTCACGCAAGGACTGAAAACTGAAGAGACGCTGCTACAGAAGGGATCTAAATAAAAACCTCTCCTTTAGCGTCTGCACATGACTAACTTGGAGAAAGGGGTTAAAAATAGTAAGTGGGTTGGCGAGCTCCCCACCCCTTGATTTGATTAAGCACTGAGCCCTGGTGGCTTCTGCATCGGAGCTGCTGCTGCTGCTGCAAGTGCTTTCAGTAATTCAATGATGCCTGCTCACTCCAGGGAAAGAAATCATTAGCGAGCTCGCTGGAGAAGTATTAGCAGTCCAAGAGGATCGGCGCTGTGTGCAGCCAGAGAGCCAGGTGAAAGGTAACCGCATTTTCGTGTCCAGCAGTGGAGAGGGAAAGGCTTTTCGTCCCCTCTACCCTGCCTAATGCCACCTCCGCTCGCACTAAATTCTAGTTTGCTGCATGAGCAAAGTGTCAGGACAAGCTGCGTTTTATTAACAGGATTATCGCGGCGCATGATTTATTCCAGTGCAAGATTTTAATTGCTCTTCAGAGGTTGAGTCGTTTCTTTTGACTGAGCTTCAGCCTGCATCCTGCTGCTAAATGCTGGGTTAATAAGTAGGGGGAGCCTTTAATGCACAGGATATCCCTCAGCTCTTCCTCTCTCACAAAAATAGAAGCCTTTAAGCGGGAGGCATGATACTCCTTTTACACACACACACAGACACACACACACACACACACACACACACAGAGAGAAGCCAGTAACGGGTGACTGACCACTGGGAGTTTAATGCCTAACGTCTCCCAAAGCATCCAGGCTTCCCCAGCAAACTCATTTCCTTTGTCAGGCTACAAAATATGCAAATTATCACTTTGGCATTTAATGGAGAAGCAGCCCAGATTGAGCCTTTAACACAATACTTCACACAGGTTGAGAGAGGTTTAAGAACTAAAACGGCAGGAAAGCCTTGTTCCCCAACACTTTTTTCTCCCCTCAGAGAAGCCTTTTGTGCAAAACTCCACGTCTGGAACAAATGTATATTAATGAAACGGCGTGTTGACCCTCCTCTCTCCAGAACAGTTAGCTTTCCCTAATGAAGTCGGCAAAAATCGCTACGAGGAAACAAAAATCTGCGGAGATTAGATACCGCACTATCATTCAAAAGGAGTTATTTCACTGGAAAGACGGTTTCTGGACAGATTTACAGTTTTCCAGATGCGCCGCTCGTAATGTTTTCAATAGTGGCAGCAGCAGCATGGAGAGAGTGATTTAGGGTTTTACATAAGGTTAGTAGCTGCCCCGTGCACTGCCTGATCCTTGACGGATGGACGTTGGAGACAGGCCTCAGCAGCACATGGCCCCGCTCCCCGCTTTTCTTCGGGGGCTGCACAAGGCCAAAAGCAGACCACTCCTTGGAGGGGCTGCCTGCGCCCACCCAGTTTCCTCAGTGGAAGTGTATCATTAAGATAAGGCAGGGTGCCTGAATTAGAGCCTGTCAATCCCCGGACACGTGCAGATAGCGGAATGCTGAATTTGCACGGACAGCCAAGAGCTTCCCCAGCTACAGCGGGTAATCTGGAGGCCTCGCGTCCCACTGCCACCAAAGCAGGGCAAAGCCCGCTAGGTTGGACTCGATGACCTTAAAGGTCTTTTCCAACCTAAACGATTCTATGATTCTAGGGTGCAGGATGTGGGGAGGTGATGGGATGTTCCAGGGTCCAGCCGGGTAGTTCGGAGCCCATGCACCGATGGCTGCCAGCCCCTTCCCAAAGCCACCCCTCGACGCTCACCTCCCTGGGGTGCGCACACATATGCAGTTATAATCACCGCCCTGATGAACTTCTTGTGAACTGTTTAAAAGTGGAGGTCTGCTGAACGAGTAGCGGCGCCACTGCCAGCCATAATTTCATTGCAACAAGCAGCAGACTTTTAACTCTTCACACACCCCTTCCCTCCTCCTTTTCCTCCTGCCCGTCCGGGCTGGCGGCTCGCAGGGCGCTCCAGCAGCTCGGCCAAACGTCGGCAGCTGTTCAAGTCCTCAGCGCTGCGAGGACAGAGCGGAGCGGGGGGGGGGGTAACTGGGGGGCACCGCTCCTATTTATACCCAGTTTCCGCGGGGGCGGGCGCAGCCGGCCCCGTTACGCAAGCCCGACGGCGGGTTGAGCGTCCCAGCGCACGGAGGAAACCGAGGACACTCGTCTCTCTCCCTTCTTCCTCTCCGCCCGGCCACCGCGGGCCGCCCCCTCCGGGGGCCCCCCCCCCCCACCTCCCCCGCCGCTCCCCGCTGCTGTCAGCGTGTGCCCCAGGACGCCGCAGACCCCCCACCCCCTCCCCCGGCCGCTCCCGCTGCGCTGCGCGGCGGGGCGCGGAGCGGGGCTCGGCCGCCGGAGCGCGCACGGCATTTCCTCCGGGAGGTGTCTGGCCGATAAAGCCATTTGCGGCTAAATATAGACGGTGATGCACGGAGGAGGCAGGCAGGGAGGGAGGGAGGGCGAGACGCGCAACGTACACGCGGTTCCGCAGCGATGCCGCCGTGTGAAACCAGTTGTGAAAAGCGCCTGCAAGCACTAACCTGCTTCCCGGCGTGCTGCCGAGCGGGGCCCCGGCGTGCCGCGCCGCGCCGGGAACACCCACCGCCCCCCGCGCTGCCCCGCGCCGCAGAGGCAGGCAGAGACACACACCGCGCTGTTTGGGCAGCTGATTAAAAAGGGAAACGTTTGGGTCTCCCTCGCAACGTCAACAGACTTTTGGCAGCCATTGACGCCAGCAGCAGCAAAGTTTTGTTAACACGCTCCTGGCGTGGAAACGAGAAAAACCCGATGCCCACGGGGGGTGGGGGGGAGAAGGAGGAGCAGGAGGAAGACGCCGGTTCTCCGTGCCTCCGGGGGAAAGAGGAGGGGAAGGGCAGCACCGCCCGGGCCGGGACAACCTCCCCTCGCCCCCCACCACCACCCGCCGGCCCCGGGGTGCCCGGCGACGACTGTGCGAGGTGGAAGTCTCGGCGAGAGAAGAGGAGGGGGAGATGGAGAAAGCCCGGCGGTGCCGGCGGCTGCAGCGAGCCAGGAAGCGGGGCGGGAGGAGAATGGCAGCAGCGCACGAGTTCCCTTTTGGCGCCTTTACTCTTTTCCACCTCCGAGCTCCGGCTGGCAGCCCGCCAGTTTCCACTGCACAAGCCACAGAGCCGCCAGCAGCAGCAGCAGCGCAACGGCAGCCGGCGGGGAGGGCTGCCCGCGGTACAAAAAAAAAAAAAAAAGTCTGCGAACGCCGGTGGCACCGACGGACTTTCGGAAATTAAAAACGATGCAATCAATTACCCGGCTCTGACACATACACACATATTCCCCCACCCCCACCCACTGCCGCCCAGTTCCAGGCCACTGAAAGGATAATTTCTAGATTTGTGAAAATCCCTGCGAGAGAAGTGAAAAGCAAGCAGGGACTCGCAGCCATCCACTTCGATTAGCCCTCAACCTGTTCATCTGGAGCTTGAATCAAAGGCCAGCGCTCGTACCGTATTTATAAGCTTACATACAGGCAGCTGCTTACGAATGTGTTTAGGGACCTCGTTTATCTTGTACCTCTGGCTTACATATTTAGGAGTTATAAAAAACAAGGACCAGTGCCATGGCTAGAAAGGAGACTTTTAAAAGACACTGTACTGCTGCACCATTTACAACGCTCCAGCAGCACCCAGCGATCTAATATTAGACAAGTGTTTAGAGAACAGAGGTGGCTGCGTTTAAAAAACATTAAAAAATTAAACGCCGTGGGTTATTTTTTGTAGTCTCCGCACGGCATCACCGCTAGCGACACGTTTTGTAAACCAGAGGAGGAAGCTGCAGACTAAGTAGCCGCCGCACGGATCCGCGGATTAGAGAAGAAGTTTGACCTTTACCCGGGACGTGTGGCATTTCATTTAACCATAAAGCTAAGCACAATGCGCCAGCGAGATCGCTAAACCGATTTAAAATACATATTGAGTCATGCACGACAGTAGTGCATTTCGGTTTAGGCAGGCAGCGCAAGGGGGTCGGCGTCTATTTTAAGGCTCCTGCCGCAGCCGCCCCGTTCCCGTCCCCGTCGTACCCGTCCCCGCTCCTCCTCCGCGGCTCCCACACCGTCACGTGTCGGACGGCGACGGGGACTTTCTGCCGTGTAAACACGGCGCGGCGGAGCCGTGCTGGGGCAGCCGGGGCCGCAGAGCCGGCACCAGCGCCGGCGGGGCATCATCCCCGCCGCCGGGCACCGCCGCCGCGGGCTGCCGGCCGCACTTCGCCTGCCTTCGGCCCGGCGGAGACCTGACCCCCCCACCCTCGGCACCCTCCTCCGCCCGCAGCGGGTGTCCGGCGGGGGCGGCCACACACAGCCCCTCCTGCAGGGGCAGCCCCCTCGGGGGAGAGCCGCCCCCCCCCCCGCGCCGTCTGTCACGCCTTGGACCCCGCACAGGCAGTCGCTGCGCCGTAGCGGCAGCGGCGCTTTCCCCCTTTCCCATATGCTGTGAGGCGAATCATAGCATCGCTCTCAGCGCCGGCGGCAGCCAAAAAGGGGAGAGGAAAAAAAAAGTTTTCAATTAATAATAAGCTTAGGAACTGGGGAAGGGGGCGGGGGAGGAGGCCAATAAGGGAAAGTTAAAATGGCTGGCGATCCTTCAAATAACCCTGGCCGCCTTCCCCCGGAGCCCACACGGCACTGCCTGCCGCGGAGCCCCGGGGAAAGCCCCGGACCCTCAGACACACACCGCCCTGGGGCGGCCCGCGGGGAGCAAGGCTGCACCGGCACACACCTGAAGGTTACGGGACATTTGCACGGCGGAGGCGCTCAGGCCCATCTCTCCCCTCAGTTAAAACGTATTGGGGGGGTGCGAGAGAGGGGCTGCAAAGGCTCCCGCACACACACACCGAGGGGAGACGAGGCGGCTGATACCCAACTTTGAAGCATCGCTGCATGAAGGATTTCCCGGGGATTCGCGGGAAACACCGACCCCGTCAGCCACACTGGCAGCCCCGCACCGCCGCTACGACGCCCGCCTTTTCCCCCCCTCCCCTCCCCCCCCGCGTCGCGGGCAAAGCCTCCGTCCCCCAGCGCGCGCCGCGGCGGCGGGCGGGCGGACTGCTCTCTCCGCAGAGGGGGGCCGGGGGTTTCCTCCCCTGCACGCCGCGCCGGGCAGCCCGGCGGTTCTGCCTGACGCCTCTCCGGCCGTGCCGTGAGCACGGCTGCCGGGGGAGGCAGTGGTGGAAAGCCACAAACTGGCTCTGCCGCAGAAACCCTCGGGCCCCCGCGCAGACGGGGGGCCCCCCGGCGAGAGCCCGACCTCCCTCCCTCGCCCACCCGCCGCGGCATCTCCCTACCCAGGGCGTCCGCGCCATTTTAGAGACACGCACGCACACTCCCTCACACACTCGCGCGCACACACACGCACGCACGCACGGGAGCGAGGTTTCCGCCGCTGCTGCCAGAGACAACAGGCAGCAGCCGAGCTGGGGCTGCGAAGGAGGAGCAGCGGCGGGAGGACAGGGACACACACACGCACGCACACCCCCACGCACCGCGGGCCGGGCAGAAATGTGCATTTCAGGTAATTTAAGGCCGCATTACAGAGAAGAGAGAGCAGAGCGCAGGCCTGCGCGCCCCCACCCCATTAACCCGCCGCGCACTCGGCAACCCGGGAGCCCTTCATTGTTGCCTTTATTCCGTTTGGCTTTTGCTTTCCAGGAGGGGGATAGAAAGAAAAGGGGGGGGGGGGGAATACCACCAAGCCAGCCTCTTCCCCCCGCCCGTCCCCCATTGTTCGGCCGCAGGAGGCCGGGCGAGCGCAGCGCCACGGGCTCGCCATTCACCGGGAGCCGCCGAGCCCCGCCGTGCCCTCCTCCCCCTCTGGTGTCTCGGGAAACTTACGGGGCTGGGGGGTACACGCCCCACCCGCTCACACCACCCACTGAATACAAAAGTCCCAGCGCTTCTGCGAGAGAGAGTTGGGCGACAGCCTGCACTGACATCCGCAGCGTTATCCTAGCAGAAATACCGGAGCACGGCCCCCGTTTCCTTCCCCCAGCCCCCGCCGCACCCCCGGGGAGGTAGAGTGATTAATGGGACGTACGCCCTTGGTTTCCCTCCGGCCACCCCGGCGCACCGCTCCCCGGCGCGGAGCCGCCGCGGCACGCCGGGTGGGGGCGGGCCCCCCCCACATCCGTCGGGGACGTTGGGAGATATTGATCACGGACGACTTCATTTTGCATAATTGCGGCTGACAGGGCCTGTGGTTCCCTCATTTACGGAGCAACAGCTTCGAGGGGCTGATGGATGGGGACCGATTCCCTCCGCTCCCCCCAACCCCTCCCGCCCCCCGCGGCAGCCCCGCCGGCGGACGGCGGCTCCGCGCCTCATGCAGCAAATGGCCGCGCACAACAGCGAAATATTAAACTTAGGTGCCTCGCTCTCTTGTTCTACCTAGCGCGGCCGGCCTGAGAGCCTCACGGTTTCTGCAGGGCTTTGTCTACGCAGCGGCGGTGGAGCCGTGGCCAGCCCCCGGTGCAAGGGGTCCTTTGGGAGCCCCAGGCAAGAAAAAGTGCTTGGGAAGTTGGGGCTTTTCAATTTTTTTCCTTCCCTCCTCCTCTCAACAACCAACAAACAAACAGCTCGGTTTGTGCTAAACAATGCATAAAAATTAGCCTCGCCCCAAAGTTTATGTCGGGTTTACGGCGTGATGTTTCTCCTTGATGGGAAACGCTTTTCCGAGCACTTCTGGAAAGGGCTGGCGAGTCCTCGGTTACGAAAACAGCATTACAAGCACCTCGGCAAACCTCTCCACAACTCCGCGTCCCAGCCTCACATCACCTTCTCCAAATCTTTAGAAAAAACCGTACGTCCAGGGCGGGCACAGCCAGCGCCAAGCACCACCCGTCTCGGCGTGCGGAAAACATCGGGAGCGGAAAAAAAAAAAAAAAAAAAGGAAACACAACAACAACGCTCGGGTTTGTTGGGGTTTTTTTTTCCCTGTGGAAAATTCAAAAAGGGACGTTAAAAAAAAAGGGGGGGGGGGGGGCTGTGGAATAAAGTTGCCGGTGGCGGCGATGCCCCGCCGGAGGGGAGGGCAGCACCGGGCCCGCCGCCGGCCCTGCCTTCCCATCCCGGCGCTCCGCACCGAAACAAAGCAGCGACTCAACTGCGATGCAGATGGGCGGCTATGAATTTTTTGCTGCTGCTTAGAGCTTTAATTACTCGTTCTTGATCCGTGGGACTACGACACGACACCGCCAAGGTTAAAATGCCCTGAACAGCTCTGAGCAGATGTGAACGAGTTGGCAGACGCGCAAATGAGGTCTGCCTCTAAGCATGATAACAAGTGACTAATACATTGCATATCGCTGAAAGAAAATTATTTTTCTCTAATTTGCATTAGCTTTTCTTTTCCCTTTTTTTTTTTTTTTTAACGCCAGCGACATTCCCTCCTCAGAAGCAGCAGCATAATCCTGAAAATATTACTCCGTGACTTTAAAAGATTTGGAAGGAGGCAGAGATTGCCAGTGTTTTGGCTATGCAGGCTTGTTTATCTTTCCGCCTTTGCTCCAAGGCGAAACTAGTTTCGCAAGCAGTATTCTTGCAGAAAAATGGCACATGTCATATAAAACACCGGTTTATAGGAATTGATGCTAAAATTGTTGAATGACTACTGGTGCACTTTTGCCACTAATAGCACAGCGTAATCCATAAAGGACCAAGGGGACAGTCAAGGCCAAAAGAGGGAAAAAAAAAAAAAAAGATTGACTGGAGAGAAATAGACAAAGGCAACCCACAGACCAAAATCACAAAAAGGGGGGGTGGGGGACGAAATAAGCATCTCTCCTTCCTACCTGCTTTCCACCCCAGAGCCACCTCGTCAAAAAGACAATATTACGTGGAGGGCACTTACTATATAAAACATAGCGATTCTCGTAGGTAGCGAAACTATGTCAGGTACAAATATAGGCCGGAACCCAGTTCTCCAAGTTCCCTCGACTTTCCAGAGGCTCTTCTGAAAGGGCCGGGAGATCACTTTGGGTACCAGAGCAAACTTCAAGAACAAGCAGCATTGTAATATCCTCCACTCAAAAGGTGAACTGAGGCGCTTAGACGCAGAGGCTTTGAGGAGAAAATAGCCGCTCAGGCCATTTACGCAGGAGCAGTTTTTCACCGAGGACCTACTCCAGGGGTGCCTGCACATCCAGGTTACTGGGGGTTGCGCGCTGCCATCTCAAGAAATAACTTCTCCGCCAACACGTGCTCGGGAAGCAAACACGCACTGCCAGCCACCGTGCCCTGCCCGAGGCCAGCAGCGGCTCGGAGCGGGGCTGCCCTCCCCTCCCGCGGGGCTCCCGGGGCGCTTCGCCTGCCGCTCCCGCAAAGCCACTGGGGCCGGCACAAACGCGTCACCAGGACGTATCTCCCAGCGCCCAAGCCGTCCGGAGTCGGGCGCGGAGCCGTCCGCTTCTCCCGCAGCCTCCCCGCGCTTGTAAATCAAGCGGAGGAGGAGAGAAACGCGGCGGGGGCGGGGGGGGGCGCGGGGGGCGGCTTCTCCCAGCCCAGCGGCGTTGGCTTCAGCGATGCCGGCGGCGGCAGGGAAGGGAGGCTCGGCGCAATGTCGCCGCCCGGAATGCCCGCCGAGCCCTGGGGCGCCCCGCCGGGCCCCGCAGCGGCGGGCAGTGCCTCCGGGAGCGGCGGGGCGGCCCCGGGGCTGCTCCGGCCGCAGCGAGAGCTTTTGTGTGCGAGAGCCGGCGAGGCGCGGGCGCTTCGCGCTCCAACAGCTGTCACATTATTTGCGCTGGCTGTAAACAGCCTTCGCCTTCCCCCCTCCCTCGCCACAGAGTTAAATCCAGACTAACAATCCCCAGTTAGAGATCAAACCAACAACAGCAGCATTGTGCCTGCCTTCATTGCTTTACCATCAACTACTGCAGCTGGTTTACTCGAAACAAGGAACACCCTCTACCCACCTCCCCCGCCCCGGAGCCAGAAACGTGCTTGATCCCGGCGGTTGGTCAGGCGGAGCCACGCTGCTCCGGGCCCGGGAGGCGCGGGGGCGTTGCTTCGCCAGCCCGATTCCAGCGGGGTCCCGATCGCTGCGGGGCTCTCCCCCACAGCGGGGAGGGATTTCCAGCCCGCACTCCGGCCCGACGAAAAGCCTTATCAGAAGTTGAGCTCAGTCTCGGTTTGGCTTTTGGGAAGGGCTCGGGGGAGCCCCGCGGTAGCGGGGAAAGCCGCGCCTGCAGCTGCGCAGCGGCACACGCCGAGCTCGCCCCCGCGTCGTGGCGCGCCCCCGAGCAGCCCTTCCTCGGCAAGGCAGAGCTCACGGCCCTCGCACCCTCTGCCCCGCCGCCTGCCTCGCACCGGGCCGCCGGTGGCGGCTCCCCGCCTGTTGTCGCGGCAAACCTCCCGTCGAGGGGCCCCTCCGCCGCCGCTGGCCGCCCCCGCTGGCCTTGCCCCGGGCAATGACCCCGACCCCGCCGCGCAGCCGGCCGTCAGAGACACATTTCCACCTCCAGGCCTTTCCCTCGTAAGTGGGGACAAAAAAACCGAAGGAAAAAACGCACAGCCCCCCAATAACTTAAAACACGAGTCCACCTTTGCCCGTGCTACAAGCAGCTGGCAGCAACAGAGTGTGCTGCACGCTCTCAGTGGGCCTTTCCTCGGGCACAGCTGGAATTTAAGTGTAAATCCCCGTACCTCCTTCCCTGCCCTTACTTATTTCTGTATCAGCAGCAAAGTTAGTGAAGAGGTGGAATTTACTGAACAGAAGCAAGGGGAAAACAAATCAACTCGTGGAAACCTGTCCTTGCTCAGTTTGGCTCCTAGCGTTACCCAAATTGTTCATCTTTAAGGGGAAACCACAACACGGCAACTTTCCCCGAAATCTGTATACTGCACGAACTCTTGAAGAGGCTGTGGAAAGTGCACTTTCTAAGTGCTTATACGGAGTTTGGGAGCCGGCACCAGCGAGGGAAACCAGCTGATTTTGTTGGAAGCACATCTCCCTCTTGACCCGACTCCTGCCAAAGGGCAGTGCTCCCCAGGCAGGTAAGGCGCTTCACACCAACGCAATAAGTCTCCAGTCGACTTCCGAATTGGATTCACCGACAAATGATGCCAGTACGTACTCGCAGGTCAGTGTCATCGACTATTCACTGCCTATACGTAGCTAGAAATCTGCTGGCCTAGTAAAAAACCACGCTAGCAAAACAATGTCAGCAAAGGCTGCAACACACTCTTGTGAGAGACCGGCGATTCATGCCTACTGAGGCTCTTTCAGCACAAAGGCTTTTAGAGGAAGAAGAGAGAGAAGGGGGGAAAAAAAAGAGGGAGGGCTCTCGTGTTTCAGGGCTGCTGTCCCCTGGGAACCAAGAACCAAGTGTAGCTTCAATCAAATGCTGACTTCTCCTCGGGGAGCTCAGTAGGAAACCTGATCTCGCTAGCTCATGCCTGCCTCCATGCATATAGGCTGGGTTTTCTTTCATACCAGCAATTTGTGTGAAGAGGAGAACCAATACAGTTTATTGCAAGCGAGATCTCGCAGTAACGGATCTAGAGAGATATTTCTGTAGCTAAAATAAGACAACCTTCAGCCGTCTGCTCAGGGCAGGCCGCGCCGCAGCCGCCCCCTGCTCCGCACGCACGGCACAGCCTCCCACGCATCTCCGCGAGCCCTGCATCCTCCCCAGCTGGCAGCAGCCGCGCTGGGTTGGGTTTTTGTGCAATGCCAGGTTACACTTCCATTAAAACGTTTACTCTGGGAGATCAGTTCCTGCTTCCAGGTATTGTTCCGGCTTCCCCTGATGCTCTCAACTTTAGCCAGAGCTGCTTCTCTCCTCGCCCTCTGTGGCATGGAGACCTGGGAGAAGCATCTACCCCTGCTCCCCGGCCCTGGCCCTCCCTGCCATGGCAAGGCATGGCACGGCACGGGAGGTCTGCAGGGGGAAGGCAGGCGAGTCCTCCAGGCAGAGCTCGGCATAACTTCGCACCGGGTTGCTTAATTCTGCACGGGGCTTTGCTAATCCACTTTGTGCTTGACTACTGAAACAGGAGGAAAGGAAAACACCGCACAGGGAGCACGACCAGGCTAGAGAAGGGTGAGCCAGGGGGACTGAAGCCTGTGGCAGGGGCTTCCCCCAGAACCCAGCTGAGTCTCCTACTGCCGTGGGCATGCCAGAGAGGCTTAGAGCACCACCCAGCCCACCAGGAGTGGGAGCAAAGGGAATTTCCCAGGGATCAGGGATCCCTGCAGGATCTCTCCATTGCCAGGAGCTTTCACATGGAGAAAGTTTGGCTCAGGGGCGAAATTTACACCTAGAAAGGAGTTCAGTCCATCCCTTCCCCTACCATTAGCAAGTGCTCTGTAAATTTCAAGGAGAGCTGAAAATACATCCTCCCGCTTTGATTTCACTTGTCTGTCCCTACCTGCCACCATGTGACAATGCCATACTCAAGCCACGGCTAAAGGAGCTTCGCAAAGCTCTCCCACCCACCCCCCAGGAGACCCCCGGCTGCCATGCCGCCCAATCCTGGGGAGTGCAGGGGAAACGCAGTGGTGGGTGAAGGACAGGCAGCCCCACGGCACCTGGTCCACGCAAACACAGGGACAGCCATCGAGCTGCCCTAGACATGGGCTCTGCTGCCTCTGCAAGTACGGGCGTACTTCTCTCTGCTATCAACTGTGCCAGGCGCCAGCGACTCCGGTAATTCCGTGGAGGAGGAGATCTGACTTTTATAACTGAGGATACAGGCCCAAATGTTTCGTAATATGCAAATACGTACAAGGCCCCTAGGTGAGGTATTCCCGAGCGTTAAATGAACACCTGGGATTTGAGCAAGAGCTACTCCAGCTGAAAATGAAAAGCAAAACACACTCTGAGAAAGAACAGGCAGGCTGGCAGCGCTGGCACACTGCAACCCACTGCGGACCGTATGGAGGTGCATGGGGAACGATCCCACCGCAGAGCTGCGCCGGTGCAGCTCTTGGCTGTGCGAGACGGCTTCGAGGGCAGCGTGAGCCACGGAAAGGAGAGCTTGTTTGGCTGGGAGCGCTCTCGCCCCTCCTGGCCGAGGAGCCGGCGGAGGAAGCACAATGCCAGGCTTTCCCAGTGCAGGTTTGGACGCCGAGCGCGGCCCCGAGCCTCCCCCTTTCCCCAGCGCTCTATTGAACACACTCAGCTCTTTATACGAGCCATTCCCAGTGTGGCTGGTGGATTCTGCGCTTTCCACTTTAATTGTCTTATCCAAATAAAGCTTTGTTTTCCTTAGCACGACAATCCCAACATTCAGTCAGAGATTTTCATTGGACAGAGGAGATATTTTATTCTCCGATTGTTTAGAGAGTCAGGGCTTACACGGAATAGCCCCAGCTTGTGTGCCTCCGCTCACAATGGGGTCTTTGCAGCCCCGGTCTCCGTCATGTAGATTCATTTTTCAGAGCGATCAGGATGGGAATAATTTTTCTCTGAATTTCATAGCTTTTCAAGTCTACCCTAGACTTTAACAAGTCTTTTAGTTTGCACCTAGACAATAAATTTAGTTTAATTTAGCTTCCGGTCTTTAATTTTAGCAGGTCTTCTTTTTGCATGCAAATCAATATGGCAATTACCATCTAAAAGCTCGCCCAGCCCCAGGTCAATGTAAATTGATCATTGTCCGCCTTCTACAAAATAACACCGGGAGTCTGTGGTGCATAATGAGATTATACTGGAAACTGTCTTTCAGATCACAAATTATATTTCATGCTGTCAGGATCTTCTCCAAGCGGACTTCCTTGCATGTCTAATCACATGGCACCGAATCTATTAGCTTACGAGGTAGGTTTGGAGTGCGAGGAGCAGTTGCATGCGGAGGGAGAGTCCCAAATTAATTCAGACAACAGTTTAGGAAGACAGGCGGGCAGGTACTGAAGCGTGCTCTCACTCACTAACTTTTCCAGCAGTGGAAGAGAGGAGGGGAAAAAAGTCTCCGCTCGGCCAAGAACTGCTGTCCAGCAAACAAGGAAAAATGAATTCCCTGCTGGAAAGCAGCAGAACTTTCCTAAATCCACATTTGCAACGAGTTCTTGGCCTCCTCCTTTCTGTCCCCACCTCGTCTGCTCAGCCATTCAAAGGCGCGCTGCGCTGGCTGGCTGCTCTGGAGAAACCCCCATGAAAGATACACTCTTCCCCTGGAGAGATGCCCCTGCCCGCCACAGCCTTGGGACCCGAGCTGGTCAGGTTGGAGGGACAGGTCGTTCCGGAGCAGCGACTGCTGTAAGCCGGTTCCCTGAAAGGACAGGAGGATTAACGGGAGCTGCTCACGGCCAGGGGAACTCCCCCTGCCTGCAGCCCAGGCCTCCGCGCTGTCTCCAGCACGCACACACCAGAGCCAGCGAGAGCTGCTCAGCGCCGTTAAAAGGGGTTAGCCCGGCTGTCCCCAGCCAGCCGGCTCGACTCTGCCGTGCGGGTTACTGCGAAACCAAGAAAGAAGGGAGAAGTCCCGTTCTGGCCATCAATTATTTCTAAAGCGACACCAGCCTTAAGCAGGAAGTATTAAACTCAGCTTCATGCTGCTCTTTCTAAGCCCGCGCTAAAACGAGATCTGTTGGTGGTGTTCGGGAGAAAGGTAGCGTATCGCGTATCACCTGCGCAACCCAACTACACTGCAGAGCCCCAGCAAGAGCCCACGCCTTTGTCAGGACATGCAGAAATCAGAGCTCGCTTCTCCTCCAGGCCGAGCACCAATTTACTTCAAGCCACGTTTAGTCTGAGGGCAACGTGGCTGCTGGAGCTTCGACCTGAGCTGGAGCACGCCTTCTGCCTGTCATTGCAGGGGCCACTCACCGGTCAAAGTTGAGAGACCTTTTAAACGACAGCCACAGATTGCTAAGACTACTTCGGTATGCACAGCACTCATCATTTTGGGCTGTGGTGGCCCGGGTCCATTTCCTCCGCAAACGGAGACCCGAAAGCACGTCAACAACTCTGTGCGGTCTTGCAGCTGCACAGACCCACAAAGTTTTCTTGAGCGGACTGTACAGGAGCCCCTGGAGCTCAGTAGCCTTGCCTCTGGCATCCCTGTTAGGGGACCCTGGCTCCTTTACCAACCTGAAAATAAGTGAATTATCATGAAGTGGGTAAAAAGGGACAACAGTTTTGAACTGCCTGAGAAGCTGCAGCTCTCGTCACATCCTGGTAAAGGCAGATACAGTGCGTGACACGGAGCCTGGATTGTCCACCAGCACAGGAATAAAGCCAAGGCACCAGTATTGTTTCAAGACCCAGTCCATATTTGGGCATTCGCACATCCTAAGTATTGCTTTAAATATTAAAGTAGAGACATTCGCCAGTGTGGTTCATAATGCACTCAAATGGGAGAAGTCATTGCTGTTGGTCTCAGATTACTAGCTTGGTCTTGCTGATCTTTTTGGGGGGTGGGGTGGTGGAAGGGAGGGAAACCCTGCTGAGTCTGTTTGCACTGGTCTCTATTAGATATGCAACAAATCTGCCATTTCCGGCGTTGCTTCTATCTAATTAGAGATGTATTTAGATGTGACGTGTAAATAAGCGCTGAGCTGCCTGCTGCCCTGGCTGCGCGGACTGCTCAGGAGCATTTCCAATAAGGCTGTAGCGCCCGGAACCTGGGCTCAGACAAAGAGGAATGGGAATGGTCTGCGCTGCAGGCGAATCCAACAAAACCAGCTTTTATCTATCGCTCTAAAGCCTTAACAGCTTTTAATCTGTACCGCCCAGGCTTGCACGCCACGATCGCATCTCATCCACCGAGGACGCCTCAGTACAAAAGGAAGCACACATGCACGCAGGAGCTGCAAATCACCCTGACCCACCCGAGCCCCAACGCAGACACCCCTCTCCGCCTGCCCTTGTGCCCCACGAGGCCTGCGTGCCCCCGTGGGCTCCCAAACGCCCCCGAGGTAGGTAAGCCCGGCTTCTGCGTGCGCAGACAGGAGCCGAGGGCTGCCCTACGCTGCGAGCACACGCATGGCCCCGTGGGGCGAAGGCCGCTGAGCTGCCAGGAGAGAAGTCGATGGGATCTGAAGGCAGCGGCGGAAACTCAACTCTCCCCCGCCGCGGGGCCGGGAACCTCCACAGCGGGATTTCCACTGCAACCCGCGGGAACAGGGCGAGGGGCACGGTGGGGCTGGGGAATGCTCTCTAGCTGCCAGGGACGCCCCGCCGCTCCGGTGCGCCCGCTCCCGAGCCTGAGGGGCTGCGGCGACTTCCCCGGCCCCGCGGCCGCCCGACCCCGGTTCCTAGCGCTCCTCGGAGTTTCCAGAGAGAGGAGACTCCTGAGAGCGAAATAACCTGGCGCTCGCCTGGTGAACTCTCTTCCTATGGTGGGAAACAGCTCTTATAGAGCCATTAGATGGACGGGGCAACACCGGCGGCTGGAGGCGCCCTGCCCTGTCCCCCCTGCTGCGCCAGCATCCCTGCGACCGCTGCTGCTCCCGCATCCTTCCAGGCTGGAGCGGCCGGCCCCGATCCCCTCCCGGCGTTAAGGGTTAACAACCATCGCCACCAAAAAAAAAAAAAAAAAAAAAAAAAAAAAAAAGAAAGGAAAAAGGAAAGAAAGAAAAAGAAAAAAAAAAGAAAAAATATCGCGGTGACCTTTTCCTCTCCGACTCCCCCACTCTCCCTTTCAGGCTCTGGTTCCTGAGCTCGCAGGGAGCCTGAGCGGCTGTCTAGACCGATCTATCACAGACGGACAAACAATACCAGGAGAAGCCCGTGCCCGGTCTCTCAGCCTCCGCCACTCACCTTAGAAATGGCGAAGAACAGAAAAGTGACCGCGATACAATCCTCCCCGGTGTATTTATAGCTTTCCACACAGCCCACCTTCATGCCTGACAAATGAGATTTTGTCTGCTCTCTCAGCGTACGCTCCAATAAACACACACACACTTTTTTTTTTTTTTTTTTTTTTTTTTTTGGAGCCTGTTTGTTTTTGGTAACATTCCGGGCTCGTCCCTCCGACCTCGGGGCGGGCGAGGGCCCACCACGCCCGTACGGGAAGGCAGGTTTGATAGCCGGGGCGGGAGGGGCTGGGGGGGTGGGGAGCAAGAGGGGACGCGGCCGCTCGTCCACACGCAGCCTCCCAACCTGGGAACTTCAATGTCCGTATTCATCACGCTCCTTCGCACCCAGCCCCCCTCACCCGAATTGCTCCCTGGTCCCTGCCAGCCCTCAGGGTTGCGTATTAAAGAGGTATATGGGGCGAGGAGCCGGAGGTCCAACGCTGCAAAAGGCTGGGGAATAACTAATGAGCTGTGCAGCCCATTGATCCGGTGCATACTTCCTAATTAACTCTGAGTCACCTATTTGTGACAGCAATTCAAAGAACTGCACCGGGGATAAACTGCAACCCCGGCGCGCGAAGGCAACCCGGGGGGGAGCAGGCGGGGGGGGGGGAGAGGAATTTGCTCCTAATCCTCCTAAAAGCAATTAGGGTGAGCGCTGCGCTGGCTACCTCTCGGGAAGGAAAAAAAGAAAGGAAAAAACCACCCAGCGGCTCGGACAGCAGAACCGAAAGGAAATGAATCGGTGCGTCTCAAGCGCGACGGCACCCAGCTCCAGACAGATAGGCAAGCACCAGCGTCTCGGGGATGAAAGTAGGCGAGAGCGGCGACCGGAGGACGCGGTACGCCGGGCTCGGCGGGCAGCGGCGCGCACAAAGCTGCGGGAGAAGCGCGGGTGGCGGGGCCCGGGCGAGGCGAAGCCACCGGCCGGGGGTGCGGCCACTGCGCCGGGGGCCGAAACCCCGCACCGCCCGGCCGCTCTCGCCCCCAGCTTTGTTCCTAAGCGGCTCTGGCGGAGCACGGTTCTCTCCGGCCGTCCCCCGCGGGAGAGCCACGGGGCGGGGAAGGGGGGGGGGGGGCGCGGGGGGGGGGGGGGGGGAAAAAAAGTTAATAGAAACCTTTGGA
This sequence comes from Bucorvus abyssinicus, assembly GCA_009769605.1. Lineage (NCBI taxonomy): Eukaryota > Metazoa > Chordata > Aves > Bucerotiformes > Bucorvidae > Bucorvus > Bucorvus abyssinicus. The sequence goes on from CM020030.1 coordinate 38,000,402, forward strand.
AAATCCGCGCTTTGCTACAGGGCTACGTGGTGCGGACCGGGCTCCCCCCGCCCCCCCTCCCCCCCTTTTAACACAAACAGGAATACAAAAGCTGCGGGCTCCAAAGAGCAGATGAAAGCAATGAACAGAGTTTCTGGAAAAGATTCATTAGTGGGAATTAATGCTGCGAGGAGCTCCGAGCCATACCATTAAAGCCAGTCCTCACACTTTGTCAGTTTTACACTGCTCACTACGATCGGGGCGCCTTTTTTTTTTTTTTTTTTTTTTTTTTTTTTGCCAGGGGAGAGGGGGAGGTGCTCTTCGCTTCCCCCTCGCCCCCTCCGCAGTCACCAAACCCGGGATCCGACAGACGTCGCGGAAACGAGAGAGGGAGGAAAGGGAAAAGGGAAAAAAAAAACCACACAACACACACACACACATCGAGAAAGAAAGAGGAACGTGAACGCTCCGCAGCCCTCGCCCCCGGACTCGCTCCGCGAACATCAAATGCATGCCTCATATGCTGCGCAGAGCCGCCCGACTTGGCCCCGGCTTCACAAAGCAGCCTCCGCTGTCTCCCCGCCTGGCCGTCCCCCTCTGGCCGGCCCTTTGATGGCGAGCCCCGAGCCTCCCTTGGGCTCGCTCTCCCAACTCCAAACTACATTTTAGGGCTGACTAAACTTCCGTGTCACGCCGGACCTCACGCCAGCACAGCTCCGCGCACGGGAAAGCCCCGGGCCGCCCTGCCCCACGTGTGCGGCGGCGCCCGCCCCGCTGGGGCGGAGGGAAGAGGCGGGGGACGGCGCCCCGGGCTCTCCCGGCGAGGGGAAGGCAGCCCACAGCGGGCTATCCCCGCCGCTCACCTGCCCGCCACCCCCGGCCCGCCCGCTGCTCTCAGCGGGAAGCGCGGAGCGGAGCTCGACCCGCCCGGCGCGGGAGCCGTCCCCGCTCCGTGGGTCGGCAGCGCCGCTTCTCGCTGGCCCCGTCCCCCGGGAACCCCGCGCCGCCGCTGCCCCGGCGCCTTCCCGATCGCAAAGTGCGAGACGACGGGAACACCACCACCACCACCACCACAGGCGCACCGGAGCCGACAGCGCGACCTGCGGCTTCCCGCCCCACGCTCCCACCGCCCCAAAGAGGCATCTTTACAAGCAACTGCCTCCAAACTTCCCCTCCGCCACCGCAGTCCCGGAGGAGCACCGAGAGACCCCTCTTCCTCCCTCCCTCCCCACCCCGCCTCCGCCTGCCCGCCGCTCCCGCCCGAACCCTACTGCCCCGCGCAATAACTTTCGGCCACGGCACCACTGGCGCCAAGCTGCCGTCCCCGCGGCGGGGCGAGCCCCGCGGTCGCCCCGTCACCGCGGGACCCGGCGGCGGCGGCGCTTCCGCACGGGAGCTGTTCGCGGAGCGGAGCACTGACCTTCCTGCCGCGCCGCGGAGCTGCGGCGTGCGCGGTCCGCGCCGCGGGTCCCACACCGTCGCCTCACCCTGCTGTTCTCCCGGGAAGGGCAGCCCCGTCGGGGGTGGAGGGGTGGCGGGGAGAGGCGAGAAAAGTTTCCCGATCCTCCTCCCCCTCTCTGTGGGTGCGTGTGCCGCGGCTTGCCCCGACGCGGGCGGGCCAGGGAAGGGGTGCGGGAAGGCAGGGAGCTGAGGGGTCAGAAGCGCGGCCGCCGCCTGCGCCGACGGGGCAGGTGCCCGCGGGAAGGGCTTTGCTTCTCGGCTCGGCCGGGCTCAGCAGCGGGAGCAGCAGCCCGCGATGCTCATTCCGGCTGCCGGCTCTGGTTTGGCAGCGCCATGTTGCTGGCTTGCTCCGGGCGAAGTTCCTGCGCTGGCGAGCGCGGCGCTCCCCACATCTCGCCCGCGCCGCCGTCTCCCGTGCCCTGGCCGCCGCGGCTTTGTGTGTGTGTGGCTGGGGATTTAATTCTCCTCCTCCTCTTCTCCTCCTCTCTCTCTCTCTTTTTCTTCCTCTCCCCCCCCCCCCCCCCCCCCTTTAGTCCGCCGGGAAAGCCGCTCTTCCTCACCTTGCCGCTGGGAGACCGGGCTCCGTCTGCTGCACGCTGCGCTCCCCTCGCATCCCCCCCCTCCCTCTCTCCCTCCTCCTCCTCCTCCTCCAGCCGCCGCCTCCCCTCCCTTCCCCTCCCCCCGGGCAGGCGCTGCACCGAGGGAGCCGCCGCCAGCAGCAGCGGCAGCGGCAGCAGCAGCAGCAGCGCCGCCACCGCTTTTTCCCTCTGCAAGTTTCCCCCTCCCCTGGCTGCGTTTCCCTGCCCAGGCAGGGCTCGCCCGCTGCCTCTCGCCCTTGCCCTGACTAACTGATTTGCCAGCCCCTCGCCTCGCCTCGCCCGCTCCCCCCGGCTGGCACAGGTCGCTGCCAAGCTGCGGCGCCCGCATGGACTCCGCGCTGCCGGCCAGCAGGGAGAGCAAAGCCGCCCCCCCGCCCCGCCGATACTCCCCTCGCTCGCTACCCAGAAGGCCAGTGGAGAACCGCAATTACCATAAAGCTCCGCTCACTCTGCTCCGCCAAGCTGTCAAAAACCCGGCGGCGGCGGCGCTGCCAGACATCGCTGCGAGGCTCCGCGGCGGGTCGCGCCGCGCAGCCACCCCCCGCCGCCCCGCTCGCCCCCCGGCCCCTCCGCTGGACGCTCCCTCCCACCCCGCTCCCCCCAGCGCGCCCTGCGGCGCGCGGGATCCCCCCCCGGCGGTGCAGCCCGCGCCCCCACCGAGACCCGCCGGTTCCGGGTTCCCCCCCATCGCGCAAGGGCATCCCCGCCGCCTCGGGACCCGCCGAAGGCTCGCAGCCGTCCTAACTCCCCGCAGGGGTCACAGCGCGCACGGACCCTTTCGCCCCCAGTTTCCTACACGTGGAGGAGTTCATGCCCCCCCGCCCCCCTCCGCGCCCCGGCGCCTCTCTGGTCCCACCCGCCGCCCCCAACTTCGCGTGGTCCGCGGCTCGGTCGCGCTGATTTCAGCGCTTCCCCGCTGGTCCGCTTCTCCGAGCTCGGAATCGGGATGGAAAAAAAAGCCACTCGTTTGTCAACGTCTGCATTGCGCGGGGCGGGGGGGCCGAGGGGGAGGCTTATTAAAGCGCGTTTTCGCCTGATTCGGCTTTGGCAGCTCTTAACGCGCTTTTTGCCGCGTGTGAGCTCTGTGGCAACCCGGAGTGGGGTGGCCACTGAAGCGTCGTTTCCGTCGCTGGCATTTCGACGGCTGCTTTAAGATTTCTGCCCGGGTTGTGGAGCCCTTTAATCTCCGGGTTGGTAGTTATCGGCTGCATCTATTTACTTTGGCAAGGCAACTTTTGGCTCGGCGAGCTCGACTCGTAAATTTCACGTTCACAACGCCCATCCCCGACGATACTCCCAGGTTTTGTCCCGCGGAGCCCACAGCGCGGAGGCTCCCGGGGCGGCCCCGGCCTCAGGGCCAGGCGGGCCCGCGGCCCCGCAGCTCCTCCGCACCGCCCGGCGCCTTCCCAGGGAAGCGGGAGTTTTGCCGCCGGCGCCGCATCGAGCCCTTCTCGCCGCCGCTCCGCGTGGGAGCGCCTGCCAGCCAAACGCCAGGCGATTAACGCGGACAGTTCGCCCCGGGGGGAGTTTTTAATCTCCACGTTCAGGACCCTGAGCGAAAGGCTGCGGAGACGCTGCGAGTTGCAAAAGCCTTCCTCGCCGAGAGTGCCCAAGCAGCAAAGCAGGGCAGTAAGTATTCAGCGCCAGAGCAGGACTGCCTGTCCTTCGCCCCCGCTGCTTATCTCTGAAGACGGAAAAGCAGGAGCTCCCGAAAGTAGGTCCCTACCAAACCCACCCCACCAAACAAATACACACAAAAAAAAACCCCAACCCAAACTCCAAGAAGTTTTTAAACGAGAATCTAAGCCACGTCTGGAAAAAAACGCGGGGTTAGCCAGATGTTCGGAGAGGGCGACGCAGAACGCACACACCCACACACCCGCAGCCGGGTCGCTGCCAGAGGGTTGGCATTTCATGAAACTGCCACCACGGGACTTCGGGTTTTCGCTACGTCTCTTCGCCCGTCTCAAAGCAGAAGTGAAACATCCACCGTCTGAAAACCGAAACTCCAGCCCCACCGTTCGGCTTCCTCGCAGGGGAGCCCGGGGAGCCGCCGAAGGCGGCGGCTGGGCTGCGGTCCTGCCGTGCGTTTGATCCCGGAGCGGCGGAGCACGCATCTGAAAAGGATTCCGCACGTTTTTTAAATCTCCGATAACAAGCAGAAGGACACCTGGCCTTTTACGCTGTAAAGCTATTTTTTATAAAGATGTTTTAGGGCTAGACATTAAAAGTTACTAGACTGAACACACGTGAGTTACAGGCACACAGCTGGAGGAAAGGCCTCTGCTGATTTTTTTTTATTATTATTATTTTCCCTTTCCTAGGAAAAAACTCATTAGAATTGCTTCTTTCGGTAGGAAAGCAGAACTAGCGCGTCTCCCGGCGAGGTGGTCGTGACCGCGGCTCCCCGGCTGCATAGATCTGGGCTGTGTCTCTGCCCGCAGGTCTGGATCCGCGGTGCCATCGCCCGCACTTGCATCACAAATGTCGCCCACTTCCCTTCCCCCGGGCTGCAAACTCCGCATCACATGTGTGCGCCTAAAGCGTGGGGCTAGGTGGTTGGGGCCGGGGTGGCGGGTTTTTTTGTTGGGTTGCTTTTTGGTTTTTGTTCTTTTTTGCTTTAACTAATGACTTCAAGTTATCTCGGGGTAAACTCGCTGCACTTTTAATTTTAACCGTAGTTAAACTTTCTTTCTTTGTGAGCACAGTTTCGTCCGTGGCGGGCTGGAACAGACCCGCGCTTGTTCGCCACTGTGCTTTTTTTGTTCCGCGGGTCCCCGAGCTTTGCAGCGGGAGGCTGGCGGCTCCCGGTGAAGACATTGGGGCTTCAGTTTGCTCCTCCCGCGGCCTGGCTCGGCCCGGCTGCGCGCCGCACCGCCTTTCCCTTTCGCGGGTGCGGCGGGCACCGCCGAGCTAACCCCGGAAAATTCAGAGCATGCTCTTGCCTTGCGGATTACCGGGCTGCCTCCCCCCCCCCCCCCCCCCCCCCGCCTCCGCTCCCACAGGCCCCGGAGGGAGCTGACCTCCGGGTCAGGCCGCTGCACACTGCTCTCTCCCCCGGAGCGGAGGGGGGGCTCCTCGCACAGATGCTCGGGGCTCCGCGCTGCTGCCTCTGCGGCTCCTGCCGCCGCGGAGCCGGGCGAGGATGCGCTCGCAAAAACGGCTGCTCCGATAATGCGAAGTACTTAACCTCCTCGTAAAGACAAATCCATTGTTAATGGCAGAATGGGCTTCTCGCAGGAGGCTTCCAAGTGGGATGGCTTTACGCCGGCTCTCATTTACCTCCAGCGCCGCCTATAATTGGAAGACGTTCCCCCCGGCCCGCGCACCTCAGAAAGTTGGGGGTTAAACTGGAAAAGCGGCGAGGCCGGGCCCCTGGCCCCCTCCTCGCCCCACTCCCCTGCCCACTAAACGGCAACCGGAGCCCTCGGGTCCCCCGAGCACGGGAAATGAGAGAGAGGGGAGATGGGCGCTGCGAAGGTAAAATGAATTAATGCGAGCGAGGTGCTCAGACAGCCTGGTGATGAGTGCTAGGAAAAGCCTATAAATAACAGATCACTGTCCTAAGCTCTGAATTGGCCCGCTTGAGTGTGTCTTAAATCAGACCTTTATCATTGCTTATTGTAAGGCTGTTTTTAATGGAAGTGTAGAAATCTGAATAACAAAACAAGACAAGCCTCAATTGGCGTTATACAGGGTCTGCAGCGCTTTCTCAGACCTGACACGGTGCCAGCATATTGTTACACCGCCATGCAAACTCCCCATGCAATCAGGAGGGTTTTGCATAGAAGTACTATAATTTTACTTCGTAGTTCAGGGCTACTCTGTTGACAGGAGATCCATTATTTTCTCTCCTTCTCGCCAGAAGAGCCCGAGACGCGCGCAGTTCACGGACTAAGCACCGCTATCTTTCTTACAAAGGCGAATGACAAATCTCCCCGGTTGTGTTTGCTTTGCTCCGCACCCTTTCCCCGCTCCGCAAAAGAGCGGAGATGCCCGCGGGTCCTCCGGGCCCTGTTTCCCGCTCGGAGCGGAGAGCCCCGTGGGGACAGACAGACGAACACACGCACGTCTCGGCCAGCCTCCAGCTGGGAAGCTCGGCCTGCCGACCGCCGCCCGGGGCCGGGGGAAGCGCTCGCCAGGCCCAGGCAGAGCTCGGGGGGGGGAAGACGCAGCGCCGAGCCCACGGGGGCGGCCGCGGGGGGACGGGCTGGAGGCACGGCCTCTGCCCGGGGCTGGGGAACGGGGGCGGCAGCCTCGCTGCGGAAGGAGGGCAGGCTGGCTGCGAGCTGCCCCCTCCACCTCTCCCACTTGCATACCTCGGCCATTTTGTCTGCTTGAGGCGAGCCTGTGTGTGTGTCCCCCCGCCCCGTCCCCCCGTGCCGCCGCACTGTCCCCTCGGGCAGAGGGCTGCTGCGGGGCGCTGCCCTGGGCGCAGGGGTCGGGCCCGGCCGGGGCCGGGCCGGGCGGGCAGGAGGAAGTGGCAGAAGGGCCGCCGGCAGCCCCGGACGCTCGTGGTAGCGGGGAGATGCAGCCTCTAGGCAAGGCCCTGCAGGGGAGGGGGCGTGCGCCGCTCAAGTCTGGAAAGGAGTAAAAATAGCGCCGGCGAGGTTGTCGCTCTCCTCGCCTCCCCCCAGCCCGGCGGGGGGCAGCGGGCGGCGAGGTGGGGCTAGGCGGGGAGGCCGCCGCGGGAGGACAGGAGCCAAAGCCAGACAAAAACGCGGCCCCGGCCGGGGAGCGGTGCGGGCGAGGTCGAGCCTTCGCTTTTGAAAGCGATGCGCGGCAAGCGGGGGCTGCAACCCCCTCTTCCCCGTGGGCTCTCTCAGCCCCGTGGGGCGCGGGCTGCGCCCGGTTCGCGTCCCTCGGCGTCCTGGGAGGAGCGGCAGCGAGTGGCGGCTCGGCGGAGGCTCGGCAGTCACCACGCTCCCGAGTTTAAATATAATACGGCGGCCGGAGGAACCGCCATGGTTTGAAGGTGTGTTTGTGCAGACTACAGCTTGTATGTTAATAATTGGATACAGTCGATGAATCACCTCCGTCCTCCTTCTGGTTTTGTTTTTGTGTTGTGTTTTGTTTCGGAGGGGGTGGGGAGAGAAAGTGAGGAGACGATGCCGTGGCTCGGCGCTGAATACCAATTCCACGCCCGGATTCATAAACACTGGGGTTATTCACTCCGCCCCAGAGGTGACAGCGGAGGCCTCCGCCGCCCTCCACGCCCGCGCCCCGCGGCGCGGCCCCCGGGCTCGCCGGCGTGCGGAGCGGGATTTGCGCCCCGGCTGGAAGCCCGGCGGCGGCGGGTGACTCGCCGGGGTGCATACATATGAAATGAGAGCCTGCAACATCAAAGCGGCAGCGGAGCGGGGGCAGGGAGGGGCTCTCGGTGTGTACACGTGTGTACACGCGTGTACTTTTCCAGCGAAAAGCCCCTAATTTTTCAAGTTCGATTTTTTTTTTTTTCCGCCTTCACCCGCATGGCAGACACGCGGAGAGATTCTTTAGTCCTGTACTTAACACTTCACAGTGTTTTTAGCAATTAAGGCGAGAGGGGGGTGGGTATAAAGATAAGCCACTTTTTCGCCCTGCAAGTGTGAAAGATAAGATAACAGTAAGCTGGGGCAAAACGTCTGCTTACAACCTCCCCCCAGCGATTCTGATCGGTCACCTCTTATCGCAGAAAATGTTCATTTCGAAAGCAGCTTCAAAAAACCAAGGGAAAATAAAAGTATTTTCCGTTCAGAAATGCCATTTAAAACCCCGTCCTCACTTCATCTCCCTAGGCCGTCCCTCCCTGCCGCTGCGGTACCCAAACCAGGGCAGGAGCCGCTTCCTAGCGCGCCTCTCGGAAGCCAAATCACGCAGGTAATCAGAGGACTGAAACCTGCCAGGCGCCGAGATTAGCAGCGCGCCCCGCGGAGCTGCCTGGCCGTCCGCGCCCGCCCGTCACCCCCCTGGCAGGCGGGGGACACGGCCTACATTACCGGCACCTCGCTGCCCGTAAAACCCCACGCTAGCACTGCCTGAGGCGGAGCAAAAGCCGGGCTGCCTTTTCCAGGTAGTTTCGCGGAAGCACCCCCGACGGCATCGGAAGAAAAGGCGCTGGGTGAGGGGAGATGGCGACGCTCGCCCTCGGCCTGCCCCCAGCCAAGCTTCAGGATCCGCGTCAAGTCGCTTCTCCTTCCCCTCCCCCCGCGCAGAGCCCCCTCGGCCTCTTCCTACCCCGCGGCCGCCCCCGCGCCCCCGCCGGCACACGCGGAGGCTGCGGGCGGGCACGGCGCCTGGCGCACACGGCGGTGGCCCTGCCCTCCGCGGCACCGGGCAAGGCCCCGCCGCGCCCGCCCCAGGGCCCGCGGGCAGGATGCGGGCGCTTCTCTTCTGCTCCTCCCCGCCCGCCGGGCACCGGGGCTCAGCACGCCAACACCCTCCGCCACGGCCGCGGCCATGACCGGGGCTACGCGCTGCTTCCCCGTCCCCGCGGCCTGCCCCCAGTCCCGGAGTTTCCCCCATCCCGTCCTTGAGCCGTCGCCACCTGCGATAAGCCGAGATGTCGAGCAGAAAAGGTTTCCCGACACCTCCCCGAGGGCAAGGCGTGGCCACGCCGTGTCCTCGCTGCCCTGGGAAACCTCCACGCGAGGCAACGGAGTGTGTGTGGCGTGGGCGGGCGTGTATCCCCTCGTCCTCTGGCAAAGCCACATCCAGGGTTCCGCTCAGGAGCTGGCATAGCGAGGGCGCCGCGCAGCCCCGTCGTGGTCGGGGCCCGAGCGGAGCCCGGGTGGCTCGACGGTGAGCCGAGACGGCGGGGGGGCTTCCCCGCGCTCGCCACATTCCCCGTCTCCTCCCGCCGCCCTTCTCAGAAACCCGGCGGTGCCGTGCTCTCGAAGTGAGTGGGTCAGCAGCTGATGACAAGGGGAAAAAAAGAAGAGAGCGAGGGAGCGAAAAAAAAAAAAAAACCCCACCACCCTCCCAAACCCTAGCCTGGCGCGATTACTCATCCCCAGAGTTCCCCTAAGTCAGAGAAACTTGGCAAAGTCCCAAGGCCGAGCCGTTAGCACAGTCTAAGGCTCCCCGGGCACCTTCCGCCGTGGGGCCGGGGCCGAGGGCGCGGGGCACGGTGGGAGCGGAGGGCCGGGGGCGGAGGGCCAGGGCCGGGGCCGGCGGGGAATGCGCATCCCCATCCCCGGCGCTCTTCGCGCTCGAGTTATTGTGGAGCGGTTTATCTTCACAGTCACATCGGCAGCTAACGAAGCTCGGCGGCTGCAGCCCACACGACTTTGGTTCTCTGCATTTATCCTTCAATAAAAGCCGATTCCTTTATTAGAAACAGGAGACGTGTCTCCTACCGCCCCTATCAAATCCCAACTGGCAAGGCGCAGCCGACACCTCCCCCTCAGCCCCCCCTGCCCAAGAGGGGCAGGCGGCACCACCCCACGGCCTACGCTCCCCCTCCCTCCGGACCCCCCACCGCGAGCATCCCGTTCTTCCCCTCTCCAGCCCCCCACGAACAGGGGCAGCCTTCGCTCCTTTCCGTCGGAGCGGCCAACGCCCCCTCCTCGAGATCCCCCCGGGCAGGAGCAGCCGAGGCCAGCCAGCCCCTCGCCGCTGCCTGCCCCCCGCCCCAAACACCCCGCGCCGGCACGAGCAGCCGCCTCCCCCCCCCCCCTCCGCCAAATCAATCGCCCCCACCAGGCGTACCCACACGACTTTCGTTCCCCTGCATTTATCGTTCAATAAAAGTCGTTTCCTTTATTAGAAACAGAGGAGACGCTTCTCCCATCGCCCTCACCTCATGCCCTCTCCGCGGGCGCAGCCGGCAGCCCCCCTTCCACATCGCCCCGCGCCGAGCGCGGCTCGCCCTCCCCAACCGCCCCCCGCCCCCCCCCCGCTCCCACCACCACCGCCCCCTAAAAATAACAATAACAGTAATAACAATAATAACAGCCGCCGTCCCCAGCAGTCGCGGCAGCCACCACCCCCCTCCCCTCCACCGAGCCCAGCCACCCCCTCCCCTTCCCTCTCAAATCCCCCATCACTAGGCGCAGCCAAACACACACCCCCTCGCCCCCCCCCCCCGCCCGCCTTTCCCCAGGCGCAGCCAACGACCCAGCAAATCCCCTCGCCAGGCACTGCTCGGCCCCCGCCCGCCTCACAGCCCCCCTCCGGGCACCGAGCAGGTCTGCGCGGTGCTGCTTGTGCGACTCTGATCGGAGCTGATGCCGCTGCCGCCGCCGCTACCGGGCGGGAAAGGTTTCCCCGGGCTCCGCCGGCGAGCCGGTGCTCGGAGGATGCCAGCCCGCTGCGCCGTGCCGCTCCGTGCCGTGCCCCGCAGTGCCCCTCCTCCGCGCCGCGGCTGAGGGGAGAGCGCCCGGCGGAGATCTCCCCGCCGAGGAGGAGCCGGGACGGAGCGCGCTGTGTATGGCATTAAATTAATCGCCCGGCTCCGGAGGAGGCAGGTGATTCTGCCAAACACAATGAGGGGTTTGAGCGCTGCGGAATAAAGCGCCGTTCATGGGGCCGTGGGCGGCTGTGCCCGGCTCCGCCGCGGAATCGACGGGTCCCCGGGGATCCCGGCGTTGCTCCCTGCTCGCCGGCCCCAGCGCGGGGAGCTCGGGCTCGGCGTACCCCACCCTCGCCCTCAGCATCGATAAAGGAGGGCGCGGGGGGGTGGTGGTGTGGGTGGGAGCGGCGAGGAGCCGCGTCGGCAACGGGCGTGCAGCAGCCCCCGGGGACCGGAGACGGGGCCTGGCTCCCCCCCGCCGTGGGCCCACCCTGGAATGGGGGGGTGAGCATCAGCCTCCCGCAGGGGAAGCAGAAGCCGAGCGGCGGGTACGACGCAGCCCGCCGGGCAGGGCAGGGCAGGGCCGGGCAAGGCCGGGCAGGGCGGCCAGGAGCGCGGGGCCCCCGGGCGGGCCCCGGGCGGGCCCCGGACGTGCGGTGCGGCGCGGGCGGCGCTGCCTGGGTTCAGGCGGTGGCAGGCGTTGTTTTCCTCGGAGAGCGGAGGAGGAGGAAATCTCCGGGTTTTTAATGAGGGGGTGCAGCAGGGCTGAGCGCTGGGATTACACGGCGCGGAGACAGAGCTGCGGGCTGCGTGTGCGCGCAGGGCTGGTAGTCTCCGCCCGTCTGCCTGCTAATCGCACGTTTTCCGCTGTTAAAAAGAAACCGAGACGCTGTGGCCGAGCCCAGCGCTGTCTCTGTGACTGTGACATGAAAAGATGGCGCTCTCTCCCCTCCCCCTGCCTCCCTCTCGGCTTACACTTCCTCCCCAACAGCTTTTGCCTTCCAGTTTTTTAAAGCCCTCTTTTCTGCCTTCCTTTCCCCCCTCTCGCTCGGCCGGATCCCACCAGCTTCCCAGAGCATCGCCCGGTTCCTCGGTTGCGACGATTTTTTATTAATGTTTTATCTCTGCCTCACTATTTTCGCCTCTCCCGTTTCTCGGAAGCCTCGGTCTCCCTCTCTTTATGTCTCGCTCTTTTGTGAACTTCGGCTAACGGGAGCCAGTTTGCAGGAGGCGGCGGTGGGGGGCTATTTGAGGAAAAGTGGGGAAGGGGTTACCCAGACGCTTCTCCTCCCCCTCCATCTATTTCCTCCCTCTCCCCCGAGGCACTAGGTGCAGGAAAACAAGCCGGATCGAGGTGTGTTCCTGTAGGGGGGCAGGAAGGAGGCTCCGGGAGGTGCCTGTCCGCGCCGGCGATGCGGATGCCCACGCTGCCGCGGGAGCGTCCGCTAAAGGGGTGGGGGGGGGAGGCGGGGGGAGCCGCGCTGGGGCGGCGCGGCGGGAGGTATCCCCGTCGGAGGAGTTTACCTGTCTATAAGTGTTTTATGGTGCTGTGAGCACTGAGGTGGTCCCGGCTCCCGGAGCGGGTCCGCAGGACTGGCCGTGGCCCTGCTCTGAGGCAGGAGGGCTGCGCCGCCGTCTTACACCTCGCTCCCCGCGTTCATCACGGATCGCTCTAAGTGCTAAGGTTTGGGGTTTTTTCCTTTTTTTTTTTTTTCTTTTAAGCCTGCAAATTAAATTCAGCGCCGCTCTCTCCTATTTTAGTGCCTGTTATGTTAATTGCACTTAGCGCTGGGGCGCTGCTCGCCAGGGATGAATGAAGGCCTCGAAGATTAACCGCAGGCTCCTGCTCGGACTTTTCTCAGCCAGCAGCAAATTGCGAGGGGCTGCCGAGGAGTTTGCACGATCCCCTGTGCTTTCGTGTCGTGCTGCTGCCAGCCGGCTGCTCTGAATCCGAGGCCAACAGCTCTTGGCTGTGAGGTCAGGGTGACAACGGCTCCCTGTGCCCCCGCAGATCTATTCACATACAGATTTGCATTGCGGAGGGACAGGTATTTTTCCTCCTCGTCGATGGTAAAAATGCAAAACTAGCGCGACTGTTTCTAGGCAGAGACGCCAACGATTACGTGATCTCGCTGAACCTGTCGGTTGTGCTTTCTGCAGCAGTAGGGAAACCGGACACCTCTATGAATGACTCCCGGAGCCCTTCTCCCGAGCGCTTGCTGTATTTATCACCATCTAACCCCAGGCAACCCGCGAGTGCCGTGTCGCAGCCCGTGTCCTGCCCGGGGATGTTGGCTGTGCCCCACGGAATTACCCAGCCTCGCCGCCCAGGAGCGGGCATATGTGGCCTTCCCAGACGCGTCCTTTCTCCAGCGCCTACTTAATCTATTCGTTATCAGGGGACGGCGTGTGGAGTGACTGAGCCTAATAAGTTGTCCACTTGTTCATTTCAGGAGCATTGATTTCTGGTTCCAAGGCACTCTGTTCTAGCACTGGCTACCGCTGCGGGGCATTTCGCAGCTGGTCTTTCGCCTAGACAAATATCAGCGAGAATGTGAGCGTTATTAGCCACATAAATAAATCATTAACGTGCACACAAATGTTATTTTAGCATAACTTCCAAGGAGAAAATATCCCGGCGGGGCAAGACGGAGGGGCGCGTTGCGTTGGACCGGCCTGCACGCAGCCTGGCCGGCTGCGGCGGGCGGGGGTCGGCGGTCCCGCTCCCCCCCGGCGCAGAGCCCGGAGGAAAGGCACGGCTCCCCCGCTCCCGATTGAACATTAACAGGGCCGGCCCGCCGCGGCACGGCCGCGGGGCCTTGCCTCACAGACCTTTGTCTGCTTTCCCGGGGCCAGGCGGGGACGGAGGGCGCTTTTCTCCCCAAACGCGACGGCACTAATGAGATTACCGGCCGGCTGGCCGCAGCTGATGCTGCGAAGCGCCGAGCCCGCGGGCAGAGCCGGGCCCAGCTCAGCCGCAGCGCCTCGTTAACGCGGAGCCCCACGGCAGAAAGAACGTTTGCTTTTTGCCTCCCGCGAAGGGCTGCTGGCTCCCCCCTTGCCCGAGGAGCGAGGAGCGGCAGCAGCCGCCGCCGCTGCCGCCGCCTCCCGGGCCGCGCTCGCCCTGCTCCGCGGAATCCCGCGGGTGCCAGTAAAGCCCTGCCTGGGAGCCCTGCCAAGACGGTCTCGCTTTGATATTCCGCACCACGGCCGCTCCTCCGCTTGCTCCTGATCACGCAAATGCGAGTTGCTCCGGCACTCTCCGTAATAAACACTCAGTGCATTTCTTCGGGTTCCCAAAGTAAATGTTGTATCGGAGAGCGGGGCTGCGCTGGAAAGCTGAAATCTTCCACTTTTACGCACTTAGCAACTGACTGAAGGGTTGTGCGCTCCCTCCCCGAGCCAGGCTCCATGTGATTTACTTTCTGGTTGCGATGCAGATATTCACTTGTCAGTTCAAGGGCAGGACAGAAACTGTGCAAGCGGAGTCTTGTGAACGGAAATCTCCCATTTACGAGGTTCTGCTCCACCACCAAAAGCCACCCTCCAGCACCTTTGTTCTGCATGCAGCTGCTTTTATCTCCCCGCTTCGCGCCTCAGCCACATCTGCATCTGACCCTTCTTCCCCGCGTCGTACTCCTCGGATGGATTCCCAGTCTTTTCCCTACTGCCCCTGGGGGAGGCGGTGGGGGGCAAGGGGGAGGGAGGCCGGGAGAGAGGTTGATGATGAATGACAAGGCAAATGATAAGAGCAGAAACGACAGCAAAAGCAAACAGAAGTGGTCTCTGCTCTCTCGCAAGGCCCAGCCTCATCCGCAGCCGCGGGAGTTGTGCCTGTGCCTGTGCCGTGAAAGCAAGGTTGGCCTCCGCAGGCAGCCCGGCTTCTCCGGGGCGAGATAAACACATTTCGGTCACGTGGCGAGCCTATACGGTGCCATGCTCCTATTTGCCTTCCCCGCTCTCTTTTCACAATAACATGCCATCCGCCACCCAGCACCGAGGCTAACCTCACCTCCCTGGCGACCGTCCAGCCTGCCCGTGACCGACCATACGGAGAGAAGCCGCGGCTCCCCCGCAGAGGCTGCAGCCCGGCCTGGGGCTGGCCTGTGCCCCGAGCCGGGGCTGGGGCAGTGTCCGGCTGCATGCAGGCTTGTGGCTTGGGCGGGAAAGGGCTGGACCGTCACTCAGGGCTGGGGCAGGGGCCGGCGGCTTTTTCCCGGCTCGGGGCTGAGACAGGAGCTGGCTTCAGCCGACCGGTAGCAGGGGCCAGGGCTGGCCGCATCCCCAGGACAAGGCACGGGGAAAGCGCGGTGCCCCCCCCTAACCGTCTGGGTGGCAGTTCGCCCGAGGACCGTAGCTGCGGGGCATGTGCGGACGATGCCGGCTTCGCGGCGGGGGGGACCCCGCATCTCCGGGCGCGGAGTGGGCTCCGCAGCGGGAAGGGGGGGGGGCGGGGCACTCGCGGTGAGGCGCCAGCTTTGCCGCTCTAAAATGGCTGAAAAGGGTGTCCCCGGGCATCCCCTCCACGGCAGCAGCAGCGGCGAGCCCCGTCGCCCCAAGCACCGCGGCCGCCTGAGGCAGCCCCGGCTGGTTACGGGAACAATGAGCCACCACGGGCGCGTCCGGTGACTCCCCGTTGCCGGGGCCGGCCGAGGGCAGCGCCGCGGGGCCGGGGGTGCAGGCGCCGGCGGAGGCGTGCGGGAGAAGCGGGAGGCTGGAGCCGGCCAAGTGTCACACACACATACACACACACACACACCCCCCGCCTCCTCCCGGCGGAGCGAGCGTGCCGTTTAATCCCTTTATCCCCGCTCGCTGGTGGCGGTGCGAGCCGCCGGGCCGGGAGCCACCCGCCAGCCGCCCGGGGAGGCGACGTGCTGGCTCCGCGGCGCAGATGTCGCCGGGTGTGAACAGGGAGCCAATCCCCACCGGCACCACCGTCACAACGGCAGCAGCGGGGCACCGCTTGATCACGCACCAGGGCGAGAGTTCTCGCCCTTCGGAGCCCCCGGGCGCTCCGCGCCGTCGGGCACCGGAGCCATGGCCCGACACCTCGCCCGGGGCCCCGCGCCTCCGTATCCCCCTCCCTGGGCAGGCCTCGCTATTTCCCGGCGGGGGCACGGTCTGCAAGCCTCCCCCTTCTCCGGGCCTCCCCGGGGGCCCCGGGCGAGGCGAGGAGCAGTCCCCGGTGCGCAGCCCAGGTTGGGCAGCCGCTGCTCGGCTGCCCGTGCTCCGAACTCCGGCAATTATGCAAATGTCCGGGATGCTCTCCCCTTTGATCTGAACTTCCTCGGAATGATCCCTTCTCATTACAGAGCATGAAAATGCCTCTCGGACGCGTGAAGTGAGCTACAGAGCTGCTTTCATCCCCTTTTGTTACCCGCACCGGGCTCAGATCTCTCCAACCCCGCATTCCCCAAACGCCGGGAAAGGGGACGGAAAGGGGCTCCCGGGGGAGGCGGCGGGACGTGCGAGCAGGCCGGGCCGCCGGTTGTCATGGCGAGGCCAAGCGTCTTCCCAAGTTATGTGCGACTAATGGGTTTGTGCCCCGCTCGGCTCCGGGTTCACCTTTCCCCCTGCTGCTCGGCTCCCCGCCGACCTCCCCGCCCGCGCCCCGGGAGGCAGCGGCTCCCCCCGCTCCGGCCGCCCTGCCGAGCAGCTCGCCGAGCTCCGGAGCCTCGTCCCTCTGATTCACTGCCTGCATATCAAACGCTGCGGGGTTTAGAAGCGGAGGCGGAGGGAGGGGGGCGAGGACTCCCGCTGACGGGAACGCAGTCCCCGAGCGACTTTAAACTCCATCTTTCGCTGCGCGCCTTATCACCTCTTGTTTCAGTTTTGATAACTGAGACTAACGAGGCACTGAATGTAGCATAGGTTTAGTACGTCCACGCAACCGTGGATATGATTTTCAAGACTCCCGAGAGTCATGACTGGGAATTTTTTTTGTTTTGTTATCTTATTTTCTTCTTTTGTTTTTCTTTCCTTCGAAAAGATACTAAGAAAGTTTGTGCTGCCTTGAAAGCTACTCCTGCAGTGTAAGAAAAACATTCTGACCATTCGCTGGAGGCCATTTTATGCAACCTCAAGGAGGTTAATAGCTTGCATAATTTCAGGAATACCAGGTGTCTCCTTAATACCTTTTTCCCTTTCCCTTCCATTCAGACAAGCCAGGAGCTCTGTCGGCTAAGCGCTCCTCTGACAGACAATGGGTTCCCACCAAGCCGAGGGGCCTGTGCTAGAAAACGGGTGGACTTCTGCCCTGCTCTGCTCATGCACGGTGTGGAGAGAAAGCCTGCAACGTATCTGTGGGACAATCGGATGCTTGTGAAGGAGGGCATGGAGTAAAGGGGCTACCCTAAATATGTAGGTTGCTTTTTTATTTTGCTGGAATTTGCGATTTTGTCTAGAGAAGCATTGGTAGATGTGGCATTAATGAAATTGTGCCTCTGCAAAACGAAGGTGAGCAAACAGGAGAAGGAGAATTGTTTGAACTGTTTTAAAAACATTGTCGTGTTTATTATCAGCTGCTTAACCCTGGTGCATAACAAGTTCTTGGAAAAGAAGTTTTATAAATAAAAAAAAGACAATCCCCTTGCTTGCTTACAATTACATGATGACAGCTTATAATACATTCCTTCAAGACCTCCAGTAATATCGGGGCTCATTGGACTTGAAATACCTAATTCATAGATTTTTTTTAAACCAAGAACAGACTGTTATGGTCTGACCTGCTACATATCATGGGCCAGTAAATTTCAGCCAGATATTCTTGTATCAGACTCATAAATTCCAGCTAAGCTTTTAACCTGGCATCCAATCTTGCTCTGAAGACTTTTAAGTAACAGAAAACCCACTGCTTGACTCAGTTCTTTCAGTGGTTATGTCCCCTCACTGGTTTAAAAAAATGGCACCTATTTCTACTCAGAATTCATAGAGCTTCATTTTCCAGCATAGGATCTCATTATGCCTTTGTCTGCCACATTAAAGAGATCTCTACTATCAGAAATCTCCCCATAGAGACACTTAGGGCACTTAAAGACTATGATCAAACCAAGTCATAGCCTCCTCTTGGATAAATTAATAGATGGGATTTCTTTAGTCTTTTGCAACAAGATGCGATTCCTAGACCTTGAATCACTCTTGTAGCTCTTTTCTGATCCCGTGTTAATTTGCCAATGCACTTTTAACATGCGAACACCACAAGAAAGCCAGATGCAGTATTCCAGCAATGGTCTCATTCATGTCGGAAGCATTAATGGCATCATTAAGTTTACTTGTTTAAAACCCTATGCAGATTACCTTTATAGATAGCCTTAGCAATCCTGACTTTATTAAAACTCCATTTAAAAAGTCACCTGTCTTCATGCAAACTAGTGTTATTCATCAAATTCACAACGCTGAGTATTGCTTGACCAAACTGCAGACCCAGCTTAGTTTTTCCAGCTGGGGCTTTTTCAGTGCTCCATTAGCCCTAGCCTTCAGTAGGGCTTCATTTTTTTTTTTCTTTTGTCTGTAAGAAGCAACTGCTGCATATTCTCACAATGGCTCTAGCACTGGCTATGCACTAACAGAGAAATGCATGGGCAGAGCTCCACTACACCATTCCCTCTTTTCTCTCTTCCTCTCTCTCAATGCCAAAGCCCCAGCTAAGTTCCAGCAAGACTCAGGGTAGTTCAGTCCTTTCAGTGTCCATGGTGGGGCTCAGTTTTGAGACAACCCTCCCCAGAGAGTTCACAGACAGCTTCCATGAGGACTTGTTCAACCATGGCAAATGGTCTGATTTCATTCCTGAGCCCATTCCCCATCAACCTTCACATGAACCTCTGCTCCAAAAGATGGACATTAAGCAGAGTAGACCTGTCCCGCTCGATACTGGATGAAAAATGTCCTCTTAAAAAGAAAGAGGAGCTGCCCTTCCTCTGCCCATCCTGGTGATGACCATCCATTTTTCAGTTTATCTCAGCTTCTGAGATAGATAGCCTTGCTGCGCAATGGCAGTGTGGAATGGCAGGATCTCGGAGGACCAAGGTCCATGTGTTACAGAAGCACTAATGGCACTGCTCCAATACCTTCCCAATCTCTGATCTTGAGCTCTTCCAGGAAATACTGCATGCAGTGAGTGCTATTACACTGGGTACTTCAAGCCTGGACTCTGTTCTGCATGAGAGGTGGCCTGCATTGTAGCCTAGATGCCCTGGATGGTTTGGGTGAGACTGGTTCCCAAAAGCCTCAGCTGTAGCTAGGGCTGTGTTGTGCTGGGCCTTAAATTATCCACAATATAATTATTTTTCCCATGACACATGGCACAGCCTTCATGTCCTACTAGTACCAGCCCTCCCTTCATTTATACTTTCCCCGTGCCCTTATTTTACTGTGAGTCAGACACACTTGCCCTCTCTTCCTATGACTTACACTTTCCTACCTCTGAGGACGTGTATATCAGAAGATGCATCTGATGGCCCAGTTTATGGATATCTTTTCGTACAATTGGCATCACTCCTAACCACTGCTAGATAGCCATCAGGTTCAAATAAAATTCTCTGTTAGCCCCGACCATGAAAAAGCGAGCACAGAGAAGTCACCTTTGTTATAACAAAACACACCGAGTTGCACTTAATTCTAGTAAGCAGCACATTATCCTCACTCGCTGTACCAAAATGCAATTTATAATTTTAAAAAGCAATAATCATTCAAACCATCAGACCTGCAGCATGCAGGCACTGCGTACTGCAGGATGGGATCGCTTCTCTTCTTTCTAATTTACCTGTAAGTGCACATGGCCCAGCCGCTCATGATAACCTGCTCTTTCTTCCTTCCAGGCTTCTGCAGCCAAGAGTATTTGGGTCTGCGCAACTGTTTTGGGGTCTGCTCTCCTCTAACCCTCCGAGGGGTTTGTCATTAGTTTTCATGGAGCGCAGAACGAGGCTATATGTGGAAAACCAATATTGACATTTCCCTGTTTAAATATCGTACATTAGAGGGGGGTCACAGGAGCCAAGGCCACCAGAAGGGGTTCCCCCACCAGCTATTATTTCCTTTTAAAAAGCACCAGGGACCCAGCAGTCTCCACTGAGCTTCACACCCACATGTCTGCTCTTCTCTGTGAGCTGGCTGACTGCTGCCGGAGCCACTTAGCAAATACAGATGTATGGGTCTTTTTCTTTCGCCACAGCTCTCATTCAGCCCTGTGCAGAGACCTGGTACTAAATTAATGCCCCGTTTAAGCCGTCTTTTCGAGGCTATGCAGAATACACACCCAACCCGTGCTCACCTTGGTCTTTGCTTGCAAAAATCTACAGCACTTTCCTATTAAATTTGAAACAAATGGCATTCAAACTTATTTTGAAAATTAATTGAACCAATACATCAACAACTTTCATGTTTTCAGAGTCTGCACAGCCCTCACCTGGGAAATTAGAACTGCAGGAGGGTAATTTTGCATTTAAATCAATGGAGCTCTCTTTCCCAACAAGGTTGCCTTCACACTTTGTAAAGCCCAGCAGTCCTACTGGGGTTCAGAAGAAGGGAGTCCATTAGGTGTCCTGCACCTTTGACACATCTGATCTCCCTGCTGGGCTGTGGAGGTGTAACCCCCCAAATTAGCACCCAGCGCAATGCTGTTGGAGGGGTACTTCTATGCCCTACACCCTAGTTCCCTTCTCCTTCCACTCATCCGAGCTGCACCTTGCTTGCAGTGCTTTATTCCTTGAGTTTTCCCTCTGTCTCCTGTGTGAGAACGTTTCACCCTGAGAGCGGGCAGGCTCTCAAGGTGAGATCAGATGCTGAGCTAGGAAAAAGGTTGTTTGGAGACCACTCAGAAAAAGGAACAGAGAAAGCAACAGAAGACATGGCCCTTCCCAGGGAAGGAACGGCTGCAGGATTTCTCTTTCTATCTAAACCCCTGAACTGATTTGACGCTAAAAGAAAGGTAATCCACATTATGTAGAAACAAAATTATATTCACATGAATACACGCATACAAACGCACACTGTTCTCGTCTAACTGCAGGGAGCGGTGGCCTCGGAGAGCTGCAGCAAAGGAGCCCACAGCTGAAGCCAGGAGCTCGCCTGCCTTCCTGTACCACTGGCATTGCTCTCCTGGTCATCTGCCATTGTAGTTTTTACATTTTTGCTTCCCTTTTTTGGGCAGGCAAGAACAATCTGCCTTCCGTGCATACAGAGTGCCTAGCACACTAAAGCTGCTGTCAGGTAACATAATACTTGCAAACCTGGAAATATAAAATACCACTGAAATTTATCACGCGTCAATCATCCTATTTATCTTTACACATCCTGAGCCCTACCCTAGACCAAAACTTCTCCCTGCAGTTTTGTATTTAGATGATAGCCACAGTACATTAGACAACACAAGGCAGAGTCCTACCCTGCAGAGCTTACAAATCTAAACAGAACCTAGACAGGCAGCACAAACAGAGGTTATGAGAACACGAAGACCTCGTTTAGGTGGTCCTGTAGAAGTCTTTAAAACATCTCAGCAACAGGACTTTTGAAATAATTTTTCCCCTTCTTGGGAGCATTCTGGAGGTGGTGAGTTGTTAGCAAATGGTAAAAAAAGAGACCTTGCGTCTTGACAAACTCTTACTGGGCAAACATCAAAGGTGTAACTCCAGATGCAAGACGGTCTGCAGGCTGGCAGGGATGGGGCACATGCAGCCTGCTCCTGCTGGCAGGAAAGGGCTGGGGCTATGAGAGGAGCCTAGGCTGCACCTGTGCTCCAAACTGAAGCAGCTTTCGTGTCTTTCGGTGTCCCTGTTGACTGCTCCAAGCCATCCGAGTTTGCAGTTCTGCTTCAGTACTGTTCTCCACTGCTTTGTTTCCGAGGCTTACCCATAGCACTTCCAAGAAGATTTTAAAATGCCTTCGGGGCAGCGAGGGACAGCAGCAGAACTCTCTGAGCCACTTTGGACTGAGACATTTGGACTTAGATCCATCCAGGCATTAATTCAGTGAAAGCCAGACAGGATCAGGCTGAAACTGGCATTATGTGCTGTTGGAAGCAAATCCAATTCACATAGTTTTAAGCACACGCAAACCATTCTCTATGGGGACTTGGAGTGCTTTACAAGAGTGCTCGAGGGACCAGGTGACTTTTAGCATGGTGAATTTCAGCAGCGTAACCAAGGCTTAACGTTGTGGCCACAGCTCTCCCTGAGGTATGGATGACTGCAAAGGCCAAGCCAGCAAGTTGGAAAGGTGGTTTTTTTTTTTTTCCTTCTTCGTTGCCCCTGTCTTTTTTTCTGGCTTCTCATTTATTTATACTGCTTGAAGAGAAAAACGTTGTATCTTATCATCATGACACAAGCCTGTGTTTTTCTCTCTCTGCTAAAATGCTGGAGGTACCTCGTGAGAGAACAGCTCTGTGCAGAAACTACAGGGAAGTGTGGAGACCCTGGGGCCATTTTTGCCTACTGCTCTTCAGGTTTCTCAAAAGTTTTGGTCCTACCTTCAGTCAGTGAACAAGGCCCAAGGCTAGAAACAGCAGAGGCATATATTACCTATGCAATATCTCTTCTGTCACAAGGCAGGGACCCGTCAACTACACCCAAAACCCATCAGGCCCCTGGGAAATGGGTTCCAGCATTGGTTTGACACAAACCTTGCCCCAAATAAGGAAGAAGGACCTCATCTCAAGCCAACCTGAAAGTTACGTAGACTGAGACATATCCGCTGTTGTCTCGTTCTTGCATTCTTCCTTCAGGTGCTTCCTTGCCAGGGGAGGGGGTGTCCCCAAGCCCTCACTCACACGTACCTACAGGACTGCTTCCCAGCCACAGCCTGCATTCAGCTTTCCCGAGACAAGAAGTACTCTGACACCCTCACACATGCACACGTACAGGGATCTTTTTGAATGCCATGTGCGCGGTTTTTCGCTCTTCCGCCCCCGGCAGACCGGAGCTCAGCCTGTCCAGGCATGTGCCACCCACAACTCATCCCCATGCTCAGCCCAGAGCCTGTCCCTGTCTCCCACTGCTTCCACAGCTCCGACATCAGCTGCTTCTGCAGCACCAGAGCAACCGCTTGAGGGGCAACAAGGGCATGTGAGTCATTTACCACCTAGTCAGCCCTGTCTGCTGCGCTCCAGCGGGAGGGACACAGTGCTCTTGCTCCCAGTACTTAAGCAGAGCTCAGAGGTACAGGGCTGTTCACAGATTTTTGCCTCCCTCTGGCTTTTGGGCTTAGGAGCAGTGCTTTGTACTCAGCAGGCCACGCTGTCTGCTCGGTTGCACAGGGTGCTGGCTTGCTTCTTTCCCCCTGTGCTTTCTCTGCCGTTCCCGATGCATTATAACCTCCTCCAAGGGCCAAGGTGGGGTGGGGGGTGGGCAGGTGGGGTGTGCCGAGGGAGGAGGCAGGCTCCGTGGGGCACTGATGCTGGGAATGGCTCCAGGGTGCTGGTGACAAGCATGAAAGTAGCTGGCCTGCTCTGCAGACGCAGGTCAGTCGGGAGCAGGGGGTCGCGGGCAGAGAGGTGTCACTTGCATGACCCAGGGCCACCACCGGGTCGGGGGGCAAACCACCCTGGCTGGCTCCCGTCGGGCTCCCACGGGGCCGGGGCACAGCTCACTGCGGAGCCAGACATCGGTCCCAGCTCCACGCTGTGCCTCACAGCCTCCTCGGGAAAGCGGGCACATCTCCCGGGGACGTCTCCCGGCCCTGCAGTCCGTCCGACGAGCTGGCTCCGTGAGACACCTGGGCCAGCCCTGCCCCGCTGCTGCCGCCGTGGCCCCAGCCCCGACGGCGAGACTCGGCTCGGCCTGCCTCCCTCAGGGCTGCGAGGTGGTGTCGGCCTCGGGCAGCGGGCGTTCCTTGGGCTGCAGGACGTGGCCTAAGTCGGCTGGAGCCACAACTCAGCGGTGCACGTCACCCTGTCGTGGGGAGAACCCGCGAGGTCCCGTCTGGCTTAGGGTACGGGGTGTCCTCCAGAAAATACCGAGTTTGCGCTTGGACTGCATCAAAGGTATTTATTTTGATTGTCCCTTGGCTATAACTTCCATCGCTCCCCTTTGTTTTATAGCTGCTCAAGTTTACTTGCAGAATTAAGACAGATTTTGGGGGGAGGGAGAGGAAGGGGGGGGGTGGAAGCCTTTGTTCTCCGGAGTGTGCTTGTCTTACTTTTGCATCATGTGGCCTGAGCGGCACCCCCCCCCAACCCCGCCCGCCCCGACCGTATTTACTCTATCTCGAGTGAGTCCTTTGAAGGCGAGGGCAGAGTCGTCGTTAACCCTCTGCATGCCTGCTGGGCCCTTCGTCGGCGGAGCCCGGGTCCTGAAGCCCAGAGCCGTGCCTGTCGCATTGACGGACGGCATTGGTGTGTTCCCCCTCTCCCCAAAACACCCCACGGCGCTCATCCCACGGCCGGTCTCCGAGCCAGCCATGTGCACGGGGAGCCGGCGGCGGTGAGCCTCTCGGAGGGAGCCCGGGGATACCCCCCTTGATCACTAGCAGGCTAGCCTGCTTAACACGAGGTTGGAGATGCCTACAAACTCGAAACAGCTGCCGGGCTTTGCTCTGGCCTGCCTGCTAAAATACGCCGATCTCCTTTTAATCTGTTTCATATTCACAAATTAAGCACTTAGCCTAGGTAATAAATCATGAGGCAGTTTACGAGGCTAGTAGGAGACAAACAAGTGGAAAGGGAAAACAATCGCCTAAAAGTACATTCAGTGTAACTGGGAAGATGCGCTCGAAAAACGCAGCCCGCGCTCCCTTGGGCGGCGGCAGCACCCCGCGGCCCCGGCCGAGACCCGCCGCCGGCGGTGGGGGCGGAGGAGGAGGAGGGGGCGAGCAGAGCCCTGCCGAGTGGGCAGCGATCGCACTTGTGCTCGCCGCGGGGCTCAGGTCGCAGCCCGGGCTCCCGCCTTTGTCTCCCCGGGTACCGGCCGCCAGCACCGGCTCCGCCTGGGAGAGACTCCCGCGGCAGTCGGCCTGGAAATAATGACTCGGGCTTGCGATAACCTCCCCTCGCACGCACACGCGGGCTCGCCGTCTGCTGGGGCGGGGGGTGAGGAAAGGGATGA
Source organism: Bucorvus abyssinicus (assembly GCA_009769605.1). Classification (NCBI taxonomy): domain Eukaryota; kingdom Metazoa; phylum Chordata; class Aves; order Bucerotiformes; family Bucorvidae; genus Bucorvus; species Bucorvus abyssinicus. The sequence continues at coordinate 38,024,749 of CM020030.1, forward strand.
TGGAACAAATAAAGTGCGAGCTCGCCTCCCGCCGAGCCGCCCGCAAGCGCCCGCGGGGGACGCGGAGCTCCCCGATGTTCCGTGTTAAAGCAGCCCGGAGAAGTGCCGGGGGCTCCGGAACTCACATGTCTGGCCGCTTCGCCCCGGTGCTGCCGGGAGCGGGGGAGCAGCTGAAAAGTAGCGCTCCGGCTACCGAAGTTGCCCCCCCGGCCCCCTTTCCCGGATGGCCGGTGGAGTGGAGCACCACCGCTGGGGAGGGACACCCTCCTTGGTCCGCTGTCACGCTCACCACGCGAAGGGGCGGCGCGGTTCCGGAGGGCAGGGCTCAGCCCGAGCCCCTCGGCTCTTACGGCGGGAAAGGGGAACCGGGAGGCGGGCGAGCCTGCAGGAGCGGCCGTCCGGGCGCTGGTGGCGGGGAGTCAGGTCGCTGCAGCGGCAGCCCGGGACGCCCCGGCGCTTTCCCCGGAGGCTTTTCCTGGGAGAGCTGCCAACCCGCCCGGGGCACGCAGGCGAAGGCCCCAAGACAAAAGACCCGCCGCTAAGTCCCCTCCTTGCGAAGGCACAGCCTGCCGAAAGTATTTCAGCAGCGACTCCCCCCACCCCCACGGCGGGGCTCCGCGCCGTGCCGAGCCGTGGCAGCCGGGCCACAGCCGGCTACGGGAGGGGAAGCGAGAGGGGAGGGCTTGCGGGGCCGGGGTGGGGGAAGTCGACAACATCCCCCGAGAGAGGTGAGGGGGGGAGCGGTGATTTCAAGGTACTCCCGCGAAAGGGAGCGACACAGACCTGCGGCCGTCCACCGAGTGCAATCTGACGAGCTGTGGGTGCGAAGAAGCGCTGTCAGAGGCTATTTATCTCTCGCCGGAGCGGCGGCTCCGGTCCCCGCATCGCCCGCCGGTAACAATGGCAGCGGCCGGCGGCTCTCCACGCGCCTGGGCGGCGGAACGGATGGCGGAAGATGCCGCCGCGCTCCGCTCAGACGGGCTCGCTCATGCATCCCTCTTGGCCAGAGCCTCTCGCTACTGCCGCTCCGCCGAGAGCTCTGGCCCGCTCCCCCCCGCCCTTCCCCAATTTTCCATTTTCAGGACTTTGGCGCGCAGCCAGAAATGTCAGGAGGGGATGAAACTTGACACAGAGATCTCAACCCAGAGCGATTTCCTCCTCCCCACCCCCCCACACCCCCTTCCCCGCCTCCGTCCCCAGCCCCTAAGTTAACTTGAAGACAGTTTGGCCATATTTCAGTTTGAAAAGAAGGGGAAATTGCAGGTCACTGGTGCATGGTCGGGCCGGGTGCATTTTTTTAATTTAAAACGGTAGACATCGAGGCCTGAAAAGCATCTGCAGCCCGTGCACTTTAACTGCTCCTCCCGGCTGCAGCGCGGTTAACCCCTGTGTGCCTCGACCGCCCGCCCAGCTCCGGCGGCATCCCCTGCCTGGGAGGACTTCAGGGCCGTCCAGGCAGCGAGCCCGGAGCAGAGCCGCGGAGAGGTGGCCGGGACGGCGGACCCGAGCATTGCACCAGCCCGGCTCCCCAGTCCGCACTTCGCCACCAAACCTCGGGGCTGGGTCGTACCCGCCGGCAGGATGAGGCCCCCGGCGCGGAAGAGTGGCCAAGCGACAAGCTTCTCGTTGAGGGGAGGTCCCCTCGGTGCTCCCCCCGTCCCGGCCCGGGTCATCGCTCCCCGCGGAGCCCCCGCAGCGCCGGCGAGAGGACCCAGGCACCGGGAGAGATGCTCGGCTTCTCCCTGTGCCCCTAGTCCGGCCCCCTCGCCCGAGACCCCCCTGGAGGACTCCCCTCGCCCCTGGCCAGCTGGGCGTGATGATAAGGGCGTGCGATGAGCGGGAGAGGGGTTAGGGGGACGGAGCTGGGGTGTGGGACGGGAAGCTCCCGAAACGAGGAGCGCAGAGAGCGGAGCCCGAGCTAACTCCGGGGAGGATGCCTCAGCACTTTCTCTATTATGCATTTCCAGCACAAGGAAAGCTAATTCCTCCGCTGAGGGCCTCAATCAGGCATTTATTTGACACTCATGATGCATGAACGGCTAAACACTAGTCTAAGCGGAGGATCAGCCGCTAGTTTATAGCTCGCGAGGTTTTTTTTGATGCAGGTGAATTATGTTGATCTCTGAAGGCCTCTTATTCCGGGAGGGGGGTCGGGGAGGGGGGCAGGGAGAAAGTATACAAGGAGGGGAGCGTGGGGGAGATGAACTTCTTCAAGCTCTTCTCCCGCACACCCGGGAAATTCCCTGCCAGGGAGTTTTGTCCGGCACACCTCCCCACGGCCCTCTCCTGACCCCGAGTCTTCTCCCGCTGTTGTTCCCCTCCCCAGCCCCGTCGCCCCTCCGCGCAGCGTGCTGGCCCGGCTGAGCCCCTCGGGCATCCCGGCCGGGCCAGGCCGCGCTGCGGGGCCCCTCCACGGCGCAGCAGGGAAACGCTCCCCCGGGGGCGTAACATGGAGCGGGGAGAGTCACGGAGACAACATGGAGGGGGGAGAAGAGGAGGAGGAGGAGGGGAAAAACCATATGGAGCAGGAGGGAGGGAGGCGACGCGAAGCGAGCGAGCCGGGAGAGAAGGGAAAGGAGCGGGGAGCTGGGCGGCCCCCACCGCCCGGGTCGCTGGGGCGGGCGGAGATGGCTCCGGAGGGACCTGCGGGGCACGGCGGCGCGGGGGTGTGGGGGCGGCCGGGACCTGCTGCCCGCGCTCCCGAGGGGCTGTGCTTTCTCCCCATTTCCCCCGTGCTTTCCCGGGCACCGTCCTTTATTCGCCACGTGGAGAATTTTTCTTTAATTATTCCCGGCCCCCCCCCCCCACGCTAGCCTCTTTCCAACTGTTGTTTCAGGGCCGAAAAAAACAACAATTAAGTAGGAGTCATGTCTTGTGACTTGCACAATCTCTCCTAACGCCTGAGTTCAATTTTACACAACATTTAATACAAATATTAAAAATCAATATATCAAGGGGGTTGTTAATGAAATGTTACAGTGAATGTGTGTCACCAGATAGAATTTCGGTGGGAAACGTGTCTGATTTAGCAAAAGCTGAATGCGGTTGTATTCTTTATCCTCCTGCTAAAAACAAAAGATAAAGGTGTTCATTAAATCATATCAAATCGAATTAAACTCTATTGGCGGGTCCCTCCAGCAGAACAGAAGTCTGAAAAGCAGGGGATGGAAAATGAATCTCAATGCATCTCTTGACAACGGAACAGGAATCGGAACGCATTAAAAATAAATCAGAGCGCTGCTGTAGGTCACAACACAAGGATTAGACTGTACTGGAATAATGGGACGGGAGACAGAAAGGCAGAGACTACCCTGCAGGTACACCCTGGCTTTAGAAAGGGAAGCCAGATTTTTTTAAGCGATAGGTCACCCCAGGTCTGTCAGAGACATTCTTTGCCCCATTCAGGCTGCTTCTCCATTGCCTCTTCCCTGGCTCTCAAGACTGCAGCGCTCCCCAGCTTCTCGGCATGCTGCCAACTCAGCATTTTGCTCGCTGGTGGTGCCTGGCCCACCGTCCCCCCCCCCCCCTTCGGCCCTTTGCACCTCTGCCTTCCCCCCACCCTCTGGCCGGTCCCCGCTCTCCCCGCTTCGGCTGAGCTGCGCTCCGATACCCCGGCCTCGCGCACTAGTCAGCTATTCCCCATGACCCCTCTCAGCCTTTGCAGGAGTCCTTGGGAGACGTCTGCAGAGCGATCTGCCAAAAAGCTGGCAGCTGCCCGGGCGCCGAGGAGCGGGAGCGCCGCTGACAGCCGCCGCCGCCCTACCCGGCGCCCGTCCCGATCGCAGCCCCCGCAGCTGCGAACCCTGCGGCGGGGGAGGTGGCGGGGGCGGGGGGAAACAGGACAGGGCTCTTTGCCCTCTGCCGCGATGTGGCCGGGAGATGATGCTGAGGCTGGGAGCCCAGGCCGCGGCTCTGTATGAACCTGGGATGCGCGACTCTTCCTTGTACCTTCTCCCGGCGCACCGTGGCTCCAGCCCGGACCGTGTTCCGGTGGGAGCCGAGGGCAGCGGCGAAAGGTGCTCCCCTGCCCCCGCTGCACCGGGAAAGGGCTGTGACCGTCGGGACGGGGGTTGCCGGCCTCTCCTCGAACTTTCGTCCAGCTTCCCCAAGCTTGGACTTCGCTCTCGGCTCTCCTGTCCCGGCTCCCTTCGCCCTCCTCTCCTGAGGGCACGACGGACCCGTCCCTCCCTCCTCCCGGCTAAAGAGACGACTGTGCTCGCCAAGTCTTTCTCGGGCAGAAGGTCTCCACAGACCTTGCTCACTCAGGTGGGGGCCGCCTCTCGCCCTGCATGGGCCTGCAGTGTCAGGGCTGCAAAGGGGCCAGCCCGCAGCTCAGGAAGGGAGCTATAGTGCTGGCAAGCGGGGGAATGGGCCCCCACAGCCTCACCACCACCCTCCCCGAGGACGCAAGGAGGCCAGTCGGCCGCTGGGGAGACCGCGGGATTCGCGTTGCCCTGCTTCCTTCAGAGCCGAGAGTGAGCGAGGCGGTGGCGGGAGGCAGCGAGGAGACTGATGCGCGGCAGTCGGGAGTACTCGGCACCGAGCCCGGAACGCGCGGCGAGAGCGGGAGCGCGGCGCCCCCGCGGTGCGGCCAACGAGGCCGCCCCGCCGCTTGGAGATCGGGCGGATCTCTCTCTCCCTGCCGCACGGCAGCGGTTAGGCGTGCAGCAGCGCCAGGGCGCGATAAACAAGGGCGGCCAGCTGCCCTCCGCCCGCTGCCAGCTCGGCGGAACCGCGCCCGGCAACGCAGGGCGGCAGCCTCCCCCCGGACGGCTCCTCTCCCTGAGCCGCGGGAAGCCAGAGCGCCGCCCCCGGAGCCGCGGAGCGGGGCGCGGTGGGAGGCCGAGGTGGGGGTCCGGAGCTGCTCGCCGCCGCGGCTCCGTGCGCGGCTGTATGCTGGCCCGGCGGACCGTGCCGCGGGCTCCTCTCGTCGGGAGCGCAACTTCTGCTCCGACCTGAAGTTGCAGTTCCTCTGTTTGTTTATTTCCCCGGCCGCGGTGGCCGGCTGCCAAGCACGCCGACCTTGCCTATTAAAAACCCATTTTTCTTGCTCTGCGCGGAGCAGCAGTTTGCTCGCCGCGCTCCGTTGTTCCGTTAAAATAAAGCGCTGCAAGGTCTGCTCGGAGTTGCCGGAGTGGGGGTGGGCGAGTGATGGGGCGGCGGTGGAGCGGTGGCGGTGGAGAGGTGTCCATCTCACGCGTCACGCCCGGGCCCGGTGCGGTCTCCCGGGGTGCCTGCCGGGGCGGCCCTTTCCCGCGCCGGCCGTCGCCGTGCCCCGGGATCGCGGCGGGGCGGGGTAACCGCCCTGGATCCCCGGCCAAACCATTTCCTGCCCTCCGGAGCCGCGGCCCCTTGCCGGCGGCCAAGCGGTAGCTGGGTCTGGCTGAGGGACGGCCGGCAACGGGGCAGGGCGGAGAGGCGGCGGGCTGGAAAAATCAACACGCGGCAGCGGTGGCGGAGGGCAGCGGCTGATCCCATTAGCCGCGCCGAGCCGGAGCCGGGCTGAGCCGGAACAGCGGGGTCACCGCTGCCCGGGGCGCCCCGGGACGCCGGCCGGAGCGGCGGGAGGGCGATGCTCGCCCCATCCCCGCCCCCCCTCCCGTGGTGTCCGCCCCAGGGCCTTCTCGCCCTTATCGGCCGCTGCTGCCGAAGAAGGCGGCGGAGGCGACGTCGCTGCCCACCCCTGAGGGCGGGAGTCCAGCGGCTTTGTGCTGCTGGGCGCAGGGGCCGTTTCACCTCGCAGATTCATTCGGCGGCGGCTCTGCCCGCCGGGACGCGCTACGGTCAGTCTGCCCCGGCCGGGTCCCGGCTCGCTGCTCCCTCACCCTCGGCACCGCCCCTGCGCTCCGAGCCTCCTCCGACACCCGCGGGCGTCCTCTCTCCCCTTCTCCTCTAGGACGATCTAAAGTCATCTGAAGGAAGCTGCTTGTAGAGCAGATACAACAATAAAGTATATTGAAATAAGTCGGCGGTTGGTGAGTTTCCAGCGATAGTTAATGGCACTCGCGGTAAACAGTCCCTCTCTGTGCTAGCGGGGAAAATCATCCAGACACAAGCACATTCCACCCTCTTTAGGGCTCCCTGGCTGTTATTATAGTTATTGCATTACTCTGGTGTAAGCCTTTTGTAACTAAGCTTCTATAAAGCCCCGCTTACAAGCACCCTGATTAGAATTTTCCTTGCCAGTAACCAAAGGCCACCCGCTTTCCAGTGCTATACAGAGGGAGCCGTCAACAGCCACCCCTCTGAATGTACGCTTTGTTCCTGGCAACAAGGAAACGAGTGGGCTTCTACTGGGGAGAATGCAACCCTTCTTTTAAATATCACACAGCGAGAGCTGATGGGGCACCGGGCTCCGGAGGGGCCGCGATGGAGGGAGAGAGACGCGGCGGGGTCACGGGAGCGCGGCGTGGCCGAGCCCTAATGCTACCCACTAAGCGGCTGCCAGTCAGCCGACGGCTGGAGGATCATCTGGTTGATCCTGGCTCAGGGGCGGGCGCGGACGGAGCTGGGGCCTGGATGAAGAAGAAAAGGAGGACGCCGGATAATGGTTTTGCAGCGGCGCACACTGCTCCGGCACCTTGGCTTCCAGCTCCCCAGGAACGACGTGACCAGCGGTCCGCAGGTCCGGGGGAACCCGGCCGCAAGGGACGGACGCGACCCTCCGGGGAGCCCGTCCGGCTCACCAACATCCCCTCTCCCCTCCGGGGACGCTCGGTGCCCTGCGAAAGCAAACCCCGGGCGGTTAGGACATCGCCGTTTCTGCAAACGCGGCTCGACTGCCGGGCACCCCCGTCTCCGGGGACGAGGAATCCCCCGGCAGCGGGGAAGGAGGCCGGCTGCCCCCGGGCAGCGGCGCGCCGGCAGCGAGCGGGCAGCCGAGCGGCCTCCCCCGGCGGGGTCTGCAACCAACCCGGCTATTGTGAGAGCCCGGGAGCCCGCCTCGCCGGGTGTAAGTAATTACTGTAATATGTCCAACATGTATGTTAGTGACATTACTAAGGAGGTGAGAGCTTGGTGCTCAGAGGGCCGAAACGCTGGGCTTTCGCTTTCATTCAGGATGTTTGTAACGCAGAGTCTTTTCTCAGCTCGCCTGATTTTTAACTTCCTCTGAACCTCTCTCTTTTTTTTTTTTTCTTTGCTCGGAGAGCAGCAACGAGAGACCGAGAGGAAACACGCTGCTGCTGTGCAAAATGTGGACCATGTGTGGGAACTATTTACTCAGAGTGCAACTGCAGGCACCAGGCGAGGGGCTGGCAGAGCCGGGGGCGGTGGAGAGAGAGGCTACGTCTTTCTCTCGCTTTTCCCCCCTCCCTCGTCTTCCCTAAAGCCAAACCACGTCTCTCTGTGTGTAACCGTGCGTTTTACTGACTTCTCACTGGGCACGTGTTGGGGTTGGTTTCTTTTCTTTCAGTCCAAGGCTTTCGTGATCTGCTTTTGTGCTAACCCACCTCAAGCCACCGCGGGCAAAGGGTTAAATCTTCGGAGCCCTGCAAGGAAGCTGCTGAGTTTCAACCAAATAAAAAAAAAAAAAGAAATTAAAAAAAGGGGGGGGGGGGAAGAAGGGAGTGGGAGTGCGAAGAAGCGGGCAGAGAGGGCTGCACGGTCCTCTGATCGTCCCTTTGGTTGCTGTAGAATAATAAAAATAATTAATAACAATAATAATCGCCAGCCTTTCTTTCCTATTTGTCTGTATCAGGAAGTGCCTTTGGCCTTGAAGCTCCCTATTACCTTTCTTCCTCCCCCCCCCTCCGTCCTTTCCCTGGGAAGTGAGAAGAAAAAGGTCTGCAGCTGACAAATATTATCCATCCTTTTCATCGATCGGAGCATATACAGATGTGATAGCTTGATGTACACTGCAAACCGGCTGATCCATCGCTTTCTCCCTCTCTCGCTGGCTCTTGTTCGGCCCCCTCCTCCTCCTCCCCCTTTGTTCTCTCCCCCCCCCCTCCCCTTTCCCTCTCTTTAAATAGATTTCAAGGCGCTGCCTGTTGGAGAGCAGCTCTCCAGAGAGAGCGATCTATTGCTTCCCTGCCGATAGACTCCCCCCTTCTCCGGTTTCCAAACAGAAAACAATTCCCGGCCCGAGCAACCTGTGCTGGGGCTGCAGGAAGGAGTTAAACTGGCAGCGAAGAGCGAGATAAGGAGGTAGCTCCCGGCACCATCTCTTTCGAGCTCTGTGTAAAAAAAAAAAAAAAGAAAGAAAAAATAGAAGAAAAAATAAAAATGCAAATCGAGGCTGTCCGTCGTGCACCATTACGTGGGGAAGGGACAATTTTTCTCGGGCCAGGGCCGGACCTGGCTCTTGGCCCCGCCGGAAGATGCCCCGAGTCGGCTCGGAGCAAGCAGGCGGCTGGCGGGGAGGCGGCTGGCGGCGCGGAACGAAAGGGTTAACCCTCCCCTCCACCGCCCTCCTCTCTCGCCAAGAGAATAAGCGCTCGCACGAAGCGTTTCTGGGGAGGCAGGCTGCGAGCAGGCCTTTTGCCGTGGATCCATGGCTACCTCGCTGCCTGTCACCGAAATGATGACCCTCCCCTGGTGCCCCGTGCGGTCAGTACAGGCTGTTAACAGGCACTTGCAGTCAGTTTTTCGAAAGGTTAGCCAAGGTCCCTGGCTCTTGCAGACGGGAGGCATTACGAAACCGCCTTTGTATCTGAAGGCACTTAGACAAAAAATAAAAGCGAGGAGGCGAGGGAGATAGAGGAGCCCTACGCGGGAGGGGAGCGAGCAAGGGGGGGGGGCTGGGGGCTCTCCCCATGCGGGCGTGGGGACCCCACGGACACCTCACTCCGCTGAGGCAGCGCGCCGCCCGGCAGGCAGCTCGCCCGCGGAAGAACTGGGGTGGCCCTCGCCGCCGGCCCTCCCCGTCCTGCCCGGTGCTCGCCCGGTGTTAGAGAGAGCCAGCCGGCGGCGGGGCTGCCGAGGCGAAAATGGAATGGGAGGAGGGAAAAGTGCTACCCGGAGAGCTGTTGTGACAGATGCTAAGCTTTGCCCTACGCGTGCTGGTGAGAGAAGGAGTTAAAAGCAAGCTGCTTTTTCGATCGAGCTGCTTCCCCGAGCGTCGGAAGGAGCGGCTTGCTAGAAAGCCGTCCATCAGCAACCAGTCCAACCTGCCCGTGATAATATGCGATCAACACCAAATCACCCCCGCTAGGCACGATCCATCATCGCTACGATGCAATGGGCCCTTGTATGGATGTGTCTACACGGGGGGCGGGCGGGGAGAGGAGGGAGCGGAAAAGAGAGGGAGAGCGTGTGTGTGGATGTGTATGCGGGGGGGGGGGGGGCGGGGGGGGGGGAGGATGGGGGGGCTCATCAGCCACCGGAATGGGAATCGCCGCCTCCCCGGGCTCTCGGCGAGCGGAGCTGCCCGAGCCAGCGGAGCCGAAAGTTGCTGGGCCGGGGCTGAGCGGGGAGCCTGGCACACGGCCCCGCCGCCGCCTCCAACTGACATCAGTCTCCCCTCCCCCGCCCCCCCCCCCCCCCCCCGCTCCTCCTGGGCAAGCTTGACTGGCGTAAAATTAATAATTAATAGGGTGAAATTGATTAAAAGGCTGGGCGCGCGATGGGGGTGCTCGGAGAGCCCGAGCCCTTCCCCTTCCCGGCCGCTTCTCATCCGCCTCCCCGCCGGCAGCGGCCCGGGAGCGGGGACTGGCCGCCGCCGCCAAGCCGGGGGAGCTCCGGGGCAGCCCAGCCCGAGCAGGAAGGAAAAGGGCGGCGGGGATCGGGGAGGGGGGAGGAAGACGGCGGCTGCAGCAGCAAACCCCGCTGGGTGGCTGACTGTAACCGAGATCGTCCGCGCTAGCAGTAGCGGCGGCGGCAGGCGGGGGCTGGCCCCGGGCTGGCTCGGCTCGGCGCAGCTGGGTGTGTGTGTGTGCCTGCGTGTGCGTGTGTACAAAGCCGGGTCCCGGGAGCTGCCCGAGGGCGGTGCTCGGCACCACAAGGCCAGCCCCCCCCCCCCCCCCCCCCCCGCCCCCCCCCCCCCCCCGCTTTTTCCCTACCGCGATCAGTCTCTGCCACGGAGGGAGTGGGGAACCGCAGGGGACGCGGCCGGGCCAGCGCACGCCTCAGCCTCCAGCCCCGCGGAGGTGGGAAAGGGTTAAACGTTGGAGGGGGACGGGCGGGGGAAGGACGGGGGATGGGAAGCGAGGGGAGGGGGGCTGCCGAGCACAGCGCTGAGCGCCGGGAAACCACAGCGCACCTGGGCTCGGCTCGGGAGCCGGAACGAGCCGCCGCCACCGCCTCCTCCTCCCTTTTTCCCTCCCTCCCTCCCTCCCTCCCTCCCTCCCTCCCTCCCGCCCTTCCTCCAGCTCGGTGCCTGCCTGGCCCGTAACGCAGCTCTATCTTTGCAGCAGCGGGAGCTCAGCTCCTCTGTTCCTATCAGCTGCTCCCTCTAACCCCAGTGACCCAGATAAGTGCGGCGGCCTCTGCCCCCACACCCCCGCCCTCCAGCGCGCCGGGGGCCCCGGCCCGGCTTCACACTAGCCCTCCCTTTACGCTCGCCGCGCCGCCTCCCGCTGCCTCCCCGCGGGGCTGCGGGGCCTCCCCCCGCCGCCTACAGCCCCAGCGGGCTCCTCCCGGCCCCGCGGCTCTGGCCCCGACCTCCGGTGCGGGCAGCAAACCTGGCACCGCGCCCGCCCCCTCGCTGGGCTCTTGCTCCCCTGGCTGGGCGGCGCTGCCCGCCCCGGTGCCCCTCTCGGATGACTTAGGGTCATTGTTTGTCTGCGCTGCGCCAGCCCGCCGTGAAAATAATAATTAAAAGCAAAACAAACACCCCGATCCGGTCTTTCCTGGACACGCGGGTCGGAGACACCGCAGCCCAAGTGTTGTTATTGCCGGGCTGGAAATAGCCCTGGCTCCGCCCTGGACAATCGCCTGTCAGAGGCCTCTTCTCTCCCCTCCCTGGAGGCCCTTCCCTGCCTTGCTTTATTTACTTTTGAAGTGTCTGGATTGATGGAGAACTGCGGACGGCACTTTCTTCCCCTGGCTCCCTCCTGCACCAGGGCTCCGCCGGAGCCTCTTACCACACCCGGCGCTCTGCGCCAGCTTCGCATGACCCAAGATAACCCGGCTCCGGGGAGGCCGGGGCGAGCGGGGGAGGGCGCTGAACCAAACCAAACAGATCGATCGGTCCCCAGCCGGGGTCGCGGCAGCCCGGGGCAGGGGGGTGGGGTGGTTGGGGGCGCCCCTCGCAGCGGCGCCCGGGCGGGCAGGGATGGAGAGGGAGCCGCGATCCCCGCCGCCTCCGAGCGGCCTGGGGGCCCCCCCCACCCCGCCCCGCCGCTTGCCCGCTGGTGAGGGGGGGCGGAAGAGAGATCGCGGCCGGGCCCGTAACGACACAAGGGATAAACACCAAAGTTATCACCAGCCGTGACCAAAATAAATGCCTGTGATAAAAAAGCACTGACAGGATGATCCATTACGCGGGTGTCACTGCCTACAACGAGGTTCAATCAGATACGCCGGTTGCCGTGGACAACGGGGGAAGCGGCAGTACCGGGCTGACGGCTTTTCTGGAGAGGCGGGTGGTGGTTGCCATCAGGGAGGTGATACTGGGGCGATCTGCACGGGAGTGGCCCGGCGTCGCGGGAAGGGACAGACCTGCGGCCGTTCCCCGCCCGCTTCTCCTGCGGTCGCCACTATCCCCGCAGCCCCTCCGATCGGCTGCCCGCCCGGGAGACGGCCACGAATCACCGACACATCCTTGGGGAGAGGAACGTCCTCCCCACAGGAGACCCTGGCGACATGTGCTGTGCGCCCGGGGGAACACACCCCTCCTGTGTGGGATGCCATCGGCTACCTTCCCGGTTAGTGCCCACCGTCCACCAGTGCGGGGCCGGGAGCGCTGCTCCGCTCGGCACGGCTCGGTTGCCGATCCCCGGGCGCGCCGCGTCCCTCCGCAGCCCGGCGGTAGAAATCAATGAGCGTTTGTTCCGTGCAGCGCGACAGTCTTCTGAGCGATGCCCTGTTATTAGCGGGGAAAGGAGAAGGGGGAGGGAAGAAAGGCTCTCTGAGGGCTCGGTGCTGCACGTCCTCGCCTCCGGCGGAGCTGCCTGAAGGTGCCAGAGCGGGGCCCGGGCTGGCTGGCAGCACCGCCGGGGAGACCCATACCCCGGGGCGTCGGGCTAATCGCGTGGCAGGTCAGCTCGGCGGGACGCCCAGGCCCCGGGAGATGCGATTAATGAAGGCTTAGAGGCAGCGCGGACGGACTGCGGGCCGATCTCCCTTGTGCCACATTCCTCCGGATCGGGCCGGCTTGGGACTCGCCCCTCCCCGGGGAAGGGGTGAGGGCAGCTAGGACGAGGTCCCCGAGGCAGGCGGGGAGCCAGCACCTCTCCACGTCCCCCGTCCCTCACCCCCCCCCCCCGGACCAAGCAGCCTTTGGGAGCGGCTGTGCTGGAGGTGGGGGCGCGGCGGGGCACAAGGGACGGTGCCCACCCCTCCCGCGGGAGGAGTGATGCTGAGGCCGTTTCCACTGGTGCCCCGCTGCCTCTTCGGGGTGAGAAACTTCCCGGCTGCTAGCGACGGGTGGCTGCGCCGCTGCAACGCATCCTCCGCTCCCGAGCTTTCCCCCCGAGCGTAAACGCACCACCCCCCCGCCGCCGCCGCCGCCCCCTTCCCGTCACGATTTAATGCTTTTCATGTTCTTCGGCAACTGCGTTTCCGCAGAGAAACCCCGGCGCGCTCCCAGCTCGGCTGCTCAGCTGTATTGTGGCGAGCTGAGGCACAGCCGGAGTGAATCCATTACGCCTCGATCCTACAATACAGGTTTATGCGGATACCCTCTGATTTACATTTAAAACAGTGCACGGGCATTGTCTGCCAGCCTGAAAAGAAAACACAGCCCCGTAACTTCAAATGACCTTCAAAGCAATGCAATTAACTCTCGTAATTATCAGTACACGCCTTTTAGAAAAAGACACAGGTGCTCGCCTCGGTGCAGTTCCCCGTGGTTAAGCAGCCTCGTCCTACCAGGGAATGAACCCACCACCACCACCACTTCTGCAGTCCCCAAATCTGGGACTCTCCCCTCCGTTCCTACATTTCACCCTCCCCTTCCCCCGCCCGCCGCCCAGCCTGAGGGACAGCTTGCTCAGCGCGGCGAGGCTTTGTCACACCGCCACACGCACACACCACCACGTCGCTGGCTGGTGCCGGCGGCGGGCGGCGTGTTTGCTTTCCGGGCTCCCACAAAGCGCTCCCCTCTCGCCGGCCCCCCGACCGCAGGCCACGCAAAGCCGAAATTTAGGTTAATAGGATGGGCTTTGATCCGTGTTCCCCTTCGCCCTCCCCTCACCCCGAACGACATCGATCCGCTGCATTTACTCCTGCGCCGATCGGCCCTCGGCGCTCCCGCAGTCACGCTCTGCGCGACCGGAGAGCGTGAATAAATATATACCCCCGAAATACCCTGCCGGTGGTGGTCTCCGGCCCTGCCTCCCCCGGCCCCGTGGCCCCGGAGGTGCGCACGAGTGGCCGGTCCCTGGCGGCTCAATGTGCAGTGTCATGATGGCTCCCGCGGCCCGCGGGCAGCACCGGAGGCGGCACGGGGGGCGGCGGGGACGAGGGCAGCTCGGGGGGTGTGTGTGTGGGGGGTGCCGGCCCCGCAGGACCCGCTGCCTCCCCTACCCTGCTCCCCTCTTTTGCACACACACGCACGCACACACAAAATAAATAAATAACGAGACGGCTGGAGCCATCTGGGGTTGGATGGCTTCTCATCTCATTACAGAGCATTAGGAGAAACAGGCAAATATACAGCTATTAAAATTAATCGCCTCGCGCTGTCAGCTGAACATAATGGAAATTATTTATAGGCTGCCTACGATGCCTTCCTCGTCACGGAGGCTTGGTGCGGAGAGGCGTACTCGCGGCTCCCAGCACGGAGAGGCGTGCGGGGGGGTGCTGGGCTCGGCTCGGCCTCAGCCAGCGAAGTTTGGGAGCTCGGGGAGACGAGAGAGGGGCAAAGGGAAAGCAAGCGGCAGAGGCGCAGCTTTTAGCGAGTTAGGGTGGCTTGTTTTCAAGTGACTGGAGGGGAAGCGGTGGAGGCGCGAACAGGGCAAACCGCGATGCTGGGAGCCTCCCCACGCTGCTCCGGCGGAGCGTCCCCGGGGCGGTGTGAGGCAGGGTCGGGGGCAGCGGGCAGACTCTTCCAGAAAGAAACCCCTCGGAAAAGGGCGCTGAGTGGTTAGCAGTCACCGTGCGATGCGGCGAGGGCATGCCGCGGGAGGGGGGCGATGCGCTTCCCGAGCGATCTGCCTGCCGGTCTCCGCGGCAAGATGAAATGTTAATTGTCAGCCCTTCCGCTTGTGCCACTGAAGCGGGCTTTCGGAGCTCTTTGCTTCTGCTCCGGGAGAGACAAGGGGTCTCCTCCGCTTGTGGAAAAGAAAAAAAATAAAACCAATCAAAAAACCCCAGGAAAGCCCAAAACCTCAACCAAATCGGCTTTGCCAGGCAGAGCTGGCCTGTTTTTCCGACCGAGAAAGAGAGAGAACACGTCTGGGGAGCGGGGAAGCGCTGCCCGTGCATTTACCCGCTCCCTCCGGGGCTGTTTTGGCCAAGATAAGCGCTCCCGGATCGGCCGGGCCGAGCCGCCTTTCCCCCGCGGCTGTGGGGCTCACCGCAGTGCTCTCCTGGACCTAGAGCCTCCACCGTGGGGGCCGGAGGAGGCAAAGTACGGCTGTCACAGGCAGCTGGAGCCGCCGGAGCCGCCTGGGTGGCACCGGCTGGGATGGGGGTGGTAGGTGCGAGAAAGCCCGAGCGAGAGGCTGGAAGCGCAGCTCCGCCAGGCTTGAGAGGTTAATAAATACACCCGTCCCCTCTCCCCAGCCCGCCTGAGGCTAAGACTCGCAGCTCAGCGGGTAATTGACAGTCTCAATCCAAAATTGAAACATGTGTTAACAACAACGCCACGCATCCTAGGAGCTACCCGGGAGATCGCCACCTCACGGTCTTTATATATTATTTGAATCCACCGGAGGACAGTGTCACGAGGTTTTCCGAGCACGTTTCACCCCTACCTGTAAATCAGCTCTTATCACTGCTGGCTACTCAGACAGAGGCAGCCTCTGCTTTATAGCGCAGGAGGAGGAGAGTCATTGCTCCCTCGCAGCGCTGTTGCCGTGCAGCCTGCAGGCGAAGCCCGCCGGCACTCCTCGCCTGACCCAGCCGCCTCCCGAGGGATGCCCCCGCCCACCCCGCGGGGTGGGCGGACAAGCGGGGCAGCGTCGATTCGCCCGTGTCTGGCAGCGGGCGAGGACGGGCTGATCCGATACCCGGACGCAGCGGGGGTTGCGCGGCTCCTCGGCGCTCCCGTACAGCGCGGCGGCGGGGACGTGGCTCTTGGAGGAGCGTGGCCGCATCACGTTCCGGTCCCCATCCCTCATCTCGCATCCCGCATACTCTCCCCCAGGCAACCACCTGCCCTGCCAGGTCAAGCAGGACTGGTGTCTGTGTCGTCCACCCCGACCCCCCGCGCCACCCCCGTCGGGTGAGAGTCACACAGCCGCAAGCGGGAACCGGCGCCAGAGCCGGCGCAGTATCTTTCCCATGGAGTTCCCGGTGTTTCTGGGATCCACCGGAGCAAGAGAACCCCCCCACCCCCGCCGAACTGAGGGCCTTTTGCCTGGCAGTGCTCCAACAGCCGCAGCGGGGTCGCCTACTCCCTGCAGAGCAAGCAAGCTGGGGATCTCCCCCCCCCCAAAAAAAAAAAACCTTTAACCAAAACCTCTTTAAGGGCCTATGCTGTCCCTGGTTGGAGGGATCAGGTCGGGGCTGGGAAAGAGCAAACTTGTGCCGAAGTAGTTGGACGTGCAGAGGCAGGACAACGCTGGCAGAGTTCCCCGGGAAGGGCAGGCCTCCAGGGCCTCCCACCGCCAGCTCCATCCCTTCCCTCTGCCGTTGCCATCGTCCCCGTTTCCCATCGGCAACCTGTGCGAGAAGCAGCCTGCCTCCTCCGCCGGCGAGGGGGCAGCAGCTCCGGCTGCCCTTGCAGCACGGCAGCGCTCAGGAGGGCTGGTGCCTGCGAGCCCTGCGCGGAGGTCACGACCAGCGGAGCAGGCAGATGGAAAATCCCAGTTCCTGACGCACATAAACAAGGTGGGGACGGGCAGAGCGGCCCTCGGCGCTGCGCCGGAGGGGAAGGGCGTGGGGTCCCTCCTCCGTGGCCCGCTGCCCGACTGCTCTTGCCCCGGGAGCTCCCTCACCCGGCAGGCGCCGGCCGCTCGGCAGTGCGCGGAGGCGGGTGGGCCCGGGGGCTCCGTCAGGCGAGGCGATGGGGCCGCCGGCAATAAGCGGCCTCCACGGGAGCTCCCGGGAGCCGGGGTCGCAGGGGCAGGGCGCGGGCACGGCAGCGGGGCAGGAAACCTGCGCGGCGCCCTCGTCCCCGCGGCGCGCCTGCCCCCCGCGCCGCTCGGCAGCTCTCGCCCACGCGTGCACTTACACGCACGTACTCTGAGTCACACGGGCACGGCGCCGCTCGCACACCGTGTCACGCACACGCTCCGTGTGGCACACGCACTGGCTCTTCTCCAACGTGCCGTGTCACGCACACGCTCCGTGTCACACGCACGTTGACTCCCACGCACTCTCGCTGTCTCTCTCTCTCTCTCACGGGCACTGCCTCTCGCAGGGAAGCACGCCAGCTCTCACACATCCGCCGCCTCTCTCACCCGGACACACGCCGAGGAGCTCGCACTCAGCCACACGTTCCCTCTGTCACCCCCGGGCTCTGTCACAGAGCCACACGCACTCACGCTGACCCGCAAACGCGATCGCACACGCGCAGGGTCTCCCACGCATCAGAGCGCTCCCGGTTAGCCACGCACATCGTCTCGCAGGCACTCGCCGCCGCAGACTTCCACACACGGAGCCGCACGCCAGCCCAGGCTGCTCCCCGGGCTCGTCGCAACCCGCACATGCCCCCTCCCCACCCCCCTCCCCGCCCCGCACACACACACACGCACGCACGCAGAGCCTCCGCCGATCACGACCGTGGCGGCGGGCGGCCCGGGGGGGACGGCCCCAGCGCCGTGCTTTCGTGTGTGCGCTTGCGGGAAACCCGAGGACCTTCCCTGCGGCCCCTTTGGCAGCGCTCCGCCGCCACCGCCGGGCCAGCTGCGCGGCCCCGGGCCGGAACAGCTTGTGTTTGTTCCCACCAGACGGCCGGGCGGGCGGGGGAGGTGGTGGTGGGGGGCGGGCAGGAAGGGTCAGCCCGCCCTGCGGCGCGCAGCCCGGGGCAGGGGGCACCGCGGGGCGCGGAGCCCGAGGGGCGCGGGACAGCGGCGGGGGCTCCACCTGCCGCCGGGCATCCCGGCCCCGGGGACACCCCCGCCCCGCTCCTCCGTTGCTGTCACTCTATTCCTCCCCCTCTCTGTCCCAGGCTGATGCTGCGGCTGCGCTCCGGCCCCCGGGAGGGTGGCCCCGGCGGAGGCAGCGTCGTGCGCTCGGCGGCTGCGATGTGCGTGCTGCCAGAGTCAGCCGGGGAAAGGCCAACAGCGCCCGAGGCGCGGGCAGAGGTAGCGGCTGATCTCTTGGCAGATCTGAGAGCGACTTGGCCGCCACAGCCGGGAGGCCGGCCCGGATTATTCATTACGGGCGGACGAACACAATCCCTCCCCCCCTCCCCCTCCGCCAGCCGTGGATATTTTGTCCCGGCCGTGCAAACAATATTCAACTTGTATCCTCTTCCGTGAAGGCACCGGGAAGCCGGCGGCTGCCAGGAACAGGCTCCCGTGCAGCGCACGGCAGCGGGATCCTGTTTCCCTCGGCAGCCGGCGGTGAGCGGCGGCTCCGCGGGAAGCGGGCGCTTTCCGCCCCCGCCCGGCGCACGGCGGCGGTCCTCGGGCCCTGCCAGCCGTCCCCGGGCGGGGGTTGGCCGCCTCCCGGCTCCCGCCCGCAGGCAGGCAGGCAGGCGAGGGCCCCCGGCGTGCAGCCGCTGCTTTGCAAACCGCACGATCGCAGCTCTCGGAGGGCGGCGCGGCGCTGGCAGCCGGCGGTGCCTGCCCGTGCCAAGCCGCGGGCACAGCGGGGCTCGGCGGCCCCGGGCTCAGCGCTCCGCTCGGCAGCCAAAGCCGAAATAAAAAGCCAGCTCCGCAAACGCCCCCGCGGTTTGCCGAGCGCCGGTTTGTCCTTTTCCCCCCCGCAGTCGCCGGGGAAGGGCGGGCTTCTCCGCAGCGAGAGCCGCCGACAGCGCAAAGCGGGGCCCGGAGAGGCGAGTTCTGCCCGGGCTCCCCCCCGCCTCGCCGACCCCGCTCCTGAGGGGGCTCCCAGCCCGGACGCGAAGCCGGGCTTCCCTCGCCCCCTGTTGGAAACCGCCGCGCTGCGCGGAGCCGCTGCTGCGGCGGGGGGGGGGGGGTCCCTTACACCTCCCCCACCTCACTTCCAACCGGGCCGCCGCCTCCGGGCGCAGGAAACGTCCTCGCCGCGCTCAGCAGGGAGCAGCGGGGGCGGTACGGCCTGAGAGGGGCCCGGGGGCCGCGGGCGTCCTTCCCTTCCTCTTCCCCGTTTCCATCCCTTCCCTTTCCCCTTCCTTTCCCCGGCCCCCCTCGGGTGCCACCCCGAGAGCACACTCATCCGGGTGCATCTTGCTCTTAAATCAAGCCTGGATATTTAAAGCTTAACTCCCCAGTTTATTTTCGTCCTAGACCAAAGGAGCTCGCTACTGACTCGGGAAGCTATTTAAATACCTCCCCCGACCTCCCCTCGGGGTTATGAACGTTTGCTGCTGGGGAATTGCACAAGGGTATTTGGTATCGTCGCCCCGGCTCTCACCAGGACATGACGCGGGAGCCGGGGAGCACTGCCGAGGGCGAGAGGGGATGTGTTTTGGGGCGCCGAAGAGAGAAGAAGGCTTTTCAGCCGGGGAATCGCGGTATTTCACACTCACTTCGTGGTTTATTACCTCAGGAGGAATCTGTTTATAGTCAAACCGTAATACATTGGGCCGTATCGATTTTCCAGCAGTACTCCCCACCGATTTAATTGTTTTTAGGAATGTCAATTGCAGCTCCCATGTTCCCTGAATTCATCAGCGTTCAAATGATAAACCTCATCATCGCTCTAAATCATACGGCAATCTGTTCGTTACTCGCGGCGTGTCCCCTCCCGCCCCCCCGGCCCCCCACACAGCCCGGACTGTACGTGGCTCGGGGTGTATTACACGTCACGCAGAGCCCCACAGTGTGCTTCTACCTCTCTCCGATTCACAGCCCCTCCACTCCATCTTTTAAGTTTTACTGTCTTAAAAGAAATACACTGAAGAAATACACCCCTAAATTAGTCACGGTTCCTGGTTTCGGGTTCTACAGCTCAAAATCCCCATTGCAGCGCAGAGCAGACAAAGCCAGAAAAAAAAAAAATACACAAACCAACCAAACCAAACCCAACCAACCAACAAAACAAGGAAAAAAAAAAAAAGTCATCGAGTCTTTAAAAAATAATTAGGAAGAAAAACAAGCTGAAACTGCGGACAAGGCGCTGGAAACTCCACGCCGCTGCTGCTCGTGGCTGCGCTAATCCCTGCAGGCGAGAGCAAAGAAGTGCCTTGCTCGCCGCCCTGCCGCCCGGCCGCCGCGCCTGCCGCCGCGCACACGCGTGGGCAGCCGCGGGGGATGCCGCCAGCCCTCGGCCGAGGTCAGCGGGCTCCCAGCGGCGCTGCGGTTGCCCCAGGGCCACCGGATGGAGGACGAACACACACACACTCGCGCCGCGGCAGGGACGGACTCCCCAGGGCCGACGTGGGGACCGTCCCGGGAAGGAGGAGCGCAAGCCCGCGGTGCCCGCGGGAGGCGAGGGTCGCAGACAGTGCCCGCGGGAGAGGACGGGTGTCGCCGAGCGCAGTTATTTCGGCAGCTTTTCCTGCTGCTGCTGCGGCTGCTCGGGAGCCACTTTTCCCCGTCACAACACGCCCCGCGGGCAAGCTCAGCCCCCACGGCGGTTTCCCTCCGTGGCAACTTTCAAGCGGGCTCCTTCCCTAACGCACTCGGCGCGTTAGTTCCCAGCGATAGAGCGAAGCGCCTTAGCGGCGAGCAGTTTCATCTGTGCTACGAAGTTAGCCGCTATCGCTTGGAGCGACTGCGGGAGGGTGGTTGTTCCGTGGATAGGAGATTGGGGGGAGATGCGAGGCCGGCTGCGAGCCCCACGGCGCCCGCATTTAGAGGGACCGGGACTTAGAGGGCGACCCGCGAGCAGGAGGCAGCTTCTCCCGCGGTGAGGCTGAGATCCTCTAGGACGTTTAAGGCGACGGCAGCGAGCGCCCTGAAGGGAGAGGAGCCTTACGAACTCAGGCAGGACCCCTCGACCCCGGCTAGTAAGATGTGCGCACAGCTTTGCCCGTTATCACCCCGCCCGAAAGTTTCGCGCAGCGAAGGGACCCAAGCACCCGAAAACACCATTCGCACGTAGCGCCGGGGGAAAGCCCAGGCTCTGCCCCTTCGCTCAGCGCAGGAGCACCAGGACTTGACGGGATCCCCCCGCTTGTCCGTTCTGCCACCCGCTTTGCACGGTTACCCCCCTGCTCCTCCTTCCGGGGAAGGACAGGGAAAGCCGTGCGGAACCAGGAGCAAGTTGCGCCTCCGCGGTGTGCCAAACGCGGAGTACGGGGGTACCGCGATGTAGAGGGGCATTTCGCACCTCGCTCCTCCCCCGGGGGCTGGAGCGTGGAGGCTGGGGAAAGTCGCGATGGGCTGCACGCCGGGCATCCATCACCTTGCTCTGCCGTCTCCCGCGGGCAACCCGCGGCTGACGTTTATTTTGTTATCAAATCAATTAAGCGGCCGCTCTTGTATAAAACGGGGGCAGGAGGGAAAGGAGGAGGAGGGGGTTTGGAGGAAGACTGTGGCCACTCCTTTGACATCGTCTCACCAAAGCAAAGAGCTCCTCCTGTTGGAGAAATGTTTTCTTGCCGGATGGGAAACCCGCACAGCACGCAAGCGGTTTTATTTTATTATTTTATTTTTGTGTTACGTGCTTTATGTCATACTATGTTATGTGTTTATTTTACCTTCTTTTATTTGATTTTACTTTATTGTATTTTATTTGTCTGTCAGTGGTCCCTGCAACCACAGCAGACACCTGGTTCAAACGCTCTCGTGTGATCTGCCTCTATCGCCGTCACATCTGGCCACCAGGGCAATTGGGAGGCCCAGTCAAACAGTGACCCCCAAACAGTGGGCTCTTCCTGTGCTATGCATAGGGGCCCAGCCCCTGTAAACCAGTGGTGCCCTGACAATACTTGGCGCCTTGTAAGCAGATACAGGATTTCTTGGGTTGATCCCAGAACCTGCAGAAATCAGTGTCCTAGTCACTAGACAGATTTATCTCGGCTCTTGCAGGTTATCAAATCAGCTCTTACGCAGGGTAGTTTCTAACCTATGCACTACTAAGTTCATGTCTGGGATTACCTTAAAGTTTCTTTAAACTTACGGTTTCTGTTAGATGAGCTAAGCTGAACTGGGTAGCCAGTATAATCACAACCAGCATCTTTCGGGAAAACCTTGGCAGAAAATCCAAGTATTTGATGAGCAAAGGGATTCCCTCAGAGCTTTGTGATTTGCTGGGAAGCGCTTCTCTGAACACGGCGTCTGGCTGGCAGCATTGATCTGGATGCCAGAGGAGAGCACCTGGCCAGCCAGCCCCACAAAGAACAGGGCTGCCGGATTTCTAGCAGGGGCTTTTGCTCCTTCTGTTCAAATGAGCTCTGCTCTTTGCTTCTCTAGTTTCTGCCAACGATTTAAGACTGTACCCTACTGAATAGTGATATATTGGATTCTTTTATGGTACTGCAAAGAGGATCACTATCTCCCCAGTCACGGAATGCTATGGGTGGAAGAGGAGGTGCTTATCCGTTTCACTTTCTTCTAGCTGATATGATCTCACCAGGGGCCAAGCCCTGTAACTAGGTTACTGTAATTCCAAGGTGTATTGCAAGACGGACCCTGGCTTCTCTTCCCACTCTGCCTTTCCCCAGGGTATAGTCCTGCTTACCCCAATAACCTCTCCCCCTTCTTTCACTCATTTGCTTCCTGGGAGCCACAGATATGGAGTCTTTTGGGGATCCCCTTCAGCTTTGGCATGCCACTGGAAGAGCTGTACGGAGGATGAAGACCTCTTGCTACTCAGACGGGAAAGGTATCCTGCAGCTCTGAGGAAAAGACTGGGATTACGGTGGGGAGAGTTTGGTGAAGGCAGAGGGGAGGTGGAGGTGCAGCAAGGCTGGGCATTACAGAGGAAGGTGAGGTGATGGGGCAGCTCCCAGTGGCTGTAAGACAAATATCACTCATGCCTGTATTGCACCACATGGAATCTAGTCAACAGGGGTCACACACATTTTGAACTGGGATACCACTGGGATAGCAGTACTCATTGCAGATACTGGCATCAGGAGGGAAATGGTGCTCTTGCTCCCTCCCCATGTTATCAGTACTCTGAAGACAGAGTCTGGTGCACTGGATAGGTATGTTATGAGAGACACTTTCGGAAATAGCCACCGATTAGGATATCCTTAATTTCTGGGCACTCAGCTACACCCCATACACAAAAGCAGGTGCACTTGCAAACAGCAGCTGTTAAAAAAAACCTCCCTAGCTTAATTCTGGTTGGCCAAAAATGGGTAAGACTGCTAAGACATGCAGGAGCAGTAGTACTGGAGGATGTTGAAAACTGTGATGAGAACGCACTTTAAGATACTTTCTATTGCTTTTGCACAATGAGTTGACCCATTTTAGAAAAATTTACATTGCTACCTTTGCTAAGCGCAGTTGATTTCTGTTGTTCAACAAATAAGTGCACTCTCTCAGGCCATCTGCTTCTTCTACCCAATCCTGCAGCAGCCTGGATCTTCATGAGGTACTAGGGCCATGTCCTAGCCAATGCACAGCTTAATGGCAAAAAAGCACAATTACGTTTTCACAGCAACATGGGGAGAGAAGTGGGAGGGGGAAAATCTTGGTGAAGCCAATAGCTGCGACCTTAAGGTGTCAATGAAACAACGATTTGGAAAAAATGACAACCAAATATTATTTTGTTACGTTTTTGTGGTCACTCCTTGCTGCCACTCTTGTCTTTTCTCAAAATCTATTGAAAAGAGAAAAAACCAAATGTTTCACTACCAGAGTCATATAAATAATCAGTGATGTTGCCAGTGTAGTCCTTAACCAGCTCTTGCTATCTGTGAACGTGATTTCACCTTCTCCACATTACGTCAGCCACACCCACCACCCACAACCCACACGCCTCCTCCCTCTGTCCCCACACAAGCTGCGTAACCATAAGCTCAAACTGTGTGGCATGGTTTGCAGGAAGAGCATCCGTGTGGCTCAGCGGTGTCCTGTGAGGCAGCTGGGTTCAGGCTATGTGGTCTTAGCAGCCGGTGGAAGAGTGCCGTGTTAGAGGATCGTGAATGATGCAGATAACTCATTTGCTTGTAAGCAGGAATCAGCTGTAGGAGAGAGAATTGTAGGAGGTTTTGAGAAGTTCCCACCTGCTCCCTGTGCTGGTGTGCGAGTTAGGCGGTGCACCGAGGACGTACCTTGTGGCATTTTGTGTTCTCGGCAGGAAAGGTTTGTGTGCAGGGTTCAGGTTAAAGGTTTCGCGTGGGAAGGGAGGGAGGAAGCCTGTGGGCTCTAGAAGTTGGTGGGGTGATGTGCCGAAGGTGAAACTATGGTTAAGGGCTTCAAAACCCGAGCAAAGGTTTGGCTAGGGACTTCAGGGATTTCAAATGTTTTTTTTTTGGTGGGGTGTGCCATGAGCAACTTTAACTGATTCTTAACAATATTTTTGTGCAAACATTGACAGATGGCATGGGTAGCTCATGTATTTTCATCTCTGCTCCTCCCGTAGTATCTTGCAAAGCCCTAAATCTTCACAGATCACCTCACTTTCTGTATGACCTCTTCACTTGACTTATCTTCTCTGTTTCCTTTTCCAGACCGTGTCTTGGATTAATTCTATATTCTATTGTTCCTACAGCCCAGACTAACCCTTTTCTTCTGTTTTCTGACTCTTCAGTCAACTCTTCCACTGCTCTTGAATACAGAATCACTGAAGATAGCCATACGAGTTGATATATATGGGCATTGAGAAAAAACGAAGGTGGCAAGGGAGCACAGAAGTAGAAAGGGGATATGTATGGGATAGTAAGGAGAGACAGCATGAGGAGGGGTGATAAAGGTATTGAAATGTAGATGGAGGCTTGTCTATAATGTGCTCTGGGAGTTTGTAGGACCGATAAGCTACAAGGAGGAGGGAGATGTGAGGTAACTGGCTCCATAGCCAGTCTAGACCTGAGCAGGGAGAAACAGAGGACCTGCGTGCTGACAAAGCCTGGGCAGCCCCTCTCTCAACATCTCACATGTAAGCTCTCCTTTCCTTTCCATGCTGCCCCACATAACCCCATTGCTGCAGCTGCACTGTATCCGCTCTGCCCCTGCCTGCTGAGCTGACTGTGGTGCAGCTAACCGATATGCTAGGTGGAGAGACTGAGGGAGCACAAATAGGGCTGGGTTCCCAGGGCAGTAAAAGCCCAGGAGCCCGTACCCCTGCAGGGGCAGCCCTCAGAGGGAGCTCCTCGCTCTTGCCTCAGCTTTGTGGTGCACTCAGGGCTGGTGCGCACCAGCACAGAGATGCAGCCTTTTTGGCATGAGCTGAGCACAGAAGAGTGGAAGGTGGCACGGGCGAGATGTCCTCAAGGAGAGCTGCTCAAGCGCTGCTGATCTGGTGCAGTACCTCAGGGCCTGAGGCCAGGCTTAGTCCTTTCCTCCTCTGCTGAAGCATACTGGAGCGCTTGGGGCTTAGCAGAGCTTAACCACTTACATGCATCTAGCACTCAGCCACTTGCTTGTCACATCATGCGCGCACACACACATGCATGTCCCACTCATCTCACTCTCCTGTGCCTTGAAAATCCACTCTACTATCAGGTAAGCAGTGCAAGAAGCAGGAGGCTTTTAACCCCGTACTGTTGGCAAACCCAATCAGGCCTGTTGGCTAAACTCAGCCTAATTCAGATCTGCTGCCTGGAGCACGAGGCATGATTTGTGGTGCCTGAGATTTCCAAGGGACAAAGCAACAGAAACCTTGAGGAGCCATCAGATCGTCCATCTGTAATTTTGGAATTTACAATTATTTGGAAATAAATGTGAAAGAAAATAAGCAACATGTAGAAATTAGTAGCTATGCCAGAAAGCAATGTGTTAACCCCTCCCTGCTTTATGCAAGAGCTAGCCTCTAAAATCTGGAGATTAAATTAAATCATGGAAGTTTGATACAGAGGGATTTGATTCCTGTTTTGGCTGCAAATTCCAAACCAGCTTTAACTACAGCCTCAATACTGACATCCTCCCTTTTATTAGATTGAGCAGAGTTTATTTTAGCTAGTATGCACACCAGCTTCCCCTGATATGAATCCCTGCCATAAGAAATCACTGCCATCCCTTTGAAATGTCATGGAAAGCTTTTGGTCACCACTTGAGAGCAGAGAAGGTATTTCAAACAGAGAACACAACTGAAAACTGGATGTGGAAAAGGAAGGATTTAATTTTTAAACCAGCTTCTGAATTCCCCCCATTACAGAGGCACCAGGAGTGAGATTTGGTCCTTGCTTCGCACTGTCATACACACCTCTGCAATAGTCACCGAGCCTTTTCTGTGGTGCAAGCCAGAAGGGGAACTGGTCCGAGCTTTCGAGCAACAGGCTGTATGTTATCAGCATCACAGGGTGGCTGGTTTGTTTATACAGCTCCTAATGGAGGTGATGGATTAGCCACTCTTTTTGCATGCTGCTGATGCTAAAAATGTTTCTGGCCTCACCTCAAAGGAAGAAACTGTTTGCCTCCATTTTCAGCGTTTTGAACCACATGGCCAGAGCCAGACAAAATACAGGTGTAAACTGAATTACAAGAATGTTAACATTTATGACAAATCATTCTGGTAACCTTTTTTCCATCTCTCTTGACAGCTTAATGTTTCTATAGACCCTGGTCTGTATGAGACAGGTAAGAAGGCTGGCAGGGCTTAGTTAAGCATCACTTTAAATGCCAGATTCAAAAAATGTGAAATTTCACCAGGTTGTAGAAGATTGGGCTCCTTTGCCAGTGATTCTTACTGAAGACAAACTTTAATAGTATTCATGTCTAAAAATACTTTAAAACCTGCTTCTTGGGGAGGAATATAGACTCCAGGCGCCTGACCACAACAGT
Organism: Bucorvus abyssinicus; assembly: GCA_009769605.1. NCBI lineage: Eukaryota > Metazoa > Chordata > Aves > Bucerotiformes > Bucorvidae > Bucorvus > Bucorvus abyssinicus. Next base: position 38,050,944 of record CM020030.1, read on the forward strand.
AAATTGCTGTCAGCGACACAGCCCATGCATGTTTAGGGGACCCAGCTTTGCCTTCTCCTTGACAGGATAGTGGGTTGCCTTGGGGTTCATCTGCTCATATCACTGTCATCTGTCATGACATATTCATATGGGACCCAGCTGCTGAAGCTTACACTAAGAAAGAAGAAATAATTGGTTGATGTTTATGTCATTCCTTAGGCTACACCTGCACAGTCCTTTTCAGGGCTCGCTATTTGAAGAATCATTAAGCTTACATATATATACTGTCCTATATCTTAAGTAGTATGTCCTTCTGCTGTTAACCTTTAAATAATGCAAGTGCAGAAAAAAGCCTCGTCACTACTGAGCACCTCCCAGTAAAATTTGGCTGCAGTTTAATGTCAATACTAAAAGCATCATAACGTTTTAGTAAACTCGTTTCTGAGGTGAGATTGATTCTCTTAGATTCGCTGGGAGATTAGACATATTTTCAGCTTTAGAAATGCTCATTGTTGGAGCCAGCAGTCTGAAGATGACGAAGGCTTTCCTATCTGAAAGGGGCTGAGCTTGTTCTGGGCCTGCCGCAAACTACCCAAGACAAAATCGTGTCCCACCACAGGAGTCTGCCTAAGACTCACTCCCTGCAACAGGGGCATTTGTGATCTCCTGGCAATGCAGCCATTGTCACGGTGCGCCCTGCCTTCTCCCGTGCTGTGGGAGGACACAACACCCTGGTGCTGCCCTAGCTCCCCGTTAAATGGCAGTCTAAGGGTTCAAACCTCAGCAGGGAGCAGTGAGGATGTTGATACTGCACTGTGTATAGAAGCGAGGGAGGAGCACAGGCTGGGTAAAGCATACTACCCTCTGAAAGTGGTCTCCCAAAATGATTCCGGCTGAACTATGCTGGATCATCTTGGTAACAGCAACAACAAAGCAATGATCACTGATTTGAGTACCCTCGACACAGTACTGGGTCTTAAATATTATCATTAATCTGACTGGTACACTTATAGGGAAGTACTAATGAAGTGTGTACCCACCATCTTTCATTTAAGGGATTGATTAAACTGAAATGGGTAGCTATGGAAATTGGTAGAAGAGGGTGCCTGTATGTATGATAGGTAAGATAAACCACATGGGCAGCTTCAGGAAAGTCAGTGAACAAGCAGGAAGCATAGCATCGCTTGTAGCAAGGCGGAGAAAATGCTCAGAGAAAGTGCTCTGTGGTTAAAGTGCTTCCGACAAGAAGCTGAAGCTGTAGGCAAGAAAATTTTCTCCTCTTGCTCGATTCCTCCTGGCATTCTAGGAATCAGGTATTTGCAAATAAACAGGGCTGCACCAAAGAAATAACTTACTGCTTCCAATTTCTAATAGAAATGAATGCTGCATTTTAGCCATGCCATCCTTCAAAAAGGGTAACTATGCATTGAAAAGAGATGCAAAAACAGAAACACATTTTCAAGGAATTAAATTTTCGAGGATGACTCCTGAGTTGTGTTTTCTATGGTACGTTGCCTCTGGTTCTGCAAGGAAAGATCAGAAGAAAAATTTTTCAGGTTAGTGATATAGAAAAATAGCCTTACTTTTGGTCTTCGGGCTTGTGAATGCTGACCCCATGTCTATTCTAGAGAAGTGGCCTCAGAGTACTGCTACGTCTGGTTCGCTCTGAGCCAGCCTAAGCTCTTGTGCAGGCAGGGCTCTGGCTGCTGCCGGCTGTGCTCAGCAATGCCTTGGCTCCCTTAGCTCCCAGTGGAGTTAGCCCGTGAGCAGCATTGGCAGAGCCTCAGCTTGGGTTATGTGCTTAGGCGATATTCTCTGTACGTAGCAATACGCTGTATGTATATGGTATTTGTTTAGTTGGTATGTTACTAGTATGGGGAAAGGTTTAAGGGCAGGGGGAGGGAAAAAGCACGGCCCTTTCACATAGAGACTCACACAGCAAAGGCTCTGAAAAGGAAAGCCCCATATCCCCAAAACACAATTTCACATCTATTGTTAGAGTAAAAAGGCAGTAATTATGACTGCAGACCAGTTGTGCTCTATTGCCAGGGAAGATAATTCTCACCACAGATACACAGCTAGCCCTATTTTTATTCTCTCATTTCTTTTTTCAGCATGCTGAAAAACACAGAGAAGAACAAGTGACAAACAGAATTCAGAGGCATCCGAGTAAAGTTACTTTTGAGTAAAACATAATCCATCAGGATACCATTTACAGTGTCTATTTTAGTAAAAGTCCCCAAACTACAGTTCTTTGGAATTAAAATAAATATTGATATAATGCATAATATAGGCAGCTGGTTTCTGGATTGTACTGTGCTATCATCTATCACTGTAAGTAGTTTTTAATGTAAAAATGAAATATACATTCTGCTGCAGCTACTTCTGTTTTGTACGGGGTTGTTTGTTTGTTTTTAACCATGTTGTGTTAGATCAGGAACATGAAATGACTGTCGAAGCGCGATGCTGAATATCCGTCTTTTACAACCACTAGCCTGAATGACTTCTTGTGTGAAAGAGTGTTAGACCAAATTGTGCTTTTTGCATGTCATCAGCACCTACAAAACCAAGGCAGACCATGACCGAGCACCGGCACTTGCTGAAGTGTGGTGCCAGAGCCTGCAGGGGTGGCAAGGCCATTCGTTGCTGCATAGTTCAGGCAGCTCCAGTCCAGCTCCTGCCTGCCTGCCACAGGAGTTCAGTGATGTGCTCAAGTTTCGTTGCACTCACTACCCCAGCTCATGCATTATTAGTAGGCTCTTTGGGTTTGCCTCAGTGTCCCTAAATGTACTCTCCTTGAAACAAAATCGAGCATAGGGTCACCCTAAACACATCCACGCATTATTTTTGGCCCAAGTGAAAATTCTCAGCGTACAAAATAGAAGCATCACAATGCAGAGAGGCTTAGGAAAAGACATGAACTAGAAATATGTTTGTTAGGTGAGCTGAAACTTGTGGTTGTGTCATCTGAGCTATTGTTTGTTTTAGAATACAATAACAAGTGATCTTAGCTCAGAAATAAAGAACATCACAGTCTGTGCTCTCCACAAGTATATTTCTGTATATCCTGGCTGCTACCTGTAGCTTCCTATGTTGGAACAGAGAAGACAAAAGATTGTTCAGTGGGAGGTCTCTTTTCCTCCAGCATCAGCATCTGGAGGGTACAGTGAGAGCAAGCCGCCTCAGGACCAGCATTGATGAGGCTCAGTGACATCCTCAGAGAGATAGGGAGCAGCTTCAGAGAGCTGCACAGTCAGCAAGACACCTACAGAAAACTTTCCAAAACTGCAGGTGAGAGATGCTGAAGGCAGGTTTAGGTAGCTGGGGATACCCAGGAACTGACAAGCATCTTGAAGGAGTCATCTGTGCCACCCTGCACATTTGGGAAACAAGCTTTCTTCAGTGTTTAGGACAGTAACTGCAAGGGCACCTTCACAAACCTTCACAGACCCCTGAAGACTGCTTTGCTTCTCTGGGTTACAGAAATACCATCACTCTTACGTCACCTTTTTTTTTTTTTTTTTTTAAGAGAAGTGAAACATGTTTCTTCCTTTCCTGACTGGAACAGAAAGTCTGTGTTTTCTTCTAATCACCGTTTGACAAAAAAAAATGGAAGGGCAAATGACCTATGTTTTTCCACTGTGATGTTCTTTGCTTCCTTTTATACCTTTCTCTCTGAAAAGCATACATATCCCCTGCCCCCTATTTCCGAAGGTTTTCCTGGTGATTGTGTGTTATTGTGGGGATTAATGCAAGGGAGACTTGAAAGCAGCAAGAGAAGCTGCAGGCGCTGTCGGGTATGAGGTATGGGCTGTTCTCCCTCACACCTCCTTGTTGCAAATCCCATTTGGTGCTGTGCTAGTGAAAAGAAAACCTGCCCTTTGCAATTGCTTGGATCAGTCAGGGAATAAAAGAGCCCATGTCAGGGTTGGTTTTAGCAATAGAAGGGACTGACTTTGCTCCCATGTTGGGCAGCCCCTTCCTCTGTCCGGTGAGAGCTTTCCTGAGAGTCCTCGCTTCTGCTTTGTCCCACTCTGAGCGCCTTTCTTATCCATGGCATCTTCCACACCAGGGAAAGGATCTGGGCTGGGCATCCCACTCCCACCCTTTGGTCCTGCTGCTTGGTGAGGTGGGAGCTGCGGTGGAGCAAGGTCTCAGCAGAGGCAGTTGGACCTGGGTTGAAAACCTGAATGCTGCAGAGAAGGAAACAGGCTGCTATCCTCCACTGTGAAAAATCTGCCTGCTGGGTCTGATCCCTCCTCTGCCAGCACAAGCAGGAGCTCAGCCTTTGATTTGGATGAGCTTACTATTTTCTGAGTTCCTTCTGTTAAGTTCATACTAGTTAGGAATAGTCCAATCCATTGTAATAGTCTGTCCCTGCTCACAGGCTATGCAGGAGCAGGTTACCCTTTGACGGGCTTGTGATTTACAACACTTCAAGGCAACTTATTACCGGTGCTCTTTAGCAAATTAATTTTTTTCCACAAGCCGGTTGCTAAGGGCATTTACTGCTTGCTATTCGTGTCGTAGGATTGGTCACTGTATCCCAAAGTATTGTCCCTCTTCCAGGACTGGCCCACCTCAGCTCCATAAACCGGAAAGCCCTTTCCACTCACAGATTGTCCACAAACATGTTGAATTGTTTCTTGAATCTATTGTGCTCACCAGGAAAAAAAAAAAAACAAGTGAGATTTACAAAACTGCTTCAGAGCTGCTTTTGATACGAAGGCCCTCATGGGTATGGGGTCATGCCAGTGCATTATATTTCCTATAAGCACTCTGGGGAATAAAATACTGATGTACCTGGGTAAGAATGAATAATATATTAAAATTATTAGTAAATATAATAGTAATAATAAACCCCAAATAAATATAAAATAAAAGCAATTGCAAATAAAATTAATGAGGATGCTGATTCCTGGGACTGAAGGGAAAGCTTTTCTGTGGCATTCACCTTGCTGACATAGACAGGACTCTCCAGTCCTAACGCTAGACACTAAACTTCCTTCCCAGCCAGCACAAACAGTTTAATAGTACATTACGTAGATTTCCTGAAATAGCTGCCCCCTGATTCCTCAGCTGCGCTGGGGAGGAGGTGGGAGGGAGTATATATGGATGGTAAATGCCACTGCAGGCTCCCCTACGCAGGCACCCCCATCGATGCCAATTTTTGATCCAGCAGCACAGGGTGGATTAGCAGCAGAAGATTAATTCCTTCCTGTCATCTCCCCGGGGAGGTTAAATGATCTCAGGAGCAATTTCTCTTGCTAGGAACACTGTAAACCCAAAGCAGACTGCTAACTGCTATGGTTTATGTGGGGCTGGAATGACGGCAAGGAGGTTCTAAGTTTGGAGAAGGGTCATCGGCTGAAAATATGTTTATTTAATTAAATGTTGATTTCTTGCAACCCTTCTCTCATGTGAAACCTGTAGCTCAGAGGAACTGTTTAAGACATTTTAAAAATACCTGAAGGAGAAAACCCTAAATTAATTAAAGGGAGTCCTGCCCGAGTATGAGCAGTTGAACATAGTCCATAGGCTTGGCCTTAGCAATGCATGCTACCTATCTGGGTCCTTGCTCCACTTACACAGCACAGCTACTTGAAACAAGACTCTGGTTTAAACTTTTTGGCTCAGTCGTACAATTTCTCTGCACCCACAGTTTCCCATCAGCATGCTCCTCTGCAGCCTGCCACATCAAAGCTCTGAGTCTGGTCTCCAACCCATGCAAGAAGATGGCCCAGAGGAGAGCAGATCAGCTGAGACTTGCAGGCAGCTGTGTGGCACCTCTGCTCCCATTCTCCCTTACTCTCAATACAGGAGGCTGCCTCACCGGTGGGAAGAAGACACGGAAGTACTCCCAGCTGCAGAATCAGGGATAACAGTAAAAAATTCATCATGGCACTGTCCTGTCTGCCTTCTGATGATGAGGCTCCCTTTTCTCCAGGCCACTTCACATCTGTCACATCATTCCTGCAGTGCCGTGAGTACACATGGGGCTTCCCTGCCCCAGAGCACGCACTTGCAGACAAAAATAAAATGTGGTCCAAGAAGCTAATAGTAAGGAAGAGCTGCAGAGAGACAGGATGAGAGAAAGGCTTCTGGTAATCACGGGTTTGAAAGAGAGTCTCAAAAAGAGACAGTTCTTGCTAGCAGGAAATAGAATACAGCTCTAAGTGGGGAGAGCCCCGTGATTGACATACAAATGGGAGTGTGGGAGCAGCAGTGGGACTGGGAGGGGGGAGAAGCAGGAAGGGCGAGCGGAGCTGTCAGTGGACTTTGGACGTATCTAGCACTGGAGGAAAGAAGGAAGAAAGTGAACTGGGTTCTGTGGGCACTTCTATCAAAAGATATATCAGCGTGTAGATCTACAGCACACCAGCCAGTCCAATACAATGCCTGTGTGCCTGCTGTCACCCTGGAGACGTGCGAACCAGGGCTGGAAGACACATGGGGTGCATTGCATTCACTGCAGGCACCACCAGCTAAGGGCATTTGCAACCAGGTAAATGACCCCGATGCAGTTGATGCTCAGTAGCTCCTTACCCCCCAGCAATCTGTTCCTCTGTCGGACTTCTTATTCAAGGGCCCAGCTTCAATTTAAACCAGTCTTGCAGGGGTTTATTGTGCACTTGCACTGGCTATTTAAGACTTGTCCCTGCACAGAATTTGTCAGTAGGAAAAAAACAGTGGACACGTCTCTGTAGGTATAGCATTCAAGTAGATCCCAGGGGTTTATTTTGCCCCGTATGTTTTCAGGTATAGGGCAAACTCATACACATACTTCAGCCTGTATGTGCCTGTTTGTGGAAATGCACTGTTCTTGCTGAACTGGCTGGCCATCCTGCCTTTGGAGAAATCATGGCAGGGAACATCAGAACAGTAAGGATGGAGGAGGGTGAAGCAGGCAAGGATATTTTGAAGTGAAAAGCGGACTGAGATATGGGGTGGGGATTACGGAGATGAAAAGCAGACCATTAAAAACAGCGGTCTGATCCTGTTCCCCGCTAGGAATTAATATCGGTAGTTGTATGTATGTGAGGGTATAGTATTGCATCTGCATTGCAAAGGAAGAATTTGGGGAAGATAACCAACAGCAAAGGCAATGGCCCTAAGGGCTTCTTTGCTGACCACGTGTTCAGCGTGTGAGCAGTTTCACTGACTGCCACGCACTACTCAGTTCTTTTAAAGGTAAGAATAAGCTGGAGCGCTTCGTTTTCTCCGTGAGGCTTTCTAAGAGCTGGGTACATAGCCTCTAAATCAGCACCTTAAATGTTACCCCGACACTGAAATACAGTCACTGAGAGCTAGGATAGAGGGAAATCAGAGACATACCGGATGGAAGCTTTTTAAATCAATTGAATAGGCTGAAGGTGAACTCCCTATGCATTAACAATTTATTGCAACGGTTTACGTGTGGGTTGCTCCCGTAAACTTGCAAGATCGCTGCTATTCTGTTAAGGTAACAAATTGCTAGTGGCACCCAGTGGCTAGAAGGGTTAATAAAAAATTTACCTTTGTCCCTCATAATTCCCCTCACAAAAAAGTTAGCATTTAAATGCAAACACCACTGTCTCGGTATTACATGTATTCGATCCAGACATAGCTATTCTTGAGCGAGGTTTCAGCTGGAAGGTATCTGCTGAGTAATGATTGCAATTTTTGTTCACAGAGGCATTTAGCCTGCCAGGTAAAATGCTTAGGCTTCTAGCACAGCACACGACAGGCTACAAACTCACTGCATTTTGGCACAGTTGTGGGATAGTTAATGCTTATTTATTCTGTGAGAGCACTAAACCTGCACGAATGAAAATTACGCCTGTTGTAAGAGTTCCAGGACTTTCCTCCAGAGACCACTTTCCAAAATTTGCTGACTTTCAGTACTTATGGAATTTCAAGAGCCAAGTGATCCACAGGAAAGTTAAAACCCAGCTAGTAAATGAAACGAGCAATTAACCAAACCGATGAGAGGGAACGCCAAAACTCCATAGCCATAGTTTCTGGACCTTTAGCCTCTACTTGGTGCATATGTAATGAAAACACGTGTCTTCTAAAAGACAAGCAAGAAGCAACCTGGTTCATTACTGAATGATACATTAAATGGGCTTACAGCACATATGTGATCCTGCAGGTTGTGATAGTGATTTCAGTAGGATGAATCATGAGACTTGAGTTTGTAGCGTTTTACACATTCCGAGGTTAGGGTGCAGGCAGAGGTTTGTTATCCCCATTCACTCTGCAGGCTGTGCCAAGGTAAAGCCCCGTCACACTGTGTTATGCATCTCTGTCACCTTCTCCTCCATCCAGTGGCTTGCAGAAGATCAGCGCTGCCTTGTCCCCACCTGATGCTTCTTCTCTCAGGCTGATGACAATTTCTATCAAAAGTCACAGCTCTATCCGTACACAGTTTTCTACTCCCCCATCTCCCTGTCTGTCAAAACCTGATTGTAGCAAGAGAGGGAGAAGTTGCTAATCTCTTCCCCACTCTGTTTTAGAGACACAAATCCTGTGTGTGGTAGGAGGATAATGCCAGGGGCCTCAATTACTGGGTTTGCTGTGGCTCCCTGCAGTGCTGCAGTAGCAGAGAGGGGCAGCGAAGACATTTCATCCGGATCTTGAGGAACCGAGTGACTGACCGGGAATCACATGCTTATGGTCTGCCAAGCACACCCTTCATTTCCCTGCCCACTCTCCCCCGCTCCGCCCCGTGGCATCCAAATGAAGGCGGGGAATAACGGGCCACATCCAGGATATTGCTGCAGCCTTGTTGATCCTAGCCGTCAAGCAGCGTTTTTGGGCCAAGGGTCAGTCGCAAACCAAGCCTGAGCAGTCATGCACCACCCCTTTTCGGAAGTCAGCTACCCGCTCAAGGTGGAGAGCAAAGCTCTTTTCCTCCTGACATCAGACAGCTGGTTTCTGATGGAGTCTCCTGGGTCAGTAACAGCTGGTTTTGCCTTCAGTGTGATGTTGCGTGGACTGCTACAGCTTCGGGGAAGCATGGATTTGGTTCCCCATGCTCTCAGTGCAGGACACATCTAGAAAGCTTTATTTGCAGCATTCAGACCTTGCTGGAAAAGGATTTATAGTGTAGTAGCAGTCTTAATTTCTGTTTCAGCCATCTTTGCTATCATAAGGACCCAGACCACCCTTTTCTGCTCCTTTTTATGGAATGTAACACTTGTGGTAATTTATTACAGTTTGCAGTGGGTTGCAGGGAAGTGTCAGTGACACTGGTGCCTGGGGTGGATGTTTTGCAGATCCTTTGTATGTCTCCAACTCTTGGCTTTTCCAATACTGAAAATAAGTAGAAATGTGAATCTTTGTGCAAGATCCTCTTGAACATCATGGTCAGATCTCTGCAATCACTGGTGTCATCCATCTTTCCCTAATGTAAGCCGATTTCTCCTTGGAGAAACTGGATAACCTCTCTGTGTTTCGGTGTCCCTGCCTGTAAAATGTGTACGTTGTCAGGCAGGAGTTTGGTAGCGCGAGCGCTGTGCTGTGGGATGACATTTCTTGCCATGTCGTGATCCTCCACAAGGAAGTGCACATTAGCTTTTAAATCTCACGTACCCTTCCAAATGGTCTCCTTGAAAAGTTTTTACGTTAGTGTCATCGCTCTCGTCTCTCAGCACATTCCTTAACTGAACTGTGTGGCGTTGCCTTCATTCATCCCCTCATCCCCTCACCCCCCAGCCCTTCCCTGCCTTTTTCCAAGGCGGGTGTGAAGTGTGTGCGCAGCAGAGTGCTCTGCCACGGTTCATTGGTTTCTCTTGTTGGTTGCTTTCTTTTCTTTGGTTGCTTTCTTCTCTTTCTCCCCAAAGAAAGAAGCGGGTGGAAATGCAATAGGTGATGTAAAATTTGCAAGCCAAAGAGCGCAAACATTCATTCCCATGCGCACTGCTTCACAGGAGGCCGAAAAATGTTCTCTGGCTCTTCTTGTCTGTGCAAGAAGAACTCCTTGCCTGGCCGGTGAGTATGGAGTTTAACCCATGTGGGCATACTGGTATAACAGGGTTCAAATGTTCTTTCTGGCACGTCAGCACGTCCACCTCAGCCTCAATTATATGCTTTCCAGCTTTTCATTAAGAAGCAGAGATCCATGTGATGTCCTGTGTTTGGAGGTGGCTACAAAAAGCTGTTGGGCGTTGGCTGTTTTCTTAATACAGTAATCAAATGAAGAAGTGCTCAGCCATTAACTCAAGAGAGAATTGGCTTGTTCGTTGTTTTTTTTTTTTTTTTTTTAAACCCCCGGAGTATAAAATCCAAAGAAGACTTAATACAATTATTCCTAGGGGATGGTGTTCATACGTGTTGTGACCATCTGGGCATACAGCTGGCTAAACATAGCCTCTACTGCCATCTCCTTCCAGAGGCATCCTTAGAAGGGGCAGAAAAGGGCTAAAACATTACAAAAGCTGACCTTCTTTCAGTAAGAGCATCCTCCCTGTTTTAGAAGTGTTGATTGTTTGGCCTCCCCCAGCCACTGAGGCTGCTTTATTGTGTATTTATTACTTAGATGAAGGCTGGAGCCAGAGTTCCTTGGCCCATTTATAAAGCAATTTAAATGAGACGGCTGCTCTGGGCGCAGGGCTTGGGACCAGGCTGAGCTGCCACAGCAGGCATGCCAGCGGGAACTGCCCTCAGCCTTAGGAGTGGGGATTTACGGTTCATGTGCAGTTCAAGCACGGCTTCCGCCCTGGGATTATGTACGTGTCCAGCACCAGGGCACGCAAGATGGGCTGCTGCGCAGTCCTGAATCTCACAGCCAGGAAGGGGGGCTGCTGCCACCAGGCTCCTGCATACTCAGGGGGACCTTGCTGCCCATACAGCAGGGAGGTGCCACTTTGTCTCCCCAGCCCTCTGCTCTCCCCATTCCATCCCCTGCAACCGCTGGCCCTTGGGAGCTGCTGCTGCGGGCTGCCCGGGCTGGCAGGGCAGCGCTCCGCAGCCCTGTCGGGAAGGGAGTGTCACTTTGGAACGGGGCCACGGTTTGGTAGCCAAGCGGCACGAAGGTACTTGTACCCTCCTCAACAACGCTGCTCTTGCGCCAGGGACAATGAGGTGATGCCAGCTTTTTGGGCAGCTGCCTCTAACCCCAGGGTTTCACCGCTGCAGCATGCAGCGTCACAGGTGGGGCAAAAGACCTGACGGGACTGGCACCAGCTCAGCCTGTCCCATCCCCAGGACCAGGCAGCCACGCCGTCCCAAACTGTGCGATCGCCGCTCCTTGGCTGCGGTGTTTTGGCACGGGGCCTTTGGCCTCCAGCTGCGGCTGCAGGAGAAATGGCTGTATTCCAGCAAACCCCACCGCCTGCGGGGCCGCACCACGAGCCCGACACAGCCCTGGGGGAAGTATAACTTGAGCCATAAACAAGTTAGCAAGGAGCAAAAGGATATGTGAATGGACCGTAGGTGGGTCTAAATCTTCAGCTGAGACTAATTTACACCACAGAAAGATTGACATATGTGCTCAAGCCAGAAAAGCCCAATCATTAAAACGAAGAAGAAAAAAAAATGCAATCTGTTCCTGCTTACAGAAACACCTTTCTTATCGGGGCAATCCTTCAAAATCTAGCAATCACCAATAAAGCCTGAATTCACTATCGATCCACCTTCAGCTCTCACATACCTTCTGTACCAACACCACGCTGCCTTCAAAGCCCCCAGACCTCCTTTTCCCCAGCTTTGCTTCCAGGATGTGCAGTGTGGGGTGAAGCCCAACCTGTCAGTCACTCCGATCGCCACTGGCATGACCACACAGTCAGCCTCCTGGCGCATGGGGGTGCCGCGGTACCATTACCGTGTTTTTGCCAGGTAGGAGCTTAGGAGGTTTCACAGCTTTCCAATGCGATTAAAAAGCACTGGGCAGGCACCTTGTGTGTCCTAATACACCTAAACAGAGAGGGACTAGGTTTTACAGATAACATATCAGAAATAAGACATGCTGCGCCAGGTCAGATCAAAGATCCATCTAACCCATCATCTTGTCTCCAACAGCAGCTGGCCACAGCTGCACAGAGGGGACTACAAACACAGGACACAATCATGCAGGGATCCCGCTCTCAGAAATGTCCTCTCGACCTCAGCAAACTTTGGCTCGACAGCTCCTGCCCTACAGGTATTGTCTTGACATATTTGATTTTCGGCTCCAGAAGAGAGGGATGTCATGGCAAACAGAGGATGAAGGTCAGGGACTGTTACAGAACAAAAAGGTCAGATTTGTCTTAAACAAAGGAGCCCAATGATAGCCAGCTTTACCTCCACTGCAGAGGCTAAGGGTGCGAGCCCTGCGGTGCTGCCAGAGCACAGCGGGCCATGATTACAGATCAGAGGAGCCCTGCTTTCCTGGGTGTGCTGCCACACCCAGAGTTTTGGGGCATTTAGGGCGAGTTTGGTTTCAGAAGGACTCCACACCTCGGCTCCATGTGCAGAAGGTGTTTTTTGTATCCTCTTGTAATAAAGCCTGATCACTTTCACCATTCATTGCAGCCCTCTTTCCTTCTTCCTCCTTCTTCTTCCTTTTCCCTTGCCTTTCCTGCCCTGCCAAACACTATGTCAATAGAGTCATTAGGCCCAGACAATTAACTTGCAAACTGTAAGCCAGAAAATGCCGGAGTTAAAGCTCTAGGGCAATGTTATCTATCTTGGCCATGGGCACACCTGTAGTGCTTTCCCATTGACACCTTTGGGATCTGAAGTTTTCCAGACTAGCCAGACTGCCGGAGCATCCCTCTGAGCTCCCGCACAAGGCAGGGCAGAGAGCAGCACCTTGCAGATGCTGTTTGCCTTTCAGACCACCCCTACTTCCACACATTTCCGTTGATATCAGTAACAGAAAAGAAGTACAACACCCAAATCAATGTTTCTTTCATTTTATATATAGCCTAACCTTTTAAAACTATGCCATCTCAAAATTTCAGAAAGGGCCTTTATTTCTTTCATTGTTCGATTGTACCAGAGGGAGAGAAGGGGGGCAAAAATCCCCTTTATTTCTTGAGGAGAGTTGCTGGGAGAGCAGCTGAATGCTGCCCTGGGGGTCTTACCTGGCAGACAGTGGCCTGGGGAAGCGTTGCCGTCCCCTCACTACACCTCACAGCTCTCCTTTTCTCTGGCAACACCTCTCAGCAGCGCTGGGTTAGCAGGGCAATGGCATCCCTGTCTGCAATGAAGCAGCTCAATTCTTCTCATGGAACAAGACAAAACCCCTCCCTACATTTTCACTTATTAAAAAGAAGGAAGGAAAAAGCTGCAAGCTTGGAAAATATTTACAAATAGTGCTGACAGACCCTAACATAAAGACGGGGTTTTTTTGATTCTGCATAGTTTTTTCTTTTTTTCCTTCCCCAGGAAGGAAATAGTCTTGTTTTTTTTCCCCTTCCCTTCCCCTGAGGCAACGAGGACCAGGGAGAGTTACAGAAGTTTCTTGCTTTGTTTTGCTGAGAGACGTGCAATGCCTCCCAGGTAAATTGTCTCATCATCAGTCAGGCTGAGCGGAGGAGTTTCTTATTAACACAAAGATGTGGGGAATGTAATTTTTCTTTTTTACAGAACCTAGAAGCGGTTGAACAAGATCTCTTCAGATTTTTCCTTTCAAACTTTGTCGGAATGCAATGTTTAAACGCCAGCATAAAAGTCCCATGCTGAAGAAAGTTCGGCACGCTGGAAAAGAATAGCTATAATGGAAATGGCAGCCTGAACAGTTGTGACAAGTAGGATAAATCTTCCAGACTGTGGATGATTTGTTAAGTGTTTTTGCAAATATATATACATATTGCAGATATATGTTATGTGTGTCTGTGTGTGTATAATCAATAAAATGTGTGTACGACAGATGGACGGATTAGACAGATAACTCTATGATTGTGGGTCTCCCATTATATTTATGATCACCATCAAAGCCACATGTGAGTTATCCCTCCTCTCCTTGCTCCTGGAGGTACAGGTCGTTAATGCCATCAGCCGTCAGGTACGCTTCACACCCAGCACAGCCACAGAGCCAGCAATCCGGAGATCCTGATGCCTGCTTCAGCTGCACAGTATATCTCTGTCTCCTTAATTTTTGAGCAAAATCTAAGCTGTAAAAAAAAGAAATTTTTTTTCATTGCCCATGGCAGTGGGCTGAGGTGGGATAGTTGTTGGTTGTGCTATTTCAGGAAGTGGAAAGGTGTCTGCATTAACCAGAGTGTGACCTTGTGTAGAGGGGCAGGATGCAGGCCCGCTCCGGGAGGGGTAAAGGTACAGCCAGGCTGTGCCGGTGGGTACGGAGCCATGGCTCCCAGGGATGCACTGCCTGCAAGCACACGGCCTGGGGTGAAGCCAGGAGCCCCTCTGCCTCTGCTGGTGGCCTCAGCCCAGTAAACGCTGGTGGGTCCTTGCTGGACTTGGTGGGAAAACCCAGCTTCTCTATGCTGTGGGGTGACAGGACAGCCGGGATGGAGCAGGCACAAGAAACCCCCTGCAACATGTTAGCTGGCCACCCGCTGCTTGGAATAGGACCAGCTGCCTTACCCTGTCCCGGCCACACGCCATCCTCCTCAGAGCCCAGCCAACTCACCAGGAAGCGGATTTCGGTCCACACCCATTTAGTCACTGGTGTCTGACTTGGAAGCCTCTGACCATAATTAGAGGTTGGATGTAACGTAACCCAGATAGGTTGCATTCCTGCCACCCCAGCCTTCCCCACACAAACACCCCGAGTCCACGCAGCAGGCTGAGGGTCCAGCAGCGATGGGGACAACCCACTGCTAGGTCTAAGCCAGAACTGCAGACTACATCCTATCGCCTACGTACACCAGCCAGCCGCATTGCTCCAGCTGGCTTCTCCTCCACGGCTCACCTGGGACAGAGAAGATGGAGGGGAAGCCCTCCCTGTCTCCAGGGCCAGTGTCATCAGCTCCCTGCCACCAGCACACTGACCCTGGCAGCACAGGCCTTTCTGGGCTGGCACAGGGCACTAAGAGTGGAAAGGGACCAGTAAGCTTCGGCATTGTACTAAACCCTTGAGGTTGCTCTATATGTCCCCATCTAACGCTTCATTTTGACCCTTTTAAGCAATTTCTGGATCTGCCTCAGCTCCTGTCTGACCTCAGATTAAGGGAAGCAGAAATGGGTCACAATGTTTTCTGAATTCTAGAGACGACCTTACTTCTTCAAAAAAAACCAAACCAAACCAAACCAAACCAAACCAAACCAAACCAAACCAAACCAAACCAAACCAAACCAAACCAAACCAAACCAAACCAAACCAAACCCCAAACCCACGGACCATCTTGTTCCCTATTTTGCCAACAGAGAGAGTGAGGAGGCTAACTCCAGCACTCAGCACTGCTGTAAATAAACTGGTGAAGTGGGTCCTGGCTCCCTACCTCCATCTCAAATTCTCCAGTGGACCTTCCTTGATGGAACGGAAGTCTACATTTTAGATGTAGATGAGAATTCTAATTAATGGTGTTTGAGTTCAAATATTGATAATAAAATATGTGACCTTGGGCTCACATCCTGCTTCACCACCAGCTGTAAGAGTTGGATTTGGGAACCGGCAGTTGCTTTGCTGGCTTATGAATCCATGTGCAACAGATGAAACATCAGCCAAAGTCATTTTACCTTCTGCCTCTCTTCAAGCTGCAGCTCAGCTGGGCCCATTAGTACAGCCCCCTGCATCCCACCCCCAAAGAAAATACAAAGATTGGTGATCTCTCTTCCCCTGGTCTATTGATGGACACAAATGACCAGTTTAGCACTTTCATTTCCACACTGGGAATAGGGGGATTAAAATGCCACTATCTCCTGATCGTAATGGTTTTTATGCAGGCCCTAGGTAAACACTTCACTAGTCAACAAATCACTGTTAATAAAAATTGCTAATTAAATGAGGGCCAGTGGCTTGCTTTATTGACATAAGTATTTATAGGCTTTTTCTGCTTTCTTGTATTTTCCAAGGCTCTGTATCGTTTGCCTTTGCTTTTGCTCTCTGCTCCTGCTTGTCCTTCTAATTATTGTTTCATAGGATTTTTTTGTTGTTGTTGTTTTAACCACCCTGAGTCAGACATAAGGATCTGCCTTATATCAAGCCCATTCTTTTCTGGAAAGAACTTTTCTAACACAACACAAGTTGGAGTTTGTAAGGAATACCATATATTTCTCACATCTAGCTTCTACAGTGTGTTACTAGTCAAGATAGCTTATACTTTGGAATAAGCTTTCTTTGGGATAACTTTGGCTTTTAAGTACTTATTTGTCTATCTCCTCAAGAAACGGGGCCTTAAACCCTGAGTGAAAGGAATTTTTACACATCTGAGCTTATCTGTGTTACTTCAGGATATGCAGTTGACTACCACATAAAGAAAGGCACCCAAACTGCAGCTCAGCAAGTGACTCCAGTGTCATTCATCATCCTTTAATTATTAGCATGTATATGTACTATTAATTCTGTGCAAACCCAGACTGGACACTGCACACAGGACTGAAACGGCAAACAAAAGCAGAAGGATGACGATGTCAACTGGAGTGCCACACTGCTTCATCCCTCAGAAGACTCCGGTGTGATAGGTCTGAGCATCACATCAGCAGAAGAAGATTTTTTGGCAGAACACACCCCAAGGACATGACACTGCTGCTAGTTGCTGTGGAAGTTAGACTTGCACTGAATCAGCTTCTCCAGGTCCCCCATATGCTCTGTGCTATCCAGCCTGCCTTTCTGCTCAGATACACTGAGAGGCTGACATGTCCTATGGCTTCTGCCTGTGCAAAGTTTTATTCTAGAAGGCACCAAACCTGGTTACCACCTTCACATCATGGCCCTTTGTAGACTACAAATGGGAAACCCAAGCTGTCATCCAAAGATGCACTTTGGAAACTGATCTTGAGTAAGCACTAGGCAGGAATGAGGGATATAGTTGAGCCAGCACCGCTGAGAACACACATGAAATCAAATAGAAGTTTATAGGATGTAGAGCATGTGTCCTTGAAAGCCAATTTAAGCTCTTTTGGATCTGGTTAAGTTTTAAACATTTCTGGTGGGATGAGGGAGACAAGCAGTTGCAGTACAAAATATAAGGGCTGGAGCCTGATTAATCTCGGTGGTTTGAAGGAAGAGTTTTCACAGCCCATCTGGAAGGGATTTATCCCCACTCAGAGATACCACTCAGAGATACCGCACAGAGCCATTCCAGAAATGAGCAGCCCCCAAAACTATAGTCCTCAAACTGGAGTGAAGAGAGGCGCAAACACTAAGTATATTCTGAAATAATCACTCCAGTCAGCAGGTGAATAACAAGAAATTCCAGTTAATAAAAAATAGCAGGAACTGCAATTCTGGCCATATTCTTACAAGTATATAATAAAAGGACATTTAAAGGAGGTAAACAGCATCTGACTGCTAGTTAGAAAGCCTGGCACACTCCAAAACATGGAATAACACCTTTCAGTCCCAAGGGAGATCATGGGTTTGAACACACGAAGAACTTACTTCTGGGTAACATATTATCAGATATCTGCTGATCCATGGCAACTGTCCCTGCTGATTCGCACGGTGGCATATGTGGGATAATTTGAAATCTCGGTATCCTCCACGGAAGCTGAGAGAGGTCTATGCTAATATAAATGACCTCACATTTGCTCCAGCAAAATGGTGAGAAGTGATTTTGGGACCTTCGGATAAACAACCACCACAGTTTTGACATTACTATGGCATCCTTCTAAAATGTAGGTCCCATGTGGCCACTGGTTTGCCTTGTATCTAAGGCTGTACTTGATCTGTACGGCCTTTATTGGAAACAAGGTGGTGAAGAACATTTGTTATAAAAATGGGAACTGCACAAAACTAACATGAATTTAGATTTCATTACAAACATGAAACCTGGCAAAGATTAATTGAAACATTTGCCAAGGGCCAGTCTAAAGTTTGATGAAATCAAAGGGGGACTTTAAACTGACTTTAACGGTCTTGAGGTCAGGTTGTAAGGCAAATTGGAAAAGTTTCAAGGTCCCTAGGTCAGTGGATTTTTTTTTAATCAAAACCATGCTATGCTGTTAGTTTAAAAGACATTTCGGCCATCAGCCATAGAAAACACTTGGTACCAGCTCAACAGGAACTAGATCAGCTCTTGCAGACCATGGAGTGCGGTCTGTAATGCCTGGCTCCTTGGATGCTATATTGCCCTCACGGAAAATTCCTGTCTCTCTGGCAAGGAGTTAAGGAAGAAGCCAGGTATCAGGTGCTATTGGGTCTGAAAGTCCCAGACCTCACTGGGGGTGACCCATAGCAGGGCACTCTCAGGAGACAGCCTTCACCAGTGGAACTCGCCACCACAGAAGGTGGTAGCCTGAAGACCTACAAAGCACCATGCAAAGCTACTCATCTCTTTCCCTATGTGTTTGCTTGGGGGAATGGGTGTGTGTGTTGTTTATCTTGTGGGGAGGAGCCTTTTCCTTTTCACTCTTGGGAAAAAAGGAACCGCATTGTTTATGTTTACTGAAAGTCTGTTGCGTTCCTCAAGACATGAAGATAGGGCACGTCCTTATAAATCAGGGCGGAGAAAAAATAAAAATGGAAAGAAATGGGCTGAGAGAGCTGCAGAGACAGCGTGTGTGCATGTGTGCGCTCAGCCAGCAAGGGGAATGACACTGACATGTTTCAAAGGAAGGTCATCGCATAGACCATAAATCTCAAACACTTAGAATTTGCTTCATTTGTCTTCGTTAACTCTTTTTTACAAGAAGTTCAGCAACTAACGGAAAATTTTGAAATTATTATTTATTTATGGGTCCCTGCAGCTGTTCATGGCTAATGATTTAAAGCCTGATGCAGCCGAACGCTGCATGACTGGCCTGAGCCTGCCCATGAAAGACCTGTCCTTAGCAGGGCTGCCAGTGCCTGCAGTGGTCGTGCGAGTAAGGGCTGGGGTGCCCCGGTGAATGGTATGGGCATGTGTAATAGGAACACCCAGGGACTCACTGGTGTGAGTGTTCCCTTTGCCTATGCATAGACAGGCACCAGTGGCAGGCGGAGAAGGAGAAGAGCCTTCTGGGAGGGAGCAGACCTTTGCCATGGACTTACACCCAACCCCAGACCTCTGCTTCTGGGCGCTCTGGGGGAAATGGTCTTCTGCTTTGAGGTGGTGGAGACATTCTTATGTGTGCTGCTGGTCTAGTTTTGCTGCTTTGACGCTTTCAGTTAGCTTTGGGGACATGAGGTTTTGCTGAAGCACCAGACATGGTTCACCAGTCAAGTTCTCCAAAGGTCTTTTCCTCGGAGAAGGCGGAGGGGGTGGGTGGGTGGGGGGAGGGAAGAGTTTTCTCTAATTAATGACAATTACTGTAATTAGTACTTTGCAGTTTTTCCTATCCATGTCTCTTTGCCTTTGAGACCTTCATTCGTCTTAACACCTATTGCCATTCTTAATTACTTCCAGTGAGCCCACAGCAAAGAACAGATGTTCTTTTCTGTGATTGGCTGCATGAAAATATTAGAAAGAGACAAACTGACCAGACTTAGTATCTGGTCCAAGTCCAGCTCTGTCATTAACTTGTATGGTGGCCACGGCAAGTCATTTCACTTTGCTCTGGGCTGTTTTATCCATATAGAAAATGGAAATAGCAAAATTATCCATATTAAAGGTCTACTCTAGCCCCAGCTGAGACAAAAGAAGCTTGTCTTTGCTTAGCTTTATTTGGCTTGGTAAGTCTTTTTGGGAATGTAAGCCTCGCTGTTTTGAAAATCCCTGTTAATCACACAAGGAAAAATCTATTGTGTTGTTTAAATAAGCAAACTGAACTGAGGAAAATAACTGCAGCCTCCTCAACAATTGAGAATCAAATTCTGTAGGCCCATGTTTAGAACATGCAGAGCATCCTGATCTCAGTATGCTTTCCATCACTGTCCCCGTTTCCACCGGAGCTCTAGGTCGCTTTCTTCAGAAAGTCCAGGTCCACCAGAGGTCAAAGAGGACCTTGATTTATAAGAAGTTTAGTTTGCAGTTCAAGAGCTCTTTCCCAAGTAGCTGGACACTTCATATCAGCCCTTGCTGGCTAATTAGGAGGATTAATGGACAATTTCATCTGCTGCTACCAACCACCGACTGTCATGCTCGACTGCCTCCGTTTCCAAGACCAAGGGGCTAGAGACATCTAATGGCAACTTCATGCATAGCAGAGCATCTTCTCCCACTGTGGCAGGCTGTCCTAGACGATACGGTTCCAATATTTAACTCCTTCAGTACCTCAGAAGTGTATGTGCACAAGACCACCGAAATCACAATAGCCGTGTGGGCATTTGACATCATGGCATCCTACTAGAAGGAAAAATAAGTGACGCAGATGACTCTGGGGCAGAAAACAGACAGAGGTCAGTGAATGCATTCAAAATTTGTTCAGATGCCTGCATGTTGCTGGGTGTCTTGGCTCTGGTCTCCTCTTTCTTGAAGGGTGAAAGAAGGATTTAAGACAGGAGAGCGGCATGAATGAATTACTATAGTATCCTTGATGTTATCCTCACACTGGAAAAACACCACACTGGAAAAAAAATATGGTCTCCCATGGAAGAGAAGGGGAATAAAAGAACAAATCCCTGGAGATTAAAGAAGGGAAAATAGACTAGGTCTAATGGATGCCCCTTGTTCTGCCTTCAGGGTGCCCCGCGCCCTGAGTGAAATGAGCACATGACATGAAAGCTGCAAATTCCTGAGTGTCCGCTCAGATGATGTAATATTTCCTAACTGTCTTTGCTCAATGGAAAGAAATATGTGCTGTTGAGAAATTCAAGTAAAATGCGCGGTAACAAGTATGCTTCAAGAAGTTGCTCAGTAGCTGGGTGGTTTACTGCCCTGCCTGGGAGGATCCTTCAGGAATGTCACAGTTGATGACTCAGGCAACACGAGAGATTCAGCACGGGATTTAGAGGAGAGCCTTTGCTTAGCAAAGACAGTGATTTATATATTAGCACAATGTATGTGTCCAGAAGGTTAATTTTTGTGCACCCCCGCCCCAATCAACTTCAAAACAGGCTAGAGAAGTAAATGGAGATCAAACAGGGACACGATTCTGAAGTACTGAATGCCTCTACCTTTTACAAAGAAATCCCCTTATTTGTATAGACCTAAGACCTGACGTGCAGTGAGGGTGTGAAATGAAATGCCTGGGGATTTCCAGGCATGCTGCAAGCGCTCAGCTCTACTCTGGAGATGGCCTCTTGCTAACAGAGTTGGGACAGGAGATGGGATGGGGCACTGCATGTTCTGGGCCTGATCATGACACTGGCCTCTTTTGCTGCACCTTTCCTGCTCATAAGACCCAAACAGCAATACCCCATGTAGTCCCCAAGGGTGCTTTGAGACTCACCACGGCCATTGACAGGCCGGTCATGGAGAATCTTTCTCAGTACTGGAAACTACTCCCATCTGCTCTTTCTCCTCCCAGGGTTGCTCTCATCTCAGAGACTTCAATGTGGGGCAGCGACAACTCAACTCCTTCCATGAAAAAGCCAAAGACTTAAACTGACTGCCACTTCATAAACCACTGCAGCAGGAGTCACTGAGGATTGCCTGTCAGCCTCCCAAAGAATTAGTGTCCTAGGACGCTACATGATATGCAGCTGAAAGGCAGAGGAGCGAAGTCCAGGAGCAGCTGCAGAGTACACTACAATTAAAAAATCCCAAACCCCAAACTACCCTAACCTCCAAAGTTTTTAAACTACAACTAGGGCCACCATAACCCCAATCTGGCAGAAGCATCCCGCCATGCCCTCCACCAAGGCGGGGTCCCAGGAAGCAGAGTGGGAGGACAGCTTCCCTGCTTGGCGTAAGGTTGCCCTCAGCCCTTCCTCACCAGCTGTGCTCCTCTGACTGCTGTGCGGCACCATCCTTTCCCTCCCTAAGTGTCTAGCGGTGGTGCCCTCGCTTGCTGAGAACACAAGGACTACATGTGTTGTTTCCTCCAGAGGAGGTATTTAAGGAAACTGTAACTGTCACAGCTAGCCATGACAGTTAAATAACTTCTGCTCAGCACATCTGGATTAGCAGTGAAGTTACAGATCGGCTCTTCCTGACACGTAACACAGAGTCTGTTCCTCTAAGGCTGGTCAGAAACTAAGTGGCAAACAGTAGTGTGACAAAACACGAGAATATATTCGGCTTTGATTTTGTAATTTGCAGTGACTTAGCATTGGTTATATTTTAGTTCTGCTATCCAGTTAGATGCTATCCGCAGGGAGTTTCACGGCTTGTCCAAGGCCCAATTAATTCAGCAGCGTTGGGTCAATTCAGTGGCTTTGGGTCAATTCCGTGAGTGCTGGATCCTACTTGGGCTGTGAATGGGTGCCTTTAATAGGAACAGCTGCAGAAGTGTATTAGCTACTTCTCTGTAGGCCTGTTCTTTCCTGTAACCCCCCAGCAAAAAAAAACCCCAAAAACCCCACAACCCCGGGTATTTGCAGAATAATGGAGTTTCAGATCAAAGGAAGCCATTTTCCATTTCAAGTTGAATTTGAGAAACAGTAATGACATAATTAAAAAAAAAAAAAAAAAGAAGAGGGAATATTGAAATTTTGGCATATCCAAGCCATCTTGTTATTTTTTTGGGGAGAACACCCGTTTTAATTGGAGAAAGAGAAGGACTTTGTAAGTCAGTAATTAGGACAATCATTTGTTGCTCCAAGTGCTGGAGAGCTCAACCATCGACTCAGTGCTCTGTAGGCTACTGTGGAGAGTGCTCATGGGGTTGAATCAGGAGACAGTCAGACAAATGGCAGAAAGCATTCTGCAGTGCGGATGGTCAGACTGAGGTGAAGAGAGAAGGACAGCTTTTCCTCTATAGTTTTATGAGCAGTGTCTAAGCTAATGTCTAGGACTTGTGATCTAGTCTTTTGTTTCTAATCTCCATTCTTATTTTAAACACCCCAAAATAGTCTTTTGTCTTCTAAAAAAACGACTAGGTCACTCTCGAGTGTATTTCCTTCCATTTTTGAGCTGTAACACTGCACTGAAAAAGTGACTTTTTATGCAAGATGAGTCCCACATTTTCCTGCTAAGAGGTGCGCACTGTGCTTCAATACTAAAGTGTCAAATTCTGTGGGAGCACCCTCTGCTTACCTCCTACTGATTTTGAAGCTGGGAACTGCTGTATGAAACTGATAGGCTGACTGGGTGTTAGCATGGGTCTTGAGGAAATTAAAGGGTAAAATGTTCTAGTACGACAACACGTGAGAACTCTGCATTCAGGGTATTACCATTGCTGACTAATTGCCAGTGCCATGACACTGGCCTTCTGTCAATCACAGCCAAGGAGAAGGCTGACATGGTATCTCAATACACACAAAACTACCTAATCTGTAGCTTGCAGTAGACTCAATGACAATGAAGAAGATTTCAGAAAGGAAAAAACAAGACAGCATCTATGAAAAAGGATAGATAACAGCTGATTCAACCAGGCTTCCTTAGTGGAGAAAGGTGGCTAGCCGTGGGATGAAAAGAGGCTCTGATATTTTCTTGAGCTGGAGTCCTTTTGATCTTAAGCGTGTCTTGAGATTTTGGGTTGCTTTCTTAATCTTAAAATAATTTTTAAAAAATCCTTTTTAGAAACAGGCTGCCCCAGTCTGTACCCTACTTCCTGCACCTGGACACTGGACAAAGATGTTACGGCTGTCAGGAAACGGCACATTTGTCAGCATGCAGCCCCTAGCCGAACAAAGGGCTGGATTCATCAATGCAATATCAACCATGGAAATGTTCCGCCCTTGCTCCCCTCAACCCCCTTCCCCGCCCCCCCCCCCCCCCCCCCCCCCCCCCCCCCCCCCCCCCCAACCCCGGCTTCTGACTCAATCAGCTGAAACAAAAAAATGAATTGTCATCGGATTCTGCAGCCTTTGAGGTTCCTCAGCAGACCAATACATCTTGGATGCGTTGATGGCCCCTAATTTGAATGAAACTGCACAAGAATCACAAGATTTTGCGCTTAGATTGTGAGCTACTTTTTGGGGTTTTGTTTCTAATACGAAGTAATACAAAGCTGCTATCAAAGAAGAGATGAGAGGCAGTGTCTGCAGCAAGGGAAGGTAAGTGTGCAGTGAATTACCGTCAGATCTGACTTTGCTCCCACACAGCAGCACCACTTCAAAATTTCCCTCGCCCTGGAGAAGCAGGGTACCCTTTTGACAGGAACTCGGTGTTCGTTAATGGTGTTTGCTCTGCCTGACATGACATTTAAAAGCTCTAGACCTGTACCACATTTATTCAACGTTGTCATATTCAGCAAAACATTTAAGCAATTATTCAGCTTGAAGCACCTAAGTACTCCCACTGTCAACACAGGACTTCTCAAATGCTTAAATTTATGCATGTGTTGAAGTACCTTGCTGAATCAGGGCTTCAAACCCTAATAGCCTGCTGAACCAGAGTGATCATTGCAGTCTTTACTCCTGCAGACTTACAAACACCCCTGGCACACAAAATACAAAACTAATTTTGGTTAATTGGATAAAATTGTATATGTAAACTCAGTGACCTCTCACAGTTTTGAAAACTAATTATGCCGTATCTGTTTCTATGATTAGTCACATCCACCTATAGGAATCATGGTGCTGTCATCAAATATGCTCTGTGATCTGTCCTAAAGGCTGGCGCACCTCCAGCTCCAGCTCCAGCTCCAGGTGGGTTTCCTCCACAGTTGTTGCACAGTGCGGTGTATCTACCTGTGATAACTGATGAGCAGACAGATGTCTTTTGAGCTGCCATTTTTAATGTGTTTCACTACATACCCCTTTCGAAGACTAATAATTTCCGCTGGGCGAGAATACTGTCAGCCTGGCATCAGATAAGTTCTCAGGCAGAGAGCTGTACCCTGCATTCCCTATTTTATCTAATAAAGACTTTTCCATCTCTGGTCTATTGCTTATAATTTAGCCTTCATAAATTGACTTGCCAACACAGTTGGCTGGACAGAAAAGAAAGTAAGATGCTGACGTATCTTCAGACTCTTTTCAGCTTACATAAACCACCCATCGTCAAACCAGAGTAAGGAGAGCCAAAAACATTTGGCAATTGGAAACTGAATTTCAATTTACCGTCCTGCCCTTCTGGTACTGTGACAAGAAGCAACGCTTTGGTCATTCATGTGCTGACAGAAGACGATGTTTTGAGGCTGGAGCTGAAAAGAAGTTTGAGAA
The DNA here is from genome assembly GCA_009769605.1 of Bucorvus abyssinicus. Lineage (NCBI taxonomy): Eukaryota > Metazoa > Chordata > Aves > Bucerotiformes > Bucorvidae > Bucorvus > Bucorvus abyssinicus. The sequence goes on from CM020030.1 coordinate 38,076,082, forward strand.
TAACCTTTTTTTTTTTTCCCCCTCGGAAGAGACTAAGTGGTCAACCTACCTTACTGAAAACTAAACGAAAACAGGACTGTGAACAGCACAAGTAGCATCGGAGGTATCATCATCTCTTTCCTTGCATGTAAGAACAGCTTTGCAAAGGTGTTTATTCCCCTTTCCCTTTGCTCCTTTCTTCAGCTAAGCTTGGTGCCACATGGCTTGGTCCCTACTCTTGACAGCCATCAGCTGTGGCCAGAGCCAGGCTGCAGCAGCCATGGCCATGCACAGAGACTGTCTGCGCACAGCTGGCAGGGTAAAATGGTCCCCAGATGTTTGCACAGTACACAGTGAACATCCTCTGCAGATGATATTGTCAGCAAATATCAGGAGGTAACTGGGCATTTCTGAAACTCCCAGGGGCCCAGGTCTGCCACGGGTTAGGTGCAGGCAGGGAGGGCAGGAACAGACCTTTTATCTGTGCCTTTGGCAGCCTGGTGCCCACATGCAGTTTGCATTTTCCACGTTGTCTTAGTTCAAAGAAGCATTAGTACATGTGTTGCTAACGAGATAAAGTAGCCAACTGCCTGCTGTGCGGGCTTAGGGAATGAGCATGGCTTTTACCACTGCAGCTCTCCTACTGCTTGGGCTAAGGTGACATCTGCCTTGGCACATACAGCCCTGTGGAGAGGTTTGCTCTTCTTCTGCCCCTTGTCCTCACATGCTGGCGTACCTCAGGCAAGTGGTGCTTTCTCTCTCTCAGACCATTATGTACCACAGCCCAAATTCTGTAGACACTCAAGCACACACAAGAGACTACACAGAGGAAACCATCAGGTTCCTGGGAACAAAGGTGTTCATGGACACATCTGCATGATTGAGACCCAGAGTCCTTGTCATCTGTGAAAAATAAGCACTGGCTCCTAGCTGTCCAATAAAAGTGCACTATACCCTCACCTTGCTGTATGCATTAATCATGCTGTGATAATTGTTTCTAAAATTAAGTGTAATAACAACTAAAATGTTTCAAGGGTTTCCTTGGCAGCAGAGTTTATAGAAGATGCTACCTAGCCATGCTGGAAAAGAAAATAAAATTATACCATCTAACCTCTGGGAGAAATAACAACTTGGATTTGTTAATTTTGGACAACATCTAAATTATTCTGCTGGCACAGTTTTAAACTGTAGTTCTATAATGCATCTCCTCATACTTTTACAGCAGTGATAAGAAAATTGGCTGAAACCCAGTAATGCCCCTTCTGGATCCTAATGTATTTTTTCAGTCTCATTTGTTTAATTTAATGAAAAAATAAAGTTAGCATGGCCATATTCCAGTCCCAGTAACAACATCCTGTGTTGGGATAATAAACTAATCACGGCAGGGGCAGGCAGAGTGCCTCCACGGCAGGGCAGAACCAGCAGCTGCTCAACATCCCTCAGCGATGTGTGACTCTTCCCAGCTTCTCTCCACTTAGGATAAAACAAACATGCAACAAGTCATACCTGAGTCCTGAGGACCTCCCCAGGTGACCTGAGGGGTGCTGTGGGACACAGACCACGCACAGATCACCAGGACAGGTGTGCAGGCTGGTACCTTCACGCCAGCACACACGCAGGCAACTGTTCCCACCTCCTTGATTCTTGCCACGCTGCAAAGCCAAAGGCTGAAGAAAGACCATTATACAGAAGGTTGTAGCCACCAGAAAACAGCTTTTAACCCTAAAATTTGAGGGGTTAAACTGATAGCCGAGTTGGAATTTCTTCAGCACATAACACAGGCAGCAGAGAAAATAGAGGTGTTCAGATGAAAGTAAACAAATACTTTTTATTTCTTAATCATAGCATGTTTGCCAGGTATTTGACAAGTGGATTGAGCCTTTAAAGTCATAACATGTTACCTGAAGATGTGGCTTGATTACAGCCTAGACATGAATGTATAATATTGTCTTTCAAGGGGCCAATTAGATTGAGTATTTCATGTAGCTGTTCCATGAAAAGTGAAATTATGCCAGTGTGTATTGTATATTGATCTTTCTGGGTTTTAGAAGCTATTTCTTAGACCAATGACAGTAGCTTTCAGAGGTAAGAATGCTAGAGGCTGACCCCCAAATTGTGGTACGGCTACAATCCTGAAAGCTGTACTGATTTAATTACAGCTATTCAAAGAGAGTGAAAGATTATATTCAGACTTTTCTGAGACGGAAAGGAAGGGGGTAATGGAAATTCTTTTATCATCCCAACTGCAGGGGTTGTGACCAAGAGCACGCTCTCATTTACTGTCTATACGTCTGTAATTAAATCACTCCAGCTTTTAGAATTTTAGCCTTGCCCCAAGCTGGGATACAAACTCGCAGTGAAAGAGATGAGATAACCCCAAATGAAAGCAGTCAATACAAATAACTAGATGCAGTGGCAAGAGAGCTTACTTTCTTCCAGAGAATTCAAGAGCAAAGCAGGACGCAAGGCACGATGCGCCACCCTGGTGCTGCCAGCAAGGATACAGCTGTACCTTACAACCACCCACAGCAAAGCTACCTAGAGGGTCATGCTGCTACTGATGTGTTCCACTGGCCACATCTGCTGGTTAATAAAACAAAAGCTCAATCCCATCTGTGACCAACGCTTGAGAAAAGAGTTTGGAAAAGCTCCATTTTCCCAGGGAATCTAGAAGGCTTCCTTGCTGAGTGCCCTGAAGAACATAAGCTCACTTTAATTAAAAAAACACCCTACAATGGCAAGAAATCAGCAAACTAGTTACGGAAATCAAAAAAAAAAAAAAAAAAAGTGAAACTAAACCTCAGAGCAGGGCTTTGCTGTAAATGGATGTATTGACCAAGCCCCATATGTGCTTGGAGACAGATTCATCGCAGCTGTTACCTGCCGTGCTCTTCCTGGACAAAAATGGACCCAGGCTGCCGGAGAATTAGGTGAGGTGCTGGGCAGGATGGCAATGATAGTGGCAGAATGAGAGGTGTTTGTCCTCTGATTCAGCAGCCTCTGCCCATCCCAAAGAGCAGTGGGTCACTGCAAGAAACCAGTAGCCCAGTTCCTGCCCCACCAGATGGGCTCAGCTTTGAGTGTGAGTAGGGCTTCTTTCCCAGCCTGTGAACCTTCCCAGCCTCCAGCCTCACACAGTGGCAAGCTGCTGCATCTCTGGTCCTTGGTGGATATTCAAGGTTTGGGGGCAGAAAATGCTGTTGTTGCTGCTACCACCCTCATAAAAGCACCAAACATGATGCTTCAGTGCATGGGATAACAGACTGAACAGGTGATGTGGGTGTTCAGAGAGGCAGGAGCATCCTTAGGGATATAGAGTTTGGCTAGAAGTGAAATTGGCTCCATGGGCCAAGGACAAGTGGAAGATGAGAGGATTTAGCCTGGGGAAAGGATCTGATTCAGGATACTGACACATTTTGCCTTGTTTGAGGCTAACTAGTGTTTGATAAATATGTTGAATCCTGCCCTCCCACCCCATCCTGTGGGGTGTAAGGTACCACACAATCCTGCACGTGTTCTGTTACTGCTCTGCAACAAACCCATCAATATACTTAGGCAAGGAGAAAAGCACCTAAACAAAATCTGTGATAATAACACTGAGAGTAAACGCTTCCAGCATTATCACATCCTTAAAACCCCTCTTGGGGAGTTCCTCCCTGGGCATTCATGTTTATCATAAATTGCCAGGGACTGACTTTCAACACAAGGAGAAACACCATGTACACCAGCTATTGCATAATATATGAGAGGTAGGATATGGCAGGGATACGATGGATAGGTATATGAGACTAGAGAAAATATCTGCAGCATGTGGCTTCCAGGGTAAAAGTAGCCCTACCTATCTCTCTTTACAGGGCGGCATTTGACTGTAATATCTGGCTTCTGCTAGAGCTGGACCTCTGAATCCTAGGTAGCACTGGGCTGAATCATTTCAGGTGCTTGAACCTGCTGTTCTTGAGCAAAACTCCCATTCAACTGCATGGGCTTTTTGCCTGATTCACAGCTGCTTGGTTGGACCTTCTGGAGGTCGGGTTAAGAATCAGTGGTGAAGAAAGCAAAGGTAGCATTCTGTACCTGCTAATGCACCAGACCCTCTCAGTCCTACAGCCTGGCAGAGCTTAATATCTCCTTTGTCAAAGTGACAGTCAAATCCCCAGGATAAATCCTACACTTATTAATTCTATTCTCAGGTGATATGCACAATTTGAAAGTTTTCTGAATGCAATCTAGTAAGATAATACTTTAGGGAAAAAAAAACCCCAAACTTCCCCAAATTTCCAGTTCACTAAAATTTCAGAGGTAAACAATAAAAGTTACAGCAAAAAATGCTTGCCACTGCAAAGACCAAAAGATTCCTCACTATAGGTGAGAAGATGGCCTGTTTCACAGAGACCAAATACAAACTGACCCAAAGCCTGGTTAAAAACTGTGGCATTTCTTTTTGTCCTCTGTGACTAGTTAGGCTTGTAACCGTTGGAGTTTAAACTGCAATTTAATTTCTCTCCATACAAAAAGATCCTGGCTTTTCAGAGGTTCAGCTTTCTGGCTGCGATTACCCATGCTTAGAAGATAAGTGATTTTAGGGAGTTCTCTGGAGAAATGTCACTCGGAAGACTTTCTCCTGGTTAACTATTCTCCAGCTAAACCAGAACCCTCAACACTTTTCTCATCATTATGAAAGTGGTCTGATGACCTGTTTTCAACCTGCTTTCTGAAGGCTGGGTGAACTTTAGCAGAAACTTGGCATGAAGGCGTAGGACTAGTCATATGCTGCAGTTTGGGAGGTGGTGAGAATTCAGAGATGTGACAGGAAGAAATCCCCTGCCAAGCACATTCACTGAAAATCATTTTCTACCCTTTCTATGGCAAAACCAGCAAAAGCGATTAGGGGAAGGAAAAAAACTCCTCTGTGAACTTGCATGCAGACACTTTCACATTAGCCCTTGCAAGGCTTGTGTTTTCCACCAACGTTCTGGCAAACCCAGCGATATCACTTGTGCAAATGCTCGTGACAAACAACTATAGGCAAATCTTAAGGTTTTCGCTGAATGAATGTTCACAAATAATGCTTTGGAGAGCTCTCAGCTGGAACAAAATCTATTTAGTCAGAATTTCCAGCACAGCTAGGGACACTAGACTAAAACAGCAGATGAGTTGGAAAAAACACATCCTACGTACAGAAATGTCATGGGGATCTTCCATGACCCTCCCAGTGATAACGTAGAAGAAATAACTAAGCACATAAACCTGTAAACTTCTGTACTGGGAATTCTCTCTCCTTCAGCTCTTCCTTGTAAGCGTGTGCATAGGACACTGCTGTAAACTGGGCCGTGCTAATGCATTCATTGATCAGACAGGATGTATCCGCTTAATACTGCAGTGCGGGCTTTCCGTTTGCGTACTCTTCCCTACATTTCAGTGGCATTTTCATTTTAAGCAAATTTCAGCATAATCACGGTATTTGCTTAAACCTGCACCTGTGTGACAAAGTCATTCCTCGCCCATCTGCTCTGTCAGCCTCTGTCATGCAAAACGGACACCAGTCCGGCCGAGGTGTTGGAAGCAGAAGGAGGGATCCCCCATCACATGTGCAACCGAGGACGGAGAGGGAGAGGCACTGGGGAATTGTTATCACCAGACACTAAGAAGCACGTGATTCAGAGCCAAGGTTTTACGTGCCTCACACATGCATATATGTATTTTACCTCATTATTGGCTTCAGCTATACTTACTGTTACCAATTTGTGTCCCGATGCTGTTTTTCTAGGCAGCCTCGGTGGGAGAGACTTATGTGCAGAGCAATATTTGCATTTCTGCGAGCATTTATGGGTATACATATTGTTAATACGCACATAAACAGGATGCCATTCATATTTAAACAGTGCTTTTGGAGTTGGAAGGCATCACAGCTGAGGGAATGGAAATGTTCTGATTTGTATCACTTATCTCAGCAGAGGTTGCTTCCTTCACATATTCTGACTTCTGCAGAGCCGCTGTAATAAGGTAGTTATATTCACATAGGATGAGACACTAGGCATTTAATAACCTCTGCTTCCTCCGCCAAGAGCCTAATAAGCTTGCATTGCCAGTTGATCTTTACAGTCACTCGCCCCTCCGTTTTTTCCAGGCTACTGTGCTTCTTTTATACTTCAGCTCTTTTCTTCGTTTTCATTTGCATATATTCAAGGCCCTACAGAAAAACAGCTCTGCATTAAAAGGTTATTACAGATATATATGCTATTTAAGCAACAATAGAACAGATTTTTCATTGGGAGAAAAAAAAAAGAGGATATTTTACTTCAAAAAAAAGATCTAAAAAGATGTCATGTGATTCACGTACTTGGGCTCACAGAATTTGTCCTGCAGTTTGTCTCAGCTTCTGCTTTAGTCAGTTCATTTCTTTTGCAGAAATAGGACTGTAATAAGACAGTGTGTGTTTAGACATGTCATCTCCCTCTTCACCTGCGGCTTTCCTCAAGCGCTGAGGACACGACGCGGCACTGCACTGCACCCTCTGCCTCTATGAGCTCTTGTGCTAAGGGAGTGTAAAGCAGCGCCACTCACGCTGAGCAGCATTTAACACTGCTTTCAGCAGGCTGCGCGGAGCCCGGCTCAGCGGGGCTCATCCAGGCATCCAGTTCCAAAAGCTCTTCATCCCTAGAAGTTGCGGCTGTGTCAGGCGGGATGCTTCTCCACTGCCTTTACGAGAGGTAAAGTGCCAACAGGGTACGTGTTTGCAAAATCATATGGTGAAAAAAAGATGGTTACACAAAGACACACCTCCCCAAACCCTGTGGGTGCTTATGTGTGTGCCTGGGGGTCTGCCTCATTGCCCCTGATGGGTTCAATGGCCGGGACTGGGGCAGTTCTTGTCCTAGCTGTCTGCTGTAGCCTTCTGCTGGCAGTCACCGTCACTCAGGGGAACACACTGAGTGGGGCAGGTGTCATCTCCACAACTTTCTCAAGGCACAGCCCTGCGATTTGACCTAAGATCACATTCCTGCCCAAAGGCTACATGTTCCCAGTGCCCGCCTGCTGCCGGCACTGCTGACCCTGCGGCCGCTTAGGGAGTGGGAGCTGGGAGCTGATGGAGCTGAAAGCTCACCTGGCAAGAGGAGAAAAAGCTCCTTTTTCACCAGGTCAGCAAGGCGACACGTCCCACTCTGCGATGAGGTGACAGGAGCACATGACTGGCAGCAGCAGGCACTTTCCCCTTCTTTAGACTGTTAGTCACTAGTTCAGCTAAGCTGACAGCGAAGTTGAATTTTGAATTTACAGCTTGAGCACTAATTTAAGCTGCTGTCAAATTTTAGTTCACTTTAGCACCCAGGGCTGGCAGTGCTGCAGCCACAGCGACTTGCCAGTGTGTCTGCTAGGGTACAAGACACTCCCCCTGAGAGAGAAAAGGGCAGAGGATAGCAGCAGTATCTGCACCTGCTGCAAATCCATCTTCTCGCTTCTTTCTTTGGGAGGGCTATTTTTAACCGGATCATCCTAGTGACCCAAGACGACGTCAAAGTGCAGCTTCACAAACAGTTGCATCAGTGCAAACAAGGTGGAAGCAAGCTGTGAGGACATGGTGACAGGGAAGTCCCTTAGGCCAGCCTCGCCACGGGAGCTGCCATGCTGTGGCGGCCAGGGGGACTCTGGAGAGGTTCAGGAGGGAACAGTCTTCCCTCTTGCACTTGGGTGTACCCATTACCTTCAAGACTCAAGCTGGCTTTCAGGCGGGAGCTTTGCCTTTGTCTAGGCTCTGTGAAGGATTGAGCAGGATACACAAAAAATCCTAATATTTTCCCCAGTGACAGAAGAAATAATGCTCTAAGAGGAAGGACAGCTTGTCTGTATTTTCAGCACATACTTTTTTTGCCACCGAGTGAAAAAAGGTGGCTGCTTTATAGATGAAAAGGAGAGGCAAAGGACAACAAACTATTGCTCCCATCTCTGTATTTTAGAAAGCAGTAGACAAACCAGACAGTTTTTGAATGCAGGACAAACAGTCCTCCTAAAAGAAACGTGCAGGGTCATGACTCTTCAGTAGTATTCTCATGAGGGAACAGAGAGGATTACAAAAAGAAACTCTAAAACCCCGGTGACATATTTACTGATTTTTTTGTGCGAAATAGCAGAAAGAACTGATTTCTCCGCCTTTATCCAAGGATTTCCATAGCCTATTTTTAGCGGGTATCCAGGGCAGACTCACAGATAACCGCACTTCATCATTCCACCAGCAAGCTCATTCAGACTGAAACTTGGACTATTGGTTTTTAATTTTAATGCAGTTTTTCATTTTGATAGCTCTTCCACCTGACATGGAATTGCCACGCTGCAAATTGAATACAATAAAATTGCTAATCAGCCCATTAGAATATGTTGATGGTATAACATCTATTAGTTGTTGAATAATGTCTTCCTCTGATGTATTTTGAATTAAGTCTGCATGATAACAAAATTAATCCGGATAAGTGTACCTACCCATAAACACAACGTGCACATGCACGTGCAGCCTTCTCTTAGAAATCCATACACCTTTTTAACATGGTGACAGTCCCATACCAATACCAGGGAAATAAAAATGTGTCTTCGAGTAGTGAAATAAGCAATTAAACACATAGAAATTATCCAAGAAGTAAGGCAGGCTACAGCAGTTTGCTCTGATCATGTGTGTTTCATGGGAATGCAAAATCTATTACAAGCTCCGATGTCACAACATAGTGAGATCTTATCCCAGGGATACTCCCCTGTGGGAAAACGACGGATAATGGGGAGGTGAGGGAAACTCTATTCCCCAGATTTTAGCTTACACCTTGACATGAAAATAGCCATGAAGTGGCCATGAAGCCTTTTGCTGATCCCAAGAATGGAATGCGGTTACCACGGCTAAGGCCTACTGCAGCCGAGTGCAACGTACCGTACGTCCGAACGAGGACAGGAGTGATGCGGAGGCAATACAGTCTGTCCCTGTTCTCGGAGGTAACAATGGGCTGCTACAGTTAACTGCATCAACCGCTATCAAGAAAGATGGATCGCTACTGCCGTGCCAGCAAAAATGGTGAAATCGTGTCCTCGAGGTGAACTTTGCTCATTCTAATGTCATTATAATACCAAAACACACCTCCATCCCAAAGGACACCCGCCTCCAAGGTGCGACCACTCCCCATGGGGCATGCGCCCTATGTTTTATCACCTGGACCTTTAAACGTGAAGCGAGAGATTTTTAATCCAATCAGAATAAAAAGAATGTATGACTAAAGTCACTCAAGCTCCACCTAAAAGTATAGAAACAATATAAAAAGTGGCAAATAAAAGGGGGATTTGGGGAACAGAAGACCACCACCGAAACTTTGGGATCGGTCGACGGGCTGAACCTATCTTCTCCTCCCCCACAGGGACGCCTATTGGGTAAGAGCTCTGTGTTCTGTGCACTTAAATATTAACATCAGGCTAGCTATTAATAATCATTAGTGTTTAGGTTTGTATCTGTGTGTGTGTTTAGTGTTTGCTCTAAATCCATTTCGCAGTCAATACCCTCTCACCGGTATCATTCGAACCTGCATTTTGTCACGAATCTACACAATAAATTATTATTGTTGATTTTAATACTGAAGGGATTTGTCTTTGTGTAACTGCTAGCGAGGGTCCCTGAATAGGTTAGGCGAATATCCTCCAATCTTGTGGGCTACCAAGAGGGACTTTGGTTCCAGTGACGCTGCCAGCGTGCCTGGCAGGCTGGCCAAGTTGTAAAGAACCCAAGGAGGTTCCCCTTCTTCCTAACAGGAGTGTGGTGGGCAGGTTGGGTGACAGGAGTTTGTCTTTCTTGGGAAGCTAGTGGACTGGTCAAATTGTAAAGGGTTTGGGAAACCCCCCTTCTGGGCCAGGAATTTTCTTTATCTATCCTCTTGGCCCCCCTTTTTGTGACATCCCCACATTTTACTTCTCCAACAGTTAAACCAAACCATTGTCCTGCAACAACATCTTCTTACCCCATTTTCTCCTGCTTTTCCTAAGCTTTTGCCTGACAATTTCTTAGGTCCTTAATTATGATGTGCAGAGGCTACAAATTTTCTCAGCACCCCAAGAAGAAGAGCCCTTAGCCCATTTCTTTTAAGGCCTCATTTAATTTCTCTACCCCAGTACAAGTCTTCACTTTACTACTGCAGAGACCCACAACTCAAACTTCTCTTGGCTGCCTCTTCTTGAGGAAAGATATTTTCTCACGCTGGCAACCTCCCCTGTCAGCATCCTCTGGTGCTATATCCTGCACGCCTGAAAGCTGCTACGCCAAGAATGCCTTTATCTGAAGCTGAAAATAGATAGAAAGTAGAAGCAAATCCAAAATTTCTTTTATTTGTTTAATATGCTCTATTAAAATCTCCTAATAATTATAAAATAAGAATTACTGAAGTTGTTGAGGGGAAATTTGTCCCTGTCCACACACAGAGATTCTTTATATCCAGCAGAATCAACCTTTATGGTAATCTTCTAAAAGAAACATAGTGATCCTCTTGTAAAGCCCTATAATTTGGGGGATTTTATTTTCTGATAGGAATCTTGGGATTTTAAATGGGTCAAAATCCAGACTTATCCAGAAATACATAGTAAGAATATAATAGTATAGAAACCTTCTCATAAATTGATAGAGCCCACGATGAGAGCAACTGTGGTCAGAATCTTACTCACAATTTGATCCTTATATATTGGAAATGAGGCGGATTTGTAACCTTGGGCATATTGAGAAAAACATCACTAGGCGTGTCTGCATCTTCAGGCATCTAAATACCTTCAAGGATCAGGTTCTCAATGCGCCTAAAGCTCATACAAACCAGCATCTGTGTCACTTAAGGCACAGGTCTGAGAGTAATCTACTTGTAAGAAGCATTAGGACTCTACCATACACAGACAAGAGAAGGAACAATACAGCTGAAATGGGCAAAAATGAGTCAGTTCAATCTGAGGAGAGTTGCTTTGTATTCCCAGTCAGTTTAACAATCCTTTCATCGTTCAAGGAAATTATAACTGTGATTCATTGGGACAAAGTTAGCAACTTCTCTTTTCATCTAAGTCCTATTATTGGTGCTTGTCACAGCCATTCAAGGACCTCCAGGGAACCAAAATGGACAATTGCATCCTCCTCTTTCTGCCAGCAAGAGGCTGGGTATCATTAACAATGCTTAAATTCATAGCGAATTTTGGAGGGAGTAAATGTGCCCCTGCAGGAAACCACGGATGAAGAGACAGGATATACATTTCAGTTCAAAGTCCTGTCTGTGAGTGGAGGTCTGTGACATTTTCCTGTTCGAAATTAGACATTCATAAGTTCATTGCAGCAAGGTGCACATTATTGTTTTGGTCTATGGAATCAATAGCTGTGAGGAAGGGGGTGTAAGGTGGCTTTTTGAATAAGGGAGGGTTTTTCATAATGGAAAGAAAGGCACAATGTGTAATAAGTGGCTGTAGGTGGTTCCCTGCCCTTGCTCTTTTTTGTTCAATATAGGTCTCAGGGCCCTAAAAGGAACTGGAACACAGGATGAGGTCTTTTATCAAACTTTGTGTTACTGTGGATAACATAGCATCCAAATTTTGCCGTATTATGTGAGCAGAGGAGACACATAGAAGAAAATAGCTTGAGCATAGTCTAGGTAAGGTCAAAGTGGGGCTGATAAGTGGAGAGGAAGCCTGGCTTGTGGCCAGCTGCAACCCCCCAAACTTTTGTGTGTGGCCAGGCAGAGGGATTTCATATCTGCGGCTGAGAGGCACCCGATCTTGGAGGCTGCAGCAATTTTGTCTGGCAGCAATGATGACGGGATGAGGGACTACACTGGGATGAGTGTCCTGGCACTCCAGGGTTGGAGCAGTAAGACGGTTCAAGCTGAACACAGCCTGTACCCCTGGAATTACCAGTGTTCAGAGCACGCTACAGCAGTGTGTTCCTGCTCCTCCTTGCTCCTCCATCATTCCAGGTAGATCTTACGTGGCAGTGAGAAACTAATGCAGGACTTGGTTCATGAGTGCCTCACCACTGAGGCTTAGAGGACTCTTTGCTTTCACAGAGGATAGGATGACAGCCTGACAGCCCCTTCTCAGGTGCCCAGGGGACTGAATTGTCCCAAGGGTTGGGGCATCTGGTGTCAAGGCTTTTCCTGCAAGTTGCAGCATATGTCAGACTGAGTGCTCACCCCCAGGCTGAACTCTGATCCAGAATAAACACTGAAAGTTTCTGAATTTATGTTGTTGCCACCGCATCACAGACACAGAAGTACTTATTGCACTACAAATTACTTTTGTTACATGATACCCCAATGTGATGCTCCATTTACTAAAGAAACAAAACTCTGGAAACCATTGCTCACACTTAAGGTTGGTCCAAGTGGCTATATTCATTCCTTTCTAAAGTGGACCAGACTGGTATAACTTCATCTTTGTAATTTTTATGTAACTGTATTACCATCTGCCTAGTTTCAAGATCATAAACTGAGATAAAAGAGAGCATTAGATAATCTACTCCATCTTCCATTCCTTGCAGCATCTTTCCCTCTTAAGTCCCACTAGTTCTTTGTTGTATATGTTTTAAGTGTCCAAAATGACAGAACTTCTACTCTTCAGAGACTATCTTGAAAATTAGCAGGACTCTCTGGAGGGAATTTTTTTTTTGTGGTTTTTTTCCAGAAAGTCTTAGATTTTGTCTCCTTAGAATTAACTCCACAGTTCCTGTTTCACCCTAAAAAATATTATATTTTCACCTCGGTTCCTTTCAGAAGAACTAATGAATTCTTATTAGCATCTTCAGAAGTGAAGGTGAGAGCGATCTCAGCCAGGATGAGTCTAAGAAGGGAGTGTGGGAATGTGTCTTGCTATAAGGAAGTGCCCCATCCCCTCTTGCCCCATGTAGCTTATAGATGCTAGAAAGCAACTAGCGCAGCCTGCTACTGCCTCAAGCAAGCGAGCTGGTGGGACATTAACAATACTGGTGAAATCCTGGCAAACTATGTCGGGTTCTCTTTCAAGTAAAGTCACAATGAACGCTTTGAGCATGTACCTGAATAAAGCCGATTGCCAGGTTTTAGAATCTGGAATGGCAATGATCCATTCAGTTTGTGACTACCTGAGCAGCAGCAAACCCCTTCCCACCCAGCCCCACTCATTCGTTGCCTCAGTGGCACCAGCAGCAAGCACCTGCTAGTAAACCGATGCTGTTCCGGTTCACCTCCATTATCCCTCACTAGAGCATCTTGCACCATGCCTGATTAAAATCTTTCCAGTGGCATTTACATACTTCAGAAGCGTGTTGTTGGTTATTTTGTCACCCTCCTAGCTGTCACCCTGTTGAAATTTACATTTTTCTATTGTCTCCCAAGTCAATTCCTCCAGTCCCAGCTGAACTGAGCTCAATTTGAGTGACCTTCAGCAGATATTGTTGTAATTACAGCCTTCTCCTCCTGACCCTCTTTGCACACATTTTATCAAGGACTAACAACATTTACCCTTTCTTTAGCAGTTGAACATGCTGATGAGCTCAATGTGTAAAAACAGAGGGTCTTCTCTGTCTTCAGCAGGAGGGGGTCTTGGAGGTAATAAGAAGGATGTAGTATATGTCTTTGGCCCCCTCTGAAGAAAAAGCTAATTGAAAAACAGTGATTTTTATGCTGTCAAAGAAACTCAATCAGTTACAGGCAAGAAATAATCCTCTTATATAAGAGGTCAAATAATAATATGTCATCAAGGTGCTTTTAACTTCATTAAAATTTGTCCCTTGATAAGTGACATTTTAATTATGTGCTCAGGTAATAAAATAATACATGCCTGAAAACTTATGTCCAACCCACGCATCATTAATGGTCCTAAATTAACTCTGGATGATAGGGTAGAACTTAATCTTAGATATAAAATACTCTACGGGACATTTTTCACCTGTCTGTTTTGGAGTTTTGAACTGACGGTTCAATTTTGCAAAATAACTGACGTAGTGACATTAATCTAATCTAGCCCTTAAAATAAACACTAAAGGTAAGAAATGCTTTTTAATCTACAGTGTAATGGTGTCATAATCCAACAAATGTCAGGAATTTGAGGATTAGACTTTAGCACAAGTATACGCCCAAGGGTCTTGGCAGTTCATCTAGATCTCTAGCTGGGAGATGGGTCCCAAAACAGTGTGTGGAGTGAAGCCTGGGTGTTGGCTGGAGAGGGCTTTGTTTCACCCCCACCAAGCCTGCCACATCACTGACTAGATGGGTCTTCAGCCCCATGCAAGGAAAGGTACAAGATGTCCTCAGGGAGGTAGCAAACACCATTTTAATCTTTAATTCAGTTGGATGAAAGTTGGCCTGGAGAGTGTGTTTCAAAGGTCTGTACTTCAGTATAAGCTTGCTGCTGATCTGTGATAAAAACAACAAATCTGGAGTGGTGTTTTTTTTTCCAAGCGTTGCTATGAACCAGAGATGTAGATTATATAGGTTTAGGCATGAACAGGCTGATCTAAGGACAGTGCTTGTGTACTTTAACTTATGTAACACATATTTGAATATGTCTGTCTAATAGGAAAATGATCTTAGATGATCTGAATTTTTATTTAGTGGCCTTTAGGCATAAAAAAAGGATTTAAGAAAAACCAGTCTGTACAACAAAATCTTAATCTGTAAACATTTAAGACTGATTGCTTTTGGAGATATTTGCTGGAGCAAAATCCCTGAAAAAAAAAAAAAAAAAAGAATAAACTGTGCTGGTCAGAAGACTCAGTGCAAGTCATAAACTCCAAAGGTATAGCTCCAGAATTCAACCACTGTGTCCTAAACAACACGAGTCTCATCTAACTTATAAACGTCTCCAAAGCATTTATCATTGTAGTATCTGGGTCGTGCACATAGATTTTGGGATACAGTGGGATCTGCCCAGAAGGGATGATCAATTTCCCATTCATCTGATGTGCTGTCCCTTGGCTTCACCATTACATTTAAAATAATGGAAGTTACTCTGGGATCACAAGCATGTAATTCGCAAATGTGGTGTCCTGACGTGACTTTGATGCTGGCAGTCAGGTAAGATTTACAGGGGTTTAGATTTGCTTTTCTGCAGCTCTCCAGAGATCTCCCAAGAGCAGAACCTCTGGCTACATGTTCACATCCTGCCGCTCTCAAACATCAAATTTGGGTATCAGCAACCCCAGGAGTAAAAATGAACTGGGAAGGCAAAGGTGCGCTCTTTCAGAGACATCCACGTGCATCTGTCACCTCTTATATCCTGGGAAGCTGTTGGGGAGATTTGATGTTCTACGGGGAGACATAGACCGGACAGGGATGGGACTGGACTAGCCTCTCCTGGGGGTTGTTCTCTTTTATGCCTAAAAGGAGTATAAAAATCCCCATACCACCCAGAAACCACCAGAATCTGCAGCTTCCAGCTTCCCAACCCCTAGTATTTGCTCCAACGGCCTTTCCTTGATGCTGGGTGTAAGCAAATGCAATGTCCAAGTGGTGAAAGGTATGGAAGTTACCTCCAACATGTACTGTCCACTGCCAACTGGCAACCTGCAGGTACAAGAAGACAAGGGTAAATCTATGCATTAGGAAGACAGGTGCCCAAGTGCCTGGGCGCCACTCTGGTGGCAGGGTTCCTTCAAAAATAAAGCAAGCAAGCAGTGAGAATCAGAACGGTGCTGAAGTGCAAAACATATAATAAAGACTGTTATTTATTGATAGTGCTGCTGGAAACTCCCCGGGAACCACAGCTGCCAGTAGTGATATCTGCATGTCAATCTAACTCCCTCTTTTTATTTTGTAGCAAAAAACTTGCATTATTGCTTCTGTCGCTATTGTCCCCTCTCGGGCTGCCCTAATACATCCCTCCTTTTGGGATAAATCCCCCCTCATGCCATATGCCTCACCCTCCACTTCCTCCCCAGCACCACTGCCTCCCACACACAGCCTGAACCCGTGACTCCTCAGCACCCTGCCCAAGTCTGCAGTGATAAACTCCCTGTGCTGAGGGAGGTTTTGGAGGACATCAACATTTCTGTTGGCCCAGCGGACCTAAGAGATGTGGCTGAGATAGCAACAGACGCTGATGGAACATGTCAGTGTCATCCCTGTTGGCTCAGGCTTTGCCAAATGTGAGAGTACACTGTGTGTTTCTGCTCCCCCGTGAAGAGCTTGCCCAGCCAGGACACAGCTCTCACGGACACTGGCATGGGATGCATCAGGAGGGTGTCAGGGAACGACAGGACCTGGTGTTGACTTCATACCGTACCCTGTGTTTGCCCTTTGCTGATTTTGAGGATGCTGCCCACCAGTGAGCTAAGGAGACCACTCTGACCTCGGAGGACTGGCAGAAAAAGCTTTCATTACGGAGAGTGGCTGCAGAGCGGTGGCATGTTTGGCAGGGCAAAGGCACATGGTATTGTGTCCAAAACCATTTGGATGCCTGCACAGCTGAAGCAACCAAGGTTGTCAAAACCGTTACAGGAGGGCAGATGGAATAGAATTTGCTGTTTTTCCAGCTGGTGGTAGGCCAGCTTGGTGTCCAGCTTATTCCCCATGCTTGAAGTTTTTTACTAGACTTCCTCTTCCAGGCGCTCTTCTAGGTGCTCTGATGCAGACGCTTGTTTTAGATGCATTTCCCCAAACCAAGTTTCACACTTGGTAGATATTAACTAGCAATCTGGTGTGCTCCCACAGCCAACGGGCAGCACAGGGGAAAAGGAGCTTCTATCAGCGCCTGTGTGATGAGAGCTGGATGCTGTGGAAAAGGAGCAGGTCTCAGAAATTAGGCTCAGGGCGCCTCCAATGTACAAAAGCCAGCAGGAAGCTCCCAGCACACTGGATGCAAGTAAGGAGTGGAAAGGAGCATGAGCCTGGGCCAGTGCAATGCGACAGCAGAGAACAGCAAACGCTGCCCTGGTTTGGGTAGCAGGATCCTGTGGGTGAGGGGCACAACGCAAATGAAAGTGTGTTTGATCTGGTTTCCTTTCAGACTGCAGCTCTTTGTAAAAGCCTGCCTCTGCTCGGGCTGCGTTTGGCAGGGTGTCCTGTGGGGAGCCAATGCCACGTCACACACTGTGCATTGGCAGGATGTAGCCAGACAGACGGCACAGTTGCCAATTAATAGCAGACAGCAATATTTAAACTAATCATTATGGGGATCAGCATAAAACAAAACTCTTATTAAAATTAACAACATAGTCACTAAAACTGATGCTGTTTCAAGCTATTCATTACAGCTAACAACCAAACAGCTCTTGATCAGGGCTGCTGGTGGTTTTAGATTTGTGTCTTCTGGAGACAAGGCTTACCTGATTTCAAACGCTCTGTGGACACGTCGACATAACCAAGCGGAGCCATGCTAAGCGGGAAGGACTCTAATTCATTTTGCTGTCTCCCACTGCGGTTCCAAAACCACATGTTCACATTACATCTTTACCAGCCATGAAGTCTGTGCCAGTGCTGTCTGTGGTGCAATGCACCACACAAATTCAGGGCGCTGACAGCTGTCTGCTCTGCAAGCGGGGCACCTTGGGTGGCATGTCAGTGCATGACCCCATGACTCCAACCTTGCGTCCAGTGGGTGGGAAACGGCCCTGAGCTGGTCACTGCAGTGATCAGATGGATGCCTGAGTGCAAGTGCAAGACTCAAAGTACGGACACAAGGAGAATTTATACCAAGAACATTCCAGCGCACTAAATTGCTAAGGTAGGCACCTGTTCCTAATAACTTCTGAACCCTTTGACAGGGCGTGAAAGGCTTTAAAGTTAAGCAGACTCCAAACTGTGCATGCAAAGGGGCAGACAGAGCTCTATAAATGTCCACGCTGAAGGAAAGGCTGCAGTATGAATTCACACCTCCTCTGGGAGAAGTGAATCCGCACGTGACAGCACCCTCAAAACGAAGCTGCCCCAAGTGATCAAATTAGCACAATGTAAGAGATATTTGACCCCTAAAAGAGGGGGTTCCTGCCCCTCAACTGCTGTGATACAAACCTATGATGCACCCTCTCCTGGTCCACTGCAATTACACAGTGAAACATTTGTTTGAAATGCTTTTATACTTTACCTAGCATGTGCAATGGTCTAGAAGTGCATGCACCATCATTTACCACGTCTCTTAAGGGGAAAAACTGCTCTCATTTCCAAGAGACTAAGTTGGTACAACAGCATCTGGCAAAGAAAACTACCATCAGATTTTTTTTTAACCTTTGTATCTCTCTGTCTACATCCTTCATTTGACCTCCCTCTCTCACTCCTGTACTCCCTCGAACTCTCCACTTTTTAATCCTAACAAGGTTGCACTTTTGCTCGCTGGCTTCAGATCCACCATTCTCCCGGCCGACATCCAGCCAGCTAATTGTTCAACTCCTTAATGTTCTCAGGGTCACAGGATGTGTCACCTCCCCCCCGACCTCCAGGGCACCTTCAGTCTCTTTTGAGTTGGAGCCTGCAGCCATCTCAGTCTAAAACCTCCTCATCAGCTGTACTGCATGGCATCAGGAGGACTCTGGGAGGATCAAGGCCCCATTGTGCTCAGATCTGCATAAACACCCAGTGAGAGACAGCTCCTGCCCTCCTGAGGTTATGGGCTGAACGGGAAAGCAGGCAGAGCAAAGGCGAGTCGGAGGCACGTAAGTAGAATATTTATGGTGATGCTAGACACATCCCTTATTAGTCTCTCTTTTTTTTTTTTTCCCCCCCTCTCCTTTGAAATTAAAATAAAATAAGGTGTTTGCTTGGTTTTGGGAGTGTTGTAAATTATTATTTACAAAACCGATCATCTGTTTCTATCCCCCTTGGTTCGGTGCCAGTGCTGCCCCAGGCTGCGCTTCCTGAGGAGGTCCCATGGCTCTGCAGGACTAGCGCAGCACAGAAACACCAGAAGATGAAGGAAAAAACCCCACTTGGTTGCCCACCCACCCTGTCAGAGACGGCTGCAGTCTAGCAATAAGCCCACCACAGCAAGCTGAATGCCAATGTGACCCGTCAGCCACCAGCCTAGGGCTGGAGAGGTACCCTCATTAAAACCCAAACGGGAAGGAGCATCCCAGCCAGTTCACAGATCACGCACCTGCCAGAGGAGAAGAAAAGCTCTGAGGACTGGAAAAATGGCTCTGAAGCAGGGTACAATAATTAGAGAATAATTTATTCTCCTCTTTCTTGGGCAGCGGAAGTGTACCAGCATCACAGAACTGCAAGGTCGAAGGACAGCCTGTCCTGTCCTGATGCAAAAAAGTCCTACCTTCAAAGTAAGGCTTCAGAATGGTGTGTGAGAGTTCGATTTGCATCCAGAGTGGAAACATGCTTGCCAGCCATCAGGCTGATGTGATTTGAAGCAGCTGAGATATTAAATGCACTAAACCAGAATGTATAATAGCCATGCTGGCAGACCTTTAATTATTGTCGTGCTTGTGGGCACTGATATCATTCAAATTAAAAGCTTTCCCCACTACTTGCATTTTTTTAATACATTGATGCGCTCTGCACTGATAGATTGTCCTCTCTTGTCCTTCTCTCACAAAATACTTGGCACAATTTGCTTCAGTGGAGAAATAAAAATTATTGGCACCCAACCTGCCATATTTTTGGTGCTCTTTTTGTTTTGTTTTGAAGTATGGACCCCCTAACTAGAAGAAAAGTTTGTTGAGTTTGGAGGGGCAATGTTAATTCCTCGGTCACCTCTGAAAAAGCAGGAATGCTGATTATTAATAGCACGACTGAAGCTCTGGTGCAAACCTCCCTAGAGCAGTGTCTTTGATAGCGCTGGCTGATGACATAGCAAAGCTTCCTAGCTGTGCGCTGCACAGATACTCTAATTTTCCTCTCTCGTCTGGTCCCGAGACAAATATCTTGGCCAGTCCAGTGCTCAGTTACAGCAGCAGAAAGCCTGAGCAGCAGCTCTGAAGTTGAAGCAGTCTTTCTGCTTGCCCCGTTGTCACTGACACCAGAATCTGGCTCCTTGTCCAGTGCTGTGATAAGGCTGCTTGCTCGCTCCATGTAATTCTGGAACAAGTGGAACTGTTTTGCTGAGAATAAGCACAGTACCAGCACAAAATATTGATCAGAAAAGTTGCTCACACCCTCTCCTGAGATAGAAAACCTGTAAGATAGGCACAGGAATATTCTTATTCATTTCCTTGGATCACAGGCATAGCATATCATATCTCCATCGTATGGAGACTTGCTTGCAGGAGATTCAGCATTCATGTCTTCCACAGTGCTTCCAAATTACAGCCCCTGATTTGCCACAGCTGCTGCAAAACTCCTTTCAAGTCTTGCTACATTTTGCAGCTCTGCTTGCTGTACATCTTACGCACTCATTTTATCTTTGGGGCAGTGATGGAGAACAGTTAGAAAGGGACCAGGGCTCAGATGAGGACAGTGCTTGCCTCTGTGTCACCTCTCCCTAACTCTGAGCCTCAAACTTTCTGCAGACCCCAGAGCAATGCTAGTGCTTCAAGGGGAAGGCCATGCCACGACCATTGGAGACTTGGTCTAATTGCTTGCATGCAGAACCAGGAGCCAGAAAACTCCCATGTTTATAAACCTGACTGCAGCACTAAATCTTTCACTGGCCTTGAGCAATTCACTTACCTTTCTGCCTTAGTTTCCCCACGTGTAGAAGGGAGATAATGTTTATTTCTCTCCCAGGGATATTGCAAGGATTAATTAGTTAACTGAATTTGCTTGAAAGGTGAAAAGCATTTAACATGTGTTAAGTATTGTTGTTTCTTTGGGACAAAACTCCCCCTTCCTCCACTTTACAGAAATTATTTTAAAAGCTTGAAATCAAAGAAAAGAAATGCTGAGGATACTGGCTAATTCAAAACCAGCAGGACGTGGGGATGCTGAGGAAGGGAGATCAGGTAACATGGAGAAGTTTGCAAACGCGAAACCTTTCAGCCCTTTGGAAGGTGAAAATGAAGATGTCCCTGCTCACTGCGGGGTGGTTGGACTCGATGACTTTTAATGGTCCCTTCCAACCCAAAGCATTCTATGATTCTATGAAAATGAGCAGCATGTAGTAGACAAGTAGGATCTCTTCCTTGGGTTCTGGCTCAAGCCCAATAGAGTCAGCACCATCTATCCTGACTGTCTGGTGCCCTCTGAATCTAGTCAGTCTGGCAGCAGGCATAGCATGGACCTTGCTGGAAAACACACTATCCCAGCTGGGCTTCCAGAAAAACGAACAAGTTCAATGTTGCTTCAGGTGTGCTTCTGAGAGAGACCAAGGAAAGGCAAGGAAATTTGCACTTTCCCTGCCCAGGCTAGACCCAGCATTTGGGATTAAAGGCAGGATCACACAGCTATTCCTCCTGCTTCTCACCAGCATTAAATTAAATTAAAAGAATTAAAAAGTAAATTCCCAGGATGCAAAAGGAGTTGCTGTCAGAGAGAAGGGGAAGAACTGCTCAGGAGATTAGGATGAGCAGCAGCACTAGTCCTGACAAAAGAAAAGGGAGGGAGGAAGTAAATGAAAAGCAACAGCTCTCCTAAAGTGCTATTGGAAGAAGTAAACTTAGCAGGACAAAACCAATTACCCTAGTTACCCTTCCTTGGAAGTGCTGTCCTGCAACTTCTCAAGATGCTATAGCTCTTTGGGCATAAAGGCAGCATTAACAGGGTGTCTACAGCGACAACCACCCAGGCTCTTCTGCACATAGTAAAGTTTCCAGGAGGCATCATTACCTCAGGTCCAACTCCCCACCAGAGGGTGGGCTTTCAGACTTGCTGAAGAACTAACCCATGTGTACATTTTCTATTGCACAGCAGGAAAGGTCAGGCACAATAGGCTGAGATGTCTACTTATTTCACCTAAAGTAAATCGGGGGAAGTTTACGCAAGCTGTTTTTCTGCCAGACCTGTCAAGAAGGGATTTAAAGTCTATCAGCAAGGTGCTAAAGTGTACGTGCTCACTGACACGACTGCATCCAAAAGATGGTGGCTGCTTATAGCCTGAGTAATGTGAGTGCCAGCAAAGGTGAGGCTATATCATCAACAACAGGCAAAAGAGGAGACGCGGGTGTTGCAGTGCTGCTTCTGTTTTCTAACTGGCATAGCCCCTTGCATAGCTGCCACTCAGCTTGCTCATGTCCACCCCATCCTTCTTCTCTCCTTTCCCGTATTTGTACCCACTGTGCTGAGATGTATTTGCACCTAAATTGATATGCACATTTTGGCTCTAAATGCACTTAGTGGTCCTGAATCTTCTCGTTCCAATATCAATATGTCAGGAATAATCCTCAATTCACAAGGGCAAAAACAGTGACCAAAGAGTGGAATTGAAAGGAGGTCCAATTTATAGAAGCTGAAAACTGATTGTCTTTCGAATGGAGGCCAGTCCAATCAAAAGAAAGAAGCCTCCAGATTTTAGGACTTCTAAGAAAAACTTTTTTTAGCCATAAAGAACTGATCATTCCCGGCTGTCACAGACAATGTAGATGATGAAAGCAACGGATGTATTGAATGGATCCAGCTCAGGATCTGGCCAGGTGGAATTAATGCTGTTCTGAAGAACAACCCAGTGTGAGTTTACAGGCAGAGAAAAATCCATGTGACAGGTCTTGGTGTAACCTTCCAGGGAAAGCGCGGGCCTGAGATATGCTCTGTATTCGCAGATAGGAAGGGCAGACAGGAACTGGCTGGGAAGCCTCTGCGTGGTGTTCTCTCCATTCTGTTCTAGCCAAACGTAAGTGTTCATGGACTCCCGTCACACTGATATTAGCAAAGAGTTTTTACTACTGCTTAGCATAAAAGAAGCGGGAGAAGTTAAGGAAAAAAAAAGAGAATATACATGGTATCAAGACACTGCTGGAGCCTGAAGTCAATATTGCCTGCTGTTCACAGGGTTGCTGCTTCTGTTTGAAGGACCCTGCGCTTCTCTTCCTCTATCACATTTGCAATTAGCTTTCCATACACATCTGCTCCTGACCTTAAAATAATCTCCCCTCCACCTCCAAAGGAAAATGATTTTGTAAAGAAATTGCTTCCAGAATCACAGTTCTTTTCTCATCCTTCAGTGGCTTTGGCAGGCAGTCTCATACATCCCAGCTTACTCCAGAAAGAATCTGTGCCTTGCCAAGTATCACATTTTGTGGCCAAGATTTTGAAGAAAGCAAACGGGACCAAAACTTCAAGCACCAAGCCCATATTTAGGTACTTTTTAAATGCCCTTTTTTCAGCCGTGTGTAGTGCGTTGTAGCTCCAGCTGACTTCTTTTCATTCTGCTCCTCTTGTTCACACCAAGTCCCAACATAACCATGGTGTTTTGATACAATGACAGGAGTACATGCTGTCTGGTAGACTCAGATCTGTATTTCTGCATCCTGTGATGGTAATTCTCTGGAAAGGAAGAAAAGTGTATATCCCCGGATCCCACGGCCATTTAACACAAACAGAAAGCCAGAGCTGAACCAGAATATTTCCATGGCATTGAATAACTTGGTTTGCTCCCTCCAGAGACATTTTCATTCACTCCCATTTTTGGCCTATGCACTGAAATTCTCAGAAGTGGGCTGTAAAGGGGACTCATGTAATTCAAAGGGCTCTCGCTGGTGTAGAGAAGTATTTCACCAAATAACAGCTGGATCTTGATTAGTCCTAGCACAGATACTTGAGCTTTTAGTCTTGTTTACTAGATTTTTTTTCACCCTACTTTGTTCAGCACCTGCTCTGGTGTCCAGGTGCTCTCCGTGGCTGCAGGGAAACCTCTGTAACCCCCTCAGTGTCCTACTGAGTAAGCCAGAGCTGCTGGAGGCAGAGGGGATCATGTAGCCAGGAGCGAGTCCCTCAACGCAGGCACAGAGGGAGCTGGCTCAGAAAAAAAGGCTGGGAAGATGGAAAATATGGAGGTAGGTTATCTAAAAGAAAGAGAAACTAAAAAACACTGATAGCAGAAGACATACCGGGCTACAGAAATTCGTCCCTGACGTAACTTTTATTTCAGTTGGTTACCCAAGAGCAGGATTTGGCCTGCCAGGCAGGAATTGTTTGGTTTAGCCAGCAACATTAATCGGAAAAAGTGAGCAGTATTACTTTAATTGCACAAAAGAGAGGGAGGACAGATTCCATTTAAAATTTCAGAGTAAGGCTTTTTTTAAGGGGGGGATAAATATTAATACCGAGGCTGTGTTGATGAGCTTTAGGGGGGTTGCTAAGCAACACAGCCCTTTGTCTATAGCCCAGGCAATGCTTGGGAGGGGACCATGTAGGAATAAAATTCATGTGGCTTCTATAGAAACGTATTTTTGTAGCTTTTAAAAATAAACAGACACCCAAATCTGTCTCCTTGACTATCTCAATTTTTTTTATTATTTTCACATGAAAGACTATCTGCTGAAAATGTAGTTACGGATGCAACCTCAGAGCATGTTTTTGGATAGTGTTGTGAGCCCGACAGAAAAGTCGGGGCAATGCGCACACTTTTTTAACACAATATGGATATCCGCTCAATATATCTCTAAACAGCATGTTTTTTTCTAAACTCTCAAATTCAGGTCCGTGTACTAATTTGCTGTTTATGGCACCACCATTACATTTATTCCAATATATTTAGTTTTTTCCAGGTCACCTTAACATACCGTTATGTAACTAATAAAATAAACCCACACATTTCCGGATATTAAAATCATGTACGTGTTGGTCTAAGCCTTGTAGTAAAATACAGCTCCGCAATCCTTTGAATTCAATACGTTCATTTTTATTTAAAACTTAGAGCTCAGGAGTACAGGGCAAAGGAGCAGCTTTTGATTTGAGACTCACAGAGAGAAAATTATATTTTATTAAGTTAGTGAAAATGCTGACTGCAGAGAAATTTTAAATAATTTATTTTAAAAAAATGAAAGTTCTCTTATGTTCTGATGGGAAAGAAAAGCTAAAACTTTGCTGTTTATATAAGGGAGCAGAGGTATAAAGTGGTAAACTCCATGAACTGCTAACAGTCAGTGCCTTTCTTCTATGATTTGTCCTGTAATCGCCTCCTCAAAACACAAACATCACACATTTTTAACTACTGAAGAAAAACATAAGGTGGACTGGAAGAGCCCACTGTGCCGGCAGAGAGGCTGCGGATTCGATATTTACTCCGTACATCCTGTGCCATTGTGAGACCCTCTACACGTGGACAGAGGGTCTGCAGCAAGAGAATCTTCCTTCCCAGTTCAGTAGGCTTGGGAAAAACAATACTGCTCTACTTTCAACTGCACCTAGTGAAGAAATGATGGCTTTGAAAGAAAGGGAGCATGCACCATTGCTTACTATCTCCTGTCCCAGGGAGCCAGCAAGGGAGCTTGCCAAAGGCCCAACGGGAGTCAGCTATGGATCCCAGCTTCTTCCCTTACATCCTGGGTCCCCAAAACCACAGGCATCAGTGCTCCCTTGCAAGAGAAAGGGACCAAGGAAACAACTTGGAGATGTTACTTTGCTGGCCATCGAAAGCTCCAGCTCCTTCCCCATTTACAGGTCAGATTACGGCCAGTATTACTGCCATACATTTGCCCCTAAGGATTCTCCCGTGGTGTAGGCAGACCAAGCGGCTCACCTAGGCTTATTAGGGTGGCATGCAAAGAACGTTCTTGCTTTCCAAAGTCACGGAGATTTGTAAAGCCTGACGCATTTACGAGTGGAAGATGACAGCAACAGAGCAAGAGGTGCAAACCTAAAAAGAAAAAGGTAAAGAAGAGTTGTTTCTTCTTAGACAGTTGTTAAAACACATAGTGAAACACAGAAGAAGAAACCGTTTCTCTATTGATGTGGGTTTTACCATGTAATCTACATGAGATCCAAAGGCAACCACAAGGAGGTTCTTCAGAGGATCATTGCCCATGTTGCCAGCACAACAGCTAATTCCACAAAACTCAAGGTGAGTCCATGATTGAGCATGTGGAAACCACTGGGGGTATTAGTGCTGGTTGTTTTGGTTTTTGTTTTTAAAATTAAATGTTTTCCTTTACAACAAGGTGATCTTCTCTGTGTAAGTGTGAGATCAAAAAATTAAAAAAGATGCTACTGGACTCCCAACAGGGGTGATGGATAGCATATTCCTGTTCTTGCAGAAAATTTTGACTACAGACCACTACCAAATCTCTAATTTCCTCAGTTCACCAGACATATGTAAAAACATGGTAACAGAGATGTGACTGTGCGTGGCCTCACAAACAGCAATAGTATGTCTACCTCAGCTTGGGGGACTGTGGACTTCTACTGAAGCTGCTGGTATCTGAGACAAATTCCTGTAAGATACATGTCCAATATCTCTTTTATGAGATTTCAGCTTCCTTCCTGCATACGTAACTTCTCTGGTTCCACTTTCCTCCTTTTCCAGCTCTCGTCTGCTATAGTCTCTGGCAGTATCAGAGAAGTCCTATGAGGCCTTTGAAACCCACAAGTGTTTTTAAATGATCTGGGCTGGAGGAGGTGGGCAACTCAATCTTGATGCAGGTAATGATGTGAAGGCAGCTCCTGAAGAATAGCATACCTGGAGGCCTGATGGTCTGTAGCCCCTTCACAGAAGTGGCACGAGGCACTGGACAGGGAACGCTTTGCCTCAGGATCTACCTGCAATATGCAGAATCCAACAGCAAGCCAGACCCAGGCTGACAGAGTCTTGCCAAAAAAGACAGCGAGCCATGCGGTTCTCCTAGATCAGCCTACAAATTAAAAAAAAGAAAAAATTATTTGATCTGAGGATTGTCTACTCATCAGGTGAGCACTTGGCCTGAAAAGAACAACACGGGGCAACCATTTCCAGTGTGCTGGGAACAACAAAGGACAAATTTTCCAAATCCTTTCTCAAAAGGAGGTAGACCTGCCATTTGCTTTTCACTCTTACTTAGCAGGTATCTGCATCACTCGGTCTTCTACCCCAGCATGGGGCTTTGGAGGTGGTTCAGAACACGTCTGTGAACACTTTCTCCAGCACCCATCTGTGTGTAACCAGCCTTCTCTGAATTCTTTTTGACATGCCTTCAGATCAAGCCAATCAGTGCCTGGTCTGGGAGTGAGGCAGCTCCACTGTCTGGTTCCTCTGAGGCGTACTGCTTTTCAGCTCAGGGACAGGGGGAATGCCTGCAGACACCACACCTAAGATGAAATAAGCAGTCTCTGAGCAAACCCACAGAACATATTTGGACCCATTCACACAAGGAGGGGTACAGATCCAACTAGAACCTACCTACTTATAAAGAAGAGCAAGGGAGAAAAAAATTTTGATTTTTTTTGCAGTGTGTGTGGCTAGTATGAAATGAGTTCTCCTCCACAGCAATGTTATGGAATTTCATATTATGGTAAGTTATGTGCAGAATCTGTGGGTGCCAAAATTAGAATATGCACATATAAGGTTTTGAATTCAGCTTAGCTCGGGCAGAAGGGACTGCATTTTTCAGTAGAGCTCAGGGTGTGTTGCATCTATCACCGGCAATGCACAACTCAAAATTGTGATAAATAAATGACAGGTGAAGAGCCAAAACATGAAGTGTTTTTCCTAACGCAGATGTATCATGTCCTTTTCTTCTACAAACCTGCTCTACAAACAACTCAGAGTCTTGATTATATCTATTCAGATAATTTTCTTTCTTGCAGCAAAGACACTCGTTCAGAGAGGCATATCACTCCTCATCTTCCTTTTGGCTTGTCTCAAAGGTATTTTCTGGTAATGCTGTAATACTTCTGGGCTCATCCAACAGCAAAGCAGACAGATGGTGCAAGTGGGACCCTTGCTCAGCAACCCCTGTCTAGAACATAATACTCAGCTACCTGCTAAGTGACTTCCTGCTAGTTAATGTGAAGAACTGTCCATGTTCTAAAATCCACTCAAGGTATAAAACGACCTCCAAATGGGCTGCTGGGGGTGGAAAAGCTAAAGCCGAAAAGCCTTGAAGAGGTGAGCCATTTCGTCTGTATCCTGCCAGCCACTTTACTGATGAGGAATCCTTTTTTGGTACATTTGTTCAATGTTAAGAGGGAGAACTAAAGGTTTCTGGATGCAAATACAGCAGATTTTCCTAAGAAAAGCACATTTATTACCTTCCATTCTTGTCTTAAATACCTAGAGCAGATGTAGAATATTGTTGATTCACTCCACCCGCTTAAGCAGTAACAACTGAGTCACAGGGCATTTCCTAGGGATTAATGAGTAGCTGGGAGAGTTGATGGCCCAAAGCAAACTGGAGGGCCATTAACCCCAGCCAGCCATTATTTCCCTGGGAAATGCCCTATGCCTCAACTGTTATCTGCCATTATGACCTCCATTCCCTTCTTTTACTGTCATACAGAGGAAAAAGAGATCGGGAGCAGGCATGATGCTAGATGTTGCTCCTCTTGGAGGCAGGTATTTCTCAGCCCAGGGAATTCCTGGGCAGCCTAGGAGATAATACAGGCACATTGTGCTCAGTTGTGTTCACGTGCTGCAGCTGCCAATCAATAAATGTTTCTCTAGATCTTTGCTGAAAAAGTGCTTGTCTGTCCAAAATGCACAGATGGCAATGAAGTAAATTCTTCTATTTCGAAAGATAAACTTACAAGCCACAAGGAGTGCAGTGGTCCACTGACCCCATTGTGGCGAGGACCACAACTGAAATGCAACAACAAGATTTACAGAAGAGTGACCTTAGAATTAGCTCTCGTTTCTCCTTTTTGGAGGTGCTGTGGAAGAGTCCTGCATTTAGAGCCTCAGAAAGAGCAAGGAGATGGGGACACCTTCCCACTCCAAAGCCAAATGCAGCAGCAGTGGTAGTAGAAGTGATGCACAGCGTGATACAGAATACATGCCACGCTAGGTAATACTAGCTGGAAGACAACTGCTCCCATGGGGCATGTAATGTTACGGATTGCATGCTAACCTGCTGCACACAGTGTGCGCTCAGAGCAGAGCAGTTTCTGCCCTCCCCTTTAAGCACCATCCTCCTCCTGGGACACGACCCTGGAACAGCAAATCCTTAGGTCGAAAATCTTGCAGAGCGGCTGTGGCTGCTTCCCTTCTCCTGTAAATGCTGGAGCTCAAAATACCCTCCTCCATCTGGAGAATGAGGTTTCCAGGTCATTTTAATGCAGTTTGCTGGTTTTGAGAGCAAAACCGTGCAGATTCCCAGCCTATGTAACTTTAATTAAATTACTGGGGCTATGCCAAACACAAGCCACTGCCTTTTCTACCTTCACTGGTAGTTGACACAGCAGACAAAAACCAAAAATCACTTCAAAACTTGTGTTTGATTCGCCTGGCAAGGTTTTGGTAGTGGGGGGTGTGGGAGGTGGGAGGGGTGGGAGGGTAGGGGTGGCTACAGTGCTGGCTTCTGTGAGAAGTTGTTAGAATCTTCCTCCATGTCCAACAAAGCAAATGCCAGCTGGCTCCAAGATGGACTCTGCTGCTGGCCAAGGCTGAGCCCATCAGCGATGGTGGTAGCACCTCTGTGATAACATAAGATGCGAAAAAAACCCAAAATGGTGCAATTGCAGCCAGGAGAGACAACATAAGAGAGAAACAACTCTGGAAACACCAAGGTCAATGAAGAAGGAGTATGAAGATGTGCTCCAGGTGCTGGAGCAGTGATTCCCCTGGAGCCCCTGGAGAAGATCCTGGTGAGGCAGACTATCCCCTTGCAGCCCATGGAGGTTAACGGTGGAACAGATATCTACCTCCAGCCTGTGAAGGACCCACACCAGAGCAGGTGGATGCCCAAGGGAGGTTGTGAGCCTCTGTTGGAGCAGGATCCTGGAAGGACCTGTGGACCCATGGGAAAAAAGGAGCCCGTGCTGGAGCAGGTTTGCTGGCAGGACTTGTGACTATGTGGGGGACCCACACTGGAGCACTCTGTTC
Source organism: Bucorvus abyssinicus (assembly GCA_009769605.1). Taxonomy (NCBI): domain Eukaryota; kingdom Metazoa; phylum Chordata; class Aves; order Bucerotiformes; family Bucorvidae; genus Bucorvus; species Bucorvus abyssinicus. The sequence goes on from CM020030.1 coordinate 38,105,848, forward strand.
CTGAAGAGCTACACCCCATGGAAGGGACCCACGCTGGAGGTAGAGAAATTGGGAGTGAAGTTAAGACTGGAAAGAAGGAAGGTGTGGGGGGAAGGTGTTTAAAGATTTAGTTTTTATTTCTCATTATCCTACTCTGATTTTGATTGGTCATAATTTAGGCCGATTTCCCCAAGTTGAGTCTGTTTTGCCCGAGACGGTAATTGCTGAATAATCTTTCCCTGTCCTTATATTGACCCATGAGCCTTTTGTTATATTTTCCCTCCCCTGATGATTTTCTCATCCCTGAGGATGGGGAGTGATAGAATATTTTTGGTGGGCACCTGGCATCCAGCAAAACTAAACAACATTACATGAAATAAACACTTTAAAAAATAAACTTATTTAAATGAAATGTGAAATTAAACCAATTCATATTAAGGCCTAAAACTATATAATTTATTAAAATAACATTCACCAACATATTGCTACTTCTGAAATTCTAGTCAGGTGAATGAAGGGCAAAGGAGTCTAGGAGGAAGGCTGGACATCCTTCAGGAAGGAACTCCTAAAGGTGCAAGAGCAGGCTGTCCTGGTGCGCCAAAAGATGAGCCAGTGGGATTGAAGACTGGCCTGGCTAAACAGAGAGCTTTGGCTGGAAGTCAGGAAAAAAAAGGGAAGTCTATAGCCTATGGAAGAAGGGACAGGCTACTCAGGAAGACTGCAAGGATTTTGAGAGGTTGTGCAGGGAGAAAATTAGAAGGGGCAAAGCCCAGCTAGAACTTAATCTGGCTACTGCCATAAAAGACAATTAAAAATGTTTCTATAAATACATTAACAGCAAAAGGAGGGGCAAGGAGAATCTTCATCCTCTACTGAATGCAGAGGAAAAGCCTGAGGACTGAATGCCTTCTCTGCCTCAGTCGTTAATAGTAAGACCAATTGTTCTTTGAGTGCCCAGCCCCTTGAGCTGGAAGACAGAGATGAGGAGCAGAATGAAACCCCCATAATCCATGAGGAAATGGTCAATGACCTATTGCACCACTTAGACATGCACGAGTCTATGGGGCCAGACGGACCCACCCAAGGGTACTGAGGGAACTGGTAAAAGTGCTCACCAAGACACTGTCCATCATTTACCAACAGTCCTGGCTAACTGGCGAGGTCCCAGTCAACTAAAGGTTAGAAAATGTGATGCCCATCTATGAGAAGGGCCAGAAGGAGGATCCAGGGAACTACAGGCCTGTCAGTCTGACCTCGGTGCCAGGGAAGGTTATGGAAGAGATCATCTTGTGTGCCATCACGTGGCACGTACAGGACAACCAGGCGATCAGGCCCTGTCAGCATGGGTTTATGGAAGGCAGGTCCTGCTTGACTAACCTGATCTCCTTCTATGACAAGGTGACCTGCTTAGCGGATGAGGGAAGGGCTGTGGACCTTGTCTACCTAGACTTTAGTAAAGCCTTTGGCACTGTTTGACACCGCTTCTCACAGCATTCTCCTGGAGAAACTGGCTGCTCGTGGCTTAGATGGGCATATGCTTTGCTGGATAAAAAACTGGCTGGATGGCCGGGCCCAGAGAGTGGTGGTGAATGGAGTCAAATCCAGCTGTTGGCCGGTCACCAGTGGTGCTCCCCAAGGCTCAGTATTGGGGCCTGTCCTCTTCAACATCTTTATCAGTGATCTGGATGAGGGGATTGAGTGCACCCTCAGTAAGTTTGCAGATGACACCAAGTTGGGCAGGAGTGTTGATCTGCTTGAACGAAAGAAGGCTCTACAGAGGGATCCGGACAGGCTGGATCGATGGGCTGAGGCCAGTTGTATGAGGTTCAACAAGGCCAAGTGCTGGGTCCTGCACCTGGGTCACCACAACCCCCTGCAAGGCTTGGGGAGGAGTGGATGGAAAGCTGCCCAGCGGAAAAGGACCTGTGGGTGTTAGTTGACAGCCAGCTGAAGATGAGCCAGCAGTGTGCCCAGGTGGCCAAGAAGGCCTACAGCATCCTGGCTTGTATCAGCAATAGTGCAGGAGGAGGGAAGTGATTGTCCCTCTGTATTCAGTGCTGGTGAGGACACGCCTTGAGTTCTGTGTTGAGTTTTGGGTCCCTCCCTACAATAAGGACATTGAGGTGGTGCTGGAGCTTCTCCAGAGAAGGGCAATGAAACTGGTGAAGGATCTAGAGCACAAGTCCTATGAGGAGCAGCTGAGGGAACTGGGGTTGTTTAGCCTGGAGAAAAGGAGGCTGAGGGGAGAGCTTATCACTCTCTACAACTACCTGAAAGGAGGCTGTAGTGAGGTGGCGGTCAGTCTGTTCTCCCAGGTAATAAGCAATAGGACAAGAGGAAATGGCCTCAAGTTGCACCAGGGGAGGTTTAGGTTGGATATTAGAAAAAATTTACAGAGGGGATTGTCAAGCATTGGAACAGGCTGCCCAGGGAAGAGGTAGAGTCCCCATCCCTGGAAGTATTTATATCACATGTAGATGTTGATGCTTAGGGACATGATTTAGTAGTGACCTGGCAGTGCTGGGCTAACAGTTTGATTTGATGATCTTAAAGGTCTCTTCCAACCAAAATGGTTCTGTGATTCTCTGAGTCTGTGAACTAGGGGGGTTCCCTGGGACAAGCATTTGCTGAAGTTTTGGAAGCAGCAGCCTCTTTGCACATAGGGAATATTTAATCACTTATTTTATTCAGTTAGTTCTATTCAACAAGTCCATTTCAAGTTGAGAAACCACAGAGAAGTTGAAAAAAAGGGGAGGACTTGTTTTTCCTTCTCCAATCTATGAATAAAAATGGGTCCAATGAGTTTTCAATTTCTTGGCTATGACTTACTTCAGTGACTGATAACTGCATTATGTATAGTAACAAGCCAGTGATCTACTTCTAAATTTAGAAAAGCGTGTCTTTTTTAAACTTTTCTTATGAGCTATCACTTCAGGTGGTTTATTTAAATAACAAAGAGAACATTAGGCTATTTTGGGAAATTTTGATTGGTTTCTAGTTTTCATTCAAACATAGATTCAGAAAAACAAGAAAAAAAATCTGGAAATAAATGAGCCATCCTTCATTTTCCAGTTAAAAATATGGTAAAATTCAGAATCTGATAAAGTGATTCTTAATTGATCGTTGTAATAAATGTGCATAGATAAATCCTTCTGGTGAACAAGAAGAAAGACCGTACTGAGTGGTATCTCTTGTTACAAATCAAGGTGTTCTGATGGCTACCAACCCCCATGAAGGCTAACTTTTTGTTCAAAAATTAACTCGCACAACTTGCCATTACGAAAAGAGGTGGCATCTCTGATTTAAACCAAGATTTCCTGCTTGGTGATTTAAATCAAGATTTGAATCAGTTCACTGAGGGTGTTGCAGTTTGCAGGCTTCAAATAATTGTAGGGAAGCTCCAGCGATGAGTACTTTTAAAAACATGGACCTGAACTGGTGTGTGTAGTTTTTAAACACCGTTTAACAATCATTCTATTGGTCAGTCACCTTCCAAATTCATCTTTTAGTATAGGACAAAAGTTGCCCAAGTTTTATGAGCAGCAGATGTGGGACCTCCAAGTCCTGGGACCAGCACCCATTAGAATTGCTGCAGGACAGCAAGAAGAGAAGCAGAACCATACACCATAAAAGAAAAGTATAGCTACAGGCACAGCCAGCTAGAGAAACCTGCAAAGTGAGAGTTCATGAAGTGTCTATATAAAGACTGAAAATGCGCTGGTAAAGTAAGGTGATGAATTCTGTGCCTTCCCATTTTCCTCAATTCCTGGTGAGCAGACTCCAAGGAAGAGCATTTTCGTCTCTCTTGGCTATGTCAGCAGTCTCCAAATCCGCACAGACAGCCACACGCCTACAGCTGGTGTATATGCTCAGAAATAGCTTCTCAGTTTATCCGCTTGCTTGAGTGCTTAGCCTGAATGCTTTGGATGGTTGGTGCTACATCCTACATCTGTATTTGTCTGTTTTTTAAAAGCATCATGTCTTACTCTGACTCCCAAACAAATCTTCATCAGTGGTCTACAAAAGCCAAATGTTGGCTTTTCCATCCAGTACAGGCGCTTTCAAATCCAATTCAAGAATGGCTGGTATCCATTTAACTTAAGCCAGCAATCACTTAGATTAAAAAATGGATTATTAAGAATTGTTTTAAAAACAGTTTAAGCGTTCACCTGCACTTACTTTCAACTTGTATGAGACCAGCTGTGATTTACCAGTTGCATGGGTTTAAAAGGGATACAACATCCATCCTACCTGGTGCAGTACTTAATCTCATTCTTTTGATGGTGAAAGGCTTCACCACTGCGCAATGCTTCCCCTCGCTTCCCAGTCTCCCCCCAGTTGAAGAGACTTGCAAAGCAGTACATACTCCTTAGCAGAGATATGGGTGGGTTGGTATTTGGATGTGGTTTGTTCTGGTAGAGATGTTCCCTTAGGGGACAAGGAACAATGACACCATTTATTATTTAAATATAACTACATCTACCACTGTATTTTTCATAGATATGACAACAGTGGTGAAAAGTCACTCTCACAACTGACTTAGTAACTTGTGTGCAACTTTTTGGGTCTGACAAGGGCAAAGAATGACCACATCTAGTCAAATAATAATTTAAACAAAAAAATTAAATCAGTAATTTCAGGGGAAAGGAAGAGAAAGATTTGGGCGCTTTTGAGCAAAGTCCTTCCAATGAAGCAACCCTTTCCTCCTCTGATAGTCTCCTTGTTGCTTATGAAAAAACACCGAGTTGTGTATGATGCCTGAAGTGTAGTTTGTGAGCAAGAAGTCAGTAGCAGCTAGGGGATATGGTATCTGCCAGAGAGCACTCCATCTCACAAAAATAAATCTGCTTTTCTCAAAATTAGATGGCAATCTGACTGTGGCTAGACTGAATGCCAAGTATACAGTAATGTTCGTATTACTCCATTCACCATGGAAGGAGAGATAAAGCCTTTCAGCCTTGCCTTTACATTGAAGCTTTGACAGCTGTGGTACAGCAGGGATAGCTTTTTTTTTTAGTGTAAAGAACCGGAATAATTGTTGATACACAGCTTAATCAAGAAAAGGGAAGTCTTTTAAAAGATTCTGCACTGCTTGCAGACATTTTATCAGCCCCACAAAACCATTCTCTGATGTAACTAAATATTATCCATTTTACAAATGGGCATGCTGTGATACAGGAAGAGACTCAGTCACACAGTCGCTGGTGATAGATGACCTATAAAACACTTCAGTTTTGACACATGAGTATTATTATAACCATTAAACAAGCCTACTGCCTTAGGAATGCAGAGTTACATCTACAAAGGGTTTTGAAAATGCAGCATTCACTTGACATCACAGCTGAAGTCAATGGTATTTCTTTAAGGTCAATAAACCCCAGGGCACCTCACAGGCTGCAGCCCATATTCACTGCTCCAGAGCTCCTCGGAAAGGCAGACGGACTGTGCATGAGGAACGGATCTTCTCACTTTTCAGGTTGCAGGAGGACTCAGTGGAATGGCCAAACTTGTTACTATTTGATGGGACCCATTTGGCTGGACAAGACTTCCTTTTCCTAAAGCCTTCTCTTTATAGCACTCTGCCTTGGCTGAGACAGCCTGGAGGAACCTCGCTATGGAGCTTATCTATGCTGCTTCTTGACTGTTGCACAGTGAATTAGATTTTCCAGCTTCGAGAAACATGCTGGGCAGAAGTCCTTTCCCAGACACTCAGAGCCCAGGTGACAGTGTTAACCGGTCTGGGCCGGCTCTACAGCTTATCCGTTATTAAATTTGAATCCTTTGTTTCTGGTGATAAAATAGAAGCCAGAGGGTGGATGCACCATGAGTATTTTCAAGAGCCCTGCTTCTGTGATAGTTTACCCTGTGGTGGCTTAAATACAGGCCAGAACGAATGCTTAATCAAAGCACAAACTTCTTTGGCCTCAGGGTAAGAAAAATACTTTAAACATTGCTGGCCTCAACCAAATATTTGCTAAACTTCCAGACTTCAAAGAGGTGGCTTTTCTAAGGCAATTCCTTATTGCTGCTTCCCTGCGAGGCTTTTCCCTTTCTCTGCTTCTCACCCTTGGGGAAAACTAGGCAAGGACTAGGAGCACAGCCTCTATCTCCAGTTCCCTCTGCTCCTGTGGGATGATCCTCTCGGCTCTGCAGGTGTCAGCCAACACTGAGAAGCAAAAAGAAAGCAAGATTAGAGAAATATGATTCCCTGCAGATGATTTAGAGATGGCTTGCATTGTTCTCATGCACTCAATTCACAACACAGACTCAAGGAAACACTGATCTCATCACATCTACCACAGGATCAGAAAGCTTGCTAGTACTGTATGTATGCTTTTCTGTGCCTGGCAAGGCACACCCTCTTACTTGGTGAGAGGGAATGTGTCCTGCAAGGCATCAAGAATGTAAAAATGTGATTCAATAAAGACCACCACCACCTCTCCTAGATCCTAAGTCCATTCAAGACACAGGATGGAATTAGGCATGACACAGAAGTTGTAATTTATTTACTTTTTGTCATCTTTTAGAACTTACTCTGGTCTTTGCTCAAGTTAACCTTCCTCCATTCCAATACACAGTATACTAGTAACTTGCTGGGAACTTAGCCTGCCAGTGCAGTGTCAGCTCTTATTCTCGGCACCTGGGCATGGTTTAAGGCATAAGATTAGCAGATGACTGCCCATTAACTCACCATTCTACCCGGTTCCCTCATGGCTGGCAGCATAGTAAGGGAGGAAAAGAAACCCTTGCCATAGCTTGATGACCATTTCCTTCAGCCTCAGCTCCAACGCAGGCAGACCCTACACCATGTTATGTCTTGACTGTGCTAGAACAGCTGCTCATGAGGCCATGCTGTGAACTAGACTGAAGATCTGGTATGAGTTAAAAATAACCAATGCAATAAAAATTTGTAATTTTTAACCTAGAATGATTCCCTGACCCTGCTGGGCCATGACACATCGAACTGTTATAGGTTGGCCAGGCTACACCTTCCACATGGTAACATGAGATGTGACGTTGGTTTTGCACTGCATCAGAGATGGAGGCACTGCAAGGAGGTACAGACTGTCCCGCCAAGGGTCAAGCGGTTAACAGAGAATTTGAGCATCTGGTACCTGATACATGTTTCATGAGGCACCACAACTTGCCACAGTGGACTAAGCAGAAACGGGTCCTCTTTCTTCACCAAGTGCAAACCAAGCATTTCAGGCCAGGAATATAAAAACTTTTTGAGAGGACTTTTTGAAATTGTACACTTCAAACTGAAATATTTTGGGACATACCATCCTGAAAAATTCATTTCAGTTCAGTTTTCATCCTGAGTCCAAATTAAAACAGATTTTAAATATCTGAATTAATCAGTAAAAATTCTTATTTTCAGTGAAGTAAGGATTATGTTCGATATGAACTATAAGTGACAACAGGGACAAGTAGGGTTTGCACAATATATGATGTACAGAGGATGAAAATCCAAGGATCAAATAGGTATTATCGTCTTTAATAAATCTTCTGTAACTGCAATAAAATAACATAGCAAAATATAATACACTTAATTGTTATACAACATTATACATTGTCATACCATATTGTCATACAATATTGTCATAAAACACTGCCATACAATGTAAAAATGACAATTTAAAAATGGCACACATACATATAAAATATTCACTACTTGCTCCTCTGATACTTCTGTACAATTCTAGTATTATTTTCATCATAAATACTCTGAAGTAGCTTTAGGGGAAGACTCCAGAATATGAGAAATGGTGAAGCAGTAACTTAATTTCAAGTGTATGTAAAGGGATTGGTTCTGTCAGTGGAAGGTAAAAAAGGATTTTGTTAATTTGGTCTTTTAAAAACGATTTTTTAACAGACAAGTAGATTAGAATTGTGTTGCCACTGATGCAAAGTCTCGAGTATTTTATAATAAAACAGAAATATCTCCTCCAAAATAAAGGCTTGCTTCTTTCTGTAACATATCTTGTCATTGTCTTGATCAACCAAAGATCTACTGCTCACAGATATAAATGCTTTGTAAAGGAAGTATTAGTGCTGTACAAGGATTTCCAATAATAAATCCATATGGCTATATAGAAACAGTCACCATGCCACAAACACACTGAACAGTCAACAAGGTATTGGGGAAAAGCTAGGGAAAAAGAAGATACAGCAGATGAGAAGAAGTTGAGAAGAATTTCTGGATGAATTATGGATTTACAGAAAATAGGGATGAGGAAAAGACCACACGGGATCTATACATGGACCAGCAGGCAAAATGACAAGCATTTCTGACATGCTTGTTTATTCTCTCTTTAAGAGCTACCCCCCTAAGTAACCTACTGTAATGCTCACTCTTCTGACCTCTTACCATGAGGCTGGGACGAAGTCTCTGCTGTTACAATTTAAAACCCTTACATCCTGCCCACCCCAGCCCAGATTTGGTGAACAAACTATTCCTTTTTCTCTTTGCCACAGACTTTTCAGGGAGTGATTTAAAGCTGAAAAGAAGGAAGTTATCATGGAGAGGAAAAAAGGTTAAATGGGACAGAGCTTTGGGGACAGAATAGCTGAATGTTATTTATTCAAAATAAACAAACTGACCTTGGAGGAAAAGCACTGTGAGTTACTGAAGGAATGAGTGGGGGAAACAACAAAGACTCAGAAAGAAATAAGATCCAAGAGTTCATGAAACATCTTAAAAATGGATTATGTGAGGGCAGGTGAAGCAAGTACTTCCTGAGCAAGAACAGAGACACGCTGGCATGCTGAAGCCTTTGCTGGAAGTGAGCTCTCCTTTTTAATTAAAAGTTAATTTTTTTTTCTCTGGTGTGCCTGGAATAAAAAGACCTCGCATACATGCACAGCATCTGCTTCCCCCCATTGTGCTCAGATGCAAAGGGAGAGTAAATATTAACCAAACAACGCAAATGAGAGGCAAACATTTACCTTAAAAAACCTCTGTCTGCAGGGCTGGGTTTGGAAATCTCTGCACTTAGTAGATCTGTGGGAATGAATCATTTTTACGGTAACTACTCAGCGATGTTCACTGGACAGTTTCGTACGTAAAACACACATGCCCAGAAAGATGCTTTTTAATCAAAAAACCTGCTTTAGCAGAGCCTGCAATAGGTAGGACTGCAATGAACTAAGTTAATGGTATCCAGTCCCAGTAATAAATACTGGCTTATGAAGAAGATGCCATCTTGTCTCTCGAGCTCTCTGAATTCGTACCATTCGGGGTACTCCTGGAAACCAATCCTTGCACAGGAAGGACAATGGGAGGAAACCACATGGCACATCTTTTTCACACAGAGTCTTTTGCACTGGGAGGATAATCCTTGCAAACTCGGAAGCTCAGAGCCCATAATCGACGGATTGCCACTGTTAGTACCACCTTTTTGTGATCTGCTCTGGGAAAACAGTGGTTCCTGCAGCACAGCTCCAGCGGTGCCCAAGTTCACCTCTACACAGGACCATGGAGTCAAATGCAGAGACTGAACCCTGTCCAGGGCTCGGGACTGATACTTTGAGTGGTCCGTTCTTCTCTTCACAGCAGTGTTTAATTCCCACAGAAGCTACATAAAGTGAACTTGAGGAAACTACACCTTCACATTTGCTTGGATTTCCTCTTCTTTTCCTCACTGTGGGTGTCACAAAAGGCTTAAAATAGCTTGTGACTTGTGGCACTTTTCCTGTACTATCTATTGCAGATATTTGAAAAGGGTAGAGGGAGAGAGGTTAAGATCTGAGGTAGTATTTATAAGCCTAGGGAAAACATTATAACGGTGATAACCTCACTCTGGACCAGCCACCTCCTGGTCCCAGAGGTCAGAGTTTTAATTCCACAGTGTCTCCTGATTTTGCTGTTTCAGAAATGTGCATCGTGTTAAGAAATTAGGAAGCTGTGTCTCCTTTTGTCTCAAGGGATTTGGCTTTGTTCACCATTCTGGTAGTCCTCTGCGTCCTTCAAAGCAAAAACCCCTGCCACTATTTTTAGTGTGTGTTTTTGAAGGAAGAACTCTGTCTACTTCGAACAGATCCCTGAAGACAATCTCCAGTGCAGACACATAGTGACATAGGAAAATGAATGCAACGCTCTGAACGCTGTGCCTCTGCTTCATAGGCAAATTCTGCCAATCTACCACAAACCGTGATTCACAAAAGTAGACCTCGTCCTTAGACACAGGATAATTCTCCTCTCTCCTGCGTCAACCCACTGAAACACTAATTCTTAAGGAATGTACTATTATCTGTTTGCTGATGTAAAAGGCTCCTGGTATGAAAAAAGCAGCTTTTTCTCTACCACCCTGCGGTGGGAAGCAGGCTTTGCACAGCAAGGTGATGTATTATTAGAACCAGCAAAATCCATGAAATTCCTTCATGAGATTGAAATAAATTCTGTTTTGTTTGTAACTGTGTTTGCTATTTTTGTTAAACTGCCCTCTCTTAGGTCCTATCCCAAGAAGAAATCCTGTCAAGAAGGATTATTTTTGGCCAATTCTCCTTCAAAGAGTCACAATCAATAATCTCTCTTATAGAAGGCAACCATCGGGAACACAGTAAAGGATGTTAATGGTAGTTCCTGTGGACATCTCACTTTCTCTAAAGGCAACAAATGAAATATTAAAAACTAAGTAGCATTTAAACAAGTCACTCACCATGAAGCCTGTCTCAAAGCGCACCGAGTAATCAAAACCAGAGTAGCACAAGGGACCCTGGCTTTATAAAAATAATCTTTTCTCCTATATCATCAATTTCATAAAAGGCCTTCAAAATCCGCAAGAGTAAAGCTGTTTCTCAACTTAGAGAGCAAAAAAATAAGTGTGTGAGCATTTCAGGCTTTTTAAAGGAAGTAATGTCGCAAATGGTAGCCTTGTGTAATTCTGTGTAAGTAAGCCAAGTTAAATACCTGTGGCCCACAAGGTTGTGGGGTGGGAATTCAGTAGGCTCTGGAAATTGAGAAGCATTATGATCTCCTTACTATCACCTGTGAGTGGGATATCACTCCATATTTTTTCAGCACGTAGTGGTTTATCAATACAGCCTTTCAAAGAAGAGCTTCAATTTTGTTACATACACTGAAAAGCTTCTCTTTGAAAGGATGCACGCTGTTCACCTGTCTGCACCACTACTAGATACACAAATATATATATATTTTTTTGCAGAGAAAGCATAAACCGAAACATCCCGTAATACCTTTCCTGCCAATATCTGCCTATAAAATTACTATGTGCAAATGTGGGTAGGTCTGTGACCTGTCAGGTATTAGCAGTAATAGTTGGGGTTGTTTGCCTCTGCAGCTGTAAGGAGTTGCAGAAGGAGGTGCTGGTGATGCTGGTTCTCAGTAGTTGGGCTACACATGAGAAATGCTGCAGCAAACTGCCTTTTGCTCTCCTCGCTCCCCCCTCTCTCCAGAGGGAAAATACTGAGCTGCACTGAAGCGGGAGCTGGCCCGCCTCTTCACTGCAGGAGCGAAGGCACGGTCTTCCCCGTTACAGTTGGTGCAGCATTGGCAGCCACACGACAAAGATCAATCAGAGCCAAATCTTCTCTCTCACTAGACAGCAAGGTAGCACAGATCCCCCTCTTTTTTACCTGAAAGAGATGGTAATGACTTTTCTTTCTTCCTGTTCCCCTTTGCTCCTGGCTGCCCGGCGCAGGTTTCTCTGCGTATGACCTCGTATTGTCCATGCTGTGTTGAACTCACTAAAACTGCAGGCAGAAAAGCAAAGAACGACCCAAACAAGCAAACGGGATAGCAGCCTCCTGCGAGAGTCCCTCCCATGCAGCACATCAAGTGCATCGAGTGCTGGACAGCCAGCGTTGCACCGCGTTTGTCAGCCAGAACTGGACTTCAGATACTCCAGACAGCTTAACTGAGACTACAGCTAGCTACAGTTTCACGATAATAAGGGTTTCATGTATATATATATATATACACACATGTATATATATATATACACATATATATATATATATTCTGCAGTCCCATAGCTGTGAAATTCGTTCCTATGCAACTGTGCTCTGGCTTCTCCATTTAGCTTTTAATTGTGCTTCTAGCTTTTTCATTGTGAGGACAACCTAAAACCCACAAGCTGAGTGCAAACTGAGGTGGCATCACTGCCAGAACCTGCAGGAAACCATCAGTCTGCAAGGCCTGCCCTCCGCCGCTCCCCTCCCTGGGGACTGTAGGTCTGTAGCCCTTGGTGGCTGCCCTCAAGTGCAGCCTCAAGCATGACATGCTCTCCCAGCCTCTAGCTCTCCTCGTGGGTGGCTGCTGCGCAGGCAAACCACAGATGAGCAGAGTGTTGCGGACAGCCCCAAGGCAGCCCGTTTGGGTCTGTCCATTGGGTAACAGGCCTCCAACGCCGGCAGATACAGTGCCGCAGGGCACCCTCACACCCCACTGGGTGCTCTGCTTCCAGCTTCACCCCCAGCACTGAGAGGTAAGTCTGACCACGGGAGCCTGCGCAGGGTCCCTTTCAAGAGGCAGTGAAGATACACCCAGTGAGCCCAGAGGCTGTGCAGGGTGCACCTTTCCCCGTTCGGCACAGAGCTCACCAGCCTGCTGGAGCTCACTGCTGGGAGGTGCTGGGGCTCTCTCTTTCCTTGGCCTGCCAGGTCTTTCCCAAATCTCCCTTTCCATCTCTATTTGCAGGCTCTAACTGCTTTGCAGTACAAGCACTGCAAGGCTGCGTGGCCTCAAGCTGGAGAACTGGAATACTCTTTGCCACAAAGATCAAGAGCAGCCAAAAGCACAGGGATGGCAAACCTTCATGCCCTGAGGTTAGTGCAGCAGCTCCCCGCCACCTGGGGAGCAGGGGCTATGATCTTCCCATTTTCCCAGCTGTTAGAAACACGTGGAGAACATCAACAAGCCCAAACCTTAAAGTCAGCGAGGTGCATTGCTGAGAACGGGTACACATTCTCCTTTTTCAAGGCATGGGGCTCTCCAGATGGGTGCAGCAAATGAGTCCTCATCCTCTCTACTGTTCCTGAAGGAGGGAAAGGGAAGCTTTCCCCCACCCTAGCAAACAAATTAATTTACTGGACTCCTATGTCACTTGTTGGAATTAGGAAAGAATTATTTGCCTAGGACACTTGACTGCAGAACTTATATTCCTTTTAAGTCTAAGCATGAAAATGTTGCGTTAATATTCAAAGCAAAACTAATCATCAGCAAATTCTTTGACATCAACTCCTCACTGACAAACTGTGGACCAAGAATTATTCACGGGAATCCTTCTGCTGGGACATTGTCAATAGAAACACTTCATATTTGACTATTTGACTTGAATGGAAGCAGACCACATTATTTCTGCCCAACTAATTAAACAGCCCAAGAATATATCAACCATATCAAGAGCATGGGCACAATGCTGGGGTTTTTTAATTATTTTACATAAACTCATCAATAGAAAGTATGCGGAAATGAAATTTCTACTATTGCAAACATAAGAACATCAGAAGGAAAACCAAAATTAACATATAGCAAATATTCTAGTAGAATAGTAAAAAAAGCAAGCGATCTGACTATATGTTCTTTGCTGATACCAGACAAACTGATCAATCACGGGTAAAACTCATTCAGAATCAGACATGTGAGCTGGTCTCAAGTCACTGCATGCTGCAGAGGTGTGCACGGCTCTCAATGTCTGTGTTAACCTTGCTGCATAGCTAAGATTACGCACATCCTTAACTTTAAGCATGGGAATAATTCCTTTAATTTGAAGTATTTCTGTGAGTATTTGCAGGACTGGATCCTAAGTCTGAGCTGGTCTTCACAAAGATATTCAGGAAAATTAATCCAAATTAACTAAAGGCTTAATTTAAAGCAGATTAGTTAAAGTGCATTTAACCCTGTAAAGACTTTTCAAAATTAAAGTAGTCTTAATTCAGCTTTGTATAAAGCTTAATCCATTTTCAATTTATACTTTAAGTGAATTTGGACTAATTAAATTGAATGTCCTATGTAAATGAGCCAGAGGCCCTAATTCAGAACTATGTCCAAGCACAGGTATAAATCTATCCCTATGCAGAAAAGCATATCCTTGAAATCAGCTGTTTTCAATAAGATGCATACAGGTACTTAAATATTTTCCCAAATCCCACTCTTACCTAGTTTATATTCCTAAACCATTTGATATTAAGGAAAAATCATAGTCCAAAGGGTGAAAGACAGATAAATATATTTCATTTGCTGTCCTCCAGATGATAACGGTTTCTCCAGTGTGTGTACAAGAAATCTTCAACCACTGTTTTCTGCAGGAAATCTCTGCATGACACAGAATTAAAAACTGGTTCTTCGGGCTGGCATTATTTTTTCCTTAGAAGGGAAAAAGACTAACCCTTCATTTTCTGGGAGGACTTCATAATGGGGTGTTGTTTTCTCCACACAAGTTGGTGAAGCACCCTATCCATTCCCAGTGGAAAAGATGAATTCCAGCAATTATTTTTATCTAGGATTTTATGTCTTAGATTTTGCAACTCTTCTTTCAAAGCTCCTTTTCATGGAAGTGTACTCAAAAGTGTTTGAATCCAGATTATTTTCTTGCTGGATATGCAGCAAGAAACAGAAAAAGAAAGCTTTATAAAAAAGTCCGAATAAATACTCTACTTCATATGTAATTTTAAATACTCAGTGTCAGTTACATATGAGCTTAATTACTTCACTGAAGAGAGGTAAAACTGTACAGTAGTATTATCGTAGCATTGTAGCAACGAAGGTGTATTAAGTGGCAAGTTGTCTGCTAGGTACCTAAAGTGAACTAAGAAAAAAACACTACCTTGATAGCAGGAACTAGTTAATCACAAATAATGAAAAGACAGGCACCAGCTAAGTTGTAAATGATGGCCTTGTCCTTGGGAAGCAGAATGGACTGAGCAAAACAGGCAACCATTAATCAGGGTAAAAGAATCCTACAGAAGATAACGAAGGCAAGAGTTAATTAACCCAAGATAGGGGATGTGCTGCCTCAGAAAAACGCAAGAGAGCACGCGTCAGGACGGAAAGGTGAAAAGTGCACCCAGGAGGAAGACTTCAGGCCTTCATCAAAGACCCCTGTTGAAGACCACCAGAGAGACACTGCGCATGCCCGAGAGAGGGACGGACTGCGTAAATGAATTCGGAGAGAATGATTATAATATTCTTATTAGTTCCTGGAAAGATAATGCATATGTAGTAGCTAACAGTATAAATGATATAATCGGACTCCCTGTAAGCACGCACAGAAGGGCAGAGATATCTCCCTGTGTGTCCGGCGCTGTAAATAAAGAACACCGGCTTAACAGTCACATTGGCTATTGGGTTTTATATCGGCGATCTTTGAATCAACCTCCAGGATAAAATTTGCCAACTAAATTAGGTATGAAGCCAGAAAGGCTATTTACAGAGTCATGGAGCCTAGGCAGGCATCCCATGTCTGCTTACTCAGAGTGGCTTGGAGAAGTCAGCTCCCATGTGATACAGCTCAGTTCCTGATCCATCCAACTCATAGTCCAAACACAAATTCCTTCAGCAACCCCTTGTACTTGAATAGCCATATTCACACAGTGTCACAGAGCACAGGACAGCAATCTCCAAGACGCTAAAGACCTGAGATATTTTGATGTGTATGTGGTGTGCTGCATACTAACATAGAGAACCAGTATGGTTGTATTTTCATGGCGCTGATTCCAAGCAAATACTCTTCACCTCTCAGTGGGACAGTACAGTTTCCAGACACAAGCTCACTCACGAATCTTCACCAGATCTTCCTGTACTAGAAGGGGTATGGGTGGAAGTAGACTGTAGGTCTGCACTACCACATACCCACAGTCCACCTAGTGCAATGATGCAGTGACGAGTGATGCCCATGACAACACTGAGATTTGACAGCCCTGTACATCAAATTCACCAAGTGTCTCTATTTCGGTTAGCCTTCCCCAAGGAGAAGAGTCCAAAGAGATGACTTCTTCATGTTTTTCTAACTCATGCAGTGAGTTTATTTTATCCTATGTAGGTTCTTCAAACATACTTTTCGCTATGTTAGCTTGAGCACTGACCAGAAAGAGGAAGAGGATGTATTGCAAAGAGATCCAAGGGCAATTTACTACCATCCTGCTCAATGACTACCTAATTCCTGCTGCCAGGAACAGCAACTTGTTTGGCCCTCCTTTCTTTTACTGCCTGTCCTTACATTACTGTTTGACTGTCTGGTGAAGTTACTACTACCACCTTTCCCACTTTGATTAAAAAGGTGAAGAGAAAAGATACGCACAAGAATATAGACATGGTTGCCTTCAACAGTGCTTTGTGGAACAGCTGTGTTGTGAACATGGCAATCAGCAGCATAATGTGGAGGGGACACTGCTTGTAAATGGGGCTTCTTTTAAATTTCATTATCATCGATTCCAGACTTTCCACGGCTCACTTTTGGTTGGAGCGATGTTTCTGTGACACTGAGCTAAAAGAGCTTTTTAGATGTGTTTGAAGGCTGTTAGCCACCATCGTATGCCAGCCATTCTCTCCTTGTGTTCTGTAGCTGCTTTATATCAGGCACCCAGTGGTCACCACACCTGATGCTATCTCCTCTGAAGCAAAAGCTTTTACTGTTCTTCACTTGCAGATGTGGTCCGGATGAGGACCTGTGCCTAGCTGAAGAGTGAGCAGTAAAATATCCACTCCAGACACAGAAAAGCAACCTCTCCCATGCACATGTTCAGCTGGCAGCATTTAACAGGCACACAGATAATAAGGACACCTACTTCACTGCAAAACATGGTCAGGACTCGCAGCCATGAAATGGACTTGACAGCCTTCAAATTCTGTTTTACTGTGCTGGCTTACAGAGATGGCTGGGAGCCGATGTCGCAGCTCATTAACACTCAGTTAACACTTCTCTATATAGCACAGCATTGACTTTTACATTTTCTTAGTTTCAGGGGAGCAATGCATGTGGAATTAAAGGGACGGGTAATAGCTTAAGATACACAAAATATTACGAACAAATCAGTTTTAAAAACATGGAAATAAAAAAGCTACAATGTAAGTACCATTTGTGAATATAGACTCCAGGAGAAGCATTATTTCTACCTCGCCAAGTTTCCAGTGGATGTGATTTCTGAGAGTGCCAGCTTCAGGTACCGGAGACAGACATCTACAGAGGAGCAGCTTGTTATCTGAGGAAGCAGGCATCTAAATCAGCTTCTGTTTTCAACCTTATAGTGGCATCTGGTTTATTTAAAAAAACTTATAACTTAGGCTGCAAAACTGGGGAGAGTGCAACTCACTTTCTTTGATGCTGTAGCCTTCAGCTCTGAAAGCCAGAATGATCTCTTCTTGCAAATAAAGCAGTAACAGAGGAAGTGAAAATGTCAGACTGTGTTTGCTTGCCAGAAAACCTACTTTTTCCCATAATAAAAGAGAGTAATACCCGTGTGAAGTGGGGATCTTGTCTACTAGTTGCCTCAGTCCTCCGACAGCACAGTGAGAGCATGCAGGAGGTTAATAGGTAGGTCATCTTCCAGCCCTCCCCACTGCAACATCTGTCTATATTAACGAGTGGCCTTGTGCAGAATGTGCTGGAATACCACTTACGTTGCTCTCCATCGGCATGAACTCTGGTTTAGTGGCCGCCCTAGAGTCTAACAAAGGATTGGCAAGCAACAACCTGCAAAGCAACTAATGCTAGCCAGGAAGGAGGAGGGCATGCCAAGGGTGGCCCGCAGATACACTGACAGCCTATGCAGCTTCCCAGGGAAACCCTCCTCTCCCTGCCTCAATGACTTTGATGAGACAACCTCTCCTGAATGCTCAGCAGAAACAAAAGCTGCTTCTCTCTGCACAGGACTTTGACAGGCAGCATTTCCACTCCGCCCTCTTCCAGGTTCGAGCCTGCCAGGAGAGAACTGACAGAAGAAGGTACCCCTCATGCTCTCCATCGCCTGCAGGAGGTCATAAGTCTTTTAAAGGCCCCTTTCTTGCTAATCCAGCCACTCTGTGGACATCAAGGGCCTGATTGTGCTGCACGACACGATGCCCCAGAGAGCCACCAAGCTAGTTTTAAGAGAGCTAGTGTGGTAGTCGGAGCAGTATAGCGGCATTACTGCGAAGCTCCACCTGGCTCAATTAGCCCCACTGGAAACCACTTTGGGTGTCTCTGTGTGGCTTTGCATTGTGCCAAGTAAACAAATGCATACAGCACATTTGCAAAGACGGCCTTTACAACTACGCCAGAAACGTTCATGCACAGATTGAGTCGTTAAGCAGATTGCAGCTGGACGGCCATGCAGGAACTCTGGTGTTTTGCACATGGAAGATGGCAGGCAACAACTGAAGAAGCAGCTCCTGGCCTCTGATGGGGGCTCACCTAGCAATGAAGAAGCAGTCCTACCCGTGGAACATAAAAGGCTCTGAGCTTTCTTTTGGAAATGTGATTGCCACTGGTGACGGAAAGCAGTAGAAGAAGCAGCAAGATGATATATACAGACAGAAACCTACTTTTGGCTACAATGCCCAAGAGGAGTGTCTCTGCGTAATGCAATGAATCCCTCATTGGTGAGGGGCCAGATGGGACAAAGGCAAGCCTGATGCAACCTAGGGTTATGCTCCTATTTGCAAATGAAGCGGCTATAGTGTAAAGAGGACTTTCGATGACCTCTGTTCTTCACTTTTCCTTTCTCCCCACATAGCCCTAAAACATTCAGCTGCAGTCATCTTTCTAGCTGATCAGTCAGTGCTGGGTCTACTGAACGTTTTCTTCACAGGTATTTGAGAAACTGTAATTTATCGTAATACCATCTTTGGTTTTATTTTTTCTGATCTACCACTAATTCAGTGGGGTATTCCATCCCTGAAAAGCAGTAAAGTCTCTCATATTTTTAATCAATAAACAGTAAATGACACCTTTTTTTCAAATGTTACTTATATAGTCAAACACTGATTTCAATCATTGATCCTGATGTAAATTAAAAATTTAACTTCTCCATATTGTATGTTCTCCTCTAGTTCTCACCTACTTTATCTTCCAGACATCGGAGGCACAGAGTTTCCAGCGGGATGAAAAAACATTTTACTTCTCCCAACCACAGAGAAAGCTTAGTAATTTCACAGAACATTTTACATGAAAAATACAGCTTTGCATCTCCTTTCACACCCCAGAACACCCCAGATCAGAAATACAAAATATTTAGGGGCTCCTAAGTTGGCCAAATTTGACTCTTTGTTACAGCAAAATAAAAAAGTGCAACTTGCCACAGGAAGAATCTCCCCCATTTAATACTGTGTCCCTGCTATGGATGCACGGATGCACTTATATAAAAGTTATATAACTTATATGAACGAATGCTGTTTGACAGGGAAAAAACAAAGTTTTATAGCCAGCTTTATTTTGAAAAATGGCTAAATTATCTTACATGAAACCTCATTACCGTTTCACAAAAAATTATAATCGACTTAGGGTACGTAGAACAGAAAATTGCAATACCAACAGTTAAAGTTTGGTAAAAGACCTGAAAAAAGAATTACAGTGGGAAGTGTCAGGTGAGCTTAAGTGAAAGAGTTCCCACCTGCTTCCCCTGTAATGTCTTCATTATTGGGGTCTTGGAAATTATGGTGATAGCTGCGACTAATACACCTCAGACTAATATCCCTACATTAATCTCTTTGGGTGACATTGGAAAAATGCCTGTAAGTTAATAAGTGCTCAGCACATGGGAGGGTCAGGTTTGATAAAAGTGAACTACTTTTTCTGGGGCTTTGGCACTTAGCTACATACATAAGAAGCAGAAAATAGGACAAAACCGGCAAAGTAATATGGAAGTATGTGATGGTGGTTAATTAAAAGACTTGTACAGCTGAGGAATATGAATGCCCCCCTTCTGTCTTTATAGGTGATGTACCAGCTCCTCTCCCATAGCTCTTTGAAGACAGAGAATCCAGAAGTAACAGCTGAATTCTCAAATCAAAACACCAATGAGCTGGAATATTCCCCTCGAAAGAGATGACGGTGGCTTTATTGAAATGACTCTCCACGAAGTGGCTGGCTCCCAGAGTGTGGTGGGGGAGCCAGCCATCTCTTGGAACAGCTTTGGCATAAATGAGGAATAATCCCAGGCAGTGCCCATGCCATGCCTCTTGTCATCAGCTGCCGGTGCTGCCGGGGTGTTTAGTTTCAGGCCCCTGACTCCAGGAACACAGGCTGCCCCCTCAGCCAGCAGCTTCACTCGGTCTCATTCAGAATAAGGAATGAACAGTCGCACAACCAGGATTTTCAAGAAGGCACTTGGCGGGGCATAATGAGAGGGAGCCTGAGCCTCAGGGAAGAGACTACAAGGCAACGTTGCCAACCAATGCTGCTAGAAACAAAGCTCCTGCGCTAGCATCTCCTCTGCCAGGAATAAGCATGAATACCAGCCAAGCTCACGTTCCAGTAGACTGCAGGAGTATTTGAAGAAAAAAGCCATCAGACACCCTGAATGGAAGATCATCTTGCTCTTGCCAGTCTGCCCAGCGTAGGTGAGCTGGTATATTTACAGATGCATTGGTTTACGGAAAAATGAAATAACTACAAGTAACGGCAAAAGCACCACCGCATTTACCCAGCATAAATAAACTTGCAACAAACACATCTTGCACGCAAACTGTTGGGGTTCTTTAGCATGCAGTACTGTGGCTCAGACAGAACAAAACAAAACAGAGCACTTAAAGAACCGTATGTTTGTTTCGCTATGCAGTATATATAACACAAACTCCGCATCCAAATTGAGCAGTAAGTCCTTATTGCTCTCCATTGCGCAAATTGCCAAGTTGCACATCAACAATTGCTTCAGTTTCAGAGAAAGTTGAACTTAAGAGGTGGAATTATTTGCAAAATAAAATGAAGTGTTGATGGTCGTGTCCTCACCATATGATAAAAGGATATTTCACCGAGCTTCAGGATGCAGAGCAACAGCATGGTCCCTCCTGTGATCTCACTCAGGGAAAGGTCAGCTAGATACAGAAATTATATTTACTTTTGGAGCATTCAGCTACGTAAGCTACCAGCTGAGAAAAAAGTGCTGAGTGACTCAGAGGGATACGCTTCTACAGCCCCAATATGAATTGAAGTTATGAAGGGTTAACAATGAGAAATCATGGAAGATGGTTCAATCGACAGATCTGTGCCCACTGTTCCAGAAAGAAAGCCCAAATGTTCCCAAAGTAGGGAGGATTCTGCAAAGCATTTACAGCCGTTCTCTATTTCACAGATAAAAAGGTGCATATACATCCATGTTACCATGGAGAAAAGCTACATCTTTGCTCTCCCCTACTCGTGGATTTCAGGCTTTGAACTTTAGATTAATACAGGTCACTTTTTACCTTCACCTACCCTTCACCACAACACAGAAGGGCCTGAAACTGAAAAGATAAACCATTTAGTAACGGACCCATAGGGTTAGATTAAAACCCCAGACATTATACTAGAACTCTCAAACCTTTGGCATGTTTAAACCTAGCACCGCATTTTGCGTGCTACCAATTTTTCTAACATGTTGGATCAAATCCTGAAGCCTGACCACTCAGGCCACATTCTGATATCTTTCACAACGAGTGGTATTTTTTTCCTTGAAGGACCCCCAGCTAACAGAATTTGTACAAAGAGAGACAGAAATGTGACACTTTCTAGCATTCAAAATCTGGATTCAAATTTGTATTTTACAGGTTGAGTCTAGCCCACGATCCAACTCATTTGGCAACATTTTTTCTTCTAATTGAGATATATAGTTCAGCATGAATGAAATACTTCCACAGTTAAAGAATACACTAAAAAGCCTTTTTCCAACAGTTAATTAAAATTAATTTTAAAGTAGTAAAAGTCTGATTATAGAATGATGTCATTTGCATGAACTAACTTCATTCTAACATTAGGCTAAGTCAAACCAATAAAGTTAATGAATGTGAGAAGAGTAGCAGTGCTTTTAGCTGAAATGAAGACTTTCAGCACTCTGTGTTAAAACAGGTAACAATCTCCTAATCTTTACTTTGATATGTGCTTTATTTCTGCATGCACATTAGTGGCAGGACATAAATTAATTAGTAAAATGAAAAGAAAGACCTGTACGGTGATACACATATTTAAAAATTCAAACATCATTGTTCTTTATGCTGTTCTCTTTAATCTTAACTTTTTCTCTTGGAAACTGAACCTAACCTCTTCAATGCACATATTGCTCAGGGCCCCGTGAGGCTAACCTGACTGCTGCTCTATATGGGCTTCCAAAAAAGTGAGAACACTTCAGGTATAAAAGCAGTACAGAAAAGAGACTACGCAAAAATGGGACTTTCTCATTCCTCACATACCAAAACAAGACAAGGGAGTTTCACGGCTGAAGGGCACACTGCAATTCACCAGCTGATCCCGAGGGTCCTCTTGGAGAGCACCACGAATGCATCTCTCCCCATCACCCACATAAGCCCGGGTTCAGGAAGGGAGGTGAGCTTCCATATCTCCCCTCCACACATAGTCAAGGCATCAAGGTGCTCATTCAGAGCCAGAATTTAGGACTTGCCCTTGGATCCCATGGTTTAGATGTAGCCGGTACCTACCTACTTTATAGACAAGAGCAGCTGCTCACCAGAACACCCCCAACACGCTTGAGAAAACTCTGATCTGAGAAGATGAGCTAACTTTTACCCCAAGTCTTGCGTCATCAATAACATTTTCTGTTGATAACGTTGGAGCAGAAAAGATCTCATGAGTCATTGAATCTGAGGTCCTTTACCGTAGAAACTACATCACAAAATCTCTTCCATAAAATTACCAAGCATGGTCTAGTAACAAGCTAAACTGTTTGCCACCACCACTCTTCCTGGGACACTTTTCCAGAGCCTCACTATTTGGATGACTGAAAACCTACTTCTATTTTCTCGCTTTAATTTATATACCCCTGGGGTTTTTTACTATAAGCAATGATAAGCAAGCCAAAAAGAGCTTAGTTTAATTCTTGAAACCAGCATGAGCAAAGAAAGTCAAAGGAGAAGGTACCTCTTGGGAAGTAAGCAAGTTAGAATTTGAAGGTATAAGAGAATATAAGCATCCATTGTTCTCATATTCACCACTGACGGGTATTAATCGAATTTTCTTGACCTACATAAACTTTTACCTGGTTTAGTTTTATTACCAGCAACACGGTCCTATTATTTAGAATCAGAGGAAGTTGTACCTCCAACTGTCCTCTCAGCACCTCGCCGAGAACACGCACTTCAGATTTATGGATACCAAAGAACCAAATGATGTTTATGAGGACCGTTAGAGAAAACTTCAGATATAATACAGCCTAGAAAATGTTCTGATTAAAAATGTTTATTTACAATAGAAAGGGGCACATGCTTTCACAGATGAAAACCACCATTTTTTAGCCAATTCTAGTTTCAAGCGGGAAAGGATATAAAATCTTGAATTTAAGTTTAATTTCTGAGTTACAAGTGGCTCAGCCTGTGTTCTCACACCAGTCCCTTATCCTCTTTCTGTCTCCATTTCCTCATCTTTAAAATATGGGTAATAATACTTCTGTATCCCTTGAGTGCTTCTTAAGCTTAATTAATTCAATGCTTTACGAAGTGCTTTCTGACCCAGAGATGGGCGTGCTACACATATCCAAAGGGTTCTATTTTAGACCATTTGTAAATAAATAAAACTGTACTTTCTATATCTTATTTTTAATACCGAATAGTAATAGCCTGGCCTCAAGCGATCTTCTCTCATGGAAAAGGCATTGGAAGCCAGGTCTGCAGCCAGCGTTTTCTCCCAGGTCAGTAGTCCTCCCTTGCCTGGGGGAATGTGAGAATGTGGCTGCAGGCCAGCCCTCTCTGCACAGAGGGAGGGAATTGGAACACCAGGCCTCTGGCCAGACTTGCCAACCAAAACTGCACTTTTCTCATAGAAAGCTAATGGGAAAACGCGTGTGCACACCAATGGGTCTCGCTCAGCTGAGGGCTGGGCAGCTGTCCTGCTAGGAAACGAACGTGACACAGGGGCAGCGACTTGTACAAGAGCTCAGGGGGCCCTTGTACCTTGAAGGGAGGGGAAGTGGAGGTCAAAAAACTCTGGCTGGGCTTGTACTTCATTAGGACTACAGCTCCACCAATCACATTGCTTAAGGTAGAACACAATTTTTGGCGTTGACGCTCCGCTGTAAGGCCGAAGATGGGAAGCCCAAGATGGGTCCAAGGCTTTTCAACCAGGGTTAAAGTGTTTATGTGTATTCAGTTGCCAATGTGTATGGAGTAGGGAAGGAATAAGAATTATTTGCCTATTAATTCTTAGCCAGGAAGGGTCTATTACTCTCTAAACTGAAAGTAACCAGGGCAACTAGGATGATTTTCCTGCAATACATCTGTTAAAGTTGGTTTTGCTCCTACACATTATGGTGAAAATTAATCAGAAGGCGACTTCTGGCTAGTTGTGACGTTGCTTTAAAATTAAAGAATGGCTTGTCATGGAAAGAGCGTGGTTCAGTGGTTGAGCAGCAAGTTCAGACTCCCGGAAGCCCAGAGTCTGTTCCTTATCCTACCAGAGGCACGAGAGCGGTACCTGTATTTTCTGCAGATCTCCTCGTGGGGAATGCAAAGTGCCTTGCACTATTTTAAGTCACCGCATCTCTGTATCTCAGTACTCCATGTGTACAATGGGAGACAATAGCAAAGAAGTCTCACAGGGACTGTGAGATGCTCAGATGCTAAAGAAACAGAGGCCATATGCGTTCCTAAAATAAGTAACAGCATGGATAGGGCTATTTTGGGACAATAGAGCTGGGCTAGCTTTGCATGCAACTGCCTCCACCACAGCAGAAACAAAATCTATAGGACTTTAAAAAACACATGAATACACGTATGCACACTCCTGTATGTTACATTTCTAAGGTAATGATTTTGGGTTTTAGACTGCTCAGGTGATACCATTCAGAACTTCCAGCAGCTACTGAACTCCCCTTTAAAGTGGCATAGATAACGCTGTGAGCTAGTGTCAGGTAGCTCAAGAGTAGGGAATTACCAAAGAGTGATGTCCAGAGAAGGGGACAGTGGTTCAGTGGCTGCCGGGGGTGCCTGGTTTACCCTGGCTGCCCACACAGGCAGGAGGAGTGAGGTGAACATCAGTGCCATATGCAGGACCAGAGCGGTGCGGTGAAGAAACAGTGATGGTGGTAACGCTGTCTCATTTCAGTAAGTTTCTGGATGAGGCTCTAAATATCGGGCTTAACCACCTAATGTGCCTAGTGGTGGCTTATGCCCTCCCACAGGTCTAACTTTTTATACCTACTTCTGAACAATAAAAGAGAAAAGCTTTGAAATATATAGCTATAAAATAAAGAGCACGTGGGGCATATATATATATATATATATATAGCTTATGGCTGTTTGCCATAACAGAGGTCTTCACAAATGTGCTTTTCCTTGTCAGGTACAGCCATGCCCCAGACTACGTCGTAATCCAAGTTCCAGGGAGAAAAGAGGACACCAAACAGGATTGCTTGAACTTGTAAACAGACTTTCAGCCAACTGGAGATGAGAGCAGGTCACAAAGGTTGCTGAACGTATGTCTGGCACCCAGGCACCTCATCACCCAGAAATAGCTTAGGTATTTATTTAAATATGGTCCTAGCAATTTGGCTGGTGTTCAGCGTAGAGATTCAAGTCTGGTTTGATCAAATATCCCAGAGCTTCACATTTTAAACTGTTCTTTTATATGTGTGTATTAGCACATATACCCATATGATACATTTCGCATTGTTGCTTAAATTAGAAATGTCACAGTGATGTTCACTGCCTTTTAAATCCAGGAACAGATGCGAAAACTGGAGGATTGTGAAAAATTAATTTTGAAAATCATGTTTCCCCAAATCTCAAAAATATTCACATTTGTGTTAAACTGCTTTACATATTCTAATCTATTAACTCTTATTTAAGAGTAGTTCCCAAGTTTCTTTGCCAGCAAAGGTATAGCTATATGTACATGCAAGATAAATTATTAGGCAAAATCACTACAATCATCAAATTTTCACTTAGGGCTCAGCTCCAAAAGGTGCTGAGCACCACAGCCAGATGCACTCGAAGTCAAGAGAATGAATGTGCTCACAGAGATCAGTGTAACATGCATCAAAGATAGAGATAATTGGAATGACTCGCTATACTAGGTGTAACCGCAAGCTTTTGGTAGGAGAAAGGGCTGCAGGGGTGACCTGTGTAGGAGGTCCTGTGTAGGTTCAGTTGTGCACCAAGACTGAAACAATGAAAGGAGCAGATGGTTCCTCTGCAAAAACATACTTAGGAAAGGTGGTAACCACTAAATACGAGGAGATACTAGAGAAGGAGGGATGCCAGAGCAGGCACAGGACAAGAGGAGGTGCACGATGAGGTGCCCAAGGAAGGGAAAGAAAGACACCAGAGCAGGAGAGATGCTGCAGAAAAAGGAGGAACAAGAGGAGCCTAATCCAGGGCAAAGCAGAGGCAAAGTAAGAGGAAATGCTTGAGCAGGGGTGAGAAGTCTCTGGAGCAGGTATGCCTCTGAGGGGTCTGTGGTCCATGGAGGAACCTCATCAGAGCATTTAAGAAACAAGGCGCAGAGAAAGAAAAGGAAAAACCACACACTGGCCACCTTCTCCTGTGATGCCCATAGTCTCATCAAAGGGACGAAGCATAACGTGCAGGGAGGAAACTGGGGATGGGGAACGGGAGGAGAGGTTTTGCAGAGGGAAATGAAATTTTCCCTGAGTGTTTGTCGTCTTTATTTCTCAATACTGGAATCAAGAATTAGAAGTTTACATTAATCGCAATAAACTAAATGCTGCGAAAACCCCCAACTTAACACTGCTTTTTTGTCTATGGCGTTTGGATAACAAGAGAACAAACCAAAACCTTTACTCCAAACCTGAAATAACTACCCACAGTTCAGCAAAAACGAGAACCTTTCCCCTCTGCCGTCTTTCTTTATGTTTTCACCATACGAACCCCAGATCCAAACAGGCCTGCACTTTATGAATTGGACAATGCCCAATAACTATGGGAATTAAAAGATAATAACGTGCTAAAACACTGACTGCCAGAGCTAGACAGACACGAGGGACAAGAAGAAATGTTTTTCCTGACTCTCCAGCTGCTTTGAATTCAGCTGAAACAGTCTCTCTCTGAGAAACCACGCAAAAAACGGCTCGCGCTGTGCAAAGCCGGCCCGCCTGCTCACTGGGGAGGGACTCAGTCAGCCCAGGACATGGAGGAAGTGACATGAGCCTTCTGAAGAGGGGGCCAGATTGCTACCCGTGCCAAGATATGTCGAGCCCAGGAGAATGGATGGGATGCTAGGGGGAAGCTCCCCATGCTGATTCTTGGACGATGCTGGCCCTTGCCCAGGCTCTCTCATCACGGGGTGATTGAACTTGCAAGAACTGGACAGGGTCCCTTCAGGGCTGGAGCCAGATAAGCGACAAGAGAGTGGAGTTTCTCTCGCTCTCCAGCTTCATTTCCCTTGGCATGTTGAGGATTCCTCACTGCCAGACTAACCACCCCAAAAGCGATGAGGAGTTTGAGAACGAGCCCTGATGGTTGTTTAATACTCACAACAGCTGAACAGACCTTGGAGTTTCCTGCTTTCTTCCATCCCAAACACCGGAGTACTGCAAATGCTAAAATTAAGATAAACTCATATTTTAACTGCAGCCCCTGCAGTTCTTCCACCCATACCCCACTTCTGCCAAACAGGTTCAAACTCAAGTACTTTGTGGACAGCAGCTAGAAAGGGCCAGAAATTTGCAGAAAGCTCCTGTGGATGATTTATGGGCAAACCATTGCTAATTCACCAAGTGTGTCCAATTTTTAGGTATGATTGCCTTTTCAGTCACTCCACAGATCTCCAGATAAAACAAGGGCTGCGATTAGCACTTTAGGGGATGTATAATCAACAACCAGCAAGGCTGAGGTATGCAGGCACTATTTATCTCAATGAAACTCCTTTTAGATTATGATGACCTGAATTTAATTACATGAGTTTCATCCATCAGCTGACACGCGGT
This sequence comes from Bucorvus abyssinicus, assembly GCA_009769605.1. Lineage (NCBI taxonomy): Eukaryota > Metazoa > Chordata > Aves > Bucerotiformes > Bucorvidae > Bucorvus > Bucorvus abyssinicus. The sequence goes on from CM020030.1 coordinate 38,133,856, forward strand.
CTCTCCAGTCAGATTCTCTCAGAGCGTTGAACTTGCAGCATAACCAAGAAGACACCAGCCCTTAAATAATCTTCTCTAAAGCATGGAAACACACAAGTTCTTTTAGGTGGCATTTTTTTTCTTTAGTAGGGCCTCTTTGTTAGGCACAATGAGTCTAGTATACCCGTGTCCTGTAAAACTTCACTGGCTTATTTGTTTTGTGTAAAGTAGCACAACACAGCTGCTCTTTATGGACCGAAACTTTTAACTGGCATTGAAATGACCCTTGGCTTCATTTTATAAAGCTGTGGAAAACCTCAACCTGTGATTATTTTGTTAGCTTTAAAAATGACTTCTGTTTTCACATGCCTTTAGTAGTCTCTAACTGTGCTAGGGAGTTAGCTGTGCAATTTCCCTGGGCTGATTTGGAAGCTATTGTTTCTGCCATAAGATCCATGCGTGTGTTTGTAGCATGGAAAGTTCCAGTCTGTAACTCAAAAGCTGCCATTCAATTAGATAGGGACATTTCAACTTCAGTCTGGCAAAAACGCTACCGTGATTTCCCAACACCACAGATTGTTTATCTGCACAGAGACCCTCCAGATGCTCGTGCTGTCACATACATACCGTTGAAGTTTGTCCAACAATGCTCCAAGATCCTAAAAGCGCTTACAAAATCAAGCTCAGCTGACTCACCAGCAGAGAAATCACACTGAAATGTGGTAAGAGTAGGAACACTGCAATGAAAGCAATGAGCACAATGGGCAGGTACAAGCAGGTGCGTAGCACCTCTGCACAGGTAGTTCAGGGCAGAAAGGGACCTCCAAAAGCCCCAGTTGCTCAGTTCTTCATTTTGACAACCAATCCATCATTTGATTTTCAAGACAGGCAAGAACAGGTTCAAAGCATTTAGGTCCTGACTCAAAGCTCCGCTGGAATCAGAAAGAAAACGCCATTGCTGTAGGGGTTGGAGGTGTAGGTCTGTGATGTGCCTTTGAAAGAACATCAAATAAAAGATTATAAAACACAATAAATTGCCGTATTTCATGTGGAAAACTGTTTTCTAAAGCTTTATTTTTCATAGTAGTTTTAATTTTGCTTGTAGCCTTTTCTATTTGTTTGAAATTTTGCTTCTCTCCATGATCTAAACATTGAAGAATGAAGCATCATTACGCTGAACTGCAAGGAACATCCATCACAAACAAGCCCCCAGCCTTGCCCAGATCCAGCTCTCTGTTTCTTAGGCCCCTCAGAGAAAGACCGCAGCCTCACCCTCATAAGTAAAGAGGAAAAAAGTGCTTGTTGTCAGGATGACAGTTTCAGAGCAAGATACAAGGAAGCAAAAAATATTGTTGCCTGAACTCATCCATGGGGAACAGGCAGTTTCTACTGGGGCTTCTCTGCAAGGAATGTCACTACCACCATGGGGATTTCCCCTGCAGCAAGAGAAATCACCTCCAAACTCTGCCCATGGAGACCGCACTTCCGTCAAAGTCGTCTCCCAGCGGAGGAATGGACCAGCCCATTGCCCCACTCAAAATCAGCTAGAGGGAGAGAATAATTTTCACTCATTAGTTTTTGTATCTGTTAGGGGAAAGGGCTCTGGAGCATTCTTGAGGCCATCAGTAAAGGAGGGTGGGGTTAGCTGTAAAAAGAAGCGATGAACAATCAAAATCAGTTAAATCATGTAAGAGCAGTGGAGTTTGGGGAATTACAAGGGGTTTGTCTCAAAATTCCTTTCAATGCAATGTGTTGAGGGAGACATAATATCTGATGGTGACACCAGTTCAGTGGAACGTTAAGCCGGTACTTAATGTAAAGTTAAAATAAGAATGAACTGAAGGAAAGCATAATCCACAAACTTTCCACGGGTTTTTTTCAGCTACATTTTTGCAGGGATTTATTGCTTACTTGACCCAAGAAACAACCATTCCCAATCTATTCCCATTTTTCTCTTCTAGGAATGGGCCAAAATCCTTTTTTTTTTCTTTCTCAGAAATTTAACTTTATTAAAAAATTAAATACTCGCCACCCTCCTGCTTATGGAGAAGATGTTACACCACAGACTTCAGCAGATGCTCATAATTACACAAGTGTTTTCCTGAATCAGAGTTTGGAAGAGAAAACAGCATACAGCAGTAGAATGCTAATTTTAACCCACTGAAGTCGCCGGAGAAGGCCTGGCACTACCATGGTTGAATTTGGTTGGGCATGCGCATACGTCAGGGGTTTGTTTTAAAAGCACAAGACTACAGAATGTCAAAAGGAAGGAATTAGTATACTTAAATATATATTCTCCTCTCAGAATGCTGTGCACAGATGCCGCTGTAATGAGTTTGATTAAATCTCTCAGGTTCACCTGTGCCATCCTGTAATCTTTAGAGACACAGGGAAAAATATCTTCCAAAGAGTTCTGGTTCTCAAAAATACTTAGCTCCCAGGGCAGCAGCTATGCACGTAGACATGAAGGAGATCTAACCAACGTCATGTTAGCCCAGGGGTGGGAAACCTTTTCCTTGTTGAGGGTCAAAAAGACACATCTAGCCCCACTACCACTCACCTTATCTAAAAATGAAAGGAATCCCACAACATGAAATAAAGTCACAGGTCACAGCCAGCCAACAGCCAATATTTCCCATCCTTGCCCCAGACAAAGCTTTGTGGAGCATGAACCTTATCTGCTTGCCTGTAACTGCAAAGCCTAATGCACATATACATCACACCGTAAAAATCGCCATTTCCATAGCGGAACACTATAGGTTCTGACACGGCCCACACTTTCATAAGTGCTGTTGTATTCATAGTCCTGCTTATGTAATGTAACGTGTAAAGACTTCCTGCAGACTTAGGGGGAAAAAAAAAAGAAAAAGCATGACTTAAAGAATTAACTACCTTATGGATTTCAGAATGGGGCAAGAAGTTTTCTGGTCTTCCTGATGTAAGTCCTTTATTTGCCTGATTTACAAAATAAGAAAATACTCACTCTTCCTTTCTTACCTCAGTAAGCTGCTATGAAGACCATACATACAGTGCACTGAATATGCAAAATAGCATTTAACTGTGACATTTGACCTCACATTCAGCAACCAGAAAAACACTTTCCTTTAAATTCCATCTCCTTTTATTGGAAAATTATTTGCTTCAGAAAATTTGTTTCTGACACTTTCAAAAACCATATTGTGTGATAACTTTCTTTTATTCTCATCATTTATTGGCTTGTTAAGCCATTTCGTTTAGTGTTAATGATGCAAACCATCTTGTTTAATGCTTTGATGCTGCCCAACATATTATTGCTTTGGTCTGCAGAATAGGGCATTTTTAATATCGCTCTTTTAAAAAACATTATCATTATTTAATTTTTATTACGTAAGTTTTACAAAAATGCCCTCTCACATCAAGTAATTTATAGATTAACTAATACCACACAGCTTTTAAAAATCACTGCAGCGTTCCAGAACATTGGCCTAAGACATCATAGCAAGAATTTTATGAGCTCTTGTGTTTGGGACAAGCACTGTGATTTATCCACACTACAATGTCCCTTTTTAACAGTCAAGCACAGCACAATGCAAAGCAGTGTCACCGCAGCATCACTGCCCTGGAATGTCATGTTCACTGCCACAAGAATGTTCTAGGCAGAAGTTTTCCAATGAGAGACAATGTAGCTTTGGGGGCAACCTTTTACTTCAACAAAGTTCCTTGTTCAAAGAGACGAGAAAGTGACTTTTCTGATTCTTAAGAGACTGTTGACAGTAAAAACACAGGCTGGAGCAAGCAGAGTGGCGAGCGGAGCTGCTGCAGGAAAATGCTGCAAAACTTTTTTATAACTACTACCAATCGGCTGGTGGGGCATCAGCGGGACTACACTGAGGTGTCAGCAACAGAATTACCAAAGAATACAGCCCTCTCTTTGTTACTAGAGGTAAGATGAAGTCCTTGCAACCTTACATGGGAGAAAGAAATGAGAATATGTTGAAGGTCCAGAATTCTTTCATGGTGGTACAGAAACATAGCAGAGGCACTTTGCTTTATGGACTCAGGCTGCAGGTCCCTAGCCACCCCACTACCTATATGTTAACTTCAGCTACAAATTTCGTGTTACTCGAGCACTTCTTCAACTTCAGCACCGGAATTACAGTGACGTGCTTCTGACCTCACTTTCAGGCAGGTTTCTATGGCATCATGGACTGTCACCCCTGGCTTAACATTGCCACTGACGTTTGCACCCTGTTCCTAATGGATGTAGCAGTTCTTCGGGCTTCATTTCTGCTTTGAATGGTTTACAAGGAAGTAAACATTTTTAATGTGCTCCAAGAACAGGCAGTACAAAGATTAAAGAAAAAAAAAAAATACACCAAATTCTGCAAATGTGCAATGGACATTCTCTGTTACATGATTAGTATATATAAAATAATAATTTAAAAAAGGTAAATAATATACAGTGCCTGCGTAGTAGGGTCTCCAAAACTGTAACTTTCTATCAGCAAGATCCTTGGTTTTACAGGTCTTACTGTGGGTTTTGGGGTGTTTTTTAAGAAATGGAATAAGCAAAATTTAATCAGAGGATTCAGTCTAAAGCATCTTTTACCCACTCACCCAATCCCAAAGTTGATCTCATGGTTGTTTCGGTGGTTTGTTGGGGTTGGTTTTTTTTTTTTTTTTTTTATGATATCCTATCTTTCACTATTCCAGGTTACAACTTTTTCTTTTCAATTCCAATAGTTCCAGTAACTGAATTGTTTACTTTGAGACTCTATTTCTTCCTGCATGATTCTCAGCTTCTGTTGTGTCATTATGCGAAAGACATCTTTATTTGACATTGCATGGAGGCTTATGAGAATAATATACTTCATGCCTCATCTTTGTATTTAATTTCAAGCCACTAAAAGGTAAACTTCATTCAACCCTGTTGAGGTTATCTATCTGTCTTATCCCGGATCCACACCTGGCTAGGAGAGCTCTTTCACACAACTGCTCAGGCAAAACCCTGCATTTTCCATTGCTAAGGCTGCTTCCTCACCCACAGCTCAGAGCCCTTTTGACCAATTTTTCTTTCACTTTGTAAACAGATTTTTTTTTTTTCCTTTTGTAAACACAGGGGACCTCCATAATGGTTATTTTAAATCTGATAACAACTCTCCAATAACCCGATGACATTCAAAAAACCATGAGATAGAAATCAGCCAAACAAGTCTACAATTAGTTTGGGAGTCTAATAGGGAAAGTACCCAAAGGAAGCAACAAAACTTACTTATAGAAATTGTTAAATGAGACAAAGATATTGTGAGCTTGAAAAGCCTTTCTGTGGCTTACAATTGAAACGCCAAATCCTTCCTTACCCTCCCAAAGGTGTATGTAACTACACTGTGGTTTCAAATTCCATGAGCTAAGATGCACTGGGAAAAGGGTCATTTTCTCATATGGTATATTACCGAAACCAGTCTCATATCTCCCTTAAGTTCACCGTTTGGCCTTACAGATGTTAGCTATCATACTGCTATCCCTTCAGCTCTTCAAGCATGCTATCTCCTCCCACAACAGCTATCAATAACAAACAAGACCCAGGACACAGTGCAACCGCGTATTAGAAGAACTGGCCTGATTTTCCCAAATACTAAGTCACTACTAAAGAAAGTGTGATTACCAGGAGAATGGTCAGCGTGCTTGTGTTTAGGTGTCTCATTTGGAAGCCTAATTTGAAGGGCACAGAAAAGAAAAATCTGGCTTAAAGCCATGGATACATAGTCAATTCAGGTATGAATCCATGATGGTGTTGAGACGGTCCCACCTCCAGCCAGTGGCTCCTGCATCATCACTTGCAGCAATGTCATTGTCTGTATGGCCACACCATGACCTAGCTCCCAGAGCTGATCTCAGAGGAGTGACCCATCCCAGAGGAAGAAAAGCTCCCTTGATTTGAGCTTTAGCACAAGGGAGGCAGCAGAAGAAAGGGGAAGGAACTGGGAATTTTTCTGGCAACAGCAGCAACTGGATTAAAATGACTGTTTAATCATGTCCCCTGACTTAGACGTATGGTCAAGAGGTGCAGTGCAGCCTAAGCTAATTAAATGCTATCAAAGCACCGAAATGGGGAGGGCACCACTTCCTCCACTCCCATTCACACATTTCTGCCTCTTCCCTTGCCCTACCTTTGATATATTTTGCCTCTCAACAAGTTAATTCAGCTTTCTGAAGTTTAAGAAAACCAGCTCCAGAAAAGAGCTGGGTCAGAATAACCACCGAGTAAACTGAGACCCACAGCCAATGTGATACAGAGCGGGTAATAACCAGACTGGGGCTAGAACAGAAACATCATCACCCCTTTCAAAAGCAAGAAGCTATAAGCTTAGCTCAGCAATCTTCACACTAACGGTTGCAATGATTACCTTAAAAATATAGGACATATCTAAAGCACCTGGACTCTTCAACAGGAGTTTCTATTGAACTCAGGATGGAGATAACATAAAAGCTTAATGACAACAAATTATATTTTAAGTCTTAACTACTCCACCGTTAACCATTTTAGTAGAAATAGCAAGCTAAGGTGTTTATCTGCTGGAAGTGACTTCTCCCCTGGGTGAACTTCAATTAAATCTCTTCAAGCATAGGGGGAAGAATGTCAAATTTAACTCTCTCTCTCTCACCACATCCTAAATCTTCTCAAACTGGAAGAAGAGGTGTATTTCCAGAAAAACTGAGTAGTCACAAAGGAATATTAGGTTTGTGGGGCTGCAAAACACAAGAGGTCATAGCAGAGAGGCCTCATTAACCAAAAGTATAAAAGACCATATTTGTCCTGCTCAGTTGGAGAAGTGATAAAGGCAGATTTTAGAAGCCAACTCTTAAACCTGCTAGCTATGGAGAAAGTGTAAATTAGCTTTACCCTTCACCGAAATGGAGCCGAAGCACCCTGCTCTGCTCTCACAGCTGTGTATGAGTACGCATGCAGGTAGTTACTGCTGCGTTGCTGCCCTGCTGGGGAGTCAGTCCCCAACTTACTGTGTGAGAAGCGGCTGACATGCCTACACCTATAAGCTCAGGTTGGGTTTTGATGTTAACGTTAGACAGTTCTGCCAGAGAAGGGATAATGCGCTTGGTACATTTTGTATATTCTGCATTTAGGACAGGAGGGAGGAATGCCATTTCACACTACTTAAACCCAATGCCCCAATATCTCCCCTCTAGCTGGTTAGCCTCTAGGGCTTCTTGGAAATTGGGAGAAATTGTAGAAACAAAACCGAATATCAAAGTTGCAGGTGGGAGACCAGGTAGAGAAAGAACTGGAGTAGGACAGAGGCTTTTGGGGAGGGAAGGATTACCAGTGTTTCCCTATTGCATGACCAAAGCCTCTCTCCTGCTTTACAGCTTCTCCTCTCCAGAGCTCAGAGCCACGATTGAAAGGATGTAGAAAGGATTTAAGACCTTTTTAGGTGTTCAGAACCTCTGAAAATGTCAAACAAAAACTCAGTCTAACTCATTTCTTTAGCTTTTGGACAACTAAAGTACCAGCTTAGGTCTTTAACAAGAATTAGGAACAGAGATGTTTTAAGTGTTGTCAGCTAAAACAACTAATAAGTTACAAATTGTTGTGAATTACCTTCTTACCTCTTATGAAACCGCGTAAACTCAAACAAGTGGGATTGAATAATTCAAGTTCTCCACTGCCCTGGAAGGAATGCCAATTTCACCGCAGTTCCCACCAAATGTTCGTGTTTCCTTGTTCTGGCTCAACTTCTGTCACCCACTTCAGCGACGCTTTTAGCCACTCTTTACTAGAAAGGCTGGGTAGTGGGACAGAACAGGAACCTGTAGAGGGGACACTAAATGAAGCTCCCCCGAGAGGCTGCGTTTCGTTTAACTTTCGGTTCGAGTACGAGAATACAAACCCAGCGAGGCTGCAGCCATGTGTTCGACCGCCAGGTGGTGCCAGAAGCGCTCACGATCCGGGGATGCTCATTCAAAACATCTACCAAAGGCGGCTGGCAAACCTTTGGTTTGCTTAAGTCCTTATGGCTCTAATTATTAAGAAAAGCTGAATGAAAATGTAACGAACAAATCAACTATAATTCACATGCATCACACACATATCTTAATTTCGCTCCACAATTTCAGGAAAAGACTGGGTTTCTTCTGCCCAGGCTTCCTTCCTCATTAGTGTGACAACCTCAACACACAGAAGCTGTGAAACTTTTAATTATATCAAATATCCTTAAAACCATACTCTCTCCCTACTTTCAAGGCCATTAAAGCAGCACATTAAAAATGTGTTTTGATTAAGTCGGTGTTTTAGACCCAGCTGGCAACCAAGCACCACCCAGCCACTCTCACACTCCAGGAAAGAGAAAACACTACAAAAAACTTAAGGGTCGGGACAAAGGACAGGCAGGGCTCGCTCACCAGTTATGGTCATGGGCAAAAGACAGACTCGACTTGGGGAAACAAAATCAATTTAATTTAAACAACAAAACCGCTACCAATTCACCAGAGTAGGACAGAGAGAAAAACAACAGGATCTTAAATATATCTTCCCCTCCACCCCTCCCTTCTTTCCCAGGCCCAGCTTTGCTACCTCCACCCCACCACACAGTGTGGGGTGGGGAGAAGAGATGGGGGTCACAGTCAGTCCCAGTCCACTCCACATTGCTTTTGCCACTTCCTCCTTCTCAAGGGAAATACTCCTCACAGTCCTCCCCTGCGGCAGCGTGGCGTCCCTCCCATAGAAGACAGTTCTCCAAGAACTTCTCCAAACAGCATGGGGAGTCTCCTGAGGACAGCGGTTCTCCCTGTGTGTGACGAACCGCCCCAGCACGGGTCTCCCTCAGACTCATGGCCTTTTTCAAGAACTCTTCTCCACCGGTGATCTCTGAGGACTGCAAGGGCCCTGCTCCAGCAGAGGCTCCTCCATGGGCTGTATACGGTCTGTCATCTTATCACAGGCTGAAGGGAAATGGCTGCTCCAGAGTGTCTCCCCGCCTCCTTTCTCACTAAACTGGGTGTCCACACGTGTTGTCTCTGTCTACTCCCCTCCAAAACAAAAGAGAGCTCCCAAAACAAAAGAACCCCCACCCCAACAACCTCACCAGACACAAACCCAACACGGCTGACTTAATTAAAAGACAGTGATTAACGTGACTTTGAAACTACCAAAACTAAGTCACCTCTTCTGTGAGGATTACAGATGACCATCTTCCTCAGAACTGCTACATCAAAATGAGATTCTTAGCGGACTGCAGCATTGTGTACAAAATGTTTGTTAACCACATTTCCAAAAATCAGCTATGACTACTGAAGGCAGAGACGTCCCGCAGCGGCTGAGAGGGCAGCAGAGGCGCAAGTGCAGGCAAGAGAGGCAAGGTCCTTGTCTTTGCACTCACCTGCGGTAGGAGCCCAGGTGAGTCAGTCACCTCATCGATACTCTGTTCCAGCCACCACCACTAATGAGACTGCAAATTCCGCAGGATAGGGACTGCCTTCAACTAAACGCGACTACGGTGGCGCCTTCACCTTCAGTGAGCCCGGAGGTGCATAAACAAAGCCATGGGGAGAACTGTTAGAAAACGTCAAGAGCCTACAGGAGCTGCATCGCAAGATCTCAGTTTTGACATGGAGACATTTGTACTGATATACAAAAAAGACATATAGGGCTCTTTATTTGTTATTTTTAAGCAAAAACAACCCTAAAATGGGCTTCTCAAGCATTTGGAGACCTTAACTGCAGCTCAGTCCCACAGATGAGAAAGCAGTCTTCTTTAAGACGACAGTCAGCTATTGACTGACAGAAGGAAAAGAGAAAGGTACTTTTTCTCCCTTTCACAAAGAGGTGTAGAAGACATCTCCACCTTTTAGAGAGGGCAGCACTTACATTTTGGTCATTATTTGAGTTTTCATGAAATCAGCTCTGACGCAGCCTAAGATTTAGCTCAGTGACAAGTTTTTTTGTTTGTTTGGTTGGTTGGTTGGGTTTTTTTATTTTCTTCTTGTTTTCAGGGTTTTTTTTAGTAATTTAGAAATTATTTGAGCTGCCTTTGATTAATTTGGCCTTGGTGTTCATAGTCGCAGGAACAACAACTGTTTCTCCTTACATAGATGGAATCTGCAAATGGGGACAGGAGAGCTGAGACCACAAAGCAATTCAGCAGCCAGGACTAACAACTTCTCACATGAGACCTGTCTGTCAGCTGCAACCAGTGTAAATCACCAAGCCTGGCACAATTGTCTGGTCTCTCACCTCCCGTTTCCTGAGTATGTCAGCAGCCCCAAAACTAACTGCCCCACAGAGAGTCTTTCCAACTTGTCCCGTTCTCCCACCGCACCAGGATGGTGGTGTCCAACTAACCACACTGTCTTAAGCACGTGTTCCATTAGCATGTCAAGGTCAAAGAGCATCACAGAAAACAGTGTTCTACCGTCTCAATTTTATTTTAAAAGCTTATGCTTAGCTTTTGTGCATATATTTTCCATGAGACTGTAAAGCCTAGTACCAAAGTGGGTATTGCTCACCCTACGTGCTTCTGGATCTGATAACTCCAAATGGTACCTGGCACTGGAAATTCATTCTTTCCCGCAGGATACAACTGCCCTGGTGTTTGCAGTAGCTAGGCAGATATTATCCAGTTAAAGCACCATTTTGAAAATAATGGTTGAGACAATTACTTCTGCTACCAACTACACTAGATTTAGTAGTGATACAACGAAAGCAATTGATAACGCAGCAGTCCAGTACAGACAAATTGCTGGCTCTTTGACTTAGCCTTTTCCTCATATTCCCTCTTCTACCATAATTTCATCTGGAACACTGCTAGTGTTCAGACAGAGCTCTAGGCAAAGGCAGCATCCAAACAACACATGAGCAATTCCTGACGAAGACATTTTTGCACAGCACACTACTAAAAGAGCCAGTGAATACTGGTATTTTGCCTACAGCTGGCACTTTGAATTTGTGAAGACTACTAGCAGTATATGGCTTTATAAAAATTATTTCTGACCTAATGTGCATGTTGTCTCATTTTTTTACTTGGCCTGAGCGGAAGCTCAGGATGAAATCAGTTTAATAGAATAATTTTACTGCGTGTAGCTTTTGTCACAAGTATTGCTTACAGGATTACAAAACTCACTCTCTTCAAAGCACAGCTGGGATCTAAATTAAGCCTAGAGAAAATAGCTAGAACTCTGCCAACCTGTAAAGTGATGGTATTATTCTCTTCTACTGGTCTTCACTGACATCCAGATATACCCAGTGGGCACCAAAAACCAGTGTACAGAGTTAGCGAGACTTGACTATTTCATAATAAAATTTATTGTTTCTATTTATTATTTTCCCAAAGAAGAAACCAAGATGAGACCAGCAGAACATAAGATAGAAGAGAGAATTCTTCACAAACCATGTTTCTATTGTGATTTCAAGAAGAAAAGTGATTCAAGTAGTAGAGAAGGAATATAATGATATCCAAATGCAGAACTCTGATTTATTTTCTATTTCTAGAATTAAATTATAGTATTGCCAGCACCAAGAGTTCAGAAAAAAAGTGGGAATGTGAACCCTAAAGCCTCAAAAATACAATTTCTTCTACAAATATGAAAAAATAAGATGACACGCTTTGGTTGTAGCATGACTGCCAGAGCGAACACTTTATGGAAAACAGTGTCAGGATAGCGACAACAAAATTTGAAATGAATGTTAACATGCATAGATATGAAAGACAGATATAGTAACAGATAAAAGAGAAATAACTTCTTTATAACAGTCTTATACACCATACCCCCTTCTTTTACACATCCCGTTTGTAAGAAATCCTTGCCTTAGATGGATGAAGAAACTTTTTCCCTCACACACTCCTTTCCCTACTCTGCTCTTTCTTCCCATCTAAACCAAGATCACATCCACCTAATGCCCTCTAGCAGTTTCACAAACTTACGGCTCTGAGCCATCCTTCTTGTCTTATTTCTATGCACATTTTGGGTGTAGATCCAATCTGAAGGGAGGGGAGAGTAAGGGAGACAATGCAGCTCTGCAGCTGCTACTGTGACAAGGCAACCTAGCGCATACCCATATTTGATGTCCCATGATTGCCTACTTCAGACTACAAGCATCTTGGTGCAGGAACCATATTTTCCCAGATAGGTAAAACTTTGTGAAATGACGTTAAATATACACAGGAAATATCACACTACACTTACAAACTCAAGTGCCCAAGAGCTGGTAAATGCCAAAAATAAGATAACTCACATAACCTTAACTCAGAACCCATGGGCATATACGTTGTGGTATCATTGTCAGCTTACAAGATAGGATACTATTTTTTTTAGTATCGTCCTGCCTTGCTCAGCACACAAACAGACTCATTGAAAAAGCAATTATTCAACATCTTTGTTGTTCAGTGATCCAGGTCTTTTCTCCATTACGCTTGTCTAATCCTGTTCTGAAGGCAACAAATCCCATAAGAAAACAACTATTTTGATCATACTCTTTGCTATAGTATTCAGGTAATCTCACAAACATTTATTTGCATTTCTTTTACAAAAGATGTTACGTGGTGCTGGTTTTATGATGCACAATACAGAGTAAAGAATAAGTGAGTATTAATCTGAAGTGCTCATAACTTGCCTACCTGCCAAATTTTAGAGTACTCTACACATTTGGCATGGTTTTTATGTTCAAAGTATAGTTTCCACCTGACAACAGTGGGAGCAGCAGCTCCTCTTCATTTATGCAAATCATCTCACAGCCAAGGAACAGATTCTTATTGCCACCTGTGAAAAGCTGAGTTTAAGTGATTTGCCCATTGTCACACACTATCACGTGGCAGATGCAGGGATATAATTTACACTCTCTTAAATACTGCTCGACTGTTGTATACACACTTTCATTTTACTACCTGCCACTCCCCTACTCATTCCCTGTTTCTCCTAGACACAGTCCTTTTTTTGTACAGAAATGTTGCTCAGGCAGATTTTAAAAGACTTTCTATAGTTGGCTGGAATTTCTAAATACATACCAGATTAGCTCCAGTCGGATAGCTGTATAGCTAGTAATCTCTGGCACCTTCAGCACATAAACACAGTCTTGCCACGTCGATGTGAGACAGTTCCTGTGCTCTAGCAAAGTAATAAAGATAAAATACTCTCTAGCAGTGCAGGATTTTGTGTGAACTTACTCAGCCTTCTGAGGAATCCAGGACAGAAGTAAGACTTAAATAAGACTTTTATTTACAGGGTATTCTCCACAACTGAAATGGAGGTCTTAACCTCCTATACCACATGGCAATTCACCCCCAAAGCCCAGTTTCCTCTGCCTCAACTTGCAGAGAGTCTCATCAAGATCCCCGAGTCTAAACATGTTCAAAGATCTCAAGAATTACTACTTGACAGTTCATGTTGTATTACAGGAATACTACACATACAGAGCTATTACAAGCAAGAACGGCGAAGGGAGATGAGCATGGCTGGGGTAGCGACTGCACACGTTACTGTTCTCAAACACAAATTTTCAGGGAAGCAGGCAGGGATTTTCTGAACTTTTCATCTGGACCCTCTCCTTCACCAGCTTAATAAACCCTTACCCGCTTAATGGACCCAATCAAGACCTTGAAGGCCGCTTCCCCTATAAATATCCAAACTAGAAACCATACAGAGGTGCCCAACTGACTCAGCTCTTTTGCTTGCCTTTCAGGGGTGAAATGCTGAGGCAGGTGACAGGCATAAACACATAAACTCTTTTTTTTATTATTTAAAATCCCACTGAAGAGAGGAACAAAAATCAACAGCTCTCCTTCCCCCCTGAAACAAGACCCCTCACTAGAGGGAGTAGCCCCCCCGATAACAGCAATTCTTGTCCCCCTCTCCATGCTTCCTCATGTACACTGGGTGCACTGCTACAGGACCACAGGGGAAGAACTGGGACGCCAGCACTGCTGCAGCCGCTGAGGGCCAAGGCCTGGGCCTGGGCCTGGGCCTGGGCCTTCCTTCACGACCAAAGCATCACAGCCACAGGCCCTCGCGCTACACAGGTGCGAAAAGGGCGGAGCAAGCGTCCTTGCTCTCTGAATGGTGATTTAACTGTCAATCAGACCTCCTTCCCTCCTCTAGCACCGAGACGCCCCGAAGCAACCTGGCGTCTGCCAAATGCCATCGCGGTCATAGCGATGAGCGGCGGGAGGGGCAAGGCCGCGATCCCTCGCACTCCGATTGGTCTAATCAGCCGTCAGTTCACTCCGGCGAGGCTCCGCCTCCTCACCGCTGCCCTTTGAATTTGCGATACGGAGAGGAAATATGGTGCAGAGATCTCTCACGATCTGATTGGGCAAGTGGAAACGACACTCAAGCTAAGACTCCGCCCACCAGGTCAGCTGAGCTGTCGGCCGCGTGACAGGGTGGGGGTGGGCTGCACCGGCGAATGGTCAGTTTGTTCAGTCACTCCTACAGAGTCCCGCCCAGCCACCCCGAATCTCACCTGTCGATTGGCTGCAGCGGTTGTCCGTCACCGCTCCCTAGGGGGCGGGGCGCTCGGCTGTTCTGTGTCCGACGGTGCGGCCCGGCGTTTTCCTAGCGGCGGTGGCCGGCAGGGTGGAGGACATGGGGCAGCATAGCCGGGCTTCCTGGACCCTGGAGGTGGCAGTGCTGGTGGCATCGGCTTGTCTCGCCGGTGAGCGAGCGGCGTTGAGCCAGTGTGGGGGAGCGCTGGTCTGGCCTGGCCAGCCGCCACGGGGGGCGGGGAGGGCTGCGGCGGCGCTGCGGAGGGACGTTGCGGGGGAAGGAGCGGCGAGCCCGGCCGCGGCGGTGGGAAAGGGGCGCGCGAGTCACCGGGGAGGGAGAAGGGAGCGCGCGAGCCTGGGGGTGGTGCAGGAGGGAGGGGCGCGAGCCTGGCGGGGCGGCGGGGTGCCCGGGGAGCGCCGTGCTCCGTCGGAGGGGCGAGCCCCGCCCGGAGCCGTCGCGGGGTGTGGGGGTTGGGGAGGAGGCGGTGTGGTGCGAGCGTGTCCCCGTCCGTGTCCTCAGCAGCGTCGCGCTGCTCCTCCAGAGGCTGGGCTGCGAGACTTCCCTCCCCGTAGCAGAGGGCCGTGAGAGCGTTTTAGAGCTACGCGTCGTTTCGTTGCCGCGTACGAGTTTCCGTGTTCTGCCGAGCTGCTTTCGTGCTCGTGGGAGGCTGTCAGCGGTTGTGAGTCGGGCTCGAGATCTGTGATCACTTGAGGTTTCCAGGCCGCATAAAGAGTTTTCTCTCGCTCTATACGAGTTCTTCAGTCCAGGTTCACAAAGGCTTTTGGGAGCCGAAGTTTTTACCGAGGTACAACTTGGTCAGGGTAGGTTTGATTAAGTCGTCTGTAGGTGGGTGGGTAACAGTGCAGAATTAACTGCATGTCAGAATTTACTTTCTAGACCTCACTGCTCATGTGGCCGAGTGGGGTATTGTCGTCAAGCAGTTACAGTGTGTCTGAGGAGAAGGCTTATGTTCCCAAGTTCGAGTTGGTTCTTAATCACCAAGACCTTAAACAAGTCTCGCAAGGCAAATTTCATTGAAAAGGGTAATGCTCGAATTTTATGCACCGAAGCAATCTTGTCCTAAATATGTGTGTGACTATCTTACAGCCTTGTGGAGAGCAACATGTGAAATCCTACAGACTGAGCAAAAAAATTTGTAGGAATATTCTAAGTTCCTTCTTAAGCAAATTGGTCTGGACACATTTCTGCCCCTCAAAATGCAGGCTGATACGCTATTAAAATTGTTAGCAGGCCATCCAGTGAACACATACCAATTTGAAACAAAAAAATTGCTTGAATCTTCTCTGTATACATCTGTAGATTTGGACTGTTTCCTTCCTTTCGCCACTCTTCCCTGACCTGCGTCTCAGTACTTTGTTCCTTTAGCATGTTTATCATCACATAGCTCTGATTTACTGTCAACACTTGTGTGCAGAATCGTGACCCAGACTTTAAAACAGCATCTTCAAGGTCAGATTGGTTAAATTAATGGGAAGATTGTAACTGTACAACACATCAGTTTACTATTGCATTGTTTTTGTAAATAGCCTTTAGAATTTGCAGATGCCCTGGAAAACTACAGTATGTAGCTGCTTGGATTGGTAACTGATTTTCAGTGGTCATATGAATAAATACTTTTTTCTTTAGATGGTTATCTTATTCATTCCATTTTGAAGTATGCAATCAGACTGATTGTATAAGCAGAACTTCAATTTAGATGGCCTGCAAATATTTATTGCTGTCTTACTTGATTTTCTTGAGTTTTGTGTCAGATTAGTTTTCTATTAGAAACCTACACAGATTTCTTATTCGGGGAGTTACTTCTGAAATTTTGCCTTGTGCATGTTACTGTTTGTATACACCAAATAAATTTGAATATTTATTTAGATAAATGTTTGTGTACACAGTATTGCAGTTGACTTTAAAGGAGGAAGCTAGGTTGAAATAAACCCGTCTCTTATTTCTATGGAGTCCTTTCTGACTTTATTACGTAGTAAATTACTGTCATCATAATACAGTTTAGAAATATGTTTTTAGTCAACTTTGCTATTCAGGGTAGTGAGGAGGAGAGTGAAGGTGGACCTGAGTAAGTGAAAACCCAACATGAGAAGTATTATAGATTGTGGCTTCACACAGTCAGCTTAGGTCCAGTACTCCATCCAAGGAAGAAAAACATCTCACGACATCACGTGCTTGAGAAGTCAGAGCAGAGACACCGGAGCTGTTCTGCAGAAGCCAGATTGCTCCTGGCAGTGTTCTGTTTAAGCCAGCACTGACTCTGCTGATCCTCCTGGCTCTGGGTTCAGTGGCTCAGGCTGTTGTCTGCATGAAAAGAGGTATTATGCCAAGCAGACTTGGAAGGAAACAGAGCCGTGTTGGTGCATAGCTGCTTGTGAGCTAACAGGATTTTGGAGTCTGCCTGGCTCTGCTGAGAGTTAGCTTTACTAGGTCTGAGCTGTTAACACTGCTCACAACCTGCTAGTGAGTATGCAGAAGTGTACTGAGCTGTTGCTTGCATAATTGTCCTGCTTTTTG
Organism: Bucorvus abyssinicus; assembly: GCA_009769605.1. Lineage (NCBI taxonomy): Eukaryota > Metazoa > Chordata > Aves > Bucerotiformes > Bucorvidae > Bucorvus > Bucorvus abyssinicus. Next base: position 38,150,842 of record CM020030.1, read on the forward strand.
TTAATGAGGGTTTGTCCGTCCTTAGTTATTGCTGTATAGAAACCTTATTTATTATTCCAGAGCATTGTGACAGTCAGTTCTCATTACTTAAATGATGAGAATAAACTGATAGGCGTGAGAGGGGGGAAGAAGGCATGAAAGCTCTAATATGCTCTTTTTTATGTATTATCTAAGGGAGAGATTGCAAGAATTCTGACAGCTTTTTTAATGTTTGTTTTTTAGGTGTATGCGGTGATGAATTTAGTGTCTTACGATCACCTCAGTCAGTTGTTTTTCGAGATGGAAGTTGGCCCATTCCTGGCGAGCGGATTCCTGATGTAGCTGCGTTATCCATGGGCTTTTCTGTTGAAGATGTATGTTTCAGGTCTTCATTTGAAATGTTTCTGGAACTACAGACCTGCTCACTTAACATGCAGATGTTCCTGTCATGTGCTGGAATATATAAAATATAATCCTGTTTGTCTTGAGGAAGGCATGACTCGTCAGAGCGTGGTTTCCAAGCATAGAGCTATATCAGTCATATGAGCAGCAAAAGGCTGTGGTAGCCGGCAAATTTGAATCATCAGCTATGGAAGAAGGCAAGCCTGCGGAGTGCTGGTCTCAGTTCCTCTGAGAGCCAGCTACCTGCTGTATCCCCCTGTCCATGGTTATATATGAGAATCTGTGAAAATCACTGTCATTTCTTGTCCGCGAGCTGTGTGTAGGGCTTTGTGCTTGCGTACTCTGAAGATTGTGAGGAATGACTTGGCTAGGCAGGTGTGTGTCAGGTCCGCAAGCTTCTCTGCTGAGCGTAGTTAATAATGCTTAGGAAGTAATCCAAAGACTTGAAAACCTAATTTGTGGTATTTTTTTGAGTATAGGTTTAATGACCTTTAAAGAGGACTCAAGAGTGGGAGCTCTTGGATTGGTTCCATCTTGCCTGTTGAAATTTTTTGCGGGGCTTCAGCAGGGATGAGTGACTGTTGAAGCAGTTACGTGAAAGCGTAATAGCCATGTGCCTCTAACAGTGACTGTCTGCAGCCAAATACTCAAAGCTACGATGTTCTCACAATGCTGGTGAGGGAGGCTGATTCCCATTTCTTCCATACTGTGTCTAGGCAAGAGATCTGATAAGTCTGGTTCGAATGCAGGTCTGTTTAGCCTGAATTTTGGAATTTTTCTGAAAATATCTTGCTGTCAATTAATTATGCTTGTTTTTTGTCATTAAACTAGTAGCAAACTCTTGCAAGTGGTATTCGTAAGAAGTATATTTTGATGATTTCATCAAGAAAAACCAATACATCAAATGGTATTGTGCGCATTGCATGTAAAGACACTCAGCAAAACAGTGGGGTTTGGCCCATTTTGAACACTTGACTTTTGGTATACTGGTCATCCGGAGATACAACGTGGTTATCCTGGAAAAAAGTGTTTCAGTATGCCCTCTATGCCTTTGCCAAAGCTTGGAATGCATTTGCTGTGATGGGTCCGTAGCATCCTTTAGAAATAGTTCCTTATTAGTATTATTCCAAATCCTGGAAGCAGGCAGGGAAGGAAGGGTTTAAATTACTCTGTTCAGTTAAGCCCTGAAACTGAAAGTTACCAGCGTTGTCACTAAGGCAGAGATCACTGTGTAGGGCAGCTTCCAACCCTGGTGTGGAGAATACCGCAGGGCCCAAACACTCATTTTGCAGTTTACATCAAGGCTGGAGTCTAGGAACATAAAATGACAGTGCAGTAGGCGTACTGTAGAGAATTTAGAATTCTTAGTGCATTACATTGGGGATTCACAAAACATTCCTCCCCTGTTAAGGCAAGATAAATCTGAACCCCTTTTTTTTATCCCTGAGGATGCTTTAAAGGGTTTTTCTTTGGTTTCTTTGAGGTAATACAGAGCATAATGTCAATAACATTTAATTTTACAATTTAAATGAATTGGGTTTCATAAAACTTAAACAAGCAGTTATGTCTTTTACACAAATGGAGAAATCTGTTTGAATTAATGCCAAATAGATTAATTTGTATTTTGTGCCTGAACGAACCATCCAAGTAGCCTTCACTGTGCTCTTACTGACACATAGCCGTAGTAAGCTACTGAGGAATCTTTATACATAAATCTTTAAGTGTTAGGTTAGTAGGCTGTTGGTATGATTGACACTCCCCTCCCTTTTTTCCACCTGTTTCTTTCTGGTACTGAGATTATCAAGATGTTAGTGTTTTAATGCGCCTACTAAACTTTTTTCTGTGGTGTCTGGGGTTTTTTTTTGGTTTTTTTTTTTTTAATTCAGCCTTCACTTACTAAACACAGACTATGACATTTCTAGTTTAATTACGGGAAATAACTCTTGATATAGCCAAGATATATATGTATAATGCTTTCTCAGTCTAGACTGTGCTGTGAAGTTACTGGCAGCTTTTAAACGAACAGTTTTTCCATGGTTAACTTGAGATAATATTATTCAAGATTAAAGCATTTTAGTGTTAACTTAACCCATGAAATTTCCGATGGCTGTCCTGCATAAAGCTATCCGTGAGTTATTCTGCAGCTCCTTTCTTTCTCCCTGTGAAATACAATGGTTTTTTTACTATGTTGTAATAGGACCTTTCCTGGCCCGGGCTTGCAGTGGGTGATCTATTTCACAGACCGCGAGCTACTGTGCTGGTAACAGTGAAAGGAGTAGACAAGCTGACGTTACCTGTGAAGGGCATTTCTTACCCTATTGAGAACGTGAGTATCCACCTTTGGAACTGTTGCGCGCTTTGTGTGACTCTTGTGATCTAATGAGAAGTAATGACTCTCTACTGTAGTCCTTGAAGTTCACTTATTTCTTACTTCAATTGACATTCACATACTCCCCTTAGAATGATGGATCAGGCTGTATAGATAAATAATCCAGTCAGACTCCTATACGAGGTGAGAGGCCTTTAAGATCACCCAGTGCCTCCTGTGCTGAGTTCGGTAACTTGTTTGACTAAAGCGTGTTCTTCCTGAAAGGCATCCAAATTTATTACATTTGTACCAAGATGTAGAGAATTCACTGCTTCCCAGTTACATGGTGGCATTGCTGAAATGGTATCTGGACTAGAACTGATTCAGGATTGTCTGCAGCTCATCGTGTAGGCATTGCTAACTTGCAGAAACCTTCAATATACTTAGTCTTCAGTTGTATGTGCACTTGTAACTTTGATAAAGTTCTGATGTGCACATAATGAACATTTTCTTTATTTCTCATTAATAGGAATTAATAGTCCTAAGCTGTAATCAGATAACTGTAATTTCAGATAACTGTTGCCATGGCTTCAAATGAAGTGCCCCAAATGTATGCTGTCAAAGTACTGGTTCTCCGATATTCAAGAATAGTTTCAAATGATCATCACTGAGTCCATGTTCATGACTGCTGGGTACAAATTATCATAGCTTACAGGATTTTTTTGCTAAAATTTATTAGAAAAAAATATTTTTACACTCTTAAACTAGTGAATGGAAATTAGTAATTCTGCTTCTTTTTGGATGAAACTCAGAAGTGAGCGTGTAGAAAAACTAAGTTTTATTAGCTTGCCAGTAATGTCATGATACAGTGCTAGGATTTCTTTTATTTGTAGTGATTTTTCTTATATGGCTTTTTTTTTTAATTTATGTTTCAGCAGTTGGTCTTTATGCTGATATATTTTCAGTCATCAGTTTTCTGTGGTTCGTAACTTTCCATTTGCACTGATTGGTTTCCCTTTTGTATAGCTTCTGTATTTGTTGGCCTTGCTTTACTGATAAACAAGGCTATATTGTTAGCTTAAGTAAGCCTCTTAAGTACAAGGTCACGGCCCCTTGGAGTTCATAAAAATATATAGGGTCTGCAATATATACAAATAAATTGTCTCTTCATAGATAGCAGATGGATGTTTAGCTTTGCACATTGGCTCCCATTATTTGTTATTATCACTTTGGAAACATTCACACTCCGCACAAAAAGACGTTGTCCTATTTTTCCAGACTTCTGTAGTTAAGCAAATTATCTCCTTTTATATTCTTAGGCCCTGTTTTACCCAAAACTCTAACTAGACTTTGTCTTCCAGGCTGTTCCTTTCAGTCTGGACAGCGTTGCGAATGCCATTCATACTTTGTTCTCTGAGGAAACTCCTGTGGTCTTGCAGCTGGCCCCTAGTGAGGAAGTGAGTATTGCTTCAGTTCTGATTTCAGATGTTCTAAATAGTAAACCTCCTTCCACTTGTGGGACTGGAGCAAAACCATTTGACTACGCGAAATACGTGCAAATCTCTCTCCAATGCAAAGTATGATTGATTATTGATGTGTGATTGGAAGAAAACTGAGAACTCATCTCTGCTGTTATTAACAATGGCTGTTCCTGCAGAGAGTGTACATGGTTGGCAAGGCAAACTCTGTCTTTGAAGATCTTTCTGTCACTCTGCGCCAACTTCGAAACCGCTTATTCCAGGACAACTCCATTCTCAGCTCCCTTCCTCTCAACTCCCTCAGCAGAAACAATGAGGTAATAAACTTTAATCAATGGGAACTTCTATGATTTTTTTTTTTTTCCTAACCTTCTTAGCTTGTGCTTTTTTATTTTTTTTTCCCCTCTTGCTTTGCCTAGAGAGCCCGTTCTAATTTTTGTAGTTGAATTCTAAGTAAGTTTTAAGAGTAATTTCCTTCTAGAATGTTCTGATGCTGTAACAGACATAACCTGTTACAAAATAAGGCAACAAAACAAGCTTCCCTAATTTTGATTTCATCAAAGGAAATACCTGTCTGTTTCTTCCTTGCTTCTTCTCCCCAGGTTGACTTGCTTTTTCTGTCAGAACTACAAGTGCTACATGATATTGCAAGCCTGGTAAGATTTTTTTTTTTTTTTTTTAAACACTTTGCCTATCTTATGTCAGAAACTTCAGAGATCTCACTTAAAGGTAGAGAAGCCATCGCCAGTGTACTTGGCAGCTAGTGGTATATATCTGAGGTGTGAGCAGTTGGTTGCATCAGTTTAAATAAGGCATTCTCAAACTATTTTATCAGCCCTGTCACTGGCAGAAAAAAATGAGAACCTTAATGATCTGTAGCTTCTTTTGTGTTGTGTTTGAGAACTGGGAGAATTCTGAGCTGCTGTTTCTCAATGAAGAATTTGCCAGGGCTTTCCTTGTTTTCTTGAGAAGTATAAGGGCTGTTAAGAACATGTTCTTTGCCCTGTCCACCATTTTACTTCAAAATATCACTGTAACATTTTATCTGAAAAGACTGGAGTGACTTGTGTGAATAGTGGTGATCCAAAGCAGGGGTGAGCTTTTAATTCTGATCTTTTTAAGCAAAAAGCTTCTTATAATCTTTTTACAAGGAAGCTACTGTCTTGCTGTGGTTTAGGGTTTGTTTTGGGGTTGTTTGTTTTGTTTTGTCCTTCAAGCTGAGCCCTCAGATACTTAAAGTGAAAGAAACAGTCATGAAAAGATTGGAAATTCACATTAGGTGAAGGTCTGGTGAAGAGAAATGAGGTTCTTGAGGAAATGAGGTGTAACAACTTGTTTTTGTTTTGTGGACTGGAAATGGAGTAGTTAAAGTAGATGGGAAGATAGGAACAGATTAAATTCCATGCTTTCGGAGACTGTTCTCTTGTGCAGGCAAATGTCAGTTGCTGCAGTTTCATACCTGTAGAAGTGTAAGAACATCACTACTCTCCTTTGAGATAATTGGAATTATATTGGTTGGATTTTACTCTACTACTTTTGTACATGGGAAACAGCAAGGTAGAAGTTGCAACCTACTCAGTTTTGTGAGGGTCAGCTTCAGTGGAGGGAGTAGTGTTATCCAAGTATTGTAGTTATGTATTTTTTTTTCCTCCAAGTTTTATTTTTCCGGCAATTACTGAGCAAGGATTCTGATGTGAATAAGTATAATGTTTCTTTATAGTAGAGCTCTATTTACATGTATAAAACCTCATGTTAGGAGTAGATGCTACATGATGATCATCTGATTTCTTCTGTAGAATAAGAAATAATTGTGGATATCTTTTAGTTAAGTTGGCAAGTAATTCCACTTCCCAATCATTATGGAATGTGACTGTGGAAGGTGAGGCTGGATTAGTCACAGTGAACTGATTTTTGTGAAATGTGTTTTTAAAGTAATCTGTGTATGAATTTTTTTTCTGCCCTTTGTGATGTGCCAAAGCTGTCTCGACACAAGCACTTAGCCAAAGATCATTCTCCAGACCTGTATTCTCTGGAACTATCTGGTTTGGAAGAGGTTGGAAAACGATATGGGGAAGACTCTCAGCAATTCAAGGATGCCTCCCAAATTCTTGCCGACTCTTTGCAGAAGGTATACTTTCTACCTAATGAACAAAACTCACAGCAGTACTAAGGAAATAATTTTTTGTATTAACTACAAGGGAGTTAGTTTATTGACTATCTTCTACTTTGAATCGTCACTTACATTAGCAGTGGCTTGACTGATGCTTGTTTCTGTTGTTTGTTTTTTAAAATGCAGTTGTTCAGTTATAAAATTGAATGGTATAATTTGTCATTCTGGCAAGTGTTGACATGATTCTACAATGCGTTAGACATTTTGTGTAAAGGAGTAGGAATATGTTGAAACCATATATCAACATGACTCGATATGTTTATTTTTCCTAAGTAAATATCTTGCATTTAAAACCACCAGTATGTCTCACAAAAACTGGCATTCAGAAATGTGGAAATATCTTTATCCCCAGGTATAGTGGTTAGTTTCCCCTTGCCCACAGAGCTGTAGAAATTTAAATTTCCAAGACTCTAACTGATGTTCATCTGTCGATGTGCTCAAGAAAGTAATTCTTTTTCAGGTCTTATGTAACCATTAGATGAAAAACTTGATTAAGGCCAGTCACTTTGGAGAGTTTCAAAAGCGTATGGAAAAATGTTAAAACATGAATCTGCTAAGCCAAATATTTTCTCTAAACATTACTCTTTGGCATCTTTGGAGTTAAGCAAGTATATTTAAATACTAGATGTACTAGTCTTTGGACCAGGTTAGAGTATTCAGGTTCATAAGGTCCCAGTGGAAGGTTGAGAACCTGAGTATTTTGTTGAAACTGGACAGACATACAATTGGGAAACCGTATGGCGATAGGCCTTCTCTAAAAGGGAAGGAAGAACCTGGTTCATCCCAGAGAGCGGTCATAGGCTACAGTCTGCTGAGCAGTGGTCGAGGGGTTTTAAAGAGATGTTGTAAAGCAGGTGGAAGTTGGCACTTTCTTAGTGGGATTCTAAAATAGTGTAAATTTTTACAACTTCCCGTAAGCTTCTTATTTCTGAAGCTGACATCTTATGGTTTAGAACATCTTGCTAACAAAACTCTTCTTAATTCTTGGCTACAGTGTAGGTTTTAAATTAAATCACTTTTGCTTTTCCAGTTTGCAGATGAAATGTTTAATCTGTATGGTGGGAATGCAGTAGTGGAAGTGGTGGCTGTAAAGGCATTTAATCTTCCCGTTATGAGGAAGACTCGCTCCATTCTCCAGTCTTCGCAGGTAGTAGATGCACATTTTTTCTGTATATGATTTATTGAAAGTCATCCAAACTGCATCACTTCTTTGCTTGAGTGTAACTTCTTTTTAAGGACTGGAATACTGACTATGATTTAGGCATGGGTGCAAAGAGGTCAGCTTATCTGTCTTGATCTTCACTTTGTAATTTTGGTTGAACAGGTCCTCTAGAGGTCCTCTGTTCCAACCTACTGCTCAAAGCAGGATTAATTTAGGAGTTAGATGAGGCTGCTCAGGTCCTTGTCCGGCCAAATTCTTGAAAAGTCCATGGCTAGAAGCCCCAGAGCCTCTCTGGACAGCTTGTTCCAAAGTCTTAACCACTTCCACTGTGAAAACTTTTTTCCTTATGTCCTGTCAGAATTTGGATTTCTGCCCCGTTTTCTCCCCAGTACAGTAGTGCATGTGAGTCCTGCCTCCTGGGTGGGGAAAAATTATTTTCTTTGACTTGCTGCCTACACTCTAGATGCAGTCCGGGGTGCGGTTGCCCTGCGTCACTGCAGGGGCACACTGCTGACTCCTGTCCATCGTGTCCACCAGGACCTCCAGGTACCTCTCTGCAGAGCCGCTGCCCAGCCGGTCAGTCCCCAGCCTGTGCTGCCTTATGGGGTTATTCTATCCCAGATGCGGGGCTTTACATTCATCCCAACTGAATTTCATGAGGCTCCTGTCAGACTGCGCCTTTGGATTCTGTTAATGTCAGTCACATAATCACTTTTGCGTTTTGTGCCCTAGCATCAGAACTGTCTAGGCAAAAATGGATCTCTCTTATTCAGATTGCTCAGAATTTTCGACGTAGCCAGAACGTGTTTTGTGGGCAAGCTAACTTTGAAGTAATACACATTTTCTTTGTTACAGAGCGAAACAGAAAATCCATATAACCTTGCCTATCCATACAACTACAACTACTCTGTAATCTTCAACATCATTCTGTGGATGATGATAGGTCTTGCTTTAGCTGTGATAGTTATCTCCTACAACCTCTGGAACATGGATCCTGGGTATGACAGCATTATTTATAGGATGACAAATCAGAAGATAAGAATGGATTGAACTGCACTGTATTTCAGCGCAAGGAAATGATGAAGAGGAAGGTTTCCTTTAAACTCTGTGGAAAACAAGTATTCTAACATGGTGAATTGTGGAACTTTTTAAAAGGTGTATTTATTTCTAAGTATTTTTTCCCCCCTCTCAAACCTATTTTAAATGTTAGTAGTAGCACCAGATGGGATTTAGAAATTGAAACATGCTTGTTTAAAAAAAAAAAAACAAACAACCCAAAACCGAACCCCAAGTAATTGTTACTAAAGTAACATCATTCCATTTTTTTATTATGTAACATGAGTTTTTGGAATGCCCTGTACTGCCTGTGACTGTGTGCAAAACAGATACAATTGAAATTATGATAGCAACATGTTGTTTGAAACCTTTACACTGGAAAATTAGAAATCATAGCTAAATTGTTGTGTTGTATATTATGAACCAGTTGTAAATGTTTGATGTAAATATTTCTAATGGCTATATGTAACTTCAGAGAGGATAGTAAATATTCTTTAGTAAAATACTAAATATAGAAATATTTCTACAAGACTACGATTCTAGTGGCACAAATGGCATTTTGATTTCATGTCGATGGCTCAGATGTGAGCTGTAGACCAAAGGATCCTTTACCTAGAACTTCAATGATTTGAAGTTAAATAACACTAATGTGGCTGGTCTATACAGTGGAGGGTCTATAGATATTGGAGTAACACCAGTCTGATAATGGTCTGTCATCACCTACAGTCGAAAGTTCCTATTATGATGCTTCATATTCCTTCCATTTGTGTTGATGTTATTATAAAAAAAAAAACCCATTTCTTTTTGATGATGTGCGGACCAACACTTGATTTAAATATACGTGGATTATAGTCCTGCTTCAACCGTTCAATAAAACAAAGAACAGTTGTTCTTGAACGCATTTATTCTTTCTGGCTTCTTAGGTGTGGTTGCTTCTATTTAGTATTAGCTCAGCTGAGTAGAGTAGGTGCTGGCAGCCTCGATGTGTGACAGTGGGCCTAAGCCTGTAACAGTTTAGTTTTAAATGTCTTTCAAAAGTGTTGGAAGATCACCTTGTCTGGATTAATTTTCCTAAACCAAATAGTGAATGTATTTAAAACACATGGTTAATCTCTGGCTTGAGTCATTTTTAGAACTACCGACTTTTAAGAAACTCATTTTCTCTTGTGATCAAAGGAATTCTTCCAGACTCCAGCAGTGTGAATGGACAGTACTTTTTAAATCTTGTTGTCCTCTAAAGTGCTTAACTTGCCCTCCTGTTAGGAGACACTTATTCCACTTCCAGAAAAGATCTGCTTATTGAATTAACTTACGTTGTTTCCTGGGAATGTCAAGGTTGGAGGGGTTGAAGTTGTTCATGTCTTGGAGGTCCTGGACAGTGCTTTATGTTGAATTGAGTAACGTGCTGCAGCTTTGGCCAAGTCCAGGAAACCCAGTTTAGTGTATGTTACGATGATTTGAAATTGCATTAATGGCACTTAATTTGGGTGATTAAGATTAATAGATAGAAAGTAAGAATTGCCCTGCCAGTTTCTCTGTCAGGAGTGTGTGGTCTTAACTACTGGAGTTAAGACAAGTGCAGCACACTTAGGGTGTTTTGAGAATCAAATCCATCTGATGAAGCTGTAGAACTTTATTATGAAAACAGTTGAAATACAGTTCTATCATAACACTTGATAGGCGTGAACCCCAGTGTTTTAAGTAAACTATTATGTCTTAGTCTATATGTTTGGGTTTTTTTAATTTCTTTGACTTTTTTTGAGATCACTTAATATGGAAGACAATACCCCAGGACTTCACTGTGATCTGGGTAAGAAAGGGGGTAGTACATTAATAGCAGAATCTTTCCACCTAAACTATACCTTAAAAAAAAAAAAGATATATGTGGCAGGAAGAAGAATGACCACTGTCAGGTTACTGTCAGAGTGCAGGGACCAGTTTGCAGAAACAGGTGTGCAAACACAAAGGTGAGGCAGAGGTAGATGCTCTGGGAACGTTTAGAAGCTTGCATTCTTTTCAGCTGTATTTGAACATCATGCAGTTGAAGTAGAGTAAGCTGCTTTATGGGGTTCTGCTTGCCTTAAACACTAGTAAGAGGTTTAAAATTTTAAAATACTCTTTAAAGGACAATGCCACAATAGGTTCTCTGGTATTTCAAATCACTCTTTGAAATTTCTAATTACCGATTTAAAGTTGTTAAGTCCTTTTGTATTAATTCCCTTACTCCTTAAGGAGATGCTTGAGCTCCATTTCTGAGACTTCTGAATGACCTTCTGGTCAACAGCGTTGTCTTTGCTGCAACGTACAGTGATCACAAAATGTGATAAGGTGACCCTATGTACTGTTAGAAATTAAGAGCTTGGCTCTACCGCAAGAGGAAAGCTGCCATCGTTCATTTAAAGTAAGTGGGAAGCATTATTGTGACAGACTTTCTGAAGAACCTTTCAGAGAGGTTCTGTCATGTGGAAGAGCAGTATCTCTGGGGTAAAAATATACTATGTTGTGATTCTGATAGGCCAAGCACTGTAGAATCAGAAAGCTTGAGAGAGCTCACCTGCTTTTATCAGCAACAGGTAGCTCAAATTGCAGCTTTGTAGAGTGTTTCAGCAAGACCATTTATGGAGGGGAAAAAAAAAAGGAAAGGGATAAAACATGGAGGCCATCTACTGTCTAGTACTAGAACTCCCAATCCTTTTGCAAGATCAGGCTGTCTGGGCTGTGGCTTCTTCATTTTACACAAAGTAAAAGTTAGTCATGCTGTTGACTCTTGGTGAGGATTTACTTCAGCTTGAGCTTCTTGACGGTCTGTATTGAATTAATGCATTCCTAGTTTACTTAATTCAGCTGTTTAATCAGATTAATAGTTCACTTCACGTACCGGTGCAGAGTTTTACAGGAGCTATTTGTTTAAAGTGACTGTATAATTAATTGTAAGTCTTAAACATCTGCATTCCAGGTATACCTAAGTAGTGGTATTGTAATCAGTCTGAAGTTGGTGGTCTAGAGTTTAAGGCAGGACCCGCTGATGAGATGGTCAGCCTGTCAGCTGTTCCAGCTGCTTTCTTTTTAAAGCTAGTCTTAGACTACATCGAAGGATGCATTTGAATTCCTGCTTCTCGTGTTAGTACCATGTTTGTTCATTCTCGTGGCTGCAGGCCCCCAGCTGGTACTAAAGGTGCTTTCGAGCACTCTGTGATGTGTTGTTAAATACTGGTTGCTTTGTGCAGCACAAGCTACTTTCTGAACCACTTTAAAGCCACTGTGCTTTAGTTTGAGCTAGGTAAGCAAGACATGGTGTGTTGTTCAACGGTATGGGTCTTAACTGCTAATCAAATAGGCAATTACAGTACTGATCCCTGAGCCCAGAATAGTCTTTTCGTACTTAAATTAATTAGAATGAAAGTGCTGTCAACATCATTAAACCTGCTATTGATCGTTCTCTTTAAATTTAATCATCCCAAGAACATAAATTGTGAAATGACTTAGGTGATATGGCAGAAATTGTATGTTTTGTGCACAGTTCTACCAGGAAGACAATGAAACTGTCACCTGAAGTTCTGTCAAGGAAGACAACAGTGCAAGCAGAAGCCTGGAGTTTTGTTTTCTAAAGGAAAGTTACCGCTGTTCTTTTGAGGTACTCCTGCAAGGCCAAGGGAGGGAGAGTGATGCAAGGAAGATACAGCCTGTATTGGGATCCTGTCTGCTCGAAGTGAGAAGGGCAGGAGAGCCATTATGCAATGCTCAGCAGCGAGCAACTTTCAGCCAGGCTGGGAAGGGCTTGATACAGTGCTGTCGGTAGGATTTAGGTTGTAACTGCTGCAGGGACTGGTGATCTGGTCACCGAAGAGAGTCTGTCTTTGGGGAGCTTGGCCTCTGGCAAAAAGGGTGAGATGTATGTGATTGGGTCTGCTTCAGACTGTAGTCGTGTATTGTCCAGGGTTTGGATTGGGGTGTGCCTAGCCTCCGGGTACCTGTTCTCGTGAAGTGCTGATATTTCTGAAAAAGCAGAGAATTCTGAGTCAGAACTGAGGCCTGAGCACTGGTTTTGATACTTAGATTGAAAAGAGAAAATAAGCCATAAAATAAAGGGTTCTTTCAAAAGTCAGTATGCTGCTTTTTCTAGATAATCCCCCGAAGTCTATAAACTTTGCAGAAGGGAGATATAATCTAGGATTTGAGTATGCGTCAACTTCCCAGACTTCTCTGTGGCAGGCATGGCAACTTGCACGGCTCTTCCAGCCGTCACGCTGCTGTTGCAACACACAGGCAATGGAAGCCTAAAGCAGATCTGAAATGTGAAAATGTGATGTTGAATTAAAAAAAAAAAAAGGGAAGTGGAAATGAAGAAACCAGGTTGAAATGCAAGTGTTGAGCAACCTTGCAAGTGATTGCTGGGCTTTATAGGTCAGCCTTAAGGGAGGCAACAAGGACACTGCCAGAGCGCGCGTAAGGAAATAAGCATCTGTCACAACACAAAACAAAAAAAACCCACAACAATGACATTTTAATTTCTATACTGACACAATTTTTTGGCTATGGAGAAGTGTGCGTTTTGAACTAAAGTTCACAAATGATCTCTAGAAAAAATAAAATTTCATGCTCAAGTAAGGACTGTCCTGCATTTTTTATTTCTCTTCTTCAGGCTCTGAACCATATTCTTAAGAATGTTCATCTTTGTAGAGTGGGGAGCGGGGAACCACACAAGTATTACAGGACAGAAAACAAACCGATAAAGGAAGGTGGAAGTAGAACTATAGGATTTCAAATCCAGCAAAACAAAAGAAACGAATAAATGGGAAGCCAAGACGTTTTCCTGTCCTGTTCTGCCGCTAACACAAGATGTTGCTATGGAGGAACTACAATTACTTGCCAGGCCCTAAACTATGAAGAGCTTCTACAGCTCACGGTGTGAAGGATGGAAGAGAAATGAGTCAAAGCTAGCCTGTGTGCACAGAAGCTGTATTCTGGCAGGAGCAGGGCTGGTATGTGGTCTGTCACTGGATCAGAGAGCAGAGGCTCCAACAATTCCCTTTGCGCAGAGCTAGCACAGACGCTGGCACCGCTGCCACCAAACCCTCTCCAGGCGCTGCTTGCAACCACAGACCACAGCAGGTCTCTAAACTGGCACCACTCCTGGGCAAGTCTTTGGTCTTGCCGTAAATAACTGCAATCTCCTGGTCCAGTGACAAATTTGGGTCCCTCAGCTTGTGTTCTTTTTTTTTATTGGGGGGAGGAAACATCTGTAGTCAGTGAAGCGCTAGCAGATAATAGAATCCTTCCCATGCTTCTCAGAGACATGTGCTCTGGCACCATGCAACTGCTGGGAAATCACTGCGCTGCTCTTTCTACTCAGACTTCTGCAACATGTGTCCTGCCTGACCGATGATGATGTATAGGGTACAGAAAACCCAGGTGACCACATTCCTCTCAAATAAACAGAGCATAAACTGACAGATGGCATGAAGTCATGCATCCTTATCGCCTGCTCCAGTGCACTCTCCTACCTGAACTGCTGGAAAATCAACGGTTACAGGGTGTGTCTGTCTATGAAAGGCAGGAGATGGTTTGCTGAAAGGCTGTCTAAAGCCTTGGATAGGCAGTGCTCAGAAACTATGGAGGTTCTGATAGATGTCTGTAGCAAAATAATCAGGAATTCTTTTCTAGAATAGGTCAAAAAGGCGTGCTAACCTGCATCTGTACTCAAGAGTGGTTGAGGACAGCTTTCAGAATATAAATCCCATCCTTAAACAGGGACTTGCCTTGACAGTGTGCTTTCAGTTTAAAGGGATTCTTCTGTTGCTGAAGAAGAGCTTCACACTACAGGACTTGGGCAATCAAGTTTAGTAATGCCATCGATGACACCCAACAACCCAAAAAAATACATAGCCAAGTTCTTGGCATGAATACACATAATTAAATACTTAGAATGCTTCATAAGGGAAATAAAATTCATGATAGCACCAAATGTTTCTATAAAGGCAGTCAAATTCCACTTTAATTATGCTCCAGTGCATGAATGGAGCATAATTATGGATGACAAATGGATGACAAATTTACATGCCCTTAATCTAGTGAGCGTATGCTTTTCATTAGGCAGCGAGGATAGAAACAGTATGGCTAAGATAAATTCATAGTAACTTAGCTGGTAGCTTATAGCCAACACTGTAAGGTCACTGACTTGAAAGACTTCAGTGCTGCCTACCGACTTACCTGATCAACCCCCTTATTTTAAGTACTTCTTTTAAATGCCATGGTCAAAGTACCCGAGGACTTGATAAAAAAAAAAAGTCTGTTGCAATACCTGTGTAATCAGTTACAGCGTTTGGAACACAGCAGAGCTAAATGGGACCTCTAACTACATACTGCAGTAGGTCATCAATCAAAATCTTGACTAATGTACAGCATCAGCTTGGAAAGAAAAAAAATCTTTAAGTGATGAGAAAGCTCTCAGTTCCTATTTATGTTACTCTTAGTCTCTGCTGCAGAAAAAAAAAAGGAAAAAATACATAAAACCAGCTGTACCAAGTATGTTAAATCGACCTATCTATCTCAAATGTTTCAGCTAATTGACAGAGCCAAGAGGAGTCAGCTGGAGTCCATTGCCAGTGCTCCCCATAGGTGAACTGCCACCTCCACAGCTGCTGGAGCACCTCTAACTGGGGCAGCCAACCCTGAGAAGGTCATCAGCTTTGCCAACAGAGGAGTTAGTATAACCTAAGCCATGTTGGTGGATGTGCAGCTCTGCCCTCTGGAACTTTTCAGGTTATTATTGGGAGCCAAGGGGCCCTGTTTCACGGCTGAATGTGGTCTTATTTCCAAGAGCAATAAGTCAGAGAAGCCCTCAGTAACCTGAAAGGAAGATGTGCTAGACAAAGGAAGCGCAATCATCTGTCAGTCATGCAGAGAAGCAGATGGGGTGAGGAGGCATAACTGGAAAAAGCAAAAACTAAGGTAAACACTCTCTGTACGTGCGTTGGTTTTGATCTCTTTTGCACACATAGGCTCACACACACACACAGTGTTATACTGGTCTTCACAAATGAAATGTTGGAAGAAGAGGTGTCCTCCCCCTATTAAAAAATACCTTAGTGTTTTTTAGTAGAAATATTTTTACATTCTTTCTGTATGTCAGAGGATATTTTTTAAAAAGTATTCTCAATATTTTGTAAAAATGAGGATTTATAAACTTGGAAGGCTAATAGAAATACATCCACCTAAAAGATGTCAAGTAAAAACATCTGCAGGAAAACTCTGCCCGTACCACTAACATCCCAAAGGTGATGCTGACTACAGGAAAACGGCTTCGATGTGTGTTACTTTGCAAGAAAAATAAGTGTACCTAAAACAAGCAGAAGTGAATCAGGAAAATAAGCATTCCTGGAACAAATAGCACCATAAAGCACAATGGCCACATTGTCCATCTGCAGCACAGTGGTCATTTTAATTTTGCCTTTGTCCCCTAACTACTGTTTTTTAATCCAAGGGAATGGAACAGTCATAGAATCATAGAAGGTTTGGGGTTGGAAGGGACATTTAAAGCTGACCTAGTCCAACCCCTCTGCAGTGAGCAGGGACATCTTCATCAAGATCAGGTTGCTCAGACCCCTGTGTCCAGGGATGGGGCATCTACCACCTCTCTGGGCAACCTGTGCCAGAGTTTCACATCCTCATCGTAAAAAATTTCTTCCTTATATCTGGTCTATATCTGCCCTCTTTTAGTTTAAAACCATCACCCCTTGTCCTGTCACAACAGGCCCTGCTAAAGAAGACGGTCCCCATCTTTCTCCCCGGCCCCCTTTAAGTACTGAAAGGCCACAGTAAGGTCTCCCTGGAAATAAGGTCTCCCCGGAGTCAGTACTGAAGGGAATACAGAGGGAGTCGCAGGGGCCAGGCACAAAACTGAAAGAAATGGTGTCTCCTGCAGACAGCCGCGGATGCCGGAGGGCTCGTGCCAAGCCTGTGGTCACTATCCCGCCACCCCCATCCTCTTTCCTGACTTTTAGGGAGCCCAAGGGCACAAGCTGCCAGCAGCCCTGCCAAGCCCTTGTGCCACTGGGCACAGGCAGCCCCCAGCCCGCTGCCGCCTCCCCTTGCTTCCCCACGGCCCTGCTGAGGAGCAGCTTGTCCAAATGACAGCAGGAAGCCTGAAACTTGAGCAAGTCTCTTCAGGGCAGTGCTCCCTCGAAGCTGGTTTGCCTTCCCTGCCATCTCGGGGTAGAGCCAGAGCCCCTCTGTGCTCCCAGCAAGGAGCAAACTGCTCCATCCCACGAACCTCGCTTGGGAAAGCAGCCTCTGACACGTCACAGTAGGAGTCATGAGCATTGCCATGAGATCAGCTTCCTTGTCTTCAGCGGACATTTTTAAACATCACAAAAAACCATTCCGCATTTCAGTTCCTCCTCTGCTCCCTTTTGTTTTTTTCTTTATTATTTTTCTCTTTTTTCCGTTATCCCAAAGGTTCCCAAGAGTTCATCCACACAGGAATCACCTTTCTTTCTTCTTTCCACTCCATGTTTGTCCACTTTCAGGACACAGACCTGGTTCTTAACAAATTCCACAGCCGCTGAAATATTCAGATTGTTGGCAGTGACGACACAAGTCCCAGTTCCCACCATTTCCAGCACTGTGTAGGAGTCATTGGTTACTGTAGCCTAAATTAACTATTGGCGGGTGTGTGTGTGTGCGCGTGTGCGTGTGTGTGTGTAATCTAAAAAGCTTAAGTCTTTAAATCCTATCGCCTGAAAAACTCCTTGATGAATTTATGAATTTCCCTGTGGCACGCGACATAACCTTAGCTAGAAAATAAATTTAAATTCTTTTATTTTTTTCTTCCTCAAGCGCTTCCTCTCCAGTCTCTGTTTAAATTTGGTTTTGATTATGTTTCTATTTCTCAAAGCATTGTAGCCTCTGCACTCCTGTCCTTCAAAAAGTTCTTTATAATCTGCATCTCTTGCAAACATTGGAGTAACGCAAATAGAGAAAAACATGCCGATAGAACGCAGCATTACTGCATAAAATGCCTCATTTTCCTGATATTTGATGTCTCATGTGAAACTGTGTTCTCTAGCCATAAACATTTTTGATCTTGGACTCTCCCATGAACTGCGAAAATTAATGGTGGATAAGTTATTTTAAAAGCTTGGAATCAGAGCAGGGATCTAGAAAAGACCGAGATACAGGAGACAAACCAGTTACGGTGATGGCAGGTTGTTTAACACCTCCTGGTGTTACGAACTGCTCAGGCTGTGACCAGTCAGCTCCTGGGACTTCTCCATCTGAAGAGCCTGCATTTTACCACACGCGGTTGTGAAAGTGGAGGCTCAGTAGGAGGCAGGACGTAGTGTGAATGATCCGGTTGTTTCTTAGCCCGTCAAAGGCAGACCAACCGCACTGCTGCGCCACAGCACTGACCCAGCTGCTCGCGGCACGGATCATTCATCACCTCACTTTGCCATTTACATCCATGATTGACTGTACTGTTGCACGTGGAGCCCCCCTACCAGAACAGGAGGGCACTTTCAGCTTCCCTTGCCCCATTTCCAGCTGTGTCCCCCAGCACCTGCCCCAGCACAGCCTGAGCCATCCCCAGTGTCTCCCCCACTTGCCTGCACACGCAGGGAAGGTGGGCACAAGGATGCCAAGGTCACCTGAACTTACTGCTCCTGCTGTGGTCATGAATATCAACTGGAGTAAACGTCTAATAAATGGACATCCAGTGTTCATGGTCGAGAGAAAATAATTTCCTGAGATTTCAAAGTTTTGTTTTACACTACAGGGTTGGAAAAAAAAATCAGTTTGCAGCCTTATAAACAAGCAGTGAGGCTGCCGGGGATGCCACCTCCAGGGAACGCCTGCTTGGACCTGGCAAACCTACTGCTGCCCTGAGAAACTGCCCTGAGAAACTCCCAGTGACAGAGCGATTCCTGGGAGCAGTGACAAGCTTATGCAAAGCGTATCTGCTGGAGGGCAGTGCTGGACCACATCTCCACGCTTCCTGACCGTTCAAACAGAGCAAAGGAACTTCTGTCATGTCCAACACTGAAACACCAGAAGGATTTTGGTGCTGAGAGTCCAGGGAAAATAACTAAGTTTCCATGTCAGAAACAAATTTATGAAGATAATCTGTGAAACGAAGCAAAGGTTCTCAGGTTAAAGTCTATGAAATGCCAGTTTTTGGCACAGACCACTGATGGTCAGGACAGGGGCGGATGGAAGGGGGGGACCATGCACAGTATGGGTGTTCTTCCTCAAAGTGGACAAGGAGAACAGACAGAGAAAACTCCTCCAATACAAAATTCTTGGTTTTGAAATGCTGAAGATATTCCATCTGAAGGGATACTTCTGTGTCCTTACCAAGTATACAGCAGAGCCAGACAGCAAGTAGCTGTGATATATTAAAGAGTTACTCTTTCATGGGCACCCCCTTGCCGTGGGGAAAGAGCTTGCGTGCCCTTGCGAAGTTGAGAGCTATGCTGGTGGCGGCATATGCCTCCGGTAGGGTCTCCCAAGCCAGACAGGTCTCAACTGAAGGGTCAGACAAAGTGTGTCCACGGGCAGGATGGGCTCACTAGCCTTCGGGCAACCATCCTAGGAGAAGGACAACTCTAACTCCAAACCTGGGCAGATGGAGCTCGTTTAGCCCTGTAAGGCCATCCATCTAAGAGAAGGATACTCTAACCAAACCTACGACATCACCATTGGCGAGTCAGAGCTTCAGTCAGTCCAGCAGTTCAGCTATCTGGGTAGCATCATCTCCTCAGATGCCACGATCGACAAAGAGATAGACAACAGAATAGCAAAGGCAAACAGAGCTTTCGGAAAACTCCATAAAAGAGTCTGGTGCAATAAACACCTGAAGAAAAGTACAAAGATCAGTGTCTACAGAGCCGTGGTACTGCCTACTCTTCTGTACGGGTCTGAATCATGGGTCATCTACCGCCACCATCTGCGACTCCTCGAACGCTTCCATCAGCGCTGCCTCCGCACAATCCTAAACATCCACTGGACTGACTACGTGACTAACGTTGCTGTCCTTGAACAGGCAGACGTCACCAGTATTGAGGCCATGTTGCTGAAAACGCAGCTGCGTTGGGCAGGGCACGTCTCCAGGATGGCGGATCACCGCCTCCCTAAGATCGTGTTCTATGGTGAACTTGCCACCGGCTGCCGCAAGAGAAGAGCTCCAAAGAGGAGATATAAGGACTCCCTGAAACAACACCTCAGCCTAGGCCATATTGACCACCATCAGTGGTCCACCCTGGCCTCCAATCGGGAGATTTGGAGACACACCATACATAACGCTGCTGTCTCCTTTGAGAGCACGCGTAGAATCAGGCTCGAGGAGAAAAGACAGCGCAGAAAGAACCGTGCCTCGACTATACCACCCAAGGAGACCCTCCGGTGTGCTCTTTGCAACCGGTCTTGCCTATCCCGCATTGGCCTTTTCAGCCATCAACGCGCTTGCAATAAGCGTGGGCAAAGCCCTTCCCAAATCTTCGTCCGCGAAGCCAAGCCATGATGAAAGGGGAAGATATTTATTTTCATTTTCTTATGGATCCAGGTATGTCCCAAGTAACCACGAGGTTAAAAGTAAATTGAAAACCTAGTACAAGTTTTAGGAAAACATGTGGAACACAAAGAAAGCTAGGCTGGAGGATAATTTTCCCCGGTAAAATCAACACTGAATTTAAAAGAACAATTCCACTGCCATTATAAGAATTGCTGCTTAAAACAACAGGAAAAAAAATCAACACAAAATACTCCTCTTGCTAAAGGTAAATTTCGATTTGTTCTATCAGATCATCTGTGACAATAGAAAGTGGAGGAGGAAGAAATGCTGCATTTGCTAAAAGCTTTATTTTAACTGCTGATCTGTGGAGGAAAACAACCCAGAGCTGTGCAGGGAGGAGGGCTGGAGGAAGCTGTTAGCCAGCCAATAGCAGAGGCTGTTAAAACCAGAGTCTGATTTAGAGCAGGAAAACAGGGTTCTGACAGCACGGGTTTTTTAAGTGTGTATCCAAAATCAAAGGTCAGAAATTACCAACGTGGGCAGCAGTTCACAACCGAACACCGGCTATTATTCGCTTTTTGTTCCTAAGGCTCCCACATCAGCTTCTGCCCAAAGACTTCAAGGTGCAAGAATGAAATAGAGGCTTTACAGGGGGGGAAAAAAAATCAATTTCTCTGTGCAAAACATTATCAAAGCAGGCAAGCACAGCCAAATTTGGGACAACTCTGTGAGGTCCAGCAGGTGGGTTCATCTAAAGTAAAAGTAAGAGTGTATATCACCTGTACATTAAGCATCCTCCCACAGCTGGGAACTAAAGGGTTAAACACATCTTCCTTTCAACCTAGGTTCAGAGCCACATTTTAATTAAAAAAAAAAAAAAAAAAGAAAAAGGGAAAAGAAAAGGAAGTCTTTCACATAGTCAAAGTGTTTATGGAATTCAAAACGGTCCCGTGCTGTCCCCGGTCCAGCCCTGTTCTTGCTGAGAAAGGGCTCCTCGGGTGCGCTCCGGCGGGTGCCAGCCAGAAGCAGGCTCCTCAGGACGCCTCTCGCTCAAGTGGATGAGGCCAATTCATTCTCCGGGGATGTTTTGTTCCTGCACAGCTTGCGCGCTCTGCGTTTCGCCAGCGTTAACCTGTGCTCTGCCAGTCCCCGAACCCGGCTAATCCTGCGTGTGTTAGCATGCGGGGCACCCTGGCGAGGATTTGGGCTGCGATAGCCGGGGTTACTGCTGTTTATTTAGTTATTTAAATGCCCTCTGCAACTCAAATGGGGAGGAGAATTTGGAAAATCAAAGAGGATCAGAGTAAAATTTTAATGTCTTTCCTTAAAACTGAGGTATGAGAAGCGCTGAAGTAAAGCTACGATACAGCCCGAACAACAAATTCCAACCCCAAACCCCAGTACCCCCACCTCAGCTATCTCCACTGGAATTTGCATAAAATTGTGTAATAATTCAATTTCAATGTTTAAAACTTTAAATGTCTTTAAAATCTCCTCGTAGCATTAAATCAAATTATGTAGACATAAACAGGCTTTCAAATAATTACATTTGCTCCAAAACCTGGTAATGACAGGTTGGCTTTATTATTTTTTTAAGCCATTTCCTTGTATAAGCTTTGCTAACCCAAGTCCTCCAGAGGATCATCAGGTGATGCATGCAAAATGTTGACTGCATGATGAAAAGCTCCAAGAAACTGTGGGATGGGAAAAAAAGCAGAGAAAAATAATTTCCTTTTAAAATTCATTTTTTAAAATTTATTTTGGTTAGTTTGGTTAACTGAGGAGCCCTGCTGCTGGCAGAGGCAGGTAAGAAGCGTCTGAGAGCGCTGCAGAACTGCACCAAGGAGTGAGAGAACAGGTCACAAAGGCCAACGATGGCGAAGTCGTGAGGCTTTCTCTGCAAAATTGCTAAGCTGGAATAGAACAAAAGAGTTGTGATAAGATGGAGAACATTTCTGAGCCCTTCTGGAGGGAATCCAAGTTTGTCACATGGCAACATAAAATATCTTGGCTTTGCTCATTCAGGCTTTCGTCAAATATTTTAAGGTCAATCCAGGAATTTTACAGAGCTACCGGCCCCCTGCTTTCCTAAAACTAACCTCTCTAAAATGATAAACTGAGTTCAATGGGGAGAGCTACCTTCTCAAGAGTACCTTCTCACATAGCCTCTCCTGCTCTTCTAGATCTCTTGAAGTTTCTCCTGTATTAATACATGCTCTCTTTCATTTACTTGCACAGAGGTCAAGTACCCTCCCATTTCTTATTCCAAACCACCTCATGGAACTGCCTCCTCCTGCACATGGGCAACCCAACCTCATGACCTGTCCAAGGCATGAAGAGTGGAACAGAACAGGCAACACCAGCCCAAGAGAGATGTTCCTGCTCCCTCCCTGTTGCAGGGAAAGTGTCCCATCACCTGGGCTGGGAGAACGGCCATAAGGAAGGAGAGAAGCAGCCAGGGACAATCCCTTTACCCAGCCCATGGTGGGTCCTCTGCAGGATGCTGAGGACCTTTGGGCCAGTTTGTGCTGCACTTCTCCCTCTGGCTCCCTCCACTCCTACCTACCTTCAAGATAGGTCTTTGAAAAAGAGCTGTGGCTGGGTGGATTTTGCTGGTGGTGTTCTTGAAGGAGAACGAATCAAGATGCTTCTAAAATCATAATTTAACAGCTGCTGCCTGACGGTAGTCCTAACTCTGTCCAAGGGGACTGGGGCACAGAAACAAGGTGGAAAAAGGGCATTTTTTTTCCTTGGACACTTACATATATCACCTCATGCTTTCAGCTTTCTATGGCTGGCATAATCTCTGCGGTGCACCACAAAGCTCAGAGCAGTGAGTGGTCTTGTGAGCTTAGGCAAAAGCATGTGAGTTTAAGACGGATCCTGCCAAGTTTATAAACAGCATTTTACACCACGTTTGCCTGCAAAGGATCTGGCTTTGGAGACAGGAGGCCACTGCCAGCCCTGTATTCCCAGGAAGAAGGTGAAGAGCAGCAGCAGTGCCACCACAGGGCCATGACTGCTCTGCACCCAGCACTGGTCCTGCTGCTCACAAATAGCCTGCACAACACAGGACTGTACATGGCGAAAGAAAAGAGGACTCTCTGGAAATCCTCTGGTCAGCATGACCTCTGTGACTTTCTGCTGATGTCTGTCTCTGAGGCAATTGTAAAAGTTCAAAAGATGGAGAAACGCTGCTGCACCCCACCAAACTGGTCCAAAAACCTTCATCTACCCACAAGCCAGGCACACCAGCACAATAAAAGCCACGTGGCTGATGGGTCACCTGGGGCTTCAGCTGCATACTCTGTCCAGTGTCACTACCTGACCACGAATGCCACTGAGGTTTCAAGGTCCCACCATCTGAAGTAAATTAAACAAACTGGAATAATCCTCTTCCAAGATGCCCAGAACGTGCTGCCTGTCAGTCAACAGCGTGTTTGAATAAAAGGTTGATTCCTTCAGACTGCAGGAATCTTTCTGTGTTTGAGCAGCTGACTCTTCAGCAAGAGTTGAATGTGGAAGGTACTATACTGCAGAGGGAAGGAACTTACAAACCTCATTTCAGGACCAACGAGTGTGCTTTAAGACGAACGCAAGTTGACTATGACCAGCTATGTACAGGCCTGGGCACCTGGAGCATAGAAAAGAATGAACTTATTTCTAAAGCTTATCCTGGTCCCCATTTGTGAGATACCACAACAGGAAAGGCACTACCCAGTCCAACAGGCACTCCCAAGGTAAATTCCAGCACACAGAAATCAAAAGGAATTTAATGTTTCTGAGCATCCAGAGCTACTGCAAACGCATACCTGTGCATTCAGCATGGAGCTCTGCCAAGGTGAGGGACCGCACCTACACTGCTCCTTGAGGGGGACAGGACCTGGCCCGGGCCCTTGGGACAAACGGCCCGGACTGACTCACACCCACGCGAATGCGCACCCATCCTGAGAAAACTCAACTTGTGAAAATTCAGCTAGCTGGAGTGGTCCCACTCAGAGCTGGAAGCCAAGATCTGCAGGTTAGCAGGGCAAGCCCGTGTTCGCTACCTGGCCCACTTTTATTTAGCTGGGAAAACACGCTCCAATGGAGCCTGCCCTTTGGAGACTCCTGCTAAGCGGAAAATTTAATAGCACGACCACTGCGGGTTCCCAAGAGCTGCCTGGCAAAAGCTGAGGTCTGCGGCTCCGTTTCCCTGGCTGACTCCTGCATCCCTGCTGGTGCAGCACAACATGGTGGAGAATACAAGAGGTGTTTCTCCACGGCAGCAGCAGCTGCCAGGAGGGCGCTGCTGGGAGAGCTGCTCAGCGAACACAGCACGACCGGCCGGTCAGAAGAGGAGATTACCCCACCGTATTGAGTGTTGGTGCGGCCTCAACTTGAATACCGTGTGCAGTTCTGGGCTTCATAATTTAAGAAGGGTGTGAAGGTTCTCCAGTGCGTCCAGAGGAGGGCAACAAAAGTGGCGAAAGGGCTGGAAGGAGTGTCCTATGAGGAGAGGCTAAGGACTTTGGGCTTGTCCAGTTTGGAGAAAAGAAGGCTGAGGGGCAACTTCATTGCTCTCTGTAGCTTCCTGAGGAAGGGGAGAGGGTGAGGCTGATCTCTTCTTCCTGGTACCCTGTGATAGGATGCTTGGGAATGGTTCGAAGCTGCGCCAGGGTAGGTTTAGACTGGACATCAGGAAGCATTTCTTTACCACACGGATGGTCAAACCCTGGAACAGGCTTCCTAGAGAAGTGATTCTTGCCCCAAGCCAGTCAGTGTTTAAGAGGCGGTTGGACAATGCCCTTAACATGCCTTACCTTGGTCAGTCCTGAAGTGCCCAGGCTGTTGGGCTAGATGATCATTGTAGGTCTCTTCCAACTGAAATTCTCTTCTCTTCTCTTACTCCCTTTCTCTTCTTTTCCTTGAGGAGCAAGGCATAAGCTCCTGTGCAAAGCACCACCAGAGACACCACCAGCAGCTCCCAGCCCTGTGCCAGGCTGGCTCCGTCCACGCTTTGCAGGACTGACTTTGCACAGACCTGTGCTGAAAGCACAGCAGGGCTCAGGCTGGTCCACAGCCCCCCAGCTACCCCCTCCCTGCCTCTGCTGCAAGATCAGCTTCAAAGGACGGGAACGCTTTTCTCTGTCTCTTTTAGCCGCAGCACTCAACAGTTTGCCTGCTGCTTTGCAAGCCCGCCAGCTGCTTCCGAGGCTGTATTGGTCATGGAGGAAGCCTCAAAGATGCAGATGCAGAAAGAAGCACACTGCCTGATCAGGGAGCAGCCCAGGCCAGGCTGCTGTGAGGCCAGTCCCAACCTGTGGGGTCCCCGCCAGCAGGACACCAGGCAGGTGGGGGGCTGTGGGCAAGAGCTGGGTGCTTGGTGCTGGGCTTCCCTGCCCACACACTCTGGGTTGTGGCAATGCGGAGGTGGGAGTGCTTCAAGGCCACAGTGCGGGTTTCCTAAGGGTAGGCTAGGACTCCTCATTTACTTTTGATTAGCTACAGTGACCCTGAGAGGAATTAGACATCAGGAGGCAGGTGCACCCTCAGGCATGGCAGAGGAAAGGGAGGGGACCTCTTCTCACCCGGACCCGCTCTGCCCTGGGAGCTGCCTGCCCTAACAGGTGACAAGGATGTCAGCAAAACCCTTCCCCACCTCGGACTGGTCCATAAGCACACGTCTTTTTCAGTAGTTTCTTCCCCTTTAGCCCCTGCTCTCCAAAACAAAGCCTCGGGGACAGCTGAAACTCCCCCACTCCAGTATTTGTAGCTTCGATAATGCCCCGTTAAAAACACGCAGGGTGGGGGGGCATCAAAGGAGGAGTAACAGCAGTTACTGCCAAGCACGAACACCATGACTTTTCACCCCTGTGAGAGCCCTATTTCACATAGCAGAGACCATTTCCCACGCAGCACTCGTGTCAGTCACTCCTGACTGCATGCAGTGACTCTCCAGCAAAGTGTTGGGGAAGGTCCTGCTCTGGGGGGCTCTGCCACCACCGCCTCCAGAGGCCCCTTTGAACTCCATTTCTCGGGCCAGGAATTCAAGCTGTCCAGGCTTAAGATGCCATAGCTTTCTGCATCCGTGCTGCTCTGCACTCAGCATCTCTTATCTTTCGGAGCAGCAGCTGGACATTTCCTGCAAAGCCTATTACGTGGGGTCATTTCCCAAAGAAGTTAATTACCACTCTGGAAGAATGCGGAGAGCGTCACGCACGGAAAGGGCAGCACAGCATTGCTTCCCAGCTGTGCGATGATCCAGGACACAAAGTCCTAAAACATTCCCAATAAAATTACGCTCTACCCACTGCATGCCAAACCACCAGCGGCTGTTGGAGAGTCTCAGGAAAAGCCTCACGTATTTGAAGTCAATGTGATTTAATCTAAATACGAAACTCTTAATTATATTGTTATTATGGGGTTACACCACAGTTGCAGCTTTGTAACTAGAGTCTAGATGCTATGTATGGTTAATACATTTCAATTACACATTAATTTACTGAAATACATTCTTACCTTAAAAACATGTGAAATGCTGTGGTACATGCAAAATTTGGGCCAGGGCAAAAACTATAAGCACTTGAGCTAAAATAACCAGTATAGCACAACTTCTGAAGTGACAATAAATCTGATTAAAAGGACCCAAATATTCTCCTAGTTGTCTGCTACTTTTCCTATGGAAGATTTTGCTTTAAAATACCACTAACTAGAGTAACTTTCAACTAATGTATGAAACTGAGCAAATGCTTAGAGACAAACTACAGCTCTCAAAACAGCTTCTAGTTTTATGGAGCTTTGTTTTGTCTCAGTTGCTTATTATCAGAACTTGTTTCCTACAATCTTTGTAAACTCTGTTAAAACATCTGCACTCTCAAAGGCGACCTGCAGGACACTCAAATGGGTAAGGATAACAAGTAACTTAAACTTAGTTTCAAGCAAAAAAAAAAAAAACAACAACCCAAGCCTGACCTTGATTCAGCTTCTTGTTTAAGTGTTTGCAGGGCTCAAAAAAAGCCTCTTCCTTCTTTTCTATATTAAGAAAACCTTTAACATGATCAATATTTTTTAGCTGTAAAGCCACAAAGTCTACTGTTGCCATCTGGGATGGCTTTTTGGACCCCTAAACAGTTGTGTTCCCATTTGACGCTGGCTAACATTGCTATGCCAGACCTCATTTTTCCTCTGTATAACTCAATTTCTCTCATGCTTGTCCCACAGGCAGGGTTATCAAAAACAAGCCACAGGTACCGCAGGATATGGAATCACTGCAGCACTTTTAGTGAAATAAATGGACAACCAAATGTCCTGTAATGATGAACATCTACAAATAGTCCCAATGCAGCAGGTGGATATAACATCTGACTACCAGAAAACTAGACTAAACACAGGAAAAACAAAATTTAAAACTGCACTCGTAAATACACAGTCATTTCTTGGAAAGGAACAAGCATCACTGGTCAGTGGGAAATGCCTCCTTTTACTAGTATCGTTTTCCTTAAGAATTTAATTATTTTGAAGAAAGGCTTAAAACGTGGTGCATGTTAAAGAGTGGTGTATAATACAAAATAAAATTCAGTCTTCCCATAATCTCAGATTGGGAATGTCAGTTCATAACCGTCTGTCACTAGTTTACAGATGCGGTGCCCGCCAGCACGCGCCCCTGCCCCTCAGCACAAAGAACAGCACATACTTCTCTGTCAATCAGAAAGCTGCTTTTAGGCGTGGGAATGCTCTGACCTTGAATCCAGACCAGCAGCCAGCACAATACCCAGCCCTTTTCAGACACGCTTGTATCACCTCTCCATTTTAAAACATCGGTTTAGTTCTGAAAAGACAGAAACATAAACTCTTTCCAACTGAGCAGCAGCAGCAGCAGCAACACTTAAAAGATCGCCAGGGTCCTCACTCCAGTGGATGAATTTTGTATTTCAGAAGCAGAAACTGCAAAAGCACCTGTTAGATACACACAGGCCACAGAAGTACCGATACAGGACCAATACTCAAAAACACAGGTTCAAGGCTGAAATGTGGACACGAACCAAAAGACTGTTTCTAATGGCAAGAGCTTTGAAGGAGACTCATTCATTCACAGGGAAAGAAGCATTGCGACTGTTGCAAGGGCAATGGGCAGCTTTAAAGCCAGCAAGGCGGGCTAGAATACATCCACCAGAAGGTTTTTAAAGCCAGTTTAGAACACCCTTCAGCTGAGCAGTGTTGCCATTAGTGGATGGATCCGGGACTGTAAGCCCAATACCAGATGCATGAACAGCCTGTTTGCTGAAGGTCTGGCTGCTTTGTAAAAGAAGCCAAGTCAGGTGCACGAATAGCGTGGTTTATTTACATGCAGCATATTTAGATTCTTTTAGCTTGCCAGTGATGATAAACTGCGGGATAGCTGTAGCTCTGCTACTAAATATGATTGCAATCACAAGCTTAATCTCCCAGGGAAAACATTCAGCGCAGCCGAGGTCGCAAATCTTACCAAATGGCATCCCTTATGGGATCAGGCGGAGAGAGGACAAACCCGTCGATCTGTCCCTTCGGTTTGGCTCCCAATGTCTTGCTGCCCCAGTTAGGTAGAACCCCAGGGTAGTATTTACACCTCATTATCCATGATTGCACCAAATGTGTGTGGATGTGGGAAGACTGTAGTAAAAATTGTCGCTTCTTCGGTAATTACACAAAGCCTTTTTGATTTACAACTCCTGAGCAGCTGAAACAACTCGTGTCTTGACGCAGCCTTGGTGGAAAACGGAGGAAGGCAACTGCACAGCCTATGCCTCACTCCCTGTTCCTCCCTGCTACCAAGATAACACAAATCACCAGATTTTGATCCAGTGTCCGTGTCTGCTCTGTTTGCCAGCTGCTTTGCGCTGTGCTTTGTGCTTAGTGCTTCCGACAAGCAAGGAGCCGACAGAGCTCTGAAAAGGGAGTGAGGCAGCACAGGAGAAAGCTACTCTTGCAAGAAGTGAGGAAACCAACTCGAAGTCAATAGAAATTTGAGAATACATCAGTCCATGAGGACAAACACTGAAATGACAGAATAATTCCTAAGGATGGAAATTTATTCAATTACAAGAGGCTTCAGTCATCACTGACAAGGTTATCTGCATACATCCAATTCAAAAAGTTAAAAGTGAGGTTGTTTCTTTTTTGGATCAGCCACTCTGATTTCATGGTACGCAGTTCGAGCTTCTACCTTAACTGCCTTTACTATAAGACAAATAAGAGTCTATTATTATAGAGGTGGCTACAACTCCAAACTCCATGATAGATGAAAAAAGCTGCTTTCTTCTGCTAGACTTTGCTTTTGTGACAGGTGTAGTTTCCTTATGACTGTAAGAAATGAAGCCCTGTTTTAAGTAATTACTGGTTATTTATACAGTCAGGAAAATGACCAGGCTTTCCTATGACTTGGAACACATCAAACACACAGAATAAATAAATAAGGTTTTGTTTTGGTTTGCTGGGGTTTTTTTGCTTGTTTTTAAGTTAGCAGCACTGTGTGTGTGTGTGAACGAGATCATACACAGAGATAGCCAAGTAAGTGTGAATACAAGAGATCTGGCCAGTGGCTACAGTGGAGAGGAATAAAGTCTAAGATTATACAACATCCAGTTTAAGATTTTTTAATCCAGTTTATTAAATATTGCTTTTGGGGGACATGTTTACAACAAGCCCAAATAAATTGTTTAAGGATTCAAAGCAGTCATATTAAAATACAGCTTCAATATAAAGTTTGTCACAGTTTTACAGTATTCAAAAATGACAGACCTGCCTTAAAAAAAGACTATTACACCAAAACATAGGAAAAAACAGAGAAACAAACAAGTTTGGCATTTCCATAATCTTTATAGTATAAAACAGAATATTAAATGTATTACCAGCAAGCTGATACTTCCATCTATTACCTAGTCCGAAGTGTCTCCCATTAAAACACACTATACAACAGCACTATACAAAAGTCGTGGTGATACTCATTTGATGAAAGTGCATCCCTGAAAGTTTGCCAGTTTATTATCGTTAGCTCTTAAAAAAAAAAGGTAAAATTAAAATGTCCTCTTTTAACCGAAGGCTTTACTATATATAGAGTTTTGGGGTTTGGTTTTTTTTTTTTTGCTGTTTTGTCTCACTCTCAGCCTTCTTTTAAAAGTGTCTAGGGACGCCCACCAGGGGGCAGCGTAAGATTAACCATCAAATCACGAACGGCCGCAAATATTGTGCATTCACCTGGAACAGGGAAAAGAGACAGGTTAGGTCAGGGTAGCACCGCCGCGCCCCACCGCCGGGCACAGCCCGCGCCCTGCGCCGGCTCCGGCCCCTGCGGGCAGCGGCTGACGGAACGCGGCCACCGCGACTCGCATAAACCCCAGCCACCGCCAAGGACGTCGGGGCTCGTCAGGACCTTTTCTAGCTGAGGTAGCTCCGGCTTTCCCAGCGGGACCAACCGACCAACCAGCTACTCTTGCTGGTCGTGAACGTGAGAGAAGCTCTTAACTTTTAACTGCTTTCGAATGCCAGGCTGAATCTATACTAGAATTTATCGCATGTGGCGCTGCGAAACTGATTTTTCTTTATGTTATTAATTAAAAGCACTGTATCTAGTGAAGAGAAAAAAACACCCACATTTTTTCAAGCTCTATTTGTATTCATTAAGAGTAGAAACTGAACATTTTGAAAGACTCAAGTCTGAAACAGCTGGAGGATGTTTTCTGCCCTAAGCCTCGTTTTGGAAACATTTCTAATTCCAAGACTGGGCAAAAGTCAGAAATCCAATTCTTTCAACCAAATTGCTCTGGCTCTATGCTTGATCTCTAAACTGTGAAATAAAATACAGAGCAAATGGACTTCTGTTTCAGACAGCCAAGATCTAATAGAGCGAGGAAAAACCAGCCGCAGCTGTCTCAAGTTTTGAACACCAGCATTTTTTCACAGAAAACACACACACGCGCATTCTGAAACAGCTTAAAAAAGTTAAAAACAATAGAATCAAAAGGGTTTAATTAGAACAACCAAAAGTGAAGTACTAGGCAGCTGTGACTTTCATCTGCCGCTTCCTGGTAAGAGAATACAATTAATAGCCACCATCATACCCTGTTCAGTGTGCGCTGAATTTTTTCCTGCATATTTCAATAAATATCAATTAGAAGACACTGAATTTTGTTGCTGAAGGAGCAACAGTGTGAGCAAAGAGGTAAGAGCAGAGCCTGTTGAGATGCATTAATCCTAACTGCCAGACTAGGGATTCCCAAGATTATTTTTGGGCAAGTCACTATCATGCCAAAGCTACAAATCTGGGCTAAATATCATCCACTGCATCACGGAAAATCAGACACTGAAAAATGCTTAGTCATGAAGTGCTTTAAGAAATACCACGAGTCTCTTGAGCCGCTCTCTAAAGGCCACCTCTAGCATCTGTAGGGACTTTCATTTCCTTACCAGACTGATGTCCACTACATAATGCAGGTTGTGGACTTACAGCTCATGTTTAACCCTATTATTCCAGGGCAGTGATTCCATCTCAGTTCATATAATTATTTCCCAAAAATATTTTTTTTCCCCATGGAGGCACAGGTAAAGCGATCTCAGAAAGACAGAGACAATGAGTCAACATTTTACTGTTAAACGCAGCAGAATGTATTTGCCCACAGATCTGAAAAGAAAACTCTTCCAGAAGAACTTACTTTTCAGGCACTACCATTTTATTAAGAGGAAATTTAAGCTGAATACAAAATACTTTCTCACAAAGAGAGAAAGGTAAAAAAGATACAGCCAAAATGAGGCAACACTGATTACGGGTTACAATGAAAGTGCCAGTAATATCATACGTGCATGATGGGAAGCCCTGGTCCTTTCTGACTGAAATGGTGAAAAATTCACTTAACCAAGCAACTTGCAATTAGTGCAGCAGAAGAGCTAACACAGGTAGGAAAATCCTGGGTACAGCACAACAGCATCAGAAGAGAAAGAGCATGCATCTCGGATCTCCCATGCACTCCTGTTGTAAAAGAAGCCTCCCAGCTATTTACTTTCATCTGCTGGCCCTCCTCTCACCTTTCAATGGCAAAGAAAAGAAGGTATATTGTTCTATGTTTCAGATATAAAGTTTTGACAGTAAGAACACAGGAAATTCCATTTCAAGTGTCCTGAGGGAAGACCCCACTTTGGCTGGCGGGTGGTAGAAATAAATAAACAAAGAAACAAATAAATAAACCCAAACATCTTTTTTTTCGGAAGTCAGAGGAAAGACTACTAGAAATGTCCTCTGCTCAGCTAGCTACATTCTTCGTTGCCCGGATAAGGTCCTGCTTGGGGCCACAAGCTCTTTTAACACACTATTTTTCCCTTGTCTATACTCTGCTCCCTGTATTGCATACCCAAACTACTTCAAAACTTGTGTGACAAACAAAAATTGTTCTGGCCTGATCCACCTAACGATCATCAGATGACATCTCACCTGGGTACTTTGACAATTACTCCCTATGCTGCAGTATTGTACAGGGTTTACCTTAAAACACAACTTAGTGCAATAACAAACAGCAAAACAAGCATCTACCCTTACCTACACTAGGGGAGCTCAGTGGGGAAGTACTGCCCAAAAGAAATGCCTGAAGTTTAGCTAACATCTCTTGAAATAAAAGTGCTATACAAACAACAGTTCTGTACCACATACAGAACTCTCACAGGTAAGACCATATGCCCTCAAGGCTATTCCCTCTCCTATTTACCTACACTATTACCATATGTTAAACAGAAAATGTATGTTAATTCAAATCTCATGTCAACTTTCAAAAATGTATGCATGTCCACACCAATTTAAGATAAAACGTTGCTCATGTCCTA
This sequence comes from Bucorvus abyssinicus, assembly GCA_009769605.1. Lineage (NCBI taxonomy): Eukaryota > Metazoa > Chordata > Aves > Bucerotiformes > Bucorvidae > Bucorvus > Bucorvus abyssinicus. The sequence goes on from CM020030.1 coordinate 38,183,734, forward strand.
GCAATCGAAATAAACCACCAAGCATAGTTAAAATTACTGCATATCAATGAGATGCATAATTATACAGACTAGAAGTAGAATTCAATCTCTGGATTCACGACTTCAATCTATTCACTGGGTTACTGGAAAAAGGCTTTGTTTTTCAGCATGTAACTACAGCAGAACTGCAAGTTATTGCTCTTATGAGCCACCTGTGTATTAGGATCCCAAACCACTGTTTGAAGACAACATGCTGCCCAAAGAACCTGCTACTGTTGTTCAATGTTTCAGATATTAAAAAACAAAACAAAGCAAAAAAGCATAAGCGGAAAAGCAAAGCACGACGTTGCTCACAGTGCACTACCTACAGGCCAACGAACATTCAGAACAACCTATTCAGCTCAAACACTTCACAGCACGTTTGGTGGACGGAAGGAACTGTGTGTGCCTCTGTTAGGGCACACACAGACAAAGGAGTATACACTTACTCCAATTACTTTTTAATAATTCACAGCACATGGACAAGTTTTGGTAACTATTTTAACATCCCTTTATATTCTACCATTAAGCTCAGTAAATTCATAATTAACCATGAAAAATGACACTTGACCACAGCATATTTCTTGTGACTCATTCTGGGCCCATTTGTTAAAAAAAGTACAACTCCTACTCTGCAGCAAGAGTTGGGCCAACAAAACGTGCATTCTATCACTTGGGCAGAACAGCAAAGTTCATCCTGAAACATCAGTGTAACCTTCTGCTGTGTTGCCAGTACTTGCTACTAAATTAAGTATTGCCTGTCACATCAGGAGTTTGTAATCACTAAAGAAGCATGATAGAAACCAAGAAGAATTCAGACTTAAGAGAGGTTTAGTTTTACACTGGAGATTTGTCACAGATGTCTGGGTGAAGAGAATATATCTACTGGACATGTACAGTACCTGGTCGTGGTGAATTCAGTTCAGCAAACCTCTTTAGAATATTGCTAACCATCATTGGAGCAGCAACAGAAGAGTTCTGCTGCCTGGGAATGTCAGCCTGTTGCGTTGTACCCGAAGCCATATCATAAATAATCGGGACAATAATACTAACAGCTTCCTGTGGGACTGTTGTTTTCTGTGTTAGCTGGAGCTGCATGAAAATACAAAAAGTGTGTTAAATTGCATGACGACGTACTTCGTGGCACAACTTCCAATACAGTTAAACACTCTAGGCCTACAGAGAGCATGCACTTCCACCCCCTCAGTTTTTCAGACATCAATTCTGTAACAGAGAAGTTATCAGTCAGGTATAGACTATTTTCTTCTCAAAAGTACCCTACAGTAAGCACTGTCTCAGAGACGATGCTAATATAGCTTTGTTCTAAACATCTCATTCCTGCTATCCTTTCCCAGCACCACTAATGTGTATATCACTTAACCTAGGTGGTTAGCGCCTCAAAGAAGAACAAAACACCCAGAAGTTGAGCATTCTAAGATACCCGCAGCCCAGAAGGAACGGAACTTTATATATTGTCAACATCTCTCCAAGAACACAAAACACAAAGAGTTGCTGTAATTTTACAGGAGGGAGAACAGGAACACTAACTGAACTAACTACAAAACAGATGCACACAAATCCAGGCTTCCAAACGGCAGAACATTTTTAGCTATGACTTAGATGATTTCAAAGACATGCAGCCCACAAAATTTTAAACCAGATAGCTCTACTTACAAAAAACAACATTTTGGATTTCAGCACAACAGCAGGTGTTCCTGGGGGCGCAATTGGCGGTGCACTGGGAGGAATTGTTAAACAAAACTGCACATTCCACTTCAGCTGACTTGCCTGATCAGGGAACTGTTTAGAAAGAAGCAGCACAGAGAAAGAACAGCAAAGGTCTCACGTCAGTGACATACACGGCTATGAACTAGGAAAGCGTTAGAAAGTGGAATGTGCCTCTCTAGATAAACTTGCAGATGTTGCCAGGTTTAGCATAAGTCAGAATAAATCTGGAAGAATTAGGCATAGGGTAAACAAGGCTACAATCAGAAAGATTCCAGCCAGCCTATGCACATGCCTGTTTGGCAGTGATGTGCCTGTAGTTTCTCAAAATCATCAGTTTAAAGAAGAAATTTTGGCAGTTTCCAGGAGAGCTGGTAGTAAAATGAAAACTTTTTAATGAACATGTACATAAATGTAATTTGTGTTTATAGTTACATCACCTTTTCTAAAACAATCAAACAAACCAACCCGCTCCAAACCCCCAAAACCCTCGAAGTTGGATGACATAAATAGAATGGTTAACTTACCAGCTCAAGTTTCATGATGTGTACGCAATCCCTGAGGATATGCGTTGGAGCCCCTAGTAATTTCGTGAAGGCTATTAGGGTGTTTGCTTTAAAAGGTGGTCCTGCAACCTAAAGAAAGACACTATTTAGCACTGCCTATTTAGGTAATTGTTATATCATTTGATACAGTAACCAGCATGCACAGCTGTTAATTTTCTATTTTGCAGCCCTTACACATCCCAATGAAAGTCAGCAGTACCACTCAAAACACCATCAGAGATTAAAAGCAATGCACAAAAATTTAAGCATTAATGATTTGAATACATACCCTTGTTTCAAAGAACTTCTCCAAAACTTGTAACTCCTCCGATTTCCACTGTCCTGTATTCTCAGGTGTTACTTTCAGTTGCAAGGTCTGGTTGGTCTTGGGATTGAGAGCAACCCTGCACTTCAGTGCCTCCGTCTTAAACATAATTACACCTGGTTCATTGGAGTTTATTAACTGTAGCTGCAAAAAAATAAGTATCGCATTCAATTAGTCATTTGTTAAATAGCATGAACACACACACACACACATTCACTCCCAAGTCTGCAGGGGTCAATCTGCACTCTTTCCAGAAAGAAACACGGCATATTTGTATACAGGTAAAATTGCCTTGAGAGTGAAGCTTATACAAGATTTCGCTTCTTTATCTGTCACTGAATCAATGCCAAAGGAAGGAAGAGGCACACATTGTCTGTCCACAACCTAAAGCAACATTCATGACCGAGTAGTTCAGATATTGTCAACTAGTAACTAATTTCTTGGGCACTCCTGCCAAGTAGTGGCATCCATAGTAGCTGTTCTAGTTAACTCCCAATGGACAGGCTAAACTCACAGAAGCTATGGCATCTGAACATGTGGTCATCTTCTTGCTATCATATCAGTTATCAAATTTCACCTGACCAGACAGGCTTTCCACTTCTAATTTGTGTGAAAAAGAAGCAGAACTAAATGCTTTTTCTAAATTTTGACACTTTAGACAGCAAGATTCAGAAGTATAGCACAGGACCAACAGCAAATACTTATTATATTTGAAGCACTCCAGTTCGTGCTTGATTTGAAAGACACGCAGTACAGAAGTATGAAAAAAAAAAAACATTTGTGAAGTCATACTTGCAGATCAATATTAAACCAACCTAAACCATACCGTTTCCTGTTGTATGATCCTCTGAAGATGCCTCCTCATAATAACTGATCCAAGAAATCGCTCGAGAGGGGAGCAAAGATAGCTGCCAGCTAGTCCTGGCACAAGCCCAGGGGTAGGAGAGGGCAACAGCAGAATATTCAAGGCACTGTGGGTGAGGATTGTAGGTATGGATGCAGCCCAAGAACGCTGAGGTAGTTTCCGAGGTGGAGGCATACTAGTTGGCATTGCTTGGGAACCTATTGATAACAGAAAAAGGACTTGCAGTAAGGAAGGATTTAAGCTGTAACATAAGTTATGTGTTCACTTTATTTGTTGTAACTATACAAGCAATGAGTTCTCTGGGCCAAAGCTGAATCCTTCTTAGTTAAGAATTCGGCTGCCTCGTGATGGGCAACAGATAGAAAAGTCAAAGAATTTAGAGTTTCAGTCCTCCACCCGTGCAGAGAGTCTCAGTAACATTAAAATCCTACTCGTTTTTCCTCTTTCTGCAGCATTCCAGCAGACAGCAGGTTTGCACAACAAACTCAACGAGATGTAAAGATGGCTAAATCGGTTGTGCAAAAACAGCATTACAACTCTATGATGCGAAAAGTTAGTATTTGAGTAGGCAAATATGCCTATCCTCGCTTTCATTCCGAAGAATTTTTTCTCAGTCACAGAGCTCAACAGTTTAAGAGTAATTTCTGCAGTGCAACAAGAGGTATCAATCCTGCGGAAATTTATGCTGTATGATTGAACTCATTTCAAATTTGTTGTAGAAGATTTGAAGTGGGACAGAATAAAGGCTTCATTTACTTAGGTATTTTTACTGCACAAGGGAACTCATGACTGTAAGGCTGACACACAAAACTACCAAAAAAATGCTAAACACGAGTGTTTCACAGTCATAACACTGATAAAGAAGCCTACTTGTTCCAGCTCGTGGGGAATGAGAGGCATCTGGGACAGGTGAATGAAGGGAAGGGTTGGCTGGTGACATTCCAGGCATCCGTGCTGCTGGTGATGGACCAGAGACCTGGGGAGATCCTGGCCAGTTCCCTGCACGCTGACTGGGTGACATCATGGTGTATGGTGAGCTTGGGTCTATGGTACCTACAGATGTTACAAAACCATTATTATGTCTTTAAGAAGTACAAGGTTTTCCAACCTAGAAATGTAAAAAAGGCATACCAAAATATGTAAAGCATGAAAGTGTCTGCAAGCTTTTAGACTACATTTTACAAGCATGTAAAAAACATAATGGGGGGAAGGGAAAAAGAAAAACAAAAATCAAGATACAGATTCAAGGGTTTTCTGGCTGTATTTTTTAAAAAGTAAAACAAAATTGAACGTTAAGGCAAACTGGCATTTTCAACATGTCTAAACTAAAAAGAGCTCTTGCCTACAGACTTGGACTTGCACTGCTCCTTTGCAAATGAAAGCCTCAGCTAGACTGCTTCTTATTTATGCAGTGTCTTACAGTTATCTCTGCAAAAGCGTCTTTGGTTTTGTACTCTGCTGTAAAGACTGATCAGAACAAGCTTCTTAAACAGTCTGTTTTGGCTCGCTTTGTTCATTTTCACAGTTAAATTCATGTGCTATAATTACAAATTTGAACTGTTCATTTATTGTGATCTATGGAACAGTTTCCAATGCGCTGTGATTACAATAAACAATTGTTTTGGTAGCTTTCCAAAAAAAACTTAATAAAGGAAAAAACCGAAAGGCATGTTGGTCGCATATAGGTATGTTAAACCAGCACTTTGACAACATTTTCAAAGTACAAGTATGTGACTTTCAATCTGTTCCAGTTATTTTTCCAGGAATTGTAAGCAATGAAAATATATTAACTAATCTAGCAAGAGACAACGATCATTAAAAGATGCAGCCATTGTTCTGCTACAAGACCACACAGAATTTCCCTACATTAGCAAGCAGGAAAGAGTGACTGATAATCAATTTTTAAAACATCAGGAACACCTCAACGTGCTGTGCAGCGACTTCCGACTACTGTTAGAAGTTACATCCACATGTATGAAAACAGCTACTTAAGCCAATTACAAATCACACTTTTTTTGCAATTAACTTAGGTCTGGTCCAGAAGACTTAATTTCAAGAAGCACGTGTGTCTCCCTGTCACTCTATATACACCTGCTGGTAAAGAACTCACCATGTGGGCTGGCAAAGTTAGCTGTTTGTCCCATTGTGATTCCAAGAGAGGAAGGTGAAGGAGTTGGACCAAAGGATGCTGGTGATGGTGCTCTTAAAGCTCCGCTAGGTGAGCTTGCAGCATGCAAATTTCCTAATCAAAGACAACATGTCACTCAACATGCACATTTCCCGTTTTTCTGTTCCAATGCATGAGCATTATATTTTCCAGATTGATTCACCACACAAAGGAAAGTTTTTCCAAGATATCTGGCTGGAAGAATGGCACTTCCTCCCTGCCCAGCCCTTCCCCATACTGAAGTATTTTCAGCTATTGCACTCTTAACAGTTGGGGAGCAGAAGGCAGGGCTTTGGTGATTAAAAGCTTTTCTAAAGAAGCAGGTATTTCAAGTTAAAAGGTTTGGATCTGAGCAAGTTGTAAGCCATAAGAATCAAACAGTCCCAAATACTACACAGCTAAAGATGACAGTTTCACTTAATTTTCTTTTTTTTTAGTTTCAAAATGTACTTTCCAAAATGTGCACAGCAGGACTTTGCTTTGCTACTTACCCACAATATAAGGTGCATTCTCTTGGCTAACTTGGAGCTAAACACAGCTCAAACAATAGCAAAGGCATGCATGCACAAAGAGCTGCGTGTATATTTCTCGCATATGATTAGCACACAAACTCTCAGCCGTCTTACCTGGTGACTGTGTATGCATCATAGATGGAGACGGCGTCACTGTGTTGTGATAGGAGGTGGGTGGTGAAGTAAGAGGATACGCTCCTGATGCCCCTGCCTGTTTTGCAAATGGCTGAAATTGTCAACAGAGGACAATGAAAATTTTTGATCATAAAAATAAAGTATGTGGAGGAGAACACTAATGAGAGTTTGGTTCCCACCTATGAAATCTTATAGGTCCATCAACACAGTTGTTTGATTCTCTGTATCACCTTGTTCAGTGCTCACTCTTTTTTCAGAGACTTTTTGCAGTTTCTCCTCAAGGCATAACACCTCAGTACCTCATTCCTTTTTATCTGTCACCCTGTAACAGTGAAGCCTCCTGACTCCCCCTCCCATCTTTTGTCTTAAAAGTTGTTTTTCTTCCCTCAATCTTTCGCTTCTAAGGCAGCAAGTCTCATGCGACCTTCCGAAACTGCTGTTCATATGCTATGGGCTGTTTACACTGGAATGAGAAATGGCAAATTAAATGAATAGGTTTTGCCCAAAGGGAAGTTCCATTGTAGAGCAGTTTTATAGTCTCCCTTTCCATTTTTTTACTGCCAATCCTTTTAGGATGTAAGTTCTTAGAAATCTACAATTGTGAAGATAATAAACATTTCTTATTTTGCCTGGAGGGTACCTGTTGTGGTTGCTGCGGTGGCTGCTGGGGTTGAAGCTGCGATATCAAAGAATCCATCATGTCTCCTCCAATAGGAGAAGGCGGGTTATCATCTTCGTTTACAGATCGTCTTCGTGCATCCTGATTGCTGTCAACAAACATGTTCAGGAACGTCTGTGGAAAAATCAGTTTTGTTATTAATTGCCCCATTCCCCATTTAAATTTTATTACATAAATGAGCACAGTATTTGCTGAGCTTCAGTACTATCTTTATCAGCTACAGCACGTAAGAAACTGGCAGATCTCTAGAACTACCTACCAGTGGGTGTTCATTATACACGTTATGAATAGTTCACAAAATATACCAATTCATTCAGTGGATATTTAAGCTTAATTCCCTTTTTCTTTTAAAAAAGGGGGTCTCGCATCGTTACCAAACAAGAAACGCTATTCATTAACATGAAATATCTCTAACTAATTGAAATACCAACATTTTTCCTTAAAAATAAGGAAAAGTCTACACCTGGAAATAGCCATTCCAGAACAACTCAGTATCCAGAACCTACTGGGCTGTTGTATCACACCAGAACTGCCCTTTTTGGGTAGGAACGCTCAGGTCACCTCCTCCACAGCATTCTCTTGTACCCAGAGGAATTTGCCAACCCTCTTGAATTACTTCCTCCTGTACATTCCTGATCTCATGACTTTACACTTTCCACTGGTATTTACAATTCCCTTTCTCTTCCCCATTAGCTTTCCACTTGGAATTCATGAAAGATGTAGATGTTTAGGATCAGCTAAATGCAGTAGCAGAGAATCAGTGCTCAGTTGCAACTGTCAGAAGAAAAAAATTAGCAAACTCTCCTGTTTCACAATGGGTGCCGCTTCCCAATATTTCAGTACAACAAGAACTGGTACAACCTGCCCTAAGCTAAAGTGTTCTGTCAGTGTGTGAACCAGCACTGTATTCAGAAGCAAAGCCACAGGCTCCTGCCACACAGATGGAAACTATTCTGGAAGAGAAGTTTCTGACTAGAATCACATGACATGAAGCATTTCCTCATCTGCCACATATGAGCACTGTCCTGCCACACAACATAGTTTGTGAGGAACAGTTGTTAATCCTGAAGAATACATCTAGCTTAGCCACAAAAGCTTCAGTAAGTTTTAACAAAAGGATGTGTGAAGTAGCCTCTACATTATTTTATTACATAGATAAGAAAAAAAACCCTGACATTTGATTCTAATTTTCTTAAAGAAAATGTTTTAAGTCAAACTAATTTTAAAAATCTATTGATAAATCAGAAAACTCTTCTTGTGCTCAGAATTTTGGGAGGACTGCAGCTCTTCACATAGAAAAGCTTTACAAAGGTCTTCACATCAGATGCATACTTCAGGTTAGAAGCTCATTTATTTACAACATGCCAGAGAACACAGAAACAGTTACCTTTAATCCCGGTGCAGGGTAAAAACCTTCAACTATTTTGCTGTTGTCAAAGAGACTGTATGCCCCATCACGGATTGCTACAACACCACGACTCCGGCAGTAGATGTCAATGCAGTACATATTCCTAAAAGCCAGCCTGATATGCGTGGGTGACTGTGGCAGAATTGAGAAACACTGGTAGGCAGTGTTGGTGCGTTGAGTCAGACCCAGCATGGGCACAGTTGGAAGTTTGTTGATGGCATTTAATGGAGCCTGAGTGTCAAACAAAACCTGACAGAGAACAGATGTTGAGAGATCAGGTAGCTTGCCTTTAATTAAATGTCAGGGAAAACGGGGCATGGGGGGGACACACAATCTTCCTCAAGTCACCTTCTGTCAATGAGATCCATAAAAAACCGTAACACACACTCATGTCATTTTGAAGAGAACAGTTTAATCAGAATTGACTCTTAATTATCTTGCACTTTTCTAGAGAGAAGTTTTTAAAATGTTACCTGTAACAACTGTACCACATTTGGTGTTTTATTAAACATCTCCTGGAGCTGGTGCAGAATTGTGTTGTGACAGTTACTGCAACCTGAGTTTGGGCCAACAGTTCCCAGTGAAATGTGGAACTTCTGGAGTATGGAGTTCCACTGAATGCTGATCTGCAATGTCAAGAACATAAAATGGACTTGGAAACCAGAACAACTATGAGGTTATAAAAACAAAACTGGTCTGCTTTTTTTCCCCAGTTTTCATCAAACCTCAACAGATTCCTAACTCACCTTCCTCAAAAGTTGCTGAGGTTATGGAAAAAAAAAAAAAAGCTCTGTTAGCTTTAACATCTATTTAGCTAGCTGTATTGATGGCAACCACAAAACGGGGGAATTATTTTAGCAAGTCAACCAAAAAGAAAAAAAAAACTTTTCTGCCAAAAGTGAGATAGAGAAAATTAAACTCAAGAGATTCATGCTGTGGAGAACAATTAATGAGTTGTTGGAGATGGACTGGTTTTCTCAAGTCATATCACATAAAAATGAGAATTGGACATGCTAATATATAAAGAAGTGACATGTAAAATCCACACTGCTACTCTTGCTACATATTAACTGTCCCAATAAAATGCACATAGAAATACTCTTAGAAATTCAGCTTAGAACATGAACACAAAACCCTTCCAGGAAGTAAATTTCAAGTGTATCAGCTACTTTGCATCAGTTGCATACAAAAATATATTCCCAGTCTGTAATAAACGTGCACTTACGTCCTCCTCTACCTTGCATTAAAGGCAAGGGTGTGAGCAAATACACGGTCAGCTATCAAAGTAATTAATAAGCTGTGAATTCAAATACTACAGAATAAGCTAGAATTCTGAACAAGGGAACAACAGTGCTACAAAATAATTAAGGACCACCTCATTTGAAATCTTAAGAGTCCTCTTTCTTCTAAGGCAGAATTAGGCACTCAGCTTACATACATCCATATATTCCCATACAGCAGCGATCAATAGCAACTCTTAACCATAAGTATGTCAGAAAAAGACTGCCACATCAGCTTTCATCGATCAGGAGCACACAACTGTCTTTCCCAAAATTGAAAGCATCTTATACAAAATTTCAAACATTCTGAACATCAAGTCACCTAGCAAATTGGCAATCTAGCACCCTCTACTTCTGTCTTTTCTACTTTTATCAATATTAATTCCACAATAATGTAACACAAGGAAACATTTTGTAGCACAATTCTCAGAACTCGATGCCTACCCATTCTGTTTTCAAACATATATTTTAAGTGCACTTAGGAGTTACTTACTGAGCTCCCCTTGGTAGTTCCATAACAAAGGATAAGTTTTCGGTAATTGTAGATACGAACTTCTGAAAAAACGTTCAAGTGGTTGGGTATGTCTTTGAAGAGAGGAGGGAAAACAGTCAAGAGTGAGACAACCACAGTAATCTGCAGAGACATCACTTTAACAAAGAGGAGGCGATTTCTGTACCTGGTAAGGATCGTGCAAACTCCAAGACACATTCATACAGACGAGCGATACTGTTCCAGTCATTAAGGAACATCTCAACAACTTTGCGACCTCCAACAGGTTCAGATAACTGGTTTTCATATGTCAGGTAAACATGACGGGTTGGTCCTGCAGTGTTAGGAGATGGTAAATAGTGATTAAACTAGCAGTTCCTAAGTTGTGGTTTACAGACTGAGTGAACTGTAGCAAGTGCCTAGGAAGATATTTAAATAACACAAGTGCATCAACTCAGCAATCAAAATTTTGATTCAGGTACATTGTGATTCACTAGAAATCTTAAGAGCGGGCAGTAGTCCAGCAACACCAAAACAACAGAACTACTGGAACAGACAATGTAAACCACAAAGAAACAAAATGCATCAGCCTTCCTAAATAAAACCCACCTTGCTCCCTGGATGAAGTGCTATTAAGTGGACAGTTTGCAAACACCAGCTCAGCCACCCATGTGCGATTATTTCTACCTTGTAATCGGAAAGTGCAATCAAGAAGAGATCGGTCCAGAGCCTTCTGCGTTTCCTCATTTACACCTTTACAGGGAGGAATTCTATTAATGATAAAAAAAAACCAAACAAAACCAAACTCAGTTATACACAGTACAGTTCCAAAACTAAAATTACTACTTTCTAACATTTCCTGAAGGACTTCCAAGTCTGGATGTGAAAGAATGAACAAATCAAAGGCAAAGACAGCTGGACTGCACAAGATATCCTATTCCTCTTCAAGGACTGTGGTAAGTATGTTACAAGAAGCACTCTTGAGTTAAGACCCATTTTCGTATGGATTCAACACCGGCAAACTACAGACTGTTAGGGGATCTGTTAAATTGTCATAATACCCTAGTTAAGTAAGAGCACACCGATACAAAGCTTTTACACAGAGAAACAAGCCAAAAAAACATGAAAATAAGTAAGTTCTGGGGCAACCTGAATTCATAAATCAGTTTGCCTTCTAGAATACGCTCACTTTAAATGCAATGAACAATCTGGCAGTTATCTTAGAACTCACTAATTCATTCATATCCCAATGTGAGAATGAGCTCACGGGACAGACTAAATAAAGCTTAAGTAAAAACATGCCAAACTCTTTTTCAAATCCCTTGAGAGTCTATCCAGAAATTTCACATATCACCCTTAACTTCGGTTCCCAAGTTCTCAGGACTCCTCTGCTCACATGCCAAGTTAAAAAGATAGGGCCTGATGCATTTAGAGATTGATGCCTTTATATCACCATACGTTTCTGCAGCATAAAAGAAGTTAAGGTTTTACTCTACAAGGTGTCTTCAGGGTTTGCTTTTTTTAGGTTTTAAACTGATATAATCTGTTTTACTTCATACACAATCCAAAGTTTAACTGGTGAGGCTTGAATTAGGCTCCAAGAAGTGTGAAAAAACTGGCTGGACTGCCAGGTAGAAAGCACTGTGGTCAATAGTTGCAGGTCCAGTTAGCTGCTAGTTGTGGCTGGCATTCCTCAAGGTTAACAGAGAGGCCAATGCTATTTAACAATTTCAATAACATACGTGATGTAAAGGAATACGAAATTTGCAGATGACATCAAACTGAAGGGAGCGCTTAACACGCTGGAGGACAGGGCTGTCATTCAGAAAGACCTCAGATGCCTGGAGGAATGAGTTAACAGGAACCTCACAAAGTTCAATGAGGACAAATGCAAAGTCCTGCACTTGGGCCTAAATAACCTCAAGCAACAGCACAGAGTGGGGATGGACTGACTGGGTAGCGGCTCTGCAGAAGGAGAACTTGGGGGCCTGGGAGGCGGACTGAACAGAAGTCATCAGTGTGCCCTTGCCACACTGACAGAATGCTGTATCCCGGGCTGTATTAGCCAGGCAATCAAGTGACTACTCCCCTCTAATTAGCATTTGAGATCATTGTGCCCAGGGAGGGCACAAAAACCCTTGGAGACTGGAAAATGCAGCTGATCAGCCCTGCTTTGAGTAGAAGGTTGGAACAGATGACCTCCACAGGTCCCTTCCACTCTTAAATTACTGCACGATTCTCAGATGTTTCCTCCACAAGATTTTCATCATGCAATTGTCTTTTCTGGGATTCCTTGCCTTTTCCTCTGTATTACCACATGCTGGTAATTGTCAAATAACATACTGAGTACGTAGGCCTCTGATCTGATCTAAAATTGCAATTACATGTTCATGAATCATCACTGTATCTTCTTCCTCAGCACTGCCTGGATTTCAGATTGAGGACCATCGGACTGTTCTCAGAGCTCCACCATGTTTAGGCTAATGAATGAGACAAATTATAGTTGGTTCTGCGTCTATGCTTATTCTCCTCTTTCCCCACCACTGCTTCACATGGAAGTGCATGACACACAATAATTTAAAAAATAAACAAAAAGCCCCAAAAGCAAAAATCCTCCTCAGCCTGATATTTTTAGTGTTACTTGCCAAACAATCCTTTTTTTTCCTCTCAAGCCTATGTACAGTAAAAAAATGAAACACAGGAGCATATCCTCTTACTTTAATAAACGTATTGCATGGCTGAAGCCATCTCCTTCTACTTGTACTCCTTGGTGAGGAATGTCCATATTAGATAACTAGGAATTAACAAGAAAAATGTTATCCTAAGCAAAAAGTCAAACAAAATAACTGTAACTTTTTAAAGGATTTTTTTCCCCCTAAGGGTGACAGATGTTTCACATCCTCAAGCACTGGAAAGACAAAAAACAGTCTATGCAAATTTGGTACAAAGTTGTCTCCCACCCTGTCCCACAAGTGTGTCTGTCTTCTCATTTTCCCTTTTCCCTCAACTTTTTAAGCTTTTTGCAGTGCTTAGTATTAGAGAACCAGCTCTAACGTGACTAGAGCAATCCAGTGAACATCAGTCACCCGAGCTCAGCTGGCAAGGGAACTCCAAAGTGAACACATGACCAGATGATTGCCAAATAGTCTCATCTAGAAAAAGAGAATTAGGAGTAGTAGAGGGGAAGAAGAAAACAAAATATGTTTCAACACATACCTCCACACGAAGCCCTATAAATGGCATATTCGTATCACACATGGCTACAATATGAGCTAGGACTTTATTGAAGGCACACATTTCTCCTGACCGTTTTGGTTTCTTAGGTTCTATGGAACATGGATCACCAGATAACTAGAATTAAAATAAAGACAAGTGTACTTGCACATTTGGAGTACGTATTTTGGAAATACATCAAAGAATAATCTCATTCATCCAAGTTTTAAAAGACACCCTGAGCACAAACTCCTGGAAGGATCTGGTCTACCTCAGGACAGAAGTAATTCAGTTAAACAAATTTTATAATCACCCCCTTCCTTAAAACAGTATTTACATATCACCAAGCCATGTCAGCCTGATCCCTAGAAGTAACTCTTACCAGCCTCTGCAAGTCTTTCAAAGATTACACCTACATGGCACAAAGCATATCACACAGATACCAGTGCTCTGCGTATACAAGCTACTCTAGCTACCTCAGCACAGTGCTCTGCCTTGGTTCTTCAGAACAGCTTAGAAGGCCTGGCGTGAATCAAAAGACAATTGTTGCAAAATAGTTTCCCAACATCTCCCTAGGGAAGCAGTCCAGAGAACCAAACTGTAATACAAGTAAGATGCCAGCCATATAAAAATTTTGAAACAACACTAGTAAAGCTGGTGTTGATGCTCAGAACACGCTTAGCTTTCACGCTCTACAACTAGCCTGATGGCTTCTGAAGCACATACCTTGCGCTTGACACCGCTTTTCATTTGTTTCCCACTTTTTGTGTCTAGTACCAACTCTTCAATGTTTGGTTTGAACTGCTGTAGTAGAAGTGCAGTAGCAGGGCTGTCATCTCCTTCAGCATAGCTCACAGAGAGAAAATGGTACTTGTACTCTAGTTCTGTGGGGTTGCCAGGAACATCAAACATCTCTACAACCTGTAGTTAAACAAAACAACAAATTGAGAAGACCCTCAAGCTAAGGATATGTCCACCTCAAAGACAAGACATCAGTCTTTTTCAAGATACTAATACTCTGGCTAGGAAAGCGATCCAAGAGAAGGAAGACTAAACTTTCAGGAAACATAAAGACAATGGGAATGTTGCTGAGTAATAAACCTTTATGTCCTCTCCTCTCTATAAGCCTGATTGCTTAACAAACCCAGTGAATGAGAGAAGGGAGGGAGAGGGGGAAAGTCAAGGATTACATCAAGCACTTAGTTCCTAATGACAGAATCAACAGTACAACAGGCAAACTATGTCTGGTATATCCATAATATAAATCTATAATCCAAAAAGATTGAAGCATTTTTCAGTTACTTACAATGTAGTACTGTGGAAGGCGAGTGAGTTTGATAAACAATTTGTGTTTGGAAAGGCTTCCCACTGGATGGCTGGCATAATTAGCTAGTTGAAGAGTTTCACTGCTCACTGTAGGCAGATGTTTTATAGACTGTTTGCAACGCTGCTGTCCAAGCCAGAACCTTGCATTGAAATAAAGGTATTAGTACCCCGAGACTGTTACACATTATTCTAGTATTCTGCTGTTCAGAGCATTAGCTTCAAATGAAGAGTCAGTCATGTTCTAAGACAACATCTATCACTGCTGCGCAAGTTATATTCAGAAACTCACACAGAAAATGCATATTTTTCTTATTACTATCCTTACACAGTCTTCCGCTTGAGTAACAGAGAGCTGTTAATTTAAGAAAAGCCATGAAATTACTTGCTGAAGGAATACATAAATTAATTTTTATACATCACAATATGAAATTATAACATAAAGAAGAAGGGACAAATGAAAAAAACTTGCAGATTACAGTTATTTTACAATTTGGAATCTTCAATTATTTTTTAGTATAGAAAAGAAAATCTTTGCTCCCATACACTGATAATCAATCAATACATTAAAAATGGTCACCAAAGCTGGACATCGCTCTGGATTATGCTGTAAACAAACTCATTCACCTGAGTAAGTTTGGACAGGGAGAACCACATGTAAGACACCAAATTTATTCTAATGTTTGGAATTAAACTTTGTGCTACTCCAATGGGTTCTGGCTATAGTGGCAAGGCCAGAAAGCCTAGCTAGGACTGAAAGGAGTTCAGAAATGTGAGGCTTGGTTTCTCAGTCAAACTTCCACTGAAAACACCAGAGGAAAGTGTGCGTGCTCAGCATCTCTCCATCATGATGTACCACATTTATTCCTGTAGATACATGTTAGAAATAGCTGTCCTAAAAGTCATTTTGTGGGACTGCCTAGCTTCCTCAAAAACTGCAGCACTATCCAAGCCATTAGCTCGAGTACATTATTTATAACAAAGGGAGGTTGATTAGTTTCTCCAGGGTGCCAGTGCTTCATGCGTCATCATGCTTCTTTTAGAAGCAAAATTCCTCAAATAGAGGTTTCGCCCTGCAATTAGCTCAGAGTACTGGGAATTTCCAAAATGACAGAGTAGGTGGAACTTAGTTTTCATGCAGATGCAAATTGTATTCGTATTATTTGCTACAACCTCTTATGGGAGCCAAACGTATCTTGCGTTTAAATCTCAGGGCTTTATGGAAGGAAGATTAGAGGTTTAAACCAGCAAGGGCTGAAGTGTTAGAAGATAAACAGGTATTATTTAAATCATCCTAGGCCACTTCCTGATTTTTCATCTGTATTGTCAGAAGTGAGATCGTTCTTGCTGAGAAACAAGCAGAGTTCAGCTGTAGAAACAGAGTGGAATAAATGAGAGAGAAAATGAACACGAACACAAAATGAAATCCTCAGGAAGCAAGTCGTCTGGTACTGACTTAAAGTGAAAGGACTTCATGCAGAGTGTACATAGCAATGCATGAGGCTATGTGTAAGACTAAAGGAGGACCTAGGGAATCAACTCCAAGCCAAAGCAGAATTTCCACCACTTATTTAGAGGAGATGGCAAATACTCAAGGTTGCTTAGAACACCAAGAGAGTGTATCCCCTGCTGTGGCAAAACACAAAGCCATGCAAGCGTGATAATCTGAAATACAAATATGGTGATTTATTCTAAATAAATTAAGTGAATCATTCAAGTCACTTACTTGAGCTGCTGGAGCCAAGGAATGATACGCTTCATATCATCATTAACAGACTTCTCTATGTCATCAAGTGTCATTTGATCTGCAAGAACATCAGATGAGTGAATGGACTTAACATCTGCTCTTCAGACAAAATTTTTATTTTTTAATGAAAGTGTCTCATCTAATTTAACAAACAATTAATCACAGAATCACAGAACAGCCCAGGCTGGAAGGGACCTTGAAAGATCATCTGGTCCAACCTTTCCTGGGAAAGGGAATCTAGATGAGATTATCTAACACCCAGTCCAATTGCATCTTGAAAACCTTCAGCGATGGAGAGTTTACCACATCCCTGTGGGGGTTGTTCCAGTGATTGATTATTTCACTGTAAAAATTTTCTTTTTTCTATTGAGAAGAAACCTCTCCTGGTGCAATTTGCAATTGTTGCCCCTTGTCCTCTCCATGTGGCTCATTATGAAGGGAGAGATTAAGATATACAATAAAGGATTCATAATGCTTGTAAAACCACAGCAGTCACTAACTCAAGGTGTATAAAGTCACATAATACAATTCTCAATCAGGTCCATATGAAATCACTGCATCTATTAACAGCACAACCCAGGAATCATGAGTCATAAAGAATATGCATTGCAATGATGCCTAAGAATATTTAGTCTGTTGTCCTCTTAAAATATACCTAAGTGAACTGTGACTCTGAAGTACAGAAATCCACTTCTTCATTCCTCAAACTCAAACACCTAGATGATGACTCAAATGTAGCATTAATTTGCATTTCCCTGATTTACTCACAGAACTTCACAGATTTGACAGAATTGTTCATACAAAATTACATCATAATGCAGGATTCTTGCAAGATACTAAATACAACCTGGTTTTGCACCTACTTACCAACACCATACAGCATAAGTTGAAACATTCCTGAGTGGAGATCAACAAATACATGCAGGCACTCTGATCGACCACATGGTTCCAAAATCGGAATTACAAGAGTTGGAAGAGCCGTCTCAATGAATGCTAAACAACATTAATAATTTAACAGAAGATTCAAGATTATTATATTAAAACTTTGCCCATTATGATCACAAAAGCTATTATTTTTATAGAAGCAATCTTCACTTGCACATTATTACACTGTTAACATAAAGAGGGAACTGAATATAAGAATTTCTCTGTGAAAACAGCGCTAGTAACAAACCAATGAGAAAAGACAGGCCAGATTTGAAGGAGATTATTAATCCTTGAATATCTTTTAACTCACTGCTTCATGTTTATAAGCTCCATTCAAATCTCAGTAGTTTCAACAACAGTTTAAGCAAAGTCTTATGCAAAGCTAACCCAAGACAGTGAAGGATTCGTTTTCAATTCTGAACATGCTCAAGTTTTACAATATTTAACCCTTCAACCCAGACTATAATGTTCTACCAGCTTCATCTATTATACTGCATTTAGAGCAATGAATATTTTACAATTATCAAAGCAAAATAATTTAAAGCTAAGTCTTGATAATTCTGAACACATCTCCCTTTATTTTTTAATATTTTAAAATCTAAATTAATGAAAAATAGACAGACCAAGAAAGAAAGAAACCATTCCTAGGCACAAATGGAAATTAACTTGAAACAAACTTCAGTAGAAAACACATACAATTGTCATTAACATTGTAGCTCTTAAGAATGGCTTTCAGCTCCTGGAGTTTTTGATGAGATCTTGCATGGACACTGTCTATTAGGAGTTTTTCTATTGATAGGTGGTCAATCTGTAAAAAAGGAATTTTTTTGAGCAAGTTTGAATTTCTTGGGTAGACTTTTGTGATGTGTAGACTCTTGTGAACGCCAGTTTCAGTCCTGCTAATGGGGCAACAAAAGCAGTGAAGATGCAGTGGCAGACAATGAATATAAGCAACTCTACTGAACACAGGAGTATCTAGCGGCTGTTGCACTGCCAGCGCTGAAGCTTATGCCACTGCTCACATTCACTGTAGCTTACTTGTGCAACCTAAATTAAAGCATTTGCATTTAAATCCATTCATATTATTCACATATTTTGCATAAGCAAAGCTACAGATTACTGCAAAACCTTTTTCGAGTTAACCTCACATTGCTTTGAAAACTTTTCAAGGTGAATTAAACTCAAATTTTATTCTAGCCTAAGAGATAAATGCAGAAGAGGTTTATACCAGAACAGAATTATACAGAATTTCAGTACCTGCCTTTGTATATACCAGAATGACCTTCCCCTAAAGACTAGCTTTCCAAGACAAGGCCTTCAACATCAAGTGTTTATTGATCCACAGGAGCAGCTGCTATGGGTTACATCTTCCTCACAAACAACAGGTTCTATAGCTACATCCTATTTTCAGTAGGTTAACGTATAATAACCTGCTTAGCCAAACATATTTGTTCACAACACTGTTTTATATAGTATCTTAAATAAACAGAAACACAGTGTGCTATGTCATTACAACTGAGATCATTATTCAAACACTAGAATAGCAGTCTATATCCCATAGCTGACAATATTTTAAGTTCAGACTAAGTAGTTATAAAGGGAGTCAGCGATAACTTTGATAAATCTCAAATTTACTGTGGCCTCATATCTTAATCTACAGTTTGTAGACCTGATCCAGTGAGCTTAGATTCCATCAGCTCCAGTGGAACTTGAGCAGGTGTTCTAAATAAAGCACATTTTCCTGGGTTTAGGCATAAATACGGCACCTTCACTAAATTAATTGTATATTTACCTCCCTAAACATGTTAATTCAGGCTATTAAATGAGTAAATTTAGTATGTATCTACTATACCAATAGTAGAATTTCTACTCTAGAGGTAGAGTACGCTACTACGCTCCACTAAGTTTCTCACATTCCTCTATAGCCCAATGAAGTTCTTGACATTCACCATATAGAGACTCATTTGTCAGACTTGGTAAACAAGATGGGCCCAGAGACTCAAATACGAAGTATGTACAGTAGGTGAAGGCTATCAGCAGCAGAAAGTTCTGTAAGACAGGTGAAGAATCTGACCTGGGGAGTTTTCCCCTGCGGAAAAACTACTCAAAGTTTGAAAACTACACCACTTACTCCGGTTTATTAACTCTCTTGAAAAACCCAAACACTGTAAGAAATAATGACAAACACACACCCGATATATCACAGCCACACTTGCTGAGGAACTTACAGAAGATTTATTACAAAACCTAGAATGCAGTTTCTCTCAGATACCATTAACTAAGATCTAGAATTATCACCCATGAAGACTTATCCAAGTAGGAAGTTGGCTGCGGTTACTCATTTTGGATCAACAATGCCATCTTTAACAATACAAAGGCACAGTCAAATAGGCTGCAAGACACAATCTGGTTAGTGATAATGTAAAACCAAGCTTTACCTAACACTTGTAACAAGCAAACCACACTAGCTCTTTTGCACAAGATTTCCAAATCATAATGTAAGATTTTCTAAAGTGAATAGCACTGCTGTGTAGCTAACTCAAGTGACACGAGGAAGCTGGTTTTCAGAGGAAGTTTACACAGCACCTTCAAGACAGGAAAGGGAGGAACTGGCTCTCTATAAAGCATTTCAAGCCAAATGCAAACCACAATTGAAACTTTGCTGTTGCTTTCCCCCCGGCCTCAGCATTCTGTCTCATAAGTGGTATATAATGCTCTGTGAAGCAAGTGTAATTTTTAAGATTAAGTCAAGGCCAATAATTAACAACAATTTTACGTCCCAACATAAACACAATATAATCTAGAGTAACTGCTCAGTAGGAGCCTTAGAAACAGCTCTTTAAGTAGAATCAAAGTGCAACAAAGTGACAATGCAAAGCATTTTTAAGTTTGTGAATTATAAAACTACATGCCTACTGCAAAGCAAACCTTTACCTTCATGGCTCTTTCCATCAGTTTGGAATCACAGGCTGGCAGTGGAGGCTCATGAGATATTTGTAAGGGTTTTGAGACATCAGTTTCATCAATCTTAATAGTGACCTTATGAACAGATGCGGTTCCTGTTTTCCGGCCAAGCACCTGTTGACTTAAAATAAAGAGAATAATTAAACCATGTAACTGGAATAGCAGAAAATATACTTTTTGGTAGCTATTCCTCGATTCTGAGAGTTCTGGTTAAAAATAAAGTTATATCAGCTCAACTGAAAAAAGCATTTGTTTTAGTTTACGTTTTAACGCAGAACTGTTGGTAAACTGAACTACATAAAGAAGTTTTAGATGGCTGAGAATTCAACAAAATTAGAAGAGCATTTGGGTTGATTTTTTACATTTTATCTATGCAAGTCAAGCAATAAATATAGTAAAAGTCTGATGAACTAATTTATTTAGAAATCCACATAAATACAAGCTTATTTATAACTGTATCCATTGTTCTCTTGTACATTAATGTACATCCCTCACTTCTTTGCTAGTCAAGCAACATGTTAGGTACTTAATGACAAGAATTTAGGAGTCTCACATCAAAAAGAAAGTATAATTCTGAAGATTCTGGCTCAAGCTTAGTAAACAAAACCTCTCCTACTCATTTCTTGTTTGTCAACAGCCCTTTCAAAATTAACTTACTTCCAAACGGAGAGCGAGAGACATTTCCCTGCATGATACCGCTCCACTTGCACGAGGTCACCCCAGCGCTCTCGGATCAGCATTAGTGTTTGTGAATGCAAGACTTCCAACTGAAGTGCTAAGCAGAAGGAGTCTAACAAAAAGAGTTAAGAAAAAGTAAAACCTCTAAAAAGTCTGCACACTACATAAATCCATTTGTCAAAAAAGTGAGACGAGATGCTGTCTGAACACACACTAATGTACTAATCCAGAGATACGGACACACAAACAGCACAAAATATTTCTCAAAGGTTTTTTTGCCCTTATTTTTTTTAAAGTCTTACCTAGGGCAGGGTGTTAGCCTAGAGCGTTACAACACCTTTGTTTCATAGATTTTAACTCTCATGATCTTTTAGGGAAAAGAAGATTACTAACAAAGAAATTTAATTCACCCTACAGTTAACCCCTAACCTCATCTTCCATGGTCACCCTAAAAACATGATCGATTGTTTCTGCAGAAACTGTTTCACTGAAAACCATCTCACTTTGTCAAGCAATTTGCCCTTTACACACAGGAAAATCACTGCACTACTTCCTGCACATGCTATATATAATTTTATTATTCACACAGGTGCAATATACTTAACGCACCATCACCACCTTACTGCCGTTCTTGGTAGCAAGAATTGTCGGCTCCCACACCTTCCAAGTCAGCACTTTATTCCGCCTCTGGAATTAGCACATGCAGCCAGCTGCTGCTGCACAGACTTACCCCATAACCTGCTGGCTTGAGTATCTCACCTTTATCTTTGCTGATTAAATGTGTAAAATCAAATTTTACATGCTGGCACCTGAGAATAACCGTTTCCAAGGCCATAATTTTTACACCACGTTCAGACACTTCCCCTAGCTTAACAGGAAACCCATCTTTCTTGACCTCCAGCTACTAAGAAGAACAAGGCTACATTAAACTGCTTAGTCAGGAGCAACTTTCAGAAGGATACGCAAACAGTTGTACATGTCCTGAAGTGGCTTTTCATCAGCAAACAGCCGTGACTGGACCAACTGATGGATAAAGTTGATCTGCATGCTGTGAACCAAGGCTCGACCATCTTTCATGAATTAAAAATAATTCAAAATTAGACATCAGGAAACTAGGTATTTAAAATTATTAAATAAATTAATAAATTAAAAAGAAAACAAATACAATGGTACCGAGCAATTTCCATACCAGAATTTCTAACAAAATAACAAAATCCTTGGTTTACTCTGGAAATATCAGTCAGTCTACAACACTATCACAGTCTACCACTGTTAAGGTGTTAAAGGCCTATAGAGCACGGTGAAAACAAGACAACTATATACAGCTTCATTACTGTGTGATATGCAAAATACCCAGTATGAAGAAGACTTATACAGCATCCGAGATGAACATCATGTTAAAAAGAAAGTGTAAAGGTTTGATTTTTTTTTTACCTCCAGTTTCCTTGTCTTCAACCAAAATTTCCAGTTTGAGAAGGCGCCAGGGGATGTCAGGGTCATCACCCATCACTGTCAAGGTGGCCTCAAACTCACCCTCGACTCGGAACTTTACACGACCATTGGCTACGGAAGAGAAAAAAAAAACCCTTTCATTTCAGTCTCCTAAGACGCTTCAAAATATCAGTGTGGTAGCTCCTGGCATGCACAATGGATTACTTCCCCATGGTTTCTGCTCTGTTGCTTATGTTTCTGTGAAACTCTGAAGACTTCACAGTTGCTTCTGCAACATAACCAGGGTCAGTAAGCAGCATGGACAGACATAACAAATTGTCCTGAACAGCAGTACTTTAGTCACAGCAACTTGTTAACACTTGTACTACTATAATACATTAAGCTGATTACCAGCCTGACAAGTTACACAGAAAAAAATGTCTGGCTTAATTTTTCCAATTCTTTGCTATATCAACAATGAATAGTTTAAGCAACGTTCAAAAGACGTTCAGAACTTGATCTCAGCCTAGGCTGAAATTTAGCTCTGGAAACACATCTCACTGCAAATCATTTATTTAGCACTAAAATACTATAACTCCATTTTCATGTGATAATCTTTTGCATAATTTATATATATGCACACAGCAAATATTATGTACACTATTTATCTAATTGACATATATATCCTCACATCTTTGTGAGCACTGCTATCAGTTTCAAGAACTGGGAACAAAGACTGTCCAAACTATGTAAGCAAGGTCATAAAGAGAGTGAGTGCAAGAGCAAAACAATTAAGTACAAAGTTCTTACTATAACCTGTGGGTCAACCTTCTTCTCAATCACTTAACAAAATATGCCATACATCTTTACAATTATAGACATATAGAAATTTTAAACATGAACTCACAAATTTTCATTTTCAAAAGCATCCCAGACATGCTCTTAAAACAAACCAAACTTCAAAGCAGAAACTAATAGTCATTGAAATGCTTGGTTAACTGAAAAATTTGAAGAATTCAGACATATATCCATCTACACTTCCATTAGACAAAAAAGGCTCTAATTCTGATATTGCAAGCGTTCACATAGGGACCAGCAAAAACTACCACTAAGATTATTCAGAAACATCCTCAGTCTAGGTCTGTGGGGTACGGTTTACACATGGCTAACCTTGTCTCAGTTAAAAGCATGGACTAGGTCCATTCCAGCCCTATTCTCTGATTCCTCAATAACCTAGTCCAGTTTATAGCCATCCTTCTTGTAAAAAAAAAAAAGGTTGTTTTAATGTCTGCCACTACTTGGGCTAAATGAAAACAGAGATCTGGAAACAGATTAAGAGATCTGTCACTGCAGTGAGTCACAGGACAAAAGGCATGCATTAAAATGAACAAATTCTATGCATGAAGATGAGTATCAAAACAGATTTAAAAAGCAACAGAGTGACTTGTTTAAGCTAAAGTTCAAAGAGTTTCTACAGAAAGATCTAAGACTTTAATTAAATGGCATTTTAAAAGATAAAGCAGTTCCATTGTTAGGCTTAAAACTCTTTCGTAACACATTTGCTGAAAAAGCAAGATAATGTCTACCACCTTTTGCCATTACCTGCACAGGATTTCTTCTTGAAAGTAAATATAATATTTCAGCAATATTATCAGTGCCCTCATTTTTCGAAAGAGGAAAACACATACTTCGATGTCATACAGAGACAGGATCCCAATCGTACTAGATGAAGCATCCTAATGGTCTCCCTTAAGCTATCTTTCAGCTTTGCTTTAGCACTAAAGCTACAATTTTAAATCAGCCTGGGATGATGTACTCTTCAGAAAGTAATTCCAGTTCTTACCAACTGTAAGATTTGCCAGCTGTGGAGGGAGATCTGTAGTCACTAGCCGATGTCGAAGAATCTGGTTTAGCTGATGAAGCGTGGTTTGCTTCTCACTCTTTGTGATTGGGTCAGGTGGGATTATTTTATCCTGTTAAAACAAACACAAACACAGTCCACTTATCTCAAACATGTACAATCCATGCGTAATAGCAGTGGTGAAAACTAACCAGATTAGAAGTCTGAAAATATAAAAACTACAGGCCATCACACGCAAGGGAAATTTTAGATCTTACGCTCAGATTTGTTTTCTAGTTGATTACATTTTACCTGAGACTGACCACTGCATAAAATTGCTCAAACTTGGATCAATTAAAAAAAGTCAGGGCCTTACATCAGGTTAAACTTGTTTTTAAATCCTGAGGTTTGAAAGCAAATCCTCACCTGTAGCTATAGATCTAAGTCACAGGTACTACTACTGTTAATATTACTTCACAGAATCCTGTTATTCGTATTTTAACAGTAAGAAAAGGCAGCAACATTAAAGAGAGCTGTTAAGTCTTTCAGTACATTTCCAAATACAGGAAAGACCTCTAAGAACTACAGATGTCGGTATCTCCTTTTCAGACTTCATTTTTCTACAATGGTGGCTTAGCACCTGCAAATACATAAAGAACCAAGGAAGAAGAGTTGCTACTAAACACATCCTACTGCAGAACTAGCTTAAGTGAAAAGAATGTTTTACTGGGAAAGCATAACTTGCTCAAATAGGAAATGCTCCACATGAAAAACTGACACTACAGAGACTTGGCACTAGGCCAGTATTAAACTACAGTTCCATTTGCACATAGAAAATTAGTTTCATTAACATGCATTTGATACTGCTCAGGGGATTTTTTTTCCCCAGACATATGGTAGCATTATTTACCCTAATGCAGGTAGGCAGACGCGGGTATGATCCAGTTGTCAGAACATCAATAGCATATGGGATAGCAAAACTAGGTAGACGAGCATGAACCAAAGCATCTCTAGCTAGCGATGCCAGACGATCAGCAGTGTCCACAAACAGAATGGCTTGCTGATCCAAAAAACTTGATATCATCTGTGAAGGATAAGGAGGAAAGGAGAAAATAAAAAAAGGTATGGGTCCAAAAATGCACAAATTAATGCCCCTCTATATTCAGTCCACCTAGTGCACATGACTGAGCTGATTTTATCTGTCACTTCCAATTCAAGTAATTACATCTATAAAACAAAGAAAGAATGAATACTCTGGTCATTTCTTACATTTGTTATGCAAGGTCACTAAATCTGCGTGCCATTTCTCACCCAGTGGAGGATCTGCAAAGCCTTACAGCTCTTTATCTGGTGATTGCTACTGGAATGCAACCATACTTTCTGTAATTACTCCGGGTTTGTTTTTTCGCAACATTCTGGGCTTTATTCTTATTTAACCAAGAGCAGGATGAAAGCGATAGTAAGAACTAACACACTGTGACCACCATCTTCCCTGTCCTATCACCTAACCCCACAGCACTGATGATAGTATGTGCAAGCAAGCCTTTAATTTTCTGCCACTGAGGAGTCTTGGGGAATATGAACTGTTAAAAGACAAGATTATACAATTCCTAAATAGGAAGAAATTGGTTATAATACAATATTAATTTGCCTATGAAATAGGCTTTTTTAAAAAAATTCTATAGTAAGGTTAAGTTAGGGTGTACCAAAATCCTGTATCACTTAGAGATTATTTCATACCAAACTCTGTTGCTAACTTACCGCGCATTTTTCCACCTTTCCAGCATTGTTAGCCCACTTGACTAAGGCTAACAAACGAACAAACAGTTGACGAGTGCGACTTGCAAACTGCACTATTTCTATTTTCCTGGAAAAAAACAAAGGTACATTAAGAGAGTCCTCAGATACATAATAAAGCTGCAATTTCACTGTGTGCCAATAAAAAAAGCTGTAATGATAACTTCCAATCACGTTAATGGAGGCATCACTAATACATGACTTGTTTGATTAGAATATGGGGAAAAAAAAAGAGCTCCCTGTTCTGAATACCTAAATGCTAACACACATAGATTCTAACCAACCAAGACTGTCTGGGGAAACAAAGAAAGCATACACACATGAATTAATCACTGATTGTAAGAGAAACCATTCCATAATGAACTCTATTAATTATTTTTATACCTTTTATGGGATTTCCCTAGAGTTTATAATTAAGTTTAAACTAGACAAGGCAATATACCTAAGGGTTACAGGACCTGGCAGTAACATTATACTGACATTTACTAAAAAAGAAAAAACCAAACAAAAATCCTCAAACCAGATACTAAACAAAATATCACTTCAGTAATTTTAAGACATCTTTACACAGTGTCTTATAACAACCTACCATTTTGCCAGGAAACAAAGTGGTGGTGGTGAAGACACACTCCCACCTCCCCCCGCCCTCCTCCCCGGTCTTTTACACCTTGCAAAGAAATTGAGGTAAGGAGAAATTGCGGATAGTCAGTATTCCTCCCACTGTGCTTTGTATGACATAGTAAAAACACAGCATGTTTGCATGTCTTAAGAGCTATTTTTTGTAAAAGAGAATGTAGCAGGGGCACACCCAGATTTACTCCCTTCATTGCCGACCTACATTGTACATGCAGTAGACAAGGCACACAAATCTGCAGTGTACATTTGTAAGACCACACACTCTGAAATACCATTTCATCTCTTTATAGAGGTTTTCCCCTCTTTGTACACATTCAAATCACTAATTTCGCCATGGTTTTCTAGCTACTTTGAAAAAACAAACCAAACCACAGATTTTTTCCTGATACAGTTTTATGAAGTAAGAAAAGCATTTGGACAAAAAAAATATCCATCAGTGCAACAGATATTGGTTCTATCAAACACAAGCTGCACCTCCTTCTGATCCTAATCTGTAAAACACATACTCATCATCTCCTACACACAGTCCTGGTCTAGTGGAAAGTGTGCCTGTCCATGGCAGGGGGGTTGTAACTAGATGATTTTTAAGATGCCTTCCAACCCAAACCATTCTATGATTCTATAACACACTTAGTGCCTGTTTCTGATTAAAACATTGCTGTAATGAGGTTAACTCTTTTGTACAATAAATAAAGCATAATCTGCTTGTAACAGATGAACGTTTAGGCCAGAAGCACAACTAATACCATCTGGTCCAGTTTCTTGTATTACATACTACAAACCTCATCCAAGAACTTGGGCATTAAGCCAGTAATTTCTCTGCATTCTAGAACATATGTTTTAGAATGGCATTCAGCCCGATTTTAAGATTTCAGGTGGTGGACAAGCTGCTATATGTACGTACTGCTCTAAGAGTAAGCACACTATGAAAACAAGATGTGGAGAATTTTGAAAGATTGCGAAAAAATTTATGAGGTTTAAAAGATGTCTACAGTGAGACTTTAGAAAGCCAGTAATCTCTCAGATAAACTCCATATAGAAGTTGCTAAAATCTAGTAGTTATGTCAATCAAACTTCTGCGGTGAGAACAGCACGGCAGCAAGAAAAATTCAAACTGATGGTTGTGTGAAGGAAAATCAAAGGTAGACACCCTCTCTCTCTATGCCAGAAAAAAGCATAGCAATTTAATAATGAAAATTACTGCTACAACTAGGCATGGTATTCCAGTAACTGTTCTATTAATATCACATGCATGAAGTTTCAGAAGACTTGTTACTTCTACTCTGACAGAATCTTGCTTCCAGAACCACCACCATCATCCCTGAATGACAATTGTGTTGGGAATTCACATTCACCCACTTCTCTACCAAGAACCCAAAGTCCTTCAATTTTGCTGCATTTCTTTGTGCTTCATTACAGATACAAGACCTTATGCTGGGCTGCACCAAAAAAAAAAAAAAAAAGAAAAAAGGCAAAGATGAAACTTAAAGAAAAAGTACATTCACAAGGCCTACAAAAGCAAAGCAAAGCACATTAAAAAGCTTTCTAATGACCACAGTACTCGATGCATTCTTTACCTTGGTCTTTACTGGTAAGTTCTGTTCTCAGGGGTTTCAGAAGCTTCAGACTAGCGCCTCAGCCTCAGTCTGGCAGCATGTAGCATTAGCTACAGTAGAAGAATGTCAAGTTAAGGGCTACTTAAGCAAGCCTGACTTAAGAAAGTCCATTGGAGTGGATGGGATGCATCCAAGGGTGCTGAGGGAGCTGACCTGTGCCACTCTAAAGTTGCTCTCTACCACTTTCAAAAGGCCATGGTGATCAAGGGTCTTGATGACTGGAAAAAGCTAGACATCGTGCCCTTCTTCAAACAGGCCAAGGAGGATTCAGGGACCTATAGGCCAGTTGACCTAAGGTCAGTTAAGAAGTAAATCTTCTCAGAAGCTATGTTCAGATAAATAATGAACATGAAAGTAGCCTAGGAATAGCCAGCATAGACGAGCCAAGGGCAAATCATCCCTGACCAATGTAATTGCCTGCTACTGGATGAAGATGATCTGTGATCAAGGGGAGAACAGACGTATTTACATTGACACTTGCAGAGCTTTTGGCAAGATCTCCTACAGTATTCTTGTAGCCAAGCTGTTGAGATATGGCATGGTTAAGGTAGGTGAAAAACTGGCTGGACTGCCAGGAATAAAAGGCTACCAGTTGGATTTCTTTAATGCTGGTTACTAGTGGTGTTCTTTAAGTGTCAATAGTGGGGCAAACACAATTTAACACCTTCATCAACAACCTGTATGATGTGCAGGAATGCACTCTCTGGAAGTTTGCAGGTGATGCCAAACTGGTGGAAGCAAACAGAGGGATGTCAGCTGGCTGGAAGAACGGGTTGACGGAACCTCATGAAGTTCAGCAAAACCACATGCATCTGGAACAGAGAGGCATCAGCAGTGTGCCCTTGCAACAATCACAGGCTGTATTAGCACCAGAGCAGCCTAGGACAAGGACGGTGATTGCTGACTTTGAGACAGCATTTGTGAGACTACATCTGAAGAACTACATCCAGTTTGATACTCCCTAGCCAAGAAAGATACCGCCATACAGAAATGGGTTAGGGGCTAGAACACATGACATACTTAGGAACGTGTGTGTTTGCTTCTACTTAAGAGGAGAAGGCTACGGTGAGATCCTACTGCCATCTTCAAATACTTAAAAGGGTGTCATAGAGAAGACGGAACCAGACTCTTCTCAAAACTGAAAAAGGCTGAGGGACCACAGCCACAAACTAAAGCATTGAAAACTAGGTAGATATCAGGAAAACAAGACGACACACAGTGAGGAGGTCAAAGAATGAAGTAGGCTGCCCAGAAAAGCTGCAAGTATTTAAAGCTCAACTGGATATGTCACTGAGCAATCCAAGCCAACTCTGAAACTGTCTTTTACTTTAAGTAGTGGGTTGGATTAGAAGAACCACTCCAACCAAAATTATTATCTGTGCCTATGAAAGCAGTGAAATAGTCATTTTGTCATTAGAAAATAATGGAACTCGATGTTTAACAAAAATTAGGTGTATAATTGCACTGTTGTTAAAGTTATGAATAACATGTTTTTACAACAGTTCTGAATGCCTTTTTTTTTTTAAATCTTTGTGTAGATGACAGAGTCTTTGCTGCAAGTTTGAGAAGTAACAGTCTTGTTCGCTAACTACTGCAAAATCAGTAGGAAAACTGCCTGGTTTTAGGAAAACAGTATGTTTATATAGTTCTTGGAAGTATTTTAACAATGCTTCTCTTAAATACTTCATTCAGGAATGCAGGTATAAGGTTTTACCTTCCATTTCCCCCCAACAGAAGGTAGGGCCTTGCAGAGCCATTCTAATCCAGGTTCCAGTTAAATCTTATACAGTCATTACTGTATTTCAGTAAAAGTTCCCCACATATTTACTGGAGGATAAAAAGGAAAAGATAAAGAATACCGGAGAAAAAAGAAGAAAGTCTCCATTATCAAGAAGCAAGCCCTTGGATTTCCCCCAGAACTCACCATTATTCATTTTACACCACAGTAGTAATGTTTTTTTTCAATCCAAGCACCTCTTTATTGTTGCAAAAGTTATTTATTCCTACCATTGATAACCAATAAATGACTCTTTACAGAGAACAGCCATTATTATACTACAATGCATGATTTCCCATCAGTTTTTCTTATCATGGCATTTTTTAGCTAGGCACTGTAGTACTGAACTTAGATTTTATGTGAACTTTATTAGAAGACAATACCATCACATCTCAAAGTACGTACGCCATGTCACCAGGCACACTTCTAGTGTCAAGAAGTGGAGCTCGAAGCCCAACTACTGCTGCCACTACAGCTCTCACAGTTAGGGAAAAAAAAACTACGTTCCTTACTGATTTCCTCCAAGAGCTGGAAAGCCACTTCAGCAAGAGTTTTAAGTCAAAGTTAATGAGGATGTGAACATTTAATTTCAAGACAATTTCAACTGCAGGACATTCTTTTTAACCACTGAAGGCTGTTTTATTTTCTTTTATCTGTAATCCATTAGGACTTAAGGTGTTACTCCAGATCTGTGTGCCCCACAAAGCAGATTCCAGCTTTACCAAGAAATGCTAAATATCTACATGGGAGAAACCTCCCCACCATTACGGGGGAGCTCTGGACCTAAGTTGAACGTAATTTCCTCAGCAAAAAGAGTGATAATTAAAAACAAACAAAACCCCAACCAAAATCAGATGTTATGATTCCCTGGAAATAGGATTAATCCCACCACATGTTATGAGAGTTTTGGAAGATTTGAGATAACTGAATTAATGATCATCCTGGTACACAGAATTCTTTATTAACATTCTTAGGAATATCATAGCAGTTATATATAGGCTCCAGAGAAAGAGAGGCCAAGTAGCATGTCAACACAAATAAAGGAAACTATATTCTGACAACTTCCACAAAATTTATTCAAAGAAACAAAAAAGTAAACTAAGTTCTCTCATCTTCGGGGTTGAGGTGGGGTGGGGAAGAGGCCTGTTTTGGTCTCTTACATTTGTTCTCTAATAATCTTCACATTTCAAAAACACATAGAACAGATGCAGAAAACAGTGCTCATCATAAGAAAGATCACGTAACATGGAAAAAGGTAGAAAACTTTCATTGTTGAACTGCTTCTTCTGAGCAAAAAGTTTCTTTATCACACTAACTAGAATCTATTTAGTTTCTTCAGTTCCCTTTCATATCACCTTTAATGTCACTTCATTGCTTCAAGATTCATGAAGAGATAAATGCCCTTAACAGAGTTCACCTACTATAACAACAATAGTACCTTACTGAACAGAGTTACAACAACCAAAAGAAAATAGCCCAAACAAAACCAAAAACTAACATAAACTAACATTGCCATTAATGCTGAGAAAAATCTTGGAACTATGTAGCGACAGCAAGACAGACAAGGCTTATTTTCCTGCATAAAGTCTAAAATTAGGAGAAATGTATTTTATTTAAACAGTTCTACATTAATCTTAACATCCTAAACAAAGGTCTTTATTTTAACATGCTTTACAGATTGTCTTACTGTAACTCACCTTTCCATATCAGTCTTTCTTGGTAATCTACATTAAAAACAAACAAACAAAACAAAAAAAAAAGAAAGAAATGCACATTATATATTGTTCTACTACATTTCGGGCTACTAGAAATGTTGTTAGTAACTTTCAACTAAGTGCAAGAACAACTTCTACATACCTATAACAAGCATTTCAAAATTTCTACAATTGTAAATGTTTCCTAAATACAATGAAATTACATGTTTGTTAAAGGAAGTAGTTTGACAGCTCTAGAAAGCAGCCTAATTGAGGGGAAAAAATTTAAATAAATCAGGAGTATAATAGCACCACAGGGCACCTGCCACTGCTCTGTACCAGGTACGCTGGAACTGGTCAAATTAATTTAAAAGCCTGATGAAGGGTGCTGAAATTCCAAGATTTCTGCTAATCTAGCAAGCCACACAGTGTCACTGCCTGTGCTTTATAATTGATAACTTTTACTAAGCATCTATGACTAGAATTAATTAATTCATATTAGCAATCCTAGAACACCTGCAGCAGGACTTAGAATTGGCTGCTTCCTGATTTGCCTGAAATGAGCTTCTCTTCCCTTCTTAATAAAACTAAAAGTGGAAAAATGAAATGCTATATAACTTTATCAACAATCTGTTTAACAGATATTACTGTAGACAGGGGACCGTATTTCTGAAGTGTTCTACACGTATCACAGGCATCTCCTTTAAAAAGCTATTTTTTTATCCTAGGACTAGGCTGGTGCTGGTAAAAGAATAATAAATCATTTTGTTGGAGGGAAGGAGAATAATACTTTCCATCTGGGCTTTGACAAGCCAAATCCATACTTTCTGGGGAAAGACAGTAGAAAAATCTAGCTCACTTTTCTTCTGGAGGGGACATCACATAGCTTCTAAACCTCTTGGTGAATCAGCATTCCCCATGTGTTGTTCACACCACTCATTTTATTTTGTACCTTAATTATGTACTTAAGTCAAAATAACCTGTTCTACACCTTAAAACAAGAATAGAAGACATCACAGGCACATGCCCCTACAAGAACACATACAGTGTCAATTACTGTCTACACACATCATCAACATACAGGAAAGACTTCCTGACTGACATTTTGGGAGTTCTTCCAAAGCAAACTAAAATTCTAAAACTACTCATCCTTTCCAGAGTTTGAACATTCTTAACCCCAAGTCAAGCAAAACACTGTTTACTTACTTACCAGGTATGTTATTTTACAAGAACTATACCTTTTTTTCCGCCCTCCATTTGTTCTGTATGTCACTTTTTAAAACATACAGGTTCCCCACAAGAACCTCTAAGGTTAAACAAAGTAAAAGGGAAGCAAGTTTATTCAGAGCCCAAATGTTTTCAGGAAAGTTTTTCCTGGCCCAAAAACATTCCTTTGTTTTGCCACTTCAAACACAAACCCATCAGTACAGCAGATCACAAAGTAAACGTAAATAACTTATTTTATTTCCCCCAAATAATCTAATGGTATTTTTAAAAGTACAGAGGTAACTCAAGAAGTTGCAACATCTGAAAATATCTGTTTCAAAGATTTCTGTTTCATGTATTTTGGTATCAGCACAAATACTATACTTGGGCTTTTGGACAGTAACTCAGTGGTGAACTTAAGCTTTAACCAGACAATCTGCATTGAGCTGCTCTGCATGTCTCACAGTAATTTTCTCGCTTTATGACAGATCACTCAACAGCTTTCATGAGACCCCTGAATACAGCCCGATGCAGAGACAAACCTGCACGAACAGGCATTCCCCTCGAGTGGGAGATGGGGAAGGAGCAACCATCTCCCCTTACTCCAGCCCCGGCCGGGATTCGAGACAGATCCCTGCCGGTCTCCTCATCCTCCCGGGATGCTAGGAGGCAGCACTGCTAACCAGCCGGGTAGGGAGAGGCGCGGGAGCGGGCCGGGGGAGAATTTGGAGCACTCACAGGTCGGCCAGCACGGTGAGCTCGGCGTAGGTCCGGTGCAGAAGGAAGTCGATGAGGGTGCTGAGCCGGTAGCCGGGGCTGGCGGCGGCTGTCACGGCCCCGGGGGCTGGCGGGGCCGGGGCTGACGCGGGGCCCCCGCCGGCCGGCACCAGCTGGTTGCTCTCCAGCTGCACCGGCGCCATGGCGGCGGCGGCGGCAGCAGCAGCAGCGACAGCGCCTCAACCCCGGGCAGGAACCGCTCGGCAGCCCGGGGCGGCCGACACTCCCGGCACCAACACCCGGCCCGATTCGTCCCCCACGGAGGAACCGGGGAGACCAGCGGCGGGAGCGAACGCAAGGGCCGGCGGCAGCGGCACCGAAGGAATTCCGCAGCGCTCAAAGCCCGCTTGGCGTAGAGACCGCCGCCATGTTGGGGGCACGGAACCGGAAGCGAACCGCTCCGACGGACCGGAAAGAGAACCTTTCCGGGAAAGCCTACTCGGCGACGGGGGAGGGCAGCGCTCGAGCGGGCGGTCTCGGCAGGTGGCGGCGGCGGGGCGTGCGCGCCAGCCGCAGAGCCGTTGGGGCGGATGTGGAGGCCGCGTGAGGGCCAGCGCGCGGGGCCAGGTGGCGGGCGGGCGGGCGGGCGGGCGGGAGCAGTGGCGGGCTGGCCGGTTCTCCTGAGGCCCCGAGCGGGGCGGGGTGCCACGGAGAAGGTGGCCCATGCCTGGGAAGCCGTTTTTGTGCGTCGTGCTCCCGTCTGGTGGCGGGGAGGCTAGAGAGGTCAAGCCTGCTTGCCACGGCGAGGGGGAGGCGCGGCAGACACGGGAAATGGCGCCGTGCTGGGGAACGAGCTCTCGGGACAAGGTCTGGAGCCGGCTGCCTTCCCTGAAGCGCTTCTCGGCGGCGCCGATTGAAACATCTGTAAAAGATAATGGAAGAAACAAGGGCGGCTCTCCCATTGTATCTGGCCGCGTTAACGAAATACTCGTGAAGGAGAATCAGAGTACAGCTAGAGCATCTCAAAGAGCGTTTGAGGCTGTCAAGGAAAACAGCGATCTGTGTTACGTGCCGGGTTGGCTAATCCCTTTCTGATGACTTGGGAAATGCGAAGCATTTGTGAAGGGTGCAAAGTAATGCCAGGTAATCGGACTAGAGGTGGTTAGCTATACACCCTTCTTCAGAGTTACTGTTTAAGCTCGGAAAAGGAGCAATGAGCAGCAGAGTACTCGGTGGGATCTGGTGATCAACACAGAACTATGGGAACTTCTGCATTTCCTGTCCTCCAGATTAACTGATACTTGTGAAGGGAGAGGGAAGGTCTGTAAACAACTCGAGGTGCAAGGTTTTGTGTACTAGTTACCAAAGTGGATGGTGTAAGGAAAGGAACACTATACATCCTGGGTGTTCTATATCATCATTTACTCGAGTTAAATAATAAATTCTTGCTTTGTGATTAGAAAGAAATCCTTGAACTAGGCACATCGTAGACAACAAAAATGCAAACTTTGCAAAGTTTCATAAAAAGAAGAAAGGTCCTACTTGTTTTGTATTAAAGTAAAAAATAAACATTTTTTTTCAGGAAGTGGTACTCAATAGTTTAATAATAATAAAGAGAAAAAAGGCATCCACGCCAGCAACAAGAATAGTCGGTTATATTGCAACAGAAGCGTGTTTCTTGCTCCAGTTTATGAGCCGGTTGCCAACTGCCAAGGAGCAGCTTCGCTGGTGGGCTAACTGCGGGCTGTCGCGCCAGCTCCGCTGTGGCTGTACAGGCTGGCGGCCGGTGCCTCGGCTTTAAGGAGAGAATAGAGACCCCCTGTAGCCAGCCAGTACTTCACCCTCCTGCGTAGGGAGGGGCAGGAATGCTGTAGCTGAGAGCTGTACTAGCCTGCAGTTTTGTGGGCTGCTTCAGCAGCAGTGAGATGAACCTGTGAGCCTTAGAATGGGATGGTGGTAGTTGGGTATTTTTTTTGCTCCTAAACCCACTAAAACGTGTTTAGAACTAAGTTTTGCCTTTTTTTTTTTTTTTTTTAGGTTAACGGGGTTTTTTTTGGTATAGGTGAAAAGTACCTATTTCATGCTGTTCATAAAAATTAAGTCTATAAAAGATAGAATGACAAATATTGCTACAAACAAGTTGCTTGCTTAATGTATTATAAGTTTTTGCCTGCCCATTTCAAAGATGCATTTTCCATTTTTTCCCTCTATGTGCATGAATAAATGCAATGTGCCCGTTGTATGGCCAATTCTTATACTGTTGAAGAACATTCCAACTTCACGTGCACTGGAATGAGATGAGGCTATCTATGAGAACTCTAACCTAGAAACACAGGTTTTTTTATTGTTCTTTTCCCTTCTTCCCATCTTTTCTCTTAAAATTTAGTCCATAATAAAATTCCCATTGACTTCAGTGGGCACAGGCTCAGACTTTGTTGATGAAAAGGCAGGTGGGAAATTGCTGTGATGCAATTTGACTTTTCCCGTTAGAGTTGTTCTTGCTTGGAGAAGCTCTGGTCTTGGTGAATTTTTCCGCCTTGGCTGGGGATGGGGCATATCCTCAGTTTGGCTGCGTTTCTCCGCTGCTCTTGGAGAGGAGAGTTTAATCAGAGCTGCAGCAGCTGCATGCTGAGCTCTCTTCTCTCACGGCTGCATGGGAAAGAAGCTCTTGATACTGTCTTCAAAGAAGGGAGGAGGAGCTGCTGAGAACTTTCAGACATTCAAGGCTTACACTTGTGTGCGCGCAGCAATCGTGCTGTTGGGAGACTTGGCAAGATTAGTTGTTTTAACAGTAAGCTGGAGATGACTATTAGGAGTTCAAAAACCAGGTGACTGGCCTACATAGTACTTGTGTAAACAGAGAGATACATTTGCTGATTCTTGTTGCCTTTCTGAGGTTGGCAGTGCTACCACTCTTTGATACAAGCACTTCAAAGGAGGATGAGCATTGTGTCTAAATTCAAAACCCTAGCTTGCAGGAGCTGGAAATAGGTTTCAGAAGTCTGTTGGGGTGGGAAAGACAAAACTACGGGAGGGAGAAAGCTGGGGCAGCAGGTTTACTACAAAGAGTAGCAGGACTTACAGAGGAGAGAGGGCTCCCTGCACAGCACTTTCATGTGGACCTGATGAATTGCACAGTTGCTAGGTAGATTATAGATAACCCCTGTATGATGTATCAATCTCCCTAAGGGTGATGAACAGAGTTGGATTTTTCAAGTTATAAAAAAGGACGATGAATCTTCGGTTCTGGTTGGGGCTGTTGGTTCCTGCAATCTTATAGATGCTCAATTACTTAACATTTAAGTGCATGGGTGAAAACTGGTGTATCTGATGTGGTCTGCAGTCATTATATGTGCAAAAATGTTGCACATAGATAACAAAATGTCTTAATACTTCAGGATAAATAGGACTCTCCAGGTGCAATTCTCCAAACAACAAAACCAGACTCTAGAAACAATACAGTGGTGCATTTCAGGAGAATAGTCAAGCAGAAGCAATGAATAGTGCTGAAACTTAATCCAAATTGTACTCTTTCTTACAGTAGTGTGTGTCACTAAATTATTTGGTCTGGGAGGTTCATTGTGAGTTACAGAATTTTGCAGTTTGCAAGGGTAAGAGGATAATTCAGCATAAAATATGATTGATTTTATTTGATAGGTGTGGTTTATTTTTAAGTTTATAGTTGATCTGTTTCTATACTGTCTAGTTACTGGGATTGTGATATTTTATCAAAACTTCTGTATCTGCTGTTGAGCACTTTAAAAAAGCAGTGACATTTTATCGATCTTGAGATCACTGTTGCACTTTCCTGTGGGCTCTTTGTTAAGAGGTAGGCAGTGCCCATTTGTGGGGTAGCGAAGGATGGCTATGTTCCTGTGGGCTTTTCAGTCTACTTAGATACAGACTTCTACTGTATTTTCATTTGTGCTCATTCTCTTAATTCACAGAATCATTTGGTTGGAAGAGACCTTTAAGATGAGGAAGTCCAAATGTTCACCCTGCACTGCCAGGGTCCCTGAATCATGTCCCTAAGCACCACATATACATGTCCTTTGAACACTTCTAGGGATGGGGACTCTACCACTTCCCTGGGCAGCCTGTTCCAATGCTTAACCATCCTCTCTGTAAAGAAATTTTCCCTAAATTCCAACCTAAACCTCCCCTGGTGCAACTTGAGGCCGTTTCCTCTTGTCCTATCACTTGCTACTCGGAAGAACAGACCACCCCCTACCTCGCTACAACCTCCTTTCAGATAGTTGTAGAAGTGATGAGGTCACCGCTGAGTCTCCTTTTCTCCAAACTAAACAACTCCAGTTCCCTCAGCCACTCCTTATATGACTTGTTCTCTAAACCCTTCAGCAGGTTTCAATCAAGTTTCAAGAAATTCAGCAGGTTTCAGTCTTCTGCCTTTTAAAGC
Source organism: Bucorvus abyssinicus (assembly GCA_009769605.1). Lineage (NCBI taxonomy): Eukaryota > Metazoa > Chordata > Aves > Bucerotiformes > Bucorvidae > Bucorvus > Bucorvus abyssinicus. The sequence goes on from CM020030.1 coordinate 38,221,866, forward strand.
CAATGACAAATTTTTCTAGTAGTAATGGGAAGAGAACATGCCTGGTGAGTCTCATGCAGTTGCCTCTTGCCTCAGGCTTTCTTGCAGACAGGCAATACCTCACACACACATGCAGTGTGGCATTGGGACCCCTGTCCAGCAGAGTGACCTGTTGTGCGGGGAATGGTCAGCTTGTACCTTTAGCTTGACGACTGACTCTACCTGGCTCACCTCGTCATGGAGTGTGGACAAGATCTTAAGAGCTGCAGGGGAACTGGGGAAGAGCCTGGCAGGAAGATCTGGTAGACATGCAGGGGAATCGGGGTGATGCTTTTGCGGGGGGCCTCCCAGCATTGCAAACTGTCTCCAGATGTCAGCCTGGCCAGCTCCTGCTATGTGCATCATGTCCTTGACTGTGTGATAGATGTCTGTCAGGTTGCATGAGCAGCATGGTAGTCTACTACGTTAGGACTCTACTGTTGTTGTAGTGCACTGCTTATTCTGGCTTAAAGGATGTTTGTGCTCAAGAAAGGCTTGGGCATTCCCAGCCCAGGAGTACTGCCAAATCCTTCCAGGGCAGGCGGTACGGAGGAATCAGAACATCAGCTTCTTCCAACATTGTTTTTAATTAATATACTTTGTGACTCCAGGAAAGCTGTTTCTTCTCCATGCCTCAGTTTTCCCACTTGTGAAATAGCTACAGCAGTGATTGCACCCCTCCGTACATGAATATATATCCAAGCACACAGCCAAATATTTTAAATTGGCTACTCTTTGTTACCATAGTGGGAAGCCTAACTTCAGTTAGGGATTTGCTGGTCTATCAAAACCTGTTGATATTTAGCCATTGAGCTAACAGTGTTATAGAGCTAATGGGAAGGGCAGCAGATGACTTTCTGTTTCCAGAGAAGTTAAACATTTACTATTCTTTGGAGCCCTGGGACAAATGTTCAGTGGGAGGGAGGTAGACCATATCACACTCTCATCATGGCTTGGCTTCGCGGACGAAGATTTGGGAAGGGCTTTGCCCACGCTTATTGCAAGCGCGTTGATGGCTGAAAAGGCCAATGCGGGATAGGCAAGACCGGTTGCAAAGAGCACACTGCAGGGTCTCCTTGGGTGGTATTGCCGTTTCGTCCCTTGCCTGTCGCTACAGGGCTTTGCAAACATGAGTACACCCTTCAAGCCTGCGCGTGGATTTTTTTTAGGTGAGGCGCAGCGTGCGCGAGACTGGCCCCACCCTTTACACCTGAGGTTCATCTGCCAGGGCCTAGCGAGCTTGGACGGTGACAGCGAAGTCCTCAGGTCGTAGGTTTGGTTAGAGTATCCTTCTCTTAGATGGATGGCCTTACAGGGCTAAACGAGCTCCATCTGCCCGGGTTTGGAGTTAGAGTTGTCCTTCTCCTAGGATGGTTGCCCGAAGGCTAGTGAGCCCATCCTGCCCGTAGACACACTTTGTCTGACCCTTCAGTTGAGACCTGTCTGGCTTGGGAGACCCTATCAGAGGCATATGCCACCACCAGCATAGCTCTCAACTTCGCAAGGGCACGCAAGCTCTTTCCCCACGGCAAGGGGGTGCCCGTGAAAGAGATCACACTCTACAAGACAGCCTTCTAGCTATCCTGTGTTCGTGTGTTTTAGAGCTTGGACATTACATTTCTCTGTCAGTTTTTTTTTTTTTATCGGAGAACTGTTTAATCACACAGGCACCTCCTGAACATGACATTTAAGCATTCTTTTAATAAGAAAAAATAATAGCACGCAAATATAGTGCAAAGTTTTCTTGTTAATAACTTGATTTATAAAGTGTTGCAATGTTTATCAATGTTATATTCAAATGCCTATATAAATTACGAGTAATAAGATTTTGATATCTTTCATCTTTTTCAGAAGACGTCAGAGAATCAGACAGATAGCGTGTGGGAGAGTTCCCACACATACTATCAGTTATTGCAATGCTGCATATTATGAACTTACTAAGCTTCAACCTTGTATTCAATAACAGGTAAGGTATGTATTTAAATTCTAGTGAGATATCATGCCTCACTATACATCAAACACCAACAGCCAAAAAATATTTAGATCTTTCTATTGTAGCACTTGCATGAACATTAAGACTTTTTCTATGGTGTTATGATAAAAGTCCTGTTGAAAAATATCAATGACCTTTTAATCACAAATGGTTTTATGGCCTATATCTTTATTAGTGATGACATTATTTGTTGACAATTCAGTGCTGCATGACACAGATCACTAGTTTGTGAGTTGTACCAGGCTATTGCACCTGCAGTAGATCGTTTTTCGCAAAAGTGTGTGTGTGTGTGTGTGTGTGTTAGAGGAAGGGGGTTTGTAGCTGGATACTGCACAAGTGATCTGCTTTTTTTCCCAGTTTATTGAAAGGGCTACAAAGGGAATAAATTAAGAAAACAACAGCCTATAAGTTTTAAAATTATAAGTTACATCTCTTTTTTGATCTACTTTGTTCATAGGATTAAGTTTGGCGACTATTTTTTGGAACAGTAGAAAACATGTATTAACAGATGGAGAGTTCTCGGTTGGTCACTCATGGTTTGTGAGACAGTGTGCCACTGTGAGACAGAGAATCTCTTGTGCAGTGTGTGGTAAAGTACGCTACAGTTCTAATTATATGTTGTGAACAACTTAAGAAAAGAAACATTCTCCAAGTCATAAAATAGAATCTTTGATTTTATTTGAATTTACAAAAGTCCCCTTTCTTATAATAATGCAAAATGGATTATTTTTTAAATGCTGAACAGTTGTATTAGTCTGAGCTTCTTCTTGGGCTTCTTTAGTAACAGTGTTGATATCCACTGTAAATTTTAAATTGGTTTGTATCTGTCAGACTAGAACTAAAGCTAGCTAAAGGCCTTGCTATCCTCAAAAGAGTGTGTTTTCATTATTGTTGTAATTAAGTTAATTGCAACTCAATTTACTTTTTCAGCCATACAAGCTGCATTTTTTCTGTAGGTAGAAAATTCTTCATTCACAAGTAATTCTGAAATAGGAGCAAAACAGTAACATCCTTTCTGGACCCCTCATCTTTGAAAAGCTAACAAAGGAGAAAGAACTCCTCATCTAGCACATGGCAGTGATGAATTGTGCTGTTCAATCATTGACTTGAACAACTTGACAATATCATCTATAACCTGTGATTTCCCTCTGTCTAACGGTTTCTGAGTGTTACAGAATTTGAAAAGATACACCTATGCTGGAAAAATACAAAGTGAGCACTTATTTCAACATGAAAGTACTTTTGGCCAAAAGGATTTATCTGTGCAAACACCTAAAGAGACTAGAGAGAATGTCAGGGAAGTAGATCTGATTAGTCATACCCAGTGGGAGAGGGACTGCTGCTGTGAAGTATTCTGTCCTAAACTTAGAAGTAGACAGCTCGATTGTATTTAACTGCTGCTGGCTAATACATTCAGACAGTGCAAACTCTCATGCTTTTTTGAAGACAAGGGTGCATACCAGAACATGCTTAATTGCAAACGTTTTGTAGATCTGCAGCTGTGGTGAGATAATTTTTAAATGCTGACCCTCACTCTCACAAGTAAGGACACACAGAATTATGCCTGAGTTGCCATTCTTCACCCAGACTTTGGATATGAAGAAGATTCTGGGCTAAGGTGCTATCCAGGAAGTTTCCTTGTTGCACAGCTTCTAGAATATTTTTTTCCCCCAGAAAGTATAAACCAGCACTTTTTATAGCAGTTAGGAGAAACTTACCTAAACTCTACCTATGTCACAAAGCTCCAAGATGTCCGCTTTGACAAAAGGGGATGCCTGACTAGGTTTGGCTCTGGGGACTGAAGAGCTGATTATGTGTTTAGCTGTGTAACTGTGAGCTTGGTTGACTTAGTGAACTCCAGCAACTACTCATGATCCATTAAAATTGAAAGAAAAGTACAGTAGAAAGGCAGAATGTTACATCTGTAGCAATGAAGGAATACTGGTCCTCTGGTAGATTATAGGATATTTTGCTTATGGGCATGAGGAGCAGATTGTTCTCAGATGCCATAGGAGCATGTACAGAGGTAGAAATTCTAGCTAGTGCTAGTTTTGGAAGATCAAACAGCGTAGGTTGAGGGTGGAATCACCTCTGTGCAAGGATCCTAGTTCTCCCAGAATTACAAACTTCTTATACCTAACAAAGTAGAGCCTGCTGTGCCAGAGGGATATGCTGCACTCTGTGTGGGGTTAGGCAGCACCTGGCCGAGCAGTTTAGAGATTTTTGTGGGGCACAGCCCACATCCTGAGATCACAATTCATGCAAATTACATTTTAGCTTAGGAGAAGAAGGTTCACAGGCCCACTGATTGCAAAGGTAATTGTCAGCCTGTGGTTCGAGTCTGCAAAATGCTAAAAATTGATACCTTTCCATACAGCTGTAGAATGCATAGGACACAGTAGAAACTCAGTAAATCCTAGCAATGTTGTATTTTAAGTTGAGGTTCAGCTGGGAAAGCTGTAGCCCCTTCTGTCTGTTTTTTTGTTTTTTAGAAAATTATCTGATCCTGAAAATGGTAATTTCTTGTGAAAATGCTTTCTCAACAGAAAGCGCTGTACAATGGTGCTGGAGCGCACACTGAATAAATCATACGGGGAAGTGACTGAGATTCACTTCTGTATGTCACTTATTAAAATTGGTTCCTTCAGGCTTGAGAGCATGATTGAGAAGAAGAGCAATAGTGAAGCTATCTCTCTCCCTCTAGTGCCTACAGAGCCAGACTTTTTAGAGTATGACAGCTCAGAGAAAGACTGAAAGAGATGAAAAAAAATAAAGGTGTCTTTCTGCAGTGTATTTAGGACAAGCAAAAGCACATTCACAGCTAATTTTAAGAAGCCTTCAGAATGCAGTATAACACCTTATTAACTCACTTGTACTTAATCCTTGCATTCTGGTATTTTTAGAAGCCATCATGCAATTCAGCAGTACTCTCAGCCCATGTCTCTTTTGTAATGGATGACACCACTCTATTTCTTGGTTTCCTTAAGAATTAGCTTTCCAACAATAAGCCTTGCTCATACACAGAAGTTACACTGATTTAACTAAATTAATTTAGAAATTATATTAGTTAAGCATGCACTTTCTTCCTTCTCCTCTCCCTAATGTGGCCTCCTTAATTTGGCTAAAGAGTGCCCTTTGTCACAATCTAGGTGGAACTGGTAAAGGCCTGCCTTCATCACTTGCCCCTGTCTGATCCTCTGCAGAGTTTGGTCTAGTTGAACCTCTTGCAATCTGAAGCTGTAGGAGGGTAAAGTCACCTTCATAGGTTTAGGACTCTTTGCCAGAGGGCTGCCTCCTTTGACCAGTTTTGTAGTGCAAGTACTCCTGCAAGTAACACATCGCAGCAATTTGAATGGATAGGGTTTGAGGTTTTTGAAGGTGGTGCCTCTTTCTTCAGTGGCTTATTATTTTTTGATCATGTGGGTATGGCTGTATCAAATGTAAACAGTCCTATTTTGTCTGCGCCTGGTTTTATCTCGATCCAGTATCTCCCAGCCAGGAGGCTTAAGTTAGCTTTGGGCTGCCTCTAATGAGCTGCAAATGAAAACAAAGTCCTCTAAACCATGGTTTCTCTCTGTTATGTGTTATCTAATCAGAGCTCTCTGAAACAGGCCTTTGGAAACCTGTTCTCTGCACCAGCATACCAGCTGGACTTATCAGGTAGTTTGTGTTAAGGCTGCCCTGGAACAGTGAGAAACTTACAGAGGTCTTTTTGATGATTTTTTTTTTTTTCTAAATGTATAATGTGCTTGCTTACAGAGACATGCACAACCCCCGCTCTTTCTCTCTCGAGGATCTCGTAGAGCACTAGTCAGAGCTACCAGTACATAAAATACCAGTACAGCAAGAGGTAAGAATTTAGAACAAGGGACAGTAATGCCCCACTGAACATTTTCTGGAGGGAAACAAAGAGTGCAATCCAAAACCAATTCTTCTTACTACGGCTTGCTAGGATGTAGATAAAAAGAAAACTAACATTTCTAGGAATGGGTTTGTGTACATGGCACAGCTGCTAGGAAAGCAGTGAACATGTATTCTTACATGATTATTCTGCACCTTTACCTGCATAGATCATTTCATTTGTGCAGAGTGTCCATTTGCGGTGTAGCTTAATGTGTTTCTCAAAGGCGAAAAGAGAACACAGGGTCCTCTAGTGCAGAATATCTGTTGTAGCATAGCTGATCAGACCCATTTCTCTATGCGAAGAAGTTCTAGCTTAATTGCAGTTAATCCAGGCGGAAAAGAGCAACAAATCTCTATGCATAAGAGGTATTTATCAGTCTAAAATGTGACAAGAAAGCAATGAAAACTTCCTCAGAGAGTGCTGAGTCTGAGCCCTCATGTGGAGCTCTCCCTTCAATTTACCCCAAAGTTTGTCTGTTAAAGAGATTCACAACTTACATTTGTATTCATCACTGCTTTTTTTTCGTAATATTACATTACACGAGTAAATTGTTTGTAGGACTTCACTGTACTGGTAAATCGTACACCCACCTCTTGGAGAGGGAAGCAAAAGGACAAGTGAATGACACAGCAAGAGTTCCTCAATTGTAACTATTTTACATGGGCGCCTGAGTACGGGAGAACTTAGACTCTTCACATGCTCTGAACTGCATCTGATCTTGATGCCCACGGGAGCTGATGTGAATACAGCTGCTGTGCACATGCACAGACAAGGGTAGTGAAGGTGTGTGTCTGTGTACACAGTACATAGCAGCAGGGAGGTCTGAACCTGACCAGTGCCATTATTCTCTCCTATGATAAGAGTCATAAATCACAATATTCAGAAAATGCAGAAGTAGCACTGAAGAGGAGGGCTGTCATCCTTCTCTCCCCCACCCCTCACCCCCCGAATAGGAAAGCCTGTCTTCTAGCCTAGAACAAGTTCATTCAATAGGCTGTTTAGTCCTTCCCTTCAGAGCACAGTTTCATTTTCAAACACAAAACTGTCAATCTGGATTAACTCCGCTAAGAAAAGCAACTTGCAAATGGTATTGCTCCCCTCTGACTCCAGCATCTCAGTATGTCCGAAGGCCTTCTCTACTCTCTAACTTTTTAAGGAGTCATCTGAGCCATTTCTCTCAATCACTGGTAAAATTCTGCAACCCACAAATAACTTCTTAAAATAGGTCCATCTCTGAAAGATGTGGTTTGCCTTAACATGTGTGATGCTGCAACAGGAAACCAGACTCACTATTTACAGTCATCCTGCATCATGGGTAGAATCTTGTGACAAGTTTTGACTCGGAAAAAAGAAAAAGCTACTAATAGGAAAACAGGGGAAAGTTAGAGAAATTAAGAAGCTGCAGGAAGCCAGAGGAAGCCAGTCTGCTTTTAAATTGAGGCAGGAGAAAAATGATCCATAACTTGTCATGACATACAGGAACAAGAGTCAACTAGGATACTGATTAGGCCACTGGAGGACTCTGGTTTAAGGAATCTTACAGAAAGGTGCTTTTTATCAAAGCTATTGTTAGGGCAGGCACCTGCTGCTTTAATATCCGTAGTTCTGACTACATTTTTCTGCATGCATTCTGAATGTAGAATGTTATAATGAAGATAGGAAATGAATGTATTTCTGCTTAACCCATGAAGAGAAGCTGAGAGCCTTGCTGAAATAAAGTATCTATCTTCCACAATTTTTGTCATCAGGATAGAGATTCCATTTTGAGGGACTCAAAGATCTCCACTTGCTATGTAATCTTGCACCCTTTGGAGTGTGCACTCTGCATGTGCTTCCGTCAGCAGCCTGAGCATGAGAGGCTGGGGCAGAGCACATAATTTCTTACTGTCATGGGAGAAGCAGAAATGACAAAAGCATTTCCAGTACGTTGCTAGGAGAATGCTGAGATGCAACATGTACATTCAAAAATTAGTCTTCTAATGAGAGAGAGGACCTGCAATTTCTGTAATTGCTGGTTCAGTGGTCTTGTCCACATATAAAAGAAAGGGAGCTTTCCTCTCGTTAGGTAAGGAAGGGTGGTGGTATCAGAAGGTACAAACTACTAATCCAAGATGAAGGGCACAGGGAGAATTCCTCTTTGTTTTGGAAGGACAATGGGAATTGGTTGTGCTCATTACCCCAAAAGTATTGCTTTAGTCTCTTTTCTTTTTTGCCTTTGTAAGCTGTACTTTACAGATTTATGGAGTATAAGATGATCTCCTTTGACATACTGCATATCACAGACCCTTCAGTTTCACTGAACTAACCCTGTTAATGAGCATAACATGTTCAGTGAAATATACCTTTTCTTTGACTTTCTTGAAGGAAATGTCCAGTCTTGGTCTGAAGATATCAAAAGATGGAGAAGCCAAGGTTTCATTTCAGAGAAGAATCACTTTCACAGTTTGACAGATGTGCTGCTCTTAGCTCCACTTATACACTTCTCTAGACTCCCTAACTGAGCGGGTCTTAGTTGATACTTAATGGTTTTCAGTGTTTCACATATTTGCTGTAACATCCCGAGAGACAGATTTTCCTAGAGGTATAGCAATACTGTGCTTGAAAGGGGTCTCTGTAACACTCTCATGCTATGAACTGTGGTAGAACATGCCAGCTGAGCACAGAAGGGAAACAAAATGAAATGTAAATTCATTACTGCATAGCTAAACCAGTTAGGATAAATTCCTTCTATTTCCAGGCATCTATATTATATTCCCAACTAGGGATACCATTAGTGGAGACAAACTGAGCTCTTTTGATCACTTCCTGCTATGAAAAGGGTAAATCCTCCTGGTTCTCTATACTCCCTTGATCCTGACGCACCCTTGGTCTGACTTTCATATTCACTGAGCTGATCCAGCTCATTAACCCATCAGAAAACTGTCCCTTTTTTACTTCTCTGTATTTATTTTCTGCCAGTTCAGTGAGCTGAATCAGCTCAGTGAGGGGTCAGGTGAGTGTCAAAGTGCCATAAGGAAGCATGGATGGAATCAGGGGAAGGAAGAGGAAAAAGACAAGAAAAAGCATGCAAAATGAAGGAACAGGAGTCCGCCTTTCAACAACTGAAATCCTTAAGATCAGCTGGTCTCCCCTTGTCTGATTACATCTTTAGGAAGGCAGTTTCCCTAGAATTCCTGTGGCGTCAATGTAGAAAAGGGAGGTTCTTTAGAGGGTGGCTAAAAAGGAAATAAAAGGAAGTAATCTAATTTAGATGCATAGGTTAGGCAATGTAAATATGGCTGTTCTTTACGGCAAAGATCCCTGTGGGTTAAAGCTTTAAAACACAGTTAATGCCTAAATGCCTGGAAAACCCAAATAATGGTTTCTAAATGCAGAAGTAGTCTTTGGAGAGCTCTAAAAGGCCTCAAATACAATCAGAAAGACCATGTAAGTCCAGAGAGCAGAGCATGAGCACCAGGTGAATTGGTTGTGTGAAGTGAGTGTCGAGCAAAGGTTGGTGAAGCTGATGTCACTTGGAATTTGCTCAGGCTCTGCCTGAGGAGAAAATCAGGAACAATCTTCTAGCACACATCTTGGTTTTAGTAGAATTTCCCCTGCCATTCCCTGCATGCTGCCAGCTCTCTCCCTAACTTTGTTACTTTCTTGCTCTTTTTGCTTCCATCATTATTTGTAAAACTGCTAGTAAAAATGACCTACATAAATAAGTAAATTGAATGAATAAATTATGAGAGAGAGTATGAATGTGTGAGTGCGTGTAGGTGGATGACACAGAGAACCAGGCTGGGGGGAGCAGCAGGAGCTATCAGGTCATTTGCTGTCAGTGGCAGAGCCCCAGGGAGGTTAAGGACATTAAGTACCTGATTGTGCAAGGTGCTGAGTGCCTTCATCTTCTGTCATTTTTGGAGATAATTGAAAGCATTTCCATACCTTGCCAGTAGAGCATTCAAGGAAGGAAGAAGAGGGCAGCAGCCTAAACCTGTGATTTTCAGCCTTTTTTTTTTTTTTTTTTAGTTTGCAGATCTCTAAGGATTTCTCCCCTGGAACAAATATTTTCATAATTACTTTTCATGGAGCCTTTTAAAATAATCAATGGACCCTCAGGGGCCTGTGCAACTGAATTGCTGGCTTTCAGATAATGCAATGCAGGACAAACTTCTCTCCTGCAAGAGCAAGGCTGGAAGTGTAATTTCAGAGGTAATATTGGTTATAGCCTCTCAGGTATAACCTTTTCTCTGTGGCAGACAATAGTCATTATGTTAACCAAATAGCTGAGCCACTGGCCCCTTTCCATGCCACCAAACCCTAGGACATTCTCTGTATGACAGCATGAGGTGAACTCGCAGTGCAGGAGGGATGCAATGCTCCCTTGAGATTTGCTACGTCTTGCCCCAGAGATGAAATGTGCCCATTGCGCTGTGTTGTAGAGCCATTCATGCTGGCAGATTTGCCCTTCAGGATGGGGCTTATATAGCTGGAATTCAAGTGGTTGCAGAAAGACATTTATATTACTAAATGGATAAATACAGAAAGAGAAGTGGTTTAATTATCAGTGGCACTTGCAGTCAGTACTTACTAATCCTGACTTTTTTTTCTTTTTTTTTTTGTCTGAAGTAGTTCAAGCCTTTGTATGATACTCCCGGAGTATAAGATTGTGTTATTGTACCTGGTAGATTGAGCAGCTTTTTAAAGAATGCTTGGAGATGTGTGTCCATATCTGTGTGTTTTGTATGTGTACAATTTTCTCTCACCTTTTCTAAGTATGTGGCTCTGTAGCACTCTTCGTAGAAGTCTAGGTATCCCCACAAATAGTAGGGCTAGAACTGAAGAAATTGTCTTGAATTTCCATTCAAATCAAGTGTAGCTTATTCCTGTTTACTTCTAAAAGATCCCATTGTTGCCCTGACACAAACTTACTCTTTACAGTTGTCCATTGGAGCTGTTGTGGGACATCCAAGTGACACGCTGTGCAGCCAGCCCTTGGGTAGATTATCCACTTCCCTGGAGAGCACTGGAAAGGAAAATAGGTTTTTCAATTTTTTTTCAGTATTCATGGTAGCTGCAGAGGAGAGAATAGGTTATAAAGGATGAGGTATTGTTGGTTGCAGGCTGTGCCTTTGAGAAGATGTGACATTCTGAATCAATTTTCCCTTTAAACTTGGCAATTGTATATTCAGGAATAGGGAATTACAATAATAATGCCTGGAATTCATAAATACACTTATAACTCTGGTCAAGTGCAAATCCCTCAGATGATAAGAAAGGGGCACAGTCTGCCTATCAGTCACAGGTTGAACAGTCTCTACAGATTGCTCTGTGGTGATTGCTCTTAATCAACACTTTTTTCAGCTGTGAGATGCTGTTAACATATAAAGTAGGCCAGACTGTCGTCTGACTTATTGACAGCCAGTCCAGTGACTAAGTCTAGAGTTTGTGGCAGATGTCCAAGGTCAAGTTAATGCAAGAAGAAGGATAGAATTAAAATCTGGGCAGTTGCACCAGAGACCTTATTATCACAAATCCAGGAGCCTCCAGAATCACTTGTTAACATCCCTGCCAGGTCAAAAGACACTGACCCCCATTCCTGAAGAAAATACTGCTTTCTGTAGGACTTGATGGGTCAACATCACTGGCATACTGCGCAAGCTTGCTTTGTGCCAGGGCTGTGCAGCAACATGACCAGCCCTACCAAGTGGTTTTGAGCCTGTGACCATGGGCCATGGAACTGACGCAGGAACTGTGTCCCTTGCTGCCCCAGACGTGCCACCTCGTTTCTGTATCTTTCCTTGCCTTGGACATCTTCTGTTCATCCTCACAGCATAAAGTCTTGAAGCAGTGGAAAATGAAGTGAGTCTTAGCCATAGGCTGATATGGGCAGATGTAAAATTGCTGCCCTGTTAGAGATTATACATGACATCTTTGATTTGATCTCTTTTTCAAGTGGCTGAAAACAACAGAAATAACAGAAGTAGTTACATGACACACAATCCTCCATCCCATTTTCAGCGAGAATTGAGCTATACGAGTACTTAAGGTCTCACTGACAGTCAGTGGGTCGCATCTTATAGAAGGTGGAAGACCAAACATCATGCTTAGTGGGATTTCTAGAAGGACGTAATTACTTAAGGTTCACATTGATTTAAGAGCAGGTGCTTAACTACATAAGCCCTTTTCTAAACTTTGTATTTGTAGATGTCTAAATATTTATTTTTGTATGGCACTTAGTAACTTTGAAAGTAAGAGTTACTATCCATTTCCAGTCCAGAAGCCTGTACAGTTATGTGAACATGGCCCTGCCTCTCAGCAGGGGTTGTTAAGTCTGGCACAACAGGGAACTAAATCAGACATATGACTTCTCAACCAGAACTGCACGTGGATGCTTATAAAAATGCTACCTGATTCAGCTAGAACAAAAGAAGCGGAGTTAGCACACCATCTCATCAGTGCCCTCCCATCCTTTGCATAAGGAATGTCTTCATGTCACTGTGTTGAATACAGAAGCCATGAGAAACAGCAGAGGTAGCTGCTCTGCACTCTTTTCCAGGTACATCATTGTCAGCTTCATTGTATATTTCTCAAATCTTGAATCTAAAAAAAAAAACCTATTAAAAAAGCTTAAAAGGATCAGAGATGGCATTTACTTGTTATTTACACACCTATCTAATTCACACTGCCTCAGCCACATTGCCTGATAATCAGGACAGCAATATGGAATAGTATGTGCTTCTCCCTTTCACCTCCACTCTCTGCATCAGTGCTGCAATCCGGTACCCAGAGCACAGTCCTGAATACAGATTTTCTTTTTCCTGCTATGCTTATTTCCTTTAAGGCTTTTTTTTCCCTCTTGTGAATTGACAGACTTATCAACGCTGGCTAAGATTCATTTAATATGCCTAACGTAAGTCAAACACTAGCCTGTCCTGTTGCTCAGTATTCTTTTCTCAGAAAGAATTGTTTTCAGCTGCAATTATTTGCATTACCCGCTTAAATATTTAGCAAATGCCACAGTTTGGTAGTGAGGCATTGGTGTAATCTATTATGAATTTTAACTCTATGAGCCAATTCCTCAGCTGCCAGGTTGGATTTTTGTTTTGATTTTCCTCCCGGCTCTCATGAGATGATATCCCCAGGAAGCAGGATCACAGCAGCACCTGGGGCTGAATGCTGTGCTCCCAGTGCCTGTGGTTCTGGCAGAGATGTGGAGGGAGATCCGCACACAGCAGGCCGGCAGAATCAATCTCAGATGCCAAATGGGGAGATCAGTATCTCACAGCAAGGCTTTGAATTTACATTTTTCATTAATTAAAAGGCAGTCAGAAAGAAAGAACCCCCGTTTTCATCCTCCTAAGTGCTGTCACACTCACTTCTGAGCCCCACATGCACTGCTGCCTTTACAGTTAATATCAAGGGATGTAGCAGCACAGCAAGCAGGGAACCATATAAAATTTCCCTGGATTATGGAAACAGAAAACCCACAGAAAGAGTTCTTGTTCTACTGCTGGAAAGGAAATAGATTTGCAAAAGTATGACCTTCGTTCATGGCAGCCTGGAAGACTGTATAAAATCCCAAGCAGATTTGAGTGGATCCCAGGTGGATCCCAGCTCAGCCCAGTACTGAGAAATGCCTCGGTGCTGCTCCCGTGAAGCCACCCCCACCACAGGCGACCCTCACTGCAGGTGCAGTGCCCCAACAGGCCTCCACCACCCCTCCAGCAACTTGCAGACAGCCTCCCCACAGCCTCGTCCCCACCACCAGCTATGATAGCACGGCTGTGCCAGGGGCCGGTGTGGTGCCTGGGCAGTGGGCAGTGGCGGGGGAGGGCAACCATCACCCTGCTGCCAGGCGTTCCACAGAGTTCCTGCAGTTGCCCCAAGCGATGCCCCTTCCCTTCTCTACCAGGAGCCTGGGCAGGCCCTGGCATGCCCAGGCAAACGGGAGAATGAGGAGGGCTGGGTTTGCAGTGCACAATGAAGTGGTCACTAGTATACAAACGTCTTTCTGGGGTTTGTTGTAACTAGCAACCCGATTCATCCATGCCTGGCACTATTCACTGAGTAATAACCAGGTCACAGTTGCATGTGAGCCTGCAGGCCATGCCAGTGGCCCTGAGGAAGCATGCCAATAGGTGTGCCTAGGTGCAGGGGTGGTTAAGGACAGCATGATGTCTAGAGAGGATCCCTGCCTGTGGGTAGAAGCTGCTCTGGAGGCAGTTTCAAGAGGAGGGTGTGGTGGCTTGACGACAGGCAATGCTGCAGCTCTGTCGTCAGGTAGCAGGATGACACCCATACCCTGCACCACACCACAGCTGCCCAGCACCACATCTCTCCAAGAAGGCAGGCTGAGGGAGGTCTAATTGCTGTCTTCCACTGCCCGGAGCCTGTCTTTTTCTCAGAGGTGCACAGTGAAAGAACGTAAGGCAGTGGTCACATATTGCACCAAGGGTAGTATGCCACGAGAGCAGATAAAGCCTGGCAGAATTAGCCAGAGAGGGTGGGGAACCTCCTCCTTTGGCAACATTAAAAGGTCAGCTGGACAAGCCCCTGAGTAACATGTCCTGTCTTTGGTGTTAGCTGTGCTTTGAGTAGGGGGCTAAAGACCACCAGAGGTCTCTCCCAACCCAAATTCTCTATGTTACTCTGATTGCGAAGTGAGGATCAAATGGCCTTGTTGTACAGGTGAAAGAGTTTATAGTGCTGGTGTTTCCATTGCTCTGGAGGCCTTCAGGTGGAGTTACCAGTAACAAAAGCATTCTCCAAGGATTGTTGGAGGGATCACTGCTGATGCTGGGGGAAGTCTATTCTTTGATGATGACAACAGCATAGATGACCTTGTACAAAACTGTGTTACTTGCATCCCTGATGTGTATCATGAGCAAAGAAAGAGCCAGCACAGATCCCGGAATGAGCAGTTAGTGATGGTAGATATATCACTGAGCAAAAGGAGATGCTGTTTACAGTTGCTAACCCTGTGGCCAGGAGTCACCCAGCACTTGGGCAGTTTTCCATGCTGGACTGCCTGGTACAGTAGCCCTTACCTGCTGTGTACTGGAGCTTTTATTTCAGTACCAGAGAGCTAGCAAAGGCGAGTGAGCAGCTTAAGCGTTTTCTTCACTCATGGAAATCAGCCCATTTCCTTGACAGTTGATAGTTATCCGCAGGAATTTGGCTTTGTAGATCTTCAATAACAAACGAGGAAGCCTGAGGATCTCTGTTGAAGAAAGCTTTAGCCTGGGATAGGACATAGCAGAAAAAACAAAATGACCCACGTTAGAAGACTGAATGTTCTGACCACAGTTATGAGTAACAGATATTTATGGGAGAACTATAAGAAAGTGTAAAAATGAGGGTCACCTAATGGTTTTAGCCCTAAGCACAACTGGAAGCACAACCACAATCACATGGTAAGGCACTTCCATGGCAACTGATAACATTTTCCATGGAACTGGAATTATTTTCAAGCTATAATCTGCCTAAGGACACAGAACACCTAAGGATGCAGCAAGATAGCTAACAACATAGATCAGAAAAAGAAATGGCTGAACTGTGGGGTGTAAGAAAACCCTGTCCCAGCATGTGGTGTCACAGGCAGGACATGCTCTGTGCCCTCTGTTACCACAGGATCTCACTACGTGGGTTTCCCTGCGATGGACTGGGTAAATAATGCAGGCGTAAGAAGTCTGCATCGCTTCTTTTTCCCTGGTCCCATCACTGCGTCATGGGTCTCTCCTAGCTTAGGAACAAAGTATTAATTAACTGCCTTAACGGACACACCGCCTCCATGTTTGCCAGGGCCCTGACCAACCCCCAGGGCTTCCCTTCACCCCGCCCATGGCCCAGGATCCTCCTCCAGCCCAAACCAGGGCTGTCAGTCCCTGTCCTGGTAACACTCAGGTTGTCAGTTTTCAGCTTCCCCAGCCTCGTCCGGCCTGGCCATGGGCCCTGACAAGCCAGGCCCACCAGTGGACCAACATCTCAGCCTGTCCTCGGCCTGGCCTTGTCCCCGCGCCCCTGCCTGGCCATCCCTGGGCATGACTCTGAGCTGCAGATTGACTTCCTGGCTTGAACTCACCCCACCTCATCACTGTGAACCTGCTTGAGGATCTGCAGGCGTGACTGAACCTGCCGGGGGTCTCCGGGCCTGCTCTGCTCCCTGGATGGGGATGGTGGGACAGGCCTTAGCGTTAGCACGCTCACCTCCTAGCTGGGAAGGTAAATGGGGACAGTCTGTCTGAGGTACCGGCCACCATTACCCCTGTGCACTGGGAGATCATGAGCACATCCCAGCTAGACGGAAATTAATACAACCCTTCTAGATGCTGGTTAATCAAAACAAATGCCTGGTGAGGGCAGCTCTTCTCTTACGTTTCTTGAGACCTTGGGCCAAGCTGGACTGACCGACCTACTCAATGCCACTCAACTGCTGACTCTGAGGGAGCCCTGAGGGAGCTGCTGGCCCTCGCTGCACCCTGGCACAAGCGTCCACAGTGCCACGATGCCTCGGTCTTGCCAGGAAACTACACCCCAACCCACCCACAGCCTCCTGCACCCTAATAGATCCTGTTGCTGCGGTAACCACAAGCTACAGATTAGGTGGCAGTGGGACAGTCCCAAGGGAAAGTTGAACTGGGCCAACAGAAGTCTCCCTGACAGTTTATGAGTTGTGGAGAAGGGTTACTGCTTGACAGCTGGATCTGTTGGTTTCCCACAACTGAAAAGTAGAGCGCTGAGTCCTTATGTCTGCTTCTTCAGCTCCTCAGTATATTTTTATGCATCCTGTTGCAAAAGGTTCATGGCTATTTTTTTAGGTTTTAGTGTCTTTCAAAAAGATCTCTTCTTTCTCTGTCCATTAAAAATCTCCTATGGCATTAGGCAAAATGTTTCCCTGTTAATCCCCATGGGTATAGTCCTAGCTTGCCGCAGATTCTCTGCTGCGTGTCCTGGCTTTTCCCCCAAATCATCACAAACTCTTACTCTGAAGGTGTTTATCTACCTGCAGGAGTACTCTCCTAGGCTACCACAACCTTCCTACAGGCAAGACTGGATGGAGCAGCTTGCCGTCAGGCAGCAGCATGCACAGGCACTTTAGAGTCATCCCTTTAATCTGAGGTCAAAGGCCACTTTCACGTGCTGGTGGATGGAGCACAGGCAAGACTGTCAGAAGTGCCAGCTGAATGCAGAGCAGGCACATGAATATCACCCCTAGGTGATAACAGCAGAGGAAAAAATGCCTTTACTCACTGTAAAGACTGTGGCAAGGCCTGCCCAACTCACTCATAGTCCTGAAATCGAATGAAGAAAAGGAAAGACTTGCATTTCTTTCTCCTTCTGGCTGTTTATAAAACTGTCTCTAACACACTCCAGGGCTCCAAGTTCCGTTTCTGGTAGAGATGCGAAAGCCCACGAAGGGCAACTTCACCTGGCTTCTAAGCTAACACAGGTCCATATCTGGGACATCCTGGGGTTTATATCCTTGATATTGGCTCGTCAGAGTATGTGACTTCAGAGGACATCCCGCCTGCAGCTTCCCAAAGTTACTGGGAAGACTTTGTGGAAGAATATGTCTTTTTACAGAGTGTGTCACTGATAGACAGCAGTGATGTCACTCTTAGGAAAGTGATGGTGTTCCTACCTCAACAGCGTGTTCACCTTGGTGCATCTGTTCCGATCTAAAAGTTAAAAAATGCTTCTTAGATAAATTCTCTCAGTGTATAACTGATAATGGCACATCAAGGACACAATTAACATTCTGCTTGCATGGAAGGGAAATGTTAAAAAACCCACTGCAACTCATTCCTAGTATTTTTTTATTTATCATTCACCAAATGTACACTTTTTAAATTGCCTAAGTGAACACTTTTTAAACTTGCCTAAGCGTAGTATGGCTTTGAGTTTGTTTTTAAAGTTTTTTTTTTTTCCATTAGCATATCCCAATTTGCAAATAAACTTTGTTTCATTTTGGTGGACTATGCCCAAATTTAATGGGCATCTCCTGGAATGATGGAGCCATTATCAGTACATATACATGTACATAGTTCACTCAGGAAAGCAGCAGTCTCAGCTCTTAGGGACAGCCCTTTCTCTGCCATTAGACAAATGGCTAGGAAAAGTCCCCGTACAAGGTAAGTCTCTTAGGACCACTCCTTGAACATCCAGCGTTACAGGGCAGCCTTCACTTCCTTTGGCAAAATCTGTCTCTGACCTTCAGGAGAGCATGTGAAAGTGCTTACAAGGCGAAAGCAACGAGCAATTGTAGACCTTGTAATTTGCAGACAGATACTTGTCCCTGTAAAAAGAGTATCCTCATGGTACAGGAAATCTGTCCCAGGAATGTAAGAACAGGCAAATCGTTGAGATATAGGCTGCTAGAGACAGGAAAAATGTTGGGAATATGCTTGCCCTCTTTTTTCTAAACTTTCCTGTGCATCCAGGTTTGGTCGTTACGGGAGAAAGGAGTGCTGGGCTAGACAAGATTATAGGTCTAACTCAGTGGGATATTATTAGAAGTGGTTAATGCCTGAAAGAACCAGGTGATCAGGAAACAATTTTTTCATGCATTTTCGCATCTCCATTGGCTTCAGCTGAGACGATAGTTCTCAGATCAGAATCCAGACAATGGCTGAGAAGTGTTTTGATGGCATAAGCAAGTATTTTCTGTTCCTTTTTCAAATTGTATGACTCCACTGAATAGCCTCCGTAATCTATTTCACCATTAAGAAGCAAGTATAAGCCACATACTGAGGATTACGTGCTCTGTCATGGTCAAGGGGCAGCAGATGGAAATGAAAGGTGGTTAAGCAACCAATAAGATGATATAACAAACAGAAGTGACTCATGCAATGTCCCCTTCCCCCTCCAGTCACTATATGAATCACCTCACCTATGTTCAAGGAAAGGTCAATTCAGTTTCTCAGTTCTGGGATGGGTTTTCAATTTAAAAGTACTGAAGGATCAGGACATTATTTAGAGTGAAGAGCTGTACAAGCTGTTATTCAGTTTTAACATGCGACTACAGTACAATTCTATTAGAACTGCGTCTCAAATATGTGCTTAGTGTGATAAACATACATCTTAACTAGCTCTCACTCACTCTCACCACACAGATTTTCCTCTTCCAAAGTTGTCTGGTGCTCTCTCTTACTCTGCCTTGTTGCTTTTAATTGTTTGCCTTAGAATTGAAGAGTGAGGAGATGGAGGAAACAACATTTTTGCTGGAGGAAGAAGTTCAGACTAATTTTAAGAGGTCCAAGGACTTGAAATTAATAAAATATTACTCTTCATTATATCAGCTGCAAACCCATCCGAATTAGGCTAAGAGGGGCATTTGAATTTTTTGCTTCTCCCTCACATTTGGGCTGTACTGACATTTTCTCTGTATCATTCAGAAGTTAAAGAGAGAGTAAGTGCTGCTCTGGAAAACTTCAACTTGTCAGAAGTGATGCGGTGTTGGTACCAGGAAGGCTTCTTTCAACCCCATTGCCTGGCTTTTCCATGACTCTCCTCCTGCTCCCAGGCCCATCTGTTTTCATATTACACACTTGTTACCAGGCACAGGAAGAGTATGGAAAGAAATTCATCCTAGTATGGATTTCTTTCAAGGCACATTTCTCCCGTCCCCATTTTGTCTTGATCTTCTGTTAACTATCATAAGATAAAATCAGGCAGCTTGACATTTTTATTGTGTTCTGCACACAACAGGTTGGGTTAACCTATGTGGGATTCCTGTATGTAACTTACCCAGCTAATTTATGTGGAAAATACCAACTTTCTTGACCTAGCTTGGATCTGAGTTTGAATTAGGTACCTCAGTGTAAGAGCAAACTTCATTTCAAAATTAAGACACAATTTTCCCCCATCTGAAGTAGTTTGTCTTCCTGCATAGACGTAATATAAGGGAACATATATGTATTTCTGCTGCTTCATTTTCCTCTTTTCAGCTGGATGCTCAAAACACAGGGGGTGAATGGAAAAAAGACGTCCCGGCAAATCTGGTCACTGCCATTGCCATACCTGCCAAATGAATAGAGAAGCAGTGAGCCTTTTAAAATAAGGTGTTTAGATCCTATACACAGGATCATGCTTGATATTTTAATGCAAAATCCACCTATTTCTGTCTGCACCTCACGCAAGACTGCACACATCTGAAGGGTTATGAAACATGGGCACTTTTTAAAAATTATTGCACTTAGCTTAAGGCTATTCTTCTCTGTCACTGGCTAACCTGGATCTGTTAAAACTCCTTTACAACTCAGAATTCAACAGCATTAGCAGTTTTGATTGCACTAAATTGTTATTGGAAATGCTTGTGCTGAGTCTGACTTCAAATATAACTAAAGCAACCAGAATGTATCTCTTCCTATTGATTATTTAGCCTGAATACAAATTAATAAGGATGTAGTTCTCCATCTTTATGTTTTAAAAAAAAATATTTGCTTATTTGGAGGGGCCAGAAAGAAAGTTGAGATGAATGAAGTGGAAAGATCACTTTTGCCCACCGGACTATTGGTTTGAGATTAAACAAAGTCATTGACAGTTTTACCAGAGAGGGTTTGACAAAGCCCATCAAAACGCCTGCACACAGACTGGCCCTGAAGCACAGGAGAAGCAGAATGCTCTGCCACAAGGGAGATGTGTCTAGGTATTTATACCATGCTCATTGCCATGGTAACAGAAAACCTTACAAAATGTAGCCATTACATACAGAAGTGTTTGTGCTTTCCTGCCTCTCTCACACTCATTCTTCCCTTCCCTGCAACACTGGGGCTTCTATGGATGCTTTTATAGCGAGGAGGCCCAGTGTCAGAGAGTGACTTACACTGTTTCCCAAACCCTTGTGATTCCTGTGCTAGACTGCTCCAGTGCCCCCTGGACTGTGCCCTTTGGCACTGGATCCTCCAGCCCCACAGCCGTCCACCCATCCACAGGTGCCCCTGAGCCCCTCGAGCGTGCCTGGAGATTTCAGTGTAAGGTAAAGTAAGAATTCCCGCAGCAATATCTGAAGGGCATAGGAGGAGGATCATCAAGACTTAACTCACAGTGTGTCTCCTGCCACCCCAGGGATGCAGGACACGGCAGCCCAACTCAGGCTTTGGTGATGGGCTATAATCTGCCAGACATATTGACCAGGAGGGATGAAGGGATGAGTAAAAGAGTCATGTCCTCACTCCTATAACTGTGAGGAAACACCAATGTAACACCATGTTGCTCTCTGGGCCTTAAAATGGTTTAGGGCATGGATGTGCCCACTTCCACAAGCCGAGTGTGGTTTTCAAACTCGGGACCAGTATGCATCATGGATTTCCTGCTTCTTTAGAGAAAGCATTTTCTAGTTGAGCAGCTGCATCCCAGAAACATTCAAGATGAGAATTCTTCTTTCTGTGGTCATATCTGGGACTGACCATGTGAATTTTAGATGGGTATTAACCACGCTTTTGCACCTCCATACCTCCCTGACATGTTGTCAGACCTCTTTTCGTTAATATCACTGTAAAGTGCCTGAGAGCTTATAGAATGAAGTTGATACTATTAAAAGTATCCTAACTGACTTTAAATAGAAATTAGTCTATTTCTGCTTCTGCCTATAAATAAGAGTCAGGTCATTGTTAAGCTTTGGCCCTCTTAACCCATGTCTTTAATTTGCAAAGCTGGCTTTAACATGATGCTTCAAGTTAATATTCTGAAACAACCTAATCTTCTAACGAGAAAGACTGGCCACAGGTCTTCAGAAGGAAATACTTAGAAATGCTCTGTTTAGTTTTATGGCAGTCTGTTGTACTAGCCAAGAAAAATGCAAGACCAGGTTTTGGTCATTTTGGAGCAACTAGCATCAGGAGTGCTGTGGAAGGAAAATGCATGTTACCTGTTGCTTCCTGTGAACTTCTTCTACATACTATAAAATATTGCTGTGATGAATTTCAAAGAAATATCCCTTACTCTTCTTGACCAGATGGAGAGTTTATGATCGACAGGGAAATTAGGAATCCAGGAGATTCTGGAATGGGGAATTGAGAAGTTTAAAGCCAATGGAAAGGGGCATTGCAATTACAGTATATTGTTCTGAATCTGTTAGGCTATTGGTTTAAAAATGATTGCACTGTTAACATAGTACTTCTTTTGCTGTAGTTACACACTTAAGTAGGCATGATACAATACCAGAAATTGCTACCTAGAGATACAGTATTTTGTACACAGTATGATTTCTAATTGCTTGAATAATACTGCACAATGGACTAATTTCTTACTTGGTGAGAGTTGTTTCTCACTGCTTGAGATACAATAACCTCTTGGGAAGTCATGGAGCTGCAAAATATAATGATCTATACAGAGCAGTTTTGCTCAGTCTGTACTCTTAAAATGCTTAGCATTCAGAAAAAAATGAATCAGGAGGAACTGGTAAAGTAAGCTGCAGCAACTGAATGAGATAGCTCTTCAGAATTATATATAGAACCCTTTTTAGACGCCCACAGTCCCTATATTAAAAACAGTGATTCAGAAAATCAGCCAGCAGATTCCTGAACCGAAGTATTGTGTGTAATTTTTGCAGTCCACATTTAGAAAGATGCATTGTTTACAAGAATGAAATGAGCATTACAAGGGAGTTTTTCAATAAAGCTGTTTTGTAGTGTAGTGTCTTTACTTGGCTAAGAGCTCTTTTGGTGTTGCTGTTTTTTATATACCAGTTTAATTTGTTATATGCATTTATAAAGACAAATTTTCATCTCAGAAATATAGAGGAAACAATTCTCCCATAAATGCACAGAGTAGTATTAAAAAAACCAAAACAACAGAATGACCCTGAAAAGAGTAGCAAAGTCATATATCTGATACCTACAGCAAAGAACCTGGAGTTGGGAAGCTATTGTGGTTAAGCCTACCAGCAAGTATTTGCTATCCAAATCCAGAATCTCCTTTAGCTTTTTAAAAGATGCATACCACACTCACACTGAGCAGGACTGAGGGGCCTGACTGCAGCCCAGACTCCATTCATCACTCTTCCAATCCTCCATACAGGTTGGGGGCCTTTTGAAATACTTCGGTTTGTTGGTCAAACCACGGTAGGCAAATGTTAGTTAAACTCCCTGGAGGTACGAAGCCATTTCTTCACATCAGCTGAGCTGAGCTAAAGGAGAGGTCTCTCTGAAAGGATACCACCTACTCGCCTGGAATAGGACCTCCCAAGGCTGGGGAGGTGCCTTAAGATCTCAGTGCCAAGGATTCGGCTGGCGTCAGGACGTGGTACAGGAGTAGCAGCTGCCCTGGCCCCATCCCCAGCAAGGTTTAGGATGCAGTCCAGAATAGGAGCTGTAACGTTATTTAGAAAGCTGCAGCTTTTTGTGGGAAGGCATTCTCGCTTCTTACCAAGCAGTGAGACAGGTCAAAGTAAGAAGTCTCCTGCTGCAATACACCTAATGGGATGGGAGATGCACAACTTAATGGACAGGAGTCCTGTCAGGGGAGACCCACAGACCCAAACTTGAGAGCTAGGATTTGGATTACAGCTGCTCCTTGCACAAGGAGCCAAGGGGATTTTATGTCCTTTCCCTTTCCTTCTTCCTCATTCATGGCAGGGTGAGAGGTTGCCGATCCAGTCCGAGCAATACCAACGATGGCTGTGCACATTACGCAGGCATTTCAGTAGACTGGAAGCTATGCAACGCAAGCTAATACATTTCAAAAGGTCATGTACCCCAAAACAATTTTATATTGGTATATATTGATGCGCCTTTGTTTATTTTTTTATTACATTCTTAGTATTATTGACCCACCTGCCTAGGAGCGGCCACCCTGCTTGGCCAGACCGAGAAGCTGTTGTGCGGGAGCTGCTGGCCTTGATGGCAGCTGCCTGAAGTGAAGGCAAGAATTCCCCAGAGGAATGGCTTCTTGTTCAAACCCCACTCAAAAGCCACAAAAGAGAGGAACTACCTACTGCAGAAACCCTCCTCCACCAGAGAATATAGCATATGCCCTTGCCCAGCGGAATATTTAATTTTCCATCAGAAATATATTCTAGACTCAGTAAAGAACAACACTGATGGTGGCTGTGCATATAGTATAGGCACGTAAGGAGACTGCAAACTGAGTAAAGATTCAGGGCTATCTAGTTGGCCTGAAGAACTGTAGTTAGTTATTTCCTTCTCAATCCTCTGGTCCAACAGCAGTGGAGGAACTTTCTAAAACACCTGTCAGTGTTTCATCCACTGCTATCTATGATCTTCCTCTGACAGAATAAATGGTGGGAAGGGTTTTTCTGGATGAAAACTAAGAGTAACTCTAGTACTTCAAAGAAACAACAAACCTTTGTTGTCCTTCTAGTGTTAGCAAGGAAGAGAGGTCTGCCATAGAGGCTATGACATAACTAAAGGTAGCTGTCATATAGGATGAAAGTAAGGTCAAGAATAAGGTACATATTCGCAATAACTTTGCCGTTTCAGACTAGAAATCAGTCCTGTGCCATCTTCTGAGTTAATGTGGAGATCAGGCTTTGCTGGACACTAATATAAAGGGAGAAACCATAACACAAGGGCAATGCCTGGCAGAGTTCCCACAGACATTAAGAAAAGGCAGAAGTCATACAGAAGGAATTTAAAGCAGTTAGTTATATTTTGAGCGTGGCCTCTTGCCTCTTGTGTGCTATTTCTCCAGTGCTTTTCAAAATGAAGCTGGTGCTCACAGAAAGGGCTGTCTTGCAAGCCTTCATTCCCCTGCAGAAAATTGACTGGCCATGCATTAGCAAGACAAGGCTTCCTACGCGGTCCCCTTCTAGCCTGTCTCAGGCCTGTGCTGGAGCAACCTGCTTTTAAAGGGAGCGTAAGACCCAGTCAGTGATTGACCCCTCTGCAGAAATTGCCAGCAAATGGAACAGCAGCTTAGACAACCCGGCCCACTGGATGTGACCCAGCTAAGATCTGATGTAGTTACCTATGTTTGAACAGCCCAGGGTGGTTTCAGGAGGGGTCCGCACTGGTGACGAAGACAGGAGATGGCAAGTTTTGTTCTATTGCTGTCACTTGGGGAATTAAAGCCCTTGGAGGTGGCACCAGGAAGAAATGAAGTGTCAGTCCTCAGAGAAAGCTGTGTTCAAGGAGAAGGAGATGCCCCTAATAAATGTTTCACTTGCTCTCTCTGAGATTGTCAGCCTGCCACAAATCTGCTATACTTTTCTCTAAATCTCCACATAACCCGGAGCGAGACAAACAAACAGCACTTCTACAAAATGCACGAGGTCCTAGCAAGTGACAGACAATTGTCCTGTTCATACATTGGAGGTATCCCGCCTGTGTGTTGATTTGTGGGAAGCGTTGCGTTCAAAACTGGGCTCTGACTGTATTAGCTGACCAGTGTGGGGCATTGTGCAGGGTTGTATAATCCGAATGAAAGACCTTATTGTAATGGGTGCCACTTATGGCATAGAAAATTGTTGTGAGATCTTCAGGCTGAAGTCTCCTGTTAGCACTACCCCAACACTATGCTGTTTGTGCAGAGATTGTGCCGTGTTCCCTTAAGGAGCTATTGGAAGACAACCCAAAGGAAAGATTAATGTGTTGGAAAGGGAAAAAAAAGAAAAGAAAAAGAGTGTATGGATTGCAAAAGTAGAGGTATACTGTAAATCCCACCATCTTTTGCTCTAGCTTTTCTACAACGCAGGGTTACACCCACTGAGCATAGCATTTTTCTTTCTTCTATTATAGGTTCTTACCCAGCAATTTTGCATTTAATGAAAACTGCATGAAGAATATTAATGTATACATAAATTAGGACAAAACCCCCAAATTTATAAAGCCCAGTGTAGACTGTCTGGATCATGAAAGAAGAAAACAGGGGCATAAACATAAAAGTCCAAGACCTGAGTTGGACTAGAAATGGTTTAAACCTATGTCTGGACTACCAAAATATCTGCAGTTATCTTAGATCACATTTCAGATATTTGGAAGCAATACAAAGTTTCCTCTGCTAGTAAATTATTCCCTTAACTGTCTACTACAGGGTTTCTTTCATTTCCTCTCCCAAACATCTGGCAGTAGATGCTGCAGCAGCCCACAGTCAGCAAGATACGCAAGCAGGGGGCCTAACTTTAGTTCATGAGTCACCTCCGGGGCTCCAGTGGGACAGTTCAGGTGGCTAAAGTTAAGCGTGTTCTTAAGTACTTTGCTGAGACAAAATGAATCTGTGCCAGCAAGAGGTTACTGCCTAGGTGGAGAACTGGTTGGCTGCCTAATGGTGTGCCCTTCACCACTTACAAAAGGGATTAATTTAAAACATAACTAACAGACACACCTCTGCTGTGTCTTAAAAAAATACTTTTAAAAAGTGGGCTGCTGTCAGCCTTCGCAGTCTCTTGCAGGCCCCCATTACTATCGAGCTGTTAACTGGGAATAACTCAGTCAGGTTCAGCAGGGCAGGGAGCGATTGCTCACCCTCGCCTTACGGGGCTCAGAGAGTCTGCAGGTCACAGATAGAAAAACCCTGCTCCAGAAGCAGAATACCTGGTCTGTTACAAAAGTTCTCCTTCTCTCTCAATCAAACTGACCTACAACTATGTTTCCTGGCAAAATTTTCAGTTGATGGAGTCATCTTTTGCAAGCAGCCATTTCCACTGCAGAGGCACAAAACTAGGGCGCTTCCTCTCTGCCATCCAAATGTCTGTGGATCTTAAAAATCCTTATTTTTTTAAAGTCTGGAGCCATTTTATCCAAGCCATGGAGGCGCGTCCTCTGAAACCCTGATTGCCACTAGGCCTGTAATTAATTCTGCTCGGGCTGCGGTCCCGTCTCTGCCGCACCCTGAGTGTTTGCTTTCTCCTCAGCTCTAGTGGTACAAACCCCACCACAGGTAACGAGCTGGCGGGTTAGGTGGCCTTTGGGCTTTGCGTTAGGCACACCTGACCAGTGCTCGATCAGAATACAAGACTTGTATTAGCATGCCTATACGGTAGCTGTATGACGCTTCCAAATAACCCTTTTAAAAAAAATCAGATAATTATTTGTAGCAATGAATGATTTCAAAACTCCTTAAGAGTATTTGTGGCTCCAGTAATTCCTTTTCTCTGAATACAAAAAATTAAATTCAACTTTCGCCAAACAGAACAATTTTTCCTAAGCCCTGATACCTGTACGGTATTTCTCCCAGCACATTTTCCCCAACCTGTCAAAATCATAGGACTGAAAATTATAAAGCCAACAGCTTTGCTAGAAAATGTCAGGCAGACACACATTTTTCAGAGCAAAGTCTATTTTATGCTGGGCAGCATTGTTTAAAATTGAGTTTCAGAAGTCCCCAGTTTTTCGTTCCCATGTTAAGGCTAATGGAGAAATTTCACTTCCAGAGCTAAGATATGGAGCAACTAAACCCAGGGATTTAGAAAAGAACTGCCACCTCAGCAATCATTTTGAATATTAGTATCTTTTGACATTTTAATACTTGGTGGCAGTGATTCACCTAGCAGAGAGACTTAACTGGGATTTGTTTATATGTCTTTCAAAGCGTCAATCATCAATCTTTCATGTCTCCAGATTTTCCTCCGCAGGGTCTCTATAAGCTCTCAGGATTTCTCTCCGCTATTGAATCATCATGCAATATGGACTTTATTATTTACTTTGCATTCAGCATTAAGCAAACTTTTCCTTCCTTCAGTACTTTTAATCTGTGCCTGTTGAGCACAGCCTGAATTGGAGGCATGTTCCTGGGGTGGAGGAACAAACCTAATGCCACATGATGGTGTCTCCATTTCTACCTGGCTGTAAACTCTGCGCCACTCAGAGGCTCAGATCGTGCAAATGAAAGGCAGTGTAGCAAATGAGTTAAGAAAATGAGTATGAAGATAAGTAATAGCATTCAAGAAAACTGCAGAAGAAAGTTTTGAGTTGTCACCTTTAAGAGAAGTTCTCTCAGGGAACTTTTTTTCATATAGTGTGTGGAAAGGTTGCTTTGCCCAGATTCTGGGGAATGGATGCAAGAGAGCATTGTCACACACTAATGCTCCCTTGCTGCTAAGCAAATATCATGGCCTTTATTTGAATACACATGCATAATAAATCTTTGGCAAACAACCCACGAAAACTACCAACAGTTTCCTTGATATTAAGAACATTCAAGCATTTCTCCATTTCAAGAAATTTTTACTGCAAGACCTGTGTTCTAGCTGAAGAGCGTTTTCCAGTCCTGCCACTCAACGAATTGCCCACCTTCCTTTTAAACTGCTGCTGGCGAAACCTGAGTGGCGGTCTGCCATCCCGGGCTGGGGAGCTGCCTGACTGTTTCAAGGCAGGCCGAGGGAAGAGGACTCATGCTGCGGGAGAGGAGCAGGACTGAAACAGCAAATGGAAATGACATACTGTGGCAGAGGAGCGAAGCTGGGAAGTCAAGAAATGAGGCCGTTCCCTCCACAGGATCATCATCTGCACCATTTAAATACATATACAGTCCTTGTGTGTTTCCTGCTCGAGGAAATAACGTAGCAGGGAATACAAAAGAGTCGGGCAAAGGACCTGTGTCAAATTACAGCTTGTACAGCTGTCCCTAAAGCAAGACTAGGCTGCACAAAAACTACAGAGGAGAGGAAAGTTAGTCTAGCAGAAGAAATCTTCTCCCCTTTCCCCAGCATCTGTTTTCCCTTCCCATACCTTTCCCCTGACTCTTCTGTCCTGTTTCCATTGCTTGTAGTAACTTCAAAAAAGCTCTTATAGTTTGTCACCAATCTTGTCACTATTTCTTGCGCAACCAAGTAGAGAGCACAGCCTGAGCATGAACGCTGAGCATCTCACAGCACCTTCTGGAATTAGCTATCCCCCTTCTTCCCTCTTGTCCACAACTTGTCCCCATTCAGGTGCTTCAGACTGAATGTATCTATACCATGGTCTCACATGCTGCTGCTGAGAGATGTCAATGAGCTTTTCTTCTAGCGGTCATTTATCTATGATCCAACAGGCATACAGAAGTCATAAACCTTATTTAAAAACATTTTCCTTTACATTATCCAAAGTGATTGTTTAATAGTAGCCTAAATTTACTCACTTGATATGTATACCCAAACATGTCCATCTCTCATATCTGCCATAGACAGAATCATAGCCATCTGCTGGATTACTGGTCTCTAGAGACACAGCTTATCACTCCAAACACTCGAAAATGCTTCTACAGGGCAAAGACTTATAGCCAGGCCAATTACTTATCTAACGCAAAATTTTCTGAGGATCACTTCCATATAGAAAAGAGGTAAAAAAAAAAAAACCAAAACCAAAAAAAGCCTCTCAAAAATTAATTTTCAGTTGCTTTGTGCTAAAGGAATGCAAGAGTGTTTGACACAGGAGTCACATTAATGTGCTCCATAAGTCTGTCTGGAATAGGAAAGGAATATAAACAAATTATTTCATACAGTGTTGTTGTGTCTCTGACGGAGAGGAAGTGAAACCATGCAACAACACTATTTAACCCTTGGAGGATCAATTATTAACAGCCTGGCTTAAATGACAGTATTTTTTTTTTTCCATGTTTCCTCATCCCAAGCAGAAGCGGAGGCAAGAGGGTATGCACACTTCTTAAGGAGAAAGCAGCTGTCAGGGTCTATGCCTACCTCCTTTCAAAAATGATACAGCAGTGTATGTCTTTTTACAAACGCAGATAAACGCTATTGTGCCATGGCTAGTGGTGCCCCCTCATCTAAATAAAAGAGCAGATGAAGCCCAAATTTAAGGAGGGAGAAGAACTTGTTCTTAGCATGTACTTTACTCTTACATAAGCATCTCAAACATATTAAGAATAAATGTGATTTGAATAGACTGTGTACTATTTAATAAAATAATGCAAGGGACATTTAGCAATCTGTGACGAATGTGACAGTTTCAAAAACTCTCTGAAGAGTGTTTATTGCCACTAATATGCTAAGTAGCAAATCACCAACAGCCCAGAATGAAGGAGTCAAAATCAACAGTCAAAATCTTTGCCGAAAGGAATAAACCACACAGACATCAAGGTCAAACACAATAGGTACCGCTTCTGGTCCTGCATCTGTACAAAAGTCTAACCCGTGCACTCTGTTGACAAAAACATCCCGACTCTGCATACTGCTACATCGACAAAATTTCGTTTCTCGCAGCTGTAGCAGAACCCCTGGAGGAAATGAGTGCTATCCACGGAAGGTCTATGTTGCTAGCGTAACTGCGTCTGCACAAGGAGTTTCTTCTGGCAGCGAAGAATACTGTGCCTCTTTGCACCCCCAGGAGACATTGGTGTGTTGGCAGTTTCTTGTCGCTGGCAAAACACTGTAACAGAGGCCTGGGCTTCTGCACTGAACAGTACAGTGCTACTTCCGAACAATCATCACCTTGAGGGTTGACGCGGCCCTAAACCTAGAATAATGTTCAGAATAAAAATCGAATAGTATCTACCTTTGGCTTCAAAGGGAGCCACATACCACTTTTCTAAATAAAAAGTACATCTTAATACGCTAATAGCAAAACAAACCAAAACAAACTTCATTGCAAGTGTCAAGGCGTAGCTGCAAAGCAGCAGCTCGGTGGTCAGCATCACACTGCATAGAAAGATCTGTGCCAGTCCAGAACAAAACTGAATTTGTGGCAGTTTTCTTCTTCTTTCAAACGCTTTGTGTTCTTTGTCTTTTGGCGAATGGAATGCAGTTCCTTCTTTCATCACTACCTTTCCCTCTGAGCCTGATGTAATTTTTAGTTATTGCTTTGCAATGAGAATGTGTTTATGATTCTGCAAACATGGAGAAATATTGGTGCTCGCCCTTCCTCATCCTTCAGGTCCTGGGAGAGAAATGGTGGGACTCATCGTGCTCCTGAAGGCTTTCTACAGTGTCAGTGGGAAAAAACAAGCCCTCATAGGACACAACTCTCTCCTTTAAAAATAATTGCCTGCAGAGAATTTAGCCCCTTTAAAATTTCAGAGAAGTATTTATCACCTTTAGATGTGTGTATCTACACCAGGATGAGATGGACAGCATCCTAAAAGGGCTCGCTTCTCTCCAGCTGTCTCCAAAGTGAGCCTTGCCAGCTGTATCAGTAGCTGTCTACACTGTAGAGGTCTAAAGTTAGACGAGACCAGTCTTGTCCCAAAATGTCCTTCTATCTCAGGCTCTTCTGAAACACCGCTCCACAGGCATGCATGCTTAGCACGCGTGTTATATTTCTGTAATTCTAGTTTAGCATCCCTAACTGCATTTGACGAGAAGGCAGCTGCAGGCTGGCCTGCACACAGAGGTCTAAGCCCTTCAGGTCGACCCCTGCAGCTAATGGGACTCACCTGGTAATGGTAAAGCTGCAGGTAACGCTAGCCCTGAATGAGAAGGCAATTGCACTAACAGTCGGGCAGTAAAATGGAACAATGGCAGAAGGCCGTGTTACCACCTGTCGGGTAGCTGCTGCAACCCATCCCACACACTCACATAGCCAGACTCAACGGTGGCACCGTGTAACTCAAGGCGTGGTTTGACATTACAGTTAAGCCTGTCTAACAACTCAGTGTAGCTAAAAAGGTAGTCCCACTCCCCCTCTGCCGTGCCCAGCTCCCGTTCCCACCCTTCCTCCTCCTCCTTGCTGACACTGGGGTTCCTCCAGCACTGCTGGGAGTCAGTTAAAACTCACCCTTCCAAAGAAGGAGTTTTCTTTCTGCTATTTTGGCTCCCTGATCTGGCTCACATTGATGTCAAAGGAGTGCTGATGGGGAGGGCAGGAAGGCACAGATGAGGCTAGAAGAATGAGAAAGGGCAAGGACTGCCCTGTCTGAACCTCCAGGGAGATGTTTTCTATCAAGGTGCAATACCTTTCAGTCGAAGCATGCTCAGAACAAGTGACCTTACCTCAGGTGATAGGAAGTAACATGTTTTACTGCAGTAATTTTATCGCTTACCTTGAACTTCTGCTTCCCAGCCTCCTAAAACATTAGAGCATTTCCTCTGAAGGAGGACAGTGCTGCCCTTTAACGTGCTAGATGTGCTCCCACCAAGCATGAGAAGCCTTCTTCACTAAGACAGAAATAACAGGTACAGTTCAAAACCTGTCTATTACATGCTCATCTGCTGCCTTTTCTAGTCCTAGTTTCTTTTCTAGTTCTTTTTCTGGTTTCTAGAGCTTGCACTGACAGGAGGTATTTGCCTACAAACTCTGCCTAGACCATTGTCTCAAATTCCGCCTGCCTTCAAAATGCCAGTTTAGTAGAGCTAAGAGGTGAGCCATGAAACAGCAGTGACTACTAGACCTTTCTGCTGCCAAAATAGGTTGTGGTTTTCTGAATGCCCTTAATACAAATTTACCATTAAACCATAATCTTTTCAAGCAGCTGTTGCTTTGTCACCACTTTTTCGTTCTTGGCATCATAAAAGAATATTCCTTTGATTCCTTTGTGGAATTTGAAATGGTTGCCAGTCTGTGGTCCCTTTTCCTGTCCTGTTATTTGGTGTGTGGAACCAATAATGGACCAGCAAAGTAGCTGGTGAGAAAACTACATGCTCTGGCTCTTGCCAGAGCTTAGTTGAGTCAAGCCTAAGTCCTATCCCAGGGACCTCAAATAAGGGTTCAACAAAAAGGCAGGAATGGGAACAAAGAGCATGCTGAATCAGAGAGGCTTCTGTTGTCACAGTCATTTTCATTACCATCATGACTTCTCTGCCCTAATTCAAAGAGCACCAACAAAAAGCCAGGGGCTGGGGCCATTTTTTATTAAATGAGATGGCACATTTTTTCTTGTATCAATGCATGTGATAAAGCCAGTTTGAAAGACTTTCAACCTAATTCACTGTGGAAGTTGTTTGCCACAGTTGCTTCTCTGGCAGCCCTGAGGAAAAGAGCGTGGAGCACCACTCTGCTTCCTGTGGGGCTGCTCTGTCTGTTCCGAGCAGGTGGTGGTGGGGATGTCCTCGCAAATATCTTCTCCCTCTGGAAGGAGATGAAATGAGCTAGGTCCTGCTTCTCATCCCAGGAGGTTCTCCTCAGGTACCAGGTTGCCTGGTAGCAGCTTCTGATCAACTCCACTCCTGAGCAACACCTCCATATCCTTCTCAGGAGCAGTTACCATTCCCGAGTCCTCCAGACTGCCCTGATTTTCCTGTACCACGTATTAATGTTTATAGTTGCAAAGTAAGGGGGCCTACTGAGTTTGTAATGAAGGCACATATTTAAACACTGAAATCAAAGAACTTTCCATTGGATTAAAGTTTCAGTGAGCTAGTGGTTTAATTTCAGGGACATGTAAGCGCAAATAAGCTTTTGATTTACTCCTGTCTTTCAGATAGGCCACGACAAAGTCTTTCTGCCCATTTGTTATCACTGACTATTTGATGCTAACTGTGCGTTGGACCCCCAGGGCCAGGACTCCTATGTGGCATCAGCTCCCGGGGTGAGATGCCAATGGATGTACTTAGTCAACATGACAAATATCGGTGATGGTGAAGAATTCCTTAGGAGGAGGTGTCATGTGAAATAAAAGGTTGAACTGAAGGATGTACCGTTTGACAAACACTCCCAGTCAGCAGAGCCACTGAAAGATGTTGTCCCCCTCTCCCCTTGCCTCCAACCACCCCACTCAGCCATGCTACCTCCTCTCCTCTGCCAGAAAAATTGGTTCTGTATCCACATGGCAAAGTAGCATCAGGAGACTGACGTGGTTTAAAGGAACTTTTTCCTCCCCTCCACCCAGCTATATCAGTTCTTTGAGCAACTGCACAAATATTTACAATAGCGTGAAGAAACAGGGAGCCCAGGAACAGGGACAAGATGCTGGGGGTGAGGAGAACCACTTAGTATTTGTCAAGTTGAATCTTAAGGAGAAAGGTGAGAATGACTGTCAGCAGAAGTGTAAAGCTGTTTATTGAGCTCGTATAAAGCTCCTATAAAGACCAATTGTTGATAGAATTTGGTAAATTTTAATTATTTCTGCACTGCAACTCGAGAAAGGGCAATGTATTTAAACAGCATTGGAAAATGTGATCTATCAAACAGGCTTCAAATAGCCTCTGTTGGCAAGCCTCCTAATCTGGGGCGTGGTGAGACGTCATACTGCAGAGGAGGTCTATGCAATAAGCAAAACACATTGGGACTTTAGTTTCAGTTCTGCTTTGCCTTGTTTGCAGCCCAGTTCTCTTCTAGCTACAGTCTGCTGCAACTGCCAGAGAGATTAATCGAAAAAGAAGTGTAGATGAACACCGTGAGCTGCATACGCACTTGTAACTACTTCAATCTAGAAAAGATTGAGATAAATTGGTACAATCTTCTTTTTGGGCAAGATTAGAATGTATATGCCTTTGGCTTGTCAGATACAAAACTGGAGAGCTTTTCAACTATACCACCACCAAGAAAGTGAAAGTGCCGCTGTGACTCTATCCAGTTATAAGATGTTGTTATAACCAAATAGGTAAAAAAATAGCTAGGAGCTGCCCATATTGTTGCAGAAATTACCTCTACATACAGCATACTAAGTTTAATTGTAATCAATAGCATTTTTCTAGTAGTAAAGTAACTGTTTTATTTTACTGTGAAGTGTTTTTCTTCATCTCTCTGGGATGTATCTGCATTGGTGGTCCTAGCTCCACTGAAGTCACTAAAAAGCTATCAGTGATTTCAGGATGACTAGGAAGTAACATTAAATGATTACCCCAGAATTTAACAAATTCGACTCTGCAGTCATTGAATTGTGACTATTATGCAATTCCTGGGATTTCATGGACTTCCATATTACATTTACCCAGTGTACAGGTAAGAGGTACAAACAGAAATGTGTTACTATTTCAGACAGAAAAACAAACAGAAAAACAAAGCCTTGACCGAGCTGAAGCATCTGCGAACGTATCTAAATGCAATTTATCTTCATTATAAAGACTCAGCATTGAAACGTGTTCTTTGCTGACGACCACACTAGAAATTATTCCAGCTCCATTTTCAGCTATTTATAACACTGATACTAAATTATATTTTATAATTATATATTATATAGTATTAGTACATACTATATTTAACATATTAAATTATAATATGATCTTAATAGTGAATAATAAAGAATAAGAAAAGAGTAAGAATAAGAATAAGTTATTTTGTCTATCTTTGAAGGGGCAGATGGAATAAAAGCTAAAGGGTGAGACTCATCTGTTCAAATGTAGATGGCAGGATATGTGCTGCCTTCAGGGAGCTGCCCTTTGGCTGCCTTGAGGCAGCACAGAGAACGGTGCCATGGGACTGATTGCCATCAGTCTACAGCAGCTCAAACAAACCTTCTTTGCTACTTCTTAGACACCTAATGTCCACAGGGACACCATCCAATGTTTTATTAGTAAATTTGAACAGAGCTCAGCCATTGGTCTTTCCAAGAGGAGAGAAAACCAAAAACCACAGTTTTGTCAAGTATGACTGAGAATAGGAAATTATGATGGCAACAGCTCCTTGGCCTGACCTCTGTAAGTGCTGCTACAGGCATCCCTGAACATATTTCAGGGAAAAGGGAAAAGCAGCGTTCGCTGAATTGATTTACTTGTGGTAGCTATGCCATATAAAAGTCCTGACAGTCAGATTACCTCTCTTCACAGGGCAGTGAGAGTGCACATCCCCTGAGGTCCTCAACCCAAATCATCAGCTTCACCCAGAAGCCTCTGAGGGGATGTGGGGAAGTTTCAAAGCCATCTACAGCTGCTGAAGGGGAAGTTTAAATAAACTGTGTGCTCCCTCACCAGTAAATTCTCCCGCTTGTGAGATGCTTGCGGACGACAGCAAAGCGGATTTTTCATGAGGTTAATGTCACTTGAAGGATTCATGTAAATCCTTCATGGGTTTTGCTTTCATTTTTAGAATGACTGAATTTTATGGTGTAATCAATCACATCAACTCTTTCTTTTTAAATTCCGTTTTAAGTCTTGCACCAAGGGATGTTTTCTATCACTCCATCTGTAGTTAGGAAAAGGCAAGTTTACCTTCTGAGCTGCACAACAAACATACAACACTGAGCCCGTCAAGGTAGCTGGGAGGGCAAATATTCTGTTTTCTTTCCCCTGCAACTGACTTACCCTTCCCCTCACCAATTTGTCATGCTTTCATCTGGCTCTGAAAAATCCTGTTTGAGTATTACAGTAAGACTGCACACCAATCTGAGATGACTCTCCTTTTCCTCCCATGAACTTCCCAAGTATCTGTCTTTAGTGTCTTACCCGGAAAGGGATCTCAGAACCCAACCTTAAGATTATCGCCTTGCTAGGTAGCACCCAAAACCTGTGACGTGGACAGCCAACTTTATTTTACCTTCTTAGAAAAATCACGGTGCCGAGTGCAGTAATGTTTATAGATGTCTTTTTACAAAGTTTACTCCTACAGTTTTTGCGCAGCCATCCTCCCAAATGAGGAACACAGGCCTGAAAGTAAGCTTACTGAAAGTAAGCTGAAAACTGCACAGAGGAACAAGGCTGGGACGGAGAGGATGTTGTTGGTGTTGTTGCTAAGGATGGCACAAACAAGGGGAAGCAATGAATGCACCGTCTTTCATTGCCTTGGCAGGACAAGAGCTGTGAAGGAGCCTAAGCATGCTCAGTGCAACAGAAGAGAAAAAGAGCGAGCTGCAGATTACATGCTCTCCGACGTGCGAAAGAGGAACAGAGACTATAAGAAGATGCCACAGGGAAGGAAGAAGTAAACACAGAGATGGTTGGAGATTCCCTGGAACAGGGGATAAATGGGAAGGCGTGAGGCTGGGAATTCACAGAGTCCTCTGGTCAGTCGCTCTGGTCACAGCTTTGCCTCTCTTCTCCCTGGAGTGGACGGCAGGAAAGTGGTTCATGCTTCCAGAACTTCTAGCTGCATGTGGACATGCCCAGGGAGAGACTGCTGCTACAGCAGGCAGAGAACATGTGGGATGATGCAATGTGGACATAGGGAAATTTTGCCCAGTTCAAACTGTCAGGGTGGAAGACAAGGTATGAGCATGTAATGGGGTTAGACATAATCTGACTATTTGCAGTATGTATGTTTTAAATGCCTCAGTCCTAAGAATATAGCATTATAAAGCATGCTATAAGGTATGAATCAGAACAGCTATTTCCCCTTGTCCTTTCAAACAGGCAGACCTTTTCAGCAAAGACCCTCCCTCAGCAAGAAGGGCCAGAAGGACATGAGAAACTAAAGGTCCAGGGCAGCTGGAGTGAAGAAAGGGAAACCAAAGAGAGACAAGGGATCCCGCAGTGAACCACATGTAGTGGAGGCAGAGAGGCGCAAGGGATGGGGCAGGGGGAAGAAAGGCAGATAAAGTTATGAATGGTATGGGAGGTGTAATAGTGTCAATGAAGGTCAGAGAAGAAAAGGGCAAGTGCAAAAAGAAGCCAACAGGACTGGAAGAGGGGGAGAACATGCAGGAAGAATTGGGCCATGAGACCTCCTTGGAAAGCTGAGTGGTATTGGGGCACTGGCTTTCACAACACTCTGCGAAGGCAAGCTTGATTTACAGCTCTATGACTTGCACTTACATCCAGGGGCTGAAATGGCCTTAGAAGTACAAACCTGTGTCTCCCAAGCAGCAATTATTTCTTTCGGACAACAAAAAAGCTCAGAAGTTGTTACTGTTCATGCTGAGGAATTTGGCACTGGCAGTAGTTGTTACCTTCTTCACTTATAAAGGTCCCCATCACCAACAGTATCCGAGCACGTGAGGAAGTTGACAGAGTCGAGGCAGCCAGGTGCAAACCTGCCTACGGCATGGAAGGTTCATTGCTCACAATCCTGTAGCTCATTTGAGACAGCCTCTGCCCATCCTGCTGTACGCTATGTACTGAAAAGAAAGCTTCTAGCACACGTGGTTAATTAGCATCCGTAATGGGAGATTATAATTTTAAAATATTTGTC
Source organism: Bucorvus abyssinicus (assembly GCA_009769605.1). Taxonomy (NCBI): domain Eukaryota; kingdom Metazoa; phylum Chordata; class Aves; order Bucerotiformes; family Bucorvidae; genus Bucorvus; species Bucorvus abyssinicus. Next base: position 38,259,601 of record CM020030.1, read on the forward strand.
AAGAATTATCAAGAGGTATGCCAGAAATTATTTGTATCTCAAAAGCATTTGTAAAGTGCAGGAAGCTGCCTGCTGATTTTTAGATTGTAAATACTGTGGTATCATGACAGCTTTTCACTGAGAGTTGGAGCACATGTATTCGCACTTTTATTACAAATCCTCGTTCAGCTGCTGAAGGAGCTGAAGCCATTGTTAGGTTCTCTAAAAGATCTTTTTAATTCTCTGCCCTCCCTGTGGGAGACTGGAAGCCAGCCATTCTTTCCACTTGAGGAGTAGCTACCTGGAATCCTTGAAAAGTAAATTTCTTTGTGAGAAAACAAAAGGAGGCTAAAAGCAGAGACACTTGTTTGGAGTTATTTCACTACATACAGAAATCGGGAATTGCTACTTCTTATACTAACACATCACCCCATTTCTAACATGTGCTAAAGACTTATTCTTGAGGAAAAGATGTTTTCATAAGCAAAAAAAAAAATTATATTGCTCGCAAAAGAGAATATAAAACATCACTAATAAAATTGCTAAAAAGCCAAATAATGTGTTTAAGTGCTCACCTATGAAAATTTAAAATATTCACTCATTTTACATGCCAGTGGATGAAAAGGAACCCCTCTAGAACTAAGTTTTTAACAATCTTTTCTCATTTTTGTGTAGAGGGTGTTCTCAGGTGTGTTCTGGACGTGGCTGGTAAATGTGATGGGCAGTGTGATCCTAATACAGAACATAAACCTTCGTCTGCAAGATTGTACCAAAGAAGTCACGTCTGCAGGCCATGACAGATCAGGGGGGTTGAAAAGAATTCCTGAAGAGCCAGTAACTTACCTCAGTCACTGCTGCAGTGCTAAACTTCCTACAAAGATGTCCAAAACATCCAGCCTCCCCGCAGAATAAGAAAAATTATTAAAGCATCAGAAAACAACCATTCTAAGTCCTTAATACAAGCACTTATTAAACTTTCAAATTTATCTGATTTTGTTCTTGTATCCAGAGTGTGTTTCTCAGTGCCTAATTTTATCTCAGGAGACTTAGTCGCTTAAATCAATGTTTACAGTAATGATTCAGTAGAACCACTAAATAAGACATGTCTATTGAATCACAGCATCTTAATATTTTATTTTAAAATACATCAACTCTAAGAACTGGGATGGATGAAATATAAGCTGGAAATTGTCCACCCTAATTTATGCGCGCTGGACAAAGTTTACTACCATAAATGAGCACCTGTAAAACAAGACCATCACGCTATTTTTATCAGTCCTTTAACTTGCATTAGATGAACAACAGTTTAGGAATCATTTGCCACTTATCATCTAATAGTATGTTTTTTAGGTTATATGAAGAAACAGAAAAATATCACCAACGTTATCCACACGATACATTCCTTATGCCATTAGCTTTCCATTGTCTAGGACAACCTGAGCCTGGGAGACACCATGGGCACGAAAACCCTGTGGCAGTACTGTCGCAGACCTGAGAGTCACTCTGGCAACTGTGCACCACATTCCAGTTTCTGTAACTGCTCATTAGTCGAGCCAGCTCCTCACAGATAAGATATGGAAACAGGACTGTACCATGGCTGAATGGTGCTACTACTACTCATGGCTGAATAATCTTCCCACTGGCTTTGGAGTATGAATGATCTTAGCAGTTAGACTCTCAGAAACTTCATTTTCAAGTCTTAGTCAATGCTCTTGATATGGTATCCTCCTTGTCAACGCAGGAGAAACAAATGAACCCTTTATTTTCTAACATTTTTTCTTTATTTTGCTGCTTTTCCCAATGTTACATTTTAAACTGGCTTTTAAGTTAAGGATGAGAAACAGCTGCATGTACACAACAGCTGTCCTAGAGGCAATTAATTAATCCAGCATGTGATTTTTTTATTTTAATTATTGCTTGGTTTTGATTTTCATGATCTGTTTGTTGTACATTTGTTGAGGACCGTTTAAATTATTGTTTAAGCTGGAAGGCACTGCTAACATGGCATAAAATATTAAACATGTTTATATTTTCATAATGGAATACAGTTCCCCTTTCCAAGCCAGATCCCAAGACAACTTCTTAGATCCTTCTACTGTACGTCCACTTTCAAATCAGGATAACTGAAGATTGCTAGCCCTACGCTGGCGTGTAGAGGCGGTGAGCAGTTGAGTTCATGTTTTAGCGTGCAATTTGTAGAATAACCGGGGGAATTAATATAATTTGATTTCCTGAGTGTTTGTGTCCTTCATCTTAAGATGTTCTCTCTCACTGAGATAACCTCAGGCAGGTAGATCTCTGGTCTATACATTCTCTCCTAAAGTGACCCCCCCAGGGACTGCCTGCTGGGCAACAAGCCTGGTGGTGCCACGTGCTTGCCCGGAGAGACAGCCTTCTCCAGCAGGGCCACCTCCCCACCACGTAGTGCTCAGATAATAAGAGGGTTGCCATGAACACTCAGAGCAATGTTTTTGTAAAATTACACCAAAAGTACATGCTGGGCACCCTGGGTAAGGCCTGCTTGGATTCAGTTGGAAGGTTACGACGGACTGCTGGGGCTTAGCCTGCTAGGGTCTCACTCCTGCTGATGGAGCGGCTTCTGAAACAAGCTACTCCTGAACCCTACAGAGGTTTTGTGTTAGAGAAAGCTAGTTGTTCACACCAGAAAGAGAGCTTCAGAGTGGACTAAGACATGTGCCACACAGGACAGCTGGGGTAGCAGAGCTCAGCAGCATCCATAGAGCATCCATAGAGCTGCGTGACTGGATACTGCCAATGCAGGCTTTGGTCCTCACTATCACATGCTCAGCTCTCCCCACCACTGACATCCCAGTGATTCACCCTAAGAAAACTGCCACCCTCCTGGCTGCTGGCTGAGCAAAAGTAAGTCTGCAGTGGGCCCGGGTGCAAGCCATCACCATTGTCCGGGCCAGGCGCGAAAACCTGCTATCCTTTTGCAGCAGGATGCTGAGCTGGTCGGTCACTCCCTTCTACCTTCATGATATCTGCAGGAACAAGATACCTTCCTGACCGATTTGGGCTGTGGCTTTCAGGCACATCTGAGGGAGCTGGGGACTAACAGAGCAATTGCACATATCTGAGTTACTTGGAAAAGTCAAAATTAAGCCAAAAAAGGTGGAAATTAGCTTTGTCACCTTGATGTCCTAAACAAGAAGAATACAAGACCCCCACAACCATCCTGAAGTGCCCCTTCTTGCAAAATAAAGTAACATCTTAATGAAAAACGTAATAACTCATGCCTTTCTTGCTTTTAGCTTTTCCTGTGTCAGTGAGAGTCAAGAAGATTTTAGAACTAATCTATTCTTTTCTGTTTGCTTGTTTGTTATCCAGTTCCTTCCTAGCACCCTACATTTTGAGCTTTTATATTTTGAGAGGTACTTTTGTCATCTGCAAGCTCATCACATTAATGCTTTCATTAATAAAAAGGCAAGACCTGATGCATTTCCTTTTAGGTTTTCGGAGTGAATTCTCCAGGATAAAAGAAAAAAACCCCAAACCTGCTTGCTGGTTGCATTAGCAATATTTACCCTTTGAATTTGTCATTTATTATAACCTTTTCTCCTGCATTATCTCATTTCTTATTAGAAATACGCACTTTTTTCATGTTAGATACTCTTTCTCATCACTGTGGTTTATCACTGGCAAAAATACGCAGAAGTGCAGATGGTGCAATTTAGGGTTTTTTAAGCAAACACTTTGTTTTTCTTTCATCCTTAGGCAGAAACAGTTCTTTAAAGCAATAAGCATTATTTTGGAGACACACTGAAGCACAATAGGGGAGTTCCCTTTGGTAAAACCCTTCTGACTGTGGCATACGATTCTGCCTTCTAATCTATGCAGAAAATCTTTAAGTCCTTACGTTCCATACAGGAATAATAATACATATTTTACTTGGAAAGATGGACAGAGCTGTCCATCCTAGCCTTCAAACCATTCTCCAGTCCCACCAAGCATGAGATCAGAAGCAAACTGCTTGTGGTCTAAAGTATATCAGTCATGTCTAGACCCAGGAAGAAATCACACTAAAAACGGGGAAAAAAACACCTACTTCTCAGTGGGTGAATGTTCCTTGCAATAGGGTGATTTTATCCTAATCCTTAAGTCCTGACCCTCAGGAGAAACCTCCTGAAGATAAGCTTAGGAACTACGGGCTCACTTATAACTCCGAACAATCCCAGAGACTTAACAGAGATGTATTTTGGACATTTTATACACTTTCTTCTCCACTGTTAACCTCTCCATGCTCTACAGGTTACAAAGTACAAGTCTCTATTTTATCCCCAGGAGGTAGTAAGCCTCAAATTTCTCCACCTCTTGCACATTTTCCCCTCTCCTGCAGTGTGCCCTATAATTCATAGGTACCAACCGCTTTTATTTTTAAGCGATGATTACATGATCACATCAATGATCAATGACATATAACCTGATAAACTCGGAGCATTGCTTCTCAATTCATATTTATCTTACAGACTCACAGAATCATCGAATGGTTTGTGTTTGCAGGGACCTTTAAAGATCATCCAGTTCAACTCCCAGATCTTTGAAATCTTTTGCTTTTATTTCAGTCCTGAAGAATGGCTTTTTATGTCTGAAAGCCTGTCTGAATTCTTCAACTATGACAGTTGGCATGTTAAAAAAATATTTTCTCTTCCTACAAGCCTCATAGCTTCTGCAGAAACATTCTATCATCTTTACCTGCTATTCCATAATCAATTTATCTATGCATTCTTAAGGTGCTAAAAAAGCCACAATATATAATTATTTCTTAGTTTATAATTAAGCATGCGCAGTACATCATCACTTAACAATACACTACATACACATGTATGGCAGGCTGTATATTTTCTTTTCCCGTTTAACCCTATGTGAACAGCTGTGTGGTTGTACCATCGCATTACACAATTTCAGATATTTATTTAATACTTGTTATAAAATTGACACTGATAACTCATATTTTGATTACCATGGGCTAGATCTGTTAACTATAATTTGCCTATGTTAAATACATCACCCATTTTTACTGTACAAAATAACAGAATGTATAGATTATTTGATCTTGCAGTGCTAGGGATATCTGTGAAGTCAAAGAAGGAATAGGCAGTCGAAGCTATTTAGCACAGTGAGCTGGGAGGAGAATTTGCTTACTGTCTTTGAAATTTTCAACATCTTAGGTGAGCTGATCAAGCAATAAAGGCTTTGTGACAAGCTGCAAGGCTGATTACACACTTTTGTTTTGTATTTGTTTTAAATACTATTTCCCTGTTGATATGCAGTAGTTTCCTAAGTGAATGTGTAGTGCTTACTTAGGCAGAAACAATACTTTTTCCCCCTAGTTTACAAGACAGTTGGTTTTAAAAATTTACATTCATAGAAGTTGAGTAATGCGCTCAACCAAAAGTAATTTTTCACCCCTTTACAGTAGTTTCTAGTTTGAGAAACTTCCTTAAGAGGTGTGTGCCAGAAGAGAGGAAAATGTGCTGGTGTACTACAGCTATGTGGGAACCAGTTAGACAGGCAATTGGAATATTTATTAAGCTTATGCTTTTATAAAAGCTAAAACTTTTAGCTTGGAATTTTCTTTAATCAGATAATGAAATAAGGGATTTAGCAAGAAAAACAATGCTTTCTAGCACGTTCAAAATTCAGCGTGTTGTGTTCTAGTGTACCAAATGGTAACATGGGATGAGAGAATCCAAGCAATATGTATTGAAAATAGCCAACTTATTCTTCCTTTGTATTGTTTGTATTCAGCCAATATGAGAACTAATATTATCAGTAAGAAATGTAGGTGATCTTTCATGAACACTTGAAAGAAGGATGAGAAAGGCAAGAATACATTTCCTGTTTCTTCTGTGCTTCTGTTGCTGTTCCTCTGTATAATACGAAGACAATCTGAAGTCTGTAAATGTGCTCCAGGTTTAATTCAGTAGTGTTACAATAGTAATCCTCAAATTCTGAGCTACCTTTTTGGTCTTTAACTAGGAGATTATAGAGTTGGAAAACAATATTCCTTCCAGAAAATTAAGAAACAGAGTTTGAGAAAACTCTCTTCCAGATGGTTTTGAGTTAATCAAGTACATCTCCCAGACAGTAAGAAGTACTAATATGACTTAAAATACTTTGCCATTTTGCCATTTCAGATCATGTAGATGGCTTTCAAGGATGACCTTTGCTCACCATTAAAAATAAGCAAGCAAAAAAAGTATCAGCCACATGTAGAAATCGGAAAAACCCAAGTGTAGTCTTGATGAATTCTTCACATATATGAGACTCAGCTAGTCTGTCACATATTGATTCTTGCAAGCACCTTCGGCATCTAAATTCGGCACCGTGAAGGCAACTCCAAGATGCTACACCATGAAAAATGCGTGCAGCATGATGAGCCCCACGGTCCCCAACTCCAGTTTACAATTTTAAAACAATTCTTCGAAGAATAAACTTATGTGTGGCTCCCAAGAACAATGTGGATCGAAAATTTTCAATCTACACATGAAACAATGGTTATCTTGTAATTCCTACTCCCTGATACAATGAATTAAGCCTTTGAAAGAGGGAAACGAGGAATAATGCTTGACTGCAGTCAAAACAGTGAGCATCTTCACGTGCAGGATAGATACTCCTTTAAAAGATCAGCCGTTTCCTGAACACCTGACCAAGACTTGAATCCTACAAATGTCCGGGAACGCCAAGCAAAGGGCATAAACGCGGTTGAATCAAACAGCTGTTTGCTATTAGAATGAGTGTTCTCAAGTACGACGTAGGTAATATTTGGACAGTGTAGCCCATTGTTCAGGGTAAGTTAAAGAAACCGTTCTCTGGAAAGAATTGTTTCTGCTCAGACTCCCATTATCACATCTCTTTTCTCACCCTATCTTTCTCTCCCATTAGCTGCCATGGCACCTCATCTATGTCTGGTCGAACAGATAGGTGGTTGTCATCAACGCCACTACATGAATTACTCATTATATCTGCTTTCTGAATACTTCAGATGCTCTGAACAGCACATTTCTCTTCCTCTGGCCCAGGCACTTTGTAGTACCCCCGCAGTCTGCATGCTGACAAAGGGAAACGTGAGTAGCAGGATTCCTTCTGGCCCTGACCAGGGGCACTCACTTGTTAGTGGGCTCCTTGCTCAGCTTACTTACGGCCCCATCTGGGCCCACAACCCCCTTGTTGAGAACCCAAATTTCATAGCACCTAATGCCAGCAGGCTGAAAGTTACGTAGCCATTAATACTTTTCTCTGAAGCTATGGCAGAAAGGAAAGCAGCTCCAGAGGGCAACAGTGGAGCGGGTCGAGTCGTACTTGGGGAGTGCCTGCGGTTCGCCATGGGCTGCCAGGGATGCCAGGCAGCCACATCCAAGAGGGTGCCCCATTTGTAGGTGTTTACAACCCAGTGAGACACACCCAGCTGAAACGTAGTCTGTTCTGCCTGTTAGGAGCCTTATTCTCCTTTGAAATAGAGACAGACTTATGATGGATTTAGCCCACTAAGCAGGGACTAGATCCGTGCTAAACAGCAATTGGCCACAGTCTTTCAGCCATATGTTTTTGATACTTGTAACATTCCTTCAATTAAGGTTCAAGGAAAACTTCAAAGTCAACTATTGCTCAGTGAAACGAATACTACAAATGGCATTAATCCATGGACTTCAGCTGGAATCTCCACCTAAGAAGAGTAAGGAATTAGTCTTTTCTAACAATGTATAGTGACAAATTAAAATCCTTAAGAACTGCTGGCATTTTTGTTCATCTGCTAGAAATCATATTCAGAGCAAAGAAAAAAAACAACACAAAACATGGATGTTTTAAGTTTTTTTCTGTCATTTCAGAAAATAAAGGACTGACTACTTTGTCTCTGGGAAGTCAAAATACATTATTTTGTTAATTTTTGTTTGGTATTTTCTGTTAAAGATTTAAAAATACAGAAGCACGGCTAAACATGTATTATACGTGCGGTAGAAGTACAAACACAAGGAAAGGCGAACAATTATGATCTGAAATTTAACTCTCATTTTAACTTAAGAAATAACTGATAGTAAGTTTAAAAGCAGAAGAACTACAGAATTCTAGTAGCTAAGATTTCAAAAAGAAAAGTAACTTGTTGGTATCAGGTTTGTCCATTTGGTCTCAATTTGTAACTGAGAGCAGCGTAAAAGATAGAAGTAGTGATAAGTCAATTGGACTTTTAAAGTGTGTTTTGCTTAATATTGAAAAAGGCAAAACACAGAAATAAAATTTTCTTTACAGCATAAACTTTAGCTTTTGTCCCTTGATGTTATTTCCATAAATTTAGATCCTGAATTACATTTACCTTCCCAAAATAATGGGATAAAAATAAATGGAAAAGAATTAGGGTGCTGAGAAAAAGCAGATTGCCTCTGGATGATAAAGGATCTGCTTATATTTGGTTTCAATAGACCAACTGATACGTCTAGTAAAAACAGACAAGCTTTGATGCATACAAGCCTGTTTTCAGATCTAATAAAAGATACTACCTCTTCTTACAAGTGCTGGCTTGCTTATGGCCTTATACCATTCTGGCTACAAAGGGAGTGCTATTGCTCGAACATTGTCAGTACTGCTAACCTCCCAGCTGAAATAACACCACTACTACAAAAGTCCCAGTATGAGTTACTTCACATCTATCAGACAGGTTTTTAATATATGTACTCTCTCAGAAAGGCTATAGGGCCACATAAAAAACAACACGGCATAAAGTTAATCTGCATTATGTTCTGAAGTGACCTGTCACACAAGGAGATAACGGAGCAGCAATATAATGGCAGTTATCAAAACTCAGTCTTTACAAATCAGCAGTGTAAACTGACTTTTGCTTACTATCCTGTTTCATTAAAAGAGATGTAATGATTTTTATAGAAGTTTTTGACAACGGGAATTATTTTTGCAGGTAACTGGCAATAAAATATAGATAGCCAAGAAAAACTTCTGGCAACAAAGAATGGACTGACAAACACGTAACTAAAGGTTCCAAAATCCTACCACTCTGCATGCTGCACTGTTAAATCCCTCCTTAGACTGAAACCAACTATCTTCAATCCCAAGAAAGAAAAAGAAAACAAAAAACTGGCTTTACAAAATAACAAACTTCCTTCCTGTGTATATTTTTAGACTTAAGCCCTTCTGACAAGCTCTTTTATAAAGCTCGGATAAAACTATTGACACAAGATCTGAAATGGGTCTGCGCTTTCGTTCAAATCATGTTAGCATGTTTGTTTCAAATTTTGTGATTTACTCTTAAAGAATCCTTTTCTATTCTTTCTTTCTCTCTGATCACACATCTGTCTTTTCTTTCCCCTTCCATTCCAAAACTGCAGTCGTAACCTTTCTCCTGTCAGACTACCCTGTTTTGAAACTTTTCGTGGTTTCTCAGTGATACTGGTTTCACATGATCCTCTTGCTTAGCTGTCCCTCTGCCTATCAGCTCCCCTTAAGCCTTTCAGCCAATTTCACTAAAACTTTGGACGACGGATAAGGGCTTTCAAAGAGACGTTAATTCCTACAAATTTTAAGAAGATTGTTAGCAAGAGGAGGAAGAAATGCCAAAGAAGTGCCCACTGTTGGAAAGGCAAGTACAATTCAGTCGTCATACCTCCTGCTTGCTATTAGCTAATTAAGCTCCGGACTAGTCCAGCACATTTAACATAAACCAGGCACTTTGGCATGTGAGGATGTAATTCAAGGTTGGAGGGAGATCAGGGTTGGAAGGGTGTAAGATGCTCAGCCTTAGGAAAACAATCTACTGCAGTTCTACTGCGCACATAGCAACCCTTATGGTTAGAAACCCTATGTAAGTGAAAATAACCACCAGATAATATGTAACGGATATAATTTTGTGAACAATGGTTTCCTTCAAGTTTATACTGGTGCAATGACAAACACTCTGTGTGCAGAGATGCATTCAGAAAAACGGAGGAAATGGCAGTAGTTCCTGAACCTAGAAATAACACTGACAAGTTTTAAGAACTGTTCCCGTCTTCCCTCACTCCTAAGGCTGGAAGGAAGTCAGACTTCTTCAAGGTTCATGTGGATGAAGAGGACCATATGGTTGTCAAATCAATTTGTTGAACTCTGTCCAAATCCTATGAGACGAATGCTGTTCACATGGACACCACCTGGTTTATCCGAGGACAGTTCGGCTAGGAATCAACTAGACAGGAAAAATAAAGTATTCTGAATTGATCCCGCTCCAAAAGATGGATGAGATACACTTTTGGGCCTGGAAGTAAAGTTTCCACAACTGGTCTCTGCGATATCCTTTAAGCATTTGGTAGACATATAGAGAATTTCTGTTTATGCTGTTCATTTAACCCTTATTTGAACAACCAAATGAATAACAGGAAAATGCCACACCATATCTCTCTTATCATAAGAATTGTTCCTAATCAGACCCCATTCTTTCTTCAATGTAAGACATCACAGGTGCCTTCAAAATGTTTGGTTGTTTTTTTTTTTATAAATTTTCTATGATTTCTACCTAAGCATGCATTGTTTTGTACCTGTGAGTATGGAGCATAAATTGGGTTTAACTGTTTCTATGAGTCTGTCCAACATCACTGTTAACATCTCATACAACCACAAATCAGAAGGGGAGAGATGGAAAGTTATGGCTGTGAAAAGAAGTCTTACATTGATGTGAGGAATGGTGATTAAAGCAGCCATTTCAGGAGAAACTATTAAATGTCCACACTTGACCTTTATTTGTAACAGAAAACAGATAGAGCATCACTCCAGTTTTTGCAACTTCTCGATACATTACTTCTACAGGATTTTTTTCCCCCTAATTTTGAATGTAAATGTATATGTATAGTGAGTACTGTCTGATACCTCAGGGTGACACCACCAACACACTGTTGTCATCCCCCCCACCCCGCCCCACCAAGTTTATTTAAACTTGGGATAGTATAGAAAGCGGAGATCACATCTGAGTCTTGAAATACATACACAATAACTTTTAAATTTACTGGGTTTGGATTCTGGCTTTGTTCCATAGAGAAAAGCCTAAATATATGTTGCCTAGATATGCTAAACAATTTAAATCCATCTTAATTATTTTTTAATTGTGAGAAATTTATTGGGTTTTGCTTATCATTTTGAAGTATACAGAGGGCAAAGTTTTCACTGAGCTGCTTGGCATTTTCGTAGATACACTGATCACCTGCCAGGTCGGTTAGAAAATATAGATGTATCAGGGCCCTGAGGGTACTAACAGGGTCCCTTGGCAGCCTCCCCACACCCCTGCCCAGGAGCCCAGCCAAGCAGGAAGGTGCCCAATGCCCAGGTCTGGGGCTGCCCCTGCGGCTCTGGCTGCTCCTGGCTGGGGGCAGGGGGATGGGCCCGGGCTGTCAGGGACTGCTTGGATGCCCTGGGGAGGCCCTGATGCTTCTGACCATCAGCTGGTTCATGGGGTACCCTGATGAAAACCATTTCCCATGGGGAGCAACTCTGCACGTCTCTGAAATCATCTTTCATTTTCGTCATGCCTTTCCCAACTAACAGTACTCAACACCACACGTGCCGAGAACGAGTGTGGAAATATCAGGCAGCATCCTACACTCATGTTTTATTTGGGATCCATTATCATTCCCAGGATGAAAATATCATTCCATTATCTACGGAATATTCTGTGACCACTGTGAGATAATCATGCTTTACATTAGAAATGACAATTGTGAAAAGCACTTCTTTTCTGAAAGGGATGACATCCTACGATTCGATGTTGTACAAAACGAGGTACACCCGCACACCATTATTGCCAAGATACTTTACAAAACACATGCTGCATAAACCAAAAACTCGGGCAAGTGCGAAGTACTCTTCTCCTTACTGGCACTTACACAGGCTTAAGTAAGTCAATGAAAAATTATGCAAACCACCAGCACTACTCATGTGCTTAAGTGTTTTATTGGATTGGGCCCAAAAATCATGAAAATGTTGCAAGATTGATCCTTGACGTGATCCCTTACAACAAACCTTAATGTCCAGGCAGTAGCTTGTTTGATTTTCCAGCAGTGTTTTATTTTCTCTTTAATAGAAACTTCCCTTATCTGCTACGCTGCGTATTTTTTTTTTGAGAGTTGGTAGGTACTACATAATACAGCATCTAAAGGGCTGAACAGGAAGGGAGAAAATGATCTTTCACGGGTCTGTGGTAAAATTCTGCTTGCTTTCTTCTGTTACTGCTCTTTTATGCCACTCAGTTGCAAAGTTCCATAGCACTACTCTGCATCAGCAACATCCCAAGTTGTCATTTTTGTCTGTGGAGCAGTGCGGCACTAATCAGAGTTTGAGAACTGGGGATAAATTAATCTATTAACATAGAGGTTTTCTAAACTCCAAATTATTCCCTTGCCGCAATGTTTCCGTGTTCGTTTCTTTTGGGTCAGGCAATACACAACATAACCAGCTAGTTTGCAACTGGTTTCACTTTTTGTTTCACAGCCTGACTGCAGAGCGTGAGCAGGGAAGCCTGCAGGGAAACGCTTCCCTTCCCCACAGTTTCATGCTGAATTAAAGAAGTTGCAAAAGCATTTCTAATCATACCAATGGTTGCGTACAGAGGGGAGTTAACCAGAAGGACTACTGAGGAATAAATTAGTCTGTCATGGTTCTCTGGGTGGGCACTTATTTTAGAACAATAGAGAGTTTTGTGAGTGCCTACTGACACTTCATACCACGGATACTCTTTAATCAGCAACTTATCTCACTCATTTCCTTTCGTTTCCACAGTTGCTGCACAAAGATAAATCAGTAACATTTATCTGCAGTATTGGGGAGGGGGAAGCATCAGTCTTTTCTCCAAAGGCAAAGCAGCATTGTACAAGATGAGCCACTGCAATGCCCCCAAAGAACTCTGGAAACCCTAGGGAAGAGGGACAGGCATAGATTTTTCTTTGGGGGAACAGGAAGAATTCCCCATTCTGAAGCCTGGTGTGCAGTTTGCTTGTTCAGTAACCACAGAGTGCCATTGCCGGCACAATATCTTCTTTTATTTGGTGCCATAAATAGTTGTCTGCTTCAGCCTACCATGACCTTTGATTAGCATGTCTACAAGCAACTGCTAGCCTGTCAAAGCACTTCAGAATATACTTTTGAAACAGGAAGGAGGTAAAATATAGAATTAACGTCATTTTTTTCTCCCTACAAGTGCAAAATTCCTCTTACATCTCATTACGCTTCTGCAAACTGTTCAGAGAGTTGAATCTAAAATCAGAAAAATACTACCAAAGGTCTCAGAAAGCTGAAGAGGAATCAGTTCTTAGTTTTTTCCAAACCTAGGGTTTCAATTAAATTAATCAGATCTTCTATTCTTTCTCTTGGCTGAAGGAGCCCTTCTTCGCAAGAGCGAATACTTGCTACAAGTTGTACCACTATTGTTTCCACAAGTTTTGCTTATATCTTTTTATTGTTGTTGTGTATTTATGTGAACCATCAATTTCTTGGTGGGCAATTGCCCACATTATAAAAATCCACTGATGTGTCACAGTTTGGCTCTGTCAAAAAAGCCATAGTAGTTAGAAGGAACACAGTATTTGGTCAGTCATTAAAACCGAGGGCTGCTTAAAGAAATGGCTATGACTAAACACAGCATTTTATTTTTAAGGATAAGAAGTGTCAAAAAATATACAGCTGCAATTGTTTGAGGTGCTGTTGTGCCCCTCTAAGTCATCATACACAGTGAAGAGCTCGAGGGAGAATACTGCAGCAGGCAAGGAAAGTTAAATGCATTAGATGTGCAGTAATTTTAAACGCTTTCCCAGAAGAACAAACTGAATAAATTGGAAATAGGAGGGAAAGCCCAAAGTAATTGATAAGGGACAAAAAAATGCCACAATAACATGCTCAGAGGCATGAAAAATCCCTAAGATAAAACAACTGTTCTACAATTAGACAAATTTCTAACCCAAACATGGATAGGCTCACACTGAACACAGATTGTCCCCATGGTTATGGCTTGTTTTTATTGTTGGTGAAGAAAGTGAACGTGAAACCATTCTTTCAGGAAACAAAAAGTTTCAATCGTACAGTGATGAAGCAGTTGCATCCTTTGTATTGTTTACTGAGTGGTTAACGCAGAGACATCCTTCAGATTTCCTTTCCAACTGATACAACCTAGAGATTAGCAAAAAAGGGACTAACTCTTAACTTTGTTAAAAGAGGAAATTACAGTAGATATCACCAAGATATCACTTGGTTTTAAGCTCTAGCTTTTTACAGAAAAACATGCACCCACAGCTCACCCAATGAGCAACCGGCATTTTAGTCAGTGTCACGGAGCGGTCCAAAAGAAACATTTTGTGCAAGAGTTAAGCCTGTTAGCCCTAGCCTCTTGAGCAAATTCCAACCCATGCAACCTAAATTCCTCTTGTGTTTTCAGCAGGTTACCGTATTTTTCACTGCCGGCTCTGAAATTCTTGAATGTAATTGTTAAAATGACACTTTGACCTTGGAATACAGACCAAGAAAACAAAACATTAAGCACCATTTCAGGTACTCTCCGAGAATAAGTTCCCCGCCATCTGCCAAACTTCGGTTCTTTCACAAGGCATGCTTTCCCATTGTTTCCACGTTTTAAAGTCTCCCCAAATGCTATGAGAAGCTTCTACACAGATTGGGGTTCTACCTCCTTCATACCCCAAAGCAGTCATATACATAAATGCGAACTTATCACAGGAAGAAACAAGAGCAACAAAAGATCCATTTAGCTTTTCCAAGCCCTGGTGTCCCCTAACCAGGTTATCTGTTCTGAGGGAGGCAGCATTTCGGTGAGAAATGAAGTCATCCCTGCGTGCATCGATGTCAGCTCCGAGGCCCTGCCAAAAGCCCGCTGCCAGACGGCGGGCCGGAGGCCTAGAGATGGTCGGTGTCCGAGGAAATGCCCGGCCGTACCCGAACTGACCGGTGCGAAAGTCGCAGCCGCCGCACACGCACCGGACAACCCCGCCTCTCTCCCTGCTTGCCCAAGGTGTTTCTGGCCCCGGGCGATGAGCGGCCGGGAAAGCAGGCAGGACGCCTGGGCGCCTCTACCCCCCTCCACCCGGCTTTGTCCGCCTGTCCTCCCGCACGGCAGCGCGAGGGCGGAGCGGCCCCAGCCGCCGCCCCGCCCCGACGGGGCCCACCGCGACAGCGGCGGCGGAGAGTGCCGGGCCCAAAAGACAGCGGCCGCGCTGACGTCATTATCCGGGCCCTCCCCGCGGTTCGCCCGGCGGGTCACAATGGAATCCGCTCGAGCCCAACCGACGTGAAACGTCCGCGCGCGCTCACGCGCCACAGCCGCCCCCCTCTACCCACTCCCACCCCCGCCTTCCTCGCGCGCGCTCCCCCGCCGCACACATAGGAGTAGTGGCAGGCGGGCCGCGGCCTGGGCCTCGCCGTTGCGGCGTGAGTGACAGCCCGGGGGGACGGGGGCGGGGAGCGCGCCACACCGTTCAGGTGGCGGAGTTGCCGCCGCCGCGTTAGGTCGGGGCCTGTGGCGCGGAAGGCTCTGCCGGGGGCCGCCATCTTGCCCAGGGCCCCGCCAGACGGAGGTGCGTCGCCGCCGCGTCTCGCCTCGCTCCCTCCCCCCTCCCCCGCCCTCCCCTCCCCCCCGCCGCACGCTCGGAGCCGTCAGTGCTGAGCGCTCCAGCCGCCCGGGCCGGCCCCTCCACTGCCACCTTCCTTCCTGCCTGCTGCCCCCGCGCGCAGCGGCCGCTGCCGCCCAGCTAAGCCCCGGGCCCCGGCGAGAGGCGCGAGGTGCGTGTGCGCCCCCTCCCCCGCGTGCGCCCGGTCCCCGGACGGGGCGGAGCGGAGCGCGCAGGCCCCGGCCAAGCCCCAGCCGGAGCTGAAGCCCAGGGCCGGCGGGCAGAAGCTGGTGACGCAGGAAAAACGCCCCGGCGGTGCCGCCGGCGTCGAAGAGAGCGGAGCGGCCAGGGCTGGGATCTGAAGCGCGGGCAGCGGCGGTAGCTTCGCCCTCCCTGTTCCCGTCGCAGTACACGGCTCCCGCCTGGGAGGGGGAAACCGAGGAAGCAGAGCCGCCCCCTCAGTCAGCCGGCTGCACGCCCGGGATCGCGGGGCCTGGCATGAGACTCTGCCCTGCTGGCTGCCTGGGATGAGGCAGTTCCCGGCCGCACTCCTTCGGCAGCACCCAGGAGGGCACCGGGCCGTCGCAGCAGCAGCCGCGGGACAAGGGGAAGCTGTGCGGGGGTGAGTGGCGGAGCGCTGCGCCCGGGCGGGGCCGAGGCCGGGTCCGGGACCGGGACGCGGCGAGGCGAAGCGGTTGCGCGGGGGCAGCTGTTTGTGCTGCAGCCGGCCGCCGCTGCGCGGAGAGGAGTGAGGCGCTCCCCGGGGATGGGGCTTCCCGGGTCGGGGTGCGGTGCGGCGGGGCGGGGAGGAGGGGGCGAGCCGGGACCCGCGGGGCGGGGAGCGGGGGTGGGGGTGTCGGGATAACGAGCGGCGGGTGGCGGCAGCGCCTCCCTCGCAGCCCCCGGCGTG
The DNA here is from genome assembly GCA_009769605.1 of Bucorvus abyssinicus. Taxonomy (NCBI): domain Eukaryota; kingdom Metazoa; phylum Chordata; class Aves; order Bucerotiformes; family Bucorvidae; genus Bucorvus; species Bucorvus abyssinicus. The sequence goes on from CM020030.1 coordinate 38,276,092, forward strand.
TGGCCCTGCATCGCTGGTGTTTTGGAGGGCAAGGGAAAATGGCTGACGGCTTCTCATCCTCTCCTCGGCTGCCGGCGGGTTGAAGTGCTCCGCGCTCCTCGAGGGGCTCTGCCAGCCGCCGGGTGGCCCGTCCCACGGTCCCCCCCTGGTGCCGCCAAACGAGGAGGGGCCGGTGGCTCCCCGCAGCGCTGCACCCAGCTTTGACTCCCTTGGTTCTCGCTTCCCTTCGCACCGAACGCCATTACTGAGGTGGAGTGATTGGAGCCGTGTAGGCCTGGGCGACGCCTGGAAATCAGGCCCTGCCGAGGCGCTTTTTCTACAGTCTCAATGAAAGCCACCAGCAGCAGCTCGTTCACGCCCGCTGTAAACATTATTAACGCGTAGGCCACTCCTCTAGTCTCGGCTTCCAGCAAACCTATTTCAATGCACAAAAAACGTTTGTGGCTTTTCTCATCTTCCTCGAGTTCACCCTGCTCCGTCTCCTCAGAGTTGTGTCTTAGGGCTTGTCTGTTGCGATTTACATTAGGTAATATAACCCTCTCCCCTTGTTTAAGGTGTGCGGCAGGGGTAGTTGCATGCAGTTTGGTTATGCTCTGTTATTGTCCTCAAGAAAGTGGAGGATTGGCGGGGTTGTTGGGGTTTTTTTTGTGTGTTGGTAATCACTCTTGTTAGCATGTGCTGTTCCACTTTGTGCAGCATTGTTTTTATACAGACACAATAGCCTTTGAAAATGATTTATTTTGTTCTTAAGTGATTTTGTTCTCATAGAAGCATCCAAAAATGTTGAGGGGTTTTTTAAGATGCTGTGTTTCATTTTAAGGTTGCTCCCTCAGAAGTCCAGTTCAGTATTTTGAAGATGTATAATAGCACAGAACACATAACCATACAGGAAAAAAAAATGCTTTCAGAAAAGAGTTGTTCTAATTAAACGTTCAAAGGACTCCCAGGCTCACTGTAGTCATACTGTGTCTGTCTCAGCTGTCTTCGTGTTGTCTGTACAACTTGATTTATATTCACAGTTCTGCAGTTGTATTGTATCACTGGACGTTTGTGTCAGCTCAAAGACCCTCTGAAGTCACAGGCTCAGCTAGCACAAGGCCCACTTTTGCTGACCTAGTTGCAGAACTGGGGCCTGTATTTTTGAAAAGTTGTGGAATTTAGGTATTAATATGCAGAGTTAAGCATACTACTGGCAACACTTGTTTAAGACAGACAGACTAGGTAACCCGTGTTTTTGAGCAGGCTTCTCAAGTCCCTGACAAATGGATGTTAGAAGTTTTATGTTTAGGAAGGGACTGTTGATGGGTGTTTGGAGGATTTACTTTTACTGATTACAGAATTGAAGTGGTGTTTCTAATAAGAAAGATTTAGGGGTGACTGAAATCTGTAGGCAGCCAACTTTATTCTTGATATTTTAAGGTTTTACTTTGAGAAATTGGCACAACTCCTCACCATAAATGTTCCTGATCAAGTAACGTGTTTATTTCAGCAAACCCTAAGTCATACGTGAGGGTGCTGGGGTTTTTTTTCTTTGTTTGCTTGGTGTGGATTTTTTTTTTTAAATAATGCTTTTGATTCTTTGAGTTGAAGTAATGTTTATTCTTTGAATCAACAAAGTACAGTAGCTAATACCAAGAATATTGGCCAAGCATATAAAATATATTGATTATTCTGTTGCAATACCCTGGACAACAGTGATGCTTGATGGTAGTTTTAGTGAAAAACATAAACATAATCATAAAGCTGCAGTGGAAGAAACTCAAGTATCAGCGTGTTTTTTGGGGGGTGCTGGAAAGGGGGAATATTGTACTGTTGTAACTTTAGTCTTCTCTCTCCATTATCTTTTGTACTTACGTTTCATGTAGGTTTTCTTAATGGTATTTCTTTTGGGTAGCCTCTGACTTCCATCTTTTTAGGCTGCTGCTTCATTTCTTGCAGAATTCGCCCTTGTGCTGATACTTCTGCCCATTGAATTGACAGGAAGACTACATCTGGAGGTGGTAATCAATAAGGATAGTGGTGGCAAAACTGTTTACTCTTTCTGTATCTGTGCAGTACTGTCACCCTTACATAAACATTTTATTTCCCACATTGTGGTGTGTTTGTACTCAGAAACAGACCAGTGTGACTACTCTCTGTTCTAAATGCACAATTTTAGGTTTATGTGTTTTATTAATATTCTGGAATTCTTACAAGTGAGACTTAGAATAAACAAAAATAGTGGTTTGGTGTCTATTCAACAAAATGAATAGACTTTTAAGAAAGTAAAGGTACCTGTTCTAAAGGTTTGTTCCAAGGCATCTTACATTTAAAATTGAAATGAGTTTAGGACTTTCCAATATGAATACCACTTTAGGTTAAAATGGATAGGAATTCAGTTATTTATTAGTTTGTTCAAATTACTTTTAAAGGGCTTCAAAGTTATGGTTCTGTCAGGTGTAAATATTAAGTTCCACGGGTAGTATTTCTGTCCTTCCTGCTCTGGTTTAGAAACAAGTTCAGAACTTATTTCAGGTATTTGAATGGCAAACACTTTTGTATTAGGCAGTACTCTTGAGTATATGTGTGTGTGTGTGTGTGTGTATATATTCCTCTCCCTCCCCCCAACATTGTTTTATATATCCGAAGAGATCTAAAAAACTGTAGGAATATTTTGAAAACATCCTGAGCAGGATAGCCTCGTTTGTGAAGTAAATGAATCAAGGTGTCCCTTACTGTTTTTCACTTAAAGCATGATTTATTTATTTTGTAAAAAACAAGCCAAACCCCACAAACTATTACACTTTAATTGTTTTTCTTGTAATCGTAAACATTGTTTATTCAGACTAGTAGCCTTGCTTATTCAGCACTTGCAGAGACCAGTGTGAAGTGGTTGTCTGAAGATGTAAGAAACTTTGCTGCATGTGCTTGAGAAGGCTTTTGTGTCCTTTAGAAAATTGTTTCCTGGATGTGAGCATTAGTATTAATCTGCACATGTGGATGAGGTTTCTCTTCTTCAGGTATCTTAAGCTTTTCTTACAAGGTGGATGTGTTTCCTCTTGAAACTCTGCATAGCTGCATCCAGTGTTATTATCCATATCACTCTTGTTTAGATTCAGAGTTCAAAATTCAAAGTTATACTTGAGGGTATGTTTTGGGAACACGGCTTGATAATGTCTATCTTTTTTTGCAGTGCTTTGTCTTTTGTGAAGCTAGCAGTACTGTGTGCTGTTGCTGTAGATTTGTCTTACATGAAGTTTGTGGTATACAAATACACAACTTTTTTTTTTTTTACATAACTGAGCTTTGTTATGCATACTGTCTCCCTGACACAAACCTAATGAAAAAGGCAATTAATTAAGCTCTACAGCTATACCTTCCCTTCACCATCAGTGTAAAACATTCAGCACAATCTTTATTTTGTCAATTTTTCTTAAGAGGTTCTTATTCTGCATTATCCAGTAGTGATGAATATCCATGTCTTGCCAAGCGGTTGGTTATCTATAGGAAAAGCAGTTTGGTAAAACTTTATATTGCAAAATGGTAGTTAAAAGAAAGTCTTTCCATAGCAGAGGCAAGGGACAGAAAGGTCTTTCATGACCGTATGCTTGCATGCAATGAGACTTGAATTTTTCTACCTGGGAACTCTGACCTTCTTTGGATTCACGTGTTAGAAAAATGCAGTGACATTTTTCATTTATTAAATCTAGGTTTTGTTCTCTTACTAATGTAGGAACATCTTAAAGTTCTTACAGTGTTACAATGAATTACAGTTTTGTAATGAGCTGAGATATCTCTTTAAAACAGTTATGTTGCATTGGCTGTCTCTGTTATGCTTAAGACTGTAGCATGAATTGAGAGTATGGTTAACAGGTTTCCTCTGCGCTTCATAACTGAAGCATGTTTTGACTTAGGTCGTCTTGTTTATAGTCTTGAAGAGAGAGTAGCAGAAAGCCTTCCTGTCATGACTTTGAGCCCTCGAAATGTCAGCTACTGCATTTCTGAGATGTTAGCGTCCACTTGAGCCCATTGGTGCTTTGAGCATTTTCTGTAGATCTGGTTTGGTAAAATAATTTAAAATATTGAGTGTTGTTAATGTTGCAGAAGAGCTGTTAATAACTTTCCCCGCAATAGAAGAGAGGAGGAAAGTAAATAAGGTCTTAAGGGAGTCAGTTGTGGCATAGTGTAAAATCTTTTTGCCTTTTTTTTTTTTTTAAGGGAGCTTAACAGCCCCACCCATTCCTTTTGCATTATCTGCTGTGAATTTTCTGATATTTGCTTTGTTTTATAAGGAGCCATTAGTTACTTGAGAGTTGAATTCAGTGCGCTCAATATCAAAGTTTTTGGGTTGCCAGCTGTTGATGTGTTTTCAAATAAAAATTAAAATGCTGGGAATAAAAACCATTTGGATACATATATGTTCACAGGCTTGCTTTCTACTTGCTTACTTTACTGATAAATGGTTTTCTTAAAGGATTAGTTAGTGTTAACTATCAGAATGTTTACTTGCTTCTGCTTAACTTCTTTGTGTTAATACACCTCCAAAAGAGATCCATGGGATGTAGTTTTAAAATCTAATCATGTTTTGAATGCTAGTATTTTCAACTTGTTTCATGAAGTTAAAATGAAGACTGTGTTAACAGTAATATATAGCTATCAGGAGTGTTATCGCGGGAAACTTCCATTTGTAGTGTCCTTGATCTGCATACAAAACTAGTGTAAGGAAAATTAAATCATAACATACAAGTAACTGCCAACAGAAAAAATGTGATTTTCTTGCATATAGATCTCTGCATGGACATCTTAGCAAATCATACTGTTACTTAGCATTTAGCCATGAATTCACTCATAAGAGGGGAATTCCACATTGCATCATTCCTTAAAGATGTACATCTGTGAATGGAGAACTCTCACAGAAGAAACCTTTTTTCCAACTGTATTTTTTAAGTGGAGATTCAAGAATATGTTGAAGGCAAGACATAAATGTGTCTTTTTAATGTCCTCTTCTTCTCACTGCTATAAACCGTAAAAGACTTTTCTTGTATTTTTTTTTTTAACAGGAGTGTTGTTCAAATGAGTACTTCAAAATAATGAAAAGTACGTGGAGGGAATTTCAGGGCTAACTTTTCATTAAGCTTTCATGTAAAGTACCCAAAACTCAAGTAATAGAAAATAGTCCCTAGAAGAGCCTTTTTTAAGGCAAGTAACACTTTTTTTGTAGCAGCTGAATGGCAAGATGGAATGACACAAAAATGTGCGTTATTAATTCCATAGGCTTCAATGCTTAAGCCACTTAATTGCTGCCTAACCTTTTCTCTAGCTTCAGCCAGGTTAGGTGTGCAACGAGGAAAGGTATTGTTTTATGTTAGGGTGGTCTTAACTATAACGCTCTGAAATGGTGAAAGAAGGAAGTGGAGATTGTTTAGAAATGTGTTCAGTGAAGGAAAAATCAGTAGTTACGTGTGCCAGGTAGGCTATCTCTGTTACCAAACAGGCTTTTGTTCGGAGGGGAGTGACCTTGCTAGCGCTGTGGTGTGGAATAGTGGTGACAGGCCTGTATTGGCTGTGGGTGGAACTTAGGTTTCTTGTCCAGAAATGGAAATTGACAGTGAGGGGAAGAAAAGTCTCCTTTCTAATATAAGATAAGAATGAATGTTGTTGTCAAAATATACTGGCATCTGAGTAAATGAGCCTTGCACCTTTTGGTGTTTAATTTTTCTACTGTCTTAGCAATGAAGGACTTCAGTGTGTTTTTTGAATAAATGTCAACAGAACAAGTTATTGAATTTGAAAGTTAAATAAAAAAGGTGGATCTGCTTAGCTTAATTTTTAGGTGTATAGGACCAAAATTTTGTTAAACTGAAAGCTTACACTAGTTTAAACTATGTTTTATGTTAGACCTTGTATATTTCTAATTGAGAAATAAAATGTTAATTGTTTGGTGATTTGTGATGTTTCCTTCTAATGCATTTTCTGGAATCCTTTAGCTGTGAGGATTTCTTGTTGTATGTTTTGGTTGAGTTGGTTTTTTGGTGTTTGTTGGGTTGTGGTTTTTTTTTTTTTTCTTGGTAGCATAAATTCTCTGGAGTCTGAAGGTGAAAACTCCAGTGATTTGTTCTACAGTTTCAGACTCCAATTTTGCACAGCCCTCCGTATGCCTTGACCTGTCTTTCAGACAGTGCATTATTAATCACAGTGGGACCTTAAAATCCCAGGTGCTTTTCCTGACTGCTTGTAATTGTGTATGTGTGTATATACACACATATGTGCGTGCACACACACATGTAATGCGACTTTTTTTTTAAGATGATATATTGACTTTTTTCCCTTAGGTGAGGTGGTAATCTCAGAATTCTTAAGTGCTTTATACCAAGTGTGTCGGAGTTTCTTCATGATAGTTCTGTTAATTAGACAGGAAGATAACCTCCAGATTGCCTGAAAATTCTTACTGTTCTTATTCTTGCAGCAGTTTAGCCAGATTGCTGTGGTTGACAGTTTGTGATGTGTCTAGTGAAGATGTAACTTGAAACATATATTCCCTTTATGGCATTTGAGAAGCTGTTAATTCCTTTCCCTTTTCTTCCATGTTTTAGGGTTGGAAAAACAGAAGTTTTTCATAAATGAAAAGCTTAATTTTCATCAGTGACAATAGATGCAGTAAGGCTAGCATAGCGGTAGTGAAACATTGCTGTAAGCTAATGTGTCTTCAGCCATGGAAAAATCTCCCATGTGATCAGTATCAGTCTTTGGTTAGCAGGTATATGACTGAAGTTTTTCACTTACCTGCACCATCCTAAGATTTTTGAACAGATGAAGGAGGGTAATGCATCCTGTAATGAATTTTCCTTTTTCTTGGTATCGCTTTTCTGATAATGGAATGAATATTTAGAACCAATAGCACTCTGGTTATGCTGCCTGGAGGCAGCTGGATAAGGATAGTGAATGACCAACATGTTCTTGGTTTAGTTTTCTGGTAGTAGTAGCCAAAATGAGAATTTGATCTGGAGGTTCAAATGCACTGTGTTGAGTGATACTTAGTTGGTACTTCGGAAGATCTTCTTTTTCTAAAATTGAAATTGTTCTCAGTACTTGATGAGCTGTTTGTTTATATGCTTTATATTTACTTAGGTATGAGTATCGTACAGAAAGATTGAGATACTGTAGAAGCTGTATACATTATATTGACCAGCAGCAGTAACTAAAAGTTGAGAGCAGAGAATCAGGTCTCTCCTGTGAGACTGCTTCATGGTTTTAAATGTGTGCTTACACTATACTACACCTAAAATACAGTTTGAGGGGTTTTCAATGTTCTTGAGGCACTGTGGTTCTTCATGGGTTTGAAAATGCAGTAAACAGTAGTAGTTCACACTTAAAGACTAACCCTTTAGTTCTACTTTTGATTATTCTAACAACAAAGTTTTGCTTTAAATGCGCGTTTCTCATGTATGTCATTTAACTTCTAAGAAACAGTTGTCCACTGGAATTCGTTAATCCATATCTCTTTAATATAACCAGTTTCTATACTGTATTTGGTAAATTTAAGTTCTTTTCTCAGAACCTCTGTGCCACAAAGTGGAGGGTGAGGGGGCAGGGGCAGAGAGGAGAGAAACTTTAACAACCTTGTTGACATTTAAACATTCAGCTGCAATGTTTTTTCCATCTATAGGAATTATGAAGACATTTTTGGGGTACAGTTCTGTAGACTGATATAGTAGACATAAAAAACTTCTGATTCTTTCACAAGCTGTGGAAATGTTTTCGCTTAAGATACTTTCTCATTTTTAAGGTGTCTTAATAAGAAATGAGGATTTTTTTGTTTAAATTTTTGTAGTTTGCTCCTACTTGCCTGCTTGGTCTGGTGTTATTAGTCTGCTTTAAAGAAGCAATGTGGTGAGATTTTATTGATCTGATAAAATTAGTGTCTATGCATTTACCTTTTTTCCTTTCCATCCTAAGTATTTTTCCTTGAAAATGTCACTTACGAATTCAGAATGCCCAATTATTTTTGTGGATATCTTCCTTTATACTTTTTTCCTTTTTTTCTTGCTCTCATACTTCTGGGTAGCTAATGCTTCGGGGTAACTAATGTTTTGTTTCACCAAAATTGATGAGGTTAGGTGTATCCTTTGGAGAGACTTTGGGAAGAAAGTGTCTCCTTCACAGGAAACAATTTGTCACAGGGTGCATATCATCAGTTGGTTTCTTTATTTCAATTGCTGAATTTGTAATATGAGGTTGATGTTTGAAGCACCTTATTTTTGCTCAGATGTTTATTGAGTGCAAGTGAAAAGTTTGATTTCTCCTGCCCTGCCTCAAGTTAAAACATAAATTGAATGTGGATAGGAGTATTACTTTTTTACCACCTATTATTTCATCAGGACTTGGGCTTTGTAGTATTTCAGAGTGGATTCGTCAGCAGAAATAAAACCTTGATTTTTAAAGTGTTTTTAAAATGCTTGGAATTCATTTTTCAGTTGACTTATCAGAAGGCTCAGTGAAGTAAGTTGTATGCAGTGAAAAACAAATTATGAACTCTTCCTCCCATTGGATCCTTGTCTCCTTCAGTCTGAAAGATGGATTGAGTTGGATTGCCATTCAGTATTTTATCTTTGGAATTCATTCTGAAAATGCATGTGTTACATCAGTCCAAATCCCATACAGAGTAGAATTATTACACTACTTCATATGTGCTTTTCAGTCTCAGCCTGTACGTTTTCCAAACATTAACATATTATTTCTTGCAACTCTCTGTAAATGCAGAGGCTGGTGTTGTCTTTATTGCTGGATAAAATACTGTCTGGATGGTTGGACCCAAAGGGTGGTGGTGAATGGAGTCAAATCTGGCTGGTGGCCAGTCACCAGTGGCGTTCCCCAGGTCTCAGCATTGGGGTCTGTTCTCTTTAACATCTTTATCAATGATCTAGATGAGGGGATTGAGTGCACCCTCGGTGAGTTTGCAGATGACACCAAGTTAGGTGGAAGAATTGATCTGCTTGAGGGTAGGGAGACTCTGCAGAGGGATCTAGACAGGCTGGATTGATGGTATGAGGTTCAAGAAGGCCAAGCGCTGGGTCCTGCGCTTGAGTCACAACAGCCCCCTGCAACGCTACAGGCTTGGGGAAGGGTGGCTAAAAAGCTGTCTGGTGGAAAAGGACCTGGGGGTGTTGATCAACAGCCGGCTGAATATGAGCCAGCAGTGTGCCCAGATGGCCAAGAAGGCCAACAGCATTCTGGCTTGTATCAGAAATAGCGTGGCCAGCAGGAGTAGGGAAGTGATATTGGTGAGGCCACACCTTGAATCCTGTGTCCAGTTTTTGGGCCCATCCCTACAAGAAGGACACTGAGGTGCTGGAGCATGTCCAGAGAAGGACAACGAAGCTGGTGAAGAGTCTAGAGCACAAGTCCTATGAGGAATGGCTGAGAGAACTGTGGTTGATTAGCCTGGAGAAAAGGAGGATCAGGGGAAACCTTATCACTCTACAACTACCTGGAAGGAGGCTGTAGTGAGGTGGTCATTGGTCTCTTCTCCCAAGTAATAAGTGATAGGACGAGAGGAAATGGCCTCAGGTTGTGACAGGGGAGGTTTAGGTTGGATATTAGGGAAAATTTCTTTACAGAGAGGGTTGTGAAGCATTGGAACAGGCTGCCCAGGGAGGTGGTGGGTTCCCCATCCCTGGAGAGGTATTTAAACACATGCAAGGATGTGGTGCTGAGGACCATGATTTAGTGGTGATCTGGCATTGCATGGTGAATGGTTGGACTAGTTGATCTTACAGGTCTCTTCCAACCAAAACAATTCTACAGTTCTATTCTATGACTTAATGATCTTAAAGGTCTCTCCCAACCAAAATGGTTCTGTGATTCTCTGAGTCTGTGAACTAGGGGGGTTCCCTGGGACAAGCATTTGCTGAAGTAGAAAACCAGTTTTGGAACTGGTGGCCTTTTTGCACATAGAGAATATTTAATCATTTCATTTTACTTGGTTCTATTTAACAAGTCCATTTCAAGTTGAGAAACCACAGAGAAGTTGAAAAAAAGGGGAGAACTTGTTTTTCCTTCTCCAATCTATGAATAAAAATGGGTCCAATGAGTTTTCAATTTCTTGGCTATGACTTACTTCAGTGACTGATAACTGCATTATGTATAGTAACAAGCCAGTGATCTACTTCTAAATTTAGAAAAGCGTGTCTTTTTTAAACTTTTCTTATGAGCTATCACTTCAGGTGGTTTATTTAAATAACAAAGAGAACATTAGGCTATTTTGGGAAATTTTGATTGGTTTCTAGATTTCATTCAAACGTAGATTCAGAAAAACAAGAAAAAAATCTGGAAATAAATGAGCCATCCTTCATTTTCCAATTAAAAATATGGTAAAATTCAGAATCTGATAAAGCGATTCTTAATTGATCGTTGTAATAAATGTGCATAGATAAATCCTTCTGGTGAACAAGAAGAAAGACCGTACTGAGTGGTATCTCTTGTTACAAATCAAGGTGTTCTGATGGCTACCAACCCCCATGAAGGCTAACTTTTTGTTCAAAAATTAACTCGCACAACTTGCCATTACGAAAAGAGGTGGCATCTCTGATTTAAACTAAGATTTCCTGCTTGGTGATTTAAATCAAGATTTGAATCAGTTCACTGAGGGTGTTGCAGTTTACAGGCTTCAAATAATTGTAGGGAAGAAAAGAAACTACTGAGACGCATGCTATAAATGTAATACTTGCTGGTATCTGGGACCTCAGCGATGTCTTTACATCCAGAACCTTTGGGTTATCAGCATTAGAAGACTGGGGAATGCTTTTGAACTGCACTAGAATAAGTGACTGAGGCTAAGGAAAGCCACAGCAATGAGTACTTTTTAAAACATGGACCTGAACTGGTGTGTATAGTTTTCAAACACCGTTTAACAATCATTCTGTTGGTCAGTCATCTTCCAAATTCATCTTTTAGTATAAGACAAAAGTTGCCCAAGTTTTATGAGCAGCAGATGTGGGACCTCCAAGTCCTGGGACCAGCACCCATTAGAATTGCTGCAGGACAGCAAGAAGAGAAGCAGAACCATACACCATAAAAGAAAAGTATAGCTACAGGCACAGCCAGCTAGAGAAACCTGCAAAGTGAGCGTTCATAAAGCATCTAAACAAAGACTGAAAACAGATGGGGTTGTAAAGCATTGGAACAGGCTGTCCAGGGAAGTGGTGGAGTCACCATCCCTGGAGATGTTTAGAAGACATAAAATTGTGATGCTTGGGGCCATGGTGTTGAGGTGACCTGGCAGTGCCGGGTTAATGGTTGGACTCAGTGATCTTAAAGGTCTCTTTCAACCCAGATGATTCTGTGATCTGTCTTTTGTTTTATTGATGAAGAATTGAGACACAGAGGCTGTAAACTTCAGAAGTGCCTTCTGTCATAGCTTTCCAATGGATTTTTGTTAGATGTTTAGGTGTTGCAAACACAGCTTATGTTGGCTTAAGTTGCTGTTTTGCTCCCTCTCTCTTCCTCAGTTTTGCTTTAATCTTGGTACCCAGAAAAATGAGAGGAGGATGAAGAAGTTAATCTGAAAAATCTGTGATTTCTGGAGCAACACACATGAACAATGCACAAACAGAATTAACTACTCAGGGGTTCTATATAGCTGCCTTACAACCCAGAGGCTTCCCTTTGACTTTTGCAGTTCTTTTTCTTGTCTTGTAAAACATTACTCTTCAACAAATAATGTATGGAGTTATTTTCCTGGTGCCTCAGTTGATTAATGTTTACCCAGGGGACTTAGTTTGATGGAAACAAACTTTAGTTTGATGGAAATGAAATTACAGTAGAAACCAGATTACTCTGAAAATCTGAAATTATGTAGGAGGAAAATGACAAATTGAGGCTTTGACGAATTTGGAGAGCATGTTTGTTCTGTCTGTGTCACTTACACAGGCACTTTTTTTTTGTATGAAAATTTCTTTTGCTAAAAAGGGGTAAGGCTTTGACTGTCACAGTGGATTTAGCTGTTGTACTCAGTTATTCATACTCTCTCATCTCTAATTCCAGGGTTTTTGACCTAAATTTCCAGGTAATATTTGAATTGTGCAGTTTTGTTTAGTTTCATAAGTCTGACCTTTTTTTTTTTTGTCAGCAGATGTAAAGTTTTTGCCAGCTTCTGTGTTTTTCATCATCTGCATTACCTGCTGTACCTTTGTCACTGATTTATATACTTGTGGTCAGATTATTCAAAGTGTTAGTGCCAAGTTAATTTTCTTGACTCACTGTGATAAGTATTCTACTGGCTTTATCATAATTTTTAGTACAAAGACAGTTTTTTGCCTTCACCTTCTTAGACTTCTCACACTTAGCCTTATTTGCTCTGGCTATTTAATATTTCTTTCATGACTGAGCTTGTGCTTTTCATGAACTGGCATTCCTAGCATTTATCATATACTAAATAGCTTTCTCTGTGTGCATTTTCCTGTGATGTCCATTATGCTTAAGAAAAATTTTGGTGACACTTCTGTGTTGTTGAGGACTCATCTCTGCTTTAATATATGTGAACCTTGGTTGCTTATCATAGCAAAATATGTGCTAACTATAATTGTCCATACCTGGTTCCTTTCTTTTTTGTCCTCTTTCAGGGTGTGTTTCATGATAGATATGCACTGATGCCAAAAAAGTTGGTTCTACCCATGGTTATGTATTCCTCCTGTTTTTTGTGCCATTGTTAGTGTTCATATGGCATGTGATGCAGCTGAAAACTAGAACAATTTTTCATTCCTTTCCCTCAGTTACCTTTCGGCCGTATTGTCTTCTTGATCTGTCTGACTATGGTGACACAAGGGCTAATACTAGTGGTAAGAAGGTGGTTAGGATGAAAGTGAGCAAGATTGCTCTCCTTCTCATGACGGTGGAGACTTAACCTGGTTTCAAACAGACTGTGAAGCTGTACCTTCCGCTAAATCTTGTGCACATGCAAATACAATGAAACTTCTGTTCTAGAATTCATCAGGATATAGTACGCTTACTGGGGAATAAAATTGCTGTTTCTCACTGAGATTCCAACAATGCAAGCAGGAAAGATCCCTACACACACTGTGGTGGCAAAACTGTGTTAGGAGAGTTCTGTTGCTGTCACTTTGTGCTAGTTTAAGCACTGTACCTAAAAAAGAGCAGTTATGACTTTACTCTTGTCTCTCTTCACCTGTTGGTGGATTCAGCTGAAAACTGGTGTCTTTTATAGCCTATTTTATGTACTGAAGGGTACACACATCTTCAGCAAAGGCTTTATGGGGTTTAGCAGCTAACCATTTCAGTACAGAGAGATAAGTAGTAATGTGTGGTTTCGATCTGGGGTTTTTTGTGGCATGGGTTGGGTTTTTTCAATGACTGTTGCAGCTCTGCCTGAAAAACCAGAGTTTTTTAAACTTGTCTACAGTCCTTAGGATGTGATAGTAGTTGGTCATTATCTCCTGCATTTCTCAGTAAAGAAGCTTATGACATGCTTTTTGGTAGGTTTTATAGATACAGTAATATTAAGTTTCTGGGACAGTGGAGTCACTTTTTGGTTCTGGACGGGAGTGGATATAGGGGAAAGAATACTCCTGTTTCCTACCCTGCTTTGTTCTTAATGTACTTCCTAGAGGCTTCCTTAGTTGTTCCTATCCAACTTCCTCTTCTATTTGGCTTTTTGCATTTATATCAAACTACAGCGTTCGTTGCATTGGCAGAAGGAGCGTCAAGAAGACAAGACTACTGTTCCTGTTGCCATTTCTGATTTCCCTGCAGAGAGGCCACGATTTTTAAGGGGAGTTGTTATACAAGTTCTCTGGAGCAGATAGATCGTTTTCAGTGATTTCTTGAGTATTTGGTCTGCTTAGGCAGATGGCTTGTATGAGTTTAGTTGGAATGAAGCACATTTAAGGCAGACAGTCTTAAAAAACCTCGTTATCAGCTTATAACACATCTGGTAAGCTTGTGCAAGCTTAATTTTTCAGAGGAAGTATCTTCTGACTGACATGTTTGTAAGGCAACAGGAAATGGCAAAATGTTTACTTGCAGTAAGCTTGCATGGAACTGTGCAAAAATCCACAGGCTGAGTTAGGCAGTTGGTACCTGGCAAACTGGTTGGTAGTTTGGCTCAATTTGTTGAGCAGTTATGAAGAAGCTTATTGAAACATGCATTTTAATGCTGATAACATTCTGTATTTGAGACATGTTAAATTATGCTTTATGATGATCATGGTAGCATGTGAGTGCCTGTGCTTAGTTCGTGCATTCTGTTTGAACATTACATGAACAGTAGAGTTTTTTTACAAAGTGAAATTAAAACTAGTACAGTAATGAGAATACTTAGATTATTTGAATTTAAAGCATTTCAAAATATCTAGGTATTTCACAAAGTTAATTTTGTCACAGTTCAAGAATGTAAAATACTTCCAGCTTAATACCTGGTTTAGATGCTGTACTATGCTTTCATTATTTGCAGTTAACCAAGCAGTAAGTTGTATTAATTTTATACTTTGAGGGAAAATTTCTATAATGTGTTGATAATGTCATAGGATATTAGTAGCATAGACTAATAATAATTATTATTAGTTAATGATTTTCTTTAGTGTAATGTTTAAGGGCTTCTCTAAACTATGCTAAATTCTCCATAGAAAACGTGGAGTCAGAAGGTGCTAGCCTGACTTCTGCAGGCTAACTTTAAACTTCATTTTTCTAACAGAAGCTTTAAGGTATAATTGTCGTAGTGGCATTGGTAATGAACGCTACTGTGATACGTCTGGTGCTGTGTATAAAGAATAGTGAACAAGTAAAATATAGGAAAAACACTGTAGTAATATGCATAATTAATTGACTGAATGACTTTAGCCAAAGTTTCTAATGTTTAAAGTTCTGAGTTTTGCAAAGCCTTTAGTGCAGTATGCTATAAATAATTTAATGTTTTAAAGCCAGAAGTGCAATGAACCTGCTTCTCTTCAAATACTTGAGAAAGAGTAAAGGTAGTAAAAGCAATTCAGCACCTATGGCTAGCCTGTTAGCATGTATGAACCTCATCAGAAATAACAGAAGCCATGTTGTATTTATGTATCTTAGCAGGAAACCAAGGCTAGGGGTGCCACTGAACATGACAAATGATGATTTGGACATTTGTGTGGTTTGGTGGGATCTTCCAGGGATGGAACATCAAAGTGTTACTTCCATTTTTTGCTCTATTTCCTGGGAAGAATTGAAGTTGTGAATACTATTAAATTACTCTAGTATAGCAGATCAAAGGGAGCATTTTGATTTAAATGTTTTTCATTACGTTTTTAGATTCTTGCCTGCAGTTAATGATTAATCTTTAGACAGCTGAACTAGGTGATCATTATAGGTCCCATGCAGCTGAAAAATAATTCTATTAAATGTTGTATTCTATTCATTGGAGGAGGAGGTGGTAGGTACTTCATAGTTCTAGCTTCACCAATCCTGCCTACAGAATTGTGCTAAAAACATCTGAGATTTCTTTGTGAGCCCTGCAGCAAAAGAAGAGCGGAACTTCCAGGGAAGTTTCAAAGGTCAGCAGAGCTAGAGGATGAAGGTTCTTAAGAATTATTAAGGGTTTGAGCCCAACTCCCAAATAGAAGTGAGATATTTTGTGGATGCCTTTTGGAACTCACAAAACTCACGTTCCTTTCTAGTTAACCTTAGGACCTCATTTAGAGATATTTTGTCTATGAGTCTAATGCAACCTAAAGTAACAATAAAAACTTCTGTGTAAGCCACAGAACTAAAGTTCTGGATATGTATCAGTGGTTTCGCTGCTACCCTCACAGATAAAAAACCCAAAGCTTTTACTAAGTTAAAAGTCCAAGGATTTGATCATGAAAGAAGAAAGGAATATCCATTCCTAAAGTTGGAATTGAAGTACTTCTGAAGTGGTTAAGAAACAGGAGTTTGCGGTTTGGAGGAAAAATCTGTGTAGATACATTCTTGTCACAATTCAAGAATGTAAAATGCTTCCAGCTTAATATCTGGTTTATTTTTGTTTATTTTTGTTAATTAGTTTATTTTTGTCAGACTGAATGTGATTATTGCAGACTTGTTATGGAAAAGCTGAACGTTCTTCACTGCAAAATGATGTAATTCCCAAACACAAACAAAATCAAATGTGCATAACCTACTGTGAAGTAAGTGTAGTATTGATGACATTCACACAGGTCTCACAAAGATGAAACAAAAGTGAAACTGGCAGGGTTTTACAAGCAGAATTTTTGGCCTTGTTTTAATTTGCTTCAGTACTACAAAAACCAGTACTGCTCAACACAAAACCATAAATGTAATAGACCATTTTCTTATGTTAGCAGAGCTACATAAAAGGTTACACGTTAACAAAATCGGATTTGATTTGTTTGTTTTAACATTACCTTGTAGAAGCTAGTATACTTCTTGGATTGTATGAATTGACTTTCTTCCTGAGTTCTTGCTTTCAAAAAAACTAGACTTTGGTAAAAATGGGGTTTATTGCTCTCTCTCTGTCATGATTTAACTTTTAAGAGCCTTTTGCTGAAGTGCTTTTTTTGGCTTTGTTTTTTAATGCTGAAGACTTACTGGTATTCTTTGCTGTGCATAGCTGGTGGTAATTTTTTATACTCTACTTAATTAGTGATTTTGTTTAAAACCTATTAAACCTAGACTTCCCCCCCTACTTAGTTCTGTATTTTGTCTATATTTTATATCTGCTGTCTGCTTTATGCAAAACCTTAACAATGTCACGGTACTTAGTTCCTCATACATTAGAAGTTATAGTTTCTAACCCCTTTCAGTGGGAGAATTGCAATGGATGGAAATGCTACTTCATTGTTACCCAGTGCCTAGAAATGCATTCAACATCCTCACTTCTTGGTTGGTATGAAAAATAAGTGTTACTGAATATGTTACTCTTTTATCATTTACTCTTTGAAAGTTTTGTTAGAGATGGTTTGTGTATATGGACATAATTTTTAATTGGAAGTGTAGCTATATATAGTTGGTAGTGATATCAACTGGTCTTATAAGTTCTTGTATGCTTTTTCAAACAAGCTGAGAAATGGTTTTTTTTCATGAGTAGCTGAAGATTTGCAGAACAGATGTATTGGTTCTGTTCTTGGAGTCTACAGCTTAAAAGCTCTTAGCATGAAATAATATCTCACTGTATGTATAACTTCGGGCTTCAGAACTGAAAAGGAAATATGCCATGTGTAGAAAGTTGTGTACCTCTTCTCAAAAGTTGTAGGGAAAAGGAAGGTCCTCACTGCTTTTTCTGATTTTGTTTATGTTCTTGACCGGCAATTACTGCTTTTTTGGAGAGAAAATGTCATTTACAAATACAGTTAATATAGTACTTGCGTGCTAGCTTCTGAGTTCTTTTTATTTCTTTGATAGACCCAGAAGTTGAAGAGAGTAGAAATAGCAGTCTTAAAAAGGGCACCTTTATTTCCTTACTGCAAGGGAATAAGGTAAATAGCAGTTGGGAAACCCAGCACAGCTAGGCTGCCTTGGGAGTGACTGGTCTCTGGTGTTCTGTCCTGTGGTCAGTCTTGTAATGGGTTCAGATATTTGATTCAGCATGTTGTAAATAGCTGGGGCGGCTAGTTGATGTGCAGGGTATGTTTGTTGCTACTTTTTTTTTTTTCCTGGCTGTTAAAGGCTCTAATTTACAAGTTTCTTATCAGTTCTAAGACGAAAACTGTATGTGTCTGTTTAAAAAGACTTGCTACAAACATGCAGTCGTGGTGTTCACGTGCAGCTGCTTTTCTAGAATAACGATGCTTCTAGTCATGTTTCCCAATATATACAGAGTTTTCTGTATGTTCTTTTTTTCTAGGTGAATGACCTGTCGCTTGGCTATGTTGGTGCACCTTTTATTGTGCCAATCTTTCAGATGATCCAGATTACTGTGACATGTTCTTATTGTTTATCAGCCCGTTAGTTTGTGTGCCATGTGCAAAATTTATTAGTAATTTTATAGTTTTGCCAATGTTATTGGTAATATTGAATAGTATGGGATTAAGAATTGATACATGAAGGGTTTGGCTTGGAATGTTGTCCATTTGTTAAAATTGTGTTAATAATTGCAGTTTAAATTTGTGTTGATTTTTTTTGGAAAAAAACCCTGTTCCATTTACTGTAAATTTAATCAGACAAGCATGTAAAAATGCAGTACATAAATTCGTGTAGTCACTAATGTCTTTCACATTTATTATAAAAGTATTAAATTGATATTAATTATTAGACTGCAGGAAGTTGCATTAGTGGCTGTGAGTTTCACTAAATGAATTTATTTCTAGAGATGGTCGTTTGTTTGCTTCTTTCCATTCCCCTTACTTACAGAACCACAGAATGGTAGGGGTTGGAAGGGACCTCTGGAGACCGTCTAGTCCAACCCCTCTGCTAAAGCAGGTTCACCTAGAGTGGGTGATTTGTGTCCAGGCATGTTTTGAGAGTCTCAAGAGGAGGAGACTCCACAACCTTTCTGGGCAGCCTGTTCAGTGCTCTGTCACCCTCAAAGAAGTTTTCCCTCATGTTCAAATGGAACTTCCTGTCAACCAGTTTGTACCAGTTTTCCCTTCTGTCACTGGGCACCACTGAGAAGAGTGTCGCCCCATCTTCTTGACACCCGCCCTGTAGATATTTATAATCATTGATGTAATCCCTTGTGTCTTCTCCAGGCTAAACAGACCCAGGTGTCTCAACCTTCCCTCATGAGAGGGATTCTCCAGTGCCTTAATCATCGTTGTAGCCCTGTTCTGGACTCTGTCCAGTAGTTTCCTGTCTCTCTTGAACTGGGGATCCCAGAACTGGACTCAATACTCCAGATGTGGCCTCACTAGGGCAGAGTAGAGGGGGAGGAGAACCTCCCTCCACCTGCTGGCCACACTCTTCTTAATGCACCCCAGGATAACATTTGCCTTCTTGGCCACAAGGGCACATTTCTGGCTCGTGGTTAACTTGTCCACCAGGACTCTCAGGTCCTTCGCTGCAGAACTTCCCCCCTTTCTGTGCTATTTTGGACTATATCCTGTTTTTCAAGGTACAGTAGAAGTTAATGTCTGTGGATTTCTCTGGATTCTTTATGATATCCTAAAACTCTTGAGTGCAGCTTATGTGGGTTTTCTGATTTTAGAACATTTAGTATAAATTGTTATATTACATTATAAATATTGGAAACTGAGTTTTTTGTTATGAAATTGATGCATTTTTTGTGTTTATATTCAGAACAGAATTATTACTTTATATCATAGCAGAAGAGGCTGAGATTTTTAACATTTAATGATTTATATGGTAGTTGCTAGGATGTTTTAAATGTATTAAATATGAATGATAGTCATATGTGTGTACTAGGAAATACATATTAGCTTAAAAATAAGCATAATCAATCAGAATAAATCAGAATAAATTTTCATGTATTAATTGAATTGCATGAAGAAAAAATATTTTGGGCTATATCATTCTGGTTTGATAGTATATTGCAATATGTTTAACCAAAACTAAATTTTAAGTGCAAGAAAAATGAGATATTGTTTTCTACCTGCATTAGCATGCAGAACTATGTGTTCTGAAACAGCTTTATCCACTTGGAAACTGAACCTGTTCCTATCATTGCCCAATTTTTTTCTGAACCACTACTAGATGTTGTTATAACTAATGAAAAATAAAACTATTAATGCCAGTAAAGAAATAGAGTTTACATCTGTCTGCTCTTACAACAGTGTTAATTGGCAAGAATTGTAGGCTATATTGTGCTCATCCTCCCGCAGAGAAAACATGGAGATGGGTACTACTGTGTAAACTTAGATGTCTGGTCTGTTGTCTATTTCAGACTTCGTAAAACATCCCATTTTGTACATTCCCAAAGCTTTTTATTCCCCTTTTATAGTGTGCTTCAGCAACTAGTAGGAAGCTATTTATAGCTCAGTGCTCAGAAATTTTTATATTTCCTCTATTCTGAAGTGCTTTGCTGTAAAAATTCATGTCTTGCTGAGAAAAACCTTCAAGTAAGATTAAATCTTTTCTAAAAAGCCTAATAGCATATCGTCTTGCAATTATTAGCATTTCGATTAATGCTTTAAGGAACGGAGTTCTTAAAGTGTTCTGGACAGTGAACTTTGCTATATAGCTTAGAGAGGTGTGACTATTACATCCATTTTAGAATTGGATGATCAGCTTGAGGTATTTGATATGGTCATGACCAAACTACAGATTTAATAATCAGAAATCAGGAACCAAGAGCATTTAATCAGTCTTTGGTGTAAACTTTAGACGTACTGTTTTCTTGAAGTACTGATAAGTAGACATGAGATAATACTAATAATTACTCCATAGATGATAGAGTATCAACTGCAAATGTATTTCTTCTAATCTAGAACATTATTTAAATGTCAACATTAAACCATGTTTTGTCCTTGTTTATAGTGCTTTACTGCTGCCTATAAAGGACGGAGGTTGCAGTTGGACCCACAATATCAACTCAATGTGAACTGGCTATATTGCCAAGAGCACATTTTTTGGATTGCAGAAGGGCAGCTTCCTGCATAAATAAACTTTAGAATAATTGGAAAAAAGTGTAGCATTGTGTTGCTTAGCAGCATGAAATTGAATCTCAGTCTGTGTGAAACAAATGTACGTACTGAAGTTCTTAGATCTGATTTTATTTTTTTTTTAATTTAGTTTTGAGGTTGTTTTCTGTTGTAGCTTGTTCTTTTAATACAAGGTGAAAAGAAGTACTGCTCAATACTTTGCATGTTCATTGTGAATTCAAGGAAAGGGCTGCGTAGTAAGTGAAAGTCATAGTTCAAAACATTTAAGCAATTTTTAAAATAGATGTTAGCATTTTGCATTTAGAAGTGGCTTTCTAAGTATGTTCTTCTTAGGTTATAGTGCATGCATTTACCCATGCTTTTTTATTCGCTTGACTTCATTCTGTTCTTGGAAAGTCTGGTCTATTTTACCTTTGTAACCAAAATTCTCATTTCCCAGCACAAAACCCCACATTACCTAGCTACTTACCAGTGCCTCGAATGTAGTTTCTTAGTCACTTGGAAATGTTTAAAACAAAAATTTATATAATAGAATTGCAGGGGCTGTAAATTTTATGTCTCTCCTCCTGTCATTGAGATAAACTTAGTATCATTGAGGATACAGTTTCATACCGGTTGAACCAGTGCAATTCCCCATGAAGGCTCCTGAGGAGTGAAGGAATGATTGCGCTCCATGAGAGGCCCAGCCTTGTTCAGGACGCTGTCCGTTATGTATGCATGCAGAAAAAGCATGGCAGCAAGGCCACAGCTCACTGAAGGGAACACCATTAAGTGTTTTAACACTATGGGTGATTTGTGCCTGGCAAATTTGGTGGCCTTCTGTGATGGGGTTGCAGCATTGGTGGATAAGGGAGGATCAACTGATGTCATCTACCTGGATGTGCGAAGCATTTGACACTGTCTTGCATTACATCTTTGTCTCTAAATTGGAGAAACATGGATTTGATGGATGGGCTGCTCAGTGGATGAGGAATTGGCTGGATGGTCACGCTCAAAATAGTTCAACCGTCAATGGCTCGATGTCCAAGTGAAGACCAGTGATGAGTGGTGTTTTTCAGGTGCTGGT
Organism: Bucorvus abyssinicus; assembly: GCA_009769605.1. Classification (NCBI taxonomy): domain Eukaryota; kingdom Metazoa; phylum Chordata; class Aves; order Bucerotiformes; family Bucorvidae; genus Bucorvus; species Bucorvus abyssinicus. Next base: position 38,297,677 of record CM020030.1, read on the forward strand.
TAACAACTTTGTTGGCAATGTGGACAGGGTGGTTGAGTGTGCCCTCAGCAAGTTTGCCAGTGACACCAAGCTGTGTGGTGCAGTTGACATGCTGGAGGGATAGGATGCCATCCAGAGGGACCTAGACAGGTTTGAGGGGTGGGCCCATGCAAACCTCGTGAAATTCAACAAAGCCAAGTGCAAGGTCCTGCACCTGGGTCAGGGCAATCCCAAGCACAGATACAGGTTGGGCGATGAGTAGATTGAGAACAGCCCTGCGGAGAAGGACTTAGGGGTGTTGGTGGATAAAAAACTGAATCTGAGCCAGCAGCGTGCACTCACAGCCCAGAAAGCCAGTTGCATCCTGGGCTGCATCAAGAGAAGTGTGGCCAGCAGATTGAGGGAGCTGGTTCTTCCCCTCTGCTCTGCTCTGGTGAGACCCCACCTGGAGTACTGAGTTCAGCTGTGGAGCCCCCAGCATAAGAAGGACATGGGCCTGCTTGAGCAGGTCCAGAGGAGGGCCATGGAGATGATCAGGGGACTGGAGCACTCTTCACTGTGGGGACCAGCTGAGAGAGTTGGGGTTGATCACCCTGGAGAAGAGAAGGCTCTTGGGGAGACTTTGTAGCCTTTCAATACTTAAAGGATACCTACAGGAAAGATGGGGAGGGATTCTTTATTAGGGAGTATAGTGATGGAATATCAGGTAATGGTTTTAAACTGAAAGAGGGTAGATTTAAATGTAAGGAATAAGTTCTTCACTGTGAGGGTGGTGAGGCACTGAAGCAGGTTGCCCAGATAAATTGTGGATGCCCCCACCCTGGCAGAGTTGAAGGCCAGCCTGGATGAGGTTTTGAGCAGAGCCCACGAGTCCGGTGGAAGTTGTCCCTGCCTATGACAGGGGGAGTGGAACTAGATGGTCTTTAAGGTCCCTTCCACTCCAAGCCATTCTATAATTCTATGATTTGCTGGTTTTGTATGCAGGGCATTGACTGCTTTCTGTCTTGGTGCTATATCTTTGGCATTCTTCTCTATTTATTGTCACATCAGCTAATCACTTCTCTTTAAGAACAGGAACTGAAATTGACTTTTATCTTTGGTAGCCAGAACTAAGTGTATGATCTGAAGACCTGACCTCTTGTTATATTATCTGGGAACAAGCATCATGTACGTTAAGTAAGCAGTGGTACGCTATCTAACTGTTAAGTACTCCAAAAATTATTGACAAGTGAATTCTTACAGAGAAAGACACTTGTTGCTGCTGGCCAGTTCCCTTTCAGGGCCTGGCCTTCATTGATTATTGCCTCGAAGTAAGGCAGTCCTTTGAGTGCTGTAAAGGATTTCCTTGGGTTTTTTGAAGTCTTTTGAGAAATTACTCCATGCAGAAACAGGAAGTTAATACGTTTTGAACGTGTCAGTTTAGTTGCCTTGATGTGCAGGACCAAATTCTGTGTTCTCAGCCTTAGCCTGAATACAGTTTACTTTGGTTAGAATTTCTTGGGCTCCAAGCTTGGCATTTCAATGAGAGTTTTGTATCGAGGATGAGAAACTTTTTATGGGAGGAGGTCACCTTTAGCCAGAGAAGCTTGAGGAGTGACTTCTAATCCCCTGAAAAAGGAATCTGAGAACCATAAGCTTAGGCTGCCTGTTATACCTGCAACAGTTAAATGTAGTTAGATTCTGCTCTTCATCAGTATGTCTCCAGTCCAGTTACATGAAAAACCAGTACCATTGTCCAGTTTTCTGTTTGGATTTTTTTTCCCAAAAGATTAAATAAGCCACATGGTTTTGCTGTAACAGAACTAGATTTTTTAAAAAATTGTTCTTCGTATCATTAAGCCTTCTATGTCTAGTCGTTTGGTTTGGGGTTTTGGTTTTTTTTTAATAGCGATGGGAGAAATACTGAATTCTCTATCCCTGTTCTTGAATTATGCCACATATATGAGCAATATAGTTTTCTTAAGACAGGTATCAATACAACATTTTCACTTCTTAAAGGTTGTTTTCTTTTCCCCAAATCTCATTCACATTAAGGCTTCAATCTTCGAATGTCCTTAGAACTTTAAATTTTCAACCAGACCTCTGCATAAGTTCCCCAGTGCTCTAAAATATGGGCAGAAAACAATAAGATGAGGCTACCACACCTGTAAGTCCACAATACAGATAATATGCACATTTGTTGGTGAAGGAGGAGGAAACATCATTGCTTAAAACTAGCATTTTCAGCAGCATTCCTTTACAGTCTCGTTGGCATAGAATGCTGCGTAGCTGGTACTTGAAGATCTGACTGCTTTTAGATGACTCATTTGAGACCATATTTATGGAGTTGAGAGTTGTGGTCCCGGTGCTTTGCCCTTGATAATAAGCAGTGATGCTTTCTTTTGAAGTTCACTTTCTGTGCTTTTACTGCTTGCTTAAATTAATGTGAATGGTAGGTGTAGGAGCATCTTGTATGCATGCTATTGAGTACATGTAGCATAGCTGCACTTAGTCTCAATACTAAGTACTGAAGTTAAAAAGAAAGAATTCTGGAAGAACTGAACTATGTTTCAGGACATCCCTCTTTGTTTTATCATATGGTAGTGATAGCAAATAGAATTGCACATTTTCATGGATGTTCCCAGTGTTCCAGAAATACATGCTGCCAAGTGTCTTAATCTCATATGTATGATGTCGAAAGATCAATGAAAAATTGATGAATGAAAGATCAGTTGTAAAATTCTCATTTTTCAATGAGAATAGTTTTAGTTCATAACATTTATAGTTAATCTGTCTTTTACTGCATCACTTTCTTTGAAATAATGAATTGCAGCCTGATGCAGTTGACTAAGTCCCATGTACACTGATTTCTTTGCTAGGAGAAGAATCTAAATTAATTGTCTTTGTAGTACAAGCTATTTGAAATAACCTTTTCTCTGCTGCTTATAGGGTATTTTTTTAAACATTGAAGTTGGACACTTTTTTGCACTAGGAGCTCAATGACAAATTTTTCATTAATCATAGGATCCATTTCAGTTTTAGCACATGACAGTGTTAATGAGCAAATTTTTGAGACCACCAGTTTTCTATTCTGATCATATAAATAATTTCTTCCTTACTGAAAGACACAAGGCACAGAGAAGAAAGAAAATTATAAATGTATGGGGGTGTGCATAGTTTGTAACTGCTGAATTAGGTCAGTGTTACAGTTTTGGGGGAGGTGTTTCTAGATGAGAAGGCATTTTGATCGAAATAAGGGAATAGGGTAGAAGGTTAGATTCTGAAGTCTAGAAATTTTGGACTAGGATCACGTCATAACCCTTGTGATGAGTTAGTATTTATTAGGATTTTAAGAAGGAAGAATCCTATATGAAATAAATTTGTGATACCTAATATTCATATTGCTGCAGTTACATTTTTTTTTTTTGCTGTACAGCACTATGGTGAAAAAGCACATCTTCTGTGAGATCCTGTTAAGATGGGAATGTCATTCTATAAATAATGCTGGAGAAAAAATATTTTTTCTTAGCATAGTTATATAATTTCTAGACAGTTCTGTTGTTACATGCTGAGTAGACTAGTATCCTGGCTTACATTGTTACCACACTGCAAAGTAATTTGTGGCATGTATCTTCACTTGTATATAACCAGAAAACTTGAAATAAAGGAAAAATAGATCGGTGTCCCTAGATAGGGCCTAGGTAATGCACATGAATAATAAATTTTATTTTGAGGTCTGCTACTGTCATCTGTAACCTTGGATTTGCTTTTCTTCTGAGACTCTATATGCAGAGTAGTTAATTTAGGAGAAAGGCTGTATGTGTTTGGGTATTTCAGCTACTTCTGAGGAGATGACTTTGAGAAACTCAGATGGAAGCTGTTCTAGAAGTCAACTGTATTGGAATATATAAAATGCCATCATTTGTATTTACTGTTACGTGTTATCCTGTAATGGAGTAATATGTACATATTTGCTTCTTATCAAGCACCTATCCAGGAACTTATGTCTGATGCTTTTTCCCCCCGCCCCCCCCGGCTTTTCAGAAGGTGTTTGATTTCTTTTCTTCCCCAAACAAAATTAACCAATTTTCCCTCACAGGCACGAGGTTGCTGTCTGTGGAAGCTGAGCTGAGGCTCAGATGCTCAGCTGTACTGAATGCTTGAGCCTGGAAGTAGAGGCCCCTCCCAGAGGGCAAGTGCTGTGTCCAGTAGCGTCCTCTGGACAATCTGTTGGTGCTCTTTTAGAATGACACTTGCAGCAGATGTTGTCTTCTAAATGGGGAACATGCAGTGGAAAAACCAATAGTTGTCTTTTCCTGGTATTACTAAAGTGACAAGGAATCGGGTGAAGCAAAAACTGACTTTCACTTATAATTTAGTGGTGGATCAAGGTGACATAAGGAGGTGGCAAAAGCATGGTAAATTGGAATTTGCTCAGTTGGCAATAAAAAGCACATGTCAGCGGGATTAATTTGACTCAGTCTTTGTAGCCTCATACATCGCTTGATTAACAGTGGAGTAGTGAGTTTGTCATTTAATAAGCATCAGTCTCCATCTTGACACTGTATCAAAACATCCATTCAAAGCTTTGGGTAAAGGTGATGATTTTTTTTTCACGTGGCTTAGTGTGCTGAATTCAAAAATATAGTAGAAATGAGACTCCTGGTTTGAGTTAGAACAGAACTAATCCTGTTCAGAGATTTTACTTTTCAGCTCAGTCTCTGCTAAGTGACGGCACTTTCTGAAGTTAACGACAAATTCTCAAAGCAGACGCTGTCTGCAAAGAGTGATAATGCTTGATGTTTACAGCTACTGCCAGGGACTGATGCACAGAAAGGCTCTTGCTTAGACTTTCTGCTGTGCAGACCAAGGTCAGTGCTAAATCCTGTGTGCCACGGTGGGGGTGCAGTAAGTTAGAGGCTCCAGCTGTGGGGAGGAGAGGACAGGACAGGTGACCCTAAACTGACCAACAAGGTATTCCATCGTGTAGATGTCATATTCAATGTAAAGCTGAGGTATCACTGGGGTCTCGCTCTCTTGCCCTCTTCTTCAATGGCCGGTGTCTGAGGGTGACCCTGTTCTGCCTCTGATCCCAATCTGTGCATTCCTGATTCCAGTTTCAGAATCTAGCTCCTGAATCCTGTTCCCCTCTGCTGGTGAGCCCAGGTTGGTCCTTCCTCAGTGCATACCCACAACATTGGTGGTGATGATGACGTGTTTGCCATCAGAGGTGCTGGATTCGGTATTGCTTTTTTATGTATTTGTGTATATTTCATTTGATTATTATTTTAATTAAAGCAGTTTTAGTTTTCTTTTCCAATCCATAAGTCTCTCTCCTTTATTCCTTTTCTCTTCCTCTCTTTGGGAAGGGAGGAGTAGGGTTAATAGAGAGCGTCTGTCAGCCTCAGCCTAACCCATGACAGAGATGTATATAAAAATTAATATAGAATTTCCATTAGAATTCAGCTGGATACAGGCAGTTTGAATTGTTTCTGTTGGGCTGTCTGTATCTCTAAACCAAGGTGATGCTGCATCAGTTTGCATGTTTATAAACAATCAAATTAATTATAAATAGGTGTAAAAGTTATTCTTGAGGTGAGCTAAACCTGTGTTTTTGTGACTTTTATCTCTAAAAAATTGAAATTAAATAGTCTTGATTTAAAGAATTGAGAATTTGAAAATTTATGGTTAATCAGTTTTAGAGAGATAAAACAGTAGTGTGTTCTTTGTGGGCATGAAATTTGATGTTTTCTCTGAAACATATGGTTAAATCAGTTGCCAAAACCAGGACTGGTAAACTACTTCCTTCTGATACTTTAAACATAAAATGCATAAGTTGGCTGATGATTTGTGCTTACAAAAACATGTTTGCATACTCTGTAATTAGAAGGAAAATACCTGAACAAGGGTATCCTTGCAGTTTAGAATATGCAGATACTACAAGAAGCGGCCCGACCATGTATTGGAGTCAGTGTTTTTAGTTAGCTGCAGCATAACTTGAAGTTACTTTTGTGTCTTTGAGGACATCACACAATTGAGGGTGGAGAAGTGATGAACTCGCTTAAGAAGCTGGCCTTGTTTATGCACACGGCCAAGCCAAGAGAGCTTCTATGTAGGCCCTGAAATGCACTTTTTCTGGGCATGTAATTTAAGTCATACACAGAGAGTATTGTGTTTAGAGTCTTAAGCAAACAGTCACTAAACAAGAGGAGGGAAAAAGATACATTAGACCTTTTTGTAAATGTTCTGTATTTACTAGTGACTAAAAAATTCTGTATATTTTTGTTACACAGATTTTGGTTTACTCTGTCAATGTCCAAGATTTTGGTTATTTCAGTAGTAGTTTTCTTGTATCCCCTAGTTAAATTATGTCACTCGCCTTGAGTAGAAAGGAATTTACAAGAATGCTTTGCCCAGACCCTTCAGCTAAGCACAGAGGCAAAACCTGAGGGTATATCCGAACTAGTGTAAGTCAGTCTTAACAAGAGAGCTGCAGTTTTGTCCTGTCTCCCTGGCTGGCATTATGATGAGTAGTACACTCTGGTGTTGCAGTACACCAGTTCAGATAATTAAAGAAACTGAAAAATCACAGTCTTTGTAAGTTTGGGTGGTTTGTTGTTATTGTTTGCTTTAATACTCTGAACTGGCTCACTTCATGGTAGTTGCCCCAAAAGCGTTAGAATGAGACAAGCTTGCACTTGATATAAGTTATTGTGGAACCACAGCCTCCGGTGGTCACTTTCTGCAGTTTAAGCAGACCTAGATCAGGATGACTGCTGAAAGGAGCTGTTTCACCTTTTTCCTGCTTCTTTGCTACCTCACTTCTTGTGCCAGCACAAGTTTTTGTTGTCATATTGTGAACCAGATCCATTAAGGAAAAATAATAGTGATTAAGGAAGGTTTGTTGTGGTGGTAGTTGGTTTAGGGTTGTTGAAAAGTATAATGTAAGTTGGGGGAAGTTTGATTTCATTGGTTTATGCAAGTACCTAGGAGCCTCAATCAGGTAGTGCAGGGGAACTAACTGCGCTGAACTGCAGTAGACTGCAGCGTGTGTGTTTTTATGCATGTGTGTGTGTATGTATGTATATATATCTGTGCGTGTGTGTATGTGTGTGTATAGGGCAATGAACCTAGTGATCTTTCTAAACATCAGTAGAAAATGAACACTCAGGAAGGCATTTGAAAAAGAGCACCAATTAAAATAAGTTCATTTCAAAAACTGCTTTTAAAAAATGAGTTTCTTCCTAAAGAAAATTTAAGTTGGTGATACCTTTTTTAAAGGACTTAGCAGGCTTACTTAGCCCTGTGAGTATGAGTCTGAAGGGTGGGGATGGATTACAGTTGACTGTATTCAAAGAATACAGTTTTGTTCAAAAGTGAACATTATTTTGGTGATGATATTAGAGGTCTCTATATTTGGTGCTGTTAATATTGGAGACTGGGCAGGGGATAGCGTACTCAGTCAAAATTTTTATTATATATGTAATGGTTTGTGAATTTGCACAATTTAGGAAAGAATTTTAAAGTGTCTTGAAAGATAACAGCTTTGAAAGTTAGAGAGGAGACATCATAATAAAACACTCAGAAACATGCATAGTGTTACAGCAGAAATTTTATTCTATCTTGTTAACTTGCTGACTAAATCAGGAACTTAGCGCTACCAAATCAATTTTGGTGAAAACACATGCAATTCTTTCTAATACCGTACTTGGCTTTTGAACTTTCTCAATACTGTTGTTGGTTTATGTGGTGCTTGGAAGTCTGAGTTGCTCTGGAAAATTATATTTTTGTCTTCCATGGTTATACAGTGCCCTGTGGTATAGGGTGGAATTGCTGTTATAACTTACTGCAACTTCTTATTTCTTCGTTTAACACAATGAAGTTGAAATACATAGTGATTACTGAACTGTTGGTATATCATGATTACAAGATGAACATATAAATCTGGTGTGAGAATTTTCTTCACATAATTCACTAAAACACTTGGAGGGGATGTGATGGGCTTTGTAGTAGACCTGAAAGGCCAGTGGACTCAGGCTTTCATAGATATGTGCTGAAAGAAGGGAATGCCGGTCAAGTGTCCTGGGTTAATACTGATGTGCTTATAGAAGTTGTTTGGCTGCAGGGTCTCTATCAGTCTTAGCTGAGGTAAAATCAATCTCTTAACTCCCTCTCAGACATCTGCAGTTAGTGTCAGGAGAAGGATATTGGAAAAGATGACAAATTTGGCTGTTTGTGCTCTTAACAAGACCTTGATCAGCACCTTGAATTCAAATTGAAAATCTACTGTAGCAATTTAAGCACAACAGTCACAGTAAGCAGCTGCATTTTGGATGTGAAATATTTCAAATGTTATCTTCTTCTGATGTCAGTTATACTCAATGAGTTGTCTAAAAGAAAACTCTAAAATAAAAAATTCTTTATAGCAGGGTGTTTGTTTTTGTAGTATTCTTTTTGAGGTACGGATTTCTTTTATATCTGTGTGTCAATATAGCATATTATCATCTTTTTTTCAGGTTATGCAATGGTCTCTGCAAGATGGCATGTTCTTGAGTTGGAGCTTTTTAAGGCAAGCATATGCTGGTACTTCAACTTGACTAAGTGGACTATAATTTCTTCTCTCAGAACAACTACATAAGCAGACAAAATTGCAAAGATCTGCCCTGTGTCGAGTATGACAGCCACGACTCGTGGCTCTCCGGTAGGAGGGAATGATAGCCAGGGCCAGGCTCCTGATGGACAATCCCAGCCTCCCCTCCAGCAGAATCAGGTATGATATTAACAGTCAAGTTGTCTAAACGTAAAGGGGTTAGTTCTTTAGAAATAGTGTTTCTGAATTACTTGAGCTTGTATATTCCTAGAGATGTCTAGTTAAGTTAGATAATTTTGTGTGTGTGTGTCTAGAAGTACAGAAAGATTTTGAGGGACGAAGGCAGTGCTACTAGCAAAGTAGATCAGTTAGGGAGCACTGCATTACAGAAGATGCTCCCTTTTCAGGCAATGGTATAGTTCTTTCAAGCATACACATTTTGGATAAGAAGTTTTCTTGGAATAACATCACAAGCTTCTTTAGAACTATGTTGTAGACTTGCCACAGCTTGGTAGAAGTGCTCTCTGAGTTTATGCTCAGTTCTGCAAAAGCAGTTTTTTGGATAAAACTGCTTACAAGGGGGTATCAGCTCTTTAAGATCAGCTTCTTCTATGTCTCCATTCACTGTACTAGACTTCCTGAACAACTTAGCATGTTACTGTTGAACACATTATTCTGCTTTCAAATACTGCATCATAATGTGATGATTCTTTTTCCTCAGGAGAAAAAATACCAGAAAAGATGCTTTTAAAGAATGCAACCAAACCCACACTTTGTCACTTAATTCAGTATGAAGATGGTATTTAATACCATAAGGTTTAATGGTTGTTACTTCCTGAAAATCAATTGTTCTTTGGAACATGTGTGGAGGGATGCCAGGGAGGCCTCCATCCTGTCGTTCACTCCCTCTGCATCAGTGGAATGGGGGAGGGAATCAGAAGGGAAAAGCAAGAAATTGTATGGGTTGAGATAAAGGCAGTTTAATTAGTGAAGGGGTGGGGATGAAGCCAGTGATGTAAATGCAGTTGCTCACCGCCAGCTGATGGATGCCCAGCTAGTCCGCAAGAAACAGCTACCTTGGGAAAACAAACAACCCGCCTGTTTTATTGGCGAGTGTGACACTATATGGTATGGACGATCTCCTTGGGCAGTTCAGGTCAGCTGTCCTGGCTGTGTCCCCTCCCAGCCTCTTGCCCACCTCCAGCCTACATACTGCTGGGGGCCAAAGTGAGAAACACAAAACCTTGAATCTGTGCAAGCACTATTCAGCAACAGACAAAATGCTGGCGTGTTATCAGTACTGGTTTGGTCACAAATCCAAAACCCAGAACCATATAGGATGCTGTGAAGGAAATTAACTCCATGCCAACCAGATACAGTACAACTTGTGAAAAATTATCTTGAGGTTTTGGTCCTCCCTTGTCCTCCTAAGTCTTGCTGTTCTGGTTTGAATATTTATTATTATCAGTTCATACTATTTCTATGTATGAATAAGTGTGCATCTACAAAATTCATTGTATTTTGCATGGCCCATCAAAATGGGCTTAACTAATCATGTTCTTGGAGGTTGATTTGTAGCCAGCTGTAGTAGTGCGTTGCTCAGTTTTAGCAAACTTCTTGAGGAAACATTTTTCATGATCATTTTCTTCTGTACTGTTGCTGAAGTTTGTCTTTCTACCTAGAATAGTATATTTTCTGCAGGAGATTCGTGAAAACTAGAGCATCTGTATAGCGTTTATTTCACTTTCTAGGTAGGGGATCTGCTGTAAGTAGAAGTCTATTACGAAACACCCCACTCTGCTCACTGGGAAAGTAGCTTAATTTTTAAACTGTTAAGGTAGAAAGCATATAGTACATTTTAATGCTCTATTGTGTTTTGTTAATAAATGTGAAATAAAATGGTTTCATTATGTTTTATGATGACAGGAACTTACTTCCAAGTGATTCTGTGAAACATAATATGAAGGAAAAATGCCAAAATAAGTGGCTCATAAATGGCATGTAAGTGCAGACAGTATTTAAACTATTTTCCATACCAATTTTAGACTTCTTCACCTGATTCTTCCAATGAGAACTCCCCAGCCACCCCGCCTGATGAGCAGGGCCAAGGAGATGCTCCACCCCAGCTTGAAGATGAGGAGCCTGCATTTCCACACACAGACCTGGCAAAGTTGGATGACATGATCAACAGGTATTTTCACACTTTTTTCAGAGGGTGTAGATTATGGGTTATTGGCTTGGATGTGTGTACTCTTCACAGGTGAAAACTGGCTGGATGGCTAGGCCCAAAGAGTGGTGGTGAGTGGAGTCAAATCCAGTTGGTGGCTGGTCACAAGTGGTGTTCCCCAGGGCTCAGTATTGGGGCCTGTTCTCTTTAACATCTTTGTCAATGATCTGGATGAGGGGATCGAGTGCACCCTCAGTAAATTTGCAAATGACACCAAGTTAGGCAGGAGCGTTGATCTGCTTGAATGAAAGAAGGCTCTACAGAGGGATCTGGACAGGCTGGATCAGTAGGCTGAGGCCGGTTGTATGACATTTAACAAGGCCAAGTGCCAGGTCCTGCACTTGAGTCACAACAACCCCTGCAATGCTACAGGCTTAGGGAAGAGTGGCTGGAAGGTTGCCCGGTAGAAGAGGATGTGGGGTTGTTGGTCAGCAGCTGCTGAAGCTGAGCCAGCAGTGTGCCCAGATGGCCAAGAAGGCCAACAGCATCCTGGCTTGTATATGCACTAGCGTGGCCAGCAGGAGTAGGGAAGTGATATTGGTGAGGCCTCACCTTGAATCCTGTGTCCAGTTTTTGGGCCCATCCCTACAAGAAGGACACTGAGGTGCTGGAGCATGTCCAGAGAAGGACAACGAAGCTGGTGAAGGATCTAGAGCACAAGTCCTGTGAGGAATGGCTGAGAGAACTGTGGTTGATTAGCCTGGAGGAAAGGAGGATCAGGGGAAACCTTATCACTCTACAACTACCGGGAAGGAGGCTGTAGTGAGGTGGTCATTGGTCTCTTCTCCCAAGTAATAAGTGATAGGACGAGAGGAAATGGCCTCAGGTTGTGACAGGGGAGGTTTAGGTTGGATATTAGGGAAAATTTCTTTACAGAGAGGGTTGTGAAGCGTTGGAACAGGCTGCCCAGGGAGGTGATGGATTCCCCATCCCTGGAGAGGTATTTAAACACATGCAAGGATGTGATGCTGAGGACCATGATTTAGTGGTGATCTGGCATTGCATGGTGAATGGTTGGACTAGTGATCTTACAGGTCTCTTCCAACCAAAACAGTTCTGTGACTCTGTGATTATTTGGGCAAATATCTTGATAGTGAAATCAGGGTTCTTACACTTCGTTTCACTGGATTTCTTTAAATACTTTTTTTTATTGGGTTACAGTTGTAGAGGCTCACATCAGAGGTGTTTTTTTTTTTTAAATGGGGGGCTTATCAAGGCCTTTAAAAATGTATATTCTTACCCTATTTTAAAAGTATTTCAAAGAGGCAAGGAATTTTCAGTCTTTAAGAAGCATAATTGAAGTACATTGGGGTTTATTTTGTTTTTGAGTATAGGCCTCGATGGGTTGTTCCCGTGTTGCCGAAAGGGGAATTAGAAGTTCTTCTAGAAGCTGCTATTGACCTGAGTAAAAAAGGTAAGCAGAAAAGACAATTATTATTGGGCCAGTGTGTGAAGTCTTTTCTTGTTCTTTTGAATCACTGGTGCAGTCTTAAAAATTCTTAATTTTTTCTGTTACAATCCTGGTCCTGAAGCTTGTGTCAGAGTGTTATGCAGAATCTTCATAGATCAGAAATTTCAGAAAGCCATCAATGCAGTTAGAAATTAGGCGCCTTAGCATAAATAGGGAAGTTGAATAAACTCACAGCAATGAAAAATCTTGTCATTCCTGTCCTACCTGTTTCCTATATTCACTTTGATATCAGACTTAGTAGGTTTGGTCTTTAGAATTCTTTGAGTTTTATTATCTGTTATAGTTCTTAAAAAGTGTTACTAATCTGGCTTTCCAAATGTCTTGCCAAAAATTTTTTGTTGTTGTTCAAATTTGGCTCATACATACTTTTGTGAATATTAGAGAAAAATTAGAATTTTAAACAGCATGACTTAGACTAATAATTCTACCATATTGCTTGCTGTGTCTGACGTGGTTGGAATTAGGAGGGTTCAGTATCAGGACTGTGTATGTGTTCGCTAAATTGCATGAGTCAGATTGACAAGTTTGTCATGTGTTCTGGAAAGTTTTATTTTCCCAGAAAGTTGCTTTGGTCTTCTATTCGATTGGTATTTGTTGCCTCGGTATTTGAGTAAATACCAGAAGTCAGATAAAAATATTTTTCTAGGATATCTACACTTACCAGCCAGTTGTGTTTTAAATATAGTGACATACAATGTGCCTTACTTTTGTAGGGCTGGACCACGACAACTTGATTTCCATGTTAAATAAGGGTTATTCTTAGGCAGTTTTAAGAATGAAAAGCTGCTTGTGGTCATTCTGGGTTATCTTGATTGTTTTTTGTAAATCTTTTTTACTTTGGAGCACTTTGGAGAAACAAAAGTTTTGCACCCTTGTGATCCAAAACAGGATAATGACATGTTGTTGCCAGCACTGATTTGTCAGCCATAGTTGTTCTTGGAATTGGCTTCTTTGCGTGTAGTTAGGTCTGGCAGGAATCCTTAGGTGAGTGTAAAATTTTCAAATGATTTCATCTGTTCAGGGGCAAAAGAAATGCCAACTTACAGAATGAAAATGTGGTCATCTATGTGTCTGGGCTGTTGGAACAGTGCAGTAAAAGAAATTCTCTGCTTGTGGTTTGTGAGAGGAGATGCATGTGCTGCCAGCTGTTAAGTCATCTTTTTAAAGAACAAAACCAAAAAGCTGTTAATGCAATGAAGTAACAAGAGCAGAATAAAATTTTTGGCTACTTATAACCTCAACGTACTTCTCCAAAGCATCAGACTTAGTTGAAAGTTCCCAAACAAAAAGTCTCTCTTTTTCCTCTTGAAGTTGTGAAAAACAGTGAAAGTTCAGATGCTTTATGCACTTTGATATTTTTTTATTAAGTTGTTGATGTCCAATTCTGAAAAGGGCTTCTGCGTTACTATCTTAATTATCCTTTCCCTTGCCCTTTAGATGAATTCCTATGTGTGTACGTATGCAAGGATTATTGGCTAAGGAGAGAACAAGGAAAGCTGTTAGAAGTAGTTGTTCGTTAACTGTGTTATCTTTACAGTTAGATCCTAGATGATTTTTTTTTTTCCCCTCGCTACTTGGAAGTTGCATGATGGCTAAGGTGATTCATTTTTATATAACTTCCAGTGCTCAAGGAGTATGATAGGTATTGTCTTGGTGTAACTGGCATTATTTTGGTGAAGACTGTAATATAAATGATTCTGTTGTGTGCATTTCTTAACAGATTGAAAATGTGTTCCATTATCTCAGTAAGATCTAAAATTGAACACCTTGCTACCTGTCTATGGGCTTTTTCTTAATCTAAGGAGTTCTGTTTCAGAAGGGAAGAAGTGAAAGGAAAAATTGAAAAATAATCAGCTCTTGAATCACATAAATTTTATTTTGGAGTTTAGCTCATTTAGGTTGTGAAGCAACAATACCTAAAAAGAGCCTGCTAAATTATTTTATGAAGAACCATTTCAGGAGACTGGAGCACCTGTGCTACGAAGCCCAGCTGAGAGAGTTGGGGTTTTTCAGCCTGCAGGAGAGAAAGCTGTGGGGAGACCTTATTGTGGCCTTTCAGTACTTAAAAGGGACTTATGAGAAAGATGGGGAGGGACTCTTTATCAGAGAATGTAGTGATAGGATGATGGGTAATTGTTTCATACTGAAGGAGAGTAGACTTAACTTAGATGTAAGGAGGAAGTTCTTCACTGTGAGCGTGGTGAGATGCCAGAGCAGGTTGCCCAGAGAAGTTGTGGATGCCCCCTCCCTGGCCGAGTTCAAGGCCAGGTTGGCTGGGGCTTAGAGGAACCTTATCTAGCAGAAGGTGTCCCTGCTCATGACAGGGGAGTTAGAACTAGAGGGTCTTTAAGGTCCTTTCCACTCCAAACTATTCTATGATTTTCTAGTGGTTAGGGTTCTTAGGTATCTTTTATTCCTAATATTGCCAGTGGCTGTCAGCATTGGCATTCTGGAGTGACTCTGGGGTACAGCTGGTTTTGTGACGCTGTCTATAAAATGAGTGATATTTGCATCCTCTTTAAATCTTTCCAGGAACTGAAATTGAAAGGGACATAACCGAATTGAAAATACTTGTAAGAATCAAATGCTGTCATTACCACCTTCAAGGGCAAGGAGCAAGTTTGACAAGAGTATTATGAATCCTGTCTAGACTGTGACTTGCATTATTGCTGGCAAATACATTTACTTATTGAAGATAATCTTTTTATATGTAGTAATCAATGTATTATTCTTTCTAAGCAAGCCATGAGACTATCAGATGATAGTCTGAAGTTCCTTGTTAATAGAAGAAAACTTGTTTGAAAAATAATGTTTGATATCAGGACTGACGTTTATCTTCACAATAATTATAGAATACTTATGAAGTGTTTCAAGAAATGAGGTTTGCTCCAGAATTAAATGTCATAGTGGGTTGGATGCTATAAATCTAAAAGTTTAAAAAAGAAATAGTTTGTTTTAGATTTTGGGGGTTTTTAATAGGCTAGAATATTCTCCACTCTTTCTTTCAAAATAACCTCAACAGCTCTGCACTGTTCTGCCTTTGTTGTGGATTTTATTACTCCTAATGTTTACATTAAATTTTTAACATACTGCCAAAACTTTCCAATGTGACACACACAAGCAAGATGCAAGGCAACTTTTAGAATATATAACTTATTTAAACTGAAATGAGATTTCACTGCACAATTTAAACCTTCAGCCTTGATCCCAAATCTTTGCTTTTGATGAATTACAAAGGCTTACGGAGTGGGAAAGAGTAGAGAGACTGGCCATAGAGCCTTCAAAAAAAGAAGTGTGTGTGTGTGTGTGTGTGTGCATGAGCACACGTTCATCCAAAAGCTAGGCAGCCCAGTAATGGGAGTTGTTTCTAGCATCCTCTCTAAAGATCATCTCTCCCTGGATGATCCCTCTACATTTCTGTGGGAGCGCTCTCGAGTTCCTTACTGAAGCTGTATCTTCTGCATTTTCTTGCAATGGTTATTTTTAGCTGCCTATCTAAAGCAAGTACAGCACATTTGCGTTGTCAGGTTCCAAAGTTTCTTAGCCAGGTATTTGGGCTAGAACCAATTCAGTGAAATGAACTACAGTACAGCACAGTCAGTGCTTTATCTTGCCAGAATCTGAGTGCCATTTGTAGCCACTGTGCCTATGGGCACGTGTGGGTTTCCCCAGAGCTTGTTAGCTCCAGGTCACTGTCAGTTCTTCAGGGTCTGAGCCAGCCCTTGCCAAGGCACTGAAAGGTTTCTGAGGCTCCAGATCTGGTGTGGGGGCTTCACAGGCAAAGTGCCACACCAGGGTGTGAGGCCAGCTCAGCTCTGGGGTTGCAGCTATGACGTTGCATAGTCCAAAGTCCTGGAGAAGAGGCACTGGGTGATTTTGCTTGGGGCCTTGGTGCTCCAACCCTATACTGTTGGATACCCTGCAGATGCATCAGAGTTTGTTTTATGACAGTGTTGGGGTCTAGGTGGGTCCTGGCAGCAGAATTAAAAGAAACTGTACTGCAAATGAGGGCAAGAGACAGAATAATTTGTATTTGTTTTTGCAGGTTGTGTCTGGGAAGCTGTGCAGGTCTAACCCTTTCTCCACTCACTGAGTTTTACTGGTAGCAGCTAAATAAGAGGACATAAATGCATGATTACCAGAAGAACGGAGGATAAAGATAGTACTTGTTGTTATTTTTGCTAGTGTATCTTTGAGTGTTATAAGCGTGGGGGGAAAAAACCTCTTATCACATGGTTTTTAAAATAATTTTAGAATTATCTAAAGGAGTGCAATTTTTCAGGTGGCTTTACTAGAACATTAATCTGTCAGGTTTTTGAGCATTTGAGCTTATGTAAGTTTGCCTTCATCCAAGGCTTCTCTTTTTAAAATAATTCTGAAACTTTGAACACTATAAACATTTGAAGTCCAAATCACTACTTTAAATATTTAAAAGTTCTTGTAAACTAATGAAAATGCATATCTGATAGTTTGGTTTTTTTGTTTTCTATTTTAAAATAGGCCTTGATGTCAAAAGTGAAGCATGCCAGCGATTTTTTCGAGATGGGTTAACAATATCTTTCACAAAAATCCTTACAGATGAGGCAGTGAGCGGCTGGAAGTTTGAGATTCATGTGAGTTTTTAAAGTTGTGTTTCTGACAATCAAAGTAGTTTAAATCAGGAAGGAGACTGCTTTTGTGACTCTGGGATGATGGAGTGACTGAATCTAATTTTTGAAGCTCATCTCAATGAACTGGGAGAACTCTTGTATACATGGCTCTTAGGATGACTTCTGCACCCCCATTGTTGCATGTTGCTGTCTCTGGTGTTTTTGGAAGGAAATAAAACATGAGAGATGATATGGGGAGGAACTGAACTTTATATATTCAGTGGTGCAGCTCTTGTTAGGCTGTCTTTGACCAGATGTCTAGGGAGCTCCTTATTTTTATGTGTGTGTTAGCATGTTAGCAACCTAACTTCTAAATATTTGTAGCAGCTGTTTGAATATAAAAACTACTTGTTGGATAGCTAGTCACATGCCAAATGAGAAACTGTGAAGATCTTCATAAACAAATTAAAATCTGTGAGAGAAATGGGTAAAAGAAGTAGTTAATAGTTCAGTGGTGATTCATGAATATCTCAAATAACAAAAAATGTTTGTATCTCTTTCGTAAATTTTATTTTTTTAGCTGAAAACAGGTAGTTTAAAGTTTGTTTAAAGCCTTTATTGGAGGAAGTACAAATTAAAATGCAACATTGTAAAACGCCTGTGCAACTCTGCATGCTAGGTACAAATGGTTCAGAATTTATAGTTCATCTTACAGTCACCAGCCATATTCTTGGTTGTTGTTTTTTTCTTAATAGAGATGTATTATTAACAATACTCATCGACTAGTGGAACTCTGTGTGGCCAAGCTGTCCCAGGATTGGTTTCCTCTTCTTGAGCTTCTTGCCATGGCCTTAAATCCTCACTGCAAATTCCACCTGTACAATGGTACTCGTCCCTCAGAAACAGTTCCTGCAGGAGTCCAGCTCGCTGAAGATGAACTTTATGCCCGTCCTCCTGACCCACGATCACCAAAGGTATGAGAGCATTTTCAGACCTGTATTTTTAATTTTATGCGGTGTTACCTAATTACACAGTAGCTGTAGAGAAGTATTTTTTAGAAGGGGGAAAAAAAAAACCCCTTCATTCTCTATACCACTAAGATGTTCTGCTGCTTTTGACTCGTACATTAAATCATGGTAGGTTACATTTTCCCTTCTAACTCTTCCAGTCTTTGGACTGTGATCGTAGAATCATTTGAGTTGGAAAAGACCTTTAAGATCAAGTCCAACCGTTAACCTAACACTGCCAAGTCCACCACTGAAACATGTCCCTAAGCACCATATATACACGTCTTTTAAATACCTATCAAACTGTGTCATGTGTGTCTATGGTAAGCTGGCACAACTCTACTGGAATGCCATTCCTACTGTGTTAATTGGCTTGCTTGTATTTGCCAGTTGATGGATTTACCTTTTTACTCAACATGATTTTGTAGGTGACCTATTTTGAGGAGATTATGTGATAAAGTTGGAATTTTTCCCTTCCTTTTCTTATAGTTCCCAGTGACGGGAGATATGTTTTTAATTGGTTGTGGGATGCTAGTGTCATTATGATTTTGGGGTTTGTTTTTAGGGTTTTTTTTTTTTTTGTTGGGGTTTTTTGTTGTTGTTTTGTGGGTTTTGTTTCGGGGTTTTTTGTGTGTTGTGTGTGGGGTTTTTTTGTTTGTTGTTTTTTTTTTTAAACTGGCAGTGCAGATTAGTATTCTGGTCTGGGTTCCTGGATCTGAATTTTTCAGAAATGTGCTCCAGATGGCATTGGTACAACTTGAGGGGCTAACCAAATTACTTTCTTTCTGTTGCTGTCTTCTTTTTTTTTTTTTCTTTTTAGTAGAACTGCTAGTTGTTGATATGTAAGAAACAAAAGATAAATAACTTGGTGTGCTTGGACTTACTTGCATTGCTAACTGTGTTTAAAAGAAGGATATTTTGCATCTTACTGCTTTTATATGCAGCATTATCACATCCAGGATCAGGAAAAAATACCAGAATCATCATGTCTTCTGTAGTAACTTAGCAGCCAAAGATGAACCTGAAGTATAGTCACTTTTATTCCTATGTATTTGATAAAATTCTTAGAATAACTAATACAAAACAACGAGTTTTTGACGTGATAATGGGAAAGATTGCCTATTTCTAAACATTTCCTTAGAACTGAATATTTAAATTACAGGCAAGTTCACTGTCAATTCTATTACCTTCTAACAGTTTATCATGAAAGGACATTTTTAAAGAAAGTTTTGTTACTAACAGGCACTTGAAAGTGCTTCTAGATGTAAATGTAAATTGTAAATTGTCAGAAAATAAATGTTTGTTGTATTGCAGGGTTGGTTAGTAGATCTTATCAACAAGTTTGGCACATTAAATGGATTTCAGATCTTGCATGATCGCTTCATGAGTGGCTCAGCACTGAATGTTCAAATAATTGCAGCTCTCATCAAGTAAGTTTTTAAAAAATAATTGACATATTTCAAAAAGTTGGACTAAATTAAATACTGTGTTAGCACAAAGCCTCGTCTTTTCTTGAAGCAATTCTCCTCATTTCACCTCTTAACTAGTTGTGTTTACCCTCAGCATTTCATGTGCTTGTAAATAGACTTGAGTTTCTTGAATGAAGTGCTTCTTACTATCTTGATATTACACAACTACCAATTATGGCACATTGATCCCTTTTTTCTTTCTTTTTAGGCCATTTGGACAATGTTACGAATTTCTAACATTACATACAGTGAAGAAATACTTCCTTCCAATTATTGAAATGGTTCCACAATTTTTAGAAAATTTAACAGATGATGAACTGAAAAAAGAAGCAAAGAATGAAGCCAAAAATGATGCTCTGTCAATGATAATCAAATCTCTAAAGAACTTAGCTTCAAGAGTTCCAGGACAAGAAGAAACTGTAAAAAACTTAGAAATATTTAGGTTAAAAATGATACTTAGGTAAGATGCTACTTCTGATATGATGTGCTACTTCTGAAATATTTTTCACACTTCTTACATTTAATTTCTCTTACAGGTTGTTACAAATTTCTTCTTTCAATGGTAAAATGAATGCACTAAATGAAGTTAACAAAGTAATATCCAGTGTGTCATATTATACTCATCGGCACGGTAATCCTGAAGAGGAAGAATGGCTTACAGCTGAAAGAATGGCAGTAAGTTCTCCACTGAAATTCATTGAACAGATTTTCTTCCTCCTTATTACTTTACTTGTAGAAATGGATATATATTCTGCATCCTGCACACTGCTAATTTTCATGTCTAGTATTATAAACAATAAATACCACATCATGGTAATAAGTCATTTTAATAGTGTTCTTTCTGTGAAAAAATGCTGTATTTGTTTCAAAGCTACTGTTGAGAATTCAGTGATGCTAAAAACATGCTTTAAAAAGGGATCCTTGGGTGGTATGATTTTTATATGGTGTTTAAAAAAAAACCAAAACAAAACCAGACCTAGATTAAAAAAAAAGGTGTCATTCATTTGAATCTTTAGTGCCACTCTACCTAAAAATCGAATGTTCATTTCAATAGGAATGTAGTCTTTGTGCTTCAAGTAATTCTTTCCCATTCTAAGTGTTCTAAGTGACTACTCTGCTTTTCACATTTCAGAAGTTGGATTCTTTGGCTATAGAAAGTTTGAGATAACCCTTTTTTATTTTATTTAATATTTACATAATTTGACTTCCTTTTCATGATTGAGTGCACATGTAGGGAACTATTAAAATGAGCATTTATAAAGTTAAAGGACAATTTTCATCTTTGTGAAATTTAAGTGATTTTTGCACTGTTCTACTCCATCTTTCTGACTGGCTACCTGTTGTAAGGCGTATAATCTGCTAAAGAACTGCTGGCAAAAAAGAATGACCGCAGTTTGACTTCTTAAAACAATAGGAGGAAATAGGTCTCTTTTTTTACGTACTCCCTATAGTTTCGCATCTCAGACAAGACATCTGTTTTTAAATGAAAACTTTCAGATTTTTCATGAGACTAGCTTGAATACTTTAAGTCTGTAATCAAGGGCACTGTTGGAAAGTATGATGCTGTGTATGTTTGTTTACTTTTTCAGTGCTCAGAGTGCTCACTGCTTTGCTTCAGACTGAACAAAAAATACATGACCCTAACCTGGCTGTTAGTGACACCACTGAAAAAAGATTTACCTACTTAAACATGACTTGAATACTTGTCTTTAATTCAATTAGAAGCATTTAAAAAAACCCTATTTAAGTACTGCCATGTACTTAAATAATCTTAAGTGTTTTGTATTTCAGACTTGGCTTATGCCCTTTTTATGTGATATGCTTTAGGCACACTAGCAGAGCTAGGAGTGTCTTAAACAATTTGATTTTGATGCGTAATGATTGTGAACTGGAAGAGAAGAATTTTGTTCCATGAATAGAAAAATTAACTGTGCTTCCCATTGGCTTTTTGTGTTTGAAATTGTTTGAACATTTTTGATCTTTGAGTTCATGATTCTAATATGTCTGAAAAAGTATTTCCTCTTAAGATATCACAGTGACTATCATACTGGATTGTTTCAAATGCTGATTATTTTTTTTTCCTCTTGTACTGCATCTTTCTCACTTCTCCCAATTAGAATATTGCATATAAAGTCATCAGTGTGTAACAAGTTGAAATTTTTCTGCTTAGCTTAAATCAGTGACAACACTTCAGTAATTTGAGATGCACTACTTTCTTTTTATATTCAGGAATGGATCCAGCAGAATAATATTTTATCAATTGTGTTGAGAGATAGTCTTCATCAACCTCAATATGTAGAGAAGTTAGAGAAAATTCTTCGTTTCGTCATCAAAGAGAAAGCCCTCACTTTGCAGGATCTTGACAACATTTGGGCTGCACAGGTAAATAATTCAACTGCTTGTCTGCTATTGCGCAGAAGGGATCGTGTTGTATGTCATGTATTGAGAAGAGGATGGCTTGTGCTTTTTTATGCTTGGTGTTAGACAAAACAGAACAGAAGAACACTCTTTGATTTTAAATTTTTATTTGGGGTCCTGAATCTCAAAATTGTCTTCTCAGTTGTCTTCAGTAGAAGGGTCAGATAGACAAGTATGTAAAGTCTAAAGGAACAGTTCAGACCATGGTGCAGAGGTTATCCTTTTAACATATTAAGGAGCGCTCAACTTTGAGCAAAGTCTAGATTATGAAAGAACAAGATACATTATGACTTAATATTTTAAAATGCATATAAGTGTATGTATTACAGCTGTGGTGAACTCAGAGATTAGTATAATTTTTTCCTGGGCAGAGTGCTATTATAAGGCTTATAATAATGACTGTTCTAGAAGTTGTGTTTTAGTTAATTCTTCCCTTTGTGTGGTAATGATTATGTCTGAAAAACTATAAATGTTTCAATATTGGCTTGTTTACTTAAATGATTGGTGAAGCTGGGCTTCCTAGCTGTGACCTGCATGAGTTCAGCACACATAAAGGGCAGCCGAAGAGACAAACTTATGATTAATTGTTGAGCGTGCAGAAAATAAAATCTCATTTTAGGATAAAAAAAAAGAGTGACTACATGTATCTTTGTTCGTAAGTAATTGTTAGGGAAACTCTAACTTAATTGTACCAGTAAGCCCTTAGGCCAGTCTTTCAAGTGTGGGAAGGCTAAATCTGGTTTCCAGGATAGAGGGCTGTACTGGTTTTGGCAGGTATAGATTTCTTCATAGTACCTTATATAGGACTATGTAGGTAAAGCAGAAGATTTACCTGTTAAAACTCTTCATCTCCACCCATGAGTTCTCTTAATTTTACTCTTCTGATTCTCTCCCCATCCCACTGTGGGGTAGAACATGAGCAAGCAAATGTGTGGAGCAAGCAAATGTGTGGTGCAAGCAAATGCCAGCTGGGGTTATACCAAACAAGGGCTAATATAGGAATTGGGTAGCATGATATCCCTAGTTTAGGTGTGTTTATGCTCTTCTGAAACTGTAGCAGTTTGTCTTCAGTGGACTTACACAGGTGTTCGTATTTTCAGGCATGCTATTTTCAGGTTGCATTTAAAGGATTTGGGACTGCAGGTGATACAGTGGAGGGTTGACTTGAGATCTCTGGTGTTTCAACTAATTTCATAATCCCTCAGTTCCACCATGATAGTAACTGCACAGGTTGAAAGTCAAAAAAGTCTTTGTAAAAAGTCCATGGGGAAAAAAGACTTTGAGAAATTAGTTTGCTGTTATTGGGCTTGTATTAGCTATGTTAGAGCCACACCTTTTATAAGAAAAAAAAATCTGAAGTTTGGTGGAAAAGTCTTCCAAGCAATTATATTACTCATAGTGCCTGGAAGTGAGACATGTGGATAAGCTTGTTTAAGACAAGCTTTTTACCCTTCCAGAAAACAAGTGAACAAGTGGTACAACCCTTACAAGATAGGGATAGTCCACCCCAACAGTTGCGACAAAAAAAAAATTTTTTTTAGGAGTAAGTCTCCCATGCTCTCAAATACCTGGCTTTGCTCACTTCATTTGCTTTCAACTAGGTGGTTGCTCCAGGGTACTTGCTGTGGTTTTGTCCTGTGTTTTGTGTGTGAAAGTTGAATTCACTAAGTCTTATTCAGGTAGATGGTTTCATTATGGCTTTGGCCATGGAATTAAAATAGACGAAAAGGTAAGACTAGCAAAATTTGCTAGTACAGAATGATTTTTACCAACTTCGCTACTCCCTGTCTTTAGTAGTTTTTAGGAGTTCTTTTAAATGACTGCTTCTGAGAGCAGCTGGAGCATGAAATTCAGTAGCAAGGAGTTGATTTACTGTGTAGCTTTATATAACAGGCAGGCTATTTTAGCTCTGGCTCAGTGCTGCATCGGTGTGGTTTTGCTTTCAGGCTAGAGTGGTTATGTTGCTGCGTGGGTTTATAGGGTAAGAATGCACAAATTTACAGTGTAGGTGCCCTGAGAATCTCAGGATACAACTAGAACAAAAATAAGTAATTTATGATAAGTAATAAAATCATGCTGCTTTTGCCTTTTTTCAAAAGGCAACATAACTTTTAAGTTTTATTCAAGTGTTTTTGTGTCTTAGAAAGTGAGTGCTCGCAAAGTAGAAGTGTATTTGATTTAAGGAATAACGTTGGAATTCTCTAAATGCAGGCAGTAAAATTGCAGAGATTAGTGTTGGAGTTTCATTACTTAGATTCTGGAGCGTTTAACTAGAACATTACAGGCGTTTCCCTGTTTCCACACAGCGAGCTGACAGTTCACCCAAAAGGTTCTTTACTTCCTATTACTGTCTTGTACTGCTTCCCCAGCTTTTTCTGTTCTTAAGGGCATCTCCATGCCTGTTTAAAAACTTTCCCAAGACAAGATTGTTAAATGCCTTATTATTCTTCTTGCCCTGCTCCCCCCAGGCAGCTGTGCATACTTCTCCTTTTATTTGTTATATTGTAGATGCTCCTTCTGCCCTGTATGCTCTCAGTTTTTCTTTCTATCCAGGAAATGGTCTGGTAAGAGACAAAAATTATACAATGTTTTGCAAGATCAAGTGGAATAAGTGGTTTAGTAATTCCCTTTCTCATAATCTGACCCATAATGTGAAAATGAATGTTACTACTTAAAATCACCTTTTAAAAATAGTTATTGGCACAGCATGTAGCAAAACTA
This sequence comes from Bucorvus abyssinicus, assembly GCA_009769605.1. Taxonomy (NCBI): domain Eukaryota; kingdom Metazoa; phylum Chordata; class Aves; order Bucerotiformes; family Bucorvidae; genus Bucorvus; species Bucorvus abyssinicus. The sequence continues at coordinate 38,322,127 of CM020030.1, forward strand.
TTAGTCTCTTTTTGTTGTTGTTGTTAAGTGAACTACTGATGCAGGTTTTTGGAAAGAAATTAATTTCAAAACTGTTCTTGCGTATATTTTCAATATTGTACAAGATTAATTACATCAGAGTTTGGTTTTTAGGTCTTTGTTTCACATTTTTTTATTCTACATTTACAGGAAATTTTTCTATAGTAAATCATTTCTTGATTCACAGTCCAAAATTTTTGGGTTTAAGTGCAGATTTAAAGTACGGGATGCATTTAACAGCCTGGGCATGTAGGAGGGAAATTGAGCTAACTGGTTTTTTCCTTACTGTCTTCCTTTTTAAATGTCAAAATTGTGATACACACTAAACTCTTATTTAAAAGCGTGTCTAGTATATAATTCAATATCTTGCTATTAATTGTTTGATTGTTAGACTTCATAAGTTTATAAGCTGCTGAACTTAAAAATTTTGTCTTGTCAAAAAGTTGTTTGTAGTAGAAAACTTTAATTGTCCGTGAATCCACTAGCACAATGGAAGTACTTTAGCCTAAGAAACCATGTGGAAATACTAAAAATTGTTTTACAGCCTAGAACACCTCAGTTCATTGAGGAAGTGGATTTTGAGTCCCATCTTAAAAAACCAAAACAAACAAACCCCTAAAAAACCCCAACCCAGACTACTTTAAAATATTGATTTGCAAGTTAAAAGACCCTTTTAGACTTTATTGTCTACTGTCCCAGCATTATTTTGTCAAAGAAATAAATATTGTGACCCTGCAGTATTTATATTCTAAATAAACACTTGTGTGCTTGCTCACAGAGCGTACTTAAATACTTAAATATGCAAGGAAAACCTAAATATTGGGACTTCCCAGTGAAGTACATACTCATTTTGCCACACCGTTCCCACAGCATCAGCTTTTCTTGCCGGCCAGCTCAAGACAGTCTTCTAGAAATGATGTAGGATGTGTTGCTGCTTGACTTGCTATGGATTGCTACAAATTTTGGTGGGTTCTTCTTGTCTTCTTGACAGGCAGGAAAACACGAGGCCATTGTAAAAAATGTACATGATCTCCTTGCAAAATTAGCTTGGGATTTCTCTCCTGAACAGCTTGATCACCTCTTTGATTGTTTTAAGGTAACTATGCATGTTTTGACTGTATTCAGGAGATGGGTTGTGAAGTTGGATACAGATTTGTGACTTTAAACGTCTACTTTTTACTTCAGATATGAGCAGTTTCCCTGTGTTAAAAGACTTCTTAATGTATAGCGACAATAATACTAGTTTAGTTGACAGTTTTGTTTTCAGGATTTTAAATGCTTTTGGGTAGTGCACGTCTATTGAGGCCTGTAGTGTTAAAATGACATTTAACAGTCCTAGGAATATTTAATTTTTCAAATAAAAGAAGTTATTTATCGTAAATATATTTTCGCATTTTTTCCAAAACATTAAGTGATGGTGATTTAGTAAATAATGTTTTTATCCTAGCCATTAGAGCAGGTGTCATCAAGTCTACTGGGCATTACTACTTTTGATACTTAAGTAGAGGAGAACAAGGAATTCTGTTCCCTGCTCCCCCAACTTCCTCTTTATCGTGTAATAGTTTTTCTCTGGTTGACATAGATACAGAATGGAACAATCTCAGGAATATAGTCTTGAATGTTTATAAATATATAGATAGTGATTTGATTGAAATCACGAAACAACTTGTTCCTGGAAGTTTATGTTATTCACTGGCCTTTTATGTTTGCTAACATGAACATTTGTAGCTTCCAGTAGCAGTGCTGTCTGACTTGTTTTACTGTTTCACTTTTAGGAGATGATCTGCTGTACTAGAAAACACAAGTCAACTTTAGACTCTTGTTTTTAGATAAATACATTATAGTCACATTTTGGCTTACATAAAATTGGTGCTCTGATTAATGGGGGTACTCTGGTTTGGTGAATATGGGTCTAATGTTCTGTAATCCAGAAGCTGAACTAAATGCTCAGAAATTCTGTGTGTCTGAGCTTGAGAGAAGGTTCTGAAGTAATGCTATGCTGGAAACTTACTCAGAAAAAGGTTAACATAATGTAGAGGACATTTGTTTCAGTCAGATTCAGAGGCATAAGTGATACTAAAATTTTACTCATTTAGTGATTATAAGTTATTTAAGAAGTCTTTTAAGTATAAGCACAGCTGTTTTGAGAAAGTGTGTGCAAAAACATGAGTCCACGCTGTTTTGACTGTTGGTGAACTTTTCAATGGTAATGTTAACTGCTGCAAGCACACGTGATCTTTATTTAAAGATCCTTTTTATTTTTTTAAGCCTCAAGTTGAATAAACTGTAGCTGTGAATACTCAGAGCTATTCAGTGGTGTCTGACTTATGTAGTGATTGAATGCGCTGTTTATTTTAATGAAAGAAATTAATGTGGAAATTCTTTATATAGTCGCATCACTTTATTGATGCATCATTTGTTAATGGTGCAGATCATGTGTGGAATTAAAAAAAAGACTGGTTTTTGTATAAAATATTTTCTTAGGCAAGTTGGACAAATGCAAGTAAGAAACAGCGTGAGAAACTACTCGAGTTAATTCGACGTCTTGCAGAAGATGACAAGGATGGTGTGATGGCACACAAAGTGCTGAACCTTTTATGGAATTTGGCTCATAGTGATGATGTACCAGTTGATATCATGGACCAGGCTCTTAGTGCCCATATTAAAATCTTGGATTACAGCTGTTCACAGGTAGGTAATCTGGTATGTTCTATTGTGAAATCAGTCACTGACAGTTTCCTTCTGTGCCCCATGAAAAATTCAAGGGATTTAAGAAAAGTGGTTCTTATCATAGGTTGGTGTTATTCTACCAACATCCAGGTACTTTTAAAATGTTATAGGACAATATTTTAAATAACACAGTTCATACTTTAATTGGAGAGTGTGAAATACATCAATTTGCCTGTCTGGTTGCAACTGGTGACATACTGTAATGACCGCATTGGAGGAATTGGAAAAGAACCCTACCAAAGTAAATCAGGAGAGAGGAAAAGCAGCTCCCTTCTTGTCTTTGGGGTTTGTTTTTTGTGAACTCGATTGTGGCGATTTGTTTGTATGGGGTTGTTTGGTTTGTTTTTTTTTTTCCCAGTAAGTCCTTGTATGTCTTGTGTAATATTAGAAAAGACCTAGCAATAGACACCAAAAACTATTATATGCTCTCCTTCCCCACTCAAACTGTTGTGTAAGCCTGCTAGAACAAGAATTTATTGTGGTTTAAAATGAATTCATTATCTGTCTTAACAGCCACTGGCAGGTTTTGTTTTTAGAAACAGTTTCTCATTGTTTCTTGATACTTTATAGCAGTTTACTCTGAGAACCAGTGAGCAGAAATAAATGAAAGAAGGGTTTTCTTAGAAGTGCACCGAATGCTTGAGTGTTTGAAGGCAGAGAGTTTGTAATACACTAATACCTTCTGCCAACATGTACTGCTGCTCAGATACTTTTCTTATGCTTGTATGTTTCAGAACTCAATTGATCTAGTATTTGCCTGGCTTTATATGTTCTGTTCTATCTTGGAAACAAAATTAGGGAGTTATGATAGTTTCTGCAATATACTTAAATTTTGATTATAAATTCTTGTTCTTTAAGGATCGAGATACACAAAAGATCCAGTGGATAGACCGTTTTATAGAAGAGCTTCGCACAAATGACAAATGGGTCATTCCTGCACTGAAACAAATTAGAGAAATTTGCAGTTTGTTTGGTGAAGCACCACAAAACTTGAGGTAAGAATGGAATGCAAATAAAATATTGTCTGTTAAAAGTTGAATGGGTTGGAATGAGGCAAATTATTACTTTTTTTTATAAGAGGCGGGGGATGCTTAGGTAGAATCATAACCCATAGTTTAAGATGTTCTTGGGTTTGTTTTAATCTGTATAAATAGCCTCTAAAAATTCAGATGCCTAGGTTAAATATAAGAGCATTAACTGTTTCCCCAAACATACTTTTATTTGTTTTTGGATCGGTAGTCTGATTTATGGAAAATCTGGGTTTGTTTTTCTATTATCCATGGACTTGCCTGCCTAACAATGGAATTAGCTTACAAAGTATAAAGGTATTTTATGTGCATATATGTATGTCTGCACACATACGCACACAAGTGTACCCATCCCTATTCTTTGATGATAAATTTATACAGGTCATAAACATATACAGGTGTATAAACATATACTTGAAATCAAAGGTGACTTTTTTGTCTGGGAAAAAGTATCTACTGATTCTTTCTCATGAATGGAAGAGATTAGAAACGTGTTGGTTTGTTTTATTGGGTTTTCTTTGTTTTGTGGGGTTTGTTTTTGTTTGTTTTTAAAAGGAAGGAAAAAAGAAAAGCCATTGTCTCTTTGGACTTGTTAAAATGTACATGTTTGTTTTATCTTATATGTCTTTTCACTACAGAAACATCTGAGGTTCTGTGCCTCTTAAGTTTTTGTATCCATATCAGAATTTTCACAAACACCACAAAAATGTTGTTTGATTATCAGTGCTACATAATGTCTTTGTTATAATTCTTGTGCGCTGGTAAAATATTCAAATCAATGTTGCTATTACAGTCTGCTTACAAGAAGGATCACGGCAGGGAAAGCTGAAGAAAATAAGCCTTCAGTTTACATAATGCTATCTTCTTACTGATAACATTTTAAGGAGTTGCACTCGTGGCTTTTGGAGATTTCTTTATTCATTTGGTTTGCAACATCCTTCTCAATTTTCATAACATTTTAATCTTTTACAGTTTAACTTGAATGATTGTTGGAAGTTTTTTCAACAAAGTCACCAAGTTACCTGCTTATTAACAGATAAATCTGTTTTCTGTGTCTTAGAGTCCTTAGCCTTTACCATGCTGTAAGATGTAGGCAAGTAATTATTGAAGCAGAGCTCATTTGAAACACTGATTAGGTTTCTACTCTGAATTAATCTTGGAGGAACCTAACTTCTTTTGATTTTGGAAATTTAGGTTCCTTGTATGGTATACGTAGTTAGATTACTTGAATATCTGTCCTTTTTTTGTCAGATCATCTCTTCCATTCCTAAGGGAAGTCTGCATTGCAGTATGTAATAATACCTCATTTTTATGCAGAATTTGAAAACACGTGGCAGGAAAGTAAACTTTGAATTAAGGGTTTTAATCAAGGGACTTATAAAGACCTCTTCCAGAGAAGTCTGTTAACAAGATACTGTTAGGGGAGTTTTTTGGTCAGGTAGTGTTACTGCCTAAGTGACTGGGCAACCTAGTGAGTGAAAACAGCAGTTTGAGGTAATCAATGACTTCCCAGTCCTCTGAGTTTTTTTGGTAACTCTTTAACATTGATACAGTTTGGAAATTGTAATGTATGCATCCACTACCTGTTCCTATCAGCTTACCTTGCCTGACTTAAAACTTTAATATCTTCACATGCTTCTAAAATTTGGATCAAAACCAGATGAAAACAGATACTTGTGACAACTGCCTCAAACGCATTTCACAGAGCTTTCTGTGTGCAACACTAATCCCATAATCTATATACTGCTCTTCTGGGTGGTTCAGAAGGTTGGCACTGGCAGTTATAAGTTCGGTCTGGATCAACTAAAGCTGCTGATTCTTGGCAAAAATATATTATCTTCTGCCATTAGCACTGTAGAGATTCTTATTCTGAGGAGGATTTAATTGTTTCTAGTTATTCATGCAGATGAGCAATGTGACAACTTGGTTATACAATTGCTTTGGCAAACTTTAACTCATGACCACAAAGCAATGCTACATGTTTTGGGAAGTTTAGCTTAACCAGAATTGCAACAGCATTGAGAAAATAATTCTGTTTAGGTGCAAGGATTCTTACAAGTGCAAGTTACTAATATTTATTCCTCAACATGCTGACCTTTAGTGTACAAATAGTTAATCACTCTAATTTTTACTGTGTTGGCTGAGGGAGGTAGAGCCTCCTGTAGATAATTTCAGGTGCTTAAGTTTGACCTGTTCTACTCATGCAGTATAGGATTGCTCTCCTAAATTACTTGCCCAGAAGAAGAGCATTGAGAGGACCTTTTGTAAGAGTTCATGTGTTTTATTAGTGTTTTAAGGCAACAATGTCACTTTTCAGCCTAAATAGTAGAATTTGCTGAGTTCAGTCACTACTATTTGGACCTGTAGCATTTACTTTTAATGATACATAGCGTTTATTTGTTGATCTAGCAAAACAGCTCTCAACTTCAAAAGCTGAGTTACATGTGCTGTACTATGCTAAGCAAGTTATATGTGCAGATATTTTTTAAAAATCCATTTAAATTAAGATGTTTGCAATTTCGCCTTCATTACTTTGCCAGTATTTTTCTAACAAATAAGTAGGCATTCTACCTATGATGTGTCCTTTTTAGTATTTCCAAAGTACTTTGTCATCCATTTCAAAATGCTGATTTTTCCTCTTATATATTTGCTTTTGATAATCATTTAGTAGAAACACAATGAAAAGATGTTTTTTCCTATTAACTTTTTTTTATACTTACTTCAATTATTACTAAAGGAATATTTCCTAAGGGCAACATCGTCATATAGCCTAACCTCAGATGTTTAAGGAATAATTCTATAGTTGCATGTGGAGTATGCTTTAATTCTAGAAAACACACTAGAAAGACTTGTCAGATCAGCTTCTTTCTGTGCCTAAAGACTTCCCTTTGACTCCATCCTAGCAGATGATCAAGATAACATCTTAAATGTTGCTCACAAAGTTTGTAGCAACTCAGAGCTCCTAACTCTAGTTATTGCAGTTATTCAACTTTTAGACATAGTTGCTAACCAAGGTGTAATATACCCTGACTTGCTTCCATTTGTTTCCTGTAGTTGCTTCATCATGTATATTTCCCAAATAGTCCATGTTCTTCCTTACTGTTATCCTTTGTAAATGCATCTCTCTACCTAGAGGTACCATATTGCGTAGCTGCTAAAATAGAGACATTGACTGTTTTGCTCTTTTTGCTGCTGGTTTGTGCTGAGCAAGGAGGGGTGGTGGAGATGGAATGAAGTGTAATGGAAAAGTTTCTGAAAGTGAAAGCAGAGGATGTTCTTTCTGGGTATATGAAGTCTTGTGTGTTTTCTTCCTTCATGCTTCTATCCATTTTGTTTTCCATTTTGTTTTCTTGCCAGCAAATGTCTGGGTCTTTTTTTTTTAAAAAAAAAAAAAACAAACAATAGTTTGTGTTTTAAGTGCCTCTGTCAAGCTGTTCTGGAGAGCTCTGCTTATTACAAAATTTAATCTTCTGAAGACCTCTGTGCTTAACTGGCCAAATTCTGTTGGTTGCGGATAACAAAATGGTTGGAAGGATGTTGATGGCTTCTGTCTTTTAAACCCAAATAGACAGTGATCTTTGGCCCAATGAATCAGTTTATCTGTTGTTGTTACATCCGCAGTGGTTATCAGCTGCGAGATCTTCATCAGGTGATGCTGGAACTGGGTTTTTTTTTACCTTCTCTACTGTTCTCAGAAGGTGTGGCAATACTGTAGATTGCTATAAGTCATGTAGTATGGAGACCTTGTTTCCTAGGAAGGATAAGAATTCCTAACTGTAATCCATTCCATAGGTCTGCTTTCCTAAGTGTTGAAGGAAAGGAAAACAGTTCTGAAATCACATTTATATTGCTTCAAGGCAGGCTATGGGATGAGCTGAGTGGCAATACAATGAGAAATGCCTCTCCTCCCACCTCCTGCCCTGTTTTGTTTTGTTTTTGTTTTTTTCTTCCTCTCTTTACTGTGGAAGAGCAGCACAAGTTTGCGTTGATTATGCAGCCAAGATCAGTGCTCTGATCTACAGAAGTTGAAACATTTTGAGACTGTTCTGCAGGGATGATTAGTCCCTAAGTTCTAGAATTTTATAAAGTTCATCGCATGTGGGTTTTGGACCCAAGCTCTGTTTTTCCTCTTGCAGTTTGCTTTTGCAATCTAAATATTTCTAGTATTTAAGAGCAGCATTTTTGGTCAGATCTTGACAGTAGAGTTAAATTATAATTAATTATTTATTTGGGGTATTTCTTTTCTTGAACTTTTATGTTTTTTCTTAGACTACATGCTCTTGTGTAACTGCTTTTTTATGTTTGTACCAACTTTTTTTCAGAGAGATACTGTTAGAGGAAAACAAAAAAAATGCAGAATTGTGCAAGGTTTTTTTAAGTGTTGGAAGAATTGGCATAATTATTGGCTAGTGTTCTTTCACTATTTTTTAAGACTTTCATGTTGGAGATTGACCTTGTCCTAGTGTTTTAATATTAAATTTAGAAAAAAATACTAGATGGGTGTGGGAGAAACTGTGGTTGTGCATATTGTAGTTATACTACAGTTGAGGATCTCTTTCTTTGCTATGAAGTTTGTGGGCCAGTATTTCTATTCCTATCTTGCTGCAGGTATTCTCCCTCCAGCATACTGAACTACTCAGATTGCTTTGATATTTTTCATGCCAACTGTAACTGCATAATTCTCATAAATTAACTACTTTTAATAACTGGTAAAAACTGTCGATGTATCAGAAGAAAAAAGAAAAATATTGTCAGAGACTTAATGTGCTTTGTATAGGAGATCTTCTAGGACAATTTGGAACTTGCATCAAAGATGAATTTCTTAAATTGATTTCTGAACCATTAGGCACAAGATTTCTCCACTTTTCTTATAACACTCGTATTTTAATTTCAGTCAAACTCAGCGAAGTCCCCATGTGTTTTACCGACATGACTTAATCAATCAGCTTCAGCACAATCATGCCCTAGTTACGTTGGTCGCAGAAAATCTCTCTGCCTATATGGAAAGCATGAGGCAGTATGCTAAAGGTAAGTTTTTTAAAAAAAAAATTGCCTCATAAATAGGGTTTATGAAAACTCCAGTTGAAAATGGAGTTAAATGCAAATTCTCATAATGAAATATTAAGCTTACTTGTTTAATTTTTGAGCATCTGTGGTATTGATAGACTTTGTGGTGTTTCATTGGGCAAGAAAAGCTACAAAATGTAGACATTTTGTTTCATAAAGGAAAAACTGGTGTGTTTTACAGCAGAATATGGGGAAGTGGCAGCTCTTATTTATCTATGGATTGATAAACATCATCTTGTCCTACTTAGGCGAGGGTAGATATTTTTGTGGAAAGTCCTAATAATAATCTTGGATTTTGTCCCACTTCTAGTTTTGATTGGCTCCTTTGAGAAGTTTTTTAATCACCTCTATTTGAAGTCAGTGTTTGGAATTTGTCAGGGAGGACTTTAAACCACAGGGATACCGTTTGTTTTTACCACGCAATTCCCATTTCTGTTTCTCACTGCATTTGTTATCAGCAACCCTTTGGCAGCACATCGTGCTAGTATTTATATATTTCAGGCTAAATTCAACCCTTCACTGATGAGTTTACACTCTTATTCTGGATTAGATTTCTAGCTACTGAGGTGGAAATAGGGAAACAAGGGAGAATGGTGGACTAGGAAAAGACTTGTTGCAGTAGACCACAGTATTTTATATACTGAATTAAGCCGACAGAAGTGAGAGGAGGAGATTTATGCACACCTCCCATCTAGTACCAACTGGAACTAGGGACCAGCCTACTCTGACATAATAACACCCTGCCAGCCTTCCAGTTACATCTCAAAAATGACACAGTGTGTTACAAAGGAATTCAATGTAGATTGTGCAGAGAGGATGGGATATTTGCGCATTGTAAAGTGTGTGTGTCTTCCAGTGCTTGAGTAAGCACCTAGACGCCTTTAATTTTGGCATTCATTTAACTTTGGAGTACTTGATGAAAGATATCCGAAATATGTCCTTGAAGACTTGTTTGAATGGTGGTGCTGTATGAAGATGATCGGTTCAGCCATATATAGGTCAATGAGAATGACATTTAAGCTAAATCTGCATTAAGTTCCTTAATTAATGATAGCATTGCACTAATTAATGTTAGAATAGTACTAAATGCTTTATTCTCTTCTCAAGCCATACTGTCTTAGGCTTAGTCTTCTCCAGGAGAGTGGAATAGAAAAAGTATTATTTCATGTACTTTCTGTAAGCTGTTGGAGTGCTCTTAAACTTTGCTGAAGTGATGCAAAAATGTAATTTTATTTATAATGAACTTTGCATCTTAACTGTATGGAGAGCTGAGAATCTACGATTCTCTCTTGGACTTTGGCCGACTTGAAACCTGGGGTTTGGCCACAGGATTGAGAAGGAAACATAATCAACAACTATATTCTAATGTTTTCTTTGTCCAAAATTAGCCTACACATACTCTTAATGTATGAACCTATTATTCATTAATTTCAGTTAGTTTTGAACTCCGAAGCCAGAACGTCATTTTTGACATGGTTTGCCTATCAAATTGTGATTTTGGCAGAAAAATCAAGCTGATGTCTTGCACGATTCTTTTCTTGTGCTAAAGAACAGGTCCCATTGCCCTGCCCCTCCTCAGCTAAAAAGCAGTAATACAATAATTTCGGCACAATGGGGACTGAAGTGTGCAAATAATTAAAAAGGAATCTAATTGCAAAGCAATTAAATTCAGAACTTCTACTTGTTTGTATCAGAGTACAAACCAAATGAACAATACTGTGGATTTTTTTACTGGATGCTTTATTACATGATTAAGGGCAGACAGAAAACATATGCTAATGTTCCAGATACTGTAATTCACGGTTCTTGTGCAACTTCTCTTCCATTTTCAGTTTTAAATACTAAACAGAGCAGAACATAGAAAACATCGGGGGGAAAAAAATCCAGTTGCCCACAGATATTTGGCAGTTAATGCCACAATTACTGTAATTTGTGATTTCCCCCCCCCCCCCCCCCCCCCCCGAATTAGTTTTGAATTTGCCATATTTTGAAGGCTTCCATTGTTGTGTTCTGTGGTGGAGAACAGTGTTCCTATTCTCCTATTATTCACTAATGCATATTCTTTTCTATCATACTCTCTTTATATGTTTGCCTTGTTAAGGTTAAAGAAAAGCCTTCAGAAATTTTTTCTGTGATCGATGACTTTCTCTTCTACTGAACTATCCTTTCCTATGAAGCAAACAGCTGTTTTTTAAACAAATTATTATGCAGGTAGAAGTTTGACTTCTTGCCTCGTTTTCAAATTACTCAACTTCTGTAAAGCTTGTCTGTATTACAGGCATTTGTTTTTTGTGCTGGGAAACTTGCAGTAAATAAAGTTGTTGTATTCTTGCCTCTGAGTGACCTCAAGTGTATAGCTACTTATGAAGGTGTTAAAGAACTGGAGTTGTGATTTCCTCTGGAGAGGAAAAACCCTAAAAACGGAAAACTGAAATTTTTGTATCCTTTTATCTTAACTGACTTCTGAGTTCAAACCGACTACCTGAAATAAGGAAAAATTTATTTGAATAAGGAAAATGCAGGTTATTAATGGTTCTGTAATACTTCCATTATACTGAACGGTGAGCACATTTATCTGCACATAATTGTTGATTTGATTATAGACCTCGGCAGTGTTTGCCTATACCCATTTTAATTTAGGATGAAATATTAACTGCTAGCAGGCAGCTGAAAATTATTTTCATACACCTTATTGGAAATTTATTGGAGTTTGAGTGGTTTTAATTCTATTTAGACTAACAAGTCTTCAAACATGTCCCGTCTTTTAGAGTCAACATGTCTTTTCTGAATGTATTGTGTAATAAAACTTCTTATATTTGCAGAGCATGGTGAATATGATCCTCAAACTGTAAGACCAGGAAGCAGATACAGTCATGTGCAGGAAGTACAGGAGCGACTTAACTTCTTACGGTTAGTTTTAACTTGAACGTTGTTTAACTTCTGTGAGAATACTTTAAAGAAAAGAACAACATTGGTATCTCTTATCTAGCTTGAAGTTGCTGTGTTAACTTCTTCCAAAACTCAGATGCAAAAATAAACCACATGTTTTTGGTTTGGTGGTTTGTTTTTGTTTTTTCCCCAGAGGGCTTCTGTGTTAGTATTGGAATATTCAAATAAAGTCTTCTAGGATCTTTGCAGTCCAAGGCTCTGTTTCTGCACTAAGACTTGTATGGGCTTTTTTTGTCCGTGTGCAGAACTCTACTGACTTGAATACAGTGTGCATGCGGATACAGTTACATACATATTGGGGTAACTTAGCTGACATTTTAAAATATTCCATGTAGGGTTACGTCCATGTGTCCTTATTTGTTGTACAACACCAAATTTAAACCTGTGATTGTAAACTGACATGTACTTTTGTCAGACATTGATGTTAGGTTGTCAACAACTGAGCTTTAGAAAGAGTTTGGAATAAAAAATTATTTGCATGACTTTTGACTTGACCAGCTGCTGTTTGAGTAAAATAAGAAAACAAAGGATCTCTGCTCATCACAGAGCTGCAGTATGTTGATGATTTTTAGGCTGTGTAAGAGTTAAACAACTGTTTAATGAAACTACACAATAGCATATGGATAGCAGTCTGAATTTATGACTATGCGTGTTTAAAAAATTTGACTTCCTTAAATTTAAGTTCACTACTTGTTAATGTAAAGGAATTACTTAAGTCACATGACTGTCAAATTTAAAATATGTAGGTAGCAATTTCTGAAAAGCAGTGCCATAATGTAGTCCCTGATTTCTTCTACATAGAAGAGATTTTGAATCACAAAAATTATTCTGAAGAACTTTGATTATCATGTGTTCCTCCTGAAACATTCTTAGTGTTAGCTTTCAGAATTGAAGTTCTTAATTCTTTAATAATAATTTAACACAAATCTTAAAGGAAAAACTTCCAGTTCATTGACTTCTGCTTCTAACTCTGTTCCCTAGAACTGATATTTTATTTTGTGATTTTGCTAAAAGGGACTACTAAAACACAGTGAATGATTGCAGAAGTAATTTCATCTCTTAGTTTAAAAGTCAGGTCTCAATATAGTAGTTTACATTAGGAGATGTGCATTTCTTTGAATATAATGTGTAAACAATGCTTGGTATTTTTGTATAAAATATTTTATGCTGAATTTTCCTTTTTTGTTTGGACTGTAAGGTCCTTGATTCGTTCAAACTTACTGAGAAATTGTGGGGCTAATTATGAATGGCCTGATAACGTAAATAAAGTTTTCAGGGTTGTACTTGTAATATGTACATGTATAATATGCATATTCGCCTTTTTGCCTGTACTATTTAATGATTTGTAACTCTAGATGTCTGTTAGACAGTGCTGTTAATTGTCTCTTTGTTTTGCTCAAGATTTTTATTGAAGGATGGTCAGCTGTGGCTCTGTGCCCCTCAGGCGAAGCAAATATGGAAGTGTTTAGCTGAAAATGCGGTTTATCTTTGTGATCGCGAAGCCTGTTTTAAATGGTATTCCAAACTAATGGGGGATGAACCAGACTTAGACCCTGACATTAATAAGGACTTCTTTGAAAATAATGTGCTTCAGCTGGATCCTTCCCTATTAACAGAAAATGGAATGAAATGTTTTGAACGTTTCTTCAAAGCTGTGAACTGTCGAGAAGGAAAGCTAGTAGCAAAGAGACGAGCCTATATGATGGATGATCTTGAATTAATAGGATTAGACTACCTTTGGAGGGTGAGTTACATGGAGGAAACATCTGAAAGATTAACTACTAGGTTTTTCTCAGTCTCTTTTTATACTTTGAAGGAATGTGTGATTTATTAGTTATAGGCTGAAATTACAAAAAGCTACATTTTCAAACTAAATGCATGGATATTGGCTCTACTGTCTTCCCAGCAAGTATGAAAGTTGGTGATTTTGCAGGCTAATGTTTAGTGGAAAGTTATTTGAAACATCAAGTATATTTGTGTATACACATGAGATTAAAAATTTGCGAATACTGTTGAAGAAGAGAGGATTGTTCCAGGTGAATTATCTGTAGGTTTTTCTCTCTGACACGCACATTAGAATTAAACTTTGTTTTGTGCATTCCATAAGCTAGTTCATGTCATTCAGTATGGTAAACTGAACTGATTCTAGATTAGACCAAGCAATCGCTGGACTGGTTCTTTGTCTGATATCCACAACCTTTTTCCTAAATGTGGTTGTAGTTTTTCAATAGGAAGATTGTAGCTTTCTGAAGCTTGCCAAATCTACTGGTGAAGAAATCAGTATCTAATTTGATACTTAATTTTTTCAGATTGTTTCTAGTTTTCAAGAGCTGCATTAGAACCCACAGTAGCTCACTGTGTCATGATAATCATGGCTGTGTCTTGTAAAACGTGCCGTATATAAAGGTGCAGTCTTCAGTAATTTGGTTGTGGCTTGTTGAAGGTATTTTAATCACAGTGATAATAGTTAAAACCAAAGTAGATCACAATTTTTATACAAATAAGTTTTCACACAGTGTTTGCATACAGAGTGCCCACATAATGCTAGCATGTGTTAGTTGTGGGATCAGCTTACTTGGATCTGCCCTGCCACTTGGCAGCAAGACAGAATTCATGAAGCTTCAGCATGGTATCCTGCAGGGGTTGTCTATAATGACTGCTTTCAGACCTGGTGGCTAGTAATTAATTTGCCTGTCCCTCTTTCACCCACTCACAGCCATTTAAATATTTTAAAATTCTGTTTTTAAATCGTTGGTGATATAGATAGTTAAAGCATCTGAAAAAATAGTTGTCCTACTCTCTGCAGCTAGTGAAAATGGAAATGTAATGTGAAGTTGAATATGTAAACACTACTTTTATTCTGTTTATAAAGCATTGGCTTTTTTTGCTAACTCTGAACTCCTTTGAAGTAGTTAATTCTTAATTTTGACTCTTATAATTTAGTTGTATTGATTGTTTTTTGTAACTAAGCATTTTAATCACTTTCACCTCAAAATAACTTGATATACTGTTGTGACAGTATACTTACATAGTACTTTGGTTTTAATTTTATACTGGAAAGTTTTAAGGTATTCTAATGATTTTTTTGTTGTTATGCTAGGTTGTGATTCAGGGAAATGATGACATCGCAAACAGAGCAATAGATCTTCTTAAAGAGATATATACTAATCTTGGCCCAAGGTTACAAGTTAATCAGGTAAAAAGCCAAACAAGCAACAAGAAAACTGGAATATAATATGATAGAAAAACAGCGATAAAATTCAGTTTGGTGATATTTTGATATTCAAAAACTTTGAAAACAGACAATGTTTTTTATGTTTTGGAGAGTATACTCCTGAGTCCAGCCATCAGGTTCTGGTCAGATGCAGAATTAGAAGTTTTTTTCTGATATTTGCAGACTAAATTTTTCATATTAAGTTGTTCTGTCATATTTGCTCTTTCTACTGATTAAACAGTTCATGTCATATACTTAGGTAAGCCTTATGTTGAACTTCCAGTTGTGTGCTAAATGTCCACTGGATGGGTCTGTTAAGTGTTTTCACAAACTAATCTAATCTTTTTTTATGTCATGTCCTTTACAGAGGGTCTCAGTTTCCATATAATGGTCAAGCTGGGCTCTACCAAATCAGTTATTATCTCCTTATGTTAATATTTGCTGGGAACTACATTTCAGTGGACAGAGAGATAATGAGTTTTCAAAAGATCAGAGTGAACTGTTGGGATTTTAAAAATTTGGGGAGCAATATTGTCCTCCAGACAATCTCCAGTTGGTAGCTTGCCAGTTGTATTTCTTAAAACTCCAATTTTCATACTTAGCCTCAAAAACACTTTTACAGTCTTCAGAGCTGCCAGTCTGCTAGATGCAGCACAGCTGCTCTAGGTGGTGGCGCATTTACAGCCATCCAAGCTATATCCTACTGTAGTGGCAGATGGACTGTATGCTTCTTTCTTGCCTGTAAGTCTGAGCTTACTAAGCATGCATAGATCTGTCCATCTGCACGTGGTTAGATCTGACACTTTGAGAAAGTGTAGGATTTACTTAACGTGCACACAAGTATTTTGTTTCAGTATGCTGAGAACTCTTCAATTTCTGAGCTGCCTCAAAGAAAGGGGCTGCTGGTCTGTGGTTCACTGCCATAGCTGTGACTGTTAATGTTTCTGTTGCAAGCTCTTACCTGGAACACCGCAAACTTTTTACAGTGATAATATAGGTTATATGTCATTCTAGGTCAGGAGCAAGGAAGTGTTAGATATCAGGCAGAAGGAGGAGATTTGCTGCAGCTGCCACTATACTGAATCTAGCTCAAAATCCATTTCTGAAAACAGTGCATCTGGAACTGGGTTATGTGATTGGAGGAAGGGGCGAGGGAGGCAGGGGGCATAGTTCTGGTGGTCTGTAAATGTTGTCTGTTTACTCTTACTGTAAAGTAAGTTACAATTTAGTGTTCTCTGTGCAAACTTCCACTTCTGTTTAAGTGCAGATTTGCACTGCACAGATACAGCTACTGATGACAGGCAAAATTTTTGAAGCTCACACTAAACTACAGCAATTTATCAATGGAAGTTTTTTCTAAAGTGGAATAAAACAGCTTTGTAGAGTAATTTACCTGGTTTTGTTTTGGTTTGGTTCGTGTGTTTTGGTTTCTTTTTAACTTCCACCACTTGCTTATCCTGCTGAAAAGATGGTTTTTAATATTTCTTGTAATTCCATCAATATTTTAATGTAATTAGGTAGTGATTCATGAAGACTTCATTCAGTCCTGTTTTGATCGTCTAAAAGCCTCCTATGATACATTATGTGTGTTGGATGGAGATAAAGACAGTATCAATTGTGCAAGACAAGAAGCAATACGAATGGTGAGAGTGTTGACCGTTTTAAGAGAGTATATTAATGAATGTGACAGTGATTACCATGAAGAGAGAACTATTCTACCTATGTCAAGGTATGTGTGAAAATCTTTGTGATTTTTATGTTCTGAAGAGTTTCTATTCAGGGAATGTATTTATAGAATTTCAAAATTCTGTTTTCTTTGCTAGTACATGAAAGTCTGATCTGTAGTAAAAAAAAAGATAATTTGAAAAATTGGTCAAATACAAGCATCTACAAAAGGGAGAACTGACCTAAGAATAAACTTGTTTCTGGTGTTTTGTACTATAACTAGCACAATGTACCTTGTAGATTGTTTTGGAATTTTTTTTGGAGGTTTTTTCCCCAGATAATTACTTAAAAGCAATACCATTCTTTAAGTTAGCATGGGCAAAGCTGTTTTTTCATAGTCCTATCGTACAAAAACCATATTGTTAATGTATAGCTTCATCTTTCGGAGTTGTTAACAAAGCTGCAAATCTTTGCAATATTTAATTTAGAATTATCTCTAAGTGAAATGCTCTGTGTAAGTTCCTCATAAAAAGGAGAAGAAGAGATCAGCTCTTAGAAGTATATTCACTTTCTTTACACCTTCGTTCTTCTTATGCTTGTCCTTGAGTAAAAATTTTGCTTAAATCCTAGCTGCTCCTTCATTAACTGTCTTTGGTACAAAGAAAAAGGAAACACTTAAGTTCAGTGCTGTGTACATGTTTTCAGAAAAAAAATACTGTATTTCCTGAGAGAGGACGGCAGAGCAGAAAGCTGTTTAAATATTCTAGTGTTAGTAGCTGCTTTCTGTGGGAAGAAAGTTTCTAAAATACATAAGGCATACACTGAGATTGCAATGGATTTATGGTGCAGCTAACACATTTTTATACATGGTGGGGGTTTGTCCTCCCCTTATTTTAGATTTTCTTGTCAAAAAGGGCATTTAAGAGACTGCAGTTTCTTCATGCAGTGTCAGTAATTTGCAGCGTTCCTCATTTTTATTGTGTATATTGATTGATTAGTCCTGACTAAGTTCTCCTCTTGATTGTGGGTGCATTTTTTTTTTATATAGGCTGCTTATTTAATTAGACATAACTTTTTCACAGGTCTTGCTAGCAAGGAGCTTTCGTGAGGAATTTTTGCCTTCTTTTGTTGCACAGGATTAGTGCAACAAAAGGGTTGGGCTTATCTGGGCACATCTTTCTTAATGAGTTCCCTGACATTGTGCAAAGTGGGATCACTGCTAATGTGAAAATGTTTCTTCCTTTTTTGACCTCTTCAAAAATTTTTTTTTTAAAGCATTCAGATATTTTAAATTGGAATTCTAATATCAAACTTTTAACAGCTTTTGACAGAGGCATTAAAACTTGGTGACCTGATGGCTTTTTCTGATTTTGTTAAAAGAGCAAAAATAAGTTGCCAGTCTGAGCTTTGTTTTCACATTTTGATCAGGAAATTACAAGCCAGAGAAAAGATCTAAAACTTCATAAGGGACTTCTAAAAATTCTGTCAGTGTTCCTAACCTGACTGTAAAGTTGGCCATATATTCAATGCACTTGTGTGGAGTCTAGCTTCTTGAAAGTTTCTGTTTATGTTATGCTTGCATAGTTGCTGGGGCTTTCACGTCCTGGAGTATATCACCATATGTAAAGATTTGATATTGAAATATCTGTAACACAAAATAGAGCAGGAAAAGTAATCTGTTTCATGAGGGCAAAAAAACTCCAGTCGTTTTTTTTTTTTATTATTATTTTCAGAGCTTTCCGTGGGAAACATATCACACTGGTAGTTCGTTTTCCAAACCAAGGCCGGCAGGTGGAGGATTTGGATATTTGGTCTCATACAAATGACACAATTGGCCAAGTACGACGTTGTATTCTCAATCGTATTAAAGCCAATAGTGCGCACACAAAAGTAGAACTGTTCATTGGTGGTGAGCTGGTGGACCCTGCAGATGACAGAAAATTAATTGGACAGCTGAATCTCAAAGACAAAACGGTAAGTGTTACTGGGTGAATATTTATGTCAATTCAGATGTCGCTTCACTTCTATAACTGCTTGAAAAATACCATGGATGGGATCACTTATTCTTGTAAAATATTTCCATTCCTCCTCCTTGTATTATGCCATTAACATTATATCAGATTTTTATGTAGTAAAGAATTTTCATTTTTGCGTAGTATTAAAGCTGTGATTGTGGTTTGTTTTTTTTTTTTCCCCAGCTAATTACAGCTAAGCTTACACAGATAAATTCTAATATGCCCTCAAGTCCAGATAGTTCTTCTGACTCTTCAACTGGTTCTCCGGGCAACCATGGCAATCACTACAGTGATGGGCCAAATCCAGAAGTTGAAAGCTGTTTGCCTGGAGTGGTAAGCAGATTCTGAAATGAATGATTTAAAAAGCATTTTTTCCCTATACTTTGTCTTTAATGATTTTTATTTTCTTATTTTAAGATCATGTCATTGCATCCGCGATACATCTCCTTTCTTTGGCAAGTTGCAGACTTAGGCAGTAGCCTAAATATGCCACCGCTTAGAGATGGAGCACGTGTTCTTATGAAGCTTATGCCACCAGGTAAAACTTAGTTTTATCTGGTTTTATCTTGTAATATCCTGTATCATAATATATCGCCTGTTGCATAAAAATGAAGACAGGGGAGTATTTTCCACTTTCTGGTAACTTATTTATACTGTAATTCATGACACTTATCCTAATTATTACTGTAAATTTATTTCCCAAATAGTTTTCTCCTGTCTGTCGTACAAAGTTGGGTGGTTTGCAGTTGGTACTGGGTTTCAGTGCCATGGTGCAGTTCAGTGCAGTGAAAATGAGAAGCCGCCTTGTAGTTTGAAGTGGTTTTGTAGCACTAGTTTTTTAACAGGTCACTTTTGTACTGACAGAAATAATCATTGCAGAACACTTCATAGTCTGATCTTGTCTGTCGGTTACACTTTTTGCAACTCCTCTGATACACTTAATTTTTCAGATTTATCATTGTAAATAATACTGGCTTGTTCTAGAGTAGTCTTGCTACAAAATGTTTTTAAGTTGTGGGTTTTTTTTTTTTTTCAGATAACACTACAGTTGAGAAACTAAGAGCTATTTGTTTAGACCATGCAAAACTTGGGGAAAGCAGCCTTAGTCCATCCCTTGACTCTCTGTTCTTTGGTCCTTCTGCCTCACAAGTGCTGTATCTAACAGAGGTTTGTGATGCTTTGTCTGTTATTTAAAAATCTTCAACTCTCTTTTTCTGTAACATTATGGAAACCTGAGATGAAATTCTGGTTTGAGTTTAACAATTGAAAATACTTAACAATTTACTGGGATAAACTGGTATTATGGCCGATGACATCAAAGCGTTGATTAAGTAGTATTTCCGACATAGTCTTGTGTTCAATCATCCATATTCAGGCTAGTGTATTTCTATCATGTAACTCTGTGGTTTTTTCTACAGGTAGTTTATGCCTTGTTAATGCCTGCCAGTGCACCTCTGGGAGAAGATGCCAGTGACTTCCAATACAACTTCTTAAAAAGTGGTGGTTTGCCTCTTGTATTGAGCATGCTGACAAGAAATAACTTCCTGCCAAATGCAGATATGGAAACTCGAAGGGGTGCCTACCTTAACGCTCTAAAAATAGCCAAATTGTTACTAACAGCAATTGGATATGGCCATGTTCGAGCTGTGGCAGAAGCTTGTCAGCCAGTTGTGGAAGGCACAAGTACAGTTTCACCGGTAATATAAACCTTCCTTGCTGCAAATAGCAATGTACTGTGATTTTTATATTGTCTGCAGCAGCATCTATCTACTCTCCACTGACAGTCTCTTTAAGTGAGTTGCATATCAAGAACTCATGGTAATTTCACCTAATGTCTGATGATTCTAAAAAAGAGAGAACTTCTTTCTTTCTGACTGTGGAAAAGTCAGGTGTGAGATCCACTTGCTCTGTATATAATTTTCAATGGTTTGCATGATTGTCAGTACAGGTAACTTTCCTTAACATCTATCCTATAAATGCAAATTCTGATGATTTTGAGCTTTTGAGTCTATTGAAGAATGTGCCTCTGAATTTCTTGTATTCTCCTATTTATGATTAGAGTATAAAACAACAGAACTGACGTTGAGTCATGCCAGCCCTTTTTCTACACAAAAATAAGTCCTTAGCTTGCTAGATTCCTAGATTCAGTCCATTGCTTGTAGAAAATTCTTGCAGAGAATGCAAAGTTAGGTGTTGATAGTTGAAAGATGTCCTACCCTAAGATTTGAATTTCAGAGTTGGAAAGGGAAAGTGTAAAACAAGTATTCTGAACTGTGATCTCACATGTCTATAGTAGTAGATTTTATGCATGTTTAATATGGCTAGTTAGTTTTTCTACATCTGGACGAATATGTTGTGGGTCAAGATTGTATTTCTCCCCTCTTACAATAGGTGTACAGCATAGAGAACAAAAATTAAAATTTGCTGCTGTCCTTCCTGGACATTTGCTTCCAGGTATTCCAGCACTTTTTGTGTGGTTGTTTTTTTTTTCCTTTGTAAGGTTCTGTCTTGAATAGTTACTTGAGCTTTCAACTTATACTCAAGAATACATAGAGGGCCCCACTTCAGAGTCCTTTCTTCCAGAATATTTACTAAGATCCACATCTGAAGCAGAGAAGTACATTCCCCTTAAGTCTGAAATATTAATAGCTGTTCTGGTTATCTGCATCTGTTGTAAGATACCCAGTTCATTCTTTTTCAGGGAAGACTCTTGAAAATTACAAAGAGGTGAAGATCATCCCTTTTCAGGTCTCATGTTAGAATACAGTAGAAACATCTTAAAGCAAAGATGTTTGCCACCCTATCCTTCACCTGTTTTAAAATTTTTTTTTTAAATTTTACTGCCCTATTTTCTTATGATTATTCAAAAAGCAGTTTCAAACACAGATAACGTCAGTTGAGTCTTGAAGAACTCTTTGAAACAGTCTTGAAGTACTGTTTGAAACAGATTTATGCTGACCACTGAGGAGGTAGTAACATTTGTCTGTGACTGCTCACATTCCCTATTTAGTGTTCCAGACATCTAACTTCATTATTAGCTGATTTGTTGGAAAAAACAGTTATTCTTTCTGTCATTGTCATCCTGTTTGAAGGCCTTTGATCTTGATACTTATTATTGCTGCAGCACCAGTAAGCTTACACCTTGGAATAGAGGTGAGATTTGTAAATACTTTTGATCTATCTTACCTAAAGCATAAGTACCGAAGCGTAACTTTTTCTGCCTTGGCTTTCCATTAGTAATGTGTCTGCGGTCTTCCAGTCTTCCATAGACTTCTGCTGTCTATGCTCAAACCAATACAGAAAAGAAAAAAACCTTGTTTTGCTGCAGTTTCTGTTGTGAAAGTATGATGAAGAACAGCAGGGATAATTCAGAACAGAATTCTTCAATAGTGCTCTAACTCAAATGTTTAAAATGCACATAACTATAATGAACACTGCAACCATGTCTGTTGGACACTATTAGCTAATCCAGAGGGAGACCTGTTGTTTTAGCAAGCCCTTTCTTTCCTACATCAACAGAAAGGGAAGGAGGCATTCTAATTCTAAACATTCTGTTAACTTGAAATAATCTGTTCAGTAAACAAATGCCCAAACCTAAGTAGTTTTGAGCAAGTGCCTCTCCTCTTGTACTCTGTGGTTGTATACTGTATCATACAGTGTCTTCAGATGTGATGGTACGTATTTGAAATTGAGGGGGCTTATTTTTCTTGGTGTTTGCAGTTTCTGTAAGTAGTTTTCCTTCCAAGGTCTTACCTACTTCTACAAAACCTTTGCAAGTAACTTTAGATTTTCATATCTCCTTGCTTTCTTTTTTCCACGTAAAAATAAGTGTAAGAAATACTTTCTTCCAGATAAACCAGACTACACATGACCAGGCAGTGGTGCTACAAAATGCCCTACAAAACATTCCCAATCCGACTTCAGAATGCATGCTAAGAAATGTAGCAATACGTCTTGCACAGCAAATATCTGATGAGGTTAGTGAATTCCTTTCTGTATCGCCTTTTTTTTCCTGTAGTAGCCTTTTTTTTCCTAAATCCTTAAATTCATTACTCTGATTTTCTTTTTAAAACATCGTGGAACATTTTGGGTAATGTTCATATGGTTTGTAAGCTGTTTAATTAATTAAAAGTATTTAATGAGTTGTTTCCATATGCAATTATGAAATTCAGTGTCTGATAGGATAAAGAGTGTACTGGGCAGGTTGTGTACAATCACTCTTTAATGGACTGTAAATATTGTTACACTTAGATTAGAAATTTGATGTAATAGACTTAAAGTAGTTAATGGGTATTCTGAAAACATTCTTGTGACACTTTCTTCTTTTTCTGGTCTTTTATGTTTTGGTTTCTGAATAGCATTCTCTTCCTGAAGAGAAAAATGCAGAAAGGGGGAGGGACTTTTAAAATCTTGCACCTGATTTTTAAATGCTGAAAGAGAAAAGTCTCAAACTGTTCTCAGTGTATCTTTATATATTGAAAATGCATTAATGAGAAGCAAAAAATTGGATTTTGGAGCTTAGTGAGGTTAAATAATGTGCTTTGCAAATACAGGAGACTTATCTGTATTGGTATATCCAAACGCCATTTGGTTTTGGGGTTATGAATCATGTGAGTGCATACATTAGTGAATTCTGCTGAATTCAGCAGAAACTGAAATGGGAACTACTGCAACTTTCTCTTCCATGGTGAATCAGGATCCCTCTGTTTCCAGTGTGGAAGCAGAGAATATTGTTTTTCTATACTGTATGGAAACTCTGCAAAGCTATCTCCAAAACATTTCTGAGCTATCTGAAGTGACCTAGTGTTGCCGTCTTAATGTTGAAAAGATGAACAAAGAGTGGTGTCTAAAGAAAGCACAGTGTACTAGACTGCAAGACTGAACCATCTGCCTGCCATTACTGGTGGTATTGAATCCATAGGTGATTGTATGTGTAAAATCAGCTAGTTGAACTGTGGTTTAATGAAATTCCTTCCACAGAAGAAATATCTTTTGAGGTGAGGCATGAAGAAAGATGTTTAATTGTGCCTTTGTAATTTTCAGAGGACTTCTAATAAGTAAATAATTTTACTTTCACCAGGCACATAAAAGCAAATGAAATCAGAATTTCCTTAACAGTATTGCTGTTGAAGTATTGTCTATAATTTTCTGAAATTATGAAACTGCTGTAGATCTAAATTTCATATGTATTGTAGTTTGCCTTTGAAAGATTTTTTTTTTTCTTCTAATGTTTTTATAGTCAAAGACTCTTCAACTGCCCTCACAATTTTTAAAAATAAATCTGACATGGTTTCCATATGCCAGACAGAAGGCTACAGCAATTAAAGAAATTTTTCACCTTTTTATCAAATTTTGATGAATTCAACATTTTAAAACTACAATGAGAGTTAAAAAAAGGTTATTTTTCAGTGTGACAAATTTTTCTTTTGATGCTGTTACTGTAAGGTTTCTTTGCTCCTGACAAAGTTGAAATACCTACTGTTTTTCTTGTAACTACTGTTAGCGTCTATATCAGTAGCAAGAATGCACATTGTTCAGGTTTTCTGATGCAGCTAGCTTATTAATGAAGCTTCTTTATAGTCTCCTTTTTTTATTAAGTCTGAGCATTATAAAAATGAAATCTGAAAGTTCTGAGAACTGTCTACCATCTGCTTTTAAAGATGGCCTATTTTTTGGACAGGGCTACTTTTCAGTATAGACTATCGATAGGTTCGGGGCTTTTTTGAAAATTGATGCAAACTATAATGTCAGGTTTAGTACATTTTGTAATGTATGTATATCAGTAGAAACTATTGGATGTTTACTCAGACCATGCCCAAAATACTGAAGAGTGATTCTGCATTCATAAGTGTTCTTATTAATTTTAAACCCTATATAACTTGAGTGTAGAAAAATCCCTTTATATGTTAATCACATACTTGGTAAATGTTAGTTTGTCTAGCTAGCTATCAGCTAGCACAGTATCATGGTGGAGACAAAGTAACTTCAACTTCTTGCATTACTTAAGAGGCTAGCTGCCTTTCAGATGCTTGCATGGGGGTTTGTTGGGTTTCTTCCCCGAATCAAGAATGTTTTAGCATAGAAGTTGGTAGTTTCTTCTAAATCTTGCTCAGAATTAAATAGTTGCTGGTTATTTACAAAAAATGCTCACTTTCTTATAATTCTTGGTACATGTAGCGTTACCATTTAAGATTCTGTAATATATGTAACATAACATGCTACTTTCTATTAAAAAAATGCGATTATTATATAAGTGAAGTACAAATGCTTTTCAAGTTACATAATCATTTTTTTCAATTTAAGGACAAATTCTTCATTAAATTTCAAATTTTTAAATTTTAAGCATTCTGTAAAATACATTTGTGAGAATTTAGAGTGCACTGTATTGTTATTTGCAACTGCTTTTTAACGTTGCTTTTGTTTACTTCTCTATTTTCTAGGCTTCAAAATACATCCCTGATATATGTGTTATTAGAGCAGTACAAAAAATCGTTTGGGCATCAGGTTGTGGGTCAGTTCAGCTGGTCTTCAGCTCGAATGAGGAAATCAGTAAAATCTACGAAAAGGTAAGAATTCCTAAGCAACTACTTTTCTATTTACCTGTTTCTTTCTTCACAAAAGGAACAGTGTCAACCAGACAAGGCTTAGAGTGTGATGAGCTTTTAGATAGGTAATCTTGGTGATGATGTATTTCAGAGTCCAGTATGTCAGTTGATATACCACAGTTTAATTTTCTATTTTAAATTCCTTTTCTTGATAACTATTGAATTGTAACTTGAATTTGTTGTCAGTTCAGCAATGCACCCATACTATAAGCTGCTATACCATGTTTTCAGCCCAATTAGATTCTGTATCTAAGTAAGGAATAAGCATTTCTTGCAATTAGCATTTCTGAAGTTAGCACTGAGGCACTGATAAAACAAAAGAATTGTTAAACCTTTGTGGATTTTTTTTTTTTCTTTTATTTCATAGATGTAAAACATCTTCATGGTTTTCACATGTGGTTTACACAAATAGTTTGGAGTTTGGGGGTTATATATTAGTATGTTATCACACACCTTTTGTTTAACAAATGTTGCTTACGCTTTTAAGAAATGGTAATCTGTATTTTGAGAGTGATGATAAAAATATATTTTTGTTCTCTAAGCATCTTCTCTTGTTTGTCTTATAAAATCAAGTTTAGTACTCATCAATACTTGCCTGAGACTAAAAGGGAGAGGAATATATAGGGAGGTTTTATTCTTGGTGGATTAGCTGCTGTGCTTAAATGATCAATTAGAGGAAGAATATATACTTCAACAAAATACAACACCTTTCTGTTTAGCTTAGGTAGTGGTATAATGGCATCTGCTTCTATTGCTGTGAGAGCAGCTTCATGAAATAAGTTGGAGTTTTTTGGGTATGTTTGTGAGGTGATACGCTTGCATATACACCATAGTAAGGTTTTTTTGTGCAGGGTTTTTTTGTTGTTTTTATTGGCAGTTATGTGGACATTTGTAATAAATGGCAGCTGCATTTGGTTTATGCTAGGGAAATAAAAATTGAAGGGAAAAATTGGAAACTAAAAAGAGGAAGAAACTGCAGAATTAATAAGAAGGGTGAATAAAATACCCTTAGTTAAAATAACATCAAAAAAGAGGAAAGCATTGCAGAGAGGAGTATGATGCAAGAAAAGACACATTCTTAATTTAAGAGAATTGCTTTTGATTATAGATGAAATGAAGTAGCCTCTATGGTAGTTTTATAAACATGGAATATAGCAGTGACTGGAAAAAGCTGGCTTGGAGGAAAAAGTATTTTAAGAAAAAGGCTTTTGGTTTTTTTTAGTTGGCGACTAAACCATAGACTTCTAACTCATAGGTCATAGGAGCGTATTGCTAGATCTGTGGGGTAGAGATTTATCATTAAATGTTATTTTTAAAACAAAAGCAGATTGATTTTTGAGGAATCAGGAATGGCATCTCAGGATTCCTCAAACATCAAAAGCATGTATGGTAAGTGTTTTTTCAAGAGGCACTTCAGAGTAGTCCCATCAAGTATGACTTCTGAATGTTGTTAGCACTTTAAGAAGCTTCTGAACTTAACTGGTAAATTCAGTTAAGCTTTAAAGACAAGATAAATTGTTTTGTTACAGAGTCACTTCTACCTCCTGCGTCAAAAGTTCTGGTATGGGAGTCCTCTCAGTGGTTGAAGAAGACTGTGTGTGACTTTCAGTGGCACCAAACTGCCATTTCCTTATTAGCTCAGAGAAGGCCCATACCCTCCTGAAATGCTGCTTGTAGAGACCCCGTAAGCTCTTGGTGACTGGGTATAGGGAAGTACTTTGTTGAGTATAAAATGCACTTTGCCTTTCTATTAGGTCCTTACACTCAAGCAGAAATAACTTTTATTTTCTAAACAGGACTACAGTGCAGAGCCAGTGCGGTCCTGAACTTGTTGAAAGTGTTCTGCATTTGCTTTTGTATCTTGAGATGTGTCAGAATTACCACATCTTCCCACTGCAGTGGTGGTCGCTGTCTCTGATTTTCAGCTGTTGTGCAAAGACAAAGTAATGTCTGTTGCCAGACTGACACATACTTTGTCCTCTTCTGCTGCTGTTCACAATTGGTTGTCTCCTCTGCATTGCAATGCATTCTCTCTGCCTATTTAATCTTGATACCTTTCCATATATAAAGCAAATACTTATTTTATGCCTCTGGTTAATGTTGTTAACCTGCAGCTGTGATTACTGATGAACTAAAATTGAAACCTGCTTGTATTCAGAACTTCTTGAATCTAATCAGTTTTGGCTTAGATGGAGGAGAGGTCTTGTTTTTATTCTTCAAGCATTTGATTTTGGAAAAATGTACCAAAATAACTCACTTTGATTCAAGTGTTTAATTGAAAGAGTAACCTGTGTACCAGTTAAAAGTATTATCCTTTCCTATTTCAAAAATCACCACAGCAACTATCTTTGAAATTCAGTTCAGCTGTTTCATGTTTCTGAGAAATAGTGAAGTGCTGAATAAATTCTAGCAGTATTAAGAAGCTTTTGGTCAAATAAGTTTTGAGTATCAAAGCTTTGAAAAACTGGACTCCTTGGTAAATTATACAGCACTCTAGCCTTTCTCTGTTTTAGTAGTAACTGTTTACAAAGATTTAAACTCCAGGTTTTGAGTAGTAAAGAAAAGCATCTTGTTTAAAAATCAAAAAACCAAACAAAACCCAAATACAAACCAACAAAAAAACCCAGCAGTACTAACTGATGTAACTTTTGCTTACAAGCTTCCTATTTAACTTCTGGCTCCTTAAGTTCGTGCTTGGAATCCGTTGAGAAGCACAGTACTGGAAGTTCAGGTTTGAATCACGTCTAAATGGAGGGCGTAAAATACTTGGCATTGATAGTCACTTAGTATACAAATTTGTGGTTTGTGTTTGTATTCAGTGTATATACCTTGGAGCCAGTTGAGTTTCTCAGGATTTTTTTCTATATCCACTTTGTGCTCTCTTGTTTATTTTCACAGACAAATGCAGGAAATGAACCAGACATGGACGATGAACAAGTTTGCTGTGAAGCATTGGAGGTGATGACCCTGTGTTTTGCTTTGATTCCAACAGCACTGGATGCACTCAGTAAAGAAAAGGCATGGCAGACGTTTATCATTGATTTGCTATTGCACTGTCACAGCAAGTAAGTTTTGGTGGTTGTTGTGTTGGTTTTGGGTTTGTTTTTTTTTTTACTCACATATTTTAATCACATATTCTCATTAGGATACCTGTCCTAAAGTGGTAACTATATTAGTCTCATCATTGTACTCATAAGGAGGATATTGTCAAGCCGGATGGATGCCTGATAATCTGCTGCTGATGGCTTTAGAATAGCATACTCAGAATAAAATGATAGGGACTTTACATTTTTCAGAAATTATGTGAATGCTTGCTGTATTAGAATATTTAAATGACTTAGGTACAGAAGAAGTTTCCTATACTTTTTCTGATAAGTGAAAACAAAACACAGTACTAGCAGTTTGAGGAGAGAGGGAAGTTAGAATTTAATCCTCTGGTTTTCTTGCGTTGAAGTGGTACACTTGTGACTCCTCACATGACTCCCGAGTTTTACATGGAGCTGTCACCTGATGCAGTAGCAGCGTCTTGATTGGAAACCTTAGCACTCACTGTTGGGGGCTGGACCGACGGGGAAAACCAGTGGGAGCTGCCAAGAGCGATGTGGTTCAGCAGCTTCGCAATCCTGCTGTAGGGTTCAGGGATCTCTTGTTGTCTTCAAGCTATTCCTGCAGATCTCCTCAGCGTCTGCACAAACAGCATCTTTATGATGCGTGTCTTGTGACTGCTAGCCCATCTGATATTATTATGTGAAGTATTGGGGTGTGTATTTTTAGAAGCCATCCAGGTGACAAGATTTCTATGTTGTTATTAACTTAGTTAGCAGTGCTTTGAACTGTTACTAAAGATTTAATTCTAGTTTTGTAAGATAATTCTGGTGGTGTTTCATGAATATTTTAACTTCTCTTTGAGAAACTACAGAGATCAGAAGTTAGTGAAGCTGTTCAGACCTTTCAGTACATTTTAGATGAGTCAGATTGTGGCACTTTTAGATGAATGGGGTCAAAATTTCAGCACCATGTTTTGGGTTTTTTACTTTTTGAGATAGAACAGGTTAAAAAGTCTTTTGTTCAGGAATATTTATCATAACAAAAGGATCAATAGCATCATCAGACAACCTCTTTACAATGAACTATTTGCACACATTGGTGAAACTGTGGAGCATTAGTATTATCAGAATCCCACAAGGTTTATTAGTTTGCAGCCTGTGGTACAGGATGTTGAATTTTCAGCTTCACTGAAGCTTGTTGTTATCACTTGTATTAGAACTAAGTTTAATAAAACATGCTGACAACTCTATGTTGTAGTTTTTCACATTAAATGAAACAAGCTGTTTTTCACTATTTTTGGTAACTTTCAAAGCTGACAAGTAAGAAAACACTAATTTTTTATTTTTAAAACTGTCAACAGTTGATATCAAGTTACTGTTTTGACAGTAAGTGTATGTTGGCCACATGTTGAATTTGGAGTACCAGGACAGCTAAATAGCATGATGTTAAATTTCTTCACTGTAGGATTCCTATAGCAGAGTTTCAGGCATTGAATTTTATAAAAATAATTTTTA
Source organism: Bucorvus abyssinicus (assembly GCA_009769605.1). Lineage (NCBI taxonomy): Eukaryota > Metazoa > Chordata > Aves > Bucerotiformes > Bucorvidae > Bucorvus > Bucorvus abyssinicus. The sequence continues at coordinate 38,351,980 of CM020030.1, forward strand.
AAAAACAGAAACACATCTTGAGAAGGACCCCTCTTGTCTGTTTACCTGTGCCTTCTAAGGCCTCACAATGTATTCCACGGACCTGTTCATATGAGTAGATATAACTGCTTACCCAATCAAGTTCTTGTGGTCACTGCTGCTTCTTATTCACTGGCTCTGTACTTCTCCCCCACGAGGGTCTCTGTTCGTCTTCTGCTGTCCTTCAATAAGGTGACTTCAAAGATTCGCCCTTGGATTTGACTCATTTTGGTGCCTTCTCATGACTAAGCAAAAGTTGAATATTGTTTTAGTTACAGTTTGTTGCCTAAGGCCAAAGTACTACAGTCACTCATGCTAAATAAAGTCACTCCTGCTAAGCTAAGCAAAACAAGTTTCAATTCAACCTGATTTTAAGCAACCACACAATCAATTTTAATATTCTATACATAACTATCTTAACACATGTGAAGTGTCAGTGCTGCTCCATCCTTTGATTTTTTTGATGTGGGTCAAAAGATTTGTCAGATTTGTGGCTTTTTTACATGATCTTAATTGTACAAATATGAGTGATAATTTTTATAATCAATTTCATTGTGGTTATCTGACTTTCTGGCATTGCATTTGGAATTTAAGTGATATTTCTCAAAGCATTCCCCAGCATTTGTTTATGTTTCAGTTAGTCTTTGGTATCAACACCTGTTACCACTCTTTCAGTCTTTCAAAACTGCAGATGCTTGTTGTGAGAGTTTTTCTGTTCTGGTCATATTTCCTTAAGGAAGTGAACTATGGTTCAAATTGGGAACTTCCAAATCTATAAGTCTTAAAGAGTTTAGTCTCTGAGTTTCATTGTGCAGGTTCTATCTAACAGGGTTTGTGATGGAGGTAGAATGTCTTTTTAGGAAAACCAACCGTCTTGATTTACAGATGGGAATATCTGTCATGTTTTTGCCAGTCTCTTCCAATGGTTAGTTACTTGTGCTGATTTGAGCTGCTTTGACCGAATTTGAATTCCGACTATTTCATATTGTTATGCCTAATGAATAGTTGATTGTTGTACTTTTCTTCCTAAAATATTGGAAGAAACTAAAAGTATCCCCAGGCCAGGGCTTCTCTGTCGACATGTTTTGTTGGCATGTCAGCCCAAGTCTGAACAGCAGTGGCTTAATTCCCCAGTTTTGTTAGCTTTTTGCCCTGTAAAAATAAGAGTGGCATTAATGGGTGGGGTTTGTTTGGTTTCTTTTTTTTGTCAGAGGGGATAAAATTTTTAAGGGCTTCTCTTATCGAAGTGGATTGCTTCTCAGCTCCTTATCTCTGCTTTATTTCTCCACTCGATACTGTCAGTACAAGAGGCTAACTATTGAGCTCTTTTCTCTCATACGCTTGTAAAATTGATATATATGATGGATCTCACTTAGAATGCAACTATTCATTATTACATGATAGTTAGAATAGCACAAACATGAGTTGAAATAGAAGACAGATTTGAAAATAAAGATGGTGAAGATAAACTAAGCTAAAAAAAAAGCTCCTCTTCTGAGTTAATGTGGAAACAAATTAGTGTTTGCAGTGCAGACAAAGTTTAGCAAATAGCAGACAGAATTCTCAATATCCTTCTGTCTTCAGCTGTTGTTCTCTAATTGCTTATCCTCAATCAGAGAACAATGTGAGCAAAAATATGCATGTGAGAAAATGTTTTTGGTGCACCATAAATGACAAGAAATGATCAAATTCAGATCTCACAAATATGATCTTTCTGGGAAAAGATCAGATGGATTGATGGGGTTTGTTTCTTTCAGAAGTTGAGCTTGTATGGAACTTCTGCTGTTTCCTCATAGCATAGCCATGCTACCTATAAATTGAGAAACAGAATGCAAAATGTTTAATACTAAATACTAGAGCAGTTCTTGCTCTCCAAGGTAATTGATTTCATAGTGGTTACCCCTGAATACAAGACTGGCTTAGCCAACAGTAGATGGCTGAACAGTTCATCCTAAGTAATCCTGTAACCCAGAAGTGTTCTGCTGATGGCTGCAAAGTGTTTGGTGGTCATACATATGTAACCCGTGTAAATAAAACTTCTTACTGCCCATGTAAAGCAGTGGCACTTATACCCATTGAAGAGTCTGTTAACTAAACAGAAATCTGTATCCTGGAGTATCACTAGGAGGGGACTTGGGTTGCCTGCCTTAATGGAGGCATTTGGCCTCCGGGTGAGTGTGAGTTCATGCAACTGTGTCCTATCTGACAGTTCTACACTGTTGTCATGCTGTCTAACATGGCACTAGATACTTGTGTTTAGGCAGCTGCACCTGTCCCATAGTTCCTTAAGAGCTCTTTCTTTGTTATGGCCTTACAACAAATACTTGCATTCAAATACTGCATACACCTTAGATACACAACAGTGTGAAGTATTTGTTTCCTTGGTCACATCTCTCATTTTAGGACAATACCACCTATATCACTCTGCCTTAAAGCACTTAAAGTGCCTGAACCTGAGGACTGTCTCTGATGTGTCCCAAGCAGTTGAAGAGTTGCATCTGAAAAGAAACTTCTGTAAGAAGTTTTATGAAAAATTCAGTTCAGCAATCAGATCCCATAAAATGTCAATTATTATTAAGAGTAAAACAGACTGTGTCCACCCCACAGTCTCGTACAACTCAAAGCAATGTAGTAGAACTTGCAGAGATCAGAGAAGGGTGACAAGGGAGATGAAAAATCTTAAATTACTTCCATCTGAGGAACAGCTGAATATCTTGGGGCACTTTGTATTGGAGAAGAGATAAATAGTGGGAGGAGAATACTGCAGAGACCTTTAAAATCAGAAGTAACAAAGGGAGAATAAATAGAGAACAGTGTTTCTTTGTATAAGAACTTCTTGAGCATAACACGTAAGCAGTGTAAACTTTCAGTTTGGAAATAGTTTAGAGGAGTTGTTTTATGAAGTTGTCCAGTGAGAGCTACAAAATACTGCTTTTGGTAGTCTTCCTGAATCACAAATGTTTAGAAGCTGAGAGAACATTCTGGATAAGTGTCACTGCATGCGTCCCTCTAGTGCACTTTCCTAGGTGTATACCACTGATAGGGTGCTCAGCTAGGTGCATCTTTGCTCTGACCTCACGGTCATTCTTGCATGTCTGATGCAAGGGTAACCTAACACAAAGAATGCTGAAGGAAATAGGATTCTTTTGTGTGCTTTCCACAGTGACCTAGTGAACAGAAAACAGTGACAACCACACCAAACAGATGCTGAATAGTTCCATTTCTTACTTGCTGAGATACTTCCATGAAGCACAGTGTTCATTTGCATTCTCTCCCCACCCAAGCAGAGTTCTTTCTAACAAGTTGTTTTTACAAGATACAGTGCTCAGACAATCTTACAATGTGAAAGACTAGGGTTTGCTTTAGTTTTTTTTTTTTCCTTAAGCTTAGCCATTCCCACATTATTTCAATGTTGGTTAAAGTTCATAGATGGAATATTTCCTTTAATTCTAACCACTTGAATTTTCAGGGCCTCATCTTTTCTTATTTCTTACTTACAGTAAATTTTGATCACTTCGTAGGTGCTCAGTGAAATGCTGTAGTGATACATAGAGCAGTTTTACTAGGGTCGTTCTGTTTTGTCTTTCAGGCACAACTGGTGCTTGATCAGTAACAGCAGAAAAAATTATTTAAAGGTTCAAATTGCTTGTTGTGTTATGTAGTGGTTGCTGGCAAGTTGTGAAGGTTTAGTGGTTAGGTGCTGATAAGTTTCTTTTTCTTCTACCTTTAAATAATAAATTGTGAAACAGGTTTTATAATAGTAATTAATGTGTCTAAAATTTCACTGCAAGGAGAAACAGTATGGTGGGTAGTGAATAATGAAAGTATTCCCATATCTTACATTATGCAGTTTTAGAAAATGTCATTAAACAGATAAGCACAGATGTAATTGGTGGGTTTTTTTTTTTTAATGTCCTCTAGTAGGGAGATTGAATTTAATGTTTCTATTAAATGATTTCCAGAACTGTTCGTCAGATGGCACAGGAGCAATTCTTTTTAATGGCTACCAGGTGTTGCATGGGACAGAGACCTCTCCTTTTCTTCATTACCTTGCTGTTTACTGTTCTAGGGGTAAGTTTTTAGATATAAAGTCTTTGGCACAATGTGAATTTCTGTAAAAAGTAGTAAGACAAAATATCTGCCAGAGAAGGCAGATTGCTGTTAACAGTCACTAAAATATAGATTCCTTTTGACCTATAGGCAAGCAGTACAGCTGATTTCCATTTGGGTATAGATGAGGGTGAAGGGGACTTTTTGCATTTTCTCATAAGAACATGAACAATAAACTTTAATACATGCATTTGATCTTTGGTGAATGCTAGCCTTCAAGTAAAAATCATTAGCAGATTAGATAGATACCTGCAGTTACTGCTGCCTTTTACTAGGCCTGCCAGGACTTTACATTTCGGTATGCCCATGGCTCTCTTGACCATTTGATCACTTCACTGTTTGTTTCCCATTCAGGTATAGAAATTGTAACTAAAATAGTCCAGAAGTCATTCATTAACAGCTAAATACAATTGTACACTTACAAAAGGTTAAAAACTACCTTACTCTTCTTTTCTTTCATATTTACTGCCAGTTTTAGCGAAAACATGTTAGTGCTGCACTGTAAGTAGAAGCATGTATGAATTCTATGTAACTTGTTTTTGGTTTGTATAGAGTACTGCAAGAGAGAGAGCTAAGCATTCTGGAGACTACTTCACTCTCCTAAGACATCTTCTTAACTATGCTTACAACAGTAATATTAATGTACCTAATGCTGAAGTTCTTCTGAATAATGAAATTGACTGGCTTAAGAGGATTAGGGTAAGTTTTAGGTTCAATTTATTTCTGATAATCAGCTTTTTGCTGCTTTGTAAGGTACAGTTTTAAACTTGGTAAATGTGTATTATTTAGAGTATCCTAACTTTCTCTTAAATGGCAGGATGAAGTAAAAAGAACAGGGGAAACAGGTGTTGAAGAAACTATCTTGGAGGGTCACCTTGGAGTAACAAAAGAGTTGTTAGCATTCCAAACACCTGAGAAGAAATACCATATTGGTTGTGAAAAAGGAGGTGCTAATCTCATTAAAGTAAGTTGAAGTTTTTTTGACCCTTGGAGTTTCTTTATACCTTTTCTTTTTTTTTACTATAAATAGGTAAAAAGAAGCTTTGCATCTTCTGATCTGTAACCATAGAAGGTCCCAAATTAACTGTTTGATGAGAGCTTCTAATTGGAGTTTAATGCTCTCTTTAAAGTACTTTATTTTCTTTTATTAAATTACACTTTCCATTCATAAGAGTACTTAACATTCTAATTTTTCGAAACAACTGCATATGGAGTTGGTGTGACCTCGTGAGCTGTATTCCAAGTCATGGCAAAGAACGTACAAGGAGAGTGAGCTAGATACAGGATAGCCCTGTGCAGGACTGCTTACTTTCATTATCCCTCTATTGTCTTTTCTCCACATGTTCTTAATTAGTGTTACTAAAGTTTATGGCAGGTTTGAACAAATACAAGACATCTGAGCATCTCTTTAATCAGACGTGTTTTCTTTGTACCTCTGGTATTATACAGCAGGAGTATTGTGGGGTTTTTTCAGCACTAATTGGTAAAGAGCTTTGTAGATAATACTAGTTTGGCAAAAGAACATTTTTACCAATCAAGAATAATACAGATTTATTTTTAACTTTCAGTGGGGGTGGGGATGGTGCTTGGGATGTCGAGTTGCAGGTTGGGCTGGGTTCTAGATATAAAGCTTGTTATGGTGTTGATCTCAATTTTAACTTTTAGGTACTTTAAGTACTCCTCTGGTTATCAGACATTCATTTATGTAATAACTCTGTTATAAAATGGTTTGCCTTTCTATGGTAACAGGTGGATTCTTTTCTTTTTTTTTGCCTCCCCCCCAGGAATTGATAGATGATTTCATCTTTCCGGCATCCAATGTTTATCTACAATACATGAGAAATGGAGAATTGCCTGCTGAGCAGGCCATACCAGTCTGTAGTACACCAGCTACTATTAATGCTGGCTTTGAGCTACTAGTTGCGCTAGCAGTTGGATGTGTGCGAAATCTCAAACAGATAGTAGACACCTTGACTGAAATGTATTACATAGGTACAGCAATCACTAGTATGTAATATTTTAATTATCTATTTTCTACTTTTTAATGTATATATCATGTATTGATTTTGTTTATAATATCAATTGAACTAGATGCTGCATCTTTTAGTTTGGGGTTTGTTTGTGGCTGCTTTTAATGTTGCAAAATCAGGCTGTCAAAATCTGGAAACGTTTGTCAGTGTAGCCTTTATTTGTTCTTTATGCAGTAAATGTATTGACTTGCGTTACATAGTTGCATCTGAGTTCCAGCCCCAGTCACTTACATGGTCTGACCCTTGTTACCTTGGTCTCTGGCTTCTCCTCTTTGTCTGTACCAGCTCCCAGGAAGTTCATTCTATCTGTATCTTCTACTTGTGTCTCCTCATTTCAGACTCTGCCTAACCAAACCCAGAACCTCATCAGGTATCTTCGGCTTAGTTTTAGTGCCAGTCTCTTGATTGCTCACCTAATTTGTCATCATTGTCTGCACACAGACACGGGTCTGCTGTCCTGTTTCCCTTTTTAGTTCAGTACTTGTTCTCTGCTTGTCACAGTCCTTTCTCAGATACTTGTTCTCTCAGTTTTGGCCCTGTCTCAGCACAGCTCTGCACTTAACTTTCTCCTCCTCTCTGGAGAAAGATTATAGCAATTGCAGTACTTATAAAAACTCACAAATGTAAGTGTTTCAAAAGCTGATAGTCAGATAAAACTTGGGCTGGTTTTCACAAGGGTGGCAGAAGCCTCATACTTAACACAGATTTTGTTACATATAAAAAGCATGTAAGACTTTCTTAAAAATGAACAAACAGGAACATATTTTCTGCAGCCATAAATGGGGTAGCTAAACCACTTCAGCCGTAATATTAACAGGTGAAGAAAAAAAAACCAACAACCAAAAAACAAAATCAAGTGAACCTGAGCTCTTGTGGGAAGAAGTGTTGGGAGAATTGGGGTTGTTCAGACTGGAGAAGAGGTCTCTGGGAGACCTTATACAGCCTTTCAATACTTCAAGAGGACTTAGAAGAAACATGGAGAGAGACCTTTTAGCAGTGCCTGTAGTGACAGGACAAGGGGCAATGATTTTAAACTGAAAGAGGGTAGATTTAAGATTGGATGTAAGTTTACTGTGAGTGTGGTGAGGCACTGGGACAGGATGCCCAGAGAAGTTGTGGATGCCCCATTGCTGGCAGTGTGCAAGGCCAGTTTAGACAGGGCTTTGAGCAACCTGGTCTAGTGAAAGATGTCCCTGCCCATGACAGGAGTTTAAAACTAAATGTTCTTTAAACACATCTTCCAACCCAAACTATTCTGTGATTTAACAGAATGTTTAAACTGGTAGAGTTTAGCAAAAGTTGCTAGTTGCCAAGTTGACTTGGCAGTGCTGGGTTGACAGTTTGACTTGATCTTAAAGGTCTCTTCCAACCAAAACAATTTTATGACTCTATAAAACTATAAGCAACTACAAATAATATCCCTTAGTGGGACTTGTCCACTACCTCTCACAGTAGCAGTGCTACTTGCCCAGTTGGTGAGTCATTCGAGGTTTTTCAATCTCTTCCTGAACAAATGAAAAGGGAAGCTTTATGGTTTTCCCCTGCTGCCTCGTCCTTTTTTCTTCACTCTTTTCTACTGAGAAATAGAATATTTCTTATCACCTCACGATTAGAAGGATTTTATGGCATTTCCTTCCACTCAAGTATTTGATAAGCATGATAGAACACCAGATATCCATGGTCTGTCAGACAGAAGGAAGAACACATGTATGAACTGTGCATGCTGTGTGTTTCATATAGCAAGTAAAGCTTGCCTGTAAACATGCACGCTCTCTTACTTTCTGGTACATCAGAATTTTTAGTGTTAAAACCACAGCAGGTTAGCATAAGAAATCTGTGATCATAAATGTATGCTGAAGAGATGTGAGAGGTCTGAGGGCGAAGACTCAGGAAGGAAAAAAAACATATATAACACATCATATAGATAGCATTATCTAAAACTTTCTCATCCTGGCAAGGAAAAGTGAGGTATAAGTGAAATATTGTAATATTAAAAGTATTATAAATTTGTGAAAGTTTTATAAATTGGTTATATAGTCTATATTCATTCAACTGAATTCTTCATCTAAAAACCTCTACTGGTATTGAGGAAAGACTTCGGTTTGAAACATAAATAGACTGAATTTTTATCTGACCCCCTTTTTAGTTATGCAGTAGAAGAAAGTGGTTTAATGTTAAGATTACAGATAAAACTATCATTTCATAGAGGTTGCGCTAATTTTAGCAATTAAGTTTTCTGGTGGAACATTTGTTTTATTAAACTGCAGTGTGATATGGACTAATACTAATTTTATGCAACTGCTCTTTGAACTGCATTGATGGTCTTAATTCTTTCATAACAAAGTAGTTTTCTCATCGCATTCTGCTGTTTTCTTTTAGCTTGTGAAGCACTTACAGAATGGGAATATTTACCACCTGTTGGGCCTCGACCGCCAAAGGGATTTGTAGGACTGAAAAATGCTGGTGCCACTTGTTACATGAATTCTGTCATTCAGCAGCTGTACATGATTCCAGCCATCAGGAATGGGATTCTTGCAATTGAAGGCACAGGCAGTGATGTAGATGATGACATGTCTGGGGATGAAAAGCAGGACAATGAGGTAAATTTAATTATGTAGAACTTGCTTATCTTTAAAATAGAATTCTTTTTTATGAAAAGGTTGTAACAGATTTAAATTGCTAATCAGTTTGCTTTCCAATGCTAGCAGTGGGAACAATAGCATAATATTTCTTACTTAAATGTTTCTTACTTCTTGCTACCGGAGAGCCAGTTCAAAAGATAGAAGTAGCAGGATTTGCACACTTCCTCCTCGTGGATTTGTTCTTGAAAGCACTGTGTACCACTTCTGCCACCAGAACTCCAAAGACATTATTTGTGTCTTCAAATGAGAATATGTAACACCTTAGATTGTTAAATTAAACAAGGGATGCAACTAGCTATGAGACAGCTACATATCGAAGTTAATTGCACAAATTTTCTTCTGTTTTTCAGAGCAATGTTGACCCGCGAGATGATGTGTTTGGTTATCCACATCAGTATGAAGACAAACCAGCACTGAGTAAAACAGAAGATAGAAAAGAGTACAATATTGGAGTTCTGAGGCATCTCCAAGTAATTTTTGGTCATTTAGCAGCTTCCAGGCTACAGTACTATGTACCAAGAGGGTTTTGGAAACAATTCAGGTAAATAGCAAATTTAGTATTGATGTCTGTTCACTGGACCACTGAAATGCGACAAAACTAATCGTAGTAGAAGAAATAATAGTGATGTTAAGTGTAAATTAGCAGAACTTGTGCAGCATTGTATGTTATCCTACCTTTTCACCATTCTGTAGAAGTCTGTTAATAAACCGAAGTTTACAACAAGGTGGTTATTTTGAATTCTAGCAGTTCTTGACCTTGATATTGAGACTTTGAATTAAATATGAAGTTATACACAGAAGCTTGATTTTTGTCTACCATTAAGTGTCAGGAACAGAGTAACAGGTGGTATGCTACATCACAAACCAATAATAGTTTTGCTCAGTAAGAGGGATTAACAGCTTGAGTAATACTTTTTTTGAAAAGAAATTGTTGGAAAACAAACCAAAAAATATTTAACAGGAATGTGTTTTTTATTTTCAGACTTTGGGGTGAACCTGTAAATCTGCGTGAACAACATGATGCTTTAGAATTTTTTAATTCCTTGGTGGACAGTTTAGATGAAGCTTTAAAAGCTTTGGGCCATCCAGCTATGTTAAGTAAAGTTTTAGGAGGGTCCTTTGCTGATCAGAAGATTTGTCAAGGATGCCCACATCGGTAGGTGTTTTAGATCCTTCTTTCTAAACAGAAAAACAACCTATGTTTGTGTCCTTATAAAAGTGACTGAAGAGTCAAGAGTGGGGTTTTTGTGTGGGTTTGGTGAGGGTTTTTTAAAGCTAATAGAATTTGCCACCTTGTTTTTTCTACAGCCGTTACATCAGTTTGTCTTCAAGTGCCTTGAAACACTTGGTTGGTGTGTCTACTTAGCGGAGTGTATGTGAAGCATTGTGTATTGATCAGGGGAGGAAGATACAGCTTTTTCATGTTAAAACTGAAAATGGCTGAAGGACCAAATGCAATGTATAAAATTTTAAGACATGGCTAACAGCTATTGCTGTCTTATGTATTCCATAGTGTGAGGGTAGAGCTGACTGAAGTATGAATCTTTAATTCCAATGAGTAAAACTCCATTCATACTATGTAAGCTGTAATTCAGGGGAACGGTGTAGAAAGTTTATCTTTTTCTTAAGATTTCTGCTGTATTTTTAATTAATTTAAAATGTGCACACTAAATTTTAGCATCATATAGGGTATGTAAAAAAAAAAAACAAAACCAAACCCACCAAAAAAAACCCCAACAAACCACCAAACCCACCCATACCAAATCAGACTGAAAGGCTGTAGCCTGCTATCTTGATGATGGTGATCTATGACAAATGCTTAGTGAGGGAGTGGAACTAGGCATTTTACAGTTGTACTTCAGTAGGCTTTTTCTTCTAAATCCCCTTTGAGGTGGATGATTAAAATTGTGTTCAAGATTCAAGATGGCCTAGTGATGAACTTGTTTTTTTTCAACAATTGGTTTTTTTATTACTGTGTCAAATTTTGTTATCACTAACAGTTGGCCTTCTTATTCTTCGCTGCATCTTTCAGATTACGTGTGATTCTTAACTGAAGTACATCACTCTGCACATTACTATTGCAAATTCTCCTTTACTGTGAAAGTTGACCATTTACTGTTATTCTTCAGTTAGCAATTAAAATACAGGAAAAGTCACTGATTAAAAACCGATTTTGTTGTGGTAACCTTTCAACTTCAGTTGAGCTCATGTGTGAACTATAAGTTGTTGAAAGTGGAACATCGTAAGTTTCATGAGTTAAAATATGTGACCAGAAGTTGAAATATTATGAGGTAAAATGAAAGCACTGATTTTTGTTTTATATGCAATGGGTAATTAAATGGAAGATACAGGTGGGAAGCAGTGTGAGTTGTCATTCACTCCTGATACTATGTACTATCCTGAAATATTACCTGTCTTTTTGGAACTCTGCTGGATTTGCGTAACTGTACTTCTTGATAAAAATGTTACCCGGATTGTAGTTGAGGGAGGAGAAAATGGGTTATAAACTGAACTATTGGATTGGGATACAGCAGATTAACAGCCTTTCTAAATTTTTAAGTTATTTAATAGATGAATGAATATTACTATTATGGATGAAATATTTCTAAATACTAATTTATTCACTGTTACAAACCCCTCTGTATGCTTGATTTTCATATTGGAGAAACAAGCCCTGCAGGGTTATGTTCGAATAGCAACCTTTTAAGTTTATTAATCTCTTTTCTTTTATCTTTTTTGAAAAAAAATTTTGTTTCCAATATGTCTTAACTGGTGGTCTTTCAAGTATTGCTGGTTCATTGCTAGGAATTTGTTTGAAGGATCTATCAGAACACACTGAGTAAAAGCTAGTCATAAATATGCAGAGTGATTTTATGAAGACAGCTATTCATGTTTTTTCAGCTAGAGAAATTGGAATTTTTAAAATGGGAATCTGTTTTGTAACTGTTGTCTGTCTTTAGCTATGATGCAGTATTTGTGTTTATCAGTCTTAATTCCTGACTGGGAAAAATAGTCTGCTATCTGTGCTTCTCTACTAGCTTAAGTTAGCCAAGAGTTTGTCATGCTACTTCAGCTGCTTTAAAATCAAGATGTGCTAAAAGATTCAACTTCCACTTCTTTTCAATGAACTTGAGACACACGAGTCATTTCTATGATCTTCATAAAATAACTATACATACTGCAGATCCAAAAATACAATGTACACATACTGCAATGTAATTGTAGGCAGACTGCAATAAGAGTGCCATTCTTTTTTTACCACTTAACTCCTTTTCCCAGAAGTTGACATCAAATGCTGAATAAAACTTTTGCAGTAAGATGCTGTGTAGCACCTGTAAAACCTAAAAAGTTGAACACATTTCTACCTGTCTCTTACATCTGTCTGTTCATTGGTAGGTATGAATGTGAGGAATCCTTCACAACTCTGAATGTAGATATAAGAAATCACCAAAACCTTCTTGATTCTTTGGAACAGTACGTCAAAGGAGATTTACTGGAAGGTGCAAATGCATATCATTGTGAAAAATGCAACAAAAAGGTAATGATTCCTTATATATAAAATTGATGTACAACTGTGATGTTATAACTGTGCTAAGTTCAGTCTTAGTTCATGTTCAGGGAAAAAAGTTACCCTTCAATTACTGAATTTGGTTGTTGGTAAGAGTACATGAATGGAGACTCAAGAGCTGATAACTGTTCATGTCCTTTTTTAGGTTGATACAGTGAAACGCTTGTTGATTAAGAAGTTGCCTCCAGTTCTTGCAATCCAGTTGAAACGATTTGATTATGACTGGGAAAGGGAATGTGCAATCAAGTTCAATGATTATTTTGAATTTCCACGAGAGCTGGACATGGAGCCTTACACAGTGGCAGGTGTAGCTAAATTGGAAGGAGATGATGTAAATCCTGAAAGTCAGATAATACAAAATGAACAGTCTGAAAATGAACACTCTGGGAGCACAAAATACAGGCTTGTTGGTGTACTTGTACACAGTGGCCAGGCCAGTGGTGGACATTATTACTCTTACATTATCCAGAGGAATGGTGGAGATGGTGAAAAGAATCGGTGGTATAAATTTGATGATGGAGATGTGACAGAGTGTAAAATGGATGATGATGAAGAAATGAAAAATCAGTGTTTTGGTGGAGAATACATGGGAGAAGTATTTGATCACATGATGAAGCGTATGTCCTACAGACGCCAGAAGAGGTGGTGGAATGCTTATATTCTTTTTTATGAACGTATGGACACAATAGACAAAGACAATGAACTAATAAAATATATTTCAGAACTCGCTATCACCGCTAAACCCCATCAGATTAAAATGCCATCAGCCATTGAACGAAGTGTACGGAAGCAGAACGTGCAGTTCATGCATAATCGTATGCAATACAGTCTAGAATATTTCCAGTTCATAAAGAAGTTGCTTACTTGTAATAGTGTCTACCTAAATCCTCCTCCAGGTTAGTATGTTAGTGCAATAGTTATGGATTAATTTCTTGCAAGAAGATTTCTGATTTATGTTGTCAAGAATTTGTCTAGCGAGTGAAAAATTTGTGCATTGTTTTAAATACTCTGTCTTTCTGGGCTTCTGCAGTTAAACATACATTGTTGAGTTGTTCATCAGTGATAACATGACAGAATATTTAGCAAAAAAGACTTTGATAAGCTATCAGCTATTATTCAGCTTATGTTCTGAGTCTTGATAAAATACTTTGTGGGCTGTTCTGCTGAAGACAGTTCTCAAAGGTGAGGTGCTGAATTTCAAAAAATGAGACATATGTTAGCTTCCAAGTACCTATCTTAAAGCTTACATTTTCAAATGGTACATTATAGAACCTAGAGCCTGTTTGATCAAGTTTCTTGCTAAAATTGGAACACAGTGTCAAAATAGTAATCTGGAATCAGTTAAATTATTAAAAGTAAATTGCTTTTACGTTGTCTACATGTGGGTATTTTAATTTTTCTTGTAGGACAAGATCATCTGTTGCCTGAAGCAGAAGAAATAACTATGATTAGTATTCAGCTTGCTGCTAGATTTCTCTTCACCACAGGATTTCATACAAAGAAAATAGTCCGTGGCCCTGCTAGCGATTGGTATCTTGTCTTTTAACCACAGTTACAGTTTTGGAACTTTGATGTCTGTTAAAAGATCCCAGTTGTATATGTACGACAATAAAAGGTGTTAGTGGTCTGTCCCGTTTTCCCTTCTGCTCCAGATATGTGGTCAAGGTGCATATGAAAAGGGGAGAAAACTTGAACATAAAATACTGAAAAGAAACTGAACCTTAAAATAAGCTGCTGAGCTGAGCAGCTTCAAAATTCATTTTCAAACAGTGCTTAAATCTGCCTTTTGTCTGTCCTGTGGAAAGGAAAAGGAGTAGAATTTATAGCTAGCACAAAACTAATAGCTTGTGTATTCTGACGAATTCAGAACAGTTTTAAACAAAGCTCTTTTCAACCCAGTTTTGCAGCTTATATTTGTTTTCTGTTTCTGAAACATGCATGTACTCTTTTAGACTCCGTTAGCAGAGTACTTTATGTACATTGCTACCGGGCCTGTAATTCAAGCCTGTAGTGTAGCACACAGTACAATCTTATTCATGACACCGCAGTCACGTTTTTGTCTTTAAGGTAGTTCTGTGTTGGGGAAAGAAGCGTGGATTACTACTGATAGAACCAGGGAGAAAATCTAGTATTCATAATGACCAGTAGTTTACCAGCTTCTAGTAAGTAGTTGTGTAATAATGGCAAATATGTACCTCAAGATTTTCTCCAGTAGCAACTTTCAGAGTAGCCATGTTGCTTCTGTTATTTTAAGAGACCAAGAGGAGTTCAAATATTGCCGCAGGAAGGAGGACAGAATTACACAAGACCCACCCTGGAACAGATATCTTACTTTTTGAGCTCTGGGTTTTGTGTGTAGATCAGTAAATGAGATTATAAATTCCTGATAGGTTACATATTTAGTTACCTGTCTTACACACAGCTCATGAAACCTACCTCACATGTTCTCCGCTGCTCACCCTCTCCCCAAGTTCCAAAACAGAGGAAATGATGGCTGCCAATTTAGGACCTGCTTTGAGCAGGAGTTTGGGAGTTAAGTTTTAGTTCTTACAGGTGATAAAAGTAAAATGCTACTGATAAATGTTAGTTTTGTAATTGAAGTATCTTTTTCATTTGTGGTTGCTAGTAACAGAGTATCTCTATAGGAACTACAATTTATCTGATTGTAAGTGTTTTGAGAGAAAAAATGTTTGGGGATCACCTTTAACATGTATTTTCTTCAAATTTTGCAAAAGAATATGTCTGCCAAAATTCATTAATGTCTACATTTGGTCGTGATCTCTCAGTTGTGTCATCTATTTCAGGTATGATGCATTATGCATCCTTCTTCGTCACAGCAAGAATGTACGCTTTTGGTTTGCACACAACGTCCTTTTTAATGTTTCAAACCGCTTCTCTGAGTATCTTTTGGAATGCCCTAGTGCAGAAGTGAGGGGTGCATTTGCAAAACTCATAGTATTTATTGCACATTTTTCATTGCAAGATGGACCGTGTCCTTCACCTTTTGCCTCTCCTGGACCTTCCAGTCAGGTATTTAATTTTCTAGTGAAAAACTTCCGAAACTTACTCTTACTACTTCATTGTAAGCATTTAATGTAAAGTAAATTCTGGAGTAGATGCATCAGTGTTGACAAGAAAGCTGTACAGTCCCATTTTGCACTACATGATGTAACTCCATGAGTTCATGTGAGAGTTGCTGTCAGAGGGGTTCACTTTCCCATCATTTGTAAATCTCTGTGAAGACTAATTAGTGAGAACTTTTAGTTGAGTGGCAAGTGTGAAATATGCAAAATAAAAGTAATAGCTCATACTGAAGTAATGTGTAGGGGAGTGAAGCCTTGTTTTTTATTTAGAATTGAAAAATAAACAATCAAAAGCAAAACCCTCAAAAACGTGCAGGAGTTACCAAAGTTTTCTTCCCCTGTGTCCCGCAACATCGAAATGGTCAAAAATCGCATAGGAGTAGACAGTGAATGGTCTGATTCTATACACCTAGAAAAAGCCAAAATCTTAATGTGTCATAACAATGTTTTTGTTTGGCCTGTATTAAAATTTAAATAGATCAACCTTTCTGAGCCTTTGCTTTGTCATGTACTGTAGACATTAAGAACTACACTTCTTATTTGTATTGTTCCATTTACCTTCTCCAAATATTTTAACTAATGTATCCAGCAAAAGAATTTGTCTTAAGTTAAAGCTACACATGCTTTGACAGTGTTTTGTTTCACGAGGTATTCGACCTAATCCTGTAAAGGTGATTTCATTGCCTGTCTTAATCTCTGAAGTTCACAGTGGAACTGCGTGTCCTTTTCTGAGAATTTAAGCCTAGCTGCTCTTGGAGAAAAAGCTCAATTAAAATCTTCTGTACATGCATAATTCCTTGGACTTATGTGGGAGACTTACTCACTGTATGTCTCTGTGTGAGATACAGAAGACTAACAGCTATTAGTATTTTGGAGGTTGTATGAATCCCATGCCTTCTAACCAATTCTGCTTTCTGCCATAGTAGAAAGTGTAAACTAAATAAAAATTTGATAGGTTCAACAACTAATATTAAAACTTTTCTTTTTTTATATAGACTTATGATAACTTAAGTTTAAGTGATCACTTACTGAGAGCGGTACTAAATCTTCTAAGAAGGGAAGTATCTGAGCATGGGCGCCATCTGCAGCAGTATTTCAATCTGTTTGTGATGTACGCCAACCTAGGTAAGCAAATTACACACACTTTTATTGATGACACTGAATTAAACTTTTATTAATGATCCATTTACACAGGTAACAGCAGGAGAGTCCAGCTTTTCAGTCTCAGGGAGATCATTATCATTAAATGTCTCTAGAGCATCTTTGTTCCTCCAGTGTGGAGTTTGGGGCTTTAGTCTTCCTGCCATCTTCGGAAGATTAATACAAGAAGCTTGAAGCAATAAGTCTTTGTCCTCCTGAGAGGGTATGGGGGTAGAAAAAATGGCAAGAGAGATGATAGGCTCATTTGCAAGAGAGGTCATGAGACTCAGGAAGCATGTGGGGCTGAACAAGTTGAGGAAGATAAAAGTTCAAAAAAGAGAGAATGCGTGATTCTCCTTTATGGAAATGTCAGTACAGATGGTCATGCTTTGTCTATATATTCCAGCTGTGCCCTTTCAATTCTACTTGTTTTTTAGTTCACCTTTGAAGTTCACAGTTACGAATGCAAAACACTGATTCTGTATCTGTCTTCCCTTTAAAGACTCTTTGGGAAGCTGAGGAAATAGCTCAATCTGTGTATGTTCTTTAACGTTATTGCTTGCCAGAATGCTTTCACCATAGATATCATATGAGGTAAAATAATGCAAGAATTGGGGAATTCCACTATAAATTGGATATTGTAGTTCCTCCAAGATAAACAGGCAAGAAAAGCCAGTGTTTTTGCAATACAGGAAGTCTTAAGTAAAGTTCTCCCGGGCTGGAGACAGTGATTCTTTTCATAAAGACTAGTGTCTTAAATTTTCTGATGGAAAATTAGGTAGAGATTGAGTTTAATCACAAATTAGTGGGTTTTTTTAGTCTTTAATGGAGATGAGATGGTTCTCAGTTTTGTGGTGATGGACATGAAGTACTGGCTGTGGCACTTCCAGCATCTCCCATTTTTCTTTAGGATGTTAATTGTATCTAACATTACGAAAATAGAAATACAGATTCAGAAGTATACAAAAACTTATGTTATTTCCTAGATTACGTAGGTTCTTTGCGTAGAAACTCACTAGACTGTATAATAAGAATAGAATAAAATAATACTGATAGTATCTGAAGTAACTATTCCAACAAAAATAATTTTTGCAGTTAAACTGAGATCA
This sequence comes from Bucorvus abyssinicus, assembly GCA_009769605.1. Taxonomy (NCBI): domain Eukaryota; kingdom Metazoa; phylum Chordata; class Aves; order Bucerotiformes; family Bucorvidae; genus Bucorvus; species Bucorvus abyssinicus. The sequence continues at coordinate 38,369,680 of CM020030.1, forward strand.
GTCCTATTCATGTTCAAGTGAACAACTATAATCATGCTTTCTCTTAGCATTACCAGCATGATAAATATCAATTGATCGATTGAATAAACTGTCTCTCAGATGGATTAGTCCATTGCTGGTTTATATATTTACCCTGAGGAAGAGCAATTAAGAGTAATAAAATGCAAGTCAAATGAGTAAAGGATTGCTTTTGCACTCTCAGATTGATGAAGGTAGTCACAGGTTCATGTCTAGTGCGTTGTCACAGAGCTCTACATTCTTGCTTTCCCCAATTATTAGAGTCTTCTATCAGGGACCCATTTCTCTTTACATGTGATAAGTCTAAGTAACAAAGCATCTTTCTCTACAGCAAGTTCTAGACAAGATATTATACTCGTCCATAGCGGTCGTCTATTGCCCTCTCCCATTTATTCTAATACATGATTGTCGCCAGTCGGCTGAGGCAAGCCGAGCACGGGGACGAGTCCTTTCCTATCCCTGAACCCCTCTCCTCCGGGAGAGAAAAGGGTTCAAAAGCAGAGATACGAAAAGGAAAAGAAAGATTTTGTGAGACCTCTGAACGTTTGGAAAACTGAAACAAACTTTTATTAAAACTAGAACAAAATATATATAATATGCAGGGAAAAACCAATGCAAAATCTGAGAGTCTGTGCAGGATGGAAAGGCGAGGGTTAAACGCGAGAAAAGAGAGAAAGGGGGACAGTACCACGTGCAGTCTGGAAATGGCACCGGCCACGTGTGCGTTTTCGTGGAGTGAACAAAGGAAACCGCGGCTGTTATGAACGCCGGGCTCCCATATGCAAAGCGCTGTCCCTACCGGATTCTCGTTGTGCAGTAGAAGCAAAACAGCCAGAAGCGGCCGCGCTGGCAGGCAGAGAGGGTAAAGCCTTACGGCAGGCAAAGAACAGCCTCCAGGCGAGCAGTCTGTCCCAGGCGGCGTGGCGGGGGCTGCCCCGGCGCAAAGTCGCAGTGTCTGGGGAAGCCTCTTTCCCGGAGCGAAGCTGAGGTCCTGCAGTGCCTCCCGCAGCGCGGAGCCAGGAGTGTCTGGAGAGTAGAAAGAAACGCGAAAAGCCGAAAGAAGCCGGGAAAGCCGCGAATGCCCCCGAAGCCGTCCGGAAAGCAGCCCAGGAAAGTCCCGAATGCCCCCCGAGCCTGCGACTTCTTAAAGGCGCAGTACCCTCGCGAGAAACTTTCTCATCCAATGAGATTGCAATCGTAGCATGGGAGGGAATAATTCAATTGGTCAGTTTAAAACAAAAGCCTTCGGGCAGTTTTTTTCCTTCAAACTGCCACAATGATATTGTCATCCTTTTCTGTAAATTAGTCTGAAGCTAGGAGACACAGTTCCTTAGAAATTTTACAAAATGCCTGTAATACTGAGCAGCTCAGCTGTTGCTGGTTATCAGCTCACACAGGCAAGTTACAAATACGAGGTTCATTTAGATTGCTTTGTGGCTAAAGTCTTAAGCAAGTGTATCACGCGAAATGGGGTTATTTCAGTGTTTTCACATAGAATTCACACACACACAGAGTTCTGGAAGCCCTTTCACATGGGTAGAAAATTTTAAAGAAATTTAATTTTCTATCTGTAAAATTAATCTAGGCAATTGTGTTAATTTCACCTATAATATATGTTGCTCTCATATACTTTGTCTACCAAATCATTCTCTGTGTCAGGCAGGGTTCCATCGTGACCCCCGGAGTGGACTTCGTGTCATTACAGAGGAGGGAGATTCAGTTGGTCTGCTCTAACTTAACCTTTTTTCTTTACTAGCTTTTTGTAGTCAGTGCAGTTAAAGCCTCGGACTGGGAAAGGACTCAGAAGTCAGATGGGAAAACATAACTAAGTTTTATTCTGGGGTCTGATTGTTATTCACAATCTAACCTGCTGAGATGAATATGGAATATTAAGCAGTTGTGCTTGTCTTACCACTGTTAACTGAAGGCTTTTGTATGGATGTAGAGTTCATTCAGTAAAAGCCACAATAGATCATTCCTGTGGCATCCCAAGATCTGTGAAAAAGATTAAATTGTCTGACATTTTGAGAAATCAAATAATATATGGTTCATGTGAAAGCAAGTGAGAAATCAGTTCTACAAAGGATGCAACTACAAAGCTATCTAACATAATAAAACAGATACTATAGAAGAGCTCTAATAAGGTGTTACCTGGATTCCTCATCAGAAAGATGATAGGTAAGGTCCAGTTGTATTTCAGAATAAGAAAAAGCTTGGAAAGGTATGAGAAATCATTACTTTTAAGCAAATGCAGGATAAAAAGAGACATATCAAACTTACTGGTAATTATGTAGTATGTGCAAGGTATTCTTGCACTGAAACTAGCTGTATGTTTGGATTATTTTTGGTTGTTTTGGAGGTTTTCTCATTTTGTGGGGTTTTTTTTCTTTTTCTTATATTTATTTTGTTGCTCTTATTTACACTTGCACTGCACTGTTGGAAATGTCTTAAATTTGTAAATGTTGTATCTAGGACACCATGGTAAAATAACAGAATATACTGTGAAGGATGTTCATCCTGTCCTGGGTGCATGTGGATCACAATAAAAAGATTAATTCTTTGTCCAAAAGACTTCTTTGCAGCTTTGTGATTAACACAGATGCTAGTTCTGAAGTGCTGGTGAGCTCTCTTAAGAAATTGTAGTCATTTTCAACTGTCCTTTGATGTGATTTATCATCTGACCATAATTTGCTTGTGCATCTTTACTGACTTGATTATTTTTTTTCTTCAGAAAGTATAAATGATGGTTATAATAACTGGCAACTGAAAAGTTGTGAATCATGTAAAGAGTAGTTATTTTTCTTAAAAAAAAAAAAAAAAAAAGGTGTTGTCAGTGCCAGAAACAAGATGTTCTGTTTTGTTCTGCCCCTCTCCCCCAACCCCTGTAAAGGTGTAGCAGAGAAGACACAACTTCTGAAACTAAATGTTCCTGCAACCTTCATGCTTGTGGCTTTGGATGAAGGTCCAGGTCCTCCAATTAAATACCAGTATGCCGAGCTGGGGAAGCTATACACTGTTGTGTCACAACTGATCCGTTGTTGCAATGTGTCATCGCGGATGCAGTCTTCTATCAATGGTATAGTGAATTTTAAGTTTTCCTTAGATTAACTGACTATATCAGTAGATGGCTTTTGTGCATATTTACCTATGACGTGTAAAATGGATTAGCTGGGAAAATGTTTGCCTTTTATGTTTAGCAACCCCTTTTGTTAAAGACAGAAATCTCTTTGTTGCAAGCAAAACCGATCTGCTATACTAAAAAGCAGAAGACAGAAGTCTGCAGTGTATTTTATGCTTCTTGACTTTTTCCTTAAAGATACAGGAAAAAAGAGTGGTAAAGTACTAGTTTGTTGATTACAAAATAGAAATTATTATAGAATAGTTTCCACTCATTTTAGAGAGTTGCATAAAGATCTTTTGATTCTAAGTAGGCAATCAAATAATAGATTACTTTCATGTTACCAGTACAAAAGTGGTCTCTACAGGAAAAACAGTATAGCGTGCTTTGAAATAGCTAATACTGCTTATCAGTAAAGAGATCCTGCATTGATGTGGATAGCTCTTGGAAATTATTTGGTGCTTATTTGTCAAGACGACAAACAGAAGCCAGCACTTTAATTTATGAAAGATAAAGAATCAGTTAGAAATTAGTCAGCCACAGTTTAAATCATTAACATCTTGAGTAGTTCAATAGAGTGCAGTTATTTTTGAGAAATGGTGACAGAATATTGGGCTACCTGGACTTTATAGCCTGTATATGTACTTATTCTATTAAGCATATTTTAGAAAACCTAATTAGGAATTTGTAGAGAAGCTATTTAATGGCAAACTCATTACAGCTTGATGTGTCAGGCTATAAAGTCAATAGGGTAGAATGTGCTATAGAAGATTAATGAACTGAAAATTTTACTGTGCTATAATAAGCTTCAGAACCATTTGGCAATTTTTATTTGGTTTTGTTTCCAGTGCATTATTTGAGGCTTACACTGAAGCGGTATTCTACCTATGAAAAATAATTGTATATTCACTGTATTCCTAATGTTGTACTAAAAATAAAATTACTTCATATGAACATTACTCTGAATAATAATTATGATTACTGTTTGCAGAGCAAAGTTACTTTTTTCTTCAGCATGTTGAGCTGGAAAAGTTAGCCCTTGGACTTCTGGGCATCTTCAAATAATAACTCAAAACACTGCAAAATTTAGAAACATCAGGAGCAAATCAACAGTCTTTCCTTACACAAAATGAAGCTTAATAAATAAGATACATTAATTTTTGTTCTTTCAAGAGTATGTTACTTCTCTACACTCTAGAGATTCCTATCTATCTGACATAGATATTCCTCTGAACCCTTCTCCATTGCTTAGTGAATAGACCTTGTTTCCTAAAATATAGTAGAATTGGGCTATGTTTCACAAGCAGTGAAGCAGATAAATTCAGGAGATAAGAGGATTTCACTGAGGAAACTCGCAGTAATTTCTCTTCCTGCATATAAACAGGTCTCCAGCTGTTCTGCTTTGATTGTCACTGCATGATCTTACCTGGAGGGAGCAGTAGCTCTCTCAGACAGCAAGTGTCAAGCTTCACAATCAGGAAACTTAGTTATTGCATACCATAGACTTTTTCAAAGAAAATCAGTTATTAGGGAGGGGTTGGGGGTTTTTTCTCCATCTGTTCTCTTTTGATGAGTTACACCAATTTGTATTTTGTTGTGTGTACACTGAAAGTACTTCAGTACCGTTTCATCTGTAATAACTGTTCTAGGTAATCCGCCACTTGCCAACCCTTATGGTGATCCAAATTTATCTCAGCCTATAATGGCACTTCAGCAGAACGTAGCAGACATTTTGTTTGTGAGAACTAGTTATGTGAAGAAAATTATTGAAGATTGCAGCAACTCTGAAGAGACCATCAAGTTGCTTCGTTTCTGCTGTTGGGAGAATCCTCAGTTCTCTTCCACTGTCCTCAGTGAACTTCTTTGGCAGGTAAAAATAAAAAGCTAGGAGAAAGATGGAAATATAAATGTGTATGATGCAAGATTTGGTATTTACATATAGCAATGTTGTATTATGTATACTGAACAGGTGCTTAATAAATTAACTTTCCTTAAGGTGTCATCCTCTGTCAGTATTTACACTCTCAGGTCTATACATCATGTTGAAGTACTATAAGTCCTTTTATGAGTTTAGGAAAGCAATCGCCCTTTCATGACTTAGGAATGCTAGGTTAAGGATGGGAAATAAGTAGGCTGAGGTGTTTTTTATGTATTTCAAGAGCATTTCCTAAAGCTTTTCTGTCCTTATCCATAAAAGAGCTTCTTACTCTGTGTGGAAAGTTAGAATAATTTCCCAAGATTTCCCTTGTATTTATTCTTAGTACATTTGTAAGGTTCTTTTTTACAAGTCTGCAGAACATATTGGGCTTCAGACTCAAGAAAGAATGTTTGAGACTGTCTTGTTTTTCCTTTGTAATCTCTGTAAGGTTAGTCACAGTTTTCCACTCCAAATAATATTTTTTTTATTTCTGGTAGGTCATTTTTTTTATCTGCCCCCTTTTTTGTTTTCGTGTAAACATTACATTCTTCTATATCCTTTTGTTTGGCACTTGAAAGAATCATAGTAAAAATCACTTTCTGATACTTTGCTAGCCGTGTATTTTACAGTTTAGGATACCCTTTGAAGATAACCTTTGAGCGTACTGTGTAAATGTAGCAATATCAGTGAAAAATACCAGTTCTGTACTTTTGCTTTTCTAAAAGTATTTTTTAAGGTAGCTTCTTCAGCATCTCATGCTTTCATGAGGAAACACTTTGTCCTTTACAAAACCTACTACATGAAAAAACAAAAACAAACCCAAAAAAACTCCACACAAAAACCAACCCATCAAAAGCACAACTCCCAAAAAACCCTGACACAATCAACATTTAAAAAAAAAAGTATGCATTGTATATTGAAATATCCTTTAAATTACAGTAAACTTCACGTCAAATGAATGGTGTTCTTATATTTCACCATGTAATCTTCTGCATGCCTCAAGGAATGTTTTCTTACGTTTTCTGCATTTATACTTTTTAAGGTTGCATATTCATATACATATGAGCTTCGACCTTATTTGGATCTGCTTCTGCAAATCTTATTAATTGAGGACTCCTGGCAAACTCACAGGTTAGTATTTGCCTGTCTTTTTGTAATTCAAGATGATTATGTTTTGTACAGCTTCTTTCCCCAGTGGTTCTGTTGCTAATTCTTTCAAGAGGATTGTTTAAAATATATATTAAATCAAAATACAGGAATAAAGCTTTTTTTTTTTCCACTTTTATCTCAATTTTTGAGATAACTCTACCGTTTTTCACCTTGACCTTCCTTACTATTGAGAAATTTGCTACTTAGTCCTATAAAGCTAAGATTTTTCACATACAAGAGAATGTGCCATTTAGGCTAAACTCATTATCATTTATTGTGAGGTGCTTGGCTTAATTCTTAGAAACGTCTCATTTTGAGATTGAGGGTTCAGTGATAGCCTGGACTTCTAAGAAGCACATCAGTCATAGTAGTGGTACCAAGACATGCGTACTGACTCTCATAGATCACACTGTGTGTGATCACATTTCAAGATAATTTATTAAATATCCATCCAGTTCCAAACCTAATTTTTATATGTCTACAAAATAAGGTTTTTAAAAGTTGAAATTGAAAAAAATGTAACTATTGCAAATACTGACTATTTGAGAAAATAGTAAATTTTTCAGAACACAAGTAATAGTAGGTGAGGTAACACCAAATTAATGTCATCAGCATGCTATCTGTCAGTATTTCAAAATGTTGCTGTTTCATAATAAGTGAATATAGGTCATATTGGACTGACTAAATCATTTGCAACCATGTCTTATATGACATTTAAAATACTTTGAGTAAGAGCACGCTTGGCCTGTCCGATAAGAATATTGGAATGAACTCATGTACTTAACCCGTAGAAGTAGACTGCACTCTTAAGATTTTATCAGTTGTCTAGCTTACTTTAGAAGATACTCTAAGAGAAGATGGTGGTCTGGCTTACCACACTTCAATACATGGAGACTGAGTTGGAGGGATTTCTTCATTTTCTCTCTAGTTACAACTTCAATAAGGGATGAAAATACCCTTTATACATTAGCTTTTCAGTTTTGCATATATGTGTAATGCATGTATAATGCAGTTTGTTTATATTTTCTTCCTGATAAACAAATTCTTTCATAAGATGCCTTTAAATCCACAGAAAGCTGGAGGCTGTGCATACTTTAGTAGATGTAAAGTAAAAATGTATTTTAGGGTCGAAACGCAGGTAGGAAATCATGGCAGTGGTTGTGTGGGATGGTGCTATGTTTGATATAATGGAATGTGAAGGAGGTTGAGTGTTGTAGCATGGCTTTCATTATACTTGGAAATGTACATCACTTTGCGTTCAAGATTGCAGTTTCAGGAATAGCAGTGTTCGTTGGAGTTGTGTTAGGCTTCAGCAGAGGGGTTTTAAGTAGCCAGCTGCGGTCATCCTCCGATTTCTTGCTGCTACTTCTGGCAGTAGCTGGGAGTACTGGTCTCTGCCCTGTTCTTGGTTTTGCCCTAATATTCATACAGTTTTAATGGTCTTCGTCTTCTCTTTTAAAACAAAAAACCAAAACCAACCCAATAGCATAACTGTCCATAGTAAATGGTATTATCTTCTAACTCTTAGGAAACACACATCATCTGAACTTACACAGTGCGTGTCCTTCAGTGCTCCTTGCACTCTTGTACTGTGAGATGGCTGCTGCTGTTCTTTGGCATCAGACATGCTCCCATAAATTTCTCTTGATTTGACAAGTTCAGGTGCCAAGTTCAGGATAATAGTATTACAAGTACCATTAAGTTAAATCGGCTGAAGTAAAGCTCATCATCAGTTTACAGATGGAACCTAGGTTGCCAGCTGCCTGGAGTCTGTTAGCTGATTTTGCTAAGGCTGTAAGGACAGAGGGCAATTGCTTTTCCTTCAATGAGTGTCCCTCTTCAAGACATCAGTGTAGGTTCTGTGCCCTCTTCTGACTTCTCTTTTCAACGCCATATGTATGCCATTTCTCAGCTCTTGCACAGTTTCAGAATGGCAATTAATTCCTCTACCCCTTGTCCGAGAGCAGAAAGCACAGAATGTGGGCTTAGTTCCAGGAAACACCCAAGTCCCTTATCCCTGTGCACAAATATGTACCATTTATTCCTCTTCAGAGGAACTGCATCTAAAAGAAAGTATCTTTGAGAAGCGTAACTATAATGTAAATAACCATTCTGTTGAGGATTTAACTGTTCCAATTCTATAAGGATCTATTGAGTTAGCAGGTCTATTTTATAAATGCAGTTGATATTTTTTTAAAAAGTAATAAAAATCAACCAGTTAAACTTGATTGCTGTGATTAGAATTAATGATACTTAGATGTTTTATATATTTCATTCAGAGAGTTTAAATATTACCAAGTGTGCTAATATTGTTACATATGTGATGTGTCAAGTTAGTTTTCTGATTTAAAAATAAAACCTCTTTACTAAAATCAGTCAGAATATGAGCTATCCATTTTATAATTACATTGTAAATGAAGCCTTAATTCAAATACTAAAACTCTTTAACAAGTTTGGGTTGTTGGTTGATTTTTTGTTTTGTTTTTTTTTTGTTCTAGGATTCACAATGCACTTAAGGGAATCCCAGATGACAGGGATGGACTATTTGACACCATTCAGCGATCTAAGAATCATTATCAGAAAAGAGCTTACCAGTGTATAAAGTGCATGGTAGCTCTCTTCAGCAACTGTCCTGTAGCCTACCAGATCCTTCAGGTGATACCTTTCATTCTGTTTCTTGCTGCCTTTTTTTCAATTCTGTGTTCAAATAAACCCAATAACAAAAAATACAAAAAAACCCCACCAACCACCATTATTCAATTTCATCACCTTAATGAAATTACAACTTCCAAGTACAACTCATTTGAACCTTCCTATATCAGAAGGTCACTATATGGGATTGAAAAAACTTGGTTAAACTTGCACTTAATGATTCTGTGATGCAGCTGCAAATCCGCAGGCTTCATTTCAAATTTGAAGTTTTCTTTGTGCAAAAAAGGATATTTCAGGGAGTCTTTTAAACAGTAGCATATGTGTTGGTGGTCTGTTCTCTGATAGCTGATGTACAGGAAGGAGAAAATAGTTCTATTTCGAAGAATAGAGAAAATAATTCTGAATTGTTCATTTTTCATCTGCAGAGCAATGGTGATTTGAAGAGAAAATGGACCTGGGCGGTAGAATGGCTTGGAGATGAACTTGAGCGTAGACCATACACTGGCAATCCCCAATACACCTATAATAATTGGTCTCCACCAATACAAAGCAATGAAACATCAAATGGCTACTTCCTAGAGAGATCACACAGTGCTAGAATGACTCTTGCAAAAGCTTGTGAACTCTGCCCGGAAGAGGTAAAGAATTAATTAGAATTCTGGTAAAAAATCTGGGTAAAGTGCTTCTATAAAATAATTAACCTTAGCAACAGTCTCCGGTCATTATAGAGATAACAAATATAATAAGTGTTTTGTAAATAGAGATTTCTGGTTTTGTTGGTTTCAGTTACATACTCCTGCATTTTTCCACTTTTATTGCTGTTTTTGTAGATACCTGTCACTTAAAGAATTAGCAATATAGAATTGAAATTGACCGTTTGAAGAAGATTATTATGTAGTACAATAAAAGCTACGGGTGTCACTTGCATGTTGGATTGATTCTGGATAGAATAATCATAACACATTTTACCTAAGTAAATTAAACGTTTTTTTCAAACTTCAGGAACCAGATGATCCTGATGCCCCGGATGAACATGAGTCTTCTCCACCTGAAGATGCCCCACTGTATCCGCATTCACCTGGTTCCCAGTATCAACAGGTAAAGTTTAGAGTTGAACCATTTATTCAGAGTTCCACGTTAGCGTTTTTTAGCATTCATGGTAACTTCAATTATAGGCATTTAGCTAAAAGTATGTTGTAGTCAAATACTGTACTTGGAGAATAAAAATAAAGATAGACCTCCATTTTGCCAGGAACAGTTTCACCAGCAGAGTTTCAGGTCAGAATGCCCTAAGATAAGGGATTAATCATCTATAGAAAGAGCTGGGGGACAGATGCCATCACAGTCTAGTACATACTGAGTTTTGATTCTGTCATATTTGTTGACATTGATAATACTTTACAAGTTGCTTTCTTGTTTTTTACCTACAAAATCAAGCCTCAAGGCCTGAATTTCAGTTTGGGTAAAGGGAAGGCTTTCAGAAACATGCAGGTTGCTTTGTTACATATAACTTGTGGTGTTAACACTGATCTCTAATCTTAAGCACATAAAAAAATTGAGATCTGTTTTTCTGTTAAATGGCAGCTTTTTAAATATCTTTCAGTGGAAAGCCAGATCTGAAAGAAATCATAACCAGGTTTTTCATTGTATTGACAAAAAAAAAAGGGGGCAACGAAACTATTGAAGGGTTTAGACAACTTGTCTTATGAGGAGCGGCTGAGGGAACTGGGGATGTTTAGTCTGGAGAAGAGGAGGCTCAGGTGAGACCTTATAGCTCTCTACAACTACCTGAAAGGAGGTTGTAGGGAGGTGGGGATCGGTCTCTTCTCCCATGTTACAAATGACAGGACGAGAGGAAATGGCCTTAAGTTGCGGCAGGGGAAATTTAGGTTGGATATCAGGAAAAATTTCTTTACGCAGAGGGTCATTAAGCATTGGAACAGGCTGCCCAGGGAGGTGGTAGAGTCCCCATCTCTGGAGGTGTTTACAAGTCGTGTGGATGTGACGCTGAGGGACATGGTTTAGGGACCCCGGCAGTGCAGAGTGAAAGGTTGGCCTCGATGATCTTAAAGGTCTCTTCCACCCAGATGATTCTGTGTGACTAAATTAGTAGATGCCCCATTTAGTTGCTGTTTTCTGTTCCAATTCATTTTATATATTCCACATCTGCTAATTTAATTTCGTTTCCTGCCCAAACCCATTTTCCCTCCATCTTGCTTTCCTTACTTGATGTTCTCAGCAGAGCAGCTGGTAAGTCATGCAGATTTTCCCACTCTTTTCTGAGCTCCTGAGTTCAGACACGTACCATAACCTCACCATTTCCCGTGTGATGTGTTCACTTTCTTGCAAGAGGTGGCATTTCTCACTAACACACACAGTCCTCGTATTCCTAGTTTCTCCACAGCTGGTTAAACTCTGCAAAAACAGTAGATGAATGAGGTGTTTTCATTTGCCAGATGTGTGTGTGACATTTTAAGTTGGGGCAGAGCATCTGCAAAAGAACTACTGGTCTAGATTTCATTCAGTTCTGTAACATTAAAGTTTTCCCTCCTAAAAATTGAAGTATGTTGCATAAATACAGGTATGTTTTTTCCCATTGTCTTAGGAAAAAAATTCAAGCTGGTCAAATCTGTTGATAAAATATGTGCACATTTAATGTCTGCAGCACATAGGCAGCCTATTTTCGTCTCTTATTTCTTTCTTGCCGCTTTTGCTTTGCATGTAACTGTTTGTTATTCAAAAGCTGAAAGTTATCTCTGCAAGTTGAAAGTTTGTTTACCTCTATGTAAATTAAAGGTAAGTGAAAGATGCGATTCAGAGGAATGAAGAAACTGTGATGTGTGTTCCTGTAAATATTACTACACGAGAAATTCAGTGTGCTTCAGGATACTTTTCAATAGTCTCCGTGTTAAAGGGGAAAAGCAAGGAACTAGTCAGGAGACAGCCCACAAGTTTAATATCCCTTTAAAATGTTTATGCTTTATTACAGAATAACCACGTGCATGGACAGCCATATACAGGCCCGGCAGCACATCATATGAACAACCCTCAGCGAACCGGCCAACGAGCACAAGAAAATTACGAAGGCAGTGAAGAAGTTTCCCCGCCTCAGACAAAAGATTAGTGAAATGCACATAATCAATTAACTTGCTCCATCAAGACTGTGCACCCAGGCCTTACAGTCCAACCTTTCTCTGTGTCTGGCTAATATTTAAAACTAGAAAAACTATTCCTAATCAACATGGAGTGGAGAGTCTATTCACTGTCTTATCTGCAGAAAATTGCTGTCAATATATAACCCGCCTGCAGTGGAAAGTGTATAGTGTTTTGTAATAAATGGCCTGATGCTAATGTGTAAATGGCAAAGGTGTATATAGTATATTAATGTTTGACTGTTAATTCTTGAGCAAGAAACATTTTTTTTGTCTTGATGAGACTCACAGATCTACAAAAACAAAAAAATACTTTCTTGATATATCTGCTGCGCTCTGCAACCAGTGTTGCCTGCCTCATGGCAGTCGGATCAACTCCTTTACGAAAAAGCCTATCCATGTCAACCACAAAAATAGTTTCATGTTAATTCTTTGCCACTGGAGTCGATTTTACTATGAGCAACGTAATGGCTGGTAACCTTTTAATTATTTGGTTGATGTGGAAAATTGGTGATGTAACATTGTTTCTAGATCTTTTTTCATTGCCTTTTTCATTCTGGTATTAGGTTAATCACTTTGAAGCTATAGTTATGCTGTAACATTTAGCATGGCTTCACACCAAGTTAGTGTAGCCAATGAGGGGGAAAAAAAAGTGACAGCAGTTGTCCCAATGTGACAACTGTATTGCTCAGAACTTTTTCTTCTTACACCTAGACTATAAAATGGGGAGGGAAAATGTGACAAACAAGTGGTTTTCAGTTTCACATATGTTCCTCACATCTGATGTTTGAGAGTTCTGTCTCTGGGTGGGATAAAGAACACTTAGTTTTCAGTAATAGGAATTAAAAAGATTTAAAACAAATATGCAAAAATTTGCTATGCCAGGATGCCTGGAGCATAATAGACTGTATTTGGTGTGCTTGTTTTGTTTCTTTGGTAGAGCTTATTAGATAAACTTCTAACACTTTCCTTCTACTGCATCCCAGTGAAGTGGAAGTCAACAAAATCACACAGTACTTGTGAGTGCCACTGCACCAAGTTAACTTGCTGGTTTTCTGCTCATTCACAGTTCTACTTGAAAGCGAGAATCGTCTTAGCTCTTTATCCATTAAACAGGAAATCTTAACATTAGAAGCAGGGTTTAATTATAAAAGAAACTACTGGTTAGTCAAATACAATTCTGAGGTATCTCTATTCCAGAATAAACATTTGTTTAAAGACTTCAAGAAACGCATCAGTAAATACTGTATTTAAATGAAAATTGGTAACTTGAATGTGTGTAATTTTTTTGGAACCTGTCTGAAAACCAAATACCCCTGCAAAACAGATACAGCCCACCCTATACTATTTAAATATTTTGCTGTTTTATTTTATAGAAATTATTTTGCTGAATTCACAAATAGAATTTGATTTAAGAAGAATGTTTTGTCCTGTGGTGTGTGTTGGTTTTTTTTGGTTTTTTGTTTTTTTTTTTTTAATGGGCTGCACAGAAAGGTGAATTCTGTGCAGTGGCACTATGCTGAATTCTGGAACAACAGTCACATTGAGATTATGTGCACAAAAAAAATTTGGCCCTTAAGAATAAAATAATCAGGACAATTACACTGTAAAAGTTTCTTAATGTGATTTATCTTGTACTTTTTGTATGTTTTTTATATATACATATATATTTAATGAGCACAAGCTTGATGGTGTTTTTTACGAATAAGTTGATAGAAACAAAGCTGCTTATTGGATTAAAGGTCTGTAGTTTTGAAATGAACAAAGGAGAATTCGGTCGCGAGTGCATTCTTACGCATTCAGTATAATAAGGAAAAGACACGGAAGATTTTTGAATATGCTGCGTAGCGGTGATCACTTTTATGCTTCCATGTTTTCCCTAGTGCTCAAGTTGATTCAGATTTTTTCATAGTTTTTTAGTAATACCATTTTACCTGGACTTAGTAAATTTGGATAAAGTGTTCCCATTTATGTTGGGAATGCTTGTTGGAGGTTTTAACTCAAAAATTCTACCCTGAGTACTCAAGTTGAAATAGTTCATATTTATTTGGACCAGTAATTGTTAAAAAAGCTATCTCAGAGGCGACTATTATGTATTTTTTACTATATAGGTAAAATATATAATGTGCTAGTTCAGCCTTGCCAACTGCATTTGCTTTTAATAGTGCAATGATTGTAGAGACATCTCAAACCTGTGACACTTTAAGGCTATGACTCTCTTCGGTCATACACAGCCCTGTCCCTGGATTGAGAGTGACTGCAGTGGCAGTTGTTTTTCAGGCAGCAAATTGAGAATATTGTGCATCTTTGTGACTTCGAAGAAGAGTATTGTTTGTTGCAGCTGCTGCTTCTAAGCGGATAGCTACAGTAAAAGGTGCAATGTTTTCTTCACTCTGGGCAAAACAGTTTTGAATTGTACTCAACAAAAACTGTACAAGCAAAGTTTCATACGTATGTTGCTGTCACAGCGTTTTGGCGGTGGTCATTTTCAGGCGATACACAGTACCTCATTGTTGATGGCACACTTTAAAGTAGTAGTCCTCAAAGTGCCTGAAGATTTAATTCCCCCATGACTAATTTCAGTCCTGTTTTCTGTTTAGAACAGTTACTAGGGAATCTCTGGTCTTCCATAAAGCGAGCCAATAAATAATAAAGCAATTACTCATGTTCCTGACAATGTAACATCAAGTACATAGAAACTGAAAATTCATAGGTAGTGTTATATGGTGGTTAACGTGTAATTTGACCCAGGGGGAAATCCATAACCTTACTACACAGAATTTCTCCCTCTTGTACATTTGGATTGTACAGCCATATGCAAAGGGAATTCAGTTACTATTTGTGTATCAGTAAATG